>CM062804.1:706622280-707961030 GCA_031772625.1 Pinus tabuliformis
GGAAGTATGGTCAGAAAAATCTCATCAACTTTCCATTGATCCATCAACTAGTGATAGTCAGGTTCCTGGGAAAAAGGGTAAAGTTAGGTTTCCTTGTAAGTTATGCAAAGGGAGTCATCAAACTCACATTTTCCCTCACATGGATGAAGCCTCAAAATTGTTGGAAAAACTTACTGCTCCACAGCCAAAATTTCCAACTGGTTACCGTGAACTTTCTCCCAACCTACTGTCAACTTACAGAGTGATTGATCTAATTTCAAGTACAGTTGATCCCACTCTTCCATTGGAGAGTGAAACTCATATCACTCATGTTGATGATCCATTAGTTGATCAAGTGGTCGATTCAATTTCACGTTTGGTCGATCCCACTCTCCCTTTAGAGAGTGAACTTCATACCGCTCAGTTTCTTCTTGTTACATCAGACTCTTCTATGCCGAGGGGCATTTCACTTGTTTCTACAGAACCCCCTCCAAGTACTGAGGTCTTTTCCTTTGATTGGAATAGACTGACAGAACCTCGTCTTCCTTCCTCCATCCATTTCCAAATCATTGTCAAGGTTGGTGGTAGGGACATGCACCGCACACAGGTAGATGAAGGTGCTTCTGTTAGTATTTTATCCTCAACTACTTGGAAAGATTGGGTTCCCCTCAGCTTGCGCCTATTATGCAGAATCTGAAAGCTTTTAACAGAACCATTAGTGAACCTTTAGGGATCCTTCCTAAGTTTTCTATTACCTTGGAAGGCAAAACTGTCTGTATTGATCTTATGGTAGTTCGAAGTCCCTTGGATTTTAATTTACTCCTTGGGTGAGACTATGTTTATGCAATGAAAGCTGTCGTATCGACACTCTTTCACGTGATGTCTTTCCCTCACAATGGAAATATTGTGACTGCAGACCATCTTTCGTTCCCTAGTCTTGTTTCAACTACCAATAATATGATAGCCCTAAATGTTCCTGATTCTAAAGTGGTATCTACCCCGCCACGGGTTAATTATGTGGCCACCGGTCCCATGTTTTCAGTTACCGATGTAAGTGAGCCTCTCACTGTTTTCTCATCTTCCTTTGATTTAGATCCGGTAATTGACATGGAAAACTCTATGGGATTACTTGAACGCGATTTTCTTATCCCTTTTGAGTCCCTTGACATGTGTTCTTTCCAGAGAACTATTCTTCCTTCTGATGAAGACCTCTTGGAAACCATGATCGAGGTGTGTCCATTGACATGTCTTTCTTCCAGTTGGAAGCCATGATCAGTTGTGCGAGGATAGTTTTTTTTTTCCTGTATCAACCTCGTTAAATAACGAAACAGGTTGTTGCGAGGATAGTTTTTTCCTGTATCAACCTCGTTAAAAAATGAAACAGGCTGTCATGAGGATAGTTCTTTTCCTGTGTCAACCTCGTTAAAAAATGAATCAATTTTTTCGAGGAAAGTTCCTTTTACTGTGTCGACCTCGTTAAAAAATGAATCATTGAGTGTGAGGATAGTTTTGTTTCTGTGTCAACTTCGTTAAAAAATGAAACAAAGTGTTTCGAGGAAAGTTCCTTTTACTGTGTCGACCTCGTTAAAAAATGAATCAGTGAGTATGAGGACAGTTCTTTTCCTGTGTCAACCTCGTTAAAAAATGAATCAGTTGGTCAGAGGATAGTTCCTGTTACTGAGTCAACCTCGTTAAAAAATGAATCAGGTTTGAGGATAGTTCCTTGTCTTGTGTCAACCTCGTTAAAAAATGAAACAAGGATAGGTTATATAGGTAGATTGTAGAGAGTATTCATGAGCATAGTTCCTTGTCTTGTGTCAAGCTCGTTAAAAAATGAATCAAGGATTTTAGAGCATAGTTCCTTGTCTTGTGTCAAGCTCGTTAAAAAATGAATCAAGGTTTTTAGAGCATAGTTCCTTGTCTTGTGTCAAGCTCGTTAAAAAATGAATCAAGGTTTTTAAAGTGTAGTTCCTTGTTAGGTAGATTGTAGAGAGTAGTTATGAGCATAGTTCCTTATCTTGTGTCTAGCTCGTTTAAAAAATGAAACAAGGGTTTTGAGGATAGTTCTTTTCCTATGTCAACCTCACTAAAAAATGAAACAAATCCCACAAGTCTTTCCAAGATCTCAAAAGTAAACCTTCATTTCATCCACCTGGTTGAATGCAATGAAGCTTGGGGGGCATGTACCTTGATTTACGTCATTATGCTGGGGGCATGCGAACTTATAACAAGCATATCGTTTCAAGCTTGCGTAAACATGAAACTGGATCTGAGCATAGTTCTTTTCCTGTGTCAAGCTCGTTAAAAAATGAAACAAATCCTCCTCTAATTGAGTCGAGAGTTTGAATAGATCTCAGAAATGTTAAGTTGTATATTTAGGTTAGTTATTTCAGTTTTTTGCATAATTTTCTTACAGTTTTAGGTCGAGTCTTTCAAATGATCTCGTAATTGAACCTTCATTCCATCCAGCTAATAATTACTAGCAATGTACTTAGTTGAATGAAATGAAGCTGGGAGGCATGCGCTCTAGCAGTTATGCTTAGGGGGCATCAAGCACAATTTTCTCTCTGTTTCAATCTTGTGTAAAAATGAAACTACTTTGAAGCATAGTTTTTCTTTGTTTCAAGCTTTTGTAAAAATGAAACCTATCTCGAGTCAATTTCAGTTATTTTCAAGACTCGTTAAACTCATGAAAATCCCGAGATTATTTTGATATATTTCATTCTCTTAAAACAAATGAAAATGCCGAGTTCTTTCCATCTTTTCCTCCTCGTAAATTAAATTTAAAGTCGGCCATATGAGTAAATTTTTATCTTTTTTTCGAACTTGTTAAAACTTACGAAAAAGTGAAACATTAGAGTCACCTTTAAGCTCTTTTCTGACTCCTAAAATATGAAAAGATTGCCGAGTTTTTATTTTTAAGCTCCTTAAAATGGAACTAAAAAGATGGTCCACTTACAACCCTTTTCTGACCGAAAAAACATGAAAAGATTGCCGGATTTTTGTCGTTTCAAATTCGATATTGGTTATAAAACGACGTGTCATTGGTCACTTTTTTACTTTTTCGGATCATAGGCACTAATTATGAAAAGTACTCCTTGTTCGTAATGATCAAGCAGTTCTCTCAAGTATTATTTTATACTTTTTCGGGCTTGGGAGACACAAATTTACGAAAAAGGACAACCATGGAGTTTTTTTAAGTTTTTTCAGACTCTCTAAAATTGAAAAACGCCGAGTTTCTCCTATACTGGACTCATTAAAATTTCACAGTAAAGGACTTTTTCAATTACAAATAGGAACGGACCACTCCTTCTTAGGGTTTGAATTTAAACTAAGTTGGACTCATCCGAAGGATGAGCTTATAATGAAGCAAATGTTATCCTCCTCAAGCTTGTCAAAAATAAAGAGGTACTTGCCAGAAATGGTGGGGGGAAAAGAGAGAAAAATAAGCCTGTTTGTCATACTTTGTAACCACTCTTGAACACGACACTTTTATTCACCTGGGTTGGGAAATCCTTTGCCTAACAGTTGATCAAACCATATTGAAAGTCTTCAGCCGGTTTCTGGGTATTAACTTTGGGTCGATTGTCACCAAACCATCTGTTTTTTCGTTATGTGTTCAAGAGGCTAGTGCAAATAAACCATTCATCTGCAAAATATCTATCATCCATCTTGAACATCCCTGAGTCAGTCCTTGCAACTAAATTTCTTCAAACTTGATCTATGATTTCGTGTTGTGGGCTTGCCTACGACGAATCGCTTTCTATCAAATTCAGCTCATTATCTAGAAAGATGATCTAGAAATCGTCAGTACCTTGGGATTTGCATGCCTCAATGGCAGGTTTCTCGCCTTCGATGATAGGTTGCATCATTGACCTTCGATCAAAGGATTCCGTGACATGTTCGACATCAACACATCTATTCACATCTCATGGATTGTACTGAGTACTTTGAGAGCCATTGACATTACTGGTGGTTTCTCTCACACTTGTTAACAGTTTACATCATTGACTGGTAATCAAGTGGTTTCTACCATGTTCGACTTCGACACATTCATTCACATGGTTAGAATTGTACTATTTTTGGAAGTAGAAATCAAGACCCTGGATCTAGTTTCCACCATCTAGTCTGCGAGGAATTTTTTACTCATTATACAGTGGACTATTCATAAACAGATGGCTGCATCCATACTATGTCTACATGTGTCTATACTTGTGATGTATTACAAGATCATTCCTATATCAGAGCAGTAGTTAGTTTTCTAGTCATTTTTGATCTGAGTATTGGAATGCCTACCTCAGCGATGATATGATCTCATATATATATTTTTCATTGAATGTTTTTACAAGTTCCAACCGAGCTCTCCACAAGATGATCCTCGAAATGATAAAGTACTTCACTCTTCTTAGATGATAAATGAAATCCTCATCTACTACAGACTTCGCACTTTAGGGGGCAATCTGTTACACAAAATATTGTCACCATGATTATTTGCAGTCAGTATGGGTCTATCATCATTCATACTGTCCTCCTTAGCAAGTCTCAAACCTCAGCTCTTCATGTCAAGCTTTGAAAATGAGAGAAAGTCCTTAAAAATCAATAAAGCCCTGGTTCCGCACTTTCTCTTACTGTTACCTATGGTCCTGCACCCCATGGTCGTGTTACCTACAGACCTACCCGCTCTGTCTCTAAAGGAGTGGGTGTGGACCCCTGTGAAAGTAAAAAAGGCACAATTTTATTCTTAAAAACTCACTTGCGGTTAATTATGGATGATTCTAGAAGGAATCTTGACGTGGATGGTTCGCTCCTAGGTGGTTCATGCATCCCAAAACTAAAGGAGCTAATCCCTTGTTGAGAGGAGCTTATCCCTTTGAAGGTGGACCTAGTAACTTCCCTCCATTGCACTATAAATTAAGGCATTGGGCTGGTTGCTAGAGAGGTTAGAAGCTGAACATTTTTTAGGGTAAATGCTGGTGGAATTGAGACTTCCTAGTTAAGCTTGAGAGGAGAGATTACATATCTTTTGGATTCATTGGGAACAGAGTGAAACTTGTCAAAGTAGAGGAGACTTCTTGCTGGACCCTGGGAGGAGCTTGTACATCATGAAGGCACAGGTTGTAAAGTTCTTCTTTGATTTAAGTTAATACAATCAGATTCATTTTTCTCAAAAAATTGTCTTATGTGATTTGTTTCATGAATTCCTTGATCATCATGATAAGTATGCTTTATTATATTGGTTTTACAGGTGCTATTTAATGTGTGTGCTTGTTTGTGTTTGCAGATTCTCTACAAGGGAGCTCATTTGGATCAACGGAGCGAGGCTTCCACAAAATTGCATTGGGCCTAAGGTAGGCCTAAAACACTTGTTTGCCTTTATTTATAAATTGCATATTTAGAGAAAGATAGAAGTTGATTGGTTTGCTTGTCGCTAGATATCATTAGATACTAGGGAGGTCGGTCTTGTCCGCAAGAACGACTCATTCCGTGTGACAAGTTCCAAACACATTGAGATACTTGCATGGGTCAATTACACTTGGCTTGATATATTCTGCAAGAAATGTTCACCTTCATGGATACACTAATGTTGATTGGGCCAGAAATACTTTCGATAGAAAAAGTGCATCTACATTTTGTTTTATCCTTGAATCTACCATGATATCATAGATGAGTAGAAACAAACGTTTGTAGCATTGAGCACAGCCGAAGTAGAATATATTGCCTCTAGCATGGCTAGTTACGAAGAAATTTGGTTAAAAATCTCTTTGGAGAGTTACTTGAGTAGGTCCTAGACACTACAGTAATATACTGTGACAACAAGAGTGGGATCCATTTGGAAGAAAATCTTTTGTTCCATGAAAAGTCCAAGCATATTGAAATCCAATATCACTTCATTTGAGATATGATGCAGAGAGGAGCTATTAAGCTCCAACACATATCAACAAATGATCGGATTGCAGATATTCTCACCAAGGCATTACCAAAAAGAAAGTTCTCATTCTTTAGAGAACAAATTGGACTAATGGATGTAGCCCCTAAAATTAAGGGGTAATGCTGATCGAGGACACTGAGCATACTCTTCCTACCCTGTCTGAGCTCCCAGGGTGAGGAATTGAGATACAGGGCTCCTAGGGTTGAGGGATCTCTGGAAAATATGGCGGTACCCTATCTCTTACCCGAGGTTGAAGAATGTTTCTCCCCTATTTTTATAGGGTCAGAGAATCTTGCTCCCTTCTTGTTATTTGCAGAGTATGCTCCAGTTAGCATCATACCCTCAAGCAGGCTAGCTTGATGGGAATATTGCTCCTCATTTTGGCAAATTAGTTGAGAGTGTACTCGGGGTGTACAAACCAAGCCGATTATGATGCATGTGTTCTACCATCGATAGTAATATTAGTAGGCAATAGGATGGGTTGAGATAACACAATATGCTTTTGGATTGAGAGTAAGCTCCCCAGTGAGATTTCAGGGTAGAGGGTGTACTCCCCCATGAGAAGAGTGATCCTATTTCTCAGTATGGGTGGACGTTTTTTCTCCACAACATGGTTCCAGGTTGAGGTGTGATCCAAAATTATGTACTCTCTGATGATGATTCATGATGATATTTTGGGTGGCAACACGATAGTAGAGATTCTAAATAGCAACCTGATGGATAGAAAGTGGTAGACTAAGCTCCCCTCCAGTACCAAATTCTTCTTCTTTTAGATAAGAGAAAGTTTTAGTAGTTAGAGTTGAGCAGAGATTGTCAAGAATTACCTCAAATTGACAAGATGATGTGAAGATATGGATAAGTGGAATTCTCCCGAGTTGAGAGGGAGTGTTAATTTTTGCAACTGTGGTAAAATTCCACATTGGACAACTCAAGTGACCAATATGATGCTTTCATTAAATTCCTCTTTTAGAGAGGATAAAAATGGACCTAAAGATCACTTGATTCGGTCAAGCGTAAGTTAAGTTTTAAATTATTTTATTAATTCATTCATTATGGAATGGGTCAGCCCTAAAAGGAATCAACCTCAAGCTCATTTGGCACACACACTCAAGTTATGTTTTTATTCTTCTACTTTGTCTTGGCTCGCACAAGTTCATCGGTGTTAGGTCCCTATAATACTAGTGATTCCCCCATTACTATTGTCATTGTAGCCCTTATTCTTATTTTTGTGCCCCTATTGTCCCCATATTGTTATTATTGTGCCCCATAAAAGCCCAATATTGTTATTGTTGTGTCCTTATGTTATTATTGTTATGTCGGCTTTGATTATATTGTGACCCCTTAGACTCCTATATATAAGAAGGAGGTTTTTTCATTTGTGTCATCAAATAATTGTTCATTTGTGTAATGTAAAGGAGGTTCCCCCTCGAAGAGGCTGATTTTGAAGTCATTGATGTATCTTTTCTTCTATTTTGTGAGCCCATTACATAACATTTGGTATCAGAACTTTGGATTCTAGGATTTCGTTGCTCCAAACAGGTCATCATGGAATTTTCGCTATAATTGTTTTTCTATGATGTTTTAGAAGCAGAAATTAAAACCCATTTCAGTCGAAAGTTCAATGAACCTGAATTTCAAAGCTTTCCTAGCTATATTTTTGGAGATAGGATCCCAGGAAGTTAGGGTTTTTGCAGGTTCCCAAATTATATCTCAAACAGGTGACCTAGGGAAAATTGTCATAACTTTCTCTCTGAGTATCAGATTGAAATTTCGTAAACATTTATAGAAAGAGGATGGCATTTAGTTTTCTTTGTATTAATTTTAGGTTCTAAGGTCAAAACAGTGACATGTGGAACTTTGTAAAAGTTTGCTCTACTGAACCAATCTATAATCATGTGATCGTGGGCGATTTGGCATAACTCTTCCCTGGAGAATCCAATATTGATCTGACTTACGGGGTTAGAAAGAGGATGCAGAGGGATACCCTAAGATGCAATTTTAGACCTTGAAGATCTTAAATTACAGAGATACAATAGATTCAATATCGAGCTCCTACAAAATGAAAAATGGTGTGTAGTTTTTTTTTTTATTTTGCATAAATTTGGTTTGAAAAATTAGTTTGAAGGAATTCAAAGGGAATAGTAAAGCATTATTATCATTAACTGATGCCTCGAAGAAAGAAAAGGAAACACCTAGTAAGCAACATAAAATCTCTAGCATGACTCATGAAGAAGAGGAAAAAATGCAACATGATATATAAAAATTACGAGACCAAGTGCAACAAATTTTACTCTCACAAAAAGTAATAGAAGATAAGATGGATACAGCAGATTCAATATCGAGATCTTACAAAGTGAAAAATGGTGTGTAGTTTTTTTTAAATTTTGCATAAGTTTGGTTTGAAAAATTAGTTTGAAGGAATTCAAAGGGCATAGTGAAGAATTATTATCATTAATTGATGTCTCGAAGAAAGAAAATGGAAAACCCTAGTAAGCAACCTGAAATCTCTAGCATGACTCATGAAGAAGAGGAAGAAATGCAACATGATATATCAAAATTACAAGACCAAGTGCAGCAAATTTCACTCTTACAAAAACTAACAGAAGATAATATGGATGGTTTTAAGAAAGGCATGGAAGCTAATATAGATGGCATGAAATACAACATTGAAGATTTGAAGAAAGACATGGAAGGTTGGAAGGAAGGTTTGACAAAGTTGCTACAAGAAAAGCTTCCTAATGGCGAAAAGGTAGTAGAGGAAACTCATAATGAGAACAAAAGAAATATTAATGATGATTCGAATAATGACAACATTGAAGATTTGAAGAAAGACTTGGAAGGTTTGAAGGAAGTTTTGACTTAGTTGCTACAAGAAATGCTTAGTACTGGTGAAAGTGTAGTAAAGAAAACTCTTGATGTGAACAAAAGAAATGGTAATCATGATTTCATAGACTCTAACATTGGATTGAAGACCCACCATGTTCCAAAGGTCGATATGAGGAATTTTGATGGCAAGGATCCCGTAACATGGATACTACAGATGGAGCAATATTTTTATCTCCATAATGTGAAAAGAACACAAAAGGTACGCATTGCAACTTTATATTTTGAACCAAATCAGTTTGTATGGTATCGATGGCTTTTCTCTCGTAAACAAATTGTCACTTGGGCAATTTTTATAGAATAACTGGTAGCACATTATGAGGATACAAAAAGAAACACCCTTTTTAGCCAATTGATAAATCTCAAACAAAAGGGTTCAATGATGGAGCACATTGAGGACTTCCAAAAATTAAATATAAGGGTAAGAGATATTCTAGAGGAGCATAGGATTGATGTGTTCATAGGAACTTTAAAGGATAACATCCAACATGAGATTTTCCTTTGGGAACCTAATTCATTGAAGAAGGCATTCAAGTTAACAAGAAAAATGGAAAGCAAAATTATGGCAACAATGAAGCCTACCACTCACAACTATAAAGATGGAAGTGACCCCTAACCTTCCATAACCTACAAGGTTGACACCACATCAACTGGATGAAAAAAGAGAAAAGTGGCTTTGTTATAGTTGTGATAACAAATACACTAAAGGTCATAAGTGTGCTAAGAAGAAATTATTTTACATAGATTGTGAATAGGATGAAAAAAAGGAATAGGAAACATCAAAAGAAGAGGATATACACAAGGAACAAATCCTAGAGAAAGAATAAATGAATTCGATTATATCTTGTAATGCATTGGTCAGAATTACCACTCCTCAAACTATCAAGATAGAAGGACATATCAAGAATAAAAATGTAATAGAGTTGATTGATTCAGGTAGTGCCCATAATTTTATTCATTGTAAGATAGACAAGAAATTGAATTGCTTCCTATATCCAGCACCACAGTGTCAAGTGATGGTTGCAAGTGGAGGAACCATAAATTTCTCTCAAAAGTGCCATAATATCAAGCTATCCATGGGAGAATATGTATTGAATAGACCAATGCTTTCCATTCCAATGGGTGGTGTTGATGTTGTACTAGGAGTCCAATGGCTACAACCCTTGAGTACAATAACTTTTAATTTTCAAGAACATTTCATGAATTTTTTTCGAAAGGAAAGGAAGTTGAATGAAGGGGTATTGTGGGGAAGCCAGGAAAGATAATCATCTCTAATGGAATGACAAATATTATAAAGAAAGAACAACGAGGCGTAATTTCACAATTATGTTCACTAGAGGTTCCCACATTGAAATCATATATTTCTATAGATCTCCAAAACATCTTGGACAATAATTCTAAGGTATTTGAGACTCCCAAAGGCCTGCTACCTATTTGTGATCATGATCATGCTATTCATCTGATTCTAGGAAGTGTTCCTCCAAACATCAGGCCTTATAGATATCCCTATGCCCAAAAGAGTGAAATTGAGCTTATGGTTGCAGAAATGCTAGAGGTTGGTATAATTCAACCCAGTCAAAGGTATTTCTCTGCTCTAGTAGTATTGGTGCACAAGAAGGATGGGTCATGGCGCATGTGTCCGGATTATAGGGAGTTCAACAACCTCACTATTAAAGATAAATTTCCCATTCCTATCATTAATGAATTATTGGATGAATTGCATGGATCAATTTACTTCACCAAGCTAGATCTTCATTCAGGATACCATCAAATTAGAATGAAGACTGAAGACATTCTAAAAAATCCATTTAGAACTCATGAGGGTCATTATGAATTTTTGGTCATGCCTTTTGGCCTTACCAATGCACCTTCTACATTTCAAGGTTTGATGAATTCCGTTTTCAAACCCTTCCTTAGAAAAATTGTTTTAGTATTTTCGATGATAGACTAATCTACAGCAAGTCTTGGAAGGATCATGTTCAACATGTTGACAGGGTGCTCAAACTATTGGAGGAGAAACAATTATATGCAAAAAGCTCCAAATGTTTCTTTGGGGTACAAGAGGTGTAATATCTGGATCATATTGTATCTCATGAAGGTGTTAAGGTAGACCCTAGAAAAATTAAAGCCATTAAGGATTGGAAAATCCCCACATCCATGAAGCATCTACGAGGATTTCTCGGGTTCACAAGATATTATCACAAGTTTGTTAAGAATTATGGTAGAATAGTGGAACCTCTAACAACATTATTGAAGAAAGATGCATTCTCATGGACTCTAGAAGCAATGAAAGGCTTTGAACATCTTAAAAAGAGTTAATGTGCCAAGCATCGGTCTTAGCTACACCGGAATTCACAAAAACCTTTATTGTGGAATTTGATGCCTCAGGAAATGGAGTTTGTGTTATTTTAATGCAAGAAGAAAGACCCATTGCTTTTGAAATCATCTAATCAAAAGAAAGTATTTACACAAATCTATTTATGACAAGGAAATGTTGGTAATACTACATGCACTTAAGAAATGGCGACCCTACCTAATGGGAAGACACTTCAAGGTAAAAACGGATCATGATAGTCTTAAATACTTTTTAGAACAAACATTATCTTCAAAAGAGTAGAAAAAATGGGTCACAAATTTGTTGGGTTATGACTTTGAGATCATATACAGAAAAGGGAAGCAAAATGTTGTGGTAGATGCACTCTCAAGAAAGGATGAGGATGTGGAAGAATTTCTTTTCGCCATTTCTATTATCCAACTAGATTGGATAAAGGAAGCAAGGGATGAATGGAAGAATGATGAAGAAGTGTGAGCACTCATTCAAAAGCTACAACAAGATCCCAGTACATATGATACATTTAGCTAGAAAAATGATTCATTATGGTACAAAAATCACTTATACCTATGTAAGAATTCCCAGCTCAAACAAAATATTCTTATGAAATTGCACACCTATCCCTTAGGAGGGCACTCAGGATTTTTAAAAACTTTCCACAGGGTTAAGAAGGAATTTTTTTGGGATGGCATTAAATCAGATATTCAAAATTTTGTGGCGAAATGTTTGCTTTGCCAAAAAAAAAAGTTGAAGCAATTAAGACCCTAGGTCTATTACAACCTTTATCTCTTCCAAGCCAACGTTGGGAGGAGGTTTCAATGGATTTTATCATAGGTTTACCCAAGTTCGAAGGAAAGAGTGTCATCATGGTGGTGGTTGATAGACTTACCAAATATGCACACTTTTGTGCATTATCACATCCGTTTAAAGAATGTTCAATTTCGACTACATTTATTGAAATAATTCAAAATCTACATGGAAACCCAAAGATTATTGTAAACGACAAAGATCCCATTTTCACTGGAAATATTTGGACATAATTATTTTCTTATCTTGGTACTCAGTTAGCTCATAGCTCATATTATCATCCTCAATCTAATGGACAAACTGAGATAGTAAACAAATGTTTGGAAGGATATCTATGTTTCTTTGTATCTGATAAATAGACACAATGGGTCAAATGGTTGCCTCTAGCTGAATGGTTGTATAAGAATTCCTTCCATACTGCAGCAAAAATGACCCCATTTATGGAACTTTATGGATATCATCCACCATCCATCACATCATATTTAAGAGAAAATTGTAAGTTTCAAACAGTGGAAGATCACATCTAGCATCAACAACAGGTTCTTCAACTCTTAAAGGATAACCTCAATTTGGCACAAAATAGAATGAAACAACAAGAAAATCGACATCAGAGTGAAATAAGTTTTGGTGTAGGTGACTGGATATTCCTATGGCTACAACCATATAAACAAATGTCCCTCAATCAAGCTAAGAAGGATAATAAATTATCACCGAAGTGTTACGGTCCATACAAAGTGTTGCAAAAGATTGGTACTATGGCATACAAATTGGAGCTTCCTGCAGCTTCTTGAGTGCACCCACTTTTCCATGTTTCATGCTTAAACAAGGTTATAGGTGACAAACTCCCAGTTCAAACAATATTTCCATAACTTGAAGAGGAAGGAAAAATCATATTGGAACCTAAAGCAGCCATAGAAACAAGAATTCAATAGCTACACAATCGATCAATTTCGGAGTATCTCATCAAGTGGAAGAACTTACCCACTGAAGATTCCACATGGGAGGGTGAAAATTTTATACAAAAGCATCCAAAACTTCTCAAGTGTTGAGGACAACAATTTTTTGAATGAGAGGGGCATGTTAGGTCCTTATAATACTAGTGATTCCCCCATTACTATTGTCATTGTAACCCTTATTTTTATCGTTGTGAGCCTATTATCGCCATATTGTTATTATTGTGCCACATAGAAGCCCACTATTATTATTGTTGTGCCCATATATTATTATTATTATGTTGACTTTGATTATATTGTGACCCCTTAGACTCCTATATATAGAAAGGAGGTTTTTTCATTTGTATCATCAAATAATTGTTCATTTGTATAATGTAATGGAGGTTTCCCCCTCAAAGAGGCTAATTTTGAAGTAGTTGATCTATCTTTCCTTCTATTTGTGAGCTGGTTACATAAAAATCGACGGAAGTCTTCATTGTGTCTGAGATCACAAGCAAACGGTCTGCTCTGAGTTAGGGTATTTTGGATCTCATTCACTAGAACATATTTGAAGTTTTTCGTCCATAGTCGCTGGAACAATGTGGGTAAGAGAGTGGCTTTATCTCTCTGGCTGCTAGGAGGAAATTTAGAGGGATCGACTTTGCCTTCAAAAGGTTCTAGTCCCCGATCACTCGCTTCAGGTAGCCCAGGGAGAGACTTTGACTTTTTGGTCTCTTGGATAGCACTGCATGAGTGTGACTTGTCCTTGATCAATCAATTGGACAACCTGAAAAGGGAGCAACTTTGGATCTTTGTTGTTCAGATCCATAGTTGCAAGCATAGAGACCTCTTGGGAGCGACTTTTTTTTTTACAATCACTCACATATTGTCTTCATGAGTGCGAACTTGAAGTTTTCCTTTGCACACAGATAGTATTGATGATAGTGACCCAGTTCAAAACTGGGGTTTTGACATCTCAACATCATTTATCTGTGGATCTAGGTTTCTTTGTTGAAGATTGGTATATCTAAGTTTCTCTATTGTTATGACATATTTATGGATTTGTAGAACTATTTTATTGTTACCTGCTGCTGATTATATGTATTGGGCTCATTGTACTCACTGTTGTAACGTTTTATGACAATCTACTAAAGAAGAAGAAGATTTGACAGGGTTTTCCCCTTGTGGGGTTTTTCCCTGGTCTTGGACCAACCTGATGTGTCTTATGGTTTTGTGCTATTGTCTTCTCTATAACTATTCCTATTTTTCAATATTGAGTTATGTTTATGATTGATTATACTACTAATAATTGGATGCATTGTTAATAAAAAGGATAAATTGGGCTATAGTAATTGATACAACATTGAAAAATTACAAAATTTAACAGACACTCATGACAAGAAAACATTAGCTCTTACAAATCTAAATTCACAACATGATCAAGCAACAACCAGGGCATTGGATGAGAGGAATTGCACAATTTTCACTGATTGGGGTGACTGACTGAGTGTGGGAACTGCGCACTGCATAGTCTGAGCAGTCAGTGTGGAAGCTTGATGACTAGAACTGTGCAATGCCTAGTTCATTCTGGGTCAGGACCTGGGAGAGACTCCACATAGCACAGTCTCAATGACCAAGCTGGGTTACTGGCTCATAGAACTTCAAAGTGCGTAGTTGCAGCTAGCCTAGGATAGGATCTGTGCAATTCCATAAGCCAAGGCAGAGGCCTTGAGCTCCCAGATTGTGCAGTGCATGCAGTGAAGTGTGAGATTTGAGTAGGGGAAGCCTAGATATATCCATGGGGAGTGTGCAAATGAGCAGATCTAAAGGATGATGTAAGGATGAGTGCAGACCTAACTAAGTGTAGACATATGAATGTAAAACAAGTGCAGCGATGGATCAAATTGAAGGAACGTAAAGCATGTGAAGGGAGTCAATGGTGACCGTTGGTGCAAAAATAGGAAAATTCATACGACACTTGAGGAGGCAATCTATAACTTGAAACAACACTTCTACAAGCTAAAATAAGTTAAAAAACCAGCGTTCTTTGAATAAAATGAGTGAAACAATTCTCTCACAAGTTAAGCAAACAAAAGACATAGAAAAGTAGTAAAAGGCAATAAAAGAAAAACTCACCCCAAAAAGCAATGACAATGCTCTGAAGGATCCTTTATCTCCTAGGGAAGATAGATATTGATGATTGAATGTATAAGTGAGCTCTAGAGGAATCCATTACATAGAGTTAAGCAACATGTAATTTGTGACACTTATGCTTAAGATCAAGGACAATAGAGACACATGGCAGAAACTTCTAAAGAGTGTAATGTGTGATCTTTAGGAATCTAATAATGGATTCCTACTTCCCAGGGATGCCATATTCCCTTTAGCTTCTTGATTTTTGAGAAAAAATCCATGCATTGCCTGGAAATATTGTGTAGTTCTCGGAAGGACAAGGAAACTCTATGGTTCATGCACTGAGCCATTCTTGAGCACAGTAGGTTCTGTGCAATTCTTTGGTTGAGTGGCTATGGGCTGCCTCTCAGGCTTTCCACCATTTCCTAACTAAATGCAGGATGTCAACTAGCTCTCTACAATTATGGATTTGAAGGCTAACTTGCTGGCTTGGACTACTCTGCACAGTTTCCCAGCTGAAGATAAGCTACCAGTTGGTTCTGTGCAATTCTGGAGTCAAAGCTCACTGTTGGGTTGAACTACACATTTTCTGAGAGCAAGGTTAGTTTCCCTCTAGGATTGTGTAGATCATCAAGGCAGTGCTAGAACCGGATGCAACCAAGTGTAGTTGTCAGCTTGTGGTTAGACAACAAAGCAAGTAAGCAAACATAAGTTGTAAAGAAAAATATAAAACTCAATGAAATCACAAGTACCTGGGCAGTGCGAGATAAGTTTCTAGGAATTCAGTTCGGAGGCTCCAAAATGAAGCATAGGAAAAATTTTGGAGGGTGGTTTTAGTTGCTACAACATTAGAGATGCACTAGTAGAAGTCCAGCTCTTTGTATGGACCTTGTCTTGTGTAAAGTGAGTCTAACTCTTCTAGGAGTATTGTTTGATTCTTTGATCGTCGTGGCTCCTTCACTAGCTTGAGTTAAAGATGTAGTCCCTTCCATTCTCTTGATCGTTCAGCACACATACCAAGCCAAGTCAACTAATTTGTTTCAATTGGGGATGAGGGGTATATTGATGCACAAGTAATATAGACTGTCAGAGTTTAATTTTCATCGTTGGTGTTGCTCTGCTGCCAGCAGGCCTAGATAGTACCCTTGCGGAGTCACTTCAAGAACACAAGAATTTCTTTGCTACCAGTGAATCTAGACAGTATCTTGGTGGAGTTACTTTCTTCACCTCACTACATAGGAATCCTTTCTCTTCTTTCACCTTTACTTTATTTTTTCATTTTTCTCATTTTTCAAAGAACTCTACATAGGCACTTATTTATTTCATGAGGCAGAAGAGGGATCTCGACTTATTGAGAGAAAAAGAGGTTGCCCCTTCAGAAAAGGATGTTATATATACATTTGACATACTTTTTAAGGTTTCCCCCTTCACCTTACTCTTCTTGAATGAGTTGACAAGGGTTAAGAAAAAATAGAAAACCGATTAGAGTTGGTGGTACTAGCTAAAAGTGCAAGCTTTGTGACTTCACCAAGACTCACTCTAAAAGGAATGTATTTTCCATCAAGGTATCATTGATTGAAGAAACACAAGATATTCATAAAGAGAGGTAATAGACAGATAACCAAATGTTGGTAGTTGTACAAATCCTCTTGTATTTCACCATGCTTGCCTCAAGAAGCCAAACATGGGAAACTAATCCTACAGGTGCATAACAAATGAACAAGCAAAGGAAAGAAGTAAAATGAAAGAAAAAAAAGTAATTGAAATCAAAACATGAAAGAAAAAGAAAACAAGAAATAAAACACTATTCCTATTCCTAAGCTAAATAGTGCATGGGGCTTCTCACGTGAAACGATATTTCCAATGCAGCCACCAGTGCATTAATTGGCCCATGTAAGTGAAGGCATGGTTAACCAGAAAGGTATTCGGGAAAACCAATAAGCAAGAAAGGTAAGGAATGAAAACCAACACACTCGAAGTTTGAATGCGTCCACAAAAAAGAAAAGAGTAAAATCACATGATAGAAATTCTATAGATGTACCAAGGTTTGGCATCACATTGTGCGCAGATGAAAAACATGTACACTCTTTCAATCTTAACAAATGACAAAACATGCAAAAAGAAGAGAACTTTCATTTCGCAACATGACTTGCTACATATGTCTCCTCCAATGTATGAGCGATAGGATCATGAGATTTTGGTGGAGGATGTGAAAACTATAGATCGAGTTGATTTTCAATGTGCACGAGAGAGTGATGAGGAGCCTAGGGTGTTTCAAAAAATTTCTGATTAGAAATGGAAATGACCTCAGGGCCACAAGGCCTTGACATAACCATCAACCCAGACTAAAGTGCCTCGACATCTCAAGGGGTTTCAACTTCATCATAAGATATATCATCAAATATTGGTGTCTTAGAAACATCAATAGCAAGCGAATCATAATCATGATCAAGTGATTGAATGAAAATATCATGACAACCACCATCAAAAAATTTAAGATGTACATCGGCACCCTGATGATATGACAAATCATAAAGAGGGGTTAATGAGAAACATAATTTTTCACCCTCTCAATTTTCAAGAAGAAAAGATGACATATTGGGTGGATTTAAAAATAAATATTTTTCCTCTTCGCAATAAGTGACGAACTAACATCACGTGTGTCTTGTGAATGATCGGAATTAGAAATGTCCAAGTATGAATTTTCACAAGGAAGATGAGGAATAGAAAACTCGCAGAAGATGTCAAGATAAATCAGAGGAGGTACGGACACAAGGAGATCATCCTTCACCACAGGTTCTTCTTCAGATTCCACCCATACTCATTATAAATGTCAACACAGGTTGGATTCTCAACACCAACTTTGTCAACAACTTGTTGCTTGTGAACATCAGATGTGGAGTCTAGAACGGATGAACACAACACAGTACAATTTGGATGATCATAGGAACCAGAGGACATAGGTTGAGAGAACAAGATCACGTGAAAATCATTACAATTGTAGTCCAAATATACGCAGATATCTAGAGCAAGTGGGGTGGGAGGAGGTGATAGTTCAATAGATTGGTTCATAACTTATCATGCCTCATCCTATGGAGCTAGAGTTTTTTATGAGAAGAGGATGAAGGATCACTGTAACAGCAAACTTGTCCATATTATATTTAGAAGCTCTAATGCTAAGGTATGCTGGGAGGAGTTCAAATGATTCCAACTCATGTGGGTTTTTAGATACATGAAGAAGTTATTAAAATAATTCTTTGAGAAATTTCCAATCAATTTCATCTTCAGGGATTTGAAAAGAAATATTGCAGAAGCGATACCAAAATTTCACAATAGATTCATCAGGTTCTTTCCGTAATTCCATAATTTTTTTATTGAGTTATTTATGGTCATAATGAAAGAAATCCCTACCTAACTCTCTGATCATATGATTAAAAGAGTGAAGAGAGGTCATGGGAAATTTGCGACACCATTGTTCAACATGACCTTCGAACTTGTAAGCAAATTTCCCATAGGCAACATTGTCCGAGGGGATCTCATTCTATTCACAAAAGCCTAAGAAGGAAATTCTATGTCGTATCAAGGCTATTCCACCTTCACTGTTGTACTTGAGTCATGACGATGCATCAAAATCATGTGCATGAGAAAAATAGGTTGGAGTTGAGATTGTAATGGAAGTCATGAATGATGTGCAGAGATTCAAAACAGACTTTAAGGAATCAACTTGTTATCTAGGCCTCCTTCTAACTCAAGAAATCTTGATGGCCAACATGTTAAGGGATCTCTCTGGTAAGAAGTCCCAACTAGACCTCAGACCATTTGGAGTAAGAATCTTAGCAGTGGGTAATAAAGTAGCACCTTGATCGCGGTAGCACGCAGAGGTAAGTATGATAGCTTTGTCAAAATCAAATGTGTGACCTTGCAGCAAGTCAAGTGATATGCATGGGGGTTCTAACAAGTAGAGTGGAAAAGGAAGTGTGTCCCTTAGAATCATGTAATATACACAACCTGAAAGGAACACACGAGAAGAATTACATCATGAGCTAGAAGCAAAATAGTCCATAATCCAAAGTGACAAGTTAATATAACAACGCGTCTTCAATAAGATTCATACAATTTCATACAAAATATTTCATACGCAAATGTGTAAGTTAAATAACATACATTTCTAAGGTAACCAAAATAGCCAAGCTACAATAACAACATATGCATGAAAACATGTTGGCTCAGTTATATTATTAAGTGAAAGTTCCATCCATACATACACCATTGACAACCACTAACCCAATAGTGGAACATTACAGTGAACACTACCTGCTCCTCTAAAGAGATGTACTGCCTCTACACTGTGGGGAATCCAAGGCTCGTCACAATACTCTCCAAGCCTTCTATAAGAAATTCCTAGCCAAAATCATGTTCTATGAGTTATGATTTTCTATTTATAACAAATGGTGGGGTGTCCCTTGACATTGCCCTTTGTGACTCTTCGACTACCCTCATGACTATTCAACTTCTTTACAAATAACTCTTTACATTACATAATGATTATTCACATTCCACTAATGACACTTGGAATTTCACGTACAACGTATTTACTAATAATATACATTTTTCACATGCACCCATGTGAGAAAAAATAGGCTAGAGACAGTGTAACAATACAAAAAACTATGAATCTAGAGTTTGGGGAAAGACCAACTCGGAAACCTCCACATGCTGCTACTCATCACATACTGATGCCAACATTAGTATTGTGCAATGATGTCCAAAAACTACTTGATGGTGTCTTCCTAGTAGTGGACTCCTGGCTTCATAGCATCTGGGTATATGGCCTTGCAACCTGTGTCCAACTCATCTTGAAGCATGTGTAGCATGATGTTGACCATAGTTGGACCACTGATGTACTTTTGTATTTTTTGTGCATTGATCTCCAAGACATCCCTAGTGGCCTCTCGCCTTAGCTACTCCATGTACCTATCATCCTCTAGCCAAAATTTGTTCTTGTATTTAGCATCAATGAGAGAACCTGCATCAATGAGAGAACCTGCATCGATTCACTCTCTTCCTTGGCTACTGGTTGTTTCAGCTCATCAACCTGTATTGGCATTGTTTTCTCTATCATTGTGCCTTGCCTTTGTTCCTATTACCACTTCTACTTCTCTTCTTATTCTTTTCTCCTCAACTCCCATCCTTCCTTTGGTTGTTGTTATGTTTGTTGCGGTCTTAGTTCTACTACCTACAAGCTCTATTTTTCTCTCCTCCTCTGCTTTGCTTTTTGTGTCCTCTTCTTCCTTTTTCTTCTGTTATCAAAGCTGCATGCATGAATATTTAATGCGCTTTCACTCTACATCTTTTTTCTCCCTTTATTATGTTAGCAATTTCCTCTTTCTCTAATCTTCTACTGGATTGTTTCCTTCTGCCATTGTTGATGGTCTTGCTTCCATGTTAGTATTGATTCCTTTTCAATGAACATTTGGGTGTCCGCATATATGGGCAAGTTCGTTGGTGATTGCTCAATTACTTCCCCGGTGCTACTTTCAGTGGTCTCTCTTGAAGCAACTCTCTTCAGTGCCATGGTACAATGACTATTAGAGAGAAGTGCTTCATGAGTGTGGTACATGTGGGATAGAAAGGGCGCTCATGGCAAGCAAACATTATCTCTTATGAATCTAACTTCACAGCATGATCAAGCAGCAACCAAGGCATATAATGAGAGGCATTATGCAATTTTTACTGACAGGGGTGACTAACAGACTATGGGAACTGCACACTGTGCAGTCCCAACAGTTAGTGTGGAAGCTTGATGGCAGGAACTGCACAATGCATAGTTCATTCTGGGTCAGAGACTGGGAGAGACCGCGCATTGCATAATCTTAGTGACAAAGTTGGGAAACTGGATCTTGGAACTACGCAGTGCGCACTTGGAGCCAACCCAGAATAGTAAGTAAAATTTCCAATATCTGCGCAATTCATTGATTGAAGATCCCAAAGAGCAAAGTCAGTTGCCTTCTATTGATGATCTGTTGCCTGAATATCTCAATGAATTGCAAGAAGATACAGTTCTAGACAAGGAGGTGAGAACTACGTGCAGAGGGGATGTTGAGTACCTCAGAATCGAACTCAAAGGTTCAAAACCAAGCAGTGGAAGATGGATAGAGGTTGGACAAGTGAGGAAGCTATATCCTCACTTGATTGATGCTTAAAAACCAACTTTTGGTGGTCCAAAATCTTTTTCAATGGTAAGGAATGATCCAAAATGGATCCTAACAACCCTCTAAGTCTTCAAAAATCAAAACTATCGCAAAAGAAAAACCTTCACAAAATGGCGGAAAACACTATCAAGAGAGAAAAACATGAAGAAACAGTGGAAAACAGACCTATTAGAGGTCAAAGGAATGACACATAGGAGCCTTTGGATCTGGTCAATCAATGGTCTAGATCCGGTCGGCATATCACAATCGGTGGAGGCCATCAGAGGCTACCATATGAAATATGCAATAGCGATCAGCACGGGTCAACAAGGACCGTCGATTAAGCACGTAGATCGACGGCCCAAGTTAACTCGCAATATCGCAATTGGCAGATTACAAAGGAGCGCTTACAAACGGCCCGGGGTCTATGTGATATGCGATTGCAATCAATCGTATCACAATATCGTGTCAAAGTAATACAACAGAACGGGGCCGATATAAATATGACTTGCGATAGCCATACCTAATGGGGTTATAGATGATATTTAACATATTTTGAGATATAGAAAATGGCATTTTTCTGTGTATTTTTCATTTTCACCAAATAAATGAAATACAAAGGAAACACGCCCGATGTGATGAAAACAGACCCAAAGGGGATATATATGCATTTTTATCTCATTTGAGTTTCATAATAAGTGGGATTTCGAGGCGGGCCGAAGGTGGTAAGTGGTATTGGCCAGGCTCCGCCCAAGTCCATACACTGGCTGCCCCGTGGCTAGGTACCAGAGAGAGAAAACCACCCTTTTCTGGCAGTTAATCCCCATACTCATGAGCCGCCCGAAATGAATCTCAACTGTTGGATCAAGATCACTCATATCAATGGTGGATATACAATAGCAATATAAAGGCTTACCTGATAGGAGTCTAGGGTGGATTTATTGATACTTCAGGTCTGATAAACGGCAAATTGGTGGATTTTCCCATGTTTTAGTGCATTTCTTTGTGTAAATAGAGAATGGCTATTCTGAGGATTTCAAAGCGCCGATGGTCCTTGTGTTACAGAACAGGTGACCACCATCCCTAAAGATGTTTTGTAATGATTGCTTAATGCTCAAAGGGGATCTGAGCGGACAGAGGTCGGGAGCCAAAGAGCCCAGAAGAAGGAATGAAAAGATAGTGCCGATTGGCTTAAAAGCCACAAAAGATAGAAGACAGAGACAAGAAAATCTGAGACAGAGAGGAAACAGAGCCAAAGAAGGAGAGAAAGAGTCTGTGTACTCAGAGAGGCTTGAGGGATTCAAGAAACTCCTGCTGTTTTTATCTGTTGTGTTGAGACTCAATTTGAACTCACATTTTGTAAAACTCTACCCTTGAAGACATAATAGAGAGGCCACCACTAAAGGCTGGACCAGGAGATGTAGCCCAAGAGTTTTGGGTGAACTCCAGATTAAACTTGTTGTGTTATGTGTGTTTGTCTATTATGTTTCTTTAATTGCTTCCTTGTCTATGTTATTCGTAATCTTATCGATCCATTGCACTAAGTAATATAGGCAAATCCATGCACATGAGTCTGTAATACCTTAATATTAGTCTAAGATATCATTTTCAGATCAAGTGGTATCAGAGCTTTAGGTTTGCTAAGGTTAGACAAGCTTGTGCTAGATTGTTGAATGCTAACTAGATCAAAGCTCAAACTAGGAGAAGGAGAACTTGTTGAGGCTAATCCAGAAATTCGAAGAGTCTATCCTAGGAGGAGAATGGCAAAAAAAACCCCATTGGAATCAAAATCTCAGTTCATCGATAGTTTCATGACCATGAGAGCCATGGTGGAAGAGATGTATCAAGAATTTAAGAAAGGACAAGGTGAAAGTACTTCAACCTCCAAATAAGACAAAGGAATAGAGGAACCCTCTCTAGATGCCCCAAAGGGCAAAGGGAAAGGGAAAAATCTTCCTCCATCATATCCTCCACCATCACCCCCATAATCCTAATCTCCTACCCTTGAAAATAAAAAGAAGAAAACATATGTGATTAAATTAGATGTGAAATTTGATTTGCCAATCTATGATGGAGAATTAAATGCAGAAAATCTAGATAACTGGATTAGACAGATTGATGTATATTGCAGGGTGTGGAACATTGATTCAGAGAGGAGAAAGATTCAGCTGGCTAGCCTTGCCCTTGGAGGAACTACCCTAGTGTGGTGGGAAGGCAGGACACAAGCTGATTTGAAGAAGCATGGTAAAATTCTTTCTACCTGGAATGAATTTGTTTCTGCCATTAAAAAAAAATTCTATCCACTAGATTATATGCAGCAAGCAATGATGAGTTGGCAAACTCTTAACCAATTAAAGGGGAAAAGTGTACAAAGCTATACCCAGAAGTTTAGAAAAAGAACTTTAACTCTAGGCATTTCTCTAGACTCACCTGAAACTTTGCTGAAGTATATAGGTGGTCTACGTAGCTATTTGAGGCACACCATTCTCATGTTTAACCCCACTAGCCTAGATGATGTATTAGTTTAGGCTACAAATCTAGAGGCTAGATGCAAGAATGTGAACCCAGAGATTGTTGGATCATCAAAACCCTCTGCAAGCAAGAACAAGGAAAAGAAGAACCAAAAATGGAAGGAGAGGAAAACAAATGTTGTATAGAAAGACAAACCTTCATGCACTCACTGCAAGAAGGATGGGCACAATGATGAACATTGCTGGTCATTGCATCCGGAGCTGAAACACAAGAAGTTCGGTGGTAAGAAGAATAAGATTGCTACTGCTATTCGAAAGGACTTGGGGTCAGACTCATGTGATAAAACAACAATCACAGCCACAGGTATAAAAGGTAAAAATTCTGAAGAATCTATAAGTAATTCTGCTCGATCTATTGATAATGAAGATAATTAGAGGAAAAGACATGAGCTTTTTTATATTAGAGTTATTTCCAAGTATCAAAAGATTGATACTTTATTTGATAGTGGTTCACAAGTAAACTTGATTTCTGAAACAATTGTAAAGAAGTTGGGCTTAATAACAACACCTCACAAGAAGCCATATCCATTAGGTTGGGTATGTGATAAAGCAAAGCTACAAGTGACTAGACAATGTAAACTTAGGCTTGTTATTGTGTCAACTTTTGTAGATGAGGTTGAGTTATATATAGTTCCCTTGGATATATGTGGTATTGTTTTAGGAAGTCCTTACTTGTATGATAGAAAAGCCATTTTCTATAGAACTGAAAATAACTATCAACTCACAAAAGATATAATAGAATATATTGTAAGAGATCATCGGCTCAAAAATAACTACACTCTCATAAACTCAAGGCAGATGAAAAGAATTGTAAATTCATGCAAGCAATTTTTACTAATGGTTGTAAAGGAAAAGACTTCGAATAAAAACCAATGTATTTGAAGGATATGATGCTAAATAGAAAGTTGATTTAGATAAAGTTGTTTCAGAATATGATATCCTATTTCAAGGACCTAAAGGTCTGCCACCCAAAAGGGAAATAGTACATGATATTCATTTCTAGAAAGATGCTCCATTGCCTAACATTAGAATGTATAGGTTATCCGCTTTAGAGAATGCAAAGATCAAGAAGTAGGTACAGGAGCTACTCGATAAAGGGTTCATCAGACCAAGCACATCACCATGTAGATCTCCAATTGTGTTGGTGAGAAAGAGAGATGGTTTGTGGAGGTTGTACATTTATTACATAGCATTGAATAAAATAACGATCAAGAATCATTATCCTCTTCCTAGCATAGATGATCTATTAGATCAATTGAAAGAAGCAGTTTACTTTTCCAAGTTGGACTTGCGTAGTGGTTATCATCAAGTCAGAGTAGTAGAACAAGATGCATGGAAGACTATTTTCAAAAGAAAGCGAGGGTTGTATGAATGGCTAATTATGCCTTTTGGCTTAACTAATGCTCCTACCACTTTCATGAGAGTTATGAATGATGTACTCAGGCATTTTATTGATGATTTTGTAATTGTATATTTAGATGACATTCTTATTTTCAGTAAAACATGGGAAGAACATTTGAAGCATGTAAAGAAGACTTTAGATGTTTTGAAAAGAGAAAATATCTATGTGAAGCTATCAAAATGTGAATTTGGAAAAACATCTTTAAATTATTTGGGTCATATTCTAGGGGGTGGTGAATTGAAGATAGATCCCTCTAAGGTCGAAGTCATTGTGAACTAGCCTAAACCCAAATCTGCTACAGAAGTTAGGAGTTTACTAAGAGCAGCACAATATTGGAGAAAGTTTATTGCTAACTTTTCCTTGATTGCAGCTCCCTTACATGCTTTAACAAGATTGAACAAGGTGTTTCAGTGGGGAGGCAAATAGTAGAAAGCCTTTGACATCTTGAAAGAAAAAATTAGTACAGCACCAGTACTAGCACTGCCAGATCCTCAATGACCATTTGAGATTGAAACAGATGCCAGTGACTATGCCATGGGAGAAGTGTTGATGCAACATGGTAAACCCATATGTTATCATTATGAGACATTTGATTCTGCAGTAGTTAATTATCCCACATATGATAAAGAATTGTATGCATTACTGCAGAGTGTGAAAAAATGGAAACATTACCTATTGGGCAAAGAAACAATTATACATATAGATCATCAACCACTTCAATATTTGCACTCACAAACTAAATTGCAACAATCAAGACACTATAGGTGGATTGGGTTTCTACAACAGTTTCATCTTATCATCAGATATAATAAAGGCATACACAATAAGGTTGCATATATGTTATCCAGACCAATCATAAATGTATCTACTATACTTAAGCATAACTTAGTATTGCATGAAAGCTACATTGAACAATATGCTCAAGATGTAGATTTTAAAGATATATATGCAACTTTAATTCATGGAAAACAAGTAGAAGAATTGGATTATCATGTTAAGGACCAACTCTTATATCATTTGGGAAAGTTATTCATTCCTCAAACTGAAAGAGTTAACATAATCCTAGAAGCACATACTTCTCTAATATCATGTCATTTTGGTGTAAGTAAAATAGTTGGACAACTGCAAGGGTTCTGTTATTGGCCAAGAATGCATGAAATAGTTTCTAGATATATTAAAGGGTGTACCTGTGTGCTACAAGTAAGCCCAGTAATATAAAATTAGGCTTGTACACTCCACTTACAGTTCCTTCTCATCCTTGGGAAAGTGTTTCCATGGACTTTGTTGGGGGATCTGCAAAATCTAGGAAAGGTCATGATTATTTATATGTTATTGTGTACAAGTTAGAAAAATGTGTATTTTAATACCTTGTAACAAGAATATTACAGCTGAACAAACAGAAAAGTTGTTCTTTCAACATGTCTAGGTTCATTTTGGGTTACCCACTTCTATTGTATCTAATCGAGATTCCTGATTTGTTGGGAAGTTTTGGTCAAGTCTATGGGAGTTGATGGACACCAGATTGAAGAAGAGCAAAACATTTTATCCAAAAACAGATGGCCAAACAGAGGTGGTCAACAGGACAATGATCCAGTTTCTCAGGAGGTATTGCAGCAAGCATCCCAAGCTTTGCGATGAAAATTTGTGTTATGTATAACATGCTTACAACCATGCCAAGCACTCTTCTACACAAAGATCTCCTTTCGAGACTTGTTTTGGATTTACATGAAGGTCTCCCTTGGATTTTGTCTTTGGAAAAGACATAATAGTTGATGGACACAGTGATGTGGACAAAGCAACCAAGTTCATTGAACAGATCCAAGAAATTTACCAGACAGTGCAAGAACAACTAGAGAGAAGCCAGGCCAAGTACAAGGCAAGGAATGATAAGCATTAAATTGAGCATAGCTTCCAAGTTGGTGATCAAGTATGACTGTACATCAACAAAGACAAAATGCAAGGTGAAGGTAAGAAGCTAAAGCCAATAAGGTATGGGCCTTTCAAGATACTTGAGAAAATTGGTGAGAACATTTTTTGCCTTGATTTGCCAGCTTACATGCACATCTATTTAGTAGTTAATGCAGAGAACTTGAGACTGTTTGAACCTTCATTGATTGAAGATCCCAAAGAGCAAAGTCAGTTTCCTTCTACTGATGATCTGTTGCCTGAATATCTCAATGAGTTGCAGGAAGATGCAGTTCTGGACAAGAAGGTGAGAACTACGTGCAGAGGGGATGTTGAGTACCTCATAATCATACTCAAAGGTTCAAAACCAAGCAGTACAACATGGATAGAGGTTGGACAAGTGAGGAAGCTATATCCTCACTTGATTGATGCTTAAAAACCAACTTTTGGTGGTCCAGAAGCTTTTTCAGTGGGAAGGCGTGATCCAAAATGGATCCTAAAAACCCTCTAAGTCTTCAAAAATAAAAACTATCGCAAAAGGAAAACCTTCACAAAATGGCAGAAAACACTTTCGAGAGCAAAAAACATGAAACAATGGAAAACAGACCTATCGGAGGTCAAAGGAACAACGCACAGGAGCCGTCAGATCTAGCCGATCAACGGTCCAGATCTGGTAGGCATATCGCAATCGGAGGAGGCTATCGGAGGCTATCAGAGGCTACCATATGAAATATGCCATAGTGACCAACGCGAGTCAACAAGGACCATTGATCAAGCATGTAAATCGATGGCCCAGGTTAACTCATAATATCGCAATCGGCAGATTACAAAGGAGCGCTTACAAATAGCCTGGGGTCTATGTGATATGCGATTGTGATCAATTGTATTGCAATATCACGTTGGAGTAATACAATGGAGCAGGGCCAATATAAATATGATTTGCGATAGCGGACTCGATGGGGTTATAGATGATATTTAACATATTTTGAGATCCAGAAAACGACATTTTTCTGTGTATTTCACATCTTCACCAAATAAATGAAATAAAAAGGAAACGTGCCCAATGCAATGAAAATAGACCCGAAAGGGATATATATATGCAGTTTTATCTCATTTGAGTTTAGTAATAAGCAAGATTTCGGGTGGGCCGTAGGTAGTAAGTGGTATTGGTCGAGCTCCACCCTAGCCCCTACACTAGCTGCCACATGGCTAGGCGCCGGAGAGAGAAAACCACCCTTTTTGGGCAGTTAATCCCCATACGCATGAGCCACCTGAAATGAATCTCAACCGTTGGATCAAGATCACTCCGATCAATGGTGGATATATGATAGCGATATAAAGGCGGACCCGATAGGAGTCTAGGGCAGATTTAATGATACTTCAAGTCTGATAAATGGCAGATTGGTGGATTTTCCTGTGTTTTAGTGCATTTCTTCGTGTAAACAAATAATTACTATTGTGAGCATTTCAAAGGCACCGATGGTCCTTTTTTTATAGAACAGGTGGCCACCATCCCTGAAGACGTTCAGCAATGATTGCTTAACGCTCAAAGGGGATCTGAGCGGACAGAGGCTGAGAGCCAGAGAGCCCAAAAGAGGAAACGAACAAACAACGTCGATTGGCTTAAAAGCCACAGAAGACAGAAGACAGAGACAAGCAGTGCTAAGATAGAGAGGAAATAGAGCCAGAGAAGGAGAGAAATAGTATGTGTACTCAGAGAGGCTTCAGGGATTCAAGCCAACTCTTGCTGTTTTTATCTATTGCGTTGAGACCCAATTTGAGCTCACATTTTCTAAAACTCTGCCCTTGAAGACATAATATAGAGGCCACCACTAAAGGCTATACTAGGAGACGTAGCCCAAGAGTTTTGGGTGAACTCTAGATTAAACTTTTTGTATTAGGTGTGTTTGTATATTATGTTTCTTTAACTGCTTCCTTGTCTATATTATTCACAATCTTATCGATCCATTGCACTAAGTAATATAGGAAAATCCATGCACATGAGTCTGTAATACCTTAATATTAGTCTAACATCTCATTTTCAGATCAATTGGAGCCACTCCTTTCTCCTCAAAAGAACTAACTTATCTCTTTAATGCCTTGCAGGAGGATCCAAGGTGAAAAGTACTTTTATTTTACAAAGAGGGTGTATATATAAAAATGAGGAGGTGATGCTTCACTTTCTTTGTGACTCTTCATCTACCCTCAGACTGTTTGACTTCCTATGATTTTTCAACTTTACATGACTATGCATATTCCATACATGTCTTTTGGACTTTCACTTTACAATACATTTCGGAACATGAATTACATAATCCACCATAATGATGTGGCATGTGAGTACTCATGACATGACGTTGCTGACATGGACTACTTGATGATGTGGCAATGTCAAGCAATTGTTGTTTTTATGTGTTGAGTTTCTGATTTATAATGTTTTTCTCTCCACC
The DNA here is from genome assembly GCA_031772625.1 of Pinus tabuliformis. Classification (NCBI taxonomy): domain Eukaryota; kingdom Viridiplantae; phylum Streptophyta; class Pinopsida; order Pinales; family Pinaceae; genus Pinus; species Pinus tabuliformis. The sequence continues at coordinate 706,651,755 of CM062804.1, forward strand.
TCTGCATGGCTTGGAGGTAAATAATATTCAATGATCTTGAGTCTTGAGTTGTGATCACAAAATAGTGTCACTTTGCTTTCTCTTATTTGATCCGCTTGCATACCTAGCTATAAAGATGTCTTTCATCATGTTTCCCTTATTCATCTCCTTCTTCGACATCTTTCCATGTTATAATAAGGTACCTATATCTACAATTCACTTATAATGAGATGATATCGGCCCGAAAAACCCCTAGTCTAAGATAGTGCATATTGATCCATTGATGAGCCGGAACCAGTAAACAAGTTAGGAGAGGGTCTCAATGACTATGTAGTTCAAGTAGTAAGGGGTGAACCTTGAGCCTTGATACTACACAATGTGCAGTCCAGGATGTGCTGAGGAAGAAAACTGCACAATTCTGGGGGTCAGTGTGATAGGCTGAGTGGATGGGAACTTTATGAGAATATTGCGGAGTTTCGAGAGATAGAGAATGTTGGTCCATTGCATAATTATAGAACTCAAGGGCACAAAGGATAAGCTTGAGGCTAGATATTGTGCAATTCACATTTGAGGCCTAGTTGGTAAGGTGGATTCACAATTCTCTGAGCCAAGGTTGGGGCTTGAGCATTGGAACTACGAAATGCAACAGTCCTGGAAGGTAGGAACTATGCATTGCATAGTTTCAAGAGGAAACGTCACATCTAGATGACTAATAATGTGTAATTCAAAGTTCATGGAGGTCAGGTGAAGCTAGGTTTCTTGGTCGGGAACCTTTTGATAAATTGGCTAAGTGCAGGATCAGTGAGACTGATGTGAATAGTGATAAGACATTGATTGTAATCACACACATAGAATACTTGATAACACAAAAACATAGATCATCTATGACACACAAATAGTTCATTTCACTTAGTGTGACAACTTTATGATAGCTTACAACAAGTGCGACATTAAAGATACACTTTTCAACTACCATGACGACACTTATGCAACAGTTCTTAAAACTTTGGAAATGAGTGAGACAAATGTTTACATGGTTAGAAAAAATAATTTAAACAAATATGACCTCTTGAAACCACCATAACATGACTATGCATATTGTGTGACAATTAACATGCGAAAAGACAACATTTTTCATATCTTATAGAAGAAACTGAAAAACCTCAAGAAAACACACAAAATGAGTTTCAATGTTTGCAATGACAATGTACAAGACCAATGAAGTCTCGAAAACTGAGTGTAGGCCAAAATTTTGGAGGGTGTTGTAGAAGCAACAACACTTGGTGACACACTGGTAGAATTCCATCTTCTCTACCTTGCTTAACTCTTTCATGTAAGTTATTGATTCTTCAGGGGGTATTGATTCATTATGTAGATTACTTTGGTATCCCCGCTTACCCCATGAACAAACAAGGTCCCCTTTATACCTCCTCATTCAAGCACAACATAAGATTCAACAATATCATAATGTTTCAAGTTTGGGAGGGTAGTGAAGTTCACGAGCTTAAGATTTTCAGAGTATGGTTTTTCATCTCTAGTGTTCCTATGTTGCCAGCGAGCCTTGATAGTACCTGACAAATTCACTATAGGAACACAAACATTGCTCCGCTATCAGCACGATTGGATAGTACCCTAGTGGAGTTGCTTTCTTCACCTCTTTGTGCAGAAAGCCTTTCACCACGTTTATTTATTTATTTTATAGGACTATGCATCAACACTTATTCATTTTATGGGCGAAAGAGGGATCCCGAATTATTGAGAGAAAGGGAGGTTGTTCCTTCATAGAAGCATATAAAGACCTATGATTTTGGTTTTCTCGTTTAGATTTTTCCCTTTCTCCTCTTCTACTAATTGTATAAGCGTGAATACAATGGAACATAAAAATTGAATATAAGCATAATGTTTCCTTAATAGACACAGGTTCATGGTTTAACCAAAACTCTCCTCATGGATGGATCGTATTTTTAGTCGGAACTTTATCAACCAAAATATATAACCAACACAAGGAAGGTCGACTAAAGGTTAGCCAAATCTTGAAGTGTCACAAGACTCTCTTTTAACTTGGCCACACACAATGAAGCTGGAAAACCCATTGACACACAAAATTTATTTACGTGATGCAAAAAAAAAAACCAAGCAATAAAGAAAAGGTTATGTACAGAGTGTAGGGAACAACCCCAGATCATCATTGAAAATAATGCTTCAAATCTTGGCCATTGATATGGAGAGATTCAATATTCCCATCTAGTGATTGTAGATGATATGTGTGTTGGCCAATCCTTTTTTGAATAATGAACGGTCTAATCCATAAGGATTGAAACTTGGTTTGTTTTCCTTTGTCCTCATGGGCTTTGTCCCACTTCAAGAATAAGTCATCCACACTAAATTTATTCTTCCCTATAGACTTCTTTTCAAACCGTCTCTTAATAAAACATTGGTGAAGGGAATATTTCTCTTTTGCTTTCATTCTTTCTTCCCGTAGCTTGTGAAGAGTGTCCATCCTACGCTAAACTAATAAACATGGCTTGCCTTGGGATTCTTGCAAAATTTGGAGAGCAGGAAAGTAGATGTTAGGAGGGAGGACAAATTATTTTGCATACTCTAGGAAGTAAGGGGAGGTGTTTAGAGAGGGCTTTGGCATGACTCTATCAACCCAAAAGGAATTTACCAAAGTGAAGTTCTAGTTCCTTTGTTAAAAGAAGATGGTCTTCTTGATGATACGGATAAGGTTTTTATTTGTGGAATCAACAAGAACATTCCCCTACAGATAGTAGTTAGATGAATGTTTCAATACAATTCCATTTTCTAATGCAAAATCATATAATTTTAATGATGAAAAATATGTTGCATTATCGAAAACAAGTGAAGCCAGAATTTCAAACTTGGAAATGATGTTATACTTAAGGAGGTTGATGACTTCCTGATCATTCATCTGTTTAAGAAAAATTTCTTCTATCCACCATGTGAAGTAGTCTATAGCAGTGAGAATGTAGTGGTGTTTCTTTGACAATTTCAGAAATATTTCTCCAATGACATCTAAGCCCCACTATTGAAATGGTTCTTCCGTGACAATGGAGTGGCTGACTTCTTGTTTTGTCTGGAACACCTTTGATAGACTAGACACTTACGGGCATAGGCGTGAGCATCTTTGAATAATGTAGGCCAATAGAAATTGACCCGCATAACTTTATGTTTGGTTGTGCTACCCATGAATTTCCCCCCGGCTGGTCCATAATGGATATCACACAATACTTTCTCTGAATTGTGTGCTTCTATACACTGAAGCAATACTCCATTATGATGCTTCCTAAAAATCACCCCATGCACCAATTGATAAAACAACGCTTTAATTTTGAGTTCCCTCTTCTGCCGTGTGGATAAATGATAGGGCACAATGTCGTGCTTAAGGTATTCACACATATATACATACCAAGACTTCTCAATGGTAGTTATAGGAGCTCACTCAACATTGTACATTTCAATTTCCTGCTTTCATCCAAAAGGATCTTCTTCTTTTGTATCCACTGCTTCTGCTGCTAGCTAACATAGATCATGGCCCTTGATTGTAAGAACTATCTTGAACTCTAGATCGTATTCTTGTAAACCAATCATCCAATTCACTCTTCTCTCACCCATATCTTGTTGAATAAAAGAATGATCTAACTCTTGGATGTGGAACAAAGATGATGCAATGATTTTTCAATAGATAGGGCTGGAAATGATTCATCGCCTTGTATACTACATAAGTTTATTTGTCGATGGTGAGCTAGTTAATTTTAGGTCCTTGGAGGCTAGCACTCATGAAATATATGGGTCTCTCATTGTTTTAATCATCCTTTTGCATAAGCATAGCGGCGAGAGAAGTGTCAAAAGCGAAAGTGTAGAGCACGAAATATTTGCTGAAATCAAGGTTGTACAAAGTAGTTACTTATGCAATGGCTTGCTTAATACAGGAAAACGTGTCATTTTCCCTCTTATCCCATATATATTTCATCCTTCTTTACCATCTCCTATATTGGATTCACAATCTGAGCGTAATTGGAGAAGAACTTGTGGAGGAAGTTAATTTTTCCCAAGAAGGAATGCATAGCATTTTTGTTCATAGGGAAAGGAATCTACGTAATTAATTTTACCCTCTCCAATTCTACTTTAATCCTAATTTTGAAAATTATATGGCCCAAGAGGTTACCCTCAAACACTGCAAAATATTTTTTTTTGGATTAAGAGATATCTCGCATTTGTGACATCACTCGAATATTTTCTTTAACTAGCATATGTGGTCAGGTCTCTTCTTGAAAAATACCGTGACAACATCAATATAGACCTCTGTGCTCTATCTAATCAGTCCACGGAATTCGATTTCCATGGTGCATTGAAATGTTGCACCAGGATTGATCAACCCAAATGGAATTATTTTAAATGCAAATGCACCCCACTTCGTGTGGAATGTTTTCCTTATTCTATCAGGATCTGAGACTAGAACCTGGTTATCACTGGAATACCTGTCCAACAAAGAAAACATCTCTAAAATTGATATTGTTTGCAGTATATGTTCCATAGATGGCACGAGGTAATTGTCTTTGTCTGAGGCATGATTCAAGTTGCAGAAATAAAAGCATAAGCATATTTACCTCGCCTTCCTTCTAATTCGGACCAAGTTCGATACCCAAGTTGAATGTCGCACTTTATATATGATCCGAGCATCCAGAAATTTCCTCAACTCCTTTGGAAATAGGGGCTCAAGAGTCTGATCTACCTTCCACAAATTTTGTTGAAAATTCTTGGCCCCTTCTTTGCTTGGAATCACATGCTGGATTATTCACATGTCATAAGTTTTTATCTCGTTGTACATCCATGAAAATACATCTCAGTGCTACTTGAATAAGTGAATAAAATATTGTCGCTCGTGTGGTGTGCAGCAGATATTTTTCTATTCCTAGATTTATCTACACGTGCGATAGTGTTGAGTTATGGGTTTTGTGCATTGACTAGACCTAGAAAGCGGTTATGAAAATTGTACATCTTTTCCAATGATACCATGCCCTTTGGCATGTGTTTTTATTTTCCCACGTAAGATGCATCCTCTAAAACTTTTTCATGCTCATCTTCATCAATAGTTGCATCCTTGAATACATTAGTGTTTTCCATAAAGTGCAGCATCTATTGGTCATCATTGAAAATGCATAAATTAGTAATATTGTGAGGGATGGATGTCTTATAAATAATTTCTACAGAAAAACCATCTTGAAGAAGTGATAACCTAACAACAACATTTGACAATGCATCTGTAGTTGCGTTGTCTAGGAATATTAAAAATCAAACGCCATACCTCTTATTGATAACTTTCCATATGAGGTGACACATAGTGTATAGTATCACGTACCTATCATATGACAATTTTTTAGTCACCTACTTCTTTAAGAACTACAACATTAAGGTCGATGGTTCTTTTCAAACCCAAGATTAGTGCTTTGTATTATGCGGTGTTTTTTGTGCACTCGAATTATGAGCGGTTGGAGATCAAATGTTTACTCTGTCGCAGGTCTACTAAAACACAACCAACTCTAGATCCCTCCTATGTTTTGGAAACATCAAAATGTTATGTCCAAAAATCATATGTACAAGGACTATGTACTACACTAGTACTACTATTACTACTACTACTAACTGTACAGATGTCATTTTCACCAGTTGGACTAGGAAGGAGCTCCAACTGTGTGTCTAGTGGAACTGGGGATGGTTGAGCGAGATAACACCCTAGATCAGTTTCCAAGAACAATTTCCAAAGATGAGATCTGCAAAATCCATTGGCTCATTCTCACCCTCTAAGGGAGTTACCATGTGCTTCATGTACCACTCTGAGTTCACTCGGATCTAATTGTTTCTGACCTTGTATGGAAGCCACAAATATGACGAGTCTATCACAAAATACCCTTGTAACTTGTTGGACCATTCTCTGCTCAACCATACACCATATTCTTCTAGAATGTCCAAAATTACTATATTTATACATTGGTGAACTCATTGTTCAGATGATAAGCGTATTAGCACATTTCTGAGTTCACCAATCGCATGGACAAGATTTTTGTCCAGGTGAATAATTTATGCATCTGTTTTATTCCTTTTTGCATTGATTTTATTTGTGATAGATAAATGAATTACATTTATTGATGCATCAGAATCAACTAAGAAATTGTGTACATTATAATTGAAAATTTCAAACGTTAATAGAAATGGAGTGCAAAGTGTGTTTGCTTCTAATGTTAAAGCATTTAGTACAGATTTGAGAGGACTAGAGGACATACCAGATCTGTTTTGTGAAGAAACATTGTTACCTGAGGCGGATTGTCTGAATGTGCATAGGAGCATGTCTCGCTGGCTCGTGATCTTCGTCAGTTCAAAAATTGAAATATTTGCACAAGATTTCTTATCTCTTCAAATATGTTTTAATCCAATGCAAGAGAGATTGTTGATGTGTCTGGAGTAAATGTTCCGCGACTTCTAGAGTGATGGACTTACTCTTACTTCTTGCAGAAGTAATTTTCACAATAACTACATTTCTAAACTTGCCCTGACTATTTAATGTTGAGTTGACGGATGAAATAATCTTCCTTAACAAATTCTCTTTCAATTTATGCTTCATCAACTCTTGTTTGATAGTCATCCCTTAGCTTCTCAAAATAAACTAGTTGTTCTTATTTTCGATTGGGCTATCACTCAGTGGATGCTTTTCGGTAATGCTCTTTCCAACTATGAGTACGCAACTGAATGTGTTCACTACATGCCCCACACTTGGAATTTATTTAGTCGTAGCAATTTCTTACTTTTCTTCCATAGGATCATTTTGCTCATTAGTAATAACCATGTCAATAAAATGCGTAGAAAGAGCATTCATGTTGTGGCTCCATTGTGAGCATGTTTTTCCTGAATGATATTCTTGATGAAATGAACAATATTGATACATGCCCATACTCTCAACATTCATCACAATGTTTGAGGTTTGTGCAAACTTGGTCGGTTGGTTTTTGTTCCTTCCAAATTTAGTCATCCTTCTCATAAAGTTGAAATTAGGAGGCTTGCTTCTCACTGTGATCTTGCTAGACCTTTGTTTCAATTCTACCAACTCATTGGACAAAGACTTGATAGTGTGAGTCAAGCTCTCAAGATCAATTGCTTCTTTCTCCTTGTCCTTTCTTACGAAGTCCTGAGACCTTTTCCCTGTGTCTTTGGATTCCTTTGTTGATTTTTCATCATCAATGACTCTAATCGCATCCAAGTCCTTTTCAACTGTGATCGCATCTTCAAAATTCTCAGCCAAAGTTAGTTTCACAGTTCTTTTAACGAACTACACAATGCTTGTTGGTAAGGAAAATTTGAAATAATCGATAGTGATGGAGTCATGAGGTTTTGTATCTATTGGAAATCTAGTCAAGATACAGTTGAACCTCTTATTGAAATATTTCACTTTCTCTTTTTGCTCCATCTTGAGGTCTCCCATCTCTTTCAAGAACATGGAGGGGGTTTTGTCATCAATGATTTTTTCAAGAAAAATCTTCTTAAACCCCTTCCAATTCTAGAAGTAATTCAAAGGAAGATTGTGATACCATATAGTTGCTACACAAAAAAAAAATATTCTTGCAACATCATCATAACATACATATAGCATTTGAGATGTTGGTAGAAGTTGTCTAGATGGTCCTCCACCTTTATTTCTTTTTCAAGATCATACGTTGTTAATATATTTTCCCAATGTCTTGGCATCTTGTGTAGAACATCTGGTAGTGAAAATGGGCCTTGAGACATCTAGTCCAGATCTTGTTCTGTCATGTCTTCATCACCATTTTCCCCTTGTTTTTCAAAATTGGAATGGTTTTCTTCTTATTCTTCTTCTTCACCGCCTAGCCCACAAAAAGTATCATCCGAGAGTACCACATTTTATCCTTCACCACCGCCAAAGGTTGGAGGTTGCTCTAGCTTTTTTGTATTCTCTCTAGAGTCTGTTAACTCTTCAAAGGTGGTGAGAACCAAATCTTCAACTTTTGAGAACACTATCCCAGTGGGGGTGGTTTGGTTCTTCTTTGGAAAATATGAAAGGTTATGTACTTTGAGTATCAATCCAATAGTTCTTACAAACTTGCAAGTGATAAGGTAGATGGCCCAAATCTAGTCGTAATATATTTCACAAGTTTGTATAGTCTCAGGTTGAGAATGATTACCAACTTTAGGAATATGCATAGGGGAGTTGTTGGGAATGTTGTTTCCCTGACTAGAATATGTAAGGTTGTGATTGGTGAGGTTATCATCCATAAAAATTTGCCTACCCTCCTTCTAGCACCAAAAATGTTGACGATGTTGGACCCGCCAAAATTCAAGGGGTCTCCTTGATATGTGGTCCCAATTATACCTCACATCATTTGGGATAGGAACCCCATCTGGAATATGGCCCAGTTTCCGGTTATCTTAAAGATATGCCTTGTATCTAACAGTCAGCAAGAGAGAGGAGTGTAGATGTGCCTATGAAAAGCAATGGGGTGTTCTTGGTGAGTGTTTGGTCATATGTGTGTCAAAATTCTTTTATTATGGAGGTAGAGGAGAAGTGAGCCTCTAAGAGAGAGGTAATAGTACAACCCTAGCAGAGACACATGTAAATAAGAAGAATTTATACAACATAAAGCGTAATAATCCACAGAGATGTGATGGTCATTACAACGAATGTAACACGAAATATTTTTCTAATATCCAGTGGAATATTCCATGAGGATGTTACAACATTAATAATAATTAAAACACATTCTCAATATGATAAGTACAAAAATAACCAAAATAGTTCAACTACTTCAGTACAGATGAAAGAAAACATGAATTATAAACATTCATAGAATAGTCTTACAAATATCCATAATCCATGCATGAAGAACGTGTTGGCCATAAAGCTTCTGATATTAAATAGAAGTTACAATACACATGTATACAATGAACACCACTAGCTCCAATAATCGAGAATTGGAGCCACTCCTTTCTCCTCAAAAGAACTAGCTTATCTCTCTAATTCATTGTGCGAGGAGCCAACGTGAAAATTCATTTTATCTTACAATGAGGGTGTATATATAACAATGAGGAGGTGATGCTTCACCTTCCTTGTGACTCCTCATCTACCCTCATGACTATTTGACTTCCTATGACTTTTCAACTTCACATGACTTTGCATATTCCATACATTTCCTTTGGACTTTCACTTTACAATTGTTGACCTAGATTGTCATTGATGTCAATATGGCAATATGATAGGATACTAAATGATGATATGAAGCCAAGGAGAAGTAGAGCATATCCGTGAAGAAACAGGAGCAAGAAGCCATGAGGAGAAACTAGAGGAAATCCAAGAAAGTCAAGCCATTGGAGAGAATATCAAAAGTTATAGGAGCTATCAGAGCAGAGCTATCAAAGCAGAGAAGAGGTATTGGAGTGGTATCGGAAGCCACAGGAAAGCCAAGTAAGTGTAAGAGTAGGAGACTGAGGAGGAGCCATATCGTGAGTATCACATGTAATATATGCCAAAGAAGAACTATCAGAATCCAAAGGAGTTAACAGAGGAGCCATATCAGACCAAGAAAGAGCAAAGGAGTATATAATATTGATAGAAATCAAGAAGTGGTTTAAAGTCAAAGTGAGGAGACGGATCAAGAGTGAATACACGTGGTTATATACCAAAAAACAGGTTTGTAATAGTGGCAGTGGTTATTGGGTGGACGCTAGGCAGTAAGTGGTATTTAGAGGAGCTCCCCCAATTCTATTGACCAAGCGACATGTAGCACCCGGGTGGAGAGAGAAAACCACCTTTTTCGGGTGGTTATTTCCCTTGCAAGTGGCTCACCCAAAATGCATCTAGGTCATTGGATCTAGAGTGGGTTTATCGATGGCGAAGGATCAATGGACGGTTTTGGGTTGATCAGGTTAATTCAAACCGTTAGATCTGGAGAGAAGAGATTTACGACGCATCAGGTTTCTGATGGATTGTGTTGATTGCACTGAGTGTTGATCATCAGATCTAATATAGAAGAAATCGACGGTGTAGAATGAGGACCACTATTATAACATGCCCTAATGTTATATCGCATCCGCTGTGTTGGAATTTATGTATCGTAAGTTATAAAAGGATGGTACAGCCTCTCCTATGAAATCCTCCATAAATAATGAAGTCTATGGTATGAATATTAAAAAGGGGTGAATATTAAAAATGTCCTCTTTGATATTTTTTAATATGCAACTCTATTGTAATTCGGCCTCTCTTCTGAATTAACGTGTCCTGTGAGCATTGGTGAACACGAAGAGACAGAGGAAGCTAGAGATCAAGAAGCCGAAGATCAAGCGATCAAGGGAGGAAGCCAAAATGTCAAGCAAGCAGAGAGGAAGCGAAAGTTCAAGGGAGTGAAAGGGAAGCCAAAGGTCAGGTGTATCAGTATATAGAAAATAGAGAATTTCCTTTATGAGTTGTTGTTCACAAACTAGAAGAAAGGAGCAAGCCATAGGTCCAGCAGGATGGAAAAGAGCTGAAGTTCCAGTAGGACAGGAGGAAGTCGAAGGTCCAGCAGGAGAGGAAGAAGCTGACGGACGAGAAACTCTGTTGATTGGGCTAACTTGTGAAAGGATCAGACCAGCGATGAATTAATCAGGTACATAACACAACCTGAAGAACAATTTTATGAAAAGATAAATAAAGTTTCATTTGATATCGCTTGAAGGGAACAATAGCCAGCACTAGTATTGAAGCATATGTGAATGTATTTCTAAGAAGTAAGATATTGCAATAGCAAGAACAGTGCACAGTAGTAACGTTGGAAGAATTCACCATGACAGTGAGAACAGAGGCTTGAAAAAGAGAGTTTATTCTTGTGCAGATCTTAGTGCAACTAATAGTATACTCACTAAAGCTATGTGGAGACATTATTAGAGATCATGATGGCTATTTGATATCATCATGAGATAATTTTTGCAGACTCTGTGTGGACAGTATGAAGAGTTGTAAAAGCTTCTTCATATGAAGATTGGTTGCCATTGATGTTGTAGCATGGAGACTACAGTGAAGCTGTAAACAAACAGAATTCAGTAAAGAAGAGTTTTGGGAGCAGAACATTACTATCAAACATGCCTTGACAATATTGGGTCAGAGCCCTTGGGGTTGGTGCCTCAAAAGTTGGAAGGATTGGTGTCCTTGGAGTTGGTGCTCCTATAACCAATGTTGGTGCCTTGATAGTAGAGGGTTGGAGCCCTTGAGGTTGGTGCCTCAGAACTGGAAGGATTGGTGTCCTGGGAGTTGGTGCTCCTAAGTCCAAGGTTGGTGCCTTGACAAAAAAAAGTTGGTGCTCTAGAGGTTGGAGCCTCACAAAAGTCCAAGTTGGTGCTTGGAAATATATTGGAACCATATATATATATATATCTATATATATATATATATATATATATATATATATATATATATATATATATTGTATCTATTTTATTACAAATATTATATTAATAAAATCATTTATTCTTGTTGTTCATCTTGTGTTCTGGATATAAATGTTTTAACTAGTAAAATAACAGTTGAAAATAAATACTAATTCACCCCCCCCTTAGTATTTCCAACAATTGGTATCAGAGCCAGTACCTTCATTCAAATCCTAACATCTTGAAGGTTGATCTTTAGAACAAAAATGGCAAAGTCAAGGAAGAAAGTCTCCAATCCTCCTAAGGTTATGTCTTCCTTTACCACTAAAATATAAGACAATCAATTTGAGGAGGCTCCATGGTTCAATGGGAACTTTAATATATGGGAAGCAAGAATGAGGAATTTCTTAAAGACTCAATGCATTGAAATTTGGAAATCAGTAATTGTTGATAGCATGATGGATGGAGAATCCAAGGAGTATAATGAAAAAGCAATGAAGGCAATCTTGAATGGGCTACTTGATTCTCTAAAGAACAATTTAGGAAAATATTCATTAGCAAAGGGTATATGGGACAAACTTCATGACCTTTACTCAAAAGGAGCATTGACCATGACAGTCAATCAAGAAGATGATGGAAATCAAGAAGGAAATCCAGAACCCATCATAGAAGCTGAAAATGAGAATGATGACATCAAGGCTAAAGCCAACCTAGAAGAGGAAGAGAATGAAAAAGATTTTGTAAAATATCTCCTTGCTCAACTTACAACTGCCATGGAAGAGATTATCAATTTGAAAAAGGAAAACAAGGAACTTAAGAAGAAAGCACTATTTGGTGACCAAGACCAAACAAGGAAGAAAGCCTTGTCCAACTTCAAATACAGGAGAGGGATGAAGAGCTTGTCAAGCTTAAGAAGAAATTTCATCAAAACAAAAGAAAGCATCATGAAGAAGTCATATCCATGACAAATCAAGTGGATAAAGAAAAGAAACGGGAAGATACCTTGTCAAGTCAACTTGAACAAAGGCACAATAGCTTGAACAAACTTGAAGAAGAGATTTGTCAGTACAAGGTAGAGGCCTCCTCTCTCAAATCTCAACTACAAGAAGCAAGAAAGTTAGCACAAGGAGCTGAGAAGACAATGGAAGCATTAGCAATCATAGAAGAACAGGTCAGTGAATCGGAAAAGGAGAGAAACACCATGATATGTCAACTAAGAGCAAAGGATGAAGAAATCTTCAAATTAAAATCTAACATCAAACTTCTCAAGGCCGAAACATGTAAAGCTACCAGGATCAAGGAAGAAATGGAGAGCAGTCTAACAAAGGAAAATGAAGAAATCTTCAAAATGAAGTCAGATATCATCTCCCTTAAAATAGAATCAAATGAAGTTGATCATATCAAGGAAGAAACTGAGAAACAACTTGCTAAGAAGAATAATGAGTGTGAAATATTGGAAGAAGAAATTGTCTTCCTTGGGAAAAAGGTTGAAGGTATGAACAAAACCTTGAAGAGCTCTCAAGCCTTGGATGACATGCGCAGCCATCAAAGATGTCCATTTGATAAATCAGGTCTCCGGTATGCAGGTGAATCCTCAAACAAGAATGATAATGCTTTAAAAAAAAGGGATGTGAAGAAGCCAGAAAGAAATGGTGATGCTCCCACTTCCAGCAATGGCAAGGAGAAAAATCAAGGCAACAATGGAAGAAATCCTGCTCCAAGAAGAAATGTAGATAATGTCTGTTATGAAACCATCTCACAAAAAGATAGAAAATATAGATGAACACCTTAGAGATAAGCCTCTTCGAGGGGGAAACCTCCTTTACATTACACAAATGAACAATTCTTGGATGATACAAATGACAAGACCTCATTTCTATATATAGGAGTCTAAGGAGTCATAATATAATCAGAGTCAACATATCAATAATAATGTAAGGGCACAATAATAACAATAGTGGGCTTCTATGGGGCACAATATTAACAATATGGGGACTACATGGGTACAACAATATAATAAGGGGGTTGTACTAATAACAATAAGGGGTTACACTAGTAGTATAGGGGCCTAACATGCCCCTCTCCTACAAAAAGTGTTGTCCTCAACACTTGAGTAGTTCTTGATGCTTCTGTAGAATATTCTTATCCTCCCATGTGGAATCTTCAGCGGGTAAGTTCTTCCACTTGATGAGATACTCTGAAATTGATTGATTTTGTAGCTGTCAGGTTCTTGTTTCTGTGACTACTCCAGGTTCCAATATGATTTTTCCTTCCTCTTCAACTTTTGGCAATATTGTTTGAATTGGGATCTTCTACAACTTTTGAATGAGTGGCCACACTTCTTTGTCCTTTTTCCATTCATCCCTTGTTTCATTTATCCAATCTGGTTGGATAATATAAATAACACAAAACAATGCTTCCACATCCTCATCCTTTCTTGAGAGTGCATCTGCAACAAAATTTTGCTTCCCTTTTCCATAGATGATGTCAAACTCATAACCCAATATATTTGTGACCCATTTTTTCTATTCTTCTATAGATAATATTTGTTCTAAAAATTATTTAAGACTACCATGATCCATTTTTACCTTGAAGTGTCTTCCCATTCGATAAGGTCGCCATTTCTTAAGTGCATGTAGTATTTCCAACATTTCCTTCTCATAAATAGCTTGCTTGAGATGTAGCAGTAAAAATACCCAATCACCTACATCAAAAAAAATTTCACTACAATGTTGATCTACTTGTTGTTTCATTTGATTTTGCACCAAAGTGCTATTATCCTTTAAAAGTTAGAGAACTTGTTGTTGATGCTCGATGTGATCTTTCACTGCTTGAACCTTTTTCTTCTTGATATGTCCTTCTATATTGAGAGTTTGAGGAGTGCTAATTTCTTCCAATGCTTTACAAGATATGGTCGGATTCATTTCTTGATCCTCGATGTGATCTTTCACTTCTTGAACATTTTTCTTCTTGTTATGTCCTTCTATCTTGATAATTAGAGGAGTGGTAATTCTGGCCAATGCATTACAAGATATGGTTGGATTCATTTCTTCTTTCTCTATGTGATCTTTCACTTCTTGAACCTTTTTCTTCTTGATATGTCCTTCTATCTTGAGAATTTGAGGAGTGGTAATTCTTGCCAATGCTTTACAAGATATGGTCGGATTCATTTCTTCTTTCTCTAGGGTTGGTTCCTAGTGTATATACTCTTCTTTTGATGTTTCTTGATCCTTTTCTTCCTCCTCTTCATAATCTATGTAAAATAATTTCTTCTCAGCACACATATGACCTTTAGTACATTTGCTATCACAATTGTGACATAGCCCTTTTTCTCTTTTCTCTTCCAATTGTTGTGGTGTAACCCTTGTAGGTTGTGAAAGGCTAGGAGAAACAACACTTCCATTATTATAGTTGTGAGGGGTAGACTTCATTCTTGCCATAATTTTACTTTCCACTATGTAACAAAGCTCTTTTACACTTTCCAATTGTTGTGGTGTTGCTCTAATGAAGGTGTTTCTCTTTGTATCCTCATAATGTGCTATCATTTCCTCCGTGAAAATTGACCACGCAACAAGTTGTTTACGAGAACAAAGCCCTTTATACCATAAAAATTGATCTGGTTCTAAATATGAAGATGCAATACCTACCTTTTGTAACAGTGGTACACCATGTAGATCAAAATATTGTTGCATCTGAAGTATCCAATTTATCGGATCCTTGCCATCAAACTTCCTCATATCGCCTTTTCTTGATTTTAGGAGCTCGTTCTTGAAACAAATATAACTCTATAATTACAGTTTTTCTAGTTCTGAAATTGTGACCTATAGTAGCCCTCTGTGTCCTCTTTCTAATTCCACCAGTCTAATCTAAATTAGATTCTCCAATGAAGAGTTATGCCAAATCTCCCAATATGACCTGATTATTTACCCTTTTAGAAGAGAAAACTTGTATGAGGTGCCACGTGTCACTGTTTTAACCTTCGGGTCTAAAAAATATAAACAGGAAACTACAGTCCATCATCTTTCTATAACTTCTTACGAAATTACAATCTAATGCTCAAAACAAAAGTTATGATGATTTTCCCAAGGTCACCTATTTGGAATGTAATTTATGAGTCTGCAAAAAGACCAACTTCCTAAAATCATATCTCCACAAATATAACGCAAAAAGCTTTGAAATTTGGACTCGAGATTCAACATGATTTTTTTTTTTCCAAGGAAAAAAACGGTAACTTTTTATTAAAAAATAATGAAAAGTTACACTAGCAGATGCATTGAAGCATTCCGTATGTTGCCACAAGGGCCCGAGTGCTTTCACACCCCACGCAACGTTAGAGGACTAACGTGCAAAAAGAATAAGAAAAGAGAAGAGAGGAGAGAGTGTGAAAGGGGCAAAAACTGAAATCCAGCAGTGAGTAGGACTCACGCTTCAAGTTTTTCTCCCCTTTTTCTTTTCGACCTTACGCCATTCTCCTTGAGTGGGCTCGATTGAAGCAATGACTAACTGTGTCTCTGTATTCTGTGGGCCAAGTTCTTTGTCTGAATCTGAAGTATCGGAGTGATGGTGCCGTTTGATGCCTCCCGTACTAGGATCCATGCTTGTCTCCACTGCCTTATTGTCTGATGAGGTTCTTTTCTGTTTCTCCATTTCTTGAGATACCTCATTTTTCTCTGCTGGGGGTTCTTCCTCTGCTGCTTCTGATTCTTTGTCCTCTGAATCTGGGGGAGAAAAATGCCATCCTTTCCTCTGCTTCTTTTTATTCTTGACTTCTGGACATGAGCTTTGTAAGTGTCCTGTCTGCCTGCAGATCCTACATCTGAAAGCGGTGTTTTCATAATATAGTGCCTGCAACCAGTTCTGTTGTTTGTAAATCAACCTTATATTTTCCGGCAACCCTTTACTTAAATCTACTTCCACACATATACGTGCGAAGGTGTAGATCCTTTCATCGATCCTTTCCAGGTCTGTTTTGATATATTTCCCTATGCTGTTCCCAATACTTTCCAGCACTCGTTCATCCCAAAAGTGCAAAGGAAGATTGTGTAGTCTAACCCAGACTGGCATTCTGGTTACCGTCATTTTATTTGGATCAAAATCTGGGAACCATGGGGTCACAAATAGCCCTGCTGTTCCCCAAAACCATGGCCCGGCACTGATGACTGTATCTCTGACTTCCTTGGATGTAAATCTTACTATGAAAAAACCTTTTGCACATAAATGAATGTCACAATCCATGGTCCAGCTGGTGAAGATCCAATGGAAAAGATCCATAGGTTTAGGCCAAAAGCTGTTGAAACGGCAAATTAAAGCTTGCGTTTCGTAGGACTGGACGAAATCATCGAGCCCTGAGGAATCTAAATTTAAAGCTGGGGTTTGCTCTGACTGATCTACTATGTATGGCCTGGGCATGTGTCCGCCTTGATCTGGGGAGAACCCTGAATTTCTGCTGCCCTGTAAAATGTTTTTATAGGATCCCTTTGGTTGGTTCTGGGCTGTAGCTTTTTTCCCCTTGTCTCCCCCTGAGGAGCTTGTCTGTCCCTGAGGCAGAGCCCCTCCTCTCAATCTGAGATTTAAAATAATGATTGATCCTGGCCCAATCTCATAACTTTCCAAAGTTCTACAGTCCTGGAAAGTCCGCCTTCCACTAACCAGATGCTGGGCCTGAACTAGGTATCCCATTTCTGCCCATATTCGTTGTTTCAGCTGCATGGAGGTGTCTCCTGCATGAACCCATACTAAACGAGATTTCCCCTGAGGGGGTTTAATCAGAATCTGAAAACAAGTATTTTTTACCTGCTCTTGCTTGTAGCTGTAGATCTACTGCCTGGGGTCTTGGATGTTAGCTGGATCCGGTAGATCTGCACCGGAACTGCATAGTTTTGGCCTTTTCATTAAAAGAGAGAGCAGATCTGCAATATACAGACCCCCCCTGCCCTTGCTCTGTGCGAACTGGAAGCGACACGTCCATACGCAGTTCAGGATCTTGTTCTCTCGTAGGATAAAGCCCTCCTCATATATCCACTCAAAAAAGAGGCCTACCGCTGTTTCCTTCGCTTCACGATCTCGCTGAAGACTTTTATCTCGCCCCCGATCCAGGATCGCTTGATTCCTTTTGACTGCAGCCCCCACAGATACATAGCCGCGCAGATCTGAGTAGATCTGCGGCGTTTGACTGCAGGAGACAAAGCATGGACGCGTTAAAGGCAGCCAGCCAGCCGCGTTCTCCGTTTTCCCACACCCTGAGTTGCCTTCGGCCCCCGAGGCGGCCTTAGGGACCGATACGGCAGCAGCCATGACTTTGCTCGAGCAAACCCTAGCCATTCTGCAAAAATCCATCGCGCTCTAAAACTTCATTGCGATTCTTAGATTCAACATGATTTTGTCTCAAATGGTTTTTTTTTTTCTCTTTTGAAACGTCGGAGAAAAATAATTATAGTGAAAATTCCACGATGACCTATTTGGAGCAGCGGAACCTAGAATCCAAAGCTCTGATACCAAATGTTATGAAACCAGCTCACAAAAAGAGAGAAAAGATAGATGAACGCCTTAGAAATAAGCCTCTTTGATGGGGCAACTTCCTTTACATTACACAAATGAACAATTCTTGGATGATACAAATGACAAGACCTCCTTTCTATATATAGGAGTCTAAGGAGTCATAATATAATCAAAACCGACATAACAATAACAATGTAAGGGCACAATAATAATAATAGTGGGCTTCTATGGTGCACAATAGTAACAATATGGGGACTACATGGGTACAACAATATAATAAGGGGGTTGTACTAATAACAATAAGGGGTTACACTAGTAGTATAGGGGCCCAACAATGTTAAGGATGCGAGAAGCAATAATTATCATGAAAGGATCTCAAGGCGGAAAGGCTTTAGAAGTACATCAAGGAAATCTTCATCTCCCAGGTACTAAAGTTTATTTTTTGGTTGTTTTTATTCTTGTACAAAAATTGGACACAATGAAAAATATTGTAGAGCATATCATAAATATAGATATTATGGTCCCCAACAATCTCCAAGGAACAATTTTGCAGGAAGAAATCATGAATTCTTCTTCATGAACAATGTAGAAAGCTTCAAGTGTCATAACATTGGTCATATGGCACGTGATTGTAACTTAACTTGGGCTCTTACATAAGATATAACCTTGCAAAAGAAGAAAGTTACACAAGTACGGAGAAGGAAGCAAATACAATCCAAAAGTCCCTTGAACTCTCCAGCCAACAACACATTTTGTTGACCTGACCTTCGACAAGATGAGCATTTGAGTTAGGGGGAGCCTTTGATTCTTGATCGTTATTACAGAAGATATTCATGAAATGGTCCTTATAAAATCCTTGTTGAGCTATATTAACAATCATTCTTTGATAAAGATCATTTCTCAGGAGTACTCCATTGAAGAACAACATCTCTTAACTATTCTTTGGACTGTTGTTGAAGATGTTTTCCACTTTATCGCTAAGTAGAAATTGGAGCAACAGAGAAGGTCATCTAATGCTAGAGAAATAGGGAAAATAACTATGTTGTTGTTACTATAGAAGTTTATGTCTTGATTTAGGGATTCAATGTGAGAAGAGTCGTGGAGTCGTATTGGTTGGCATTAAGAGATGAACAGAGGAGATGAGTTTTCATTCTAGCGGAAAATGAATCTGGAGGAGAGTCGTCGAGCCGTCGATGGTAGAAGATCTATGTTAATCGGAAGCGAATCAATTCGACGCATTAACCAAGACGAAGGGTGGATTTAACGCTATAAGTGGGATTTCGGGTAGATGCAAAATGGTATGTGGTATTTAGAGGAGAGCGCCTGATTCCATTCAATGGTTGACATGTAGAAACTAGAGGTGAGAGAAAAACTGCTCATTTCGGGTGGGTAACTCTCGTGCAAGTAGTCCACCCGAAATCGCTGTAGACTGTCGGATTTTGGGGTTTGAAATCTACGGTGGAGAATGAACCCAATAAAGTTAAACCTCATAAACTATGTCTAAGCAGGTTACGTCATTACCATGTGAATACCCATTTATACGTGTTGAGTAGTCACCAGATGAAGAAGAAAAATGATATGCGGTGAAGAAGAAAAAAAAAGTATGTGATTCTTCAATACGAAAGGGTGTATACCACACTCAGAGTAGGAGGAAATCCAAGTCAAACAAATAGATACATCTGGGAATGAAGCTTGAAGTAGGAGCAGATGGAAACATATAACAAAACTGAAGCATTGCAAAAAGATGCAAATCAACAAAAAGAATTTGAAAGTTAGTCACAGTTTGGATATCAAAATCTGCTAATGGAGATAACTTGTAGAGATTTTTACAAGAACTCAAGGAAAAGACGGCTCATTAAAGGAATATAGAAAGGAGAATGTTGTGAGAAGCACAGAGATACAAAGGAACTTGGATCTGAAGAAAGATAGCAATTTCAGTGGCATTTTTTTTCTTTCTTTTGATTCGGACTATGAAGGCCTCTTAATTCTGACTGTGGAAACAACAGAATATGGATTGAAGCATAAAAACTTGGACTTGAACATTTAGTGTGTGGATATTTGCAATCTATTTGAAAGCATTGAAGTGGAGCATCTTTAAGCATTGTTGAAGCCATGATAAAGTAGTTCTGAGACAAGAAGAGGGGATAATGTGCTAATTGGTAATTAAGAATCAATCCTTCTATATTGAGTAAAAAGAAGAGCACTATTACAGGGGGAGTAACATACCCATAAATGTCTACTAGTCATAAAGAACAGAAGCAGTTTGATAGGGGGAGTCCCTGAGCACTCCTTTTCCATTGATTTCAAAGGGGGAGAGAAGAAGAATATTGCCATCAATAACAAAGGGGGAGATTGTTGTCCTAGATTGTCATTGATGTCAATATGGAAATATTATAGGATACTAAATAATGATATCAAGCCAAGGAGAAGTAGATCAGATCCGTGAAGAAACAGGAGCAAGAAGCCATGAGGAGAAACCAGAGGAAATCCAAGACAATCAAGCCATTGGAGAGAATATCGGAAGTCATAGGAGCTATTAGAGCAGAGCTATCAAAGCAGAGAAGAGGTATTGGAGCAGTATCGAAAGCCACAGGAAAGCCAAGTAAGTGTAAGAGTGGGAGATTGAGGAGGAGCCATATCGGGAGTATTGCATGTAATATATGCCAAAGAAGAACTATCGGAATCTAAAGGAGTTAACAAAGGAGCCATATCAAACCAGAACAGAGCGGAGGAGTTTGGCAGAAATCAAGAAATGGG
Organism: Pinus tabuliformis; assembly: GCA_031772625.1. Classification (NCBI taxonomy): domain Eukaryota; kingdom Viridiplantae; phylum Streptophyta; class Pinopsida; order Pinales; family Pinaceae; genus Pinus; species Pinus tabuliformis. Next base: position 706,672,419 of record CM062804.1, read on the forward strand.
TTAAATTCAAAGTGAGGAGACGGATAAAGAGTGAATGCATGTGGTTATATTCCAAAAAGAGGGTTTGTAATAGTGGCAATGGTTATCAGGTGGAAGCTAGGCAGTAAGTGGTATTTAGAGGAGTTCACCCCATTCCATTAACTAAGCAACACGTAGCACTTGGGTGGAGAGAGAAAACCACCCTTTGCAGGTGGTTATTTCCCTTGTAAGTGGCTCACCCGAAATGCATGTAGGCCATTGGATCTAGCGTGGGTTGATCGATGGCGAAGGATCAACAGATGGTTTTGGGTTGAGCAGGTTAAGTTGGACTGTTAGATCTGGAGAGAAGAGATCTACGGTGCAGCAAGCTTCTGATGGATTGTGTTGATCGAACCAGTTGTTGATCATTGGATCTAATACAGAAGAAATTAACGATGCAGAACGAGGACCACTATTATAACATGCCCTAATGTTATATCACATCCATCGTGTTGGAATTTATGTATTGCAAGTTATAAAAGGATGGTATAGCCTCTCCTATGAAATCCTCCGTAAATAATGAAGTCTATTGTATGAATATTAAAAAGGGATGAATATTAAAAAGATCCTCTTTGATATTTTTTAATATGTAACTCTTTTTAATTCGGCCTCTCTTCTGAATTAACATGTCCTGTGAGCGTTGGTGAACACAAAGAGACAGACCAAGTTCAACTGAGCGAAAGGGAAGCCAAAGGTCAGGTGTATCAATATAAGAAAATAGAGAATTGCCTTTATGAGTTGTTGTTGGTGAACTGGAAGAAAGGAGCAAGCTATAGGTCCAATAGGAAAAAAAAGGGTCGAAGGTCCAACAGGACAGGAGGAAGCCAAAGGTCCAGCAGGATAGGAGGAAGTCGACAGATGAGCAACTCTGTTGATTGGGCTAACCTGTGAAAGGCTCAAGCCAGCGATGAATTAATCAGGTACATAACACAACCTAAAGAACAATTTTGTGAAACGATAAATAAAGTTTCATTTGATATTGCTTGAAGGGAACAGTAGCCAACACCAGTATTGAAGCATATGTGAATGTATTTCTAGAAAGTAAGAGATTGCAATAGCAAGAATAGTGCACAGTAGTCATGCTGGAAGCATTCATGGTGACAATGAGAACAGAGGCTTGAAATAGAGAATTGGTTCTTGTGAAGATCTTAGTGCAACTAATAGTAGACTCACTAAAGTTGTGTGGAGACATTATTAGAGATCATGATGGCTATTTGATATCATCATGAGATAACTTTTGTAGACTCTGTGTGGATAGTATGAAGAGTTGTAAAGACTTCTTCATAAGAAGATTGGTTGCCATTGATATTGTAGCATGGAGACTACAGTGAAGTTGTAAACAGACAGAATCTAGTAAAGAAGAGTTTTGGGAGCAGAACATTACTATCAAACGTGCCTTGACAAGATTGGGTTAGAGCCCTTGGGGTTGGTGCCTCAGAAGTTGGAAGGATTGGTGTCCTTGGAGTTGGTGCTCCTATATCCAAGGTTGGTACCTTGACAGCAGAGGGTTGGATCCCTTGAGGTTAGTGCCTCAAAACTGGAAGGATTAGTGTCCTAGGAGTTGGTGCTCCTAAGTCCAAGTTTGGTGCCTTGACAAAACAGAGTTGGTGCTCTAGAGGTTGGAGCCTCACAAAATTTCAAGTTGGTGCTTGGAAACAGATTGGAACCATATATATGTGTGTGTGTGTGTGTGTGTGTGTGTATGTGTATATATATGTACACACACACACACACACACACACACACACACACACACACACACACACACACATATATATATATATATATATATATATATATATATATATATATATATATATATTTGTATATGTGTGTGTATATATATATATATATATACACATATACAGATATATATATATATATATATTGTATCTATTTTATTGCAAAGATTATATTAATAAAAGCATTTATTCTTGTTGTTCATCTTGTGTTCTGAATATAAATGTTTTAACTGGTAAAATAACAGTTAAAAAGAAATACTTATTCACCCCCCCCCCTCATTATTTCCAACAACAATTCATTTTGAAACATGAATTACAAAATCCACCATAATGGTGTGGCATGTGACAACTCATGATATGACATGACATGACACTTCTAACATGGACTACTTGATGTGGCAATGTCAAGCCACTATTTTTTCTATGTGTTGAGTGCCTTCTTGAGAATGTTTTTCTCTTCACCTCTGCATGGCTTGGAGGTAAGGAATCTTCAATGATCTTGTGTCTTGAGTTGTGATCTCAAACTAGTGTTTTTATTATTTCTCTTGGTTAATCAGCTTGCATACTCAGCTAAAAATATGTCTTTTAGCATGTTTCCCTTCTTCATCTCCTTCTTCATCATCTCACCATGTTATGATAAGGTACATGTATCTGCAATTCACTCATGATGATATGACATCAACCCGAAAAACCTCTAGTATAATATAGTGCATATTGATCCATTGACTGAGCCGGAACTAGCTGAAAACAAGTTGGGAGAGTGGATCAATGACTTTGTAGTTGCACATTTCAAGCAATCATGGGTGAAACTTGAGCCTTGAGACTGTGCAATGCACAATCTCATCTGGATTGAGGAAGAAAACTATGCAATTTTGGGGGTCAATATGACAGGATGAGGGGATGGGAACTGGATGAGCATACTGCATAGTTCCGGGAGATAGATGATGTTGGGCCATTTATAATTTATGCATCTTAGGGGCTCAAGGTATTAGTTTTATGATAGATATTGTGCAATGCATAGTTGAGGCCTAGATGGGAAGATGGATTACACAATTTTTGGAGCCAAGGTCGGGACTTGAGCACTAGAACTGTATAGTAGAGGATTGATATTGCATAATTCATAGTTCATGGATGTTGGGTGAAGCTAGGTTGCTTGGTCAAGAAGATTTTCATAAATTGGCTAAGTGTGTGATCAGTGAGGTTGATGTGAATAGTGATAAGACTTTGAATGTGATCACACACTTAAAATACTTGAAGACACAAAAACATATATCATCCAAGACACACAAACAATGAATTTCCCTTAGTGTGACAACTTTACGACAACTTACGACAAGTGTGATACTAAAGATACGCCTTGCAAAGACCATGATGACACTTGTGCGAGAGTGCTTGAAACTTTGGAAAGGAATAAGATGAATTTTTACATGGTTAGAAAAACTCATTTACACAAATATGACCCCTTGAAACCATTAGAACAGGCTTATTCACATTGTGTGACAGCGAACATTCAAGAAGACGACATTTTTCCTATCTTTCAAAATAAATCGAAACACCTCAAGAAAACACATGAAATGAGTTTCAATGTTTGCGATGACAATGTACAATATAAAGGAAGGCTATAAAATTGAGCATAGTCGAATATTTTGGAGGGTTTAGCAACAACAACACCTTGCTACAACACCCCCATAGTTTTTCCTGACCTACAATCACAAAAATATGATATATTAAAAGGGATGCAAAGTAATGTGCAAGAGAAAAGATAAGAGCTTGAAGAAATTTCACACAAAAAAGAAGGTCTTTCCTGTGGGGAGAAAGATGTGTCACAACCACTACTTCTAACCAATTCATGTTCCTATCTTTTTGACAGAAACCATAATCAGACAAACCTGGAAGACTTCTTATGAATTCACCTTCTTCTGTGTCATCCTTCTTAGAAAGCATGAGAAAATTCCTAAACCTATTATTTGCGATGGATCTTTCCAAGTAAGATTGCTCCAACCATTCAGCAATTGAATCATGAAACTCGAAACAATACTCTTGAAAACCCTAAAAACTTTGAAATGATTCTTCAATTAAAAGAGCAAGATTAGGATGAGAATTTCATGAGGAAAAAAAGATATGATCATATTCAACAGGCATGCCAAGACAGTTAGGACTTGACATAACCATCAGAAAAGGTTGAAGTTCCTCAAATGCTCGACAAGTATCTGAATAGTGAGATGTGTAGCCATGAAGATCAAAGGATGTAAAACAAATGTAATTGAATATACTTGTGGGAAAAAGATAGAACACATGACAATTAATATCACAATCAGGTGGACAATGCAAAATCATTTAGATTCACAATCTCATGAAATTTACTAAACCACGATACAAGAATCTACTTCTACTTTCAACCGACGGAAGCCAATAGATCGATGAAAAAATAAGAAAAAGAAAAAGATAAATCAATGGCACATAACACAAGATGTATCTGAGGAAAGCCACTTCTCAAAACCCCTCTATCTGTATTGCATATATCAGAAATATGAGTGAATATACAAAGCTTGTTCTCACTAGAACTATTCTGCACAAGTATGCTCAACTCTCTCAGCTCACAAGCTACCTCTTGTCCAACACTTAGCCAATTATGCAACTCTCCAAGCCCCTAATATCTTGTGTAATTCCTAGTATGAATAGCCCATATTTAAAGGGAATTCATGCTTCCAAAACTACGCAATCCAAACATAGGATCAATCTCTAATGCATGCATGATATTTACACTCTAGTAAATAATACCACTGATAGTACATTGTCCCTGCACTCTAGTCTCAACTAGGTCTTTCTTTGAACTGACATGCATGAGTTTCTCATGAAGGAATCTTTTGTTAATTGGAGTAGCACTAGTGGATGCACTAGTGAACCAAACTGATTATTAGTCCTCTATTAGTTCCAAAAACAATTTAGAACTAATTTAACTTAACTTAACTCAGTAAATTGAGTGATCTAATTTCCAACTCAATTTAAACTCATATTGGATCCCTAAAAGTTAGGGAGAACATATACATGACTACAGAAAGACTTCCAACTCGAAATTCCTAAGCTAATAAGCTAATTAAACTTAATTAACTATTTACAAGTTTCTATGAGAATAAAATTGGATTTTAATTCTTAGTTTAATTCAAGAAAAAATTGAAATGGAATTTCTTGTTGTCATTTCTCAATGCTCCCTCTCAACAAGAATGGTATTACTAGCTACCCTGATCTTGTCTCTATGAAACTCGAATTTACATCTTGACAATGCCTTTGTTAAAATGTTAGCATCTTGGTCCTCTATGGGAATGTACTCTAACAACATAATCCACCTCAATACACAATCTCTGAGATGATGATATCGATATCAATATACTTGTACCAATCATGAAAAACTGGATTTTCAGAGAGTTTGATACAACTCTGATTATCGTAGTAAATCACAGTTGGATTCATCTATTAACCAAAGAAGCCAACTAGGATCTTCCTCATCCAAATGGCCTCACATTTTGCCTGAATCGCATCCATGTACTCTACCTCTGCCAAACTGAGTGCAACTGATCTTTTTTTCCTGATGTACCAAGAAACTATCAATGACCCAATATTGAAGATCACGCTTGATGTGCTCTTCTGATTGGATGGACTCCCTACCCAATCTGCATCAGTGAAGCCTTGAATCTCGACTCCCTCTATCCATCTATACCATAATCCATACTGAGAAGCGCCCCTGAGGTATCTCAACACATGCTTTTCCACCTTCCAATACAGCTTGGTAGGCCTAACCATCGCTTGACTAAGATGGTTAACTGCATAGCACATATTCGGTCATGTGTTCTCCAAGTACATGAGTGAACCCACAAGTTGCCTATAAATAGTAGCTTCCACTACTTCCCCTGAAGTAATATCCTCCTTCCTCCACTTACATGTTAGAGGAGTCTCCATGGGTTTGCTTCTCTCCATGTGGAATCTCTTGAGTATCTCATTGGCATACTTTCCCTGATACAAAAACAACTCCCCATCTCCCTACCATACCTCCATGCCAAGAAAGTAATGCATGATCCCCATGTCCTTCATCTCAAACTCTCTTGAAAGGTCCTGTTTCCAAGACTTGATCAACTAATCATCAACCTTCAATATGAGATCGTCAACATATATTACAATGATTAATAGTTTACCTTCCACTACTATGTGGTACAAATTCACATCTGCTTCACACTTCGTGAAGCCCAACCTAGTGAAGTAGTTGTCTATCCCGGTGTACCAATCACGAGGTGCTTGCTTCAACCCATACAACACTCTCTTGAGCCGCCACACATGTGACTCATGTTCAAAGTTCTCAAAACCTTTAGGATGCTCTATGTACACCTCTTCCTCAATCATGCCATTAAGGAAAGTTGTATTCACATCCATTTGATGTATCTTCCAACCCGTTTGTGCTAATAGTGCCAATATATATATGTGATAGAAAATTACCTTCCAACAGGAGAAAAGGTCTCAGCATAGTTAATCCCCTCTACCTATGAAACACCACGGGACACAAATATAGCCTTATGCTTCCCCACACTACCATTTGTAGCTTTCTTTACCTTGTAAATCCAACAGGTGCTCACCACTGACTTGTCCTCCAGTCTCGGGACCACATCCCAGATACTATTGCGAACTATGGAGTTATACTCCTCCACCATGGCATCAACCCAAACTGGTTGTTGCACTACTTCCTTAAAGGAAGATGGCTTCGTCACAACACATTCACCCATAAAATCCATGTATCTAATGTACCTCTCAGGTGACCTCCTCTGCCTATGCTGAGAAGTGGGTGCTACCATATTCTCCCATGCATCATCCAACAATATTTAAACCTCTCTAGTGCACTTTCTTCCCTCTCTCAAAGACTCTACCTGAGTGGATGTCTCCACTTGTGGATCCTCTGTATGTGGCTGATCCACATCAATCTGAGGCTCCTCAACCTTATGAGTTAAAATCTCCTCATCCACATGTAGTCCAAGCTCCCTCTCAAGGGAAACTCACATGGCCTTCTCCTCTTTGAATCTGACATCCCTACGAACCACTGTCATCCTATTGGGCAATAAGTACACCTGATAGTTTTGAGGTGTATTAGTGTACCCCACAAATATCCCCAACTCTGATGCCAGCTCAAGTTTCTTCCATGAATCTTTGGTCACATAGAAATATATCGATGACCCAAAATCCTGAATAGACCATCATCTGGACTCTTACCAGAATAAGCCTCCTCTAGTGTCTTCATCTTAAGTATCCAATGTGGGCTATGGTTCTAAACATAAACCACTTTTTTGCATGCCTCAACCCACAAGTGTAGTGGTAGGCCCTGATCATGCAACATCACCCTTGTTGCCCCTACTACGCTTTTGTTTTTCCTCTAGTTCACCCCATTTTGCCAAGGTTTATGGGGTGTTGTCAACTCCAATTTAATCCCTTCCATTGCAGGGAAGTTCTTAAACTCTTTTGAAACATACTCATCACCGTTATCACTCCGTAGAGATTTAACCTTATTGCCTGACTCTTTCTCCACCAATTCTTTAAACTCAAAAAACTTCGTGAAATTTTGATCATTTTTTTGCATGAAAAATATCTAACATTTATGAGAATAGTCATCAACAAATATAACATAATACTTTTGTTTGGTCGTGGATGCTGTCAAGAATGGTCCACACACATCTGAATGGAATCTCTCTAGAATAGCCCATGGTTGACTGTCTCTGTCATGAAAGGAAGACTTGGTGTATTTTCATAAATTACACCCCTTGCATGTATCAACTTTCTCAAGCATACCTTTGGGAAGACTAGTAGAGATCTATTGCAATATCTTCAAAGCCCCATGATGAAAGTGGCCCAATCACCTATGCCACAACTCACCAATGTCTCAACTTTGCACCCTTTCTGATTTTGTGCTTAAAGCAGCACAATCCTCTACCTCTATCTTATAGATATTCTTCACCTGTATACCCATCTTCTTTACTTGACCTCTATCCTCAAGCATGGCAATGGATACCAAGTTCTTCTTCAACCCGGGCATATACATAAAATTCTTCAAGGTGATTGGAGCCTCACGCTCCCTATAAAAAGTAATCGTGCCCAATCCAGTAACACTATACTTCCTTTTGTCATCCATCTCGATATGCATGTCGAGATCTTTCTCCTCCAGGTCACCAAATAACTCTTTGTTGTGAATCATGTGGAATGAAGCTCCAATATATAAGTACCATACACTTCCCATCATTGATGAAACCATGCATGCAATGAGGGAAAATTCCAATTCGAATTGAGAGGCCAAAGCCTCTCCCCCCACTCCTCCTAAGGACTTCTTCTTGGACCTCTTAAGTGGACAATTTGTAACAAAATGGCCCAGCTTATGGCAATAAAAGCACTTAAATTTCATCATGTCTTTCTTCTTACCTCCATGATAAGAATATGATTTGGAATGGGAAGCTTTCCCTTTCCCCTTCTTTTCCTTAATTGCTAAGGCATGGTTCTCTTCATCATTAGTCTTTGATGAAGATCCATCCCTGGTGTTCCTCCTGATCTCCTCCTGCATCAAATTCGACTACAGTCATTCCCAATCCCGTAGCTTCTCCTAACCATTAATAGAGTCCTGATAACTATGCCAACTCTTTGGGAGTCCTAGAAGATAAATACTCACCATATGATCCTTAGCAACCATGATTCAAACACTTCCAATTTCATCATGACACTGAGTGAACTTGGTCAAGTCTTTTGGAATCGTCTCGCCTTTCTCCATTTTTATTTTTCAAATTTTGTCCTTTATTTCCAACTTCCTTTGGTCACTATTGTTCTGATACAACTCTATCAATTCTTTCCACATAACATACGGAGTTTCCTTGCCATGGATACTTGAGAATATGTGGTCTCGAACTCCCTCAAGCATTATCTACCTTGCCTTCGCCACACACTTCTTCCATTCGGCCAAATTATGTGTATTCGATGTTGTTGGCTTAGGAATTTCTATATTAATGAATTCCTCCAAGCCATTATCCTCTGGCACAACCTCCATTTTTCCATATAGGCTATAAAATTCGAGTTGCCTTCCAAGGCATACTAGAGCCGCAAACCGTAGAATGACATCTATCGATCCTGAAATATGTATTGAAAATTCAAATTTCACCTGTAACCCAAAAACCAAAAATTTGAAATCTCCTCTAGTATATTGAATTTATATCTAATACCATGTAGAAAATCTTGTAGATTCACAAGCTTGTGCAATTTACTAAAGCACAAGACAAGAATGTACTTCTACTTTCAACCAACATAATCTAATAGATCGATGAAAACAATAAGAACAAGAAGAAGAGAAATCAATGGCACATAAAAAAAGATGTATCTGGGGAAATACACTTGTTTCTAAGAAGAAGAGGGGTAATAGTTATATACCCTTACCCTTATTCTTGCTCAAAACCCTATTATCTGTATTACATATATGATAAATAAGAGTGAAGATACAAATCTTGTTCTCACTAGAACAATTCCACACAAGTATGCTCAACTCTCTCAACTCACAAGCTAGCTCTTGGCCAACACTTAGCCAATTCTGCAGCTCTCCAAGCCCCTAATATCTTGTGTAATTACTAGGATGAATAGCTCATATTTAAAGGGAATTCATGCTTCCAAAACTATGCAATCCAAACATAGGATCAATCTCTGATGCATGCATGATATTTACACTCCAGTAAATAATACCACTAATAGTACAATGTCCCTGCACTCTAGTCTCAACTAGGTCTTTCAATGAACTGACATGCATGGGTTTCTCATGAGGGAACCTTCAGTTAACTGGAGTAGCACTATTGGATGCTTTATTTCACCAACTGACTGTTAGTCCTATATTAGTTCCAAAAACAATTTAGAACTAATTTAACTAAACTTAACTCAGTAAACTGAGTGATCTAATTTCCAACTCAATATAAACTAATATTGCACCCCTAAAACTTAGGGAGAACATATACATGACTACAGAAAGACTTCCAACTCAAAATTCCTAAGCTAATTAAGTTAATTAAACTTAATTAACTATTTACAAGTTGCTATGAGAACAGAATTCGACTATAATTCTCAGTTTAATTCAAAGACAAATTAAATTGGAATTTATTGTTGCCGTTTCTCAACGTCATTCAGTAATTAGATCATGAAACTAGAAATAATCCTCTTGAAAACCCTAAAAACTTTGAAACAATGATTCTTCAATTAAAAGAGCAGGATCAGGATGAGAATTTCATGAGGGAAAGAATATCTGATCATATTCAACAAGCGTGCCAAGATAGTGAGGACCTAGCATAACCATCAGAAAGGGCTGAAGTGCCTCAAATTCTCAACAAGTATCTGAATAGTGAGATGTGTAGCCATGGCTATAAAAGGATGTAAAACAAATGTCATTGAATATACTTGTGGGAAAATGATAAAACACATAGCAGTTAATATCACAATCAAATGGGCCATTTTTGGCATGAGATTCTAGGAGAGAAAATAAAAATGATACACTATTTTGATAATATTCACAAATGCTCTGAATAATAGAATCATCTTCTTCGCATAATGAATGTAAAAAACTATTTTTTTGTAGCTGGTAACACACTACATTAGAATCATAATCATTGAAATAAGTGAAAAGGAGTGGCAATACAATAAACACATGAGATTAGTTAGCATACAGTTAACGAAGAATAATTTGATTCGCACAATAACTCATGTGTTCATTCACACTCAAGGGGATTTCAGGTGCAATGGAGAACAAGATTCGCGATATGATATTCACAAGAAAAACCAACAACTGACTATTAAGAAATGAATCCGATAGACATGATTCGTTTGGCCAAAGATAGTATTTGAAATGATCAAATTCACAATTCCATGACTTTATGAGAGAAACTTATTCCAAACCCAAGTTTGATGCAAGAGATTTGCATGAAGATGAATCAACTAAAGCGAATTCTTGAATCCAATCAGAAATAAAATCTTGAAGATTTGAAAAATTACATCTAAAATACCAAAAATATTTCAAAAATAAATTTGAATCAAGTGAAACCATGCAAAGAGAAGGATTGTGCGAGAGAAACAAAATTCAGCTAAGTTTGGGGATCTTACTAGAGTTGCGAGATCTTGACATAACCATCAATGGAATTTGAAGTGCCTCGTCTTGTTGACAAGTCCCAGAACTTTTAAAGATTGTAAAATTGCATTGTGGATATTGAACCAAATCGTGTGCAGTGTGAGGATACATGCTACCACTTGTTTCAATAAGACCATTGCTCATTGGATGGTAGTCATATTTTCATTGATTTAACCATATTTTTCAACTTCAAAAACCAAATTACTCAAGTTAAAATATTCTTCTGATCACAAATCTGAAGATACATGAATCGGAGAAATTTCATGAGCAAGATGGTTTGAATAGTTGTCTTCATGAAAAAGAAAATATGATGAGGGATGGAAGGAGTACTCAATGATTTTATTGGTTTCACTTTCATCATGGATAATATAACCACCTTGTGTCAATTGAGAAGTTAACTCATCAGATGAAGGAATTGAAGAGCATCGAGTATCTTTGTCATAAGCAGATGCATCACAAATAGTAGAGCACAAGGGATATTGAGATGAAGATGAAGTTTCAATAAGAACACCTTTAACCGAATTAGATTCTAGATCAAAATTAAAATCTTCATGAGAAACCGAAAGATCAACTAGTGCACCTGGGAATTCATGATCGCATACATCAATAGATTCATCATCATTGAAATGATTGTTGCCTAAGGCTACAAATTGGTTGAAAGAATTGATTGCATTTCATTCACTACTGACATTAGCAGATTGAAAATCATCCAAGAATGGAAGTTCATTACCTTGACATGGAAAAATTTTAAAAATTAAAGAGAGACCAAGTGTCTCTTCACTTTCCTCCTCCTCTATCAATGTAATGTGACTTCCTTGTATCTGTTGTGGCCACAACCTAGACCCTATTAAAACCTTCTCTGGCAACCAATTTGAATGGGTCCCCTAGAAGTTTGCTTTTTCATTTCCTTGAATGATTACTCTCCAAATGATATGTTTCTATCCCAGGGGTTTCAACTCTATGCCGAGTCAAATCTTCAATTCTTAATGGTAAGATCCCCTGAATAAATCTCTGCAGCATGATTCATTTATAACCCATTCTAGCCCTCCATTCATTTTTTGTCATCGAGACTTTTCTCAACCCTCATAAACACTCATGGTACTCTATGCCCATGCATATAACCAACCCCCGCTCTTTACCATGGTCGTATGTGGACTCAACCCATGAAACCTTCTATCGCACCTCTATTTCTATTATAATACTTTTGCAACGGAAATAATTTGCAAAGATGCATAACTTACCCTCTCCACTTATCGTAATAAACACTAATACATAACGCACACCACTATACACTAGACCTGACGACATCATTAACCATAACACATATATATTTTGGGTCCAGAGCCCCATCACATATCACAATCGGCAGGGTCCAAGGCTTGTATATAAAGTGCACCGCGATCTACCAGACCCACTGAGATCATTAACCATAATATATATATTTCGGGTCCGGAGTCCATTGCATATCACGATCGCACTTCAATGAAACCCAAGGTCCATTCACTCGCCATTGAAGCATTGCGATGCAATACAACTGACCCGCCTACAGTATTAACCACAACACATATATAATTCGAGTCCAGAGCCCTATCGCTAATCGCAATTGACAGTTGGCGAAAGTGAAGCCCATGTGATATGTGAAGGGGCGATGAGCAGACCCGGCGATAATTATACGCCCGGGTGCATAATATTTGAAGTCCGGCCTTATGGTCGGCCGCGAGTTTTCCCATGTATTCTTGTATTTTCGATAAAGTATTGAGGTCTGGGTTTTCAAAGGAAAATCCCATATAGTGGACCTGCCGGAGCTATCAACTGCAACACATATATATTTCGGGTCCGGCCAATCGCATATCGCAATTGGCAGAACCCAAGGCCCATACATAAGGCACTCCGTAATCTGATGGACCCACCAAGATTATTAAAGCACAACATAATATGATTTCGGGTTCGCTTCCGCCATCACAATATCGGAGTTCGGCAGTCCAATAAGCCTGGTTCCTCTCCACTGAAACAATGTGATGCGATAGTGTTTCGCAGACCCAATAGCGCATAGGGTTCCCATCTATAATATTTCAAGTCCGAATTTTGGATCTGGTTCTGTGTTATGCCATGGTTTTCAATGTAAATCGGATTTACGCTTGCAGGACTTAATCAATGCATGAATTAAAAACTAGGGGGCAATTCTTTCACACTTGTTCCTGTTGATGTTATAAACATTTTAATGAAGGAAAGACTTGTGTTTTTAAGCATTTCTATCATATTTTCATAAGCATAGCTGATGTTGGTTATCTCTGCAGGCGAGGACCAAAAGAAGGCATGTGAGGTCGAAGAATGGATGCATAAGCATCAAGGATGGCTCTGGCTAAAAGATAAATGAACAGATTCGAAGAGTTTATATATGCGGGTGTGTTCTATTTAAAGATCCAGCTTTAGGTATTGGTAGTCATGCTTCCATGTCTTACCTGTGTGTTCTGAAGGTTATGCAGTCTCGGGCCTTATCATGAAGAAATGACACGCATACTTCCTCCTTTTGATCAGCATCTATTCATTCCCCCATGAAATGAAACGCTCCAACAGATGTGGCCTTTACGTGTCAGTCGTTTCACCGATCGATTCTACACCTATATATTTTAATTTGTATGTTGAAAAGAGGAGGGAGGTGAAAAGTTAGGGGAAGACTGAGGGTCAGTTCCTTCTGCATAAGTATTACCTCTGAAGATGAGGGGAGGACTTTTTTTGGGTAGAACATCTTTTGCTTTATGGTGAATAAAGAAGACTTTTTGGTCAAGAAAGAGCCTTTTTCAAATCTATTTTCCTTTCTTTCATGTGTTTAGAATCAAACTATTGTCACTAGCATAAATATAAATATGTTTTGTTTTTGTGCATTTTTATAACAAACCATTCAGGTCTAGTCTTGGTCATTCAAAGATGATTTGTTACCATGGTTAATTCATGAAAGGTTACTAATTCGAAACCTTGTTAAACATCAGTTGCAAGTGTTATTTGTATTGAAAGGAATATGTATTCCTGTATAAGTAATCAGACTGCAATAAAGATTTAATACAGCCTTTTTCATCTATGAACTAGTAATTGATTCATTTGACTTGGAATCTATATATGATGTTTAATCTCTTTTGTTATGCTCCTGCAGGATAGATTAGAATAGCTAGGGTTAGCATATGTAGTTAAAATTAGTGTAGATATGAATTGATACATATAGGTTAGTTGTTTCTTTTGTTGATTTAATGGAAGTCTTCTTCTGAGAAGCAATCTTTCAACACCTATAACAGTTTACGATATCCTTTAAAACCCGTTGGAAATAGCCATTCCAAATGAAAGCAGATCTAATTGGGGTTTGCAATCAGGTTAGTTCCCCTTGTTGGCAGAGTGAACATTTGCCCTATCAACAATATCCAATCGTAATTTTAACCAGAAACTCGAAAATCAAGAGAGCATGAAGAGATAGTTGGTGGAACAAATTGATCAAGCAAATCATGATATGTAGAGTCATGACATGTAGATGACAAAGAAGTAAAGATGTTCCTTTAAGAGGTAACACTTTCAAAGGAACCAAATTCAAGATTGATGTTTAGAGTGCTAATGTCATCTTGAGGAATGAACGGATTAGTCTTCACCCTAGGATCCATAAGCCACTCCAAGGTTTCTTTCATTAGATATGAAACATGGGAAATGGAAGGAGCATGAAGAGATGGATTACGAATTTGATTTGTGTATTTCCCAACTTTATCATCATCGCAAGGAGGCACCCACATCGATACTAGAAAAGGAGGAGGACATTGAACAAAAGGGGTAGTAGTTTCCTCCTCTAAAATTTGAGGTCTTGCATGATTTACAAGGGTTATGTAGGTAAAATCATCAAGGGGTTCTGATTCACCTTACAAAGAGATATGAAAAATATGCTTAAACTTTTGTTTAAAGAAATCCCAATCCGTGTCTTCTCCCAAAAATTCATAATAAAGGTGAAGGAATCAATTGGAAAAATCCTCAACTGATTCATTAGGCTTCATTCTTAGTTCATTAATTCTTTTAAGATCACTATGATAATCATACTTGTCAAATTATTTATGAAGCTCCTTCATGATTTGGTTGAATGAATGGATTGAAGAAGTAGGTAATGTATGACACCACCAATTAATGTGGCCTTAAAATGTGAGGGTGAGTAGTCTAGCCATGACATCCTTGGAATGTATTCCATTAGAAAGGAATATATGGACAACTTGAAACAGATGTTCACGAAGAGTTAATTCACCCTCATTATCAAACTTAAGTTGGGACAAGTTATGAACAACTTCTATAGGGATGGTAAGATTAAGCTCTTTAGAAAAACACCCCAAGATTATGAATTGGGGAAGATCCATTTCGAACAAGAGATTAAAAACAGACTCAACGGGCATAGCTTATCGTATAGCCCTCCTCCTCATTCCATTTATGTTGATGGTGCTGGAAATACATCAACCAAGGGGGTATCCCCGATGTGAACTCCCAATTATGCCTCACATCGTTTGGAATAGGAGCCCCATCCAGAGCATCAGCTCGGTTGCCATATATTCTTATAGATTTTGCTTGGCTTTGCCTGTCAACAAAAGAGGATCGCATGTGCCTTTGAGAAGCAAGTGAGTGTGCCTTGTGGGTGTTCATTTGTAAGTGTGTTAAGGTTCTTCTACTACAGAGGGAAAAAGAGGTGAGCCCCTAAGAGCGAGGTAATAGTACTACCCTAGTAGAGGCACACACAAACAAGAAAGATTCATCTAACATCCAGTGGAATAGTCCATAAAGATGCGACATTCATTGCAACCAATATAGCACATACTCAGTACGATGAGCACTAAAATAACTGAAATAGTTCAACTACTTTAGTATAGGTGAAAACAAACACGAATCATAAACATTTACATAACCGTCTTACAAATATCTGCAATCTTTGTATGAAAATGTATTAACCATCAAGCTTCATATTTTAAGTAAAAATTCCAGGACACGTGTATATAATGAACACCACTAGCTCCAATAATGGAGCATTAGAGCCATGACTTGCTCCCCAAAAATACTAACTTTGTCTCTCTAATTCCTTATCAGAGGAGCCAAGGTGAAAATTCCTTTTCTCATACAATGAGAGTGTATATATAACCAATAGGGTGATGCTTCACCTCCTTGTGACTCTTTGACTACCCTCATGATTGTTTGACTTCCTATGACTTTTTTATTTTAAATGACACTTCATATTTTGTATGTATCCTTTGGACTTCTACTTGAAAATACATTTTGAATACATAATTACATAATCCACCATAATGATGTGGCATATGACAACTCATGACAAAACATGACATGACACTGTTAACATGGACTATATGATGACATGGAAATGTCAAGCCATTCTTGTTTCTCCTTTCTATGTGTCTTCTTGAGTATGCTCTTATGTCCACCTCCATATGGCTTAGAGGTGAGGAGTCTTCAATGATATCAAGTTTTGAGTTGTGATCACAAACTGGTGTCCCTTTACTTTGTTTCAATTAATCATATTTCATAACAAGCTACAAAGATGTCTTTTAGCATATTTCCCTTCTCCATATCCTTATTTATCATCTTGTCATGGACTAATAAAGTACCTATTTCTACAAGTCACTCATGAAAAGACAACATTAATATGATAAACCCCTAGTTTAAGATGATGCATGTTGATCCATTGACTAGGATGGAACTAGATTGTAGGTTGAGGAAGAGACTTAGTGAATGCGTAATTATGTAGATCATGTATTTGGGGGTGAATATTGAGCCATGAGAATGTGCAATGTGTAGTTTAGGCTGGACTGGGCAGGAAGAATATGCAGTTTTGGGATTCAGTGAGCTAGGTTTAGGGGTTTTGGACTATTTCAGCCAACTGAAAAATTCTGGAAGGTAGAGCAGACTCAGTTATTTCACAATTGCATAACTCATGAGCTCATGAGTTAGCCTTGAGCTTAGAGACTGCACAATGTGCATTTGGGGCCAGGCTAGAGGGATGAATTGTGAAATTCTAGAGGTCAAGGTTGGGGCTTGAGCATTGAGACTTCGCATTGTGTAGTCCTGAGAGGTAGGAACTACACATTGCACAATTTCAATAGACTAGGTTTCAGCTTGAGAATTGGAATTGCACAATGTGCAGTTCAGGAGGGTCGGATGAGGCTAAGTTGTTGGAAAGTTCTGGAGTTTGGCTAAGTGTGAAACTAATAAAGCTACTGTGAATAGTGATGTGACTTGACTGTGATCACACACTTAGAACACATTAAAACACAACAACATATATCTTCTAGTACACATGAAAAATACATTTCCCTCTAGTGCGACAACTTTTGCGACGACTTACGACAAGTGCGACACTAAAGAGACACCTTGTGACGATCGTGAAGACACTTGTGTGAAGGTGCTTACAACTTTAGGAATGAGTGTGATAGATGTTACATGGTAATATCAACTCATTTACACAAATGAAACCCCTTGAAACCACCAAAATAATCTCATATGCATCGTGTGACACTTAACATGAGAAAAGGTGACATTTTTCTTTTCTCGCAAATGGGATAAAACACTTAAAGAAAACACATGCAATGGATTTCAATGTTTGTGACAACAATATGCAAGACCAAGGAAGGCTCCGAAATTTAGTGCAAGACAAAATTTTGGAGGGTTTTGTAGTAGCAACAACGTGTCCCCAAGTGTTGTCGTTGCTACAACACCCTCCAAAATTTTGGTATATTCAACTTTTGGAGCCTACGCTTTATCATGTGAAGTATCGCTTTTGATCGTCAAGTGTCGTTTCATGTTTCTACACATGTTCTAAGTTTCCATGTTCATTTCTGATTGTCTTCACATCATCAAGGATAACAATAATGCACTTTAGGGTCATAGTATACCTCATGGTCATAAATGACACTTTTGGTCGCAATTGTATATACTTGGTCTGTTATACACGGTGAGTGTTTTTGAACTAGATTTTCGATGTATACTTCTTGTTTTTGGGTCCTATCTAAGTTATATTGATGATTTGATATGTGTCACACTTGATTTTTCTCCTAATTTAGTGTGTTTTTCAAGGTTACACCCTCCCAAACTTGGACAATTTTCTGACTTTTCAAGCCTACCCTCTAGGCCAAGAGAGCGCATTATGCACCCTCAAGCCTTAGTGGAGCCCCCTTGTCAATTATGACCATGACCTATGCCAAGAGAACCTTCCTCCAGTGCACAGTGCACTTGCAGTCATCAAGTCCCTCTCATTGTTTCTTGTTACTGCACTTTGCACCCATCCTTAGACGTAGCTTCCCAATTGAGCACAAAATGCACTCTCATTGGGAAGTCAGGCCTCCCTTGTGCCTTGTTCATGTTCCATGTACCCTCCTTGTGGCCCTGACTTCTATTCCAAGAGCACAACATATTCTGAAGGAAAATTCATATTCCTTGTCTCTTGTTCCTATTCCATGTTCCCTCCATATGGGCCTGCTCCTCTAGTTGAGTGCAGAGTGCATCATCAATGATTAGTGTAGCCCCTCCTTGTCTCTTTTAAGTTCGCCTTTCACCCAGAACCTTCTCTCTCTCTCCTTTGGCACATTTTGGATCCATGGATAGAAAATTTACATGAAACATGATAGAATAGGAGATTTTTTGGCTAATGTTTGATTCCCATGAGTGATATACACCTGCATGAGTTCAATATAGCATGGAAAATATCTACAAGGAGATATGGTGGATATTATTACCCAAGGAAACATTCTAAAGACAAAGGTACCATGTTCTAAAAGATGAAATAAAAATGGATCATGATGATCAAATTGACTCATGAAGACTCTAATATCTTTAAAGAGAGTTTGGAGTGTAGATGGATACAACAATGCAAGATCTGTTACAAATATTGAAGACATAGTAGTAGTTTCGTCACTGGTCGAAGAAATTTTTGTATAAGTCACCATGAGTCCAAGTTATCAATTTTTTTGACTTGTCATTTCGTCACATTATTATGTGGAAATTATGATGTTATATTGTAAATTGTAATATGTGGAAGTCAAAGAGTCATATATGGACAAAAGAACCACATGGAGAACTCCAAAAGTCTCATAGAATTCCAAAGGTCATATTAGAATTCTAGGACACATGGGGAAGTGGAAAAGTCATCAGGATATGAAAGGTCATTCCTTTTTTGAGACATGTTTTCGGTGATAATCACATCAAATTCATTTGTCGACGTGTTTCGAACCATCCAGTGTGGTTTATCATCATGAAAAGATGAAGAGGCAGATCATGGCATGAGTATAAATAGAGCAATGTAGATACTCAAGGTTCAATTAATGGCTATAATAAACAAATATTTCATAAATAATAAATATTTATTTTTATAATTTCAATAAAAAATGGATAGTTAAATAATATTTTTTTATAATTTAATAAAAATGGTTTTGGATCACAGAAGCCTAAATTCAATAGGAATTCCTTTTGTTATAAAAGAGGATTTATTACCCTAAGAGAGGAATTTAACCTTTGCTTCTCTATTCAATCATTAGAGAGGAAGATAGTTCTTTTAGAGAGCAAGAAGTGGTTGAATGCTCCACTATTGGAGCTAGTGGTGTTCATTTTATTAATGCACATTGAAATTTTCGCCTAATATATGAAGCTCTTTTGAGCCAACACATTTTTATACATATATCATGAATTTTTTGAGACAATTATTTGGATTTTTGCGGTATATTTTGGTATTCACGTGTGTTAAATAAATTGAACTATTTTGGTGGCTTTAGTGCTCATCTCATTGAAAATGTGTTGTATTATTTTATATGATCATGTATCATCTATGTGAACTATTTCTCTTGATGACTAATGATTATTTCTGATGATGTGTGTGTGTATTTACTATATTAGTACTATTGCTTCTCTTCTAAAGGCTCACTTTTGTTCCTTTCCAATGAAATAACCTTGATACATATTACAATTGAACATTTCACAAGGCATACTAGCTTGCTCATTCAAAACTCCATGTGTATTACTCTCTTGTGCTAATAGTTGCAGCCAAGGGAAATATTTAAGTAAATGTCAGTCGGGCCATACTGTTGGATGGGACTCCTATACCAAATGGTATGAGGTCTAATTAGGACTTCATATCAGGGATATCCCCTGTATGTTAACAGATACAACATCATCAATAGGTTCCCACTTGGTGTGATAGACAATACATCAAATAAAATTAAATTCCACCATCGAAATGCATTCAAAAATTGAGGATTCGTAGTGGACAGATTAAAGAACAATCCTATCTAGACAAAACTCAAAAAACGCTCTCCTAGAGTACTTCACAACAAGCCCTAGATGGGCCTCCCTATCCTTAAAGGGACGAAGAAATGAGAGAGAAAGAGGTGAATAAGGACCGGTTTTTTAATAAGATGTTGATAACCAAGGATTTAGGACCAGTGCCTAGCATTTGGGAGGATTGGATTCAAAATGATTTTGATTTGATAATTTCACTCTTCAAGGGGACCTATTGGTAGTTTCACTAGCCCTAATGGAGGCAGCTTCATAGCAACATTATGAATTTATACTTTGTTGGCAAGAAAAAAATGGAGTTTCAAGGACGCAACATATAAAACAACCTCTCAGAACATTCATTCAACATATTCCATGAATAAATCATGCAACATTTCCAATAGCTTCAATGTTCTAGAAACATTAGGGTACATTTAAAACTATAGACAATATTCCATGCATTATACATTTATTATATCATAAATAGAGCATTAAATAAGACTTACAAGACAATTAAGAATATGTCCAAAGCTTCAAGAAAGATAATGAATTTTTTCAAACATCAAAATGGATTAGAGTCATCCAAATATCTCCATAAAATTATAGGCTGAATATCTCTAATGAGAGGGCTGAAAATCTCTAGTGTGATGATCTCAAATGAGAGTGAGATTCTCATATTTATACATTCTCTATGAGTTCGATTTTTTAAAGAAGAAGCACCTAGTGTGCTTAAATTAGGCAAAAAACCCTTGGTTACAAGCCAACCAAGATAGCTTTACATTAATTATTATTTTTTCTTTCCTTTATCCCATGTAATTAATGTGAAGTGCTCTCAAAGGCTAGATTTGAGGCCTCACATGCTCAGAAGGCGGGTGAGGGCCTCAAACATTATGAATAAGATGGGTATTCCTACAAATCCTATAAAACATTTCCACACCCCAAGCTAAGTCACGTGGATCTCTAAATGGCTCAATATCAAGTCAATTCTCCATCAGTGAGGGCTATAAGATGACACATACCCTCCCATCTCTCTGGGTGAGGAAAAACCTCCCCTGGGCTCTGGATCAACTACCAAGTGTCAAGTGCAATGTGTAGTTGGTTGGGCAACATGGTTCAATTGCATCATCATTTATGTATAATTGGGGCAGGAAAACATAATTTGGTGGTGTTGCAAAATCTGTGGAAATCAATTATCTACAAGTTTTAAGGCCCCTGGCTCTCAAAAATCACACTACAAGTTCCATTATGACCCTCTAGAGGGCTTGAACCCCATATAGGGAGATCAAGTCCAAGATGAATACCCACTTCCAATCCTGTATAAGATCAAATGTGTCTCCTCACCTTCCAGTATAATTAATCATTAGTGAAATTGAGTAAATAAGCTTGTTAATCAAGGGTAGAAATGGACACTTCATAGTGGCATGTCCTTCCAAATGTGCTTTGAAATGTACATGTGTTACCTTTCTTGAAAAGAGAGGTTAATGAAGGACCCTATTAGGCAGTTTCAACCTCTAAGGGAGTGATAGGTCCATGGTACATCCATCAAATGCATGTTTCATGTGAAATAATGATGGAATGGAGTGGGGGAATGATGGAAACTTCCAAGCCACACGCCATGGTACAAGGTAATATATCATGAGGGAATCCAAACCCTTGGGTATATGAATGTAGGACGGAGAAATCGTGGTGCAAGAGTCACCTTGCCCTTTATTTTCCCACCCTTCTTCATATGTCCTTTTTCTTTTACTAATTTTTCTTCATTTACTACTCGAGGCTCAAGGGGATGAGAGCATGATGCTTATGATATAATAGTGATTGCCCCCTTGAGGTGGGGTAGTTCATCACCCATCAAGGGTTGGGACAATCATGGGCTCCTTAAGGATGAAAGGGGTACTCATAAGGGCCCGAGGAACCAGGTTGAAGGCCATAATGACAAGGGGTAGAGCTCATGCTTATCTTTTTCCCACATGCTAAATTTTATTCTCACAGACATATTTTTCATTTTGTGGTACATTTCATGTCGTAAGTGGCCATATTATGCCTTTAACTTTCTTTTTAGCTACATCAACCTCCAGGGCATCATTCTATGCCTGACCCAAGGTGTGGACAAGGGGAGGGGATGGCTAACACCTTGTGGACCCAATAGACAAATGTGGACCTAGATGGGGAAATGTGAAAAATGGTTTGTAATGAGAGGAGGGGAGTGAGATGTATGGTGTCAGGAAGCGGGACCACGCAACCAAAATCAGGGTTTCCCATGCAGTTGCACTCCTAAAGCTAGTATCTAGTAAAGTAGATCCCACAGGATTAGGATACAAGATTAACCCCTCAAGTCGAGGTAAGAGAAAAAGAGTACAAGAAAATCCTATGCTTTCCACTGAATCCTCCCATTAATCCATGCCCAAATGTGCCCAAGAAAAGTAAGCATAAACACCCAATTACATAATGAAACATCACACCTTCAGGTTTGGAAGGCCCAACTTTGCAACATACAATCATGATAGATGAGAGAGGGCGCACAATGACTAGCTCAGGTGGCATGGAATGGTGGCACATCGAGCTATCAGGTAGATGTAAGGGATTTTTGGTTACCATCTAAAGACAAATCTAGGAGAAAAATTCTCCTGTAGGGGTCAGCCACTAATGGTGGGTAACATGGTGGAAGTGGATATTTTCCAAAGATATATTTCTAGTACATATATACTATAAAGTACTCTAGGAAACAAGCTATAGAAGTGTCTATTCTCAGATTACTAAACATTTTATCTCATTATTATATCATATGTTATTTGATATTGAAGCACCTTGTATGTGTAATAAATCAAGAGCATCCCTTCCAGATATTGTTGATTGGTTCACTCCTTTGGTTAGCATATTCATCCAAGTATTTTGTGCATATAGAAGTCCACATATATTGCCTTTGTTTTTTCCCGACAAAGTAGTGACATAGGAGGTTGGTTACCAACTATATATAGGGTTATCTAGTTCTTTGTAAAAATAAAATAAATCACCATGTTCGATCTTCCCACTTTGCATAGGATCGTATAGCTTAAAGAACTTGAAGGAAGCATAAGTAGAAATAGAGGAAATAGAGCATGCCAAGTTCGATGAATTAGGATACCATAGATGTGGATACTTAACATGCACAAAATTAAGGTAAATTTGGATGTATTCTTTGACATCTTGGGCGGATGAAGAAAATATTAACAATTTATTTAATGCTACTAAAGCGGTTGAAGAAATTAAATAAGGAGGTCCATCCAAGGTCACAAATGTGCCAGATGATCAAGAAGAAGGAGACCAACAAAATATGAATATTAAAGAGAAGGCTAAATTGAAAATAAAGTAGGATAAAGAAGAAAATAAATAAATAAATGAGAATCTAAAAGCCAATAGATATGAAAATAAGATGGTGGAAGAGGATAGGAAGAAAAACTAACAAGAACAAGCATAGAGTAAGTGACAGGAGGAAGAACAAAAGAAGAAAGAGGGGCAAGAAAAAAAAATCAAGAGACATCAAAAAAGAAAAAATAAGTAGAAAATAAGAGAAAGGAAGAGGACACTTTAAAGAGAAAAAAATAAGAAGAAGATATTAAAAGAAAATAGGTTGAAAAAGAAGAGAAAATGAAGAAAAAGGAAGAAGAGACAACCAAGAAATTGGAAGACGAAATAGTTTATGAGGAACTAGATGATAAGCAACCAAAGGAAATCATATTAAATAATGTGGAAGTTGAACCGATTGTCACTACCTTGAAAATTTTACCTCCAACACCCCTCACGAGAGGACATCTACCACTCAATGAGATGGGTATCATGGTCTTGTTGAAAAATGTGTAACTAGGTTTGGTCTTCATAAGTATGAAATGTATTCTTTTAAATTATAAAATGAAAAGAAATTACTATTATTGGAGCATGGGTTTCATGCTCAAGTTCTTTTATTTTACAGGTCAAGCATCCATTGAGTGCTTCTAGGGTTTGTACTAGGGGTTTATACTAGGTCTAGGATTCATTGCCATATATTGAAGACCCCTATGGGCATATTATATCTTGTAAAGAAAAAATATTTTTGTCTTTAAAGTGTCTAAATGCCCTCCAAGATCAAGTCGACCTAGAACCTGTCAAGTTGACCTAAATTAAGAGCCACGTCTACCCTTGAAGAGGCATATATAAAGAGAGGAATTCATCTTCCAAAGGATCAATCACTCATCTCTCATTCTATGCAAAGAATAGGTCAAAAGAAGTCGAAGTTCTTGGGCTAGTTATCTCTCCCACGTGCAAGTCGAATAAAATTTCACTTATTGTATCTCTCTATCCCTAAGTTTCAAAGAAAGGGAAGCAAAGGGAAGAAGAGGCCATATGAAGAAGATTGAAGTCTTCTAGAGGGGCAGCAGCAGAGGGGGCAGCAGCAGAGGCCAGGAGATAGAATTTTGGATCTGCAATAGGAGTTCGAAGTTCTTATAGGAGGAGGCTCAGTTTATCTTGATCTTGGAGGGTATTTGTCTGAGTCACAAGGTCTTTGTATTCTTCAATTCAAGGATTTATAAGAAGAGAATATATTTAAGGGTTTTCCCCTCAAGAGGAGGGGTTTTGGCCCTGGCTTACAACCTATATACTGTGTCACTGTTATTATTGTTTTTGTAGTTGTTCGATGTATCTCACATTATAATAATAAGGATAAAGGCTAATAAGGTAAAAGGTAACACAAATAGTTATCAAGCTAAAGAGAATTAACATATTCATTTCCCTATTGAATTATTAGCATGGTATAGGAGCTAAGGTTGGTAAAGGGCATCATGAAGATCTCCTCTACAATGAATAAGTTCATTAAAAAGTGTTCCAATATAGAAATCCATTACAAGGAAGGTATCAAGAAAACATGGAGTCTCTTATTTTCTTCAAAGAAGGTATCAATCAAGGAAAAATATGAAGGTCTCATCTTGGCTCTCTCTAGAACATTCCATGATGAAGACATTTGGGTAATTAATAGTGGTGCATCAAGACACATGACTAGACACTCCAAACAATTGAAGACCTTATCAAAAAAATACACCTATTCAGTGGAACTTTGAGATAATAATATCTATCACATAAAAGGTATTGGATCAACATCCTTAAAGCTGGAGAATGGAAGCAACATCCACCTCAACAACATTCTATCTATTTCAGGTTTTCATAAGAACTTACTTTCCATTTCAAGCCTAAAAGATAAAGGTGATATAGTAGCTTTCATTGATGGAAGGGTTGTTTTATGGAGTAAAGACTCAAGTATATAACAAGAAAAAGTCATTGGAATTCGAGAAGGAAGACTCTACGGATCAATACCTATTGTGGCGCAAGCCTTAGTTCACATTGAAATTAGCTCGTGTGAACTCTGGCATAGACGATTTTGTCATCTACAATTCAATATTCTTCCAACTTTAAGTTCCATAGTAGATCGAATGCCTGAACTAAAGGAAGATCATGAAGGAGTATGTAAGGGATGTGCATTAGGTAAGAATACCAAGAGACCATTTGGAAGCAGTGCTTCACGGTCGAAATAAATCTTGAAACTCATTCACTCTGATGTATGTGGTCTTATGTCTCCTAAATCACTTGGAGATCATCTATATTTTGTCACATTTATATATGACCATTCAAGAAATACTTGGGTTTACTTAATGAAAACAAAGGATGAAGTATTTACAAAATTTCAAGAACTCAAAGCTGAAGTGAATAACCTTACGAAAAGAATAATCAAGATACTAAGATCTAATAATGGAGGAGAATATACATCGAAAGATATTATAGCATCCTATAAGGAGTCTGGGATTAAGAGGGAGTTGATAGTCCCATATAATCCCAAGAAAAATGGAGTTACAGAACAGAAGAATAGATCCATTGAAGAAAGTGTAAAAGCAATGTTACACAATCAAGATCTACCTAAGTTTCTGTGGGGAGAAGCGACAAAGACAGTTGTCTACATTCAGAATCAAAGTCCCCATAGATTTCTAGACAACAAAATTCTGGAAGAAGTGTTCACTAGAAAGAAGCCATTTGTAGATCATCTATGGATCTTTGGGTGTCCTGTATATATCCATATACCAAAGGAAAAAAGAAAGAAGCTAGATCCTTTAGGCATGAAGGGAACATTTGTTGGGTACAAAAACTCATCAAAAGCTCATGGGATCTACATGAAATATGGGCATCATATAGAAGTCAGTTGTGATGTCATATTTGATGAAATCACAACATTCAATAAATCGAAGGAACTTTCTGTAGACTCTAATGGTGAAGAACATTCAATATTTGAGGAGGAAGTTGACAAGTGGGAAGAAGAATCACACCATGAAGAAGAAGGTCCTAGTGAGCCTATTCAAACTGTGGTCATACCTAAAGCAATAAAAAGACCTAATTGGTTGAAATCTACATTACTTGGTGCAAAATTTCAGGGGGCAGTGAAAGGATCATTTAGAGAAAGCAGGAAACCCTAGAGATATTTTGGGTATGTTGCATACATTACTAAACTAATAGAATCAAAGCCATCCACTTTTGAAGAAGTTGTAAATAATTAGGAATGGAAATATTCCATGAATGAAGAGTATCAATCTATAATGAAGAATTGAGTCTAGGAGATCATACCTAGGCCCGAAGACAAGTCTGTGGTTACTTTCAAGTGGATCTACAAGATCAAACATGTGGCAGATGGAAGTATAGATAAGTATAAAGAAATATTTTTGGCTAGGGGCTTTTCTCAACTTGAAGGCATCGAATATGAAGAAACATTTTATCCAACAACAAGATATAAAATGATTTGATCATTAGTCTCTCTAGAAGCATTGATGGTATGGATCATCCACCAAATGGATGTCAAGACTGCTTTTCTGAATGGAAAAATAGATGAAGAAGTCTATATAGAGCAACCCTTGGGATTCGAAGTTAAATATAGGAAGGCATATTTTTTCACACTGAATAAAACATCATATGGCCTCAAGCAAGCACCAAGGGAATGGTATGCTAGAATGGATGCACATCTGCAAAGAATAGGCTTCATAAAAAATTATGTTGAACCTTTATATTAAGGTTGTAGATGGAGAACATGCCCTCATTCTTCTATATGTACATTATCTTCTCTTGATAGGTGTAGAAGGTTGAATTGAAGAATGTAAAAAGAAACTAGTAGCAGAATTTGACATGAAGGATTTTGAGTTGATGCATTACTATTTGGGACTAAAATTTTAGCAAGGACCTGATGAAGTTTATTTGATTCAAAGAAAGTATGTGATCAAGATGTTGAAGAAGTCCGATATTATGTATTGCAAACCTATGACCACTTCAATGATCACAAACTTGAAAAGACTAAGGAGTTCTAAATCCAACCTTGTGGATCCTTCCAAGTATAGGAAAATTATTGGCTCATTGATGTACTTGGTGAATACTCGACTAGACATATGCTTTGCGGTAAATGTTCTCAGTCAATTCCGAGTGGAGCCGAAGCATGATCATTGTGTAGCAACAAAAAATATTTTGTGATATCAGTGAGGAACTATCCACTATTGTCTAAAGTATGATAGAAAGAATGATTTCCAACTGATTGGATATACATATTTCGACTAGGGTAGAAGTGAGCAAGATGGAAGGAGAACTACAAGAGGTTGTTTCAGTTTGGGATCCTCCATGATCTCATGGATGAGCATAAAGCAAGGCACAATTTCTTTGAGTAGTGTTGAGGCTAAATATGTTGCATCCTGTGAAGTAAGAAGAGAAGAAATATGGTTGAGGAAGTTGTTTTATGACCTTTTTAAAGGACCGATGAACCCTACAGTGATACTTTGTGATAACACCATTTTTATATGTTTGTTTGAAGATCCAGTGTTTCATGGAAAGACAAAGCATATAAATAACAAGTATCACTATATTCGAGAGCTAGTGCAAAATGGTGTGTTGCATCTACAGTATATCTCCACCTATGAGCAGGTAGCTGACATATTGACAAAGACACTTCTGAACTAGAAGCTTGTGTACATGAGAGACAAGCTTGGGTTGGTTGATGTATCCTCACTAATTGAGAGGGAGAGATAGGTAAATTACATTCTTATATTCACTTGGGAAGAAATAATGGAGGATTTGGTAACCATCTGGCATTCGCTACTCTTTGAGAATGTGGCAGGGCATTCAAAACAAGAGTAGTTGTGGACTGATATTCTTTGAGGACTAGTTATCAAAGATAAGAATAGTCCAAAGGAAGGTCATACTCGATGAACACCTGGGTGGAGTATGTAACTTGAGATATAATGATGATGGTTTCTATAAATCATTGGTCTCACTTGCATTGTGCTCTAATCTTGTGGAGAGATAAAGTTGTTAGTCAAGGCCTTTCTATGTGACAATGTTGGTTAAATATGATGCTAGACAGATGGGTTACCAATCCGACTCTTTTTATGAGATCTCTTTAGATTTAGAATGACCATGTACCTCTTATGAATACCTCCCTAGTTAATAGGGGTGTTGAAAAATGTGTAACTAGGTTCAGCCTTCATAAGTATGAAATGTATTCTTGTAAACAATAAAATGAAAAGAAATTATTACTATTAGAGCATGGGTTTCATGCTCAAGTTCTTTAGTTTTATAGGTCAAGTACCCATTGAGTGCTTCTAGAGTTTTTCCTAGGTCTAAGAGTCATTCTATATATTGAATACCCCTATGGGCACATTGTATCTTGAAAAGAAAAATTATTTTCGTCTTTAAAGTGTCAAAATTACCTCCAATATCAAGTCGGCCTAGAAACTATCAAGTCGACCTAAATGAAGAACCACATCTACCCTTGAAGAGGCCTATATAAAGAGAGGAATTCATCCTCCAAAGGATCACTCATTCATCTCTCATTTTATTCGAATAAAATGACAAGAAGAGGTCGAAGAAGAAGGAAAAAGAAGAGGTTGAAAGAAGTCAAATTGCTTGGGCTAGTTCTCTCTCCCACATGCAAGTCGAAGGTAGGGTTTCTATGCAATGGTTATCCTTGGTTTGATCATGGAAGGAAGAGAGAAAATAATTCAAGAAAAGGTAACTTAAGGTATCTCTCTAGCCCTAAGTCTCAAAGAAAGGAAAGCAAAGGGAAGAAGAAGCTATATGAAGAAGATCAAAGTCTTCTAGAGGGGCAGTAGCAGTTGCCAGGAGACCGAATTTTGGATCTGTAGTAGGAGGTCCAATTTCTTACAAAAATAGGTTGAGTCAAACTTGATCTTGGAGGGTATTTGTTTGAGTCACAAGGTATTGGTATTCGTCAATGAAGGATCTATAAGAAGAGAAGATATTTAAGGGTTTTACCCTCAAGATGACGGGTTTTGGCCTTGGCTTGCAACATATATACCGTGTCACTATTTTTATTGTTTTGGTATATGTTTTATGCATCTCACATTATAATAATAAGGATCAAATCTAATAAGGTGAAAGGTAGCACAAACAGTTATCAAGTTAAAGAATTAGCATTGCCCTATTGAATTCTCAATAGGTCCAGGGAGATGAAAGGATATTAGACATATTAAACTTTACTTTCGATTAGTTGAAGGATAAGGTTAGCCAAGAAAGAAGAAAATATAATCATATTGATCCAGATTATCCTTTCTCAATCAATATAGCAAGGGATATTGTTGCAGACACAAGAATCAACTCCAAGGAAATAACTTAAACAGGCACAACATTTGCAGTAGAAACCAAGAAGAACATTGATTATCTATATCAAGAAGTTGAAATTTTGAAGAAAGAGTTGGCCAATGTATGATAGAAGAATAAACAACTCCTTCTTGAGAATCAAAATGTGTCCACTACAAGTTTCAACAGGGAAAGTTTGCAATTTGTAATTCTTCAAGAGCTAGAGGAATTGGAGGAAATGATGAAATATGTGTATGATAAGATTATAACATTGCATAAAGTAGTAGCACCTATTTTTAAGTTGCAAAAGGAATTGCAAGAAAGAGGGAAGTTACTAAGACTTTCTCTCTCAGTGATATATTTCATTCAAGAATGGGGCACCAAGTGCCCCAATGCACTGGTAGAGTTGTCTAAGAAGGGCAGGATAGAGGTTGAACTAGATAAAGTGGAGGTGAAAATTCTTTTACAATGACATGATAAATTAAGAAACATCATGGTTAATACTATATCAGCCTATCTTAAATTGCATAATCGATTATAGGCCTTGGTCAGAATGCATAATATACATTATATTGGTACACCGAGTGAAGTAAGATTTAAAGAAGAATTCAAACGAGAAATGTGAAAATCATTGGATATCATAAAGCATGTTTTTGTTCAATAAGACTTGGAAGTGAAAAAGGACACCATTATTCAATATTTTTTAGAGCTCGCCAAGTCGCATACCAAAATAACAATGCTTTGGAACAAGTTTCAAGTGGATTCAAAGATAGTATTATCTAATTCTTTAGAGTGTAGGATAAGATATGACAAAGAGTTAGCATAAAAGGTGAATGATGTAGTTGTTGAGTACAAGACATGGTATGAGTATGTTACTAAAGAGCTTCACATGGAAGTGCCGGAGATGCCCATTGCAAAAATTCTCACATGAATGTATTTCTTTTTCATAATTTTCGTTATAATTTTTTAAATGATACTTTTTGTAATTAAAAAAGTGAAAAGAAAATGAAAAGGCACATATAAGTCAAAAGGTCACATAGAAGTTTAATGGTCATGAGGGAAGTCCAAGAGTCATAGGCGGAGGTGAAAGGACATCTCAATTCTTATAAATACACCCTCATGACTAAATCAAAAGGACTTTTCACTTTGATTTACATTGTAAACATATTCTATAGCTTGTTATTTTTTTGAGAAAGCAAGTGATAGCTTTAATGTTGCACTATTGGATCGTGTAGGTGCTTCTTGTAATTATGCATTTCGACACTTCTACATAATATCCAGAAGATATTTGACCTATGCAATTGTTTCACACATATAATATATAGAATTTTGAGACACTTCTTTCAATGGTTGATGGTAAGTGTTTACATTCATGTGTGTTAAGGAAAACGAACTATTTTGCTATCTCTAATAAATATCTTATTTAAAATTGTATGTTATTTATGCTTTAATGATAGTTTTTTGTTGTAAACTATTTTCCAATTAACAAATGAATCTCTTCTACACATGTATCATTATTACAGTAGTGCTAACATTCTTATTATAAAGTTTCATGTCACTTATTTTGTTTGTAGTAATGTTTTATGCACATTATTTGTAACTATCTCACAAGGTTATCATTACTTGTATTTATGAAAAGTTATATTGGTTTTCTTACATTTAGCTTAAAGAATAAAATTATCAGTCAATAGTGATATTTAAATATGTTAATCTACAAATGCATATTGTTGGAAATTATGAATAACAAACACACAACATGGAAATATAAATATTGCATCTACCTTCTACTGACTGAAAGAATAAAAATTATAGTTGGTCATGCACACTTTGCATATATTAGAAAATTATGTACCATGGTACACAAACTTTGTGCTCCTAGAAATTAATCTAAACATGGGAAACTTGAAAACTAAAAACCTCAATCAAAACTTCAATACCTAATTATGCTAATCAATAAATACATACTATTATAAATTATTAAAAATGAAGACATAATGGTGAACTCTCAACATTGAATCTATCTTTTAATCACAAAAAGAAAAAAAACTACACTTCTATAGGTCAAAACTAAAACTCACCAACCAACATAGTGGTGCACCCTATCCATCCTTTATAAAATGAGGAAAACAAGGGAAGTGTAATGCATCTACTCAACTACTGATGTGCCCTAGGTGATGAGATAAAAAATCTAACCCCAATCGCCTCAACTAGTGCACCCTCACTACATAGACAGAAGTGCCTAAAAAAGAGCACCGTAATCGAAGGATAAATTATAACACACATGCATCCTCCTACTCAGGATATATACATTATTCCTAGAATAGAACCCTCTCAAAAAGTGTGTGTTATCTTCTTAGAGGTTTGTGCCCTCATCTAATAAGGGGCAATGCATGAAAAAATATATGTAGAACTAAAATGAACTCAATTTAAAAAATTAGCACATATGCATTACATATATAAAAATTCTATAAGACAACAATGCCACCTAGAGACTAAACTAGTGCACCTCAACCTTGTCACGACGGTGAACAAATCCGAAGGCACGCTAAATATGCATCATATCATACAATTTTTCTACAAAGAAATGTTATACAAATCTACTACTAACTATTGGCTATGCCCTACCATAAGATAATAATGACTAAGCAACTAGGTACAACTCTAATACTCCCTCTTTGATAGGAAAGTGGTCTTCACCAATCTAGGTTTCTTCTTCACCATCTTAGACATGCCCTTTGTTAGATCTTCAGTCAAAAAATCTACAACCTATTAATATGAATGCATATGCTTTAGGATAACTATAGTCCTCATAAAATAGTCTTCATAAAATAAATATATTGTTTCCTATAAGAACTACCAATGAAAGAAACATAATACATATTACATGTCAACAAAGTTGATAGCATAGGTCCACACACATTTGAATGTACTAAATTGAGAAGTCATCTCAATCTATGTTCATTGCTTGGGAAAGTAGTTTTTTCTGACTTCTTGAGCTTCTGGTTTTTTCCTCTACACCTGAGGTTAGGGAGTCCCCCCACCATGTCCATTATCAGAGGCAAAGCTTCATACTACAAGTGACCTAGTCCTTTGGGGTAAAGTTGACATAGATTTTCACTATTATGCACCAAAGTTCAATGCTTCATAGGATCTATTAACCTTTAAAGGTGGAGCCAAAATATAACAAGGCATACATTTTTTTATAATCACATATTGATAATATCTAAGTTATCTCCTTGGAATATCTTAAAATATCGCTTCAAATTTTTGAGTTTACTTTGGTTTGTCACTAAGGTGTTTCATCAAACAGCTTGTATGTGTATGGTTGTAGGTGCATTCTTTATATTTTTATTTTAAAAATGTTCCCAATACCAATTGAACACCATAAAAACACTTCCAAAACAACAAAAAATAATTAATATTAATTCCAAATAAAGTGCATACCACTGATAGAGCTAGCCATCATAAAATTAAAGGGAATCTAATGATAAAAGACAACAGCCTGTACACTAAAAGCAAGGTTGTAAAATAGCACTCAATGGATCAATATGAAACTCAAAATTTGATGACAATAAAATTAACCATATTAATAATGAAATTCCACCCCCAAAAAAGGAGTTTAAACCTATCCAATATTACTTTGAACAACAACTCGACCTCTGTCTAATAATGCAGAAATAACCCTCGTGAGATATGCATCACGGTCCACAAGAATGTGACAGAACTAACCCAATGAAAGTATGATGGAATAGTGAACTCAACCAGCAAGACAATGAGGCTCTTAGGCTCTTTTAAGAGTTGTAATATCAACCCCTTTTTATGGCAGTCTTGACCCTCAAAAGAGATGGAACTCAACCCTTTTTAAGATGCTAGAACTCAACCCCTTTATATTAGAACTCAACCCTCAGTTTTATGGTAGAAATTGGCCCCACAAAATAGTTCCTCTCTTCTATTAAACTCAGCCAACAAGAAATGAAGCCTTCGATCTCATGAGAGAAAGAAAACTCAACCCAATACTTTGACCAAACAGTGGTAAATTAACCCTCAATGTAGCTCAAAAACTAGCCTATAAAGAAGAGTAATTAATACTAAAGGCAAAATATAAAATCAACTGATAACACCTCAAAATGTATTCCCTTTATACCAATGTCTTATTCTCCATCAACAATAAAGAAAAATTTCAAAATATGAGTGACTCTACTCCAACACTAGCTAGGGTGTATACTTTCAACCAAGACTATGAGGGAGCACCCCCTACCCCTCCCAAAGCATGCACTAAATGGAAGAAATTAGGGAGAAAACTAGGGAGCATGCTGCCAATCGCTCCCATTTGGGAGCACTTTTTGGGATCGTGTTCCTTCCAAAAATAATTTGCTCCATGGTCACTCCAGCTAAAAAAAAATCGCTCCCTTCCTATATCTTTCAAAAGTGGTCAATACTTCTTCTATAGATAGGTGTTAGAGAACCTATAGCTTCATTCATAATGTTAAAGAAACTACCTCAATGAAAACCAAGAAGAACGCTTGGTTTGTGCACACTACAACTTGATGTTATTGACACATTACTGTGAGCGGGCTCAATTCGATAGACCATATATCACCTGGGACAAAAACCCTTAGGAGGATAATTTGGAGGATGGAACCTTACATTTAGAAGAGTTGGAAGTAGATTTATTTTCTTTCTTCATAAAAAAAAAAAAAAAAAAAAAAAAAAAAAAAAAAAAATTATTATTGTAATACCCAGTTGTTAGAAAATCAGTAATGCATAAAGATTTTCTTATATTGATAAGTACTTGTGAAATAGTATTGTTCTTATAAACTTATTTATGTTCTTAATTTTTCTTTGTTTCATCAAGAAACTAACAAAAGAAAAACAATAATATCCATGGACACCAAATGTAGGCACTCAGTCAAGGCTAAAACCCCTTTATAGGGGAAAACCCAGTTAGAACTCTTCCTTTAGTAGATTCAAATTGAGATATACCAAGAGTCTAGACCAAAATACCTTCCTCCTCCACCAAATCAGCTCTTCCTTTTGATAGATCTCGTCCAAAGTTACCAAGTTCCAACTTCTCAAAATGTGCTTCAACCAAAAATTTTGACCCCCAGCTTCATAACTTCGACCCAACTTTAGGACTACAATTTCAATCTAGAAACTTCAATATTTCTAGCCTAGCAACTTCACATATTCAATGCATCTTCATAACTTTCACCTTGACGCAACTTCATAGCTTGGACCTTGATGTAGCTTCACAGCTTCGATGCAGCTTCAGAATATTGTTGCACATGAGACAGAGAGAGAGAGAGAGAGAGAGAGAGAGAGAGAGAGAGAGAGAGAGACCCAAAAACTTTGATTCCAGCTTCCTTCTTGAACTTTTCACTTTTTTTCTCCCATCTACTGCAATTCGAACATGTATAAGATATGTGCTTCCAAATTAGTCGAGTTTCTCCAATATATAGTTATTTTGTGAGGTCGAATTCCCTTGTTGAGGCTAACTTGTCCTTCCTTGAAGTTGACTTGGTGGAGGAGGCCTAATTCACCTATTTTACAATAAAATTAATTTATTTCTTGACAAGTACATTATATCATGGCTTAAATATAATTATTAAGATCGACACTAGATGAATTTGTCAACACTCCCTCTTAACTAGTGAGGTATTCGTAATTACATATATATAGAGGTACATGGAATATCTCCAAAATTAACTACGAAGAGTTCTAGCACACTCAGTACCATGGACTAGAAACCTGGCTAAGGCATTCTATCAAGGTGGGACTAATGTGGACTCAAGATTTCAACCACTCTAGGTACCATCAGGATTACCTGCTAACCATAAACCCAAGAATCTAGGTGGGTATCTGAGTTCGAATCTCCATGACCATCACCACCCTCCCTCTTCAGGATCTAGACATCAACACATAGTTTAGCCAGATGTCCTCCCAAGAATATTCCATTAGATGTTCCATCTCTCCCTAATAAACTAAACAAGATATATCCATTTTTCCAAGCATGCTTCCAAAGTGTTCAATATTCTTGTGGAGAGATTTACATGTATAAACACAAACCCCAATCAGTAATAAACTTTCAAATACATATACAAGTAAACACAAACCTTCATATTCGTCAATAATCTTGATGTTGCTTTCATCGTCACGTTATTCATGTATCATTTTTTGAAAGCTTTCTTCTTCTTTCATTTCTATAGCAACACCAAATACATCGTCATATTTTCTCAAGTCTTTTATTTGTAACTTGCTTACTTAAAGGTATTCACTATCATAATATGCCATCCCTCTTAATTGGGGAGATACACCCTTTCTTCTATCTAGGCTCCCTCTCAACTTAGGGAGATCAACCACTTCCTTCTTATATAACACCTAAGAACCTTTCATGGCTCCATCCCTTCTTAGTTCCTTCATCATGCTTATTAATGTGATCCAAGCATATTCATCATCTTGAATATTATGTACCTGCAAAACTTTAATATAAAGTACAACAAAAATACATATATTGAAGCATGAAGTTAACTATATCAAAGTTATATCAATATAGTGGAAGCATCGAAACAATCAAATACCTAAACCTTGTTATGTTCATAATTAGTAAGAGACACATACTAGACATTAACCTCTTGCTAGGATTTTGTCACAAATAATTAGACTTCATATTCAAGAAACAAAGGCTTAGATATAGTCAATTCATTAGAAATCCAATCATAGTACTATACATCTAATGTTTCAAAAAAAAATCTTAATTTACATGTTATATTCTACCAGGGTTTGTTGCAAACTCTATATTTCACAAACTAAATATATGAGCATCAATATACTCGCATATACATATCTAGGATTTTATGTACTAGAATATCATATAAATATCCATATCTACTAGGTAAACCTAAGACACAAACATAATACATCAAAATTAGAGATACAACAATTTTCTCTAGGCTAGGGTTTCGATCGAACATACACCTAGGGCTTCATTCCTAGAATCTTACTTACAAGGGTTTTGTTCACAAACAATAATTTACCTAACCTTAAATATATATGGATTAAATACATAATTTAGACATTAACAGTGAACCTTAAACAACTAGAGTTTCTATCATAACAATACCAAAACCCTAAACATCAAAATAATAGGTTTTCTAGATTTCATCAACAACCCTAAGTAGACTAAGGTTTCATAATATTTACATACCCTTAGCAACAAGAGGCTATGGTTTTATAGTGAACCCTAAAGTTTAGGGTTACACAAGAATGATAAAATTATATCATGAGGTAGATTCAATCTAATGATTAATCACCCTAACAAGAATATTTTTGATTCAAAACCCTAGACATAACAATTTCAATAATGCAATTCAAATTTCAAAAGAGAATGAACATACCTTTTACATGAAGAGAACTTTATAACAAAACTTATAGTCTAAGGCACACCTTGAGTTTTTCCTTTACAAACCTTGTAGGACATCAATTCTTTGAAGGGATTCCTTTGCATCATAACTCCCTCCATGATTCAAGCTTATCCTTTGAAGTCTCCTCCATAACCTTTGTGTATTCTACAATATTTTCCTACCAAGGAAAGTACAAAGAAAATGTTATTAGCATATAACACAAACAAATCTTGATATGAGATAAAAACCCAAACATAAAAGAGGAGACAAAGAACAAGATACACATATTTTGTATAATGGTTAAGGCTCCCTCTTAACCAAATTCTTTTGAGGGATACCTACAGCTTTCAAAATTAAAAATGTTCTAACGAGACATGTTAGACCTAAAAACTCTAGAAATCAAATGATAAAAGAAAACGTTGAAAGTAGAAGGATATGGAAGGGATGGTTTCCTAAGATTCTTTAGAAAATTCTTCCATATTGTTCTTCTTTGGTGGAGCTTCATTGACAATATTTGATTGATCTCTTCATCTCTTCTTATTCCTTGGATTCTCCGGACATTGATTTTTGTAGTGACCCATCTTGTGACAATTGTAACATGAAATATTGGATAGGTCAACTTTCTTATTTGGTCCTTTGAACTTCTTGAAGGTTCCCTTCTTCTTATGATGAGAAGAATAGGCATTAGAGGTATTTTCTTATTCATCCTCCTTCTTGTTAATTACTAATGATATTAGAGATTCTTCTTGACTAGATGCATTCCACCTTTGCTCAAATGTTCGAGTATCCTTCCAACCTATTAATTCCTCATGCAAAAGAACTCCAAGATTTTGGTAGTCCTAGAAGCGCAGTAATTGTGATTTTTTCTAGTACAACTTCATTTATTGCTTGGATTTCATCCCTAATTCTAGATATCCTTATAAAGTAGGATGATACAGTATCGTATTTATTCATCTCAATAGTTCTTAATTTACCAATGTTTTTTATGGTGAATAATTTGGAGAGAGCCTCATAGATTTCTTGAGCAGAATCTATGTTGGATATGTATAGAATTAGGTTGTCCTTAACTCCATCCACTATTAGGTTCATAGCCAAGATTTTGTTTTCTATGAATTTTTCTTTCTCTGTTTCACTTGCTTCATTTGTAGGCTTCTTGATTTTTCCTTTAACAAGATCCAAAACTTTGTTCTTTTCAAGGATGAGATATATTTGTTTTTTCCAATCCCTGTAGTTGGAGGCTCCTTCTAGTTTGTTTTATCCCTTCATTTAGTTTGACATAGTTATTGTAAATAGTAGGATTATATCCTTATATGATCATTCTTAATGGCCTTCCTTTAATCTATGTTTCCTTAATAGATCTTCAACCTGCCTTTTTCTCCCTTATTCACCTTAGCTCTGATACCATGTTAGAAAATTGGAAAGGTGGAAATATTTTCTTATATTGATAATTAATTATGAAATCTTAGTGTTCTTATTAAATTATTTACATTTTTCCTTTATTTTTGTTTCATCAAGCAACTACCAAAATAAAAAAATGAATATCAATGGACACCGGATGTAGGCACTCATCAAGGGCTAAAACCCCTTTATAGGGGAAAAATTAGTTAGAACTCTTCTTTCAGTAGATTCAAATTGAGATAGACCAAGGCCCTAAACAAAAAGGCCTTCCTTCTCCACAAGGTCAGATCTTCCTATTGATAGATGATGTCTTCCATAATTACCAAGTGTTAGCTTCTCAAATGCAACTTCTACCCAGAATTTTGGCCCCCAGCTTTAGAACTTTGACCCAGCTTTAGGAATGCAATTTCGATCTAGCAACTTCAGTAGTTCCATCCTAGCAGCTTCACATCTTTGACCTTGATGCAACTGCATAGTTTTGATGTAGCTTCAAAAAAAATTTGCACATGAGAAAAGAGAGAGAGAGAGAGAGAGAGAGAGATCAGAGACCCAAAAACTTTGATTCCAGCTTCCTTCTTGAACTTTTCACTTTTTCTACTCCCAGCTACTACAATTTGAACTTGTATAAGATATGTGTTTCCTATGAAAAATCCTTAAACCTAGGAATTCCTACTATAGCACTAATGATATTTATCCTACTTATTAGATTTACATGAACAAGTTATTTGCAGTTTCCTATAGCAAACATCGAAACACATACACTACAGCCTACACTAATTAAATTATATGTCGAAACAAGAAACTAAACTATATAGAAAGATACACACAAATGACAGTTATTTTTGGACAAATGTCCCTTGAAAAACCCATTGCGGTAAAAATGGTGCAGTAGATCTTAGGGTTTTATTATTATGTAGTAGTTTTCTGAATACAACTATGAATGCCCTCTCGGAAATCTAGTTATAGAGAAATATAATTGGGAGAAGAAATTTGTGATATTACCTCACTCTACCCGGCAAGTCTTGGTTGATCTGGAAGATGAACCAACATGTCCCCAGTTATTTTTTCGGTGCCCCTGCATGGTCCCCACGTCAGCCTCTAAGGCTCTGTGTATGTTTTGCGATGGGTCGATTTTCTCTCTTGGAGCTATGACATCAACCCTACCAGCTCAAACATCAAACCTTAGTAATTTTTTGGAGTTTTGCTTAGGAAGACTGCATTACCTCTGCGTGAGCCCTTCTGGATTAGAATAAACCCCTCTTGGGTCCTAGGTCACCTCCTTCTGGTGTCTCTCTTCTTCTTTGTTGCATATCCTGGCTCAGGATAAGAATCTCCAACCAAACTATCCCTGCCCCTCACTACAAAAGCTCACTATCAAAATTATCCCGGTAGCTGCTCTGCTTCAGAAAATTGAACTTCTGAACTCACTCGATGTGTCTTTCCATGTGACCCTCAAGCTTCCTTAAATAATCTTCTCTTTGAAATTCAATTACCCAGATTAGAAGCTAATAAATGGCTAAGATCATTTCTTCTTGATCCTCATATTCTTCTAGAAGTTACACCCACAGTTAGATTAATACCCATTAATTATTTTATTTTCCTAATTTTAGACTTAGGGTCCCATTAAAAATAATCAATTATTTTAATAAAACTATTTTTGGGTTGAATTTCCCAAAACTCTTTCTGGGTTCTTCAGAATACATGTGCCCAAGAATTCCTTGCAAAATTTGAGACTTAGAGCACATCTGATGCTACCAGAAATCAACACTCCCTCTTAGCGATGAATGTTCTCTAGCAATGCCTCCCACTAAAGCATCATCCTGACTTCCTAACATCATCCTTTATATTGTTGATGTCTGACATACTGTCCATCAACTATTGCACTATTATTTCAATTGTATTGTTGATGACACTATTGTTGTCAACACTGCATCCATACTACAACTCCCTCTGAATTTTTG
The DNA here is from genome assembly GCA_031772625.1 of Pinus tabuliformis. Lineage (NCBI taxonomy): Eukaryota > Viridiplantae > Streptophyta > Pinopsida > Pinales > Pinaceae > Pinus > Pinus tabuliformis. The sequence goes on from CM062804.1 coordinate 706,713,025, forward strand.
CATATGTGTTGTTGTTGGCACTACCACTGCCAACTGCCTGTGTAGTGCAAACTATTGTTTCTACTGCATCAACAATGTAAAAACATCTCAAATTACTAAACTAATTATGTTCACTATAATACCATGTGAATGTTGGTGCCTGAATGTTGCTAGTCTCTACGTTGTCCCTCTAAAACTTTTGCATTGTTGTTGACCTCTTATCTGTGCCATATGTATTGCTTCCAACTCTACTCTATGTTGCTCAGTCTCTGGTGCTCCTAGCCAGTGTAAATGTCTCTCCGACACTCCTCAGCACCATCCAACATGATTCCATCCTACTACCATAAAAATGGGCTCCCATAGAGGTGGTCACCTCAAGGATCTTTTCCATCTACAGCTCCTTCGAACTACAACTCAAAATCAGCCCACCTCACTCCTAGAGGTATCCTGACTGTCATGGTGAACTCCTCCTCCTCAATCTTCACAAGTGCAGCCTTTGGATCATGATTCTCATATTTTTCCTTCTTCCTAAGAGTACACTATGTTGTGTAGTGACCCATCTCACCACACTTGAAGCAGTTTATCTTCGATATGTCCTTCTTACATCTCTGTTGTTCCTGTTGTCCCTTTGATGCAAGGGTTGCATTCTCCTCCTCTTTGGGCTTTGACCCACTGTTGTTGCTTCCATCAATCTTACACTTGAGTAGATCTCTCCTCAACTCCTCTTGCTTGAGAGCTTCCCACATCCCATCCCAATTCAGTAAATTTTCCTTGCCCAAGATACTCTGGACAAAGACTTTTCACTCATCTGAGATAGAATTGAGGACCATTCCAACTAACTTGGAACCTTGAGGTGTAGACACCATAATTGATAACTCATCTCGAGTATCCTAAAGCTTCGTGAGGAATGGATCTACATGCTCCCCCTTCTACATCTGTGCATATCTCAGCTTTTGCTCTAAGTAAATATTTTGTTGCTCAGAATATCCCTGATACAACGTAGACAATGCATCCGACATCTCTTTGGTAGTCCCTCTTCTAGCAATCTAATAGGCTACATGATCCTTCACTCAATCAACGATCATTCTCTTTGCCTTCATCATTTTTTCTTTATACTTCTTCAGCAGATGTTGATCTGCAGGTACAACCACCACACTGTCGACATATATCTTGAGAGCATGTTCATCTAGAAGGAATGACATCCTTTCCTTCCAGATGACATAGTTGAATGCTCCATCCAGTCTATCCTTATCCCTCAATCCATTGGTTTCCATCTCTTCCATGAAAAACTATCGAACTGCTCCTCTCTGCTTCTTACAATTGTTGCTCAGCCAATAAGAGAACAAACTTCTTGGTGGGAAGTCTACTGAGGAAAGGTTCCCTCACTTTTCTTCTCTTCTCTTCTGACGCCTTTCTGCCCAACAAAACATGTAGAAAAATTGCATCCCACCAGCAAGACCTGCTCTCTGTTGACTCACTTAGAGAGAGTGTGCCTCAAAATTTATCCCTCTAGCTAGGACTATGCAAACCCCTCTAGGGATTCAAACTGATACCTCCTGCATACTTTGCTACCTCATTTTCTGCTCAGCATTGGGTTCTCTGGCACTATTCTTCTTGCTTCACCTACACTTTCTTTGATACAATGTGAAAATTACTTAAACCCGAGAATTCCTACTACAGCACTAATGATATTTCTCCTACTTGTTAGATTTACATGAACAAGTTATTTGCAGTTTCTTACGGAAAACATCAAAATACATACACTACAGCCTACACCAATTAAATTATATACCGAAACAAGAAACTAAACAATAGAGAAATATACACACAAATGACATAGTTATTTTTGGACAAACGTCCCCGAAAAAACCTAATACAGAAAAATTGGTGCAGCAGATCTGAGGGTTTTTATATTATACAGTAGTTTTCTAAATACAACTATGGATTCCCTCCCATCAATCCAGTTATAGAGAAATACAACTAGCATAAGTAATTTTTGAGATTACCTCACTCTACCCGGAAAATCTTGACTGATCCGACAACTAAACAAATGTGCCCCGCTATTTCTGTGTTGGCCCTGTATGCGCCCTACATCGGCCTCTAAGGCTCTATGTCAACTCTGTGCTAGGTTTATTTTCTCTCTTGGAGATCTGATGTCAACCCTCCCAGCTTAGACATCAAACCCCAACAAAATTTTGAACTTCTACTTGGGAAGACTATGTTGCCTCTGCGTGAGCCCTTCTAGCTCAGCGTCAACCCTCCTAGGTCATGCGTTGCCTCCTTCTATTGTCTCTCGACCTCTCTATTATGTATATTGGCTCATGAGAATACTTTCCAACTGAACTATCCCTTCCCCTCACTGCAAAATCTCACTATCGAAATTCTCCTGGCAACTACTCTGCTTCAGAAAATCGAACTTTTGAACTAACTTTGTGTGTCTTTCCAAGTGACCCTCAAGCCTCCTTAAATAATCTCCTCATTAAAATTCAATGGCCCAAATTAGAAGCTAATCAATGGCTAAGATCATTTTTACGTGATCCTTGTCTTCTTCTACAAGTTACACCCACAACTAGATTAATACCAATTAATTATTTTATTTTCCTAAGTTTAGACTTAGGGTCCCATTAAAAATAATTAATTATTTTAATAAAATTGTTTCTTTGTGGAATTTCACAAAACCCTTTCTGGGTTCTTTGGAATACGTTTTCCCAAGCCTCCCTACAAAATTTGAGACTTATATCACATCCTATGCTACCATAAATCAACACTTCCAAATGAGTCAAGTTGCTCCAATATATAGTGAGTTTATGAGGTCAAATTCCCTTATTGAGGTCAACTTTTCCTTTCTTGAAGTCGAGTTGGTGGAGGAGGCCTAATTGACCTATTTTACAATAAAATATATTTCTTTCTTGACAAATACATTACATCATGGCTCAAATATAATTATGAAGACTGACACTAGTTACATTCTTCAACACCAACCACAATACAATTCCCTCATACAAACTAAGGGTTCCCTTCCAGAGCAAAAAAACCCTAAATTAACATATCTTCTACTGGCATATCTTCTGCCCCCCCTAGACCCCCTATAAAACTAGTGGGGGGAATCCCCCCCATCAGGGACTCGGATCCAAACACAACTGAAACAAGACCTCTAAGTCAATAAGATAGTCAGGCTCCACACCCAACATGATGAGAATCAAGATGTTGTAACTTATGGACCTATGGTTGATGAAGATTATAATTGCTATATGATTGATGTTATGTGGTTTAATCCATGCTTTTTTTCTTTTTATAAAAAATCCATCATTCTACTTACTTTTCTTGACATATATGCATAAAAATATAAAAATATATATATTATATGAAAATCACTCCCAAAATTGATTCCGACTCAAAAGATTTTTAAATTGTCACTCCTCGCTCCTGCTTCTACTTCTGCTTTCAATAAGCCTTGGTTTTAACACCAAAACTAACAACTAGAATGAGGATTTCCACAAACCCTAGTCTCCTTTTCAAGAACTCTCCAAAAATATATTTTTCAAGATAACAATTGCAAGAATGAGTAGAGACTCCTCATTTCCCCTTTCTATAACTTACTTGACTCATTTGCCACCTTCTTACCTTTTATTTTAATAAACTCATTTTAGTGGGTTTTCTCACTTTATAATTTAAAAGTGAGTTTTTTAAACCTAGGATCCATGTCCCCCTTTTGTCGATTTAGCTTATATAATGTTTTCTCTTAGGTGAATTTTGTTCCCTTGATTAATTTTTCTCATCCTAGCCTACGAGAACTTAATTAGGCTAGTGTAATCTTCCCCTTATGGCTCCTAAGAAGATGGGGAATTTATAATCCTCCCCACCCAAGATTGCTTGTCCTCAAGCAATTTCAATCTAGGATATTGGAGCACATGTTCTCCTTCCCAAGTGGCATCTTCGACAATAAAACATTTCCATTTGACCATATATTCGTTAATGGTCCTGCTTATTAGCTTTTTCTCCCTTACCTCCAAAATTACTTTCGACAACATAATCAACTCCCCTTCTTCATACAATGGTGGGACCTCAATAGAAGTGACAATGTGCTTCCCTTGGGCCTTCTTGAGGCATGAAACATGGAAGAAATTGTGTATCTTATACCCCTATGGAAGTGCTAGCTTATAGGCCACCTATCCTATATGCCTCACAATCCTGTAGGGTCAATAGAATCTAGGTTTCAATTTATATTCCCCCTTCCTTTTAAGTTATGATTATCAATAGGGCTACTAACAAATATATATCAGGTCCCCCACCTAAAATCTATGCTCCACCCAATGATTATTTGTATAAATCTATTGTTGATTCTGATCCATCAACAAATTATCTTTGAGGAGTCACAGTATGTCCTGGCTCTCTTGAATCCAGTCATTAGCTTTAGGTGCCCTGTTGTCTGCAAACACCAATTATACAAGTTTCGATGCATCATACCCATATCGGGTTATAAAGGGAGTCATCCCAATCGACATGTGATAAGTGGTGTTATAACAATGCTCTCCTTAGTGAAACCACTTTATCCAAATTTTATGTTGGCCCAACACATAGTTTCTCAAATATCCCTCCAACCATTTTTTGACAATATTGATCTACATATCAATCTACGAGTGGCAACTAGTACTCTACGTTAACTCGGTCCCAACTAACTTGAACAACTCCTACCAAAACCCTCCCATGAATATGTTTCCCTGTCGCTAAAAATGATCCTGTGTAATCGTAATATCTCTCTAAATAATATCTCTATTACCTATGAGAAAAAATATCGGGAATGTATAGTGAATAAGTGTGCAAACTTTATGAGCATGTGAACCACCAAATAAATGTAGGAATTCAAATGCACCTGATGTAGCCCTATGATGAATTCCATCGAAATGTTTTCCCACTTTTATCTAAAATAGGAAGTGGTTGAAGTAACTTTATCAAAATACTATGCTCTAATTTATTCTTTTGGCATATGTTGCACTCTCCCATGAATCACATCACATCCATCTTAAGGCACTTCCATGTAAATCTTTCCCTGATATTCCTATAATTTTTTAAGTACCCACATTTCCTGGCCAATGGCGAGTTGTATTGAGAAGTGTAACTATGTTAGGTATTCATAATTACATATGTAATTATGATTTTATGTAATTGATGTAAAGAAGAAAAATAAAATTATTTTTATAATACGTGAATCATGGGTCTCATGATCAAGGAATTCTATTAGTTAAGGCTACCATTGTGAGCCTTTTGGATTAGTCATCATATCATAAAATTCAATTGATTATATTTTATGTATGAAATACCCTTATTGGGCATGTTACATATGTATATGAGTCACTAAAAGACCCTCCAATACCAAGCTCAAGAACCTCCTTCAAGTCGACTTAAGGATATCTCTAGAAACATATTTTGACCTTGTCACTAGGAGAAGTTCGCTTATTTGATAGGAATATCACTATATATAGGGAAGCTTGGCCTCCAATTGAAGAAGGACTTTCGGTCAAACATAAAGGAAAGAAAGAAGTGTGAAGTTAATAAGGAAAGGAAGGACGACCATCACCAAGGTTATTTCAGATCTGTTTTTTGGCTAACATCTCCACATATGTGAGGATCTAGTATTTTTTGCTACAAACAAGGGTCGAGGCTAGTAAGTGGTAAGCACCAGTATTGCAGCAATAATGCTGCAACTCCTGGGTTTCCTACTTTACTCTTATCAACTCGGTAGTTCATAACAAACTTGGAAGCATCGATGCTATATGCACAAGTACTAGTTCTTACTGCAGGTTGTCACTTGGTCAACCAGCACAAGATCACTAGGAGCTCAAGCCAAATTCTATGGATTCCAGAAGAAGCTCTATATTTGATGAAAGGCAAGAAAGATAGATATTATTCTAATTGCAAAAAGGAGAAAGATTGAAATGTAAAGCAAACCAAGTAAATCCTAATTAACCAACTAATCCTACTTTTGTAGAAAGCACTATGGAAACCATGAAAGGAATTCCATTACCTACTCAAGGAAATAAACAACATCTAACTAAGCTATTTCTGGAAGTAAATGAGCAAAACACATCTTTTTGGTTTTTTATGTATTTTTATGTGAATTTGACATGCATGTAATTTATTGTTTGTGAATGTGGCAGCGAATAGGTGGCATTGGTGTGTGGTTTTGGGACTTGAGAGGATGTAGGATGGTGTGGATGGGTCCTAGGAGGTCTCAGGTGGCCTTCTGGAGGCTTTTCCAAAACTCGACCTTCAAAAGAAAGCCTACAGGAAAATCAACAAGAGGACACGGGAAATCTACAGGAGGAAAAACAACGTTCTACATGAGGCCTACACGAGGAGGCCGAGAGTAGTTTTCACTGTTTTGAACGTGTGAGAGTGGGTGGAGAAGGTAGATGAAGGTTGGGATGAAGTGTTAGGGAACCTAGGGTCTACCAAGAATTAATAGGAGAGAGAAAGATGATTGGATTTTCTCAAGGAGAGAGAGGAAATTCTATGGAAAATGCAAGAAACTAAGGCAGAATTGAGGGGAGACTTGGGCGACCTGTAGGGCCTAGATCAGATGGAGGATTTGATGGCTGATAGGATGACTTGATGCTAGAAGATATCTACTTCATAAAAAACTGACAATCAACCAATGAGATTAAGCAAGCAAGGAAATAAGTCCATAAAAAAAACTGAGTTTTTGCATCAAAGTAAACTATGATCTATGAAAGGAAATGTTGATAACCATTGGATGAAAGAAAACCATGAAAGGATATTATTTCTAATAAGGAAATGATCATGATGAAGAAGTTCTAAAGCAAAGCAAACTAGACTATGAACCAACTAGAAAGCTGCAAACACTAGAAGTCCTATGAAGGAGGAAAATTTGTGTTTTTGGGGCAGCAGGAGGGTCTTTGCCTCAAATCATTGTCCCAAAGGGAGGAAGAGAGGCCAGAGCACTATTGCTAGCCTTTTGGATCTTTTCTTTATCACTGCTTAACTTGTTATAGAAAGCACAAATGGAAGAAAACTACTAAATCATCAAAAGCAACCTATTCTTAACCATAAAAGAAATGCAGCTAACAGCAACCTAATCTACAAACTAAAATGAAACATACAAATACAGGTAAAGAGGAGCTTGGCTACTTGGATTGAGCCCTAACCCAAGAGCTTCAGCCCTCTGAGGTAACTCATTGCTAACTCAAAGACGATTCCATCTTTATTCTCAAAACCAATAATAAGATTACATGAACTGTTAAGATAATAAGCTCAAAGTTGGGTAGAGTTTACATAAGAAAAATTGCAGCAAAAATCCAACAAAAACCCAACAAAAATCTATCCCTAGTGAGACCCTAAGCCTCTCTACTTATACAAATGAAGCTCCCAACAAATTCCTCAAAATCAGGGAGGCTTGTCTCCCAAAAATCGAGATAAACATTAGTTATCCTCCACTTGCTCGGCTGCCTATACTCCGAGCTAAATGAAGGGGAATTCGAAGTGGGGAGTAATAAATGAGGGGGATTCCCTCGTATAAATCCTCTTCTTTGTCCACTTTGAGTTATTGCTGCCATTTGTCCACTGGATCCTCGACTTTCACCACAAAATTAATAAAAAATATACATTAAACACATATTAGACCACATGGCATCATAACTAACTCAACTCACTGTATAAGCATATTAATTAGAAAATCATACAATAAGCTAAGAGAATGGTTGATTTGACTAGGTTAGGAGGTAAAATGAGCCCATATAATTATCCATTGATGAGGCTCATCATCACCCCCCTACTGAAAGTGTTGCTCATCCTCTGAGAAACTTAGTCCATCTCCTCATCTTGTTTGGCCCTGGTGGCCTCCCTAGCATCCCAAGCTTCTGATGTTGTCTCCTCTTCCTTGTCATAGAATCCCACCTTTCTGTCTATCTCTTCCCACTGCTCCTACTCTTCTTCTTCTCTTATGCCTTCCAGCATGCCTAATAGCAGTGGAGGACTCAGTTTGAGGCTAATCTAGTTGACCTTCAACCTCTGCATGGAGTGCTTGTACATTGGAACTATCCTTAATGCCTCTTTCATCCTCATTGGGGAATGATATTCCCTGATCTGCAGACTGTTTGGTAAGGTGTTCCATCTCCTCATACATGCATGCACACAGTCATCCCCAAGTAACCTTTCCATATCCTAAAAATGTGCAATGACTTGAGCATGATCACTGAAATATCTAGGGGAAATCTGAGGATTATGTGCAAGCAAGTTATGTGTGCTGATGAGTGCCATGGGGTCTGATGTCTTAGCTCTGGTCATTAAGGGCTCACTCTGTTCTTTTATCATCAACCTTCTTATTTCTACTACCCTTAACTCTTCATGGTTCATCCATGACGCCATGGCCATAAGTTGTAGGTCCCCTAGCCTAGCATTAGGGTCCCACACACTCATGTCTGTGAGGGCCATGTTATCCAGATAGAATTATACCATCTTTTCTTTATCTTCTAATGTGCTTTGGTCACGCAGGTCCATAAACTACCTATAATATTAGAAAGGCGTTATGCCTCTTTGTGCCAAAGTCTCGATCTAAAATTGCATCCATTGATCCTTGAGATACAGGCCATAAGACTTTGCTGGTGTCCTACATTGTAATGCCTCTATGGACCAGCTGGCCATGCATGCCAGTTTGGTCTCTTTCTCTTGCAGTTGTCTTCTTAGCAATTCATTTTCAGTTTCAAGGTGATTTCTTGTGATTGCTTCTTTATGTCTGACAGTAATTAACTCTTAGCACATTTCTTTGAGTTTGTTCTCCATATGGCCAATATCCTCAACTCCTTTGGATTTGGCTATTTGTATCCACCTATGGGTCCTTATTATTTCTTTATCCAATTCAAAGAATAGTGGAATTGCAAATTTTTGTGGAATGATTCTTCCCCCTTAAGAAGATTGTAGTAAGAGCTAATACTAGGCTGGGGATCAAGTTCCTGTGCCTCTGTTGCTTCCTCCTTTCCCTGTGGCTGTCCTTCTATATTTTTTTCAAGTTTTTCGATCTCCTGTAGTTTTGATAGAGTCTCCTATAGAACAATCTCTGCCTCCTATAGGACTGTTTTTTAGTCCTGTATTTCTACTTTTTCTTTCCATGTGGGAGATCTAGTAGTCCCCCTTTCATAAGTGATAGGTGCCTTGGAAGGTGATTCTTTTCCTTCGACAGAGGGTGAATCTTCAATAATAATTGGCACTTTAGACGAATGTTGGGGTTTCCCTGTTTTGATCCTTGTGCTCTTCCTAGCCCTAAAATACATTGAGTTCTGCCTCTTCCTCTTTTGTTTTGGTTTAATTGGTGTGCTGAGGGTATTGAGAGCAGCTATTGCCTCTCTTTCTAGGGTCTCAAGGCACTTCTGTCTTTTCTGCCCCTTTTTCTCCTCCTTTTGTCTCTTTCTCTATCTATGTTTGCTCTGTTCCTTCAGTTTTCTCCTCCTCTCTTTCAGTTTCTTCCTTCTTCCATTTTTGTCCCTCTAAATCACCAGTTTCTTCACCTTCTCCACCTTGTTGCTCTTCCACCTCACTACCAATAGGGCTAATATCACAGGTCAGGGCCTATATGTCATCTTCAGTAGTCATGTTTCGGAAAATTTCCCATGCTATGGGGATTGTAAATGTATGGAGCAATTCTTCCACTAAAATTTTGATTAACCCATGGTGATCTAGCTAGTTTGGATTTCCTGCTTTTACTTTAATACTAGAGTCAATGAGGGACTACAGGAGGAAGTAGGGGATGCTGAGCTTCTGAGGGGCTGGAGTGTCCATGCCATACCTTAATTCATGCATGATTCTAAAGTGGTAACCATAGACAGTGTTGTACCTCCCCTCACAGGAAATATACTTGATTATCTGATAGCTAACCTCATCCTAAGCGTATGGTATGCTAGCCCTTCTTATGCCATTCTTATCTTCTACAGGGATTTCATTGTTTTGGAAGAAGTTTTTCTTGGCAACCTAGCAAGTTGGTTTTTCATCCTTACTCCAAGGAAACCCAAGAGGAAGGGTAGTGACCCTACTGATAAATTCAAGGGTTATCTCCATGGAAAGGCCTCTAAAGGTGACAGTGGCATGTGTTCTTGAGTGAGGGAACAAAGAGTGGGCAAATTCCTGAGCAATCTCCTCATCAAACCCTCAGAATTTCTCAAAAAATCTCATCCAATTTTCTCTTGTTAATATGTCCACTACTTGGGGGTGTGCATGGAGATTGGAAGATTTGGTGGGCTCCTTCCTCATAAAACCTCCTGTCATTGTATCTATGCTTCCTTGGAAAACCAACTATGGAAATGGAGAGAATTTTTTTTGAATAAAACAGAGAGACAGAGAGACTGTGTGTGTGTTTTTTTTTAAGAAATAAGAAACAATTCTTTTTATGAATTTCCTCCGCCAAAAAATTCTATTTTCTCCTCAAAATTAAACCATTGCTTGCATATTTTGATATTCAATGGAAGTATGCCAAGAACCTACCTCTTCAGCTCGAGAATTGTGCTAAAAATTGTGTTTTCCCTCTCCAAAACAGCTCACTGGCCCTCCTATAGAACACTGCCAGCCCTCCTGTAAGATTCCTCTAGGTTCTCTTGTAGAACCTATAAGTGCTCCTGTAGAAAACACCGAGAGTGGGGATATGGGAGAGATCAGTGGAGAATGATGGTTACGAGGCTTATGGGGGCATGAGAAGGTAGCAAGAGTGGAGTTTCGAAGAGAGAACAAAGGAAAAAGATGGTGAGTGTGCTTCAAGGAGGAGTACTTATTTCTTTTTATGGATATTTCTGGTGATGGAAGGTGAGCTGGCCAAGTGTATGTTGGCCCCATTCAAACCGTTGGTCCCCCACCTGCCTTGTCATCATGGCCCTTGTAATCATCCCTCATGATTGCATCGGAGTTCACACAGCCTCCACTACCTGTCCTTGACATCTCTCTTGATTTTGACTAAGCTCACGTGTGAGTGACATCTTCGAATGAGTGAAGTCGACTAGATGAAAGTGGCTAAGTTAACTGGCCACCTCAACCTCAACCAACCTCAACCATCTCATTGCTATTTCATTCTCTCTAATTATACAAATGCAGACAGAGGAGCGGGTTAGTTACTTACCTTAGATCCGAATGTGTTTGTTGTGAGGTGTTATGGCCTTTCCTTCTGTTGCATGCCTTTATTTCTTTTGATGCATGCTTGTCTGCTTGCTGAGGTGTGGTTGTGCTTTGTTCAGGTTCCTTTCTGGCTAGATCTGATATTTAGGTGTCTGCTTCAACCTTCAGATTTTCACCCTCATGCTGTTGATGCTAGATTTTAATGGGATCAGCTGCTATAGGAATTCCTACAAGAGCTCCTATAGCTGCTTCTCCCTTTGAAATTTTAGTTTTTTCTGTGCTTGGAGTTGTGAGGATGATGCCAAAAATGCAGACAGAGATGGAGAGGTAATAGGTAGGCTTCAGGGGAGGTGGATGGTGCTGTTCCTTTTCTTTTTCTTTTTTTGTTTTTTCTTTTTCTAAAAAACTGTTTTTTTCTTGGGCAAGAAGAAGAATTATGCTTGGGATGTGATGCAGGTCTAGAAATGATGGAAAAGAGGTTTGAAGACTATAGGAGGGTTTATAAATCTTTTATGAAGCTTCCCTATTCCTCAAACTGCATTTAAAATCCAATTCTGGCTCTCTGTAATTTCTACTGGAGCCTCTGGTAGAAAACACAAAGCCTCCTATAGAAAATACAATTTTTGAAAACGAAGCATGGTGAGGTGAAAAGAATGCCAAGAATGATGGAGAAAGGTGTGTGAAGGTAGGATAGGTGCTCCTATAGTCTTGGTATTGTTTTCAGAGATCCCTTGGCACCTGCTGCTGCTTCCTGTAGTCCTCCTGCAAACCCACAATACAACTGGAAATTCATTTTTCTTTTTCTTTTCTCCTTTTTTTTTGAAAACAACTAGGGTGCCTCAGAGAGGTTTTCACCCTAGTTGCCTACCCTAGGCACCCCCAAGGGAGGTTTTCACCCAGGGATCTTATTTTCTTTCTTCTCTTTTTTGACATCACTAGGCCGCCTCAGGAGAGGTTTTCAACCCAATGATGGGACTCAAGCACCTCATGGAGGTTTTCACTTAAGTCCTTATTTTTTTTTTCTTTTCCTCCAGTGAGTGGGTGAAGTGGAGGCTAAGACATGCTCCACTACCATCACTTGCATATTCAGTCCTTGAATGAACTCTCGCTTGGAGAGAGGTTTCTTGTAGACTTTCAACTGGTGTCCATTAACAAGCATGGGGATGGCTTCATCATCCATGGTTCTAATCAAAACTGAACCATTGTCATTGCATTTCTCCATAGTGTAAGGTCCCAGCCATCTTGTCCTCAGCTTTCCCTTGAAATCTTTTTATCTTGAATCATAGAGTAGTGTCTAATATCCTTCTTGGAATTGCTTCTCCTTGATGTTTTTGTCATGCCATATCTTCCTCTGAAGCTGAACTGCCTCTGTGTGGAGAAGGGCTTGCATTCTGTGTTCATCCAATCCATTGAGTTGGAGTAATCTTTCTTTCTGTGCATGGCTAAGGTCTAGGTCCAGCTGAGCTGCCATCCTTAGGGTATTGAATTCAAATTCTATTGACAACAAATCCTTCTTCCCATAGACCAGCTCATAGGGTGTGAACCCTGTAGTGGTCTTCCATATTGTGTTGTAGTCCTAAGTGGTCTCATCTAATCTGTCCACCCAGTCTTTTCTCTTGCTGCTCACTACCTTTGTCAGGATCCCTTCCAATGCTCTGTTAGTGACCTCCACCTTCCCATTGGCTTTTGGATGATAAGGGGTGGAAGTCCTGTGCTTGATTTTATGATGTGTGAGTAGGTATTCAATCAAATTGGAAGTGAACCGGTTGCCTTGATCTGTGACAAACTCTATTGGATACCCGAACTTGTAGAATATGTTCTCTCTCAAAAATTCAGCTACTTTTTCCTTTGTCGCTGCTTTGATTTATTTTGTCTCTGCCCACTTTGTCAAGTAGTTGGTGCACACAATAATGTATTGCTTCTATTTTGAAGGAGGGTTTATAGGCCCTGTTAGCACCCAGGTTGTTCCCTTTGACTCCCAAGGGAATACGGCCGGGGTAACCACTAACCAATCTTTGGATTACAGTTTCTAGCCAAACTGTAACAAAGAGGGCTCTCTCTTTAAGTTTTGTCTCTGTTTTGTGAAGATTTTAGGCTAGTTATGAATTCAGGGTTTGGTTTTATGTTTTGGTTGAGGGATGTCTTCTGTACCTAAGGTGAAATCTTCAGGCAGTTCTAGTCCATTGGGCAATGGAGTCTGTGGCTACAGGTTGTCTAAGGGATTGAGTTGAGTTGCTGAAACTACAAGGCCATTCAAATACATCATGAAACAAAATTTAGATTTTGATTAAAACAGTGAAAAGCAATTAATAATTTTCCACTAAGGTGAGGGTGTAGGAAAGAGATATGTTGCACAGGAGCATACTTGAATTCCTGAAACAACAATCACTGTGAAAGATATAGTTTGGAGGTGCAGCAGTTAAGAATTACACCTTATGACTATAACTGAAGAAAAACATTTATAACAGCATAGATTGAGTTCAGGGTATTCTGTGAATAAATCCTGGAACTATTCTTTTTCTTTGCCATTAACTATGAAACACAGAAACATGAATGAGCTATGAAAAGATAACAAAACACATAACGAAGAGTTTTTTAAGGAGAACTTATTGTGCCATGAAGTACGCAGGAATCCTGTAACTTTCAGCAAAACACCAGAATGCCTCAGATAACACAGAGCTTTGGAAATTCCATCACTTTTGTATTAATACTCTGGAAATTTACAGCATAAGAAACTCTAGAAGAGAAATCAACAACAACCCCTGCAAACTTATGCGAGGGGGAATATATACAAATGGTGATACAAAATATCTCAAGCATTGAGTCATCTGAGAAATAAATATGTTCACCAACTTGTACAGAACAGCAGATAAAAAGTTATTACAGCTTTGAATACAACATAAATGCTCTTTAATTCTGTCAGAAGACTTTTTGACCTTTGGAGGCCACTGAGTCGGTTGAATGTTCTATTATAAATGCTGGATGACGTGTCTTTGTGGCTCTATTCTCCTGTATCTTTTCGGCCCTGTCACCTGTGACTGTCAGTGCTGCTTTAGTGGCCGAATAGTTTTGCTGAGTTGGCTCAGTCCATTCTTCTCCATGCATGCTGATCAAAATTTTCCTGTGTATGATAACTTATATATTTAAATGAAAAAACTTGAATACAGGCTCTGGTCTACAGTATTAACTGTATCATTTTGGTCCAGAATTCCTGTGTGGGCAATTGATGTCTCAGGATTGCCTCTAGAGTCTCATCTGCCTCTGTGTATTTGTAGAAATTTGGAGGCACTTCAAACAAATGTTGGATCTCATTCATGATGAAAAATAGGTTCTCAACCCTGTTGTAGAGACTCTGCCCTGATGCTGGCCCTGATTCTTCTGAAGTACTGGGCCTTTCTGTAATCTGATTTGTAGCAAATGTGTTGACCCTTTTGGCATAATGTTCATGGGAAAGTAGTCTTCCTGCGCTGTTCAGTAAGATAGGAAGACCTCTGTTTTGCAATGCCACAAATTTGTTCGTGAACTTATTAACCTCTGTCTGCATATCCTGGCTTCTTCTTTCCAGTGTTTGTACCAGGTTTCTTAGTGTGAGGACCCTCTTTATCAGCTGGATGGTTTCAGTTCTACTGGAGATTCCCATTGCTGCCAGCTGAGCACTTGTTCTGTTATTAAGCACATTAATCATTCTATTGGCAACCTCAAGCATATTGCCTAGAGATGCCCTTGCTCTTTGGATTTCTCTATGTGCTTTCCCTATGAGCTCTATCTGCTCATGAATGGTCTCAATGTATTGCCATTGATCAGTGATTGATTGGCCAATGTTGGCCCATAAAACTGTCCTAAGCTCAGCTATCACTTTGTCAAGTGTGAGCTCCTTCTCCAGCTCCTTTATCTTATCTTTGAGAGCCTTTATTTCCCTTCCTTTTTCTGCTATAGTCTGCTTGGATTTGTCATATTTTTCATTCAACTTGGCTAGACTCTCCCTGGCCTCATTTAATTATGCCATTTGGGCTTCCAGGGCTTGGATTTCATTCTTGAGCTTCTGCATATCCAGGCTTGGAGCCTGCTCTGTTGTTGGCGCTGGTGTTGATGTGGAAGGCACTGCCTGTTCTGTTCGTTCAGTGGGAGGAGCAGTAGTTTGAGGAGGCTCCTCAAGGTTGATTATCTCTGGAGGAGGCTGAGATGTTTGTCCTCCTTCTTTTTGTTGTAATGTTGCCTGCAGTGCAGCCTGTGCAGCCTCTGATTCTCCCAATTTCTCTTGTGTTTGGATCAGTTGTTTGTATAGGGACACTAGCATAGCTTCTGCATCTTGGTCATGTCTCAGCTGGGCAACTTCTCCAGTTTGTGGGTGAATGGTTGCTGGGACTTTTACCATTTTCCTCAGTGCTGCCATATCTGCATCTCTTAACTTCAATAATGCTTGTACAGCCTTGATGTCCTTGGGATCATGCCCAAGTTCTATGATTATCTCCTCTAAGGCTTTGATTCTGTTGTCCTTTTCTTGAGAGGATGCTCTCTCCAACTCCAGTTGGGCAGCTGTATTATTTAGGCTATTTTCTAGCCTGTAGTTCTCCAATATCTTATCTGCCAAGGAGGCATACACCATCTCACCCGTTTGCTTATGTAATTCGATTTTATCCATTGGGTGGATGTCCTTGGCAAGGACCTCAAGGTTGGTCCTTATGTAATCTGCAGCTGACTGTGGCTGCAACACTGCTGGCATAAAGTGGCTCATGGTCATCTTGCCCTCCTGGACATCATATGCAGACATTAGTCTTTGCTGGTTAGTGGGAGCCATTTTCAACAAATGATTATATAGCTGTACTATTATGGGCTCATTCCTCTTCTTTATATCAATGAACTGCTGCTTGATGCCCACCTCAGCTCCTCTTTGCTGGCTTGAGGAGCTGACTTCTCCTCCCACTGTCCTCTCTTGTTCCTGCTGGAAGGAACTTGCAGATGCCTCCATGCTAGGTGGGCCCATGCCCAAAGATTGCCCTATTGGCATTTCTTCCTCAGAAAGGGGATTCATTCTGTGTCTTTTCTCCCCATGAGTTGTTGATGTTGTGAGGGGAGTCTCTCTGTCCCTCTTTCTGCTTATGTCTTCTTTTTGTGGGGTTTGGAGGACTGAGGCCTCCACTGTTGTCTCCTGCCTAGGAGGCAGAGTGTCCTGAGCTTGCTGCCCGGTGGATTCTGGGGCCTGTGATGTTTGCTCTTGTTGCACTGGCTGTTCCTTTTCTTGCTGCCCCCCTTGTTGCTGTTGTACCTGTGGCTGTTGCTGCACTTCCTGCTGCTGTACCTGTTCATGAGGTGGCTGCTCTGGCTCCATCTCTTTCTCTTTTCCTTTGCCAGAGGTTTGATCAGTAGCTTTGGCTGCTTGTTGATGTGTTGTGGAGGATGAGGCAGCTGCTCCCACTTGAGTGCCTGGAAGAGCAAATACCTGTGCACAAAGCTCTAAGTCAGCCATCTTTTGGAGATTTTTAACTGCTCTTTGATTTAGTTCTTCTTGTGTGACAGCTTCCTCTAAGGTGCCTCTCCTCCACTTTATTTGATTTGCATATTTTTCTATGTGAGGCAACCTTACGTGGTCATAACTGGCCAGCCTATACTTGACCCTTCTTAAAGTTATGAAGTGATTGGGGTCATAAGGTTTCCAAAGGAAACTGGTCTGTAGGCCAAGGGATTCTAGCATTCTGTCTGCTTCTTGCCAACCTTCCTCCCTTTTGTTGTAAATGAAGTGGCATAATTGGTTTCTTACTTTGAGCTGTGCTTTCTTGCCTTTGCCTGAAAAATGTAGCACATCAGCATTCCCAAACTGCCTGAAGTATTCAAGGGCAAACAGTCTCATGGGCACATATTTGGGCAATCTGTATGGGGGCAACTCACACCCATATATTCTAATGACTGTGTGGTTTTGGTAATAATACCAATCCCCAATGTTGTATACCTTAGACAGCTGAAGAATCCTCTGCATCTCATCAGTTAGTCTTGGAGGAGGTGATCTCATAAGCAGGGACATGGCTGGGTGTATGAAGAGGTCTATAAACTCACAATAAGTATATGGAGAACAAGATTTGCAGTGGAAGGCAGAGGACCAATAAACCACTGACCTTGGATTGCCTTGTGCATCCACTCTCTTCATAGCAAAATGAAATTTCTCATGTTGATAATACAAAATTAAGTGGTAGATGTAAGAGGTGTATCTGAACACCCTTTCTCTTTACAAGTTCATCAATTGCTCATGTATTTTGTCAGATATGTAGGTGGCATAGTCATAGCAGATTGGAGACTTGCCAGGGGAAAACATGAGCATCATCACCAGCACCGTTTCATCAACAAACTCAATTGAATTATAGCCCAGAATGGGATTGATCATGTCTACAAGGTCCCTGCCCAATGGGTTAAGATAAACATGAGAAATGGGAGGGTACTTCACTTTGTCAGAGTCAATGT
The DNA here is from genome assembly GCA_031772625.1 of Pinus tabuliformis. Lineage (NCBI taxonomy): Eukaryota > Viridiplantae > Streptophyta > Pinopsida > Pinales > Pinaceae > Pinus > Pinus tabuliformis. The sequence continues at coordinate 706,730,569 of CM062804.1, forward strand.
ATAATTGATTTAGTTTGGTGACCTGAGCATCTGTCAATTTAGCTCCTTGCTTTATCAGATCAATCAGTGATAAAGGAACTACTTTCTTCTCAGTTTTGAAGTGCAGCATCTCTCTGATGGCTTCAGGGGTGACATAGAAAACAACTGAGCCTGAAGGGTCAATCACAGCCCTCTGAGTGGCGTCGTAGCATTTAGCACATAGGTGGATTAGGTCAGGGAACTGGTTGACTTGAGGGAGCTTGAAGAGAGGGAGGAAAGAATCCCAAATGCCCAATACATCTGTTCCAGCCTCATGTTTAATCTTCAATTCGTTTAACAAGTGGATGTGGTACTTGTTGTGCATTAACATTTCTTCTGATATTTGATAATCCAGGTCTGTTAATGGTTGCCATTCCAATTCTCTCTAAGGGGCATTTAGTGGAGCAATATTCAAGGCTACAGGAGCTACTGGTGCATCCATGGTTACTTTAGGATTGTGTTGGTATGAACTGGCGTTACTGTGTAGAGCAACACAAAGGAGTATTTCTTGGAAAGAGAGGTGATTTACTGAGGAACAGAGGATAAAATGGCAATGGCAGCAGTTGAAATACTGCACAGAGCACTGATAGGGCAAATGCTTGGCTTTAGAAACTCTCTATACGGTGAATTGGTGCAGCTTGGGTTCTCAGTTCACGAATGCGCGAACCAACTGTATGTTTTGTGAAAACTCGGGTAGACAAGGCTCTGCAGGCAAATTTCGACTTAACAGTTGAAAATGGAGGCTTGCCACAGGGGATTTTCCGGTAAATTATAAGCTTGCCCACTCTTTTAATTTTGTTTTAGACAATTACGGACACAACCGAGCGCAAGGGAGGTAAATTTGATAAATACCTAGTGAATTGCTTGGCAAAGTTTGCAAATGCAGGTGGGAAGGAAGCGCCGGCGGTCTCCTGGTTGATTTCAGCTGGTTGGCTACGGATTTGGACGTAAAATGCATGCAGGGGGAGTAACAGTCTTTTTTGCAAAAGTAACGAAAAACATGAATTTTGGCCAAAATATAAACTTTTGGGTTATTTGGCGCTTTTTTTGGATGACGTCAGCATGACATCATCAGGTGGGGTCAAGGTCGAATGACGTCAGCATGACATCATCGAGACTCGTGGTAGCTTGAGAGTGGTCCACGAGGATGATGAGGTGGCGGGCAGGTCAGAGCAGTGGCGGACGGGGGCGCTGACGCGGCGGTGATGTAGCAGTGACGTGGTAGTGACGTTGGCAAGGCGGGTTCATAGAAACCGGAAACGGTAAGCGGTATAATATCACACCGCTCTCTATACGGAAGCAGAATTGTCAGAGGGCGCTCCGATACGATTTGGGGGTGATGCGTGGCATAGGCCTGACGTCACCCTCTAACAAATTTCGGAAGGTAACTTTCGGACGTCGGGCCTGGTCCGAAATGTATGAGAGTCGTCCGATGAAAAGGGCCAGATCCGACGGTCGACGAATCGTTAATGTGCCAGGTCAATACGGAAGGGGGGTGGGAATAAAATAATATTTTTCTTTGGAGGATGCGCCCGGCGGGGACTTTAGGACTTTCGACGATTTTTATGGTTTTCAAATGTATTTTTCAATGCAAATGCGCTTTTGCTCCAAACTTTGGATAAAGCCGAAATGTGGGTTTTTTTATGTATTTTTGCAAATGAGCGGGTTAGGGGTGAAAATGGGTTTATTTACCAGGTTCTTTGGCAAGTGAAGGGGTTAATGGTTTAGATAACTTCTGAAGGGGGAAAAGGGGTAGGGTTTGGGTTCTTAAACTGACCAGATGTCAATTTAATCCCTGACTGTGAGCATATGGCTACAATGCCAGGGGGGAAGGGATATTTATAGAATGCTTGGGGTTTATACACCATAGTGTTTATAATAATAGGGAAAGGGTAACATAGGGGATTTACATAATAAGAAGTTAGGGGTTAATATGAATGGAAGAAGTGAATGAGGAGTGATATCCCTAAGTTTATATGAAAACAACTTAGCTTAGGGAGTAGATCAAAATGAAAAGAATTTTAGACAAGAAATGTGGCTTTTAAAGGAATAAGAACCAACATAAAACCTTAAATTCTTTCATGAACACAACTGATGAAGGGATGTTAGTAATGAATGTGAAAGGGGAGAAAAGGGAGTTAGTCATGCTCCTTTGCTTTGCTGCAACATGATGGAGAAGAGGAGCTTCTCTATCCACTGATGTTCCTTTATAAATAGGTTACCAAACATTCAATTGTAAGGAATGACATTTCTGCAACCCCATCTGCCTACCCATCTACTTGCCTAGCATTCTTTTTTGTTTCTTCATGGAGGGTGCACTTAGACTTGCAGACCCTTATGTGCCTTTTCTTTTCTTTTGGCTTTTTCTTTTGATTCTCTATATCAGGCTACCCTTATTGCTTCCAAGGTCCCAGATTAAGCTATTGGGAACCTTACTTTCTCTACCTAGCTACTGGTCTGCCAAGATTAAACAATTTGGACAGACTTCTTTCTCTATTCTACAACAGAAAATTGAAACATGGCATGATCCAGATTAGGCTGTTGGACCATCCATCCAAAATTTAGTCAACATCAAGCTTTTGTACACACCTTGTCTTCTCATGGAAATATGGGATCTTTGAATCACCAAAGCAGAGCATATTTGGAACTTTTATTTTCCAATCATGAAATATGAAACCTATTGGTATAGGTAGCTAACAGGCCCCACAAAGTCCATGCCCCACTTCTCAAATGGCTCAAAGGTCACTTGAGGTTGCATAGGCATTTCATCCTTTGGAGTGGGTTTCCCCATCCTTTGACACTGATCGCAATGGCTAACATATTTTCTCACATCCTGATGAAGAGTGGGCCAATAGTAGCCTAATTGTAGTATCTTGAAGGCAATTCCTTTTGCTACAAAATGACCTCCACAAGGTCCATCATGAGAGGACCAGAGGATGTCAAAAAATTCCTCCTCCCTAACACATCTTCTCAAGATCTGATTTGGGCCAATTTTGAAGAGATTGCCCCCAATCCAGGTGAAAGGGGCGTTTTTCCTTACTATCTTGCTCTTCTCTTTTGAGGATAAGTGTGGTGGGAACTGTGCTGAAACCAAATAGTTTGTTATATCAGCAAACCACGGAGAGAGTACTGAGATAGAAAATAGGTGTTCCTTTGGTATTTGATCATCCACCATTCCTTCTTCACCTGTAGGCAAATTTACTCTAGACAAAAAGTCAGCAACAACATTTTCTTTATCAGGCTTATCAACAATGGTCAAATCACACTACTGTAGTAAAAGCATCCATCTAATAATGCGAGCATTTACATCCAGTTTGTTCACTAAATATCTAATTCTAGCATGATCAGTGTGCACAAAGGATTGATTTTCAAGGTTCTTTCTGAACTGAACTCTATATTCTTAACACAGAGAGAAGTGGAGTCAGCTGCACAGAGATCAGTTAAGGGGTTTTTTTTTATTTCTTTTACTATGTCCTCCAAGGATGATACACTGGGAGGTGGATTTTGAATCATATTTTCAATCATATCATCCTCATCTTGTTGTTTTCCTCCCATGGTGATTTCTAATGTACAAAGTGGTGCAGAATAACCTTCATCCTCATCTTCCTCCTCCAACCAGAGAGGTAGATCATGTTCTAATGAAGGTTGGGTAGGAGGATATAGGATTAACTGCTTTGACATATGCCCATTATTTATGTTCATGTTCCTAGCTCGACAACTGATGTAGGCATCAATGGTAGCCAACCAAGGTCTTCGTAAAATGAGAGGATACCCAGTGAGCTTTGCCTTGGGCTACAGAACTAAGAAATCAGGAGGGTACTCCCAAGAATCAATGCAGACAATCACATCTTCCACAATCCCCTCAGGGGTCATGGTGGAGCGGTCTGCTAGTTGTAGTATGGTTGTGGTCTTCCTTAGGGAACCATGAAGGTTGAGTTTGAGCATTGTGTCCTTTGTCATCACATTAATGGAAGCTCCTAGATCAATCAAAGTGTGTGGGATCATAGTGCCATTGATGTGGACATCAACTACTGGGCTTCCAAGGTCTAAATATTTTGGACAGATTACCTACCCCAACATCAAGTCGGACAGCTGCCCTATGACATTGATGGTTGAGGCATCTCTCCTGTGCCTTCCTAGATGCCTAAAGCACTTCTCTTTAATCAACCTATTGTATATAGGCACCTCCTTTATGGCTTCGAGAAGTGGTATCTTTACACATAGATGTTTCAATTCCCCTAGGAGTTCAGTTTCTTCTGGGGTAGGCTGGACTGTCATGGATAGTCTCTCAAGAAAGGGTGGAATTGCTTTCGATTCACTTTCCTCTTTATCTTCCTCAACCTCCCTAGGTGGAGGTTGACTATCTGGGAGAACTTTCCCAGATCACATGTTGATCTCTTGAATCTCCACAGCATAAGTTGGGCATGATGGTTCCCCACTATACACTTGCTAAGCTTGTATGTTGTTCGGGTTCAGGTTGGTTGGGTGGTGAGCTCTAGTATTGCAGCAATAATGCTACAACTCCTGGGGCTTCCTTCTTTATTTTTATCAACTCGGTAGTTCGTAACAAACTTGGAAGCAACGGTGTTGTATGCACAAGTACTAGCTCTTACTACAGGCTGTCACTTAATCAGTTGGCGCAAGTTCATTAAGAGCTTAAGAAAACTTCTATGAATTCTCAGAAGAAGCTTTTAACTGTGATGGAAGAAAGCTAACTCTACAAAGGCTATCCCATTTGCAGAAAGAGAAAACTAGGATAAAACGCAAACCTTAGCAAACCCTAGTGTACTCACTAACCCTACTTTTGCAAGAAAATAAATGGAAACTGATGAAATGAGTGCCATTAACTACTGAAAAGGTAAATTTCATTTATTCAAGCTACTTCTGAAAAGAAATGAGAAGAAATCATCTTTATACTTTTAGTGCTCTTATGTGAAATTATTATCGTTGTGATTTATCAGGTTATGACTATGCAAAGGTTTGGTGGCAAAGGAAGATGGAGTTGGCTTTTGTAGAGGGTGAGGAAGGTGTGGAGAGGTCCTAAGAAGCCCCTAGTACCCTTCTAAAGACTTTCATTGCGATCAGACATCGAAAAATCACTCGCAGGAAATTATATAGGAGGCTGCAAGGGATCTACAAGAGGAGGCTGAAAGCTATTTTTGGAGTTTTGAAAGTGAAAAAATGATTGGAAAAAGGAAATGGAGGCTAGATGAAGGTGTGGAGCTATATAGGACTTATCAAAGAGGATCAGGGATGAATGTGATAGTTAGATTTGTTCAACTTGCAAGAAAACAACTTTATGGAAAAACGCAAAAATTAGGGCAGATTAGCGAAATGTTGCAAATGAGCTGGGAGATCTATGAGGAGTGAGATGGTGCTAGTTGTTACATGGATGGATGGTGGGATAGAAGGTCCTGCAATAGATCTACACAAAAAACTGATCAAAGGAAGAACTACTATACCATGAAAACAGAGCTTTTTCTATCTTGACCTAATTCCTGACCTATAAACAGAAAATGTTGAACAATCACTTATGAACAGAAAATCATTTGGAGAACTGTGGTAAAAGAACAGAAAATGATCTAAGCAAGTGAATCTAAACTAATATCAACTTTTTCAAATCATGTTATCACACTAGCAGTTGCATGGAAGAGCAAAAACTATGTTTTTGGTGGCAACAATAGTGCCTTGACCTCAAATCATAGTCCCAAGAAGGGAGAAATGAGATCAAGACCTGCTATTGGCCTTTTTGAATCTTATTATTTCACTGTAGCAACCTACTTGAGCAACTGAAACAAAAACAACTATACTAACCATCAAAAGAAACCTATTTTGACAAAGTAAAATGAATCTATGCAGCAGAAATTAACTCATGAATGAAAGAAAAGACATATAAATACACAAAGGAGGTGTTGGGTAGCTTTGGTTGGGCCCTAACCCAAGAGCTTCAGCCCTTTGAAAGAGATCAATGCTGGCTCAAAAACTGTTTCATCTTCATTTATCCAAAAATAGCAATTACATCACATAAATTGTTCTAAAAAAGAACTCGGAAATACACTAACCAATGTGCTGCACAAAAGTGAGAAAATCTACAAAGAACTGGCTAACATCCAACTAAAAAAACTAAGCACCTAATCCTTTCTATTTATACAACTCGAGCCTCCAATATCTCTCCTAAAATCAAGGAGCTCAACTTCCCAAAACTGCAAATAAACAACAATCCTTCTTTACTTGCTTGGCTGCCCCTTGGATGCACTAATGTGGTTGCTTGTGCTCTGAGTTTCTGATGGAGAATTTGAATTAAGGGTTCATAAATGAAGGGGACACCCTCCTACAAATCCTCTCCCTTGTTCTTCCTACAAATGCTCTTTAAACCTTTGATTTTGTCTTAAAATTAACCAAAAATCTGCATAAAGCACACACTAGACTTTTTGGCATAATGACTAATCCCAATTCACGCTATTAGCATAAATATAATAAAAAACATGCAATAAACTAATGAGAATGGTGAATTAGGCTTAGTTAGGAGGCTAAATGAGCCCATATAATTACCCATTTCATGGGCTCATCACTGGGCAGGCATTTGGGGTTTCTTTGGAGGAGCAGGAGGTAACAATTGTGGTAGGGCAGGTGGTGGAGGCAAAAGAGCAAGGAGAGAGTTGTATTGGGGCCTCCACCCCTAATGAGGTGCATTCCATTGAGGTGATGGCTGAGCATAGGATTGAAATGAATTGTTGGCTGGTTGGGCATGATATTGAGATGTGAAGGACCAAGGAGGAGGTGTGGACCATGAAGGATGAGCAGAGGAACCTTAAGAAGGTATGGAAGTGACTGTGTTGGGGTTGTAGTAAGCCTGGGATGTCCCTTGCATCCCCTGCTGGTATGGTCTAGGTCCATGCAACCTTCTTTGGTTTATGCAATAGAGTTGTTTAGTGGCTCCCTTAGCCCCTTGTTATACACCTTTAAGTTCGGGCAAGGAAGGGCACTTATCTGTAGAATGATTCTCCTCACAAATTGAACAAACCTCTATAGAGTTCAATGGGAATTCATTCCTAGGATGCCTCCTAGTGCATCTAGGGCTAAAGATGCCAAAATCCCTATCTTCTTCCTCTTGTTTCCTTTTGATATGTAAGGCATCCATTTTCATGGCAAGAGTCTGCAACATCTCACTCTTGAAATCTTCCAGCATGGTTCCAATTTCCCCCTCAATGGATGAGTTAGAGGAAGAGGTATTGGCTATGGGTTGACTCCCCTACCATTCTTTCTGGCTACCCTAGAATGGTTTCTAAAAACAGTCTTTATGTCTTCATAGGATCATTGGTAAATGTCTCCCCCAGCTAGTAGATGTAGGGTGTCTAAAAGATCTTCCCAAATTCCCCTGAGTAGGACCATCTTCAGAGACTCAATGTCAAGTGTACACCTAGCCCTTTTGTAACTGAGCTGAAACCTTTCCTCGGAGTCTTCTAGGGACTCATCACTTCCTATAGTCATTTGGAAAATTTCTTCTTTAGTATCTTTTGACCTACAATAGTTTCGATACTTGTTCTTAAAGGCTTACTGCATCTGCGCCCAAGTTGTGATATTATTGCCAGGTAATCCCATGAATTAGCGCAATGCTACATCCTTAAGAGTAGAAGGGAATAGTTTCAACTTTTTCTCATCCTCTGCATAGTCATAGGTTCGACAGATAACAACAAACTCAAACAAGAAGGTGTCAGGATCTTCTGTAGTCAGACCATGGAAATGAGGTAGGGCAGAAGGTCTTATATTCTTCATTTTGGTGTCCCCATTGGTCTCCCGAATGGGAAAGGTACCCTCTATTCTCTCTCCATTCCCCCTAGCATTTTTGTGTTCAACCATTGGCTCTAAAGGAATGTTTTCTTCTTCTTCTTCCCCTATAGGTTCTTCAAATATGTCTGACTATTCTCTTAAGGGTTCTTCTTGATCACAGCCACCGAAGAAGAGAAAAGGTTGGCTGTGTGAAGCAGTGAGGGTGTTGGGCAAAACTTTTCCTGAATTATCTCTATTCCTACGAGGCATGAAAGGAAATCTTTTTGGTTGGTTTTTGTTTCTTTTTCCCCACACTGGTAGTTGTTACAGGGAAAAGTGTCTATGCAAAACTGCTAATCCCACTAAGGCTGGTAGCTACCTTAGAAATAAACAAAGTAAAACTACTTTCGTTTTCCTTTATGAAAGATAGATGAGAGAAGAATAAAGGAGACCAACCTCTGTCTTGCACTTGGTTCCTTGCTCGATTCCTCTCTCTTCTGATAGTCCTTTGCTACTTTCTTTCTCGTATACCCAGCTTCATAGAGTACCTGTAGAATCAAAGCAGCATAACACTATACAAGAACATGGATCTATTATCATAAACAATCTAGGATCAGATGTAAATTGACCATACAAATGCATGAAACATAAATTACACAAGAGTATGGAGGAAAAATTGAATAGATTTATTGATAATCAAGAAAGAGCCAAGAGAGTTACAACCAGTTGTTCTGACCCAGCATCATCCTCTCAGTAAGTAAGCCCTTCTTCACCTCATGAAAAGCTTAGATCACCCAACACTATGATGTTGCCTCAAGAAACCAACAGCAATTCCTTACAAGATGCAAAATTCCAGCCTCCGGATCTCTGGGATGAGGGATCCGCATATAGATGTCTGCAAGGGAGATGAGTCAGTTGTGATTTGATTAGTGTCTTCCCTCTGATAGTTCTTTTTTCCACTTGGAGATTGATGATCTCTTACTCATCCCTGGTCGAATTTAGAAAGGCAAGTGTCACAGGAGAAGTTTCTGGAAGATTCCATACTTCTCCACCTCGCGGATTGACACTGCCATTTGTCTCTTCTCGCCCGTCGCACCCCATAGAAGGGATTTTTGAAATGCAACGCACCCACTGTGTGTATTTAGGTGAGATGCAACGCACTTTGCCTATGGAGCAGGTGAAACGATCCAGTTTTGACCAGTTCTAAGTAGTTTTTCATGGAGAACTTCTGGGAGAAGCTGTAATCAGTTGACCTTGTTCCTTTAGGGGTTGGAACAACACTTTTAGGGGCTTAGGAGCCCTTGGTTTATGGACATTTTATGCTTGGGGTTGCAGTGCCCAAAAATGTCTATAACAGTTGCCCCCTAAAGCATGAGGTCGTTAATATTTTTGATGTCAGGTGAAATGCTTTATCATGAGGATCTGAAGTTCTTTCAAGCTGGAAGGAGACATGTAATGAGGTACAATACAATACATTATCTTCATAATATTTTCATGATCTAGCTGAGGCGGGCATTCCCATGCTCAGCTTTATAAATTCATTTTCATGTACATAGGACAGACAATCGTCTGAGTGTAGACTGATGATTCTGGAGGAGCCATCATCCCATAGATTGGATGATTATCTGTGCAGCAATGATGTACATTTGATGTCTTTATTTTCCTGAATATATATTGCAGCCCAGATGGATGAAACTAGATCTGGGGTCTTCAATCTCGTTTGATCTACAATCCAGTACAAGTTGATCCATGTGAGAGATGTTCTGGAGTCGAACATGGAAAGACATCGCCTGATTACCAGCCAATGATGTAAGTTGTTAACAAGCGCGAGAGGAATCACCGATAATGATAATGGTCCTCAAGGCACTACAGTACAATTCACGTGGTGTGAATAAGGGACTTGGTGTCGAACATCACGGAAAATCTTTCAGTTGAAGGCCATTGGTGTAAACCTGTCACCGGAAGTGAGAAACTTGCCATTGAGGCATGCAAGCTTCAAAGTACTGAAATGGGTGTTCCTAGATCGACTTCTTGGATAATGAGCTGATGTCGACAAGAAGCGATCCGTCATAGGAGGGCCTTAATGAATCCCACATCAATGACACGGAACAGAGCAAATGATTTTAATGGAGGTGAAAACGATCTGGTGATATAAGGTTCAGGGTGGCAGTCATGAAAGAATGGAGCGTAAATGTATTGCAGTGGGTGAGACACAGGTGAATTCTCTGAGTGACTTCTCTTGAACATACCGGCGACACTGACATGATGGATTGGTAGCATTAACCCCAAATGTGGATGGTGTGATGTGACCATGGTGATGTGACCGGTGAATGAAACAACCCAACCCGACTTGGATGCGGAATGAAAGTGTCATGTTCAAGAGCGACTTGCTACCAACAAAGTTTCTTCAAGTTTTCTTCCCAATTTTTCCACAGTCATTGCTGACCAATACCTCTTTATTTTTTTCAAGCTTGAGGAGGATAACATATGCTTGTTCTATAATTTTCCCTTTGGGCAAGCCCATCGCTATGTTTTAACAAGCCTAGCGATAGTGAAACTCGTTCTTGTCTGCTATGGACAAGTTTGTCGCTATTAGGTTTTAACGAGTTTAACGACAAAGATAACTCGGTCCTTTTCAATTTTAGAGAGTCTGAAAAGGGACATAAAAGAAACTCCAAAAGTCCTTTTTCGTCATCTAATCCCTTAAGTCTTAAAACGTATAAAACAATACAGAAGGGATGAATTTTCGATACTTTTAACGAGCCGAAAAAAACAAGCGCTTGATCTTTTTGTGTAATAATCCCTTAGGTCCAAAAAGATTAAAATCTAAAGGATGGATAGCACTTCCGGTCCCTTTAACGAGCTGGAGAGGCCAATGGCTCAGGAATCTTTTCATATTTTATGAGTCAGATGAAAAGAGCTTAAAGGAGACTCGTCTTTGAGGAACGAGTGATAAATTTGGGTAGCATCTGATTCCAGGTAAGGTTTGGAATTTTCCAATCACGGCAGTGTTACAAGGATGGCTAACAGGATCACTCTTCGCAGCTGTTCCTAAAAAGGGGTAAACAACAGAGTGGAGGTGATGATGAGAACATGACCAAGGCTTTAAAGGCTGAAGTACTACATTCACGATGGTTATTTACTAGAAATTGGTTCATTTTTATTGAGCTTAAACGCTGGGGGAAACATTTGCTCATTGCTTATGTTTATTTTTTAACGAGCATGAAGTCCGCATTAAAACTGCTTGATTAATCCAGTCGCATAATAAGAATGTCTCATATATAAAAACGACAATTTTTCAACACTTTGCCCCACATCCTTTCTTTATGAAAGTTAGGAAATGACCAATCCTACGAGTTTAAAGGGTTAGAGGACCTACAAATTTAAAAAAATAAATGGTCGCTCTTTGCTTGCATGCCAAAAGGTTTGCATGCCCCTAGGTATAAAATAGAGTTTCAAGGTCACCTTTCAATCTACCAACAAAACATTTGTTTTATCGAGAAAGGCTTACCTCTTTCAGGTTACCAAAGATTGTTCTATCTGCACCGCAAACAAAACACTTCTTCGGCGATGCCTACCGAAATAGACAAAGGAGAGTGGCGCAAACGCCTCTACCCACATAACTTTGACAAGGGAATCTTATTCGAGTCAAACCCCCTTTTCCAATCACGGACGAGAGTGTCAGACTAGTCATATATCTCTCGCGGAAACCTACCCTATACCTGAAGTTTTCCTACCGAAGCAGACCAGGGTGCATGCCCCCTGGGTTTCAGTCGTGTCCCCCGAATCACTCGCGCTCATCAGGTGGACGGACTGGGGATTGATGAGACATTCCTTGCGTAAAAAGACCATTTAGGGATGGCATATGACTATTTTCCATGTGTAAACCGGGAAATGAAAGCTGGTCTACGAGCTTGACCACTCTTTCTTCGTGTGAAAAACACATTACTCTAAAGAGTGATGAGACAATGGCTCCCATGCAATAAATATAGTCTCGTCCAAGGAGTATATTATAATCCAGGGGTCCTTGGACTACCATTACGTTCATTTGAACGGTTTTCCCTCTCAATGTTATGGGCACATTGGGAAGGATCTGTAACGGTCGACTGGTTCCTTTGTCAAAGCCTGTTAGATTTCTCATCTCAGGCAAAAGCGATGGCGAACCAAGCACTTTCCAAGTAGTCGAGGAAAGGATACTCACAGAAGCCCCTTCATCTATGATGGTAACGGCCATAACCATTCTATATATTTGAGCAATGATTCAAAATGGTACACTAGCCGGTAAACGGGGTCTGCCTAGTTGATTCCAGTCGAAGGAGACAACCAGGTTTCTTGGAGGTGGGACCGAATAGACAGTCGGATATGACTCTGATGAACTTCCTCGCTACTGTAAAGGAATGGGTAGACTGTCCCCATGTTCTTCAGAGTCTGTGCTTACAAAAACAATTTGGACGGTGTCATCCTTGTTCTCTTCGGTGACTGTATCATCTGAAGATGGAACCTCTGAAGGCAAGACCAGGTCAACTGCCGTCTCGACCTTTTGACTTTCATCTGGTATGGATTCAGATGGTTTTTCTTCAGTGATAGATACTTCGGCCGACCACCTGGGCAGGTCAACCAGATTTTCAACTAGTGACGGACTCGGCAAGAGTTTCTTATATCTAGGAGGAAGTCGTAACAGTGAAACCGGACGATCATCTAAAACTCTTCTAGCCTCGTCTAAGAAGGGACAATGGTGGACGACGTGATCGCCTTCACACAGTTACAAGGAAATTTTCACTTTCCTTTTTGTCCAGGGGCTTCACTTTCACTAGTCGATGGTGTGTTTTCAACATGATCATCAGAGGTTGACGACACCGAGTTTTGCAAACGAGGAGACCAGTCCCTTAAGATCCGAGGGATGCAAGGACAATCTCTATGATAGTGGTCTCCTTTGCAAATGACACATGGCGATTTAGGCCTGGTCAGTGCAGTGTGTGGATTTTCGCTAGATGACGCTTGGTTACCCCTTTTCGCCTTTGGCTCCTTCTTCTTCTTCTCTTTCTTCTTCTTTTCCTTCTTCTTCCCAGGTACTTGATTTTTGGCTTTACCAGCCTCATCAAGAGAAGAGGAAGGAGGAGAGGAAGAATTGGATGAAGTAGAGGTTTGGGGGTAACTCTGGAATTGTCTAGTTGCTGACTCGATTGTTCAAGAATTGCGGTGTTCTGAATGACGGAGGTTGAGAAAAGCCATACGGGCAAGCTGATTGTCAATCCTGGAAGCGACAATGTGGCCATATGGGGTGCACCAACATCTCCCCAAGAGGAGAAGGGACTAGGATTTCCTCCAAGGGGAACTCCTTGTATTCCGTTTAAAATAAATTTTAGACGCTTTGACACAACTTGTTTTTTCAATTTTTAAGAGTCGAGAAAAAACAAAAGATGACTGTAGTCGCCTTCGATTTTTAATGAGCCTGAAGTGACAAGTGCTCAGATGGACCTTTTCTGTTAAGGAGTTTGAAAAGGAACGAAAGGGACTGCTCTTGAAATCTAGAGAGAGGGATTAACAAACCAATCGCAAAATTGCATTGCGATCGATAGGGCGGAAGACACGGCTTCCTATGGATAAAGGATTAAGCCTATTGTGGTCTCCCAAAATATACTCGACGGTACGTGGGAGCACAAGTTCGTACTGGCACTTATCATCTCAAAGTGGAGGAATCACCCAACCAACAGTGAGAACAACAGTTACCAAGCTTTACGACGCCAGAATACGTCTCTAGCCTAGACTTCTAGATGTTGTGCGTTAGGTTCCAAAGCGTTGTTAGATTCATTAAATTTATTTTATAGTTTATATTGCTTAAGAAATTTTCCTTTCAGGTTCACCACGTGATATAGATGTACAATTCCTAAAATGCAATATAAGATGATAAACAGTCTTTTTATCTTCTTTGTGCAATGAAAATCCTAGCTACTAAGGAAAGAGAGACAGTATTCTTTCAGCAAAGAGCATAGAGCACAAACTATATGCACTGTCCTAAATCAAACCAATCAAACAGTCTAAATGCAAATGCAGATGCATGTATTTGTTTTCAGCCTTCTTAATATGTGAATGATAAAAAGAAAGCTAATGCACAAATCTGAATTATTTTTCAAAGTGACAATTACTAACAAGTTTCTTTTCAAAATCAAAATGGAGACAATGACAACACTTTGCAATTTGGAAATGAAAACTTGCTTTCGACACTAGAAACACTATTAATTCAGATCGAATACAATAGTAACAGGGTAATCGACTATCAAGAACAATCAAATTCTCTTCTATGACTGAAAACGACACTTACGACACTTCCAAATCAAGAAACGACAATACAATTACGTTACTTTTTTGTAAAGGAGAACTGAAAATGACTCAACAAATACATAAAAAAATTTATAGCTCTTTGCACAAGGGAGGTAGAATGATCAGCAAGGAAAGGGGTTTCAAACAGAGGTGTACTGACTACAGGCAACAAAACTCATGAATAGATCTGAAAAGAGTGAACACAGAAACCAAAATTTAGGAACAATGCCTAGTCTAATCAGCGCACCTGTAACACAGTGAATTTGAAATGCAGCGCACCTACTACACTCGGGAAGTGCACTTTGATTGGGTTCCGGGTCACAGTTTGCAGTTCAGTTCAGGGATTTTGGCCAAGCAAGTGGTAATCAGTAAATCAATCACAGGGATAGATCTAAGGAGGTTACTAGAGCCACCACGAGGGCAATTAGAAATTTTGTAAATCAGTTGTTTAATTCATAAACGAAACCTAGAGATTGACTGAAGCGGCATTTATCTACTTTGCATTTGTATAGAAAATGCAGTTCGAAGGCTACCTGGCTCAACTTCAGGCTCCGTCTGTAAGTTTATAAAGTAAACAAATGTAGATGAACAAACAACCTAGTCGCTCCCCAGCGAAGTCGCCATTTTGTTACAGGGAAAAGTGTCTATGCAGAACTGCTAATCCCACTAAGGCTGGTAGCTACCTTAGAAACAAACAAATTAAAACTACTTTCGTTTTCCTTTATGAAAAATAGATGAGAGAAGAACAAAGTAGACCAACCTCTGTCTTGCGCTTGGTTCCTTGCTCAATTCCTCTCTCTTCTGATAGTCCTTTGCTACTTGATTTCTCGTATACCCAGCTTCACAGAGTACCTGTAGAATCAAAGCAGCGTAACACTATACAAGAACATGGATCTATTATCATAAACAATCTAGGATCAGATGTAAATTGACCATACAAATGCATGAAACATAAATTACACAAGAGTATGGAGGAAAACTTGAATAGCTTTATTGATAATCAAGAAAGAGCCAAGAGAGTTACAACCAGTTGTTCTGACCCATCTTCATCCTCTCAGCAAGTAAGCCCTTCTTCACCTCATGAAAAGCTTAGATCACCCAACACTATGATGTTGGCTCAAGAAACCAACAGCAATTCCTTACAAGATGAAAAATTCTAGCCTCTAGATCTCTGGGATGAGGGATCCATATATAGATGTCTGCAAGGGAGATGAGTCAGCTTGTGATTTGATTAGTGTCTTCCCTCTGATAGTTCTTGCTTCCACTTGGAGATTGATGATCTCTTACTCATCCCTGGTCGAATTCAGAAAGGAAAGTGCCACAGGAGAATTTTCTGGAAGATTCCATGCTTTTCCACCTCACAGATTGACACTGACATTTGTCTCTTCTCGCCCATAGCACCCCATAGAAGGGCGTTTTGAAATTCAACGCACCCACTGTGTGTATTTAGGTGAGATGTAACGCACTTTGCCTATGGAGCAGGTGAAATGATCCAGTTTTGAGTAGTTTTTCATGGAGAACTTCTGGGAGAAGATGTAATCAGTTGACCTTGTTCCTTTAGGGGTTGGAACAACACTTTTAGGGACTTAGGAGCCCTTGGTTTATGGACATTTTATGCTTGGGGTTGCAGTGCCCAAAAATGTCTATAACAGTAGTACCTGCAAAATTGAAATTGATTGAACAAACAAATTGCAACTAACTGAAATGAACTTGCTGAAATGAAATTGCAGAATTGAAGAGGAAAGCAAAAGAAATGTAGAACTGAAAGAAAGGAAATGACTAATCTACTTTTGCTGAAATGAAATTTCAGAATTGAAGAGGAAAGCAAGAGAAATGCAGAACTGAAAGCAAGGAAATGACTAATCTACTTTTTCTGAAATAAACTATTAGCAGAATGTTGTAATAGAAAATAGAAGAACGCAGTAATCACATAATACTCTGATGCTTCCCCAACAACGGTGCCAAAAAGTGGTGAGCACCAGTATTACAACAATATTGTTGCAACTCCTGGGTTGCCTACTTTACTCTTATCAACCCGGTAGTTCATAACAAACTTGGAAGCATCGGTGTTGTATGCACAAGTACTAGTTATTACTGCAGGTTGTCACTTGGTCAACCGATGCAAGATCACTAGGAGCTCCAGCCAACTTCTATGGATTCCAGAACAAGCTCTATATGTGATGAAAGGAAAGAAAGATAGATGTTATTCTAATTGCAGAAAGGAGAAAGACTGAAATGTAAAGAAAACCAAGTAAATCCTAATTAACCAACTAATCCTACTTTTGTAGAAAGCACTATGGAAACCATGAAAGGAATGCCATTACCTACTCAAGGAAGTAAACAACATCTAACTAAGCTATTTTTGGAAGTAAATGAGTAAAAATATCTTTTTGGATTTTTATGTATTTTTATGTGAATTTGACATGCATGTAATTTATTGTTTGTGAATGTGGCAGCGAATAGGTGGCGTTGGAGTGTGGTTTTGGGACTTGAGAGGATGTAGGATGGTGTGGATGGGTCTTAGGAGGTCTCAGGTGGCCTTCTGGAGGCTTTTCCCAAACTCGGCCTTCAAAAGAAAGCCTACAGGAAAATCTACAGGAGGACACATGAAATCTACAAGAGGAAAAATAGTGTTCTACTGGAGACCTACAGGAGGAGGCCAAGAGCAGTTTTCACTATTTTGAAGGTGTGAGAGTGGGTGGACAAGGTAGATGAAGGTTGGGATGAAGTGTTAGGGAACCTAGGGTCTACCAAGAATCACTAGGAGAGAGAAATATGATTGGATTTTCTCAAGGAGAGAGAGGAAAGTCTATGGAAAATGTAGGAAACTGAGGCAGAATTGAGGGGAGACTTGGGTGACCTGTAGGGCATGGATTAAATGGAGGATGGCATGACTGATAGGCTGACCTGCTGCTAGAATATATCTTCTTCATAAACAACTCACAGTCAACCAATGATATTAAGCAAGGAAATAAGTGCATAAAAAAACAGAGTTTTTGCATCAAAGTAAACTATGATCTATGAAAGGAAATGTTGATAACCATTACATGAAAGAAGAGCATGAAATAATAATTTTTCTAATAAGGAAATGAGTATGATGAACAAGTTATAAAGCAAAGCAAACTAGACTATGAACCAACTAGAAATCTGCAAACACTAGAAGTCCTATGAAGGACGAAAATCTGTGTTTTTGGGGCACTGAGAGGGTCTTTGCCTCAAATCATCATCCAAAAGGGAGGAAGAGAGGCCAAGGCACTATTGCTAGCCTTTTTTATTTTTTATTTATCATTTCTTAACCTGATATAGAAAGCACAAATCGAAGCAAACTACTAAATCATCAAAAGCAACCTATTCTTAACCATAAAAGAAATGCATCTAACAGCAACCTAATCTACAAACTGAAATAAACATACAAATACAAGTAAAGAGTAGCTTGGCTACTTGGATTGGGACCTAACCCAAGAGCTTCGGCCCTCTAAGGTAACTCAGTGCTAACTCAAAGGGGATTCCATCTTTATTCTCAAAACCAATAACAAGATTACATGAACTATTAAGATAATAAGCTCGAAGTTGAGCAGAGTTTACATAAGCAAAACTGTAGCAAAAATCCAACAAAAATATGATCCTAGTGAGGCCCTAGTCCTCTCTACTTATACAAATGAAGCTCCCAACATGTTCCTCAAAATCAGGGAGGCTTGGCTCCCAAAACTCGAGATAAACATCAGTTATCCTCCACTTGCTCGGTTGCCTGCTAATGCATGACTTGGCTGCCTGTACTTCAAGTTGAATGAAGGGGAATTCAAAGTAGGGAGTAATAAATGAGGGGGATTCCCTCCTATAAATCCTCTCCTTTTTCCACTTCGAGTTATTGCTGCCATTTGTCCACTGGATCCTCGACTTTGACCACAAAATTCATCAAAAATCTGCATTAAACACATGTTAGACCACATGGCATCATAATTAACTCAACTCACTCTATAAGCATAAATATAATTAGAAAATCATACAATAAGCTAAGAGAATGGTTGATTTGACTAGGTTAGGAGGTAAAATGAGCCCATATAAATACCCATTGATGAGGCTCATCAGTAAGGTCACTTTAAAAGTTGAATAAAAGGAGAATGCATTGCATTCAACAAGACAAAGTGTAGAAGGAATTCTCCCCATCCAAGCGAAGTGGTAACAAGGTGCAAAAGTTGGTCAAAATCTATCACATGTGCTACAACTAGGGTTTCTAAAGAGGTCAAGGGTTGCAGGTATGATCCAAGAAGCTAAGATATGAACGATAGTCGATAAGGAAGGAGAAACAAGTAGTTTGACCAGCATTGCCTCAAGAAAGAAGAGTTTAAACTAAAAGGTATTATGACTTGGTCTTGGAGAGGTTAATAGGTCAAGGGTCATGGTCTTGGTATTCGTCAATTGAATTCTCTATAAGAAGAAGAATTTTTTTGGGTTTTCCTCTCAAATTGGAGAGGTTTTGTGATCCGAATGGCAAATGGCATCAACCCATGGTATTCATCCACCCATGTTATTCATCCACCCATGGAATTTACCCATGGTATTGTAAGTGGAATCCATCCATGCTATTATAAGTGACATCCACGTGTATTTTCATTCACCCAAGGTATTTTCCCATGGTATTGTGACATCCACCCATGGTATTCATTCACCCATGGAATTGACCCGTGGTATTGTGACATCCACTCATGGTATTCATTCACCCATGAAATTGACCCGTGGTATTGTGAAATCCTCCCATGGTATTCATTCACCCATGGAATTGACCTGTGGTATTGTGACATCCACCCATGGTATTCAGTCACCCATGGAATTGACCCGTGGTATTGTAGTTGAAAAATACTATAAGTAACAAGTCGCATTTTGTAAAAGGATAGTTTGTCCGCCACAATGTAGCTTTTACAGTTATTCTCTGTTTTAATAAAAAAATTATTTGTGGTTTTGTTTATTGGGCATTCTCCTATTTTTCTTCTAGCAATTTCAATTTTTCTGATCTTGGGTCCCACCCACCCCCCCAAGATCCATTTCAATCTTTTAGATCTTGACGGCCTCCCCCCAAGATCAGGTCCAATGGTATCAAAGCAGGTTACGATTCCATGAGAATGAGGGTTTCATGCATATTTCAGTTTCAAATTTTTGCAGTAATATTCAACAAACTTTAGGCATGCGCTGCGACCTCCACAAAGCACTTTCTTGGGCCAAGCAGGAAGAATTTTTCTTTTTTCATTTTTTTTGTGGCAGTTTTTTATTGGGCAGCGAGTTTGCAGATCAGATATGAAACATTTGGTGAAATATTTACAAAAATAAATAATATATCTATATTTCTTGCCAAAAAATACCAAAATTCAAAAAAAAATCGGTCGAATCAGCATCTGGATGAGGAAGATATCGCTGATTTAAAATCAACTATCTTGTAGAATTTTTTTTTTAGCAACAACTAGTGGATGGAGACTCTCCTATCATTTTTTTGAAGTTTTTGTGCATAATTTTAGAAAAAGGATTGTAGATTTGAGCTCCTCTAGAAAAATCACCCAATTTCAAAAAAAACATGGGTTGAATCAAAGTTCGGATGAGGGAGATATCACTGATTTAAAATCGACTATTTTTTTAGAACTGTTGTGACACCAAAAAATTTGCAGCACGAATCTGAGATTCTAGAGTGTCCAGATAAGGATTTCCAACACATGGGAAGATGAAATATGGTCATTCTACTTCTAAAAACAGGTTATAATAAACATTATGAGTTATATTGACCAAGTTATGTCTATTTTAATTCTGGAGCAGCATTCAGAGCAGTTTCCCGTTGGATACATGCCCTCCCACCCCACTTTAGTAGGCACCTACTTCAGATTCATCAGTTTCAACATAGCAACATTTGGCTTGGGATATTTGGAGACATTCCCTCCCGCCCTAGGCTATGTAGGAACCTGTTATTTCATCAACAACCAACATCACTTTTATGGGTCAACCACACAAAATCCTTGTCATCGAAGTCCATTTTCTAGGTTGCACACTATTAGTATCACAGTTGGTCTCAAGAATTATAGGGTATCTCTATCCTCGGATCTTCGTTTGTCATGTTTATGGGTCATCCGCAAAGCAACACTTCATTGAAGTCCTTTTGCTAGGCCGCACACTGTCAATACCACAGTTGGTCACAAGCATTATAGGGTATCTCTATCCTCGGATCTTCGTTCATCATGGTTATGGGTCATCCACAAACCCACACTTCATCGAAGTCCATTTGCTAGGCCACACATTATCATTATCATAGTTGGTCATAAGCATTATAGGGTATCTCTATCCTCCGATCTTCGTTCGTCATGGTTATGGGTTAACCACATAAAACCCTTCTCTTCAGTGGGTCTTCATATTCAAAAAAGGCTTCGCAGGAGGGAACTTCACACAATGGGGACCATTGCTTCTTAAGGAGGGGGGAATGATCTGAATGGAAAATGGCATCAACCCATGGTATTCATCCACCCATGTTATTCATCCACCCATGGTATTATAAGTGGCATCCCCTCATGGTATTTATTCACCCATGGTATTGATTCACCCATGGTATTTGCCCATGGTATGGCGACATCCACCCATGGTATTCATTCACCCATGGAATTGAACCCATGGTATTGTGACATCCACCCATGGTATTCATTCACCCATGGAACTGACCCGTGGTATTGTAACTGAAAAATACTATAAGTAACAAGTCACATTTTGTAAAAGGACAGTTTGTCCACCACAATGTAGCTTTTACAGTCATTCTCTGTTTTAATAAAAAAAAAACCTTTGTGGTTTTGTTTATTGGGCATTCTCCTCTTTTTCTTTTGGAAATTTCAATTTTTTAGATCTTGGGGGCCTCCCCCCAAGATCCATTTTAATCTTTTAGATCTTGAGGGCCTCCCCCCAAGATCTGGATCATTTTAACCATAGATGATCTCCTACATTTTGTGTCTCTTTTATCCTTATTGGTATTGCATTGTTAGTTGTTTAATGAAGAAGAACGTTATAATAATCTAAGTAAAGAGATGATCCTAATATAAATAACTAAAAAATATTCATAAGTAGTTATCACTAGAAGAGAAATCACCTAATTTTTATGTCGTAAACTTCTCAACATGGTATCAAAGATAAGGTGACAAATCAAGGAAATGGCATCTCATCGAGGGACACTCAAGCAGTCAAGGATCAAATCTCGAAGGATATCAAAGTGAATTCAAGATATACAATGAAGCGTTAAAACACTAGATCAAAGAAGAAGTCTACAAGGAGTCTTGGGATCCTCAAAAGACCACAAAGACCCTTCTCAAGTTAAAGGGACTTACAAATCAAAGGTTCTTCAAGACTATTCATCCTATAGAACCAAGATCAAGGACGTTGTCATCATCCTTAAAAGAATCTAAGGTGATGTCCCTCTCGTTGAAGCAAGGTCCTTACCATTGAATAAGATCATCCAAGAAGCATCAAGAAGACAACATTGATCATCATTAACAAGGACATCACCATCAAAGGATCTAAAGTGATCTCCCTCTTTGTAGGGTCAAGGATCATTCTTGAATAGAACTATCTTCATCAAGGAGAATCTCTCTATTAACTACATCATCATCAAGATTCAATGAGGAAACAAGTGGAAGAATCAACTTCAAAAGTAAGTATATTTATGTTTGATTCTTTGAAACTGTCATTTTGCAAGGAAACCAACAAATTGGTTGGGGGTTCAAACTATATTGCATTGGAAGAAGAGGACAGACCTTATTCTCATTGAAAATGAGCTGATGGATCATGTCAAAGGCTCTATAACAAAACCATAGAAAGAAGATTCTCAAGTACTTGCAAATTTTATGAAAAGGGAAGTGAGGGCTCAAAGGCTTCTCATAGAATTCATCAATGATCCCCTCATTCCATATGTATCCAAACTCGACAACTCAAAAGAAATATATGACAAATTGGTAGAGTTATTTTCTGTAAGCACAGTAGGATAAGTTATCTTTTTAAGGACAGAACTCTACAAGCTAAGGATATCAAAAGAAGAAGGAATAGACTCATACTTTATGAGGATATCTAGAATAAGGGATCAACTTCAAGATCTGGGTGAAATAATGTCTGACAAGGAGATGACCATTGTAGTACTAAATGCACTACCAGAGGAGTGGGGAAACTTTACTTCAAGTATTTATTGGAAGAAAGAAGCTACTCCATTCTAGAATCTATAGTCTCTATGCAGAATTGAAGAAACCAGACTGAAGACAAAGATTGGTGTGGGGTCAAGTGAGAAAAATCAAGCATATTTTTTTATGACAAAGAGAAGAGGAAAGCCTGGGAAATTTGGTCCCCGGAAAAAGAATAAGAACATGGCTAATATTCAATGCTATGGATATCAAGAAAATGGGAATTACAAAGAGATTGTCTTTAGCTCAATAAGGACAATAACGAAAGAGGTAGAGAATAATCCCATATCACCGAAGAGGTGGAGGAATATGAAAATAATAAGTCCAAGAAAGAGGAAGTAAAAGATGTCTACTATGATTGAGATAGTCTTCCTCACCTAGTTCTTTTCAAGCTCTTGTTTTCATGTTTTCTATTGTAAGATATGGCTAGCATAAATCACTAAGGAAAATGATAGGATGCATCATGGCATCATAGAAGCATTAAAATCAAGAGCTCATGATCATACAGAAAAATAGCTGAAATAGAATGGAAATCACCTATTGAAGGATATATCTCTTGGTAACCTAATTAGAAGCATAAGTGGTGCTTGTGGGAAAAAGAAGAAAAATTCATCTAGCACAAGGCTCATCATACATCAGACAAAAGTGAACATTTTCTGTATGAGGATACTCAAAATCATGTGTTGGAATCTTCAAGAAAAGGTTCACCAATCAAAAGGAAGCAAGGGTTTCATCAAGAATTCCATCTTGTGGGAATTCATGGGATGATGATATGATGACAAGAGAGGTGAAGCAGATCATGGGATTGAATTTACTTCAATCAAGGAAGTTGTTGAAGGAAATATACATGACCTAAAGAAAAATGAGGTATGTATGCTTGTATTCGATATTTTAGAGTCCTGTCATATGATTGCAGGTAACATGGATAAATGCTCTATCTCGAGAGCATGATCAAAAGAATGGATATCCTCCTTAAAGGATGCAACAAGGCATGGGGCACACATTAACTAGATTAAATTCAACATAATATATGCTCAAATAAAGTATGCGGTGGTTGAAAGTGATTGGATGAACTTTGATTAGAAGTTTCTGGGTAGAAAAATGTGTGAAGAAAGAAGGAAAAAAATTGTGGAATATTCAACCATGAAGAAGGAAATCAACATCCTAGAACTGGAAGATTTGACTAGGATATCTCCATGCAAGATAGGAAGACTCTGATGAAGTCTGAAAAATAAAGAGACCCTTAATCGCATGTATATTTTGGAGATGTGTCAATGTATCCAGGATGTTGATGCAAATTAGAAGATGTCATGGTGAAATACCATCACAAAGGTAACTTTGATTTAATGCTTGAATAATATCTATATGGGATTATGCAAGGCTACCAAGGGATGAGATATGGATGTATTCCACCATTAATGACCATGTAGCTGGATAAAATATTCTTAAGGAAACATGGCATGAAGAAAGAGGCAAATCATGAAGGAGGACCAGGTATGGACTAATGGATCACTTTTCCAATGAAAGGAATGATGACATGACTGACTCATGGATAAAATTGATGGATTGTTTATGCCCTATGAAGAAGCCTAGTAAAATGTAGACTCCTTGACAAAGAATAAAATTTCATGACATCAAAGGAAAGAGTTATGCAA
Organism: Pinus tabuliformis; assembly: GCA_031772625.1. Taxonomy (NCBI): domain Eukaryota; kingdom Viridiplantae; phylum Streptophyta; class Pinopsida; order Pinales; family Pinaceae; genus Pinus; species Pinus tabuliformis. The sequence goes on from CM062804.1 coordinate 706,754,522, forward strand.
GCAGTTGGTTGTCGCATGATCTCCACCTAGAGACCTGCTGGAAGAAAATCCCTAGTCAAGAGGAAGCTTGGTCAATTCCTATTTAAGAGGGAGCTTGGGTACATTTCTTTATGGAATGGGTTGGCCATCCCTAGTTAAGAGGGAGTAATTGTTGTGGTTCTCTATCTCATGTGTCATGCACTAGACGAAGACTAATAGCCATAAGTCTTACTGAATTCCATGAGGAGAGAGATAGACACAACAATATTGTCTTCACTTGGGGAGACATAATGGAGGATTGGGTAAATATGTAGCATCTGATACTCTTTGAGGATGAGTTAGGGAATCCAAGATAAGAGTAGTCGACCAACATTCTTTGAGGACTAGGAATCCAAGATAAGAATAGTCTTGGAGGAATACACTCTGAGAACCTAGGTAGGGTACATTCTGAGAGAGTTAATGATGAGAGTGTTTATACATCACTGATAGTGTTGTTTGATGATCTTATGGAGAGATAGAGTAGATAATCAAGTCCTTGCTATGTGACAATGTTGGATGATAAGATGCTATACAGATGGATTACCAATCTGACTCTTAATCCTTTAGATTGAGAATGTCTAAGTACCTTTTATGGATTATCAATACCACCCTAGTTAAGAGGGAGTGTTGAGAAGTGTAACTAGGTTCGGCCTTCATAATGAAATGCATAATTATGATTTTACGTAATTGATCTAAAGAAGAAAAATAAAATTATTTTTGTAATACTTGAATCATGGGTTTCATGATCAAGGAATTTTATTTTAAGTTAAGGCTCCCATTATGAACCTTTAGGATTGGTCATCATGTCATAGAACTCAATTGAGTCTATGTCATGTATTGAAGACCCTTATTAGGCATGTTACATATGTATATGATTCATTAAAATTCCCTCCAAGACCAAGCTCAAGCACCTCCTTCAAGTCCAACTAAAGATATCTCTAGAAAGGAATGTTGTCTTTGCCACTAGGAGAAGTTGGCTTATTTGATGGGAATATCACTAGATATAGGGAAGCTCAGCCTCCAATTGAAGACAGATTTTTGGTCAAGCATAAAGGAAAGAAAGAAGTGTGAAGTTCACAAGGAAAGAAGCTTATATCCAAGTGAAGGAAGGACAACCATCACCAATGTTATTTCAGATCTGTTTTTGGGCTAACACCTCTATACGTGCGAGTATCTAGTATTGTTTGCTGCAAAGAAGGGTTGAGGTTGGTAAGCTCACTCTATAATCCTAATCAAAGGAGAAGACATTGCATTCATCAATCCAAAGTGTAGAAGGAAGTCTCCCCATCCAAATGAAGTGGTAACAAGGTGCAAAATTTTGTCGATATCCATCACACATTCTTTAACTAGGGTTTCTAAAGAGGTCGAGGGTTGCAGGTTTGATCCAAGAAGCCGAGATCTGAAGGATAGTTGAGAAGGAAGGAGAAGCAAGCAGTTTGACCATCATTGAATTAAGAAATAAGAGGTTAAAATAATAGGTCTTATGACTTGGTCTTGGAGAGGTTAATAGCTCAAGGGTCATGGTCATGGTCTTGGTATTTGTTAATTGAATTCTCTATAAGAAGAATAATCGTTTGGGTTTTCCTCTCAAGTTGGAGAGGTTTTGGCCCTGACTGAACACCTACATTTTGTGTCTCTTGTCTCCTTATTTTTTTGCATTGGTATTTGTTTGATGAAGAATAAGACTATAATAATCAAAGTAAAGAGAATATCATAATCGGAAGAAGTAAAAATCATTCAAAAGAAGTTATCACTAGAAGATAAATCACCTAATTGTTATGCCCTATACTTCTCAACATGGTATCAAAGCAAAGGTGACAAATCAAGGAAAGGCCATTGCATCAAGGGACACTAAAGCACTCAAGGATCAAATCTTGAATGATATCAAAGTGATTTCAAGATCTACAAATAAGTGTCAAAACCCTATATCGAAGAAGAATTCTACAAGAAGTATTGGGATCCTGAAAAGTCCACAAAGACCCTTCTCAAGTTAAAGGGACTTACAATTCAAAGTCTCTTGAAGACTATTCATCCTAGAGAAGTAAGATCAAGGACATTATCATCATCTTCAAAAGACTCTAAGGTGATCTCCCTCTCTTTGAAGCAAGGTCCTTACCATTGAAGAATAGCATCCAAGAAGCATCAAGAATTCATCATTGATCATCATCAACAAGGACATCACCATCAAAGGATCTAAAGTGATCTCCCTTTTTTAGGGACAAGGATCATTCTTCAAGAGAACTATCTTCATCAAGGATAAGCTCTCTATTAACTATATCATCATCAAGATTCAAGGAGGAAAAAAGTGGAAGAATCATATTCACAAGTAAGTATATTTATGTTTGAATCTTTGAAAATGTATTTGTCCAAGGAAAGAAAAAAATTGGTTGGGGCTTCAAAATATCTTGCAGAGAAGAATAGGAAAAATCCGAATCTCATTGAAAATGAGGTGATGTATCATGTCAAAGGCTCTATCACCAAACCATTGAAATATTATGCTCAAGTACTTGCAAATTTTATGAAAGGGGAAGTAAGGTCTCAAATGATTCTCATAGAATTTATTAACGGTCCCCTCATTACATATGTATATAAACTCGACACCTCAAAAGAAATATATGACAAAATTGTATAGTTATTTTCTATAAGCACTGTAAGGGAAGTTATCTCTCTAAGGTAAGAACTCTACAAGATAAGGATATCAAAAGAATAAGGAATATCCTCATACTTTATGAGGATATCTAAAATTAGGGATCAACTTTAAGATCTGGGTGAAATAATGTCTAACAAGGAGATGACAATTGTAGTACTAAATTCACTACCATAGGAGTGGGGCAACTTTACTTCAAGTATTTATGGCAAGAAAGAAGCTACCCCATTCCAATATCTATGGCCTCTATGCAAAATTGAAGAAAACAAACTAAAGGAAAATACCGATATGGGATCAAGTGAGAAAAATCAAACATATGCTACTATGATAAAGAGAAGAGGAAAGTCTGGGAAATTTGGTCCACAAAAAAATAAAAATAACATGGCTAAGATTCAATGCAATGGATGTCAAGAATATGGGCAGTACAAAAGATATTGTCCTAAGCTCAAGAATAAAAATAACAAAAGAGGCAGAGAAGAAGCCCATATCACCGAAGATGTGGAGGAAGCTAAAAAGAATAAGTCCAAGAAAGAGGAAGTAAAAGAACTCTACTATTATTGAGATAGTCTTCCTCGCCCAGTTCTTTTCAAATTCTTGTTTTCAAGTTTTATATTGTAAGCCTTATGGCTATCATAAATCACTAAGGAAAATGATAGGATGCATCATAGCATCATAGAAGCATTGATAGCAAGAGCTCGTGATCAGAGAGAAAAATAGATGAAATAAAACGACAGCTAATATCATTAGAACCATAAGTGGCACTTGTGGGAAAAAGAAGAAAAATTCATATAGCAAAAGGCTCATCATACATCAGTCAAAATGGAACATTTGTTGGATGATGATACTCAAGATCATGTATTGGAATCTTCATCAGAAGGTTCACCAATCAAAAGGAAGTAAGGGTTTCATCAAGAATTCCATCTTATAGGAATTCACGGGATGATGGTATGATGGTATGATGAGAAGAGAGATGAAGTAGATCAAGGGATTGAAGTTCTTTCAATCAAGGAAGCTTCTAAAGGAAGTATACATGGCCTAAAAGAAAATGAGGTATGTATGCTTGTATTTGATATTTTAGAGTCATGTCATATGGTTGCAGGTAACATGGATAAATGCTCTATCCCGAGAGCATGATCAAAATAAGGTATCTCCTCCTTAAAGGATGCAGCAAGGAATGGGTGTTAGGCCCTTATACTACTAGTGTAACCCCTTATTGTTATTAGTACAACTGCCTTATTATATTGTTGTACCCATGTAGTCCCCATATTGTTATTATTGTGCCCCATAGAAGCCCACTATTGTTATTATTGTGCCCTTACATTATTATTGTTATGTCAGCTCTGATTATATTATGACCCCTTCAACTCCTATATATAGAAAGGAGGTCTTTTCATTTGTATCATCCAAGAATTGTTCATTTATGTAATGTAAAGGAGGTTGCCCCCTCGAAGAGGCTGAATTCTAAGGAGTTGATCTATCTTTTCTATCTTTTCTTGAGTTGGTTTCATAACATTTGGTATCAGAACTTTGGATTCTAGGATTTCGCTGCTCCAAATAGGTCATCGTGGACTTTTTGCTATAACTTTTTTTCTGTGGCATTTTAGAAGCGAAAAAACAAAAAAAAACAAAAACAAAAAAAGCAAAAAACAAAACAAAACAAAAAAAACCCATTTGAGAAGAAATCGCATTGAACCTCGGGTTCGAATTTCAGAGCTTTCGCGCTATATTTCTAGAGATATAATTTGAGGAAGTTGGTCTTTTTACAGACTCTTGAATTACATTACAAACAGGTGACCTGAGGAAAATTGTCATAACTTTCTCTCTGAGCATCGGATTGAAATTTCATAAGAAGTTACAGAAAGAGGACGGACTGTAGTTTCTTCTATATATTTTTCAGATCCAAAGGTTGAAACGGGGACACGTGGCACGTCATAAAAGTTCGCTCTACTGAACTAGTCTATAATCAAATCACTGTGGGAGATTTGGCATAACTCTTCCTTGGAGAATCCAATTGGGATCAGACTAGTGGCATTGGAAAGAGGACACATAGGGCTACTACAGGTTGCAATTTTAGAACTGGAAGAGCTGAAATTACAAAGTTATAGTCATTTCAATATCGAGCTCCTAAAATCAAGAAAAGGCGATACGAGGAAGTTTGATGGCAAGAATCCGGTAAATTGGATACTTCAAATGGAGCAATATTTTGATCTACATGGTGTACCACTATTACAAAAGACTAATATTGCACTACTCTGGGCAAGTGAAACCAACGTCTCCATGGTGTCATCATATATGAACACGTACCGGGAGCTCGCATGAGAGTCGGTTTAACTGCTCTAACCATGGCCGAATATTTCCGAGATGTCAATGAGCAAGACACACTATGAAAAGGAGAAGTAAAGTCATATAGTCCAATTATTGAATATATGAAAATATTGTCCCATTGTCCGGATCTCACGGAGCCCTTCCTGATTCGGATTCGATCATAGAAAGAATTCTCTTGGAACGGAACAAACTGACCAATGCCTTTCCACCCAGGTGCGTATGTATTTCATCTTCATGTTTAGAACTAGATCAATTTTTATGGTATAAAGGGCTTCGTTCTCGAAAAAAACTTGTTACGTGGTCAATTTTCACGAAGGAAATGATAGCACATTACGAGGATACAAAGAGAAACACCTTCTTTAGAGCAACACCACAACAATTGGAAAGAGTAAAAGGGCTTTGTTACATAGTGGAAAGTAAAATTATGGAAACAAGGAAGTCTGCCCCTCACAACTATAAAGATGGAAGTGTTGTTTCTCCTAACCTTCTATTGTGGTCACCAATAACCCCCCTCTTTGTTTAGTATTAGCAATAATATCAAGCAAAGGGGGACCCTTAACAAAAAATCCCAAAAATATTTTTATCCAAATTTTTGTATTTAACTCCCTAAAAGCTATATCGCAGAGAGAGAGTGGAGAGTTTTCCTATGCGCATAAACAAGCTGCAAAGAAGTGATGCGAAATTCATCGCATCGCATATTTTGAAAACGCCCTTAAAAGAAAATAAAAAGGAATCGCCGACGGCCGATATGCGACGTCGCATATCGCAAACGTCGCATAAGCAGCACACAATGAGCCAATGAAAATTGCGATATTGTGATTTGCGATCTGCGATCCTACAAACTGCGATTTTACGATTTGCGATCTGCGACGAATGAGACTATTAATTGCTGTGATGTGAATCGCAGAAACCACTCATCGCAAAGTTTCTTCGACATGATCTGTAAACCCAAAATCGAGTGCGCACCTTAAGAGAAATTATTGATTACACGCCTGAGTATCCAAAGATGATCGTGTTGCATTTTTCGAAGAGTCAAGTCATTATGAGTGTCATGATTATGCATTCATTAGAGTTTAAAGTTTTCATGTCAATCTTTTCGTCATGTCTCTTTTCCTTTGCGTGAACTGCAAGGCAGCGACTAATATAAATCTATATGCAGGAAACATCTAAAGAAAAAGGGGAAAGTGCCAATACTTGAAGAACAGAGAGGAGATGCCTTCGCAAATGAATGCCGCATGCAGCAGAGCCACGGACTCCAGAGTATCACTCCACAGACACTGATGAAAATAGAATATCCAAGACTCATATTCAAAGGCGCACAAAAGCAGCATGTTTGCAAAAGATCCTGAAGCTTAGATTGGGTAAAGCAAAAAGAAAAACGCTGAAAAGGGATGATGCTTCAGAAAAGCCTGGAACAAAGAATGGAAGCAATTTTAAATACGTAAGATTGTTCAGGCAACGAAATCCCTAACTCATTGAGTCATTCACACAGCCGAAAACCAAAATAGCAACATCACAATTAGTTTGAAAGAAATCTAGGTTATACTAAGTATACACACAGCAAAAAACACCCAGCCAGAGGAAGATTTTCAAAAATATCTTCTAGTTTGTCAGAAAGAGGTGCCAGCTTTTGTTATTTCTACTTTTATCACCCGAGCAAAAGGAAAAGGCAACCAGCCGACTCTTTCCAGGCAAACCTCACATTGCTTACAGCACTAAGGAGCAGATACAGAAACGGTTAGAAATTAGATTCAATTTTTAGAAATAAATTCGCTTTAGTAAAAGGGCGGTCATTTGAAGCCGTTCCCTAAATTTGTGTAATTAAGATTAGTTAGTTAGTAGTATTTAACCCTTCTCATGGCATTTGGAGAAGGGTCCGGAAATTTGTCAAAAAACTTGTCCTCAGAACATGCACTTTTGCACCCTCGGAGGGGGTTTTTGATGAATGGATGGATCGTGATTTATTTATGTTTACATTTTAATGTCTGCTACTGATGTTGCACTTCTGTACTCTTAGTAGATGTTAGAATTAAGTAGAGATAAATCGTTATTGCTTGAAGTTTGTGAGTGAAAATCAGTTATAAATGGTACTTTTAACTCTTGATTAATTTCTGTTCATATTCTTAGAGTGATATACAGCTGATTTGTTTATATGTTGATGTATGAATGTCTGGATTACCATTTGGCACTTTTGTACGGTGGAATCATTTGTTTGTGCTTGACATATGAATAACTAATTATGCGATATGTTGTTCACAACTGTTTTTCCTAACTTCTTATGCAGAATGGTTCATCTTAATTGATTTATATTCTTATGATAGCTGAATGATCTTTATTACCAGTTGTTGTATGAAATCTTTTTAGATCGCATAATGAAAGAATTTTACCCCGGGTTAGTATAGATTAGATGTGTTGTTTTTTGTTAGATTACAGTAGCATAGAGTCAGTTTAGAGTCTAGAATTAAATTAGTTTAAAATTACCTTTAGATTAGTATCTTCAAAATCTTCACACACACACACATATTTTAGATTGGGAAGCTGGTCCCATTATCCCCAGTCGGACCCGCTACACCAAACGGGCAAGGAATCACCAACCAGGTTCCCGACCAGGTGGGTATCCCCCTTGTTGTTGACCCGATTTCGGGGCCCTAAACATATTTGGCGCTAGAAGGAGGGCACGAACTATGAATGGCAACTAAGTCAAAATCTAAATGCCATTCTGAGAGTAAATCACCCTCATCAACTCCCCCGACTTCTCCACTACGGTTAAACCCAGAGTTAGAAGTCGCTCGAGTATACACCGCTGCTACCTACTGCAATATATCAGACCAACTCATTATTGAACCCCCTGAAATTCAAACTTTGATTCGTAAACTCCAGGGATTCTCCATTTTTTCTCATAGGTCTGATAAATCTAACAGCGGTGTGACTTCGCAGTACAATCCTGCTCATCCTCTGACCAGATTGAAGAGTGAAAAATTTGGTATTCAACCAAGTGAATTCCCTCTCCCTACTAGGAAAAGAGCAAGGAAAGCACCACCAGAGTCTGACCGTGAGACTCTTTCATCCACTTCGTCCATTTCAACACCCTCACCGCGAAGTCAACCACCCACATCCTCATCCCAAATCACTCATCCATCTTCCACAACACTTCCTCTTCAATCATCAAAGATCATAATACCTTCATCTTCTCAGCATCAGGGATCTTCTTCTGCACTCTCATTAACTAGCGGCTCAACGATGGCCCAGTATCCATGGAACAATCCTGGGGCGGTTTTAATGCCTTCACCCCTGAGCCCAATACCGTCCCATCCTGAGAAGTGGCTACCTAAATTCAATCCAGAAACAGGCATGCTAGCTGAAGAGCATATCAATAACTTCATGCTTTCTGTTAATCTCAACGAAGTTACCAACGAAGATGCTGTTGTCTGACTTTTTCCTTACACAATGCAAGGAACAGCCGGGTCATGGTACTTTTCGTTACCTTCGGGTCCATCACAAGTTGGGACATTTTTCAAAGTAAATTCCTCACCAAGTTTGGCGATGATAGATCAACAGCGACATTGATCAATGACCTATCTAATCTTAAAGCTGAGGCTAGAGAACCCATTAAAGATTTCAATTTACGGTTCAACAAGATCCTCAAAAAGATTCCCGCTGCTTCTCAACCCAGCGAGGAAGTAAGATGTGAATGGTACATCACGGCCATACCATCTAACTTGGCTATCTTCGTAGATAGGGCAAACAAGACGACCTTAGTTGAAAACTTGACTGAGGCATTAGCAGTAGAAAAACGCGTAGTTGCCCTAGAAAAGAGATCTGCAATAGAAGAACGCAAATCTAAGAAGATCTCTTTCAAAGAAGACACCAAGAAGAAGCAAACGAAAGATCCTTTCGATATTGAAGGATTACAAAAGGTGTTAAAGGCCATGTCCAACGAGATGATTGATATAAGAAAACAAGTAGCAGAAACTTCTTCAAAAAATCCCTATAGATATTTTAAAAGAAACCTTCCCATGGAGGTGAAACCACCCAATGTTGTCTCAAACGTCGAATCTGAAGAAGAAGAAGAAGAGGAGAATACCACTGAAGGGCAGACCGATGATGAAGAAGTTGTGGAACTACAAGGAATGTGGGATTTCATCCTCCCATAAGAAGAGGATCAAGAAGCATTTCCGGTTAGCACACGAAGCAAAAATCAACTTGATCCTCCCCAAACTACCCCTAAACAGAAGGGCGCAAGCCCTACAACAAAAGATAAGGTCGCAACAAAGAAAACAACCGCTAGAGCGACCCAATTTAGCCCAGTCCAATCAGATCAAGTACCTCCATCAAGAACACTGATAGTGTCGGATGAAATGGAGTATAACATTATCGATGACATGAAAAAGACTGGGGCTAATATCACTCTGTACGAATTGAGCAAATTGAAACATCAACAGAAAATAATGATGAAAGAATTACATGCCGTGCCTACTACATCTTTACCTACAGCTGTAGCTTCCCACAACATGGGAAGACCTCCAACAAACATGATCAATAAGATTGATCCGAATGACATTGCCTTGATTGGAGGAAGGTCAAGATCCCATACTCCTCCTTTTCTCCTCACTTATGAAATTTTCAATAAAAACGTGCACAATTGCCTGATTGATTCTGGTGCTTCAACGAATATTCTACCTAGATCAATATGTGCCAAATTGAATGTTTAGCCTCAGAAATCTGCAGTGCGCATAGTTCAACTTGATCGATCTCAAGTCGAAGTGATTGGTGAACTTAACCAGGTGACCATAAGATTGTTGTCTAACCCGAAAGTATGTCAGGTTATCGACATTCTAGTAGCTGATATCCCTGAATTCTATGGTTTAATTCTTAGTAGGGATTGGTCCGAGAAACTCCACGGATATTTCTCAACCGACTGGTCGCACATGTGGTTACCCTACAATGGCAAACCCAATCAAATAAAGGTTGAACGAGAATTGCACCAAAAGTACATAGTGACAGAATTGGAAGGAGAGAACGAAGCAATAGCATACAACAGCAGTATCATAGGCAATTACTCGGTAGATTCTTTCCTCGGCAATTTCAATGCTCACACTTCACCTTACTTAGAAAATTCAGTTGTGTCCCAAGTTGAAAAATTTTCCCAAACTGATGATTCAAAGTGTTTTAATTTTTTAGATAATTCTGTAAATACATCTTTATTTTGGAAATTATATTTTGATGGCTCTAAATCTAACGAGGGAGCAGGAGCAGGATGCATTCTGATTAGCCCAGACGGAAACAAGACCATGCTCACATGCAGACTTGAGTTCAATTGCACAAACAATACAGCGGAATACGAAGCCTTGGTGCAAGGCCTATACAAAGCAATCGGCTTGAATGTTGAGTATCTTCAAGTCTTTGGAGATTCCGAAATTGTCGTCAAACAGGTACGTAACACCATACATTGCCTGTCAAGTCATTTAAAGCACTATCAATCTTTAGTACAAGATCTGACTTCACATTTCATAGCATTCAATATTTCGTCAATCCCAAGACTCCAAAATGCGAGCACAGACCTGTTAGCTAACGTAGCCTCTAGACTGATTCCCTCCGAAGATTTTAGTCCCTATAGGTTTTCAATAGAATTAATCTTTAAACCATCCATCCCTGACAACATCACCAACTGGAGAGTATTCAATGACGATCCAGACATTGTAAATTTCCTCACTTCTGAAGGATCCTACTCAAATCAAATAATTGACGAAGACCATCATGATCACCAAATTCAGCAAAATAGCACTGATAACGCTATACCTAAATCGGTGGTTAAGTTAGAAGATTTATATGATTTGAAAAGTCGGTTTAAAAGGTCTGCCAATTCTAAACTCTACAGTTCAACTTTGAACTATGAATTAGTGAACCTAGGAACCGATCAGAAGCTGCAAAACGTTAATCTAGGCCACGACCTAGCCCCTGAAGAAAAATCAGCATATATCCGTCTTCTGAGACAATTCAAAAACGTTTTTGCGTGGAATTACGATGAGATGAAAACATACAACACTTCTATCATTCAACACACTATCCCTATGATTGACAATGAAAAACCTGTCCAACAGAAGCTCAGAAAAATCCACCCCAACTTAGAAAATCAGATAAAGACTGAGCTAAATAAATTGTTGAGAGCCAGAATAATTTTCCCCGTCAGACACTCCAAATGGGTATCCAATATGGTGCCTGTTAGGAAGAAAAACGGAGATATTAGAATCTGCATTGATTTCCGGAATCTCAATAAAGCCTGTCAGAAAGGAAATTTTCCCCTCCCACCTATGGAGCAAATACTACAGGTAGTAGCGAGCTCAGAATTAATGTCTTTCCTGCATGGATTTTCAGGATACAATCAAGTGCTGGTACATCCCGATGATCAGTTGAAAACCACATTCCGAACCAAGTGGGGCACATACGCATATCGGAAGATGCCATTTGGTCTGATCAATGTCGGCGCTACCTTTCAGAGAGCCATGGACATCACATTTAAAGGTTTAGTCAATAAATCGGTAGTGATTTACCTGGATGATATAATAGTGTACTCCAAGAAGCGAAGCGACCATCTCAAAGATTTGAAACAGATCTTTCAAAGATGCTTAAGGTATGGAATTTCACTTAACCCAAAGAAATCTTTTTTCGCATTAAGTGAAGGGAAATTTCTCTGATTCGTAGTGTCGAAATCTGGTATTCACATTGAACCTGACAGAATCAAAGAAATTTCTGAAATATCCATACCCCATAACAAAAAGGCCATGCAATCTTTCCTTGGACAAATCAATTTTGTAAAAAGGTTTGTCCCCGATTTTTCACGTATTATTTCTCCTTTACAAAATATGATAAAAAAGAATTCAAATTTTAAATGGGGCATAGATGAGCATGAAGCATTCAACTTGATCAAACAAGCTATCATCAACGCTCCATCTTTAGCTACCCCAAATTTTTCAGAATCTTTCATCTTATACACTTTTGCCTCAGAGAAATCTTATGCCGCGATTTTGACTCAAGTAAATCAAGAGAAGGCGAAAGCTCCAATCGCATTCTTTAGCTTGAACTTACAAGGTGCTGAACTCAATTACTCAGACGTGGAGAAACAGGCTTATGTTGTTTTCAAAGTGATCAAATATTTCAGACCTTTCTTACTTAAAGCCCATACCAAAGTCGTAGTACCGTTTCCAGGGGTAAGAAACTTGTTGGTACAGAAGGATGTGGGCGAAAAGAGAGAAAATTGGATTACCGCTCTACAAGAATATGATCTTGAGATCAAACCAGCAAACATCGTAAGGGGTCAAGGCTTCTGCAAGATGTTAGCTGGAGCATCGCAAATTCCTGAGAACTCATCTGAAGAGGTACACACGTATGAGGTAAGCCTAAACGACGCAGAATCATTATATGTGGACACCATTTATTATCTTAAGAACATGTATGCTCCATCGCACTTGGATCACACCAAGAAAAGAGCTCTAAGATTGAAAGCTAAACAATACCAGCTCATAAATGATGTTCTGTTTAAAAGGAATTACGATTCTGTACTTCTTAGGTGTCTTGAGAAAACTGAAGCCGAAAAGGTTTTGCAGGAACTCCACGATGGACCAGCAGGTGGACACTATGTTGGAGAGACTACTGCGCATAAGATCTTACGTGCAGGATATTATTGGCCCACGCTGTTCAAAGACTCATACAATTGCGTAAGGAAATGCCAAATCTGCCAGACTGCTGCAGGGAAACAAAGGAAATCGTTCATGCCACTACAGCCGGTCAACATCAAGCAACCATTCAGCCAATGGGGCTTGGACATAATAGGTGAGATCGTTCCTCACTCTTCTAAGCAGCATAGGTATATCCTCACGGCAATAGATTGTTTTACTAAATGGGTAGAAGCAGTTCCTCTCAAGACAGTTAATTCTGAAAACATTATTGAATTCATAGATCAATTTATCATCACTAGGTTTGGATTGCCAACGGCCTTAATGTTTGATAATGCATCATACTTTTCTGGAAATGCAATGACTGAGTTTGCATTAAAAAAGAGGGTTCAAATTAAAATATTCTGCTAATTACTATCCACAAGGTAATGGGTTGGCTGAATCAACAAACAAAAACCTAATCAGGATTATCAAAAGAACAGTCGACCAAAACCAAAAGAATTGGCACAAAGCACTGGTAAATGCTTTATGGGCAAATAGAATCACGAAGAAAGCTTCAATCGGCACTTCTCCCTTTAATTTAGTTTATTGGAAAGAAGTGGTTCTTCCAACTCACTTAGTCATTCCCTCTTTGTCTTTAGTACAACACATCGATGAAATATCTACTTCCTCTAATTAAGACAAATGGAAATAATCAAACTAGAAGAATTCCGAGAACAAGCTAAGAAAACCCATGCTCACCACCAAGCGCTAATAAAATCCTCTTTTGACTCAGCCATCATAACCAGAAAGAACTTTCAGATGGGAGATTTAGTTTTGAAATGGGATAAGGCTCATGAAGAAAAGGGAAAACATACGAAATTTCAGAAGTTGTGGCTTGGTCCTTTTCAGATTGTAGAAGTCATAGGCCCATCGACGTTTATGTTGCAGGATTTGGTAGGTAGAAGAGATTCTTTGACTGTGAATGGACAGATTCTTAAAATGTATTTTCCATAGAAGATCACTCTTCTATTTTTTGTAGGATAGTTTTAGTTTCTTTTATTTTGTTTTTTTTCTTTCTTATAAATAAAACCGGTTGTAAATGATCATTGAATAAGATTCATGAAAGAGCACACTAACTCTCTATCAGATTTTGATTTCACTTGTACAAATAGCAAAACTTTTCAAAAAATCTGATTTTTATTATTGTCAAATAGAGTTAACTTTAGCCTAAATAATGATATTAGTTTCAACCTTTCAAAAGACTTTGATGAAATCAACCTTTGGTTAAAAATTGTTTTATCCCAGCACAATGAAAGGTATCATCAATAATAAAATAAATATTCTCTGCAAAGCTGTTATTTTCAAAACTCTATTATTGTCGTCTAGAGATTTCTTAAGGAAAAACAATGACTTCCTCCCTGCTAAAGGAAATCGCAGCATTCAAAGAAACAATCCGAGAAAACACTATATCTCAAAGAATAAGAGGTCTCATCACGAGCCGGCTTATCATGATCACAGATATTATAACTTGCTGACTTTGCCAATACTGTCTATCAAAACAGGGCAACGACTCAAGATTGTTGCAATCAAAAGACAAGGGGTCTCATCACGAGCCAGCTTGTTCAGTAAAAGTGTAAATCAAGTGAATGACTGTGTCATAATTTGGCCACCAAACCAAGACATTGTTCTTTAGAGAGTAAAAAAGGAAAAAGTGCCAAAAAGGATTTTTCTCTGAAATGTTGTAAATAACCTCAAGCAGGAAAAAGGATCATTGTTGGATAACATGGTAACCCTGTCGAGGCTATGGACGCTTGCGGGTAGCAGAGGCTCTACCTACAACAAATGAGCATAGTTTAAAGCCAGTACGCAGAGAAGACCTTATTTTATCTTTAAAAAGGACCAAGTAATGTCTGGTATGAATGCAAGAACTAAACCTAAAGGAAGCAGATAATTGGAATAAAAGAAGGGTTGAAACAAAGTATCATTGACAGGATGAGGGGTAATCTACTCTATCTGTCCATAACAAAATTTAGACATATGAAAAATTTTCTGTTTCGGAAGTGGAAATGTCAATAGAAAAGCAGAGATAACTGGTTCTTCACAGTGAATCGCCATTGTTGTGGTCACCAACAACCCCCCTCTTTGTTTATTATTAGCAATAATATCAAGCAAAGGGGGACCCTTAACAAAAAATCCCAAAAATATTTTTATCCAAATTTTTGTATTTAACTCCCTAAAAGCTATATCGCAGAGAGAGAGTGGAGAGTTTTCCTATGCGCATAAACAAGCTGCAAAGAAGCAATGCGAAATTCATCGCATCGCATATTTTGAAAACGCCCTTAAAAGAAAATAAAAAGGAATCGCCGACGGCCGATATGCGACGTCGCATATCGCAAACGTCGCATAAGCAGCACATAATGAGCAAATGAAAACTGCGATATTGCGATTTGCGATCTATGATCCTACAAACTGCGATTTTGCAATTTGCGATCTGCGACGAATGAGACTATTAATTGCTACGATGCGAATCGCAGAAACCACTCATTGTAAAGTTTCTTCGGCATGATCTGTAAACCCAAAATCGAGCGCGCACCTTAAGGGAAATTAATGATTACACGCCTGAGTATCCAAAGATGATCGTGTTGCGTTTTTCAAAGAGTCAAGTCAATATGAGTGTCATGATTATGCATTCATTAGAGTTTAAAGTTTTCATGTCAATCTTTTCGTCATGTCTCTTTTCCTTTGCGTGAACTGCAAGGTAGCGACTAATAGAAATCTATATGCAGGAAACATCTAAAGAAAAAGGGGAAAGCGCCAATACTTGAACAACAGAGAGGAGATGCCTTCGCAAATGAATGCCGCATGCAGCAGAGCCGGAGACTCCAGAGTATCACTCCACAGACACTGATGAAAATAGACTATCCAAGACTCAGAGTCAAAGGCGCACAAAAGCAGCATGTTTGCAAAAGATCCTGAAGCTCAGATTGGGTAAAGCAAAAAGAAAAACGCTGAAAAGGGATGATGCTTCAGAAAAGCCTGGAACAAAGAATGGAAGCAATTTTCAATATGTAAGATTGTTCAGGCAACGAAATCCCTAACTCATTGAGTCATTCACACGGCTGGAAACCGAAATAGCAACAGCACAATCAGTTTGAAATAAATCTGGGTTATACTAAGTATACACACAGCAAAAAACACCCAGCCAGAGGAAGATTTTCAAAAATATCTTCTAGTTTGTCAGAAAGAGGTGCCAGATTTTCTTATTTCTACTTTTATCGCCCGAGCAAAAGGAAAAGACAACCAGCCGACTCTTTCCAGGTGAACCTCACATTGCTTACAGCACTAAGGAGCAGATACAGAAACGGTTAGAAATTAGATTCAATTTTTAGAAATAAATTCGCTTTAGTAAAAGGGCGGTCATTTGAAGTTGTTCCCTAAATTTGTGTAATTAAGATTAGTTAGTTAGTAGTATTTAACCCTTCTCATGGCATTTGGAGAAGGGTCTGGAAATTTGTCAAAAAACTTGTCCTCAGAACATGCACTTTTGCACCCTCGGAGGGGGTTTTTGATGAATGGATGGATCGAGATTTATTTATGTTTACATTTTAATGTCTGCTACTGATGTTGCACTTCTGTACTCTTAGTAGATGTTAGAAGTAAGTAGAGATAAATCGTTATTGCTTGAAGTTTGTGAGTGAAAATCAGTCATAAATGGTACTTTTATCTCTTGATTAGTTTCTGCTCATATTCTTAGAGTGATATACAGCTGATTTGTTTATATGTTGATGTATGAATGTCTGGATTACCATTTGGCACTTTTGTACGGTGGAATCATTTGTTTGTGCTTGACATATGAATAACTGATTATGCGATATGTTGTTCACAACTGTTTTGCCTAACTTCTTATGCAGAATGGTTCATCTTAATTGATTTATATTCTTATGATAGTTGAATGATCTTTATTACCAGTTGTTGTATGAAATATTTTTAGATCGCATAATGAAAGAATTTTACCCCGGGTTAGTATAGATTAGATGTGTTGTTTTTTGTTAGATTACAGTAGCATAGAGTCAGTTTAGAGTCTAGAATTAAATTAGTTTAAAATTACCTTTAGATTAGTATCTTCAAAATCTACACACACACACACACATCTTTTAGATTGGGAAGTTGGTCCCATTATCCCCAGTCGGACCCGCTACACAAAACGGGCAAGGAGCTGCCAACCAGGTTCCCGACCGGGTGGGTATCCCCCTTGTTGTTGACCCAATTTCGGGGCCCTCAACACCTTCCACAACCTACAAGGGTTACACCACAACAATTGGAAGAAAAAAGAGAAAAAGGGCTTTGTTACAATTGTGATAGAAAATGCACTAAAGGTCATAAGTGTGCTGAGAAGAAATTATTTTACGGGAGATATTGTAGTCAAATATTCTAGTTCCAGGATGTTTATTTCCTTCTAGTTGAGTAAAATGTAGACTCTTTGACAAAGAACAAAAATTCATGACATCAAAGGAAGGAGTTCTGCAAGTAGTTGTTAGTCCCATTATCTCCACCTAGAGAGTTGTTGGAAGCAAGTCCCTGGTCAAGAGGGAGCTTTTTCAAGTCCTTATTTAAGTGGGATATTGGGTACATTCCTTTATGGATGGGTTGGTCATCCCTATTTAATAGCGAGTGACATGTTTGGTTGTCTATCTCATGTTTCGTGCACTAGACCAGGACTAGCAGTCATATGTATTAGTGAAGGTCGCGAGGAGAGAGATAGACACATCATTCTTGTCTTCACTTGGGAAGACAAAATGGAGGATTGGGTAAACATCTTTCATACGATACTCTTTGAGGATGAGTTATGGAGTCCAATATAAGAGTAGTCATGAGGATTGATATTCTTTGAGTTCTTGGAATCCAAGATAAGAATATTTCTAGTGCAACATACTCTGAGAACCTAGGGAGGATATGTTCTAAGAGAGACAATGATCAGGGTGTTTATATATCATTGGTATTTCCAGCATTGTTCTCTAATCTTGTGGAGATATAGAGCAATTATTCAAGGCCTTTCTATGTGAAAATGTTGGATGATATGATGCTATACAGATGGGTTACCAATCTAACTCTTCTTATGAGAATTCTTTAGATTGAGAATTTCCAAGTACCTTGTATGGATTATGAATACCTCCCTAGTTAAGAGGGAGTGTTGAGATGTTTAAATAGGTTTGGTCTTCATAATGACATGTGTAATTATGATTTTATGTAATTAATGTAAAGAATAAAAATAAAATTATTTTGTAATACTTGAATCATGGGTTTCATGATCAAGGAATTTTATTTTTAGTTAAGGCTCCCATTGTGAGCCTTTAGGATTAGTTGTCATGTCAAAAAAGTCAATTGAGTCTATGTCATGTATGGAAGACCCTTATTGGGCATGTCACATATGTATATGAGTCATTGAAATACCCCCCAATACCAAGCTCAAGTACCTCCTTCAAATCATCATATAGATATCTCTAGAAAGGCATGTCAGCCTTGTCACTAGGAGAAGTCATCTTATTTGGTGGGAATATTAGTATATATAGGGAAGCTCGGCCTCCAATTGAAGACGAATTTTTGATCAAGCATAAAGGAAAGAAAGAAGTGTGAAGTTCACAAGGAATGAATCATATAGCTAATCGAAGGAAGGACGACCATCACCAAGGTTATTTCAGATATTTTATTGGGCTAACACATTGACACGTGCGAGGATCTAGTATTGTCTACTAAAAAGAAGCGTTGAGGTTACTAAGGTCACTCTATGAGCTGAATTAAAGGAGAATACCTTGCATTCATCAAGCCAAAGTGTATAAGGAAGTCTTCCCATCCAATTGAAGTGGTAACAAGGTGCAAAAGTTGCTCAACATCCATCACACTTGTTGCAACTAGGATTTCTCAAGAGGCTGAGGTTTGTAGGTTGGATCCAAGAATCCAAGATCTGAAGGATAGTCAAGAAGGAAGGAGAATCAAGTAGTTTGACCATAATTGAATCAAAAAAGAAGAGGTTAAACTAAGAGGTCTTGTAACTTGGTCTTGGATAGGTTAATAGGTCAAGGGTCATGGTCGTGGTCTTGGTATTTGTCAATTATAGTCTCTATAAGAAGAATAATTCATTTGGGTTTACCTCTTGAGTTGGAGAGGCTTTAGCCATGGCTGATCTTCTACATTTTATTCTCTTGTCTCCTTATCATTTTTGCATTGGTATTTGTTTGATGAAGAAAATTATAATAATATAAGTAAAGATAAGATCATAATCTAAATAATTAAAAAGCATTCGCAAGGAGTTATCACTAGAAGAGAAATCACCTAATTGTTATGCCCTAGACTTCTCAACATGGTATCACAACTAAGGTGACAAATCAAGGAAAGGGAATCTCATCAAGCGACACTCAAGAACCCAAGGATCAAATCTTGAAGGATATCAAAGTGAAATAAAGATATACAAAGAAGTATCAAAACCATAGATCGAAGAAGAATTCTACAAGAAGTCTTGGCATCCTCAAAAGACAACAAAGACAATTTTCAAGTTAAAGGGACTTACAAATCAAAGTTTCTTGAAGACTATTCATCCTAGAGAAGAAATATTAAGGATGTTTTCATCATCTTCAAAATACTTTAAGGTGATCTCACTCTCATTGAAGCAAGGTCCTTACCATTGAAGAAGATCATCCAAGAAGCATCAAGAAGTCATCATTGATCATCATCCGCAAGGACATCACCATCAAAGGATCTAAAGTGATTTCCCTCTTTGTAGGGTCAATGATCATTCTTGAAGATAACTATCTTCATCAAGGAGAAGCTCTCTCTTAACTATATCATCATAAAGATTCAAGGAGGCAACAAGTGGAAGAATTATCTTCATAAGTAAGTATATTTATTTCTAAATCTGTCAAAATGTCTTTTTGCAAGGAAAGCAACAAATTGGTTGGCGCTTCAGAATATCTTGCATGGAAGAAGAGGACATATCTGAATCTCATTGAAAATTAGGTGATGGATCATGTCAAAGGCTCTATCACCAAACCATCGAAAGAAGATGCTCAAGTGCTCAAAAATTCTATTAAAGGGGAAGTGAGGGCCTAGAGGATTCTCATACAATTCATCAACAATCCCCTCATTCCATATGTATCGAAACTCGACACCTCAAAAGAAATATATATGACAAATTGGTAGAGTTTTTTTTTGTAAGAAATGCAGGAGAAGTTATCTCTCTAAGTCAAGAAATATACAAGCTAAGGATATCAAATTAAGAAGGAATAGCCTCATACTTTATGAGGATATCTGAAATAGGGGATCAACTTCAAGGTTTGGGTGAAATATTGTCTGACAATGAGATGACCGTTGTAATACTAAATGCACTACCAGAGGAGTGGAGCAACTTTAATTCAATTATTTATAGGAAGAAAGAAGCTAATCCATTCCAAGATTTATGGTCTCTATGAAAAATTGAAGAAACCATACCTAAGGAAAAGACTGATGTGGGATCTAGTGATTAATATAAAGCATATGTTGCTATGACAAAGAGAAGAGGAAAATGTGGGAAATTTGTTCCCCAGAAAAACAAGAAGAACGTGGCTAAGATTCAATGCTATGTATGTCAAGAATATGGGCATTAAAAAAGATATTGTCCTATGCTCAAGAAAGACAATAACAAAAGAGGTAGAGAAGAAGCCCATATCACCGAAGAAGTGGAGGAAGTTGAAAAGAATAAGTCCTGGAAAGAGGAAGTAAAATATCTCTACTATGATTGAGAAATTCTTCCTCACCTAGTTATTTTCAAGTTCTTGTTTCAAGTTTTCTATTTTAAGATATGGCTATCATAAAAAACTAAGTAAAATTATAGGATGCATCATGGAATCATAGAACCATTAAAAGCAATAGTTTGTGATCATAGAGAAAATTCGCTGAAAAGGAATGGCAGTCACCTATGGAAGGATATAGCTCTTGGTAACCTCATTAGAAGCATAAGTGGAACTTTTGGGAAAAATAATAAAAATTCATCTAGCACAAGGCTCATCATACATAAGTCAAAATGGAACATTTTTTGGATGAAGATACTCAAGATCTTGTATTGTAATCTTCATCAGAAGGTGCACCAATCAAAAGGAAGCAAGGGTTTCATCAATAATTCCATCTTGTGGTAATTCATACGATGATGGTATGATGTCAAGAGAGGTGAAGTATATCAAGGGATTGAAGTTCTTTAAATCAAGGAAGTTTTTGAAGGAAGTCTACATGACCTAAAGTAAAATTATGTATGCTCGTATTTGATATTTTAGAGTCATGTCATATGGTTGCAGGTAAGATGGATAAATGATATATCTCGAGAGCATGATCAAAAGAAGGGTTCTCCTTCTTAAATGATGCATCAAGGAATGAGGCACAAATTAACTAGATGAAATCAACATAACATATCCTCATATGAAGTATGAGGTGGTTAATAGTGATGGGATGAACTATGATTAAAATTTCCTAGGAAGAAAAATGTGTGAAGAAAGAAGGAAACAGATTGTGGAATATACAACCATGAAGAAGGAAATCAACATCATAGAACTGGAATATTTGATTAGGATATCTCCATGAAAGATATGAAGACTATGATGAAGTCTGAAAAAGAAATATACCCTTGATAGCATATATCTTTTGGAGATGTGTCAATGTATGCAAGATGATGATGCAAATTAGACGATTTCATGGTGAAATACCATCACAAAGGTAAATTTGATTTAATGCTCAAATAATATCTAAATGGGCTTATGCAACACTTCCAAGGGAGGAGCTATGGATGTCTTCCACCACGAATGACCATGTATCTGGATAAAATATCCTCAAGGAAACATGGCATGAAGAAGGTGGCAAAGCATGAAGGAGGACCAGATATGGACTAATGGATCACTTTTCCAATGAAAGAAATGATGACATGACTGACTCATAGATAAAAGTGACGGATGGTTTGTGTCCTACTAAGAAGTCCCATAAAATGTAGACTCCTTGACAAAGAACAAAATGCATGACATTAAAGGAAGGAGTTTTGCATGCAGCTAGTTGTCCCATGATCTCCACCCAGAGAGTTGCTGGAAGAAAGTCCCTGGTCAAGAGGGATCTTGGTCAAGTCCCTATTTAAGAGGGATATTGGGTACATTCCTTTATGGAATGGTTTGGTAATCCCTAGTTAAGAGGGACTAATAGTTGTGGTTCTCTATCTCATGTGTCACAATCGTAAGTCTCAGTGAAGGCCATGAGGAGAGAGATAGACACATAATTCTTGTCTTCACTTGGGAAGCCAGAATGGAGTATTGGGTAAGTATCTCACATTTGATACTCTTTCAGGGTGATTTAAGGAATCCAAGATAAGAGTAGTCATGAAGAACCGATATTATTGGAGGAATGGGAATCCAGGATAAGAATAGCCATGGTGGAACACACTCTAAGAACCCAGGTAGGGTATGTTTTGAGAGAGACAATGATGAGGGTGTTTATACATCATTGGTCTCGCCAGCATTGTGCTCTGATCTTATGGAGAGATAGAGTGGTTAGTTAAGGTCTTTATATATGACAATGTTGGATGATATGATGCTATACAGATGGGTTATCAATCCAACTCTTCTTATGAGAATTGTTTAGATTGATAATGTCCAAGCACCCTTTATGGATTATGAATACCTCCCTAGTTAAGAGAGAGTGTTGAGAAGTGTAACTAGGTTCGGTCTTCATAATGACGTGTAATTATGATTTTATGTAATTGATGTAAATAAGAAAAATAAAATTATTTTTGTAATACTTGAATCATGGGTTTCATGATCAAGGAATTTTACTTTTAGTTAAGGCTTCCATTCTAAGCCTTTAGGATTGGTCATCATGTCATAAAAGTCAATTGATTCTATGTCATGTATGGAATACCCTTATTGGGCATGTTACATATGTATATGAGTCATTAAAAGACCCTCCAAGACCAAGCTCAAGAACATCCTTCAAGTCGTCCTAAAGATATCTCTGGAAAGAAATGTCGGCCTTGTCACTAGGAGAAGTCAGCTTATTTGATCGACAGATCACTATATATAGGGAAGTCCAGCCTCCAATTGAAGGCAGATTTCTGGTCAAATAGAAAGCCAAGAAAGAATTGTGAATTTCACATGGAAAGAAGCCTATAGCCAAGCGAAAGAAGGATCTAGTATTATATGCTACAAATAAGGGTCGAGCTTAGTAAGGTCACTCTAGAAGCTAAATCAAAGGAGAACACATTTCATTCATCAAGAAAAAGTGTATAAGGAAGTATCCCCATCCAGGCGAAGTGGTAACAAGGTGAAATGTTTTGTAAACATCCATCACACGTGCTGTAACTATGGTTTTTAAAGAGGCCAAGGGTTGTAGGTCTGATCCAAGAAGTCGAGATTTGAACGATAGTTGAGAAGGGAGGAGAAGCAAGTAGTTTTACCATAATTGACTCAAGAAAGAAGAGGTTAAACTAATGAGGTCTTGTGACTTGGTCTTCGAGATGTTAATAGCACAAGTTCATCATCATGGTCTTAGTATTTATCAATTCAAGTCTCCATAAGAAGAAGAATTTGTTTGGGTTTTCCTCTCAAGTTGGAGAGGTTTTGGCCTTGGATGATCACCTACATTTTGTGTCTCTTGTCTCCTTATTATTTTTGCATTGGTAGTTGTTTGATGAAGAATAACACTATAATAATATAAGTAAAGAGAAGATCTTAATCTATAGAAGTAAAAAGCATTCGCAAGCAGTTATCACTAGAAGAGAAATCACCTAATTGTTATGCCCTAGACTTCTCAACATGGTATCAGAGCTAAGGTGACAAATCAAGGAAATGACATATCATTAAGGGACACTGAAGCACTCAAGGATCAAATCTCGAAGGATATCAAAGTGAAGTCAAGATCTAAAAAGAAGTGTCAAAATGATATATTGAAGAAGAAGTCTACAAGAAGTCTCGAGATCCTCAAAATACCACAAACACCCTTCTCAAGTTAAAGGGACTTACAAATAAAAGTTTCTTGAGTACTATTCATCCTAGAGAAGCAAGATCAAGGACGTTGGCATCATCTTCAAAAGACTCTAAGGTGATCTCCCTCTTGTTGAATCAAGGTCCTTACCATTGAAGAAGATCATCCAAGAAGCATCAAGAAGTCATCACTGATCATCATCAACAAGGACATCACCATCAAAAGGTCTAAAGTGATCTCCCTCTTTGTAGGGTCAAGGATCATTCTTGAAGAGAACTATATTCATCAAGGATAAGCTCTCTATTAACTATATCATCATCAAGATTCAATGAGGCAACAAGAGGAAGAAGAATCTTCACAAGTAATTATATCTATGCTTGAATCTCTACAAATTTCTTTCTGCAAGGAAAGAAACAAATTTCGTGGGGCTTCAAACTATCTTGCATGGAAGAAGAGGACAGATCTGAATCTCATTGAAAATGAGGTGATGGATCATGTAAAAGGCTCTATCACAAAACCCTCGTAATAATATTCTCATGTACTTTCAAAGTTTATGAAAGGGGAAGTGAGGACTCAAAGGATTCTCATAGAATCCATAAAGGATCCCCCCATTCCATATGTATCTAAACTCGACACCTCAAAAGAAATATATGACAAATTGGTAGAGTTGTTTTATGTAAGCACTATAGGAGAATCTATCTCTCTAAGGCAAGAAATCTACAAGCTAAGGATATAAAAATAAGAAGGAATGGCCACTTTATGAGGATATCTGAAATAAGGGATCAACTTCAAGATTTGGGTGAAATAATGTCTGACAAGGAGATGACCATTGTAGTACTCAATGCACTACCGGAGGAGTGCGGCAAATTTACTTTCAAGTATTTATGGGAATAAAGAAGTTAATCCATTCCAGGATCTATGATCTCTATGAAAAATTGAAGAAAATGGACTAAAGGTAAAGACCGGTGTGGGATCAAGTGAGAAAAATAAAGCATATGGTGTTATGACAAAGAGAAGAGGAAATTCTAGGAAATTTTGTCCCCGGAAAAAAGAAGAATAACATGGCTAAGATTCAATGCTATGGATGTCAAGAATATGGGCATTACAAAAGAGATTATCCTAAGCTCAAGAAGGAAAACAAAAAAAGAGGTAGAGAATAAGCCCATATCACAGAAGTAGTGGAGGAAGCTGAAAAGAATAAATCCAAGAAAGAGGAAGTAAAAGATCTCTACTATGATTGAGATAGTCTTCCTCACCTAGTAGTCTTCCTCACCTAGTTCTTTTCAAGTTCTTGTTTTCAATTTTTTATTGTAAGATATGGCTATCATAAATCACTAAGGAAAATGATAGGATGCATCATGGCATCATAGAAGCATTAAAATAAAGAGCTCATGATCATAGAGAAAAATAGTTGAAACAGAATGGTAGTCACCTATGGAAGGATATAGCTCTTGGTAACTTCATTAGAAGCATAAGTGGCACTTGTTGGAAAAAAAAAGAAATAATCATCTAGCACAAGGTGGTGAGCACCAGTATTGTAGCAATAATGCTGAAACTCTTGGGTTGCCTACTTTAAGTCTTATCAACCCAGTAGTTCATAACAAACTTGGAACCATCAGTGTTGTATGCACAAGTACTAGTTTTTACTACAGGTTGTCACTTGGTCAGCCAGTGCAAGATCACTAGGAGCTCAAGCCAACTTCTATGGATTCCAAAAGAAGCTCTATATGTGATGAAAGGAAAGAAAGATAGATGTTATTCTAGATGTAGAAAGGAGAAAGACTAAAATGTAAAGCAAAACTAGTGAACCTAATTAACCAACTAATTCTATTTTTGCATAAAGCGCTATGAAAACCATGAAAGGAATGTCATTACCTATTCAAGGAAGTAAACAACATCTAACTATGCTATTTCTAGAAGCAAATAAGCAAAAGACATATTTTTGGACTTTTATGTATTTTTATGTGAATTTGACATGCATGTGATTTATTGTGTGTGAATGTGACAGCAAATAGGTGGTGTTGAAGGGCAGTTTTTAGACTTGAGAGGATGTAGGATGGTGTGGATGGGTCCTAGGAGTTCTCAGGTGGTCTTCTGGAGGATTTTCCACACTCAACCTCCGAAAAAAAGCGTACAGGAAAATCTACAGGAGGAAAAACAGCGTTCTATAGGAGGCCTACAGGAGGAGGTCGAGAGCCGTTTTTACTATTTTGAGGGCGTGAGAGTGGGTGAAAGAGGTGATTGAATGTTGGAATAAGGTGTTAGGGCACCTATGGTCTAGCATGAACCACCAAGAGAGAGAAAGATGATTGGATTTGCTCAAGGAGAAAGGAAGAAGTTCTGTGGGAAATGCAGGAAACTAAGGCAGAATTGAGGTGAGACTTGGGTGACCTGTAGAGCATGGATCAGATGGAGAATGGGATGGCTGATAGGTTGGCATACTGCTAGAAAATATTTTCTACAAAGAAACTGACATTCAACCAATAAGATCAAACAAGCAATGAAATGAGTGCATCTAGAAAAACAGAGTTTTGCATCAAACTAGTCTAAACTATGATCTATGAATGGAAATGCTGAGGAATGTTGCAAGAAAGGAAAGCATGAAAGAATACTATTGCAAATAAAGAAGTGAGCATGAAGAAGAAGATCTGAAGCAAGGCAAAGCTGGACTATTAACCTACTAAAAAGATGCAAACACCAGAAGTCCTATGAATGAGGAAAATCTGTATTTTTGGGGCAGAAAGAGGGTCTTTGCCTCAAATCATGGTCCCAAAGGGAGGAAGAGAGGCCAAGGAAATGTTTCTAGCCTTTTAAATCTTCTATTTATCACTGCTTAACCTACTATAGAAAGCACAAATGGAAAAAACTATTGAATCATCAAAAGCAACCTATTCTTAACCATAAAAGAAATACATCTAATAGCAACCTAATCTACAAACTGAAATAAAACATACAAATACAAGTAAAGAGGAGCTTGGCTGCTTGGATTGAGCCCTAACCCAAGAGCTTCAGCCCTCTGAGGTAACTCAGTTCTAACTCAAAAAGGATTCCATTTTCATTTCCAAAACAATAAAAAGATTACATGAAATGGTCACAAAATAATAAGCTCGAAGTTGGAGTAGAGTTTGCATAAGAAAAAATACAACAAAAATCTGACCCTAGTGAGACCCTAGGCCTCTCTACTTATAAAAATGAAGCTACCAATAGCTTCCTTAAAATCAGGGAGGCTTGGCTCCCGAAACTCGAGATAATCATCAGTCATCCTTCACTTGCTTGGGTGCCTTCTAGTGCATGATTTGGCTGCTTGTAGTCCGAGGTGAATGAAGGGGAATTCGAAGTGAGGAGTAATAAATGAGGGGGATTCCCTCCTATAAGTCCTCTCCTTTGTAAACTTCAAGTTATTACTACCATTTGTCTGCTGGATCCTTGACTTTTGACCTCAAAATTCATCAATAATCTGCATTAAACACATGTTAGACCACATGGCATCATAACTAACTCAACTCACTTCATAAGCATAAATATAATTAGAAAATCATACAATAAGCTAAGAGAATGGTTGATTTGACTAGGTTAGGAGGTAAAATGAGCCCATATAATTACCCATTTATGAGGCTCATCATCACCCCCCTACTGAAGGTGTTGCTCATCCTCTGAGCAACTTAGTCCATCTCCTCATCTTTTTTGGCCCTGGTGGCCTCCCTAGCATACCAAGCTTCTGATGTTGTCTCCTCTTCCTTGTCATAGAATCCCACCTTTCTGTCTATCTCTTCCCACTGCTCCTACTCTTCTTCTTCTCTTCTACTTTCCAGCATGCCTAAAAGCAGTGGAGGACTCAGTTTGAGGCCAATCTAGTTGACCTTCAACCTCTGCATGGAGTGCTTGTACATCGGCACTCTCCTTAATGCCTCCTTCATCCTCATGGGGGAATGATATTCCCTGATCTGCAGACTGTGTGGTAAGGTGTTCCATCTCCTCATACACGCATGCACATAATCATCCCCAAGTAGCCTTTCCATATCCTCAAAGTGTGCAATGGCTTGTGCCTGATCACTTATATATCTAGGGGAAATCTAAGGATTATTGGCAAGCAGGTTGTGTGTGCTGATGAGTGCCATGGGATATGATGGCTTAGCTCTTATCATTAATGGCTCATTCTGCTCTTTTACCATCAATCTTCTTATTTATGTTGCCCTCAACTCTTCATGGTTCATCCATGAGGCCATGGCCATTAGTTGCAGGTCCCCTAGCCTGGCATTTGGGTCCCACACATTCATGTTTGTGAGGTCCATGTTATGTAGGTAGAATTTTGCCATCTTTTCCTTATCCAATGATGTGCTTTGGTCACACAGGTCCATAAACTGCCTGTAATATTGGAAAGGCATTGTGCCTCTTTGTGCCAAAGTCTTTATCTAAAATTAACCATTGGTCCTTGAGATATAGGCCATAGGATTTTGCTGGTGTCCTACATTGCAATGCCTCCACGGATAAGCTAGCCATGCATGCCAGTTGGGTTTCTTTCTCTTGCAGTTGCCTCCTTAGCAATTCATTTTCAGTTTCAAGTTGGCTTTTTGTAGTTGCTTCCCTGTGTCTGATAGCACTCAACTCTCTGCCCATTTCTCTGAGTTTGTTTTCCATATGGCCAATATCCTCAACTCCTTTGGATTTGGCTATTTGCATCCACCTATGTGCTCTTATTCTCTCTTTCTCTAATTCAAAGAATAGTGGAATTGCAATTTTTTGTGGAATTATCTTTCCTCCCTCAAGAAGATTGTAGTAGGAGGCAAGACTAGGTTGGGGATCAGGTTCTTGTAACTCTGTTTCTTCCTCCTTTACCTGTGGTTTTCCTTCCATCCTTTTCTCAAGCTTTTGGGTCTCCTGTAATTTTGACAATCTCTCCTGTAGAACTATATGAGCCTCCTGTAAGACTGTTTTTGGGTCCTATAGTTCTACCTTTTCTTTCTGTGTGGGAGATCTAGGAGTCCCTCTTTCCTATGTGATAGGTACCTTGGAAGGGAATTATTTTCCTTGGGCGGAGGGTGAATCTTCAATTGTAATTGGCACTTTTGAAGAGGGCTGAGGTTTGCCTGTTTTGATTCTTGTGCTCTTCCTAGCCTTAAAATACATGGAGGCCTACCTTTTCCTCTTTTTCTTTGGCTTAATTGGTGTACTGAGGGCAGTGAGGGTAGCTACTGCTTCCATTTCTAGAGTCTCAGGGGACCCCTCTCATTGTTCTGCCTTTTCTGCCTCTTTTTCTCCTCCTTTTGTCTCTTTTTCTATCTCTGTTTGCTATGTTTATTCCTACTCTATTTCTTCAGATTTATCCTTTTCTATCTTAGTTTCTTCCTCCTCCCTTTCTTGTTCTGCTAAGTCACTAGTTGCTTCAGCTTCTCCCCCTTGTTTCCCTTCCTCCTCACTACTAGTAGGACTGATATCATAGGTTAGGGCCGTTATGTCATCCTCAGTTGTCATGTTTCGAAAGAATTCCAATGCTATAGGGAGTGTGAATGTATGGAGGACTTCTTCCACTAGGATTTTGATTAACCAATGGTGAGCTAGCTACTCTGAATTCCCTGCTTGAACATTAGTGCTGGAGTCAATGAGGGACTGCAAGAGGAAGTAGGGGATGCTAAGCTTCTGAGGTGCTCGAGTGTCCATGCCATACCTTAATTCATGAAGGATTATTAAGTGATAACCATAGACAATGTTGTACCTACCCTCACAGGAAATGTATTTGATTATTTGGTAACTAACCTCATCCCAAGGGTATGGTATGCTAGCCCTTCTAATGCCATTTTTATCCTCTACAAGGGTTTCATTATTTTGGAAAACGTTTTTCTTGGCAACCTGGCCAATTGGTTTCTCATCCTTACTCCAATGCAGCCCAAGAGGAAGGGTAGTGACCCTACTGACAAATTCAGGGGTTGTCTCCATGGAAAGACCTCTAGAGCTGATAGTGGCATGTGTTCTTGTGTGAGGGACAAAAGAGTGGGAAAATTCTTGGGCAATTTCCTCATCAAACCCTCGGAATTTCTCAAAAACGTTCATCCAAATTACTCTTGTGAATATGTCCATTACTTAGGGATGTGCATGGAGCCTAGTGGAGTCAGTGGGCTCCTTTCTCATAAATCCTCTTGTCTTTTTTTTTATACTCTTTTGGGAAACCAAATGTGGAAATGGAGACAACAATTTTTGAGAAAAATAGAGAAACAGAGGAGACTGTGTTTTCTTTTAAATAAACAGAAATTCCTTTATGTATTTTCTCCTCCTAAAGGGTTAATATTCTCCTTGAATTGAAACCACTGCTTGCATATATTGATATTCAATGTGGGCATGCATGGAACCTACCGCCTCAGACCGAAAATCATGCTAAAACTCGTGTTTTCTCGCTTCAAAACAGCTCACTGCCCCTCCTGTAGAAGCCTGTTTTCCCTCCTGTAGAATTCCTGTAGGTGCTCTTGTAGAACCTGTAAGTGCTCCTGTAGAAAATACTGAGAGCAGGAATATGGGAGAGATTGATGGAGGACAATGGTTACGAGGCTATGGGGGTACAAAAAAACTGTTGTAGCTGAGTTTCGAGGAGAGAATGAAGGAAAAGGTGGTGAGAGTGCTTGGGGAGGAGTACTTATTACTTTTTATGGATATTTTCGGTGATGGGGGTGAGCTGGAAAAGTATACATTGGTCCCCAACTACCTTGTCATCATGGCCCCCCTCCTTGTAATCATCCCTCGTGATTGCATCGGAGTTCACACTTCCTCCACTACCTGTCCTTGACATCTTTCTTGAGTTGATTGTGAGCACGTGTAGGTGACATCTCAGATGAGTGGAGTCAACTAGATGAAGGTGGCCAAGTTAACTGGCCACCTTTCCCTCATTCAACCTCTTTTCTTTTGCATGCCTTCTAATTACACAAATGCAAACAAAGGAGCGGGTTAGTTACTTACCTGTGGTCCGAAGGTATTTATTGTGAGGTGTTGTGGCTCTCTTTCTCTACTGCATGCCTCTATTTTTTTTTATGCATGTTGTCTGCTTGTTGATGTGTGGATGTGTCTTGTGCAGGTTCTTCTCTAGCTAGATCTAAGCTTCAGTTGTCTCTTCAACCTTCATGTTTGCACTCTCTTGCTACTGATGCTGGATTTTAATGGGATCAGCTACTACAGGAATTCCTACAAGAGCTCCTGTAGCTGCTTCTCCCCTTGAAACTTCAGCGTCTTTATGTGCTTGGAGCTACAAGGATGATGCCAAAGATGTAGATGGAGATGGAGAGATAATAGGTAGGCTTCAGGTGAGGTGAATGGTGCTTCTTCCTCTCTTACTTTTTTTTTTCTTTTCCTTAAAAAACAGTTTTTTTTGTGTTTTTCTTGGACAGGGAGAAGAATGATGCCTAGGGTGTGATTCAGGCTTGGAAATGATGGCAAGGAGGTTTGAAGACTATAGGAGGACTTATAGGTTCTTCATGAAGCTTCCTTGTCCCTCGAACTGTCTTTTATATCCTCTGTAATTCCTACAAGAGCCTCCTATAGAAAACACAGAGCCTCCTGTAAAAAACAAAGTTTTTGAAAAGGAAGCACAGTGAGGTGAAAGAAATGCCAAGAATGATGGAGAAAGGTGTGGGAAGGTAGGACAGGTGTTGGTGTGGATGTCAGGGCTCCCTTGGCACCTTCTTCTGCTTCCAGTAGTCCTCCTGCAAACCTACAATGCAAATGAAAATTCATTTTTTCTTTTCTCTTTTTTTTTTCTTTTTTTTTTTAAACAACTAGGGCACCTCAGGGAGGTTTTCACCCTAATTGCTTTCCCTGGGCACCTCCAAGGGAGGTTTTCACCCAGGTATCTTATTCTTTTCTCTCCTTTTTTCTTTTTTTCTTTTTTGCCTCAGGAGAGGTTTTCAACCCAATGACAGGACTCAAGCGCCTCATGGAGGTTTTCACTTGAGTCCATATTTTTTTATTTCTTTTTTCTTTTTCTTTAGTGATTGAGTGAAGTGGAGGCTAAGACATGCTCCACTACCATCACTATCTTACTCAAATCTTTAATGAAATCTTGCTTAGAGAGGGGTTTCTTGTAGGCTTTCAACCGATGTCCATTGAAAATCATGGCGATGGCTTAATCATCAATGGTTCTGATCAAAACTGAACCATTGTCATTGCATTTCTCCACAGTGTAGGGTCCCAGCCATCTTGTCCTTAGCTTGCCTTTGAAATCTTTGTCTCTTGAATCATAGAGTAGTGCCTAATATCCCTCTTGGAATTGCTTTTTCTTGATATTTTTGTCATGCCATATCTTTCTCTAAAGTTGAACTACCTCTGTATGGAGAAGGGTTTGCAATTTGTGTTCATCCAATCCATTGAGCTGAAGTAATATTTCTTTCTATGCATGGTTGAGGTCTAGGTCTAGCTGAGCTACCATCCTTAGGGTATTGAATTCAAATTCTATTGACAGCGAAGTCTTCTTCCCATATACCAGCTCATAGGGTGTGAACCCTGTGGTGGTCTTCCATGTTGTGTTGTAGGCCCAAGTGGCCTCAACTAATCCGTCTGCCTAGTATTTTCTACTGCTACTCACTACCTTTGTCATGATCCCTTCCAATGCTCTGTTAGTGACCTCCACCTGCCCATTGGCTTGTGGATGGTAAGGGGTGGAAGTCCTGTGCTTGATTCTATGATGTGTGAGTAGGTCTTCAATCAAATTGGAAGTAAACTGACTGCCTTGATTTGTGACTAACTCTCTTGGATACCCAAAATTGTAGAATATGTTTTCTCTCAAGAACTCAACTACATTTTCCTCTGTCGCTGCTTTGATTTCTTTGGTCTCTACCCACTTTGTCAGGTAATCGATGCACACAATGATGTATTGTTTCTGCTTTGAAGGAGGGCTAATAGGACCCACAAAATCCATGCCCGACTTCTCAAATGGCTCAAAGTTCACTTGAGGTTGCATGGGAATCTCATCCTTTGGAGTAGGTTTCCCCATCCTCTGACACCGATCACACTAGCTGATATATCTCCTCACATCCTGATGAAGAGTGGGCAAATAGTAGCCTGCTTGTAGTAACTGAAGGCAAATATTTTTGCTGCAAAATGACCTCCACAAGGCCTATCATGACAGGTCAAGAGGATGTCAAAGACTTCCTCCTCCCTAACACATCTTCTCAAGATCTGATCTGGGCCAAGTTTGAAGAGATTGCCCCCAATCTAGGTGAAAGGGGCGCTTTTCCTTACTATCTTGTTCTTCTCTTTTGATGACAAGTGTGGTGGGAACTGTGTCAAAACCACATCGTTTGCTATATCAGCAAACCATGGAGAGAGTATTGAGATAGCAAACAGATTTTCATCTGGAATCTAGTCATCCACCATTCCTTCTTCACCTACAGGTAAATTTACTCTAGACAAAAAGTCAACAACAACATTTTGTTTACCAAGCTTATCAATAATGGTCAAATCGAACTGCTGTAGTAAAAGCAACCATCTAATAATGTGAGCATTTACATCTGGTTTGTTCATTAAATATCTAATTGCAACATGATCAACGTGCACAAAGGTTTGATAGCCTGTGATATAATGTCTGAATTTGTTTAGGTAATGCACGATAGCTAGGAGTTCCTTCTCGGTCACTATATAGTTTAACTCTGCCTTTGACAAATTTTTTCTTATAAAGTATATGGCATAAGGTAAATTTTCATAAATTTTTCCTAAGGTTGCTCCTATTTCTTTATTCGAGGCATCTATGTGAATGTGGAAAGGTAGGGCCTAGTTTGGGCCTCTCAGAATTGGGGCAGTCATGAGCTTACTCTTCAACGTATCTAAGGCTTCTTGACAGTTTTCCAACCATATGAACTCGACATCTTTGCCTAAGAGGTCAAACAAAGGAGAGGCTAGGTTGTTGAAATATTTAATGAATCTCCTGTAATACCCAGCTAAGCCTAGGAAACTTCTGACATCTCTCACCTTTTGAGTTGGTGGGACCCTTTGGATGATGGCAATTTTGTTGGGGTCCACCTGGAGTCCTTGTTGAGATATTGCATGACCTAGCACGGTCCCTTCATTCATCAAGAATTCACATTTTTCCGAACTGAGGGACAAGTTCATCTCAATACACTTATCTAGAACTTTTCCTAAGTTAGACAAAGCTTCCTGAAAGCCAGAGCCATACGGAGTAAAATCTTCCATGTATATTTCTACTACAGCATGAACCAGTTCAGATAATATACTCAATACCGCTCTTTGTAAAGTGGTTGGAGCATTACACAAACCAAAAGGAAGGACCTGGTATGCAAAGGTACCCCAAGGAAAAGTGAAATTTGTCTTATCTTTATCTTTTGGGATGCTTTGAATCTGATTATACCCGCTGAACCCATCTAGGAAAGAGAAAAACTTTTTCCCTGCCAGACCATCTAACACTTGATCTATGAAAGGTAAAAGAAAATGGTCCTTTTTAGTGGCTTTGTTCAATTCCTGATAGTCGACACAGATTATCCACTTACCATTTTTCTTTGGCACTAGCACCAAAGGAGAGACCCATTCACTGTCAGAGATGAGATAGATGAATCCTGCATCAAGCAGTTTTTGCAGCTCTTCATTAACACTATCTTTAAGTGCTAGATTCACCCTCCTTTGAAGCAGCCTGATTGGCTTGCAATCCTCCTTGATGTATATATGATGAGTACATACTGAAGGGTTCACTCCCTTCATCTCCTTATAACTCCAGGCGAAGACATCTAGGTGTTTTCTCATCAAGCTACACAGTTCTTTCTCTTGGGAAGTAGATAAGGATGGATTGATTTTCAAGGTTATTTCTGGGTCGAACTCTATATTCTTAACATGAAGAGGAGTGGAGTCGGCCACACAAAGATTAGTTGAGGGGTTGTTTTGGGTTTCTCTTACTATGTCCTCTAATGGTGATACACTGGGAGGTGGATTCTGAATCAGATTTTCAATCATATCATCCTCATCTTGCAGTTTCCCTCCCATGGCAATTTCTAATAAACAAAGCGGTGTAGAATAGACTTCATCCTCATCTTCCTCTTCCAACCAGAGATGTAGATCATGTTCTAGCAAGGGTCGGGCAGGATTCTAGAAGTCCTATGAATGAGGAAAATCTGTGTTTTTGGGGCAGCAAGAGGGTCTTTGCCTCAAATCATGGTTCCAAAGGGAGGAAGAGAGGCCAAGGCACTGATGTTATCCTGTTGAATCTTCTCTTTATCACTACTTAACCTGCTATAGAAAGCACAAATGGAAGCAAACTATTAAATCATCAAAAGCAACCTATTCTTAACCATAAAAGAAATACATCTAACAACAACCTAATCTACAAACTGAAATAAAACATACAAATAAAAGTAAATAGGAGCTTGGCTACTTGGATTGGGCCCTAACCCAATAGCTTCAGCCCTCTGAGGTAACTCAATGCTAACTCAAAAAGGATTCCATCTTTATTTCTAAAACAATAACAAGATTACATGAAACTGTCACAAAATAATAAGCTCGAAGTTGGAGCAGAGTTTACATAAGCAAAAATAAAACAAAAATCTGACCCTAGCGAGACCCTAGGCTTCTCTACTTATACAAATGAAGTTACCAATATCTTCCTTAAAATCAGGGAGGCTTGGCTCCCAAAACTCGAGATGATCATCAGTCATCCTTCACTTACTCGACTGCCTTCTAGTGCATGATTTGGCTGCTTGTACTCCGAGATGAATGAAGGGGAATTCAAAGTGAGGAGTAATAAATGAGATGGATTCCCTCCTATAATTCCTCTCCTTTGTCCACTTCAAGTTATTTCTGCCATTTGTCCACTGGATCCTTGACTTTGACCTCAAAATTCATCAATAATCTGCATTAAACACATGTTAGTTTACATGGCATCATAACTAACTCAACTCACTCCATAAGCATAAATATAATCAGAAAATCATACAATAAGCTAAGAGAATGGTTTATTTGACTAGGTTAGGAGGTAAAATGATCCCATATAATTACCCATTTATGAGGCTCATCACAAGGCTCATCATACATCAGTCAAAAGGAAACATTTTTTGAATGAGGATACTCAAGATCGTGTATTGGAATCTTCATCAAAAGGTTCACCAATCAAAAGGAAGTAAGGAAGTAAGGGTGTCACCAATATTCCATCTTGTGGAAATTCATGGATGATGGTATGATGACAGTGAGGTGAAGCAGAACAAGGGATTGAAGTTATTTCAATCAAGGAAGTTATTGAAGGAAGTCTACATGACCTAAAGGAAAATGAGATATGTATTCTTGTATTTGATATTTTAGATTCATGTCATATGGTTGTAGGTAACATGGATAAACTCTCTATCTCTAGAGCATGATCAAAATAAGGGATCTCCTCCTTAAAGGATGCAGCAAGGCATGGGGCACACATTAACTAGATGAAATCAACATAATATATCCTCATATGAAGTATGAGGTGGTTGACAATGATTAGATTCATATGAGGTGATTGACAGTGATTGGAGGAACTCAAATTAAATGTTCTTGGTAATTAAAATGTGTAAAGAAAGAAGGAAACATATTGTGGAATATGCAACCATGAAGAAGGAAATGAACATCCTAGAACTGGAATATTTGACTAGGATAGCTCCATGAAAGATATGAAGACTCTGATGAAGTCTGAAAAAAGAAAGAGACCCTTGATAGCATTTATATTTTGGATATGTGTCAGTGTATGCAAGATTTTGATGCAAATTTGAAGATGTCATGGTGAAATACCATCACAAAGGTAACTTTGATTCAATTCTCGAATAATATTTAGATGGGCTTATGCAAGGCTACCAAGGGAAGAGCTATGGATGTCTTCCACAGCTGATGGCCATGTAGCTAGATAAAATATCCTTAAGGAGACATGGCATGAAGAAGGTGGAAAATCTTAAAGGAGGACCACATATGGACTAATGGATCACTTTTCCAATGAAAGGAATTATGACATGACTGACTCATGGATAAAAGTGATGGATGGTTTGTGCCCTAAGAAGAAGTCTGGTAAAATGTAGACTCCTTGAAAAAGAAGAAAAAATCATGACATCAAAGGAAGGATTTATAAAATTAGTTGGTTGTCCCATGATCTCCACCTACAGAGTTGTTGGAAGCAAGTCCCTCGTCAAGAGGGAGCTTGGGTACATTCCTTTATGGAATGGGTGTTTCATCCCTGGTTAAGAGGGAGTGATAGTTGTGGTTATTTATCTCATGTGACATACACTAGACCAAAACCAATAGTCATAAGTCTTAGTGAATGCCATGAGGAGAGAGATAGACACATCATTCTTTTATTCACTTGGGAAGACATAATGGGGGATTGGGTAAACATATGGAATCTGATACTCTTTAAGGATGAGTTAGGGAATCCAAGATAACAGTATTGGCGAAGGATTGATATTATTTTAGGACTAGGATTTGAAGATAAGAATAGTCTTAGTGGAACACACTATAAGAACTCGCATAGGGCATGTTCCGAGAGAGAAAATGATGAGGGTGTTTATACGTCATTGGTCTTGCTAACATTTTTCTCTAATCTTATGGAGAGATAGAGTGGTTATTCAATGCCTTGCTATGTGAAAACAATGGATTATATGATGTTATACAAATGGGTTACAAATTTGACTCTTCTTATGAGAATTATTTAGATTGAGAATGTCCAAGTACCTTGTATGGATTATGAATACCTCCCTAGTTAAGAGGGATTGATGAGAAGTGTAACTATGTTCAGTCTTCATAATGACATGTGTAATTACGATTTTATGTAATTGATGTAAAGAAGAAAAATAAAATTATTTTTGTAATACTTGAATCATGGGTTTCATGATTAAGGAATTTTATCTAAGTCAAGGCTCCCATTGTGAGCCTTTAGGGTTAGTCATCATGTCATAAAATTCAATAGACTCTATTTCATGTATAGAAGACCCTTATTTAGCATGTTACATATGTATATGATTCATTAAAAGACCCTCCAAGACCATGCTCAATCACCTCCTTCAAGTCAGCCTAAAGATATCTCTAGAAAGTCATGTCGGCCTTGTCACTAGGAAAAGGTCACTTATTTGATGGGAATATCACTACTTATATGGAAGCCTAGCCTCCAGTTGAGGACAGATTTTTGGTCAAGCATAAACGCAAGAAAGAAGTGTGGGGTTCACAAGGAAAGAAGCCTATAGCCAAGCGAAGGAAGGACGACCATCGCCAAGTCTATTTCAGATTTATTATTTGGATAACACCTCCACACGTGTGAGGATATAGTATTGTCTACTGCAAAGAGGGGTCGAGGTTAGTAAGGCCACTCTAGAAGCTAAATCAAAGGAGAAGACATTGCATTCATCAAGCCAAATTATAGAAGGAAGTCTCCCCATCCAAGTGAAGTGGTAACAAGGTGAAAAAGTTAGTCAAAATCCATCACACAGGTTGCAACTAGGGTTTTTGAAGAGGCCAAGGGTTGCAAGTTTGATCCAAGAAGTCGTAATCTGAAGAATAGTCGAGAAGGAAGGAGAAGTAAGAAGTTTGACCATCGTTGAATCAAGAAAGAAGAGGTTAAACTAAAGAGCTCTTGTGACTTGGTCTTGGAGAGGTTAAATAGGTTAAGGGTCATGGTCTTGGTATTTGTCAATTGAAGTCTCTATAAGAAGAAGAATTCATTTGGGTTTTCCTATCAAGTTGGAGGGGTTTTGGACCTAGGTGATTGCCTACATTTTGTGTCTCTTGTCTCCTTATTTTTTTTGCATTGGTAATTATTTGATGAAGAAGAATACTATAATAATCTAAGTAAAGATAAGATCCTAATCTGAAGAAGTAAAAAGCATTCACAAGCAGTTATCACTAGAAGAGAAATCACTTAATTGTTGTGCCCTAGAATTCTCAACAGGTTGTGTGTTGCCTGCATGATATTTTCTTTAATTTGAGACTCTAGTATCGTGTATATCATATTTTTATAATAAATTATATCATCAATAACATGGTACCTATCATCATGGGGCATCCCATAAAGGATATCATAAGAAAACTTATTCTTAGAGTATTCAACTAGCAGGAGGTATTTCCAGTTAGCTATAATATCCATGAAAGAGAGAGTGGGTGGTATTCTGGAAAGAAAATCAGCTACCACATTATTCTTTCCCTTAACATACTCAATCTCAAAACCATATGCTTGCAGTTTACTAATCCACTTATGTTGTCTCTCAGTCAACTCTTTCATCTCTGTGACGAATCTTAAGTTGTTATGAATTGTCTTCACCTTAAACCTATTTTCCTCTAAGTATTGTCTGAATTTGGCCAATGTATGCATTATGGCTAACATCTCCTTATCATATATAAATTAATGATGCTCACATTCCCTAAGTTTTCATCTCTCAAAAGCAATGTGATGGTTATTCTACATCAACACAACTCTTATCCTTGTCCCTGAAGCATCACACTTAAGCACAAATGGTTGAGTGAAGTCAGGTAAAGCTGGCCCAAAACATGAACTCATAACCTACTTCATCCTCTCAAATATTTCCTATGCCTCATTTGTCCATCTAAAATATATCTTCTTGGTGAGGTATATAATAGGTGTCATCAGTTGTGAAAACTCCTTAAAAAAACTCGTGTAAGAAGTGCAGAGGCCTAGGAATATTTTTAGTTCTATCACTCATGGGGTTAGGCCACTCGATGATCGCCTTGATATTTTCCTGGTGTACTTGGACCTCGTCTCCCCCGATCACATGCTCAAAATAAATCATTTCAGTCATACCAAATTCACATTTGTACATTTTTCCATAGATATATTGTTTTTCTAAAACTCCCAACACCTCGTCCAAGTGCCTGAGATGTTCTTCCCGAGTCCTACTATAAATGACTATGTTATTAAAAAAATTAACAAAATTTTCTATAGTTGTTTATTAAACACATGGATCATGCAAGACTGAAATGTAATGGGAGGATTGGTTAGCCCAAATGGCATAACCAAAAACTCATAATAGAATTGGAAAGCAGTCTTCAGGATGTCATATACCCGAAATTCGATATGGTGGTATCCTGATCAAAGATCTATTTCGAAAAGTATTATGCTCCCTTCAACTCATCCATTAGATAATCAATCTTTAGGATCAGATATAGGTTCTTTATCATTTTCTTTTTAATTGCCTAGTAATCAATACACATCCTCAAGGTGTCATCTTTCTTCTTGGCCAACACTACCGAAGAAGAAAAGGGACTGGAACTAAGAAGAATGTGGCCCAACCTTAACAACTCCTTGATGTAATTTTCAGTCTTATCATTGTATAACTTGGGATGGAGGTAAGGGTTTTTTATAACTACCTAGACCCCTTCCTCTAGCTCTATAACATGCTCAAACCATCTATATGGGGGTCTACCTAGAGGAATATCACCAAAAAAAATTTGATGTTTAAGGATTAAAACTTGGATATCATATGGATGTTGTTGAGGTTGATATGGTGGTTTCCTATCAAAAATATCACACTCAACTTCCCACTCGATGTCTCCATGCAACAACACTACCTCCATGTTGTGAGATGACACTATCTTGGGCAGATACTGATGCATGGCCTATAAAACTACCCTTGTGTCATCACGCTCTGTGAACTCCATATCCATCCTCCTCTTATATGTACTATATATCCCACTAACTCTGAGTACCACATGGGTATCCAATACATCCACCACAAAAAATTTATCTATTAACACGTAATTTACCATGGTTATTTTCAGTTTGGGAATCCATCTAGTGCACTCCATCTGATGATCACCTAGTATGATCACTTTGAATCCATAAAACGCCTTTTTCAAAATCTCCCTTTGATCCACCATAGTTATGTCTATAAAATTGTTAGATGTTGCCCATCAATTAACATTGTCACCTTGTGCCCCAACCAAACCCCCTGACCCCGAATGTGTGATATCTAGGAAGTCCTAACATGGATGCATTAACAAGGCCTTTAGCCATATCCTGAGATATCTCCTCACCTATTTTTTTATGTCCATGTTCCTGTACCGTCTCCTCATCCTCCTCATAATTATCATTATCTGAATAAACCTCAATGTAATGGGTCATACCAACCTTTTCCTCCCCTGAACACCTAGGCCCTAGTACCCAAGGCTCTCGAGATTTGAAGCATAGTTTTTTCTTCCTCAACTCTTTTTGGGTATTGGTTTTCCAATCCACTCCTTTTGAAATAGTTTAAACTCCTTATTTTTTGGGGGGGATCATGGTTTAGGAGGAAACCTACTCCTAGGAAAAACATCTTGCATGTCTCTAGCTCTACGGATTGTATCTTCTAGGGTAGCAAGCTTGTAAGCCTTAACCCAACCTCGTAGAGGCTCAAATAGCCCATCAACAAATAACTTAACCAATCATGCATTAGATATATTAGTGACCATTACTGTCAACCTCTAAAATTATGAAATATATGACTCTATATTGCCAATCTACTTGAGTAGTGTCATCTCTCTAAAATGAATCTATGGGTCCTTCTTTTCAAAGTGTTCCATGATTTTATGTGTAAACTCATAGTATGAGGTTTTTCTGACATCACCTAAAGTCACTAACCCATGGCATGGTCACTCAGGGGCCTCTCCATCCAAATGAAAAGTATCCAACTTAATGGAATCAATATTTGTCATCTGATTTAGCTAGAAATATGTTTCCACCTTTTGAACCCATGATCTAGCTAAACATTCTGAGTATCCATTGAAACATGGGATGGTCACTTTTCCCAATTTCATTTGTATTTCTTAGTTCTAAATCATAGCCCTCTTATCTCCCTTAGGCCTATTTTTTCATTTAAGTTTATAGAGGCCTATGAAATTCATGGCATCTTGAAAGTCTCACCCTTGCCTCCTATACTCCTCCAAATATGCCCCAAAAGGCTCATCCTGATCATCCTAACCCATTTGACCTGCTTCTAAACCATATAAAAATTGTGACATATTAGGTCTAGGTGTCTTGATATATAGGTCTAGGTGGATTTGCATGGTTGAGCATGCACATTGTCATTATCCACTATTATATCCTTCATGATTAATGGGATCCTTATTTTTTTGTTCCCCCAATGTTTTATTGGTTAATTTCCCCATTATCTCCATCATATCCTTTTGGCCCTTGGCCAAATCATTTAGGATGATAATCATATTGTTAAACTCTTGTCTCTCCCTATCTCCCATAACTTCCTCACATTTTTCATATTATACTCCTCCCTCTTATTCTGCTTCTGGAACTTCGTCTACCTTTTCTTTTGCTTTGGGAACTACTTCTTCCTCCCAAGTTGGAGTGGCTTCTCTAACCTTGTAGCTCCTCTTATAAGTGAGATATCGGTGCTCTTCAGTACTCATTAAATATTTTCTATAATCTTCCCTTCAAACCACACAATATTCCAAGACCATCCTCTATTTCCAATGTAAGATACACCCTTGGAATATCTTAAAATTTCCCTTAAAAATTTTGGAGTTAGCTTAGGTTTGTCACTGCTATGTTTCATCAAACATTGTGTATGCATATGGTTGTAGGTTCATTCTTTGTATTTTTATTTAAATAAACATTCCTATTACCATTTAAACACCACAAAACACTTCCAAAACAACAACAAATAATTAATATTAATTCCAAAAGAAGGTACATACCACTAATAGAGCTAGCGATCATAATATTAGAGGGAATATGTTGGTAAAAGATGGTATACTATACACTAACATTGAGGTTTTAAAATAGAACTCAATGGATCAATTTGAAACTCAACATTTGATGATAATAAACTCAAACTAATTAGCAATAGAAGTCAACCCCCAAACAAGGAGTGTAAATCTAACCAATATTCCCTTTGAACAGCAACTCGACCTATGTCTAATAATGCAGAAATAATCCCCATGAGATATTCAACATGGTCCACAATAATGTGACAAAAATTGTTAATTGAAAGTATGATGAAATAGTGAACCCATTCAGCAAGAGAATGAGGTTCTTGGCCTCTTTTAAGAGTTGTAATATCAACCCCTTTTTATGATAAACTCATCCCTCATAAGTTATGGAAATCGACCCTCTTTAAGATGATATAACTTAGCCCCTTTATAATAGAACTTGGCCCTTAGTTTTATGGTAGGACTTGGCCCCACGGAGAAGTGCCTCTCTTCTAGTAAACTCAAACAAAAATAAGTGGAGTCTTCAGTTTGATAAGAGAGAGATAAAACTTGTCCCAATACTTTGACCAAACAGTGGCAACCCATCCCTCAATGTAGCTCAGCAACTAGCCTGTAAAGAAGAGTAAGGAATAATAAAGGAAGAATATAAAATCAGTTGATAACACATTAAAAATTATTCCCTTTCCACCAATTCCCTCTTCTCTATCAATAATGAACCACAATATTGGAATCTAAGTGACTCTACTTCAATACTAGCTAGGGGGTATAGTTTTAATACTAAAACCACCAATCAAAATGAGGGTTTCCACAAATCATAGTCTCCTTCTCAAGAGCTCTCCAAAAATATATTTTTCAAGTGAACAAATACTAGAATGAGGAGAGACTTCTCATTTCCCCTTTCTATAACAAATTTTCCACCTTTTTATCTTTTATTTTAATAAAGTCAATTTAGTGGGTTTTCTCACTTTATAATTTAAAATTGACTTTTCATTAGCCTAATACCCATGTCCCCATCTTTCCCCATTTATCTTTTATAATGTTTTCTCCTAAACGAATTGTGTTCCCTTGATTAATTTTCCCATACTATGCTACGGGAACTTAACTAGGCTAGCAGAATCTTCCCCTTATGTATCCTAATCATAGGGAAATTACATAATCAAACTTAACGATACACCATAGATTTATTAAAAAATAAAATAAAATAATATTCTTGGTTAAACAAAGAACATATAATACCTTATGTAGCTAAAGAATAGTTGGCATACATAATGGGATAGAACCCATCCCAATCACTCAGTACTTAGCATCATCACAAAGCTCCACACACAAGCTAGAATTCATTTTTCTAGTCTGGAGAACATTGATCTAATTTTTTTCATGCATCTTGAAGCTCCACTGTCCACATACTTCACAATCACAGAGAATATGTTAGTGAAAATGGAAGACTCCATGGAGAAGGTTTTCCCCAATTTGGATGCAATTTTATTAACTATTATGAAAGCTTCTACACTCTCAACAATACTCCTGCTATTATTGTTTCTTACATTTCCCCTTCTTCTTAGGACACTGATAAACATTATGACCTAACTTGTGGCACTTGAAGGATCTCAAGTGACTCAAATATTTCTTTCCTTGGTTCCAGGACCCTAAGTCTTCCTTATTCTTCTTACCCTTCCAATATACTCCTTTTTTTCCTCCTTTCCTCACCTTCCCAATGAGGTATAGGTCTTAATATTCCTCAAAAGTGAATAAAATCATCTTGAATCTCATCTCCTCTCCAATAAAGTGATCCCATAGACAAAGTGACATCACCATAGATCAAAGGAATTCAAATTATTCTGAGCTAACACACTCATATCAATCTAATATACAATGGAAATTATTTTATCTTTCAACTTATTTTAATTAGATAACTCTTTATACTATCAATCTTATTCATGCAAGTGCAATGAACTTGTTCTTCAAAAGCCTTTTACTATAAAAGTTCATACTCTAGTAAAACATGACCAAGGCATCAAACAACCCCTACACCATATTCTATTGAACCTTTTGTTGTCATAGATGGAAAGGTAAAGGGGATTCCTCCATGGATACATGACATGAAGAAGCCCCAACATGCTCAATGCATGAAGAAGGATCAATGGCCCTTATTCATTGCGGGGTGGAAGGAAAGGTTTTTGTGAAAAATCATATATGTTGCACAGGTGATGCCAATATATAAAAATACAATTAAAATATAAAACTACATTCAAATAAATTTTCTACAAAATTAGAATTATTATTCTTGCCCATTAATCCATTATTAAACCATAATTAAAGGGTATCGAATGGGTTTAACGAT
The DNA here is from genome assembly GCA_031772625.1 of Pinus tabuliformis. Taxonomy (NCBI): domain Eukaryota; kingdom Viridiplantae; phylum Streptophyta; class Pinopsida; order Pinales; family Pinaceae; genus Pinus; species Pinus tabuliformis. The sequence goes on from CM062804.1 coordinate 706,799,130, forward strand.
GTTCAAGCATATCGACACCGAATAGGATGATATCAGGGTATTGATTGCCAGACATCGTGTTATATAGATATTGAAAAGTATAAGACCAATATCTAGTATGACATGGCAGAGATATGACATGAGACCATGTGGATGATAGGTGGCAGAGCTAATGATGTAGTTGTAGTAGGGACTGACATGTGGAAGGAAAAAATGAAGTTTTTGGCTAGCCAACAGGACTTTGGCAAGTGACGTGTGGCAGTTTTACAGGGTGACATGTGGAAAATCACATTGCAGATGACCATGCAATGGACAATGATTGGTCCATAGTGATTTGACATGCAAGATCCAAAGGTAAAAGGACTTGTGTCAGGATCATTTTGACAAGGTTTTTCCTGTGTTAAAAGATTGTGGTTGTGGGCCATAGTCACAGAAAGCCAAGGGATTAGCTCTTATGGGCCCTATATCAGGGTACCATAATGGCCGCAAATATTGAGCTCTTTGATATGCAGTGGTCTAGTATGATGACGAAAATTCCATTAATTGGAAACAACGTGAAAATTATGTCAGCTAACAATTTGTCTACTAGGTTCTATAATCATACCAGTATTGGGACACTTTACATTGGAAAATATAGGGTCTTCAGTATCCGATAAGGATGGTCAAGGTTCTAGTTATCATAGTTTTGCACATAGGACATGGTCACATGGTATGGTCATAGAGAGGTAAAGGATTCAGTTCAAAGGGATATGTCTATTGAAAATCTAAGGAAATGCTATGGTAACTCAACTCATGAATGTTAAGGGTTTTAAATTGTTTAAATGGACCTACAATGGATCTAGAACATATACAACATGTGGGCATGTGGTGAAGGGCTTCATCACGTATATTGGATCATGTAGGTACTCAATTACCATGTTTCAAAAAGGTCAGGTGAAAGGGAGCTAAACATAAAAAGAGCACTATACATGTGATATAAAGGGCTTGTCTCAAAAGATTACAATGTAATAATCAAAAGAAAATTAAAGGTTTTTGATAAAGCTAGGGGCAACTAGATGAGGTGATTCCTCTTACTTCGATAATTTCTTTTGATGCAATTTTACTTGATGTATCTTCTTATCTTTGATTATTATAGTGTTCTTTAGTCATCAAACGGCCACCAAACAATGAATATCAATGATACAAGAGGAAACAAGATGTAGGCTACTAGCTAGGGCCAAAACCTATCCTCTTGAGAGGAAAATCCACAAGAATTCTTCTCTTCTTATAGAATGTTAAATGACGAATTCCAAGACCTCTCCAAGGCCAAGTTAGTTTCTCCTTTTGATGATATTTTCTTTAACAAAGTCAAGCTAAGTTAATGTACTCCAAATTCAGATTTTCGGCCTCCTCTTTAGAATTTCAAATTGTTGCTTCAAGACTGCATTTTCGGCATTTGCTTCATAAACCCTAGCTAGCATGTGTGAGATAAAGATGGTGAACTTATTCTATTTTCTCCTTCTCTTGGAACTCTACTTCTTATCTACCAATTTGTCTTAAAAAATAATCATTTCTTCATCTAATTTTGGGCTCCTAATATGATTACAATATTTCGGTCTTTGTTGCAATAAGTGATGCCCTAAGTTTTTTGCACATGTGAGGGATTGTAGCCCAAAATTCATATTTTTGGTTTCACCTTTTGACTTCTCATTTCTCCTTTTTCTTCCCTTGTATAAGGTCTTCCTTTCTTCCTTGATCAAACTTCTTGGATGCATCTCAAATGAGGTCAACTGATTCTTATTTATAGGCTTCTTGGGAGCCCTAATAGACTGACTTCTCACCACTTGTAGGCCAACTTGTTTAACTGTTAGGATAACTTGTCTTGGAGGGATCTTTGAAATACTTTATGACTCAAATAAATTTCTATTACATAATACAAGATGCCCAATATGGTATTTACATATGCCAATGACTTCTTTGACACCTAGACTTTATGGCAAAGCCCTAAAAGCACTCAATGGGTACCTGACCTACAAACAAAATGACCTTGAGCATGAAACCCAAGCTACAAGGTAATAATAATAAAATTTATTTTTCTCTTCACATCAAATACATAAAACCATAAATTACATTAAACATTATGAATATCAAACCTAGTTACACATTTAAACACTCCCTCTTAACTAGGGAGGTATTCCCAATCCATACAAGGTACTTGGACATTCTCATACTAAAGAATTATCATAAGAATAGTCGGATTGGTAAGCCATCTCATAAGCTATTTATTCAGCTTATATATGAGCATCTTATCATATCAACCAACATTTTCATATAACAAGTCCTTGACTAACATCTCTAACTCTCCACAAGAATAGAGCACAATGTTGGGGAGACAATGACTTAGTAGACACCTTCATCACTGTCTCTAAAGGCACATACTCGATCTGGATGTTCACAAGGTATGTCCTTCTAGGACTATTCCCGTCTTGGAATAACACATCCTCATGGAATTTACTCTTCAACTACTCTTACCTATTGGATGCCCTACCTCATCCTCAAAGAATATTGGAATCAATCTTAGATGCTTACCCAATCCTCCATTATTTCTTCATAACATGAAGAAAATAATGATGTTCCTATCTCTCCCTCTTAACTAGGGAGGATCTACTAATTCCTATAAAAGGAATATACCCAAGTTCCCTCTTAGCAAGGGATTTCATATCAACAACAAATCTCTTCAGTGGAGATGCTATCAGCTACATGTAGGGCTCCTCCTTTCAACATCATCTCATGAACTTCAACTTATTCATCGTGGAGCCTTCTTCCTCTTTGCATGGAATTGGCCATATTCTTCATCATTCCCTTCAAAAAACATTGTGTAGAACCAATAGTAATTCCATCCTTCTATTCATCAAGGAGTGAACTTCTAGTCCACATCTGTCTATTCTTCATACAACTACCTCTTCCTAGTCATGTTACTTTTGGGATATTCCATTCAATTGCATGAGTACTAGTTGTAGGTAACTTTCTACAACCTTCTTTCGATAGCCCTATTTCAACCCAACCAGATGTTTTTCAAAAATAAAAATGAACATTAAATCAAAGTTACCTTTTTATGATGGCCTTTCATCATGACATCATCTTCTTACAATATCAACATCCTACTCATTTATGAATCTATCTCCAAGACGTAGATTACCAAGGTTCTCCTTCTCAAACATTCATGTCAAGGTATACATACCTTATTTATGTATATGTCATAGCTAATCCTTCTTGTTATCATATGTTGATCACTTATTTATGTGACTATAGATGAATCTTTCCATGAACTCTTCTTTCACATTTCTTCACAGAGTTCCTTCATCATAGGAACCATAGTTACTAACCTCCTTATATTCTTCATGAGGTCATATTATGTTGATTTCATATTTTCAATACATAGAAGAGTTCAAGGCACATTCTCTACATGCCTTCATGCATTATTCTAATGGAATAGTTTCTTCTTCTTTCAGCATGCTCATGAGATAGAGAATTTTAACCCATACTATCTGCAACCATATGATGACATGATTTTATCTATATATTAAATATATGCATACCTCTTTGTTGGGTCCCTATAATACTAGTGATTCCCCCATTACTATTGTAGTTGTATCCCTTATTAATATTTTTGTGCCCCTATTGTCCCCATATTGTTATTATTGTGCCCCATAGAATCCCTCTATTGCTATTTTTCTGCCTATATATTGTTATTGTTAGGTTGGCCTGGTTATATTGTGACCCCCTAGACTCTTATGTATAGAAAGGAGGTTTTGTCATTTGAATCATCCAAGAATTATTCGTTTGTGTAATGTAAAGGAGGTTGCCCCCTCGAAGAGTCTAAATTCTAAGGCGTTGATCTATCTTTTCTATCTTTTTGTGAGCTGGTTTCATAACATTTGGTATCAGAGCTTTGGATTCTAGGGTTTCGCTGCTCCAAACATATCATCGTGGAATTTGCACAATAACTTTTTTTCTACGATGTTTCAGATGCTAAAAAACAAACCCATTTGGGAAAAAGTCATTTTGAACCTCGGGTCCAAAATTCAGAGCTTTTTGCGCTATATTGGTAGATATATGATCTGAGGAAGTTGGCCTTTTTGCAGACTCTCGAATTACATTCCAAATAGGTGACCTGGGGAAAATCGTCATAACTTTTGTTTTGAGCATTAGACTAAAATTTCATAAGAAGTTACAGAGAGAGGACAGAATGTAGTTTCCTGTGTATATTTTTTAGACTCGAAGGTCAAAACAGTAACACGTGGCACTTCATACAAGTTCGCTCTTCTAAAAAGGTATATAATCAGGTCATCTTAGGAGATTGTGCATAACGCTTTCTTGGAGAATCTAAATTTGATCAGACTAGTGGAATTGGAAAGAGGATACGGAGGGCTACTACAAGTCGCAATTTCAGAACTGGATGATCTGAAATTACAGAGATACATCAGATTCAATATTGAGCTCCTACAAAGTGAAAAAAAGGTGTGTGATTTTTTTAATTTTGCATAAGATTGGTTTGAAAAATTAGTTTGAAGGAAATCAAAGGGAATAGTGAAGAATTATTAGCATTAATTAATGCCCTGAAGAAAGAAAATGGAAACACCTAGTAAGCAACCTGAAATCTCTAGCATGACTCATGAAGAAGAGGAATACATGCAACATGATATATCAAAATTACAAGACCAAGTACAACAAATTTCACTCTCACTAAAGGTAAATGAAGCCAAGATGAATGGCATGGAAGCTAAGATGAATGGCATGGATGTTAATATGGAAGCTAAGATGAATGGCATGGACGATAAGATGGAAGAATTGAAGATAAATTTGAATAAGTTGCTACAAGAAATGGTCACTAATGGTGAAAGGGTAGTAAAGGAAACACATGATAAGAACAAAAGAAATGTCAATAATGATTTCATATACTCTAATGTTGGATTGAAGACCCACCACATTCCCAAAATCGATATGAGGAAGTTTGATGGCAAGGATACCGTAACATGGATACTACATATGGAGCAATTTTTTGATCTACATAATGTGCAAAACACACAAAAGGTACGTATTGCAACTTTATATTTGGAACCAAATCAGTTTGTATGGTATCAATGGCTTTGCTCTCGTAAAAAAATTGTCACTTGGGCAATTTTTTATGGAATAAATGACAGCACATTATGAGGATACAAAAAGCAACACTTTTTTAGCCAATTGATAAGTCTCAAACAAAATAGTTCAATAATGGAGCACATTGAGGACTTCCAAAAATTGAACATAAGGGTAAAAGATATTCCAAAGGAGCGTAGGATTGATGTGTTCATAGGGACTTTAAAGAATAATATCCAACATGAGGTTCGCCTTTGTGGTCCTAATTCATTGGAGAAGGCATTCAAGTTAGCAAGAAAAATGGAAAGCAAAATCATGACAACTAGGAAGCCTACCACTGAAAACTATAAATATGGAAGTGTTGTTGCCCCTAGCCTTCCACAACCTATAAGGTTGACACAACAACAATTGGAAGAAAAAAGAGCAAAAGGGCTTTGTTATAGTTGTGATAGCAAATACACTAAAGGTCATAAGTGTGCTAAAAAGAAATTATTCTACATAGATTGTGAAAAGGAAGAAGAAAAGGAACAAGAAATGACAAAATAAGATGATATACTCCAGAAACAAATGCTAGGTAAAGAAGAAATGAATCCGACCATATATTGTAATGCATTGGTTGGAATTACCACTCCTCAAACTACCAAGATAGAAGGACATATCAAGAAGAAAAAGGTAATAGTGTTGATTGATTCAGGAAGTACCCACGATTATATTCATTGTAAGATAGCAAAAGAATTGAATTGCTTCCTATATCCAGCACCAGAGTGTCAAGTGATGGTCACAAGTGGAGGAACCATAAATTTCTTTGGAAAGTGCCATAATATCAAGCTCTCCATGGGAGAATATGTATTGAATAGCCTAATGCTTTCCATTCCAATGGGAGGTGTTGATGTTGTACTAGGAGTCCAATGGCTACAATCCTTGGGAACAATAGCTTTTAATTTTCAAGAACTTTTCATGAAATTTTCTACAGAAGGAAAGGAAGTTGAATTAAGGGGTATTATAGGGAAACCAAGAAAGATAATCAGCTCTAACGGTATGAAAAAGCTTCTAAAAAAGGAACAACGAGGTGTAATTGCACAATTATGTTCGCTAGATGTTTCCACATCGAAATCACCTATTTCTCCATATCTCCAAAAAGTCTTGGACAATAATTCCAAGGTATTTGAGACTCCCAAATGTCTCCCACCTATTCGTGATCAAGATCATGCTATTCATTTGATTCCAAGAAGTGTTCCTCCAAACATCAGGCCGTACAAATATCCCTATGCCCAAAAGAGTGAAATTGAATGTATGGTTGCAGAAATGCTAGAGGATGGTATAATTCAACCTAGTCAAAGTTCTTTCTCTACTCCAGTAGTATTGGTGCACAAGAAGGATGGATCATGGCGCATGTGTCCGGACTATAGGGAGCTCAAAAATCTCACTATTAAAGATAAATTTCTCATTCCTATCATTGATGAATTATTGGATGAGTTGCATGGATCAATTTACTTGACCAAGTTGGATCTTCGTTCAAGATATCATCAAATTAGAATGAAGATTGAAGACATTCTGAAAATAGCATTTAGAACTCATGAGGGTCATTATGAAATTTTGGTCATGCCTTTTGGCCTTACCAATGCACCTTCTACATTTCAAGATTTGATGAATTCCATTTTCAAACCCTTAGAAAATTTGTGTTAGTATTTTTTGATGATATACTAATCTATAGCAAGTATTGGAAGGATAATGTTGAACATGTTGACAAGGTGCTACAACTATTGGAGGAGAAACAATTATATGCAAAAAGCTCCAAATTTTTCTTTGGAGTACAAGAGGTGGAATATCTGGGTCATATTGTATCTCATGAAGGTGTTAAGGTAGACCCTAGCAAAATTAAAGCCATTAAGGAATGGAAAATCCCCACATCCATAAAGCATCTGCAAGGATTTCTCGAATTGTCAGGGTATTATCGCAAGTTTGTTAAGAATTATGGGAGAATAGTAGCACCTCTAACAACATTATTGAAGAAAGATGCATTTTCATGGACTCTAGAAGCAACAAAGGCCTTCGAACATCTTAAAGAGGCAATGTGCCAAGCACCGGTCTTAGCTACACCGGACTTCACAAAAACATTTATTGTGGAATGTGATGCTTTAGGAAATGGAATTGGTGTTGTTTTAATGCAAGATGAAAGACCCATTGCTTTCGAAAGTCGTCCAATCAAGGGAAAGTATTTACACAAGGCTATTTATGAGAAGGAAATGTTGGCAATACTACATGCACTTAAGAAATGGCGACCCTACCTAATGGGAAGAAACTTCAAGTTAAAAATGGATCATGATAGCCTTAAATACTTTTTAGAAAAAATATTATCCTCTGAAGAGCAGCAAAAATGGGTCACAAAGATGTTGGGTTATGACTTTGAAATCATATACAAAAAAGGGAAGCAAAATGTTGTGGCAGATGTTCTTTCAAGAAAGGATGAGGATGTGGAAGCATTGTTGTGCACCATTTCTATTATCCAACCAGATTGGATAAATGAAGCAAGGGAGGAATGGAAGAATGACAAAGAAGTGTGGGCACTTATTCGAAAGTTATAACAAGATTATAATACATCTGATACATTTAGTTGGAAAAAAGATTCATTATGGTACAAAGATCGCTTATACCTCTGTAAGAATTCCCAACTAAAATTAAAGATTCTTATGGAATTGCACACTTCTCCCTTAGGAGGGCAGTCAGGATTTTTAAAAACTTACCACAGGGTTAAGAAGGAATTTTTTCAGGATGGCCTTTATTTGGATTTTCAAAAATTTGTGGTGGAATGTTTGGTTTGCCAACAAAATAAAGTTGAAACACTTAAGACCCCAGGTCTATTACAACCTTTATCCATTCCAAGCCAACATTGGGAGGAGGTTTCAATGGATTTTATCACAGGTTTACCCAAGTCTGAAGGAAAGACTGTCATCATGGTGGTAGTTGACAGACTTACCAAGTATGCAAACTTTTGTGCATTATCACATCCATTTAAAGCCAGTACATTTTCTACTGCATTTATGGAAACAATTCAAAAGCTATACGGAAACCCAAAGATTATTGTAAGTGACAGAGATCCCATTTTCACTGGAAATTTTTGGACAGAATTATTTTCTTGTCTTGGTACTCAGTTAGCTCATAGCTCATCTTATCATCCTCAATATGATGGGCAAACTGAGATAGTAAACAAATGTTTGGAAGGATATCTTCGTTGCTTTGTGTCTGATAAACAGGCACAATGGGTCAAATGGTTTCCTCTAGCTGAATGGTGGTATAGCACTTCCTTCTATACTGCAGCAAAAATGACCCCATTTATGGCACTTTATGCATGTCAACCACCATCCATCACATCATATTTAAGATAAAATTATAAGATTCAAGAAGTGGAACATCACATCGAGCATCAACAACAAGTTCTCCAACTCTTAAAGGATAACCTTGTGTTGGCGCAGAATAGAATGAAACAACAAGCAAATCAACATCGCATCGAAAGAAGTTTTAATGTAGGTGACTCGGTATTCCTATGGCTACAACCATATAAACAAATGTCCCTCAAGCAAGCTAAGAAGGATAATAAATTATCACCAAAGTATTATGGTCCATACAAGGTGTTGCAAAAGATTGGTACTATGGCATACAAATTGGAGCTTCCTGCAGCTTCTCGAGTACACCTAGTTTTCCATGTTTCATGTTTAAATAAGGTTATAGGTGACAAGCTCTCAATTCAAACAATATTTCCAAAACTTGACGAGAAAGGAAAAATCACATTGGAACCGGAAGCAGTCACAGAAACAAGAACTCAATAGCTACGAAATCAATCAATTTCAGAGTATCTCATCAAGTGGAAGAACTTATCCACTGAAGATTCCACATGGGAGGATGACAATTTTATATAGAAGCATCCAGAACTACTCAAGCATTGAGGACAACACTTCTTTGAAGGAGAGGGGCATGTTTCATCCCTATAATACTAGTGATTCCCCCATTACTATTATAGTTGTATCCCTTATTAATATTGTTGTGCCCCTATTGTCCCCATATTGTTATTACTATGCCCCATAGAATCCCTCTATTGTTCTTTTTGTGCCTATATATTATTATTGTTAGGTTGGCTTGGTTATATTATGACCCCTTAGACTCCTATATATAGAAATGAGATTTTGTCATTTGAATTATCCAAGAATCGTTCATTTGTGTAATGTAAAGGAGGTTGCCCCCTCAAAGACGTTGAATTCTAAGGCGTTGATCTAACTTTTCTATCTTTTTGTGAGCTAGTTTCATAACACTCTTCCTTCTTTTGGTCATCTAGACTTCCTTTCAGCAACTTCCTTTCCCTTTCTTGAATACGAAAGTACTTCAATCAACTTGAGTCACCATAACTCCATCCTTCCAAACAGTAGATCTCACACAAGGTGGAAGGTAGACTTTTTGTGAGACACTTGCCTCTTCTAAGTAGAGGTGAATGTTCTAATGAAGATTTCAATGGAGGATCTTGATGATCCTTATTCTACAAATGCTCCTTTCCAATGATGATGATGTGTGATGATATCTTTATTTTCTATCATGCTATATGGCTTTTTCCAACCATATATACTTCTACCTTGGTTATCGTTTTATGCTTCCAATGAATATGTAATGAGCTACTTCTTTCTATTATGATGACTACTTAAACCATATAGGTTTTTGTCGGGTGTTATAAGGTGTCTTTAAAAACACCTAATTGCCTCACATTAATCATCAACTTGGGTACGTCTTTCTGTTCCAAGAGTGTACACAATATGTGAAAATGCTATATCTATGGAGAGTAATGATTTGAGATAATTTATTAAATTCAATACAAGAGTAAACATATTAAATTATAAATCTCAAGCTTGTAACTTCTGGGAAAATAATCTATCTAAGCATCAAAACTCAACCTTAATTAGAACTAAGACTCAATATTAATCAAGAGATTCTAATTACAATCACATCAATTGAGTGCATTGTAGCAATAACAAAGCTCTTCTAGTTGATTCTAAACTACTGCGGAGGAATAAAGCATCCAATCCAATCAATAACACCTCTATATTTTAATGAACCTGAAATAACTCTCTCCTAATGATTAATTCAATCCACAACATAAGTAAATGAAATCGATTGACGGAATTAAGAAGTAATGAAATACATACACGAATTCCACACCAATGAAAGTAAACCATTTGTAAAACTGTAAAGCAGAGTAAATAAACTTGCGATAAAGGGAAAGTAAAAACCTAGGGAAAAATAGTGGAATCCACCAGTGACCGGACCCAAGTCACTAGCGAATATTGCTTAACTGATTCAGAATATCACGAGTGAACAACAACTCAATTCATGTATTAATCATTGAATTCAAATTTCATTACAACATGCTATCTTCTTCAAGATTACACTTCGTATATTAAAATTACTACCCTCAAAAGGGCGAGAAGTTCCATTTTATAATCAAGAAGTAAAAGAGATAAATTTGCAACTAAATGTTATTATCAGACAACATTCCAACTTGCGCTAATCCTCTTGATTTATTCCTTGATTCGTCTGCATAATACATGTTCCTTTTCCTCTGTTTAGCATTTGTTGTTCAATCTTTTGAAAAGAAATTATTCACTTTGCCAATTTCTGCATAAAAACAACGAAAGTTAGCTTTTCTTAGTCGAACCGTATCAAAAGCAATTTTATTCATTTCTCATCGAAGTTTTATCAACATCTTACTATATCAGGGCACAAATGCATAAAAAGAAGGAAAAAGACAATGTAATCAAGAGTAAAATTATACCCATTGTACGACCCAACATACTCCCCCACTTAGCTTGTTTCATGTCCTCATGAAAAACAAGTAGTTCCTATGTAGTGTAGTTAGAGAGTAAGCTGGAAAACTTGTTTCTTTATCAAACCTAAAATCGTGTTGTTGTATCAAACTAGCAAAGGTTGTTTGTTCCTATGCTTCAGGCAACTCATAGTCAAAACGATATCCTTCAAGAGGGTACCAAATAATAGGGCTCCTGTATTGACATCCCAACCAATATGGTCCTTCTATTAGGATAATATTGTTGTATGTGACCAAATGGCTTGCAGCAGCTTTGAAGTTTTTGTAGTTAAATGGTTCTATTTTCTTGACACTATTAGTTGAGATTGTCCATCTCATCTTGGATGCAATCAAGGACCTTTCCTGAATGGAGAGGAAATAAGCCCTTCCTGTTTGCATGATTTCCTTATGTATAGGTCCCAAAGTCTTAATTACACCCTCCTGTGTCATAAGCCTTTTGTGTTTAATAAACAGTTGCAAAGGGTGAGTAGGTTCACTTCTTACCCATAAATCCATTTCATGTTCTTTTCTCTGGAAAGAGTTATAGGCCTTAAACTACTTAAGTTGATTAACTAGGAAGGAAATAAAATCTTGAAACTAAACATCCCCAACAAAAGGGCTAGGATTCTTATCGACCTCTTCTTCTAATACAAAATTATGTAAATAAAATTCACAAAGAAGTCACTAAACGTTTACCCCATGTTCTTTATAGCAACTTATAAATTCTTCAGTTGTTTTTAATTCTATTGGTTTTCTAATTTTTACGGCTTTAATCTTCAATAATAAGTATCTTTCCAATAGAAACAGGGCATAGTTCGTAGCGGGAGACTTGCAAGATAAGACATCTGAATATAGCGAGCAAATGGTGTCAATATGATCCATGACCTTGTCCAGCTTAGTCTTTACCTTCTTCAGCCTTTCTTCCACCTGTCTAAACCTAGAAAAAGTTTCATCCTCTATTATAGTCAATTGTCTGAATTTCTTTTGCAACTCCTAAACTTCTGCAAAGGAACTATCTTGTTCCTATTTTGATTTAAAGAAAGTTGGGCTTGTGCCAATTCCTCCTATAACTCCCAAAGAATAGGATCACTACTTGAAGGGGTGTCCTTGAATTTTTCTTCAGTTTGGGTGCTTGTGCTATGAGAGGGTATGCTCTCGATCTGAGTTCTTTTATTATGGGAGGACCAACCCTCCGTTTGAGTTCTTTTATTGTGGGAGGACCAACCCTCTGTCTGAACAGCTGTATCCATTAAGTTTGCATGCAAATTTGTTTGGGTGGCTACCGTTTGAGTAAAAATAGGCTCGGTCTAGGTTTCAGTCGCCCTGCCCTCACATATTTCTGTTTGTGTGGCCACAGTGACTACCTCAGGAGTAGTGCTTTGGGCTTCTCTATTTGCAGTTTCGTTCAATTTCTGACGTAGCCTTCTAACTGTCTTCTGGAGCTTTTGGTATTTCTTCCTCAACTTCTTTAGTTTTGTTTCAGCTACCCACTTTTTCTGAGGTGCCTTCTTTGTAAGAACGGGTTTGTCAATACCCTCTGTATCTAAGGGTTCTTGGTGCTCGTCATGGGTGTGCTCCAATATAACTATGTCACCAGACTGGTTATCGGATTCGTGAATAATTTTTGTGCTTGCTCCCTCTTCCTAGTCTGCAGCTTCTGGAGAAGGCAGAATTTCTGTATGACCAGAATCTCCTGAGGATTGAGCTTCCATAAGGTTAGGATCGAGTGATCCTCCAAGTTGCATGTATGCATTCAAATTTTCCAGGACCTGTGCCATCCCTTCCTCAAAATCCTGCAAAAGATCATCTTGGGGGTTCATAGGTGGTGTTTGAGGAGGTCCTGCTTCATTGCCTGGTTCATCATCAAAATGTTGTGCTCCCTCTTGTTCTGAGTCTGACTTATGTTCTTCCTTAGGTTCTTGTTCTGAATTGGCTTCTTCTTTAGGTTCTGATTCAGAACGACATTCTACCCCCTGTTCAAGTTCAGAATTGCACTCTTCCTCAAGATCGGGCTCTGAATTATCCTTTTCTTCTGGTTCTGGTTTAGAATTTCATTGTTCCTATGGTTCTGACTCAGAGTCCTGTACACTAATTGGTCTGTATGGCTCCGCTGGTCGTTCGACGCTATCCTGAGGATTTACAAACATCCTCTAGGCTAGTTTTAACCTTGTGGACCTCCTGCGCTTATGGGGTTCAATTTTTGAATGAGCAATCCTTTTCCTCTTCAGAACTGGGCTCTACTGGCTAATTTCCAAGATTACAGAGTTTTGGATTATAGTGTCTTGACTAATCTTTAGAGGTGCTATGAGACCATCCCAAGTTAATTTTTGTTTAACAAGATTAATAGCTAGCAATTAGTCTAATCAAACCATGGTGGCTAACTACAGTTTCGGGGTTCCTAGCCCATCTTATTCTATTAGCGGTATCATGCAGTAATGAATTCAATAAAGATGGAAGATTAACAGTGAGCTTTTGTTTTAAAACAGCGAAGAGTTTGAGTTGTCGTGGTCTTACCACATCTCATCATCCATCACAGGTAATGTACCTCTAGACAACACTTTCCAACTCACGCCATGGTTCTCCCAGAGAAGATGGTTGAATTCCCTTGACTTTTCTGGTTAATTCCTCACCTGCATATCTGATAATATCCACTACATCTTACAACATTACATGCTTTTTAAGCCATACAGTTCCTTCCACCAGCAGCCCAGATACTTCAGCTGTCATAGCTTCTGATACTGTGATTATTCTTCCTTTCACCATGGACTGCCCATTATGTAAATGCTGTAACAATTCGATAGCAACTTCACTATTAGGGGCCTGAAGCCTAGTGAAGTAGACATCCATCCTTCACGAACCAGAATCTCCCTGGCTTTGTTCAAAATTTCCAATACTAAAGGTTCTCGGAACACCGATTTTCCACCCATAATGCTTGAATTCTTCCTATAATTTCAAAATATCAACAGGCAAGAAAAACGTAGTAGAGAACAGTAATAGCAAGAAACATGCAGCAGAGAACGACAATGGTGAGATAGAACAACAAGCAGAAGTAATGGCTAAGTTTCATGATGCTAAGCAGCATTTACATGAGAATTAATATTATTAATTTGGGGACTATCATATTTCCACATGCCATTTAATCATGGGATACCGTAGCAACATATGAAATCCAATAAAATAAGTATAGCGCATGCAAGGGTGTAATGGGAGTCCTCCCCCTCCTTCAAATGAGAGGTCGTCTACTACCAAATAGACAGGGATGTGTTGTTCTGACGGCAAGGCAAGAGGGTGAAGGGTACGACAGTAAATGAGACATAGTACGCATATCAATGACGGGACGGAAAGGGGTATGGTTATAATGAGAGTGGAGTGTATAAAGGTAGTTATGAATAAAAGATAAGACACTTTGGGTTGATGATAGGTTATGTGAAAAAGGACAGCAATATGCCAAAAAGATGCTCTGCTGACGGTCTCTTAGCTAGGAATGATATGATTGATCAAAAAAAACATTATCTCAGGCATAAAGGTTCTAAAAAAAAAGGAAATAATTTCTCCAAAAAAGAAAGAATAAGAAGAGAGTATTATAATTATTATTGATGCTAAAATATTACTTCAATACCATAAGCAGAGCCTCTGCTGCTAGCAGGCATCCAAAGCGTTGACAGGGTTGCTTTTTAACCCTTATGAGCCAGGATCCTCAATTTATAAGTGGAAAATTCCAATGTTTTTCTACAGAAGAGATCAGTGTGTTGGCGTGGTAACCAGATGAACACACTACCATTCACTAGGATGTAGCAAAAGTGATCAGGCCAGCTCATGATGAGACCTCCTGTTCCAAGGATATTCTAGTTGTCCAATGGATCATAACCCTAGTGTGGTGGCCATAGTGGTAAAGCCACTTTGCTATAGCCTTATGAACATGGTAGGCTGGCTGTTAATGAGACCCCCTATCCTCCATCTGCAAACAAAATTTTTCTATTATTACATATTTTTATGATAAATAGAGGGAGGCTCAATACTCCTTAAGAGTAGGGATGGCAGAAAAAGTTGAATATGTCAATAGAAAAAAATATACCCATAGTCTTATTTATTATAGATAGAGAAGTTTATAACCAGTAGAAGTAGAACCAGCACGGTATTCAAGATGATCCATCAGTATCAGGTATAGTAGAAAACAATGTAGTAGAGTAGTATATAAATAATTGTGTCCCTTTTCTTGAAAAGAATCTATCATCAAGAGGTTGTCCTATTAAAGATCATAACGTCAATAGTATTAACTCCCTTCAATAGGATCCATACTTCTTGCCCTCCTGAAGGTAGTGTACTTCATTCGAAGAAAAAAAAACAAAATGGGGCTGAGATAAGCTAAGATCAATCACAAAAAAGGAAAAGAAGTGTTGTTCAATAAATTTAACAGCAAAATAACCGCAAGAAAAAATATTGTTCAAAAGTTTGAATAGCAGCACCAAATACACAAAAAGTGTTGTTCAAAAGTTTTAATAGCAAAACACAGAAAAAGTTCTGTTCAAAAGTTTGAACAGAAAAACACGGAAGAAAAGTGTTGTTCAAAAGTTTGAACAGCAGCTGGTCAAAAGTTTGAACAAAATAAACACACGCAAAAAAAATGTGTTGTTCAAAAGTTTGAACAGGAAAAACATGCAAAAAAGTGTTGTTCAAAAGTTTGAACAACAGCTAAACACGCAAAAAAGTGTTGTTCAAAATTTTGAACAGCATCTAAACATACAAAAAAGTGTTGTTCAAAAGCTTGAATAGCAGCTAAACACGCAAAAAATTGTTGTTCAAAAGTTTGAAGAGCAGCTAAACACGCAAAAAAAGTGTTTTTCAAAAGTTTGAACAACAGTTGTTAAAAAGTTTGAACAACAAAAATATGCAGAAAGGTGTTGTTCAAAATTTTGAACAACAAAGACATGTAAAAAAGTGTTATTAAAAAGTTTGAACAACAGCTATTCAAAAGTTTGAACAACAAAAATACGCAAAAAAAGTGTTGTTCAAAAGTTTGAACAATAGTTGTTCAAAAGTTTGAACAACAAGGATACGCAAAAAAAGTGTTGTTCAAAAATTTGAATAGTAGTTATTCAAAAGTTTGAACAGCAAAGACACACAAAAAAGTGTTGTTCAAAAGTTTGAACTACAAAAATACACAAAAAAAGTGTTATTCAAAAGTTTGAACATCAGCTGTTCAAAAGTTTAAACAGCAAAAATACACAAAAAATTGTTGTTCAAAAGTTTGAACAGCAGCTGTTCAAAAGTTTGAACAACAAAAATACGCAAAAAAGTGTTGTTCAAAAGTTTGAACAACAAAAACACGCAAAAAAATGATGTTCAAAGGTTTGTACAGTAGCTGTTCAAAAGTTTGAACAGCAAAGACATGCAAAAAAGTGTTGTTCAAAAGTTTGAACAACAGAAAAAGAAAAAAAAAATAAAGAAAATCAAATCAAATCAACAATCATATCTACATATTTTACAAGGAAGAAATAACTTTTATCATCATGAAGCAACCGAGGGACTGCCTTCTTCAGCTAAAACTTGCATGGTGGGGTCCTCACGTATTTGCTAATAGAAAGATTCTCTGGTAAATGGGTTTTGGTAGAGGCGTACTCGATGCCCATTCGCTTTAAATGAAGAACCAGACCCATCAATGGTGGCCAACGTAAGTGTGCTATTGTCATGTACTTTCTTTATTTCGTAAGGGCCTAGCCATCTAGTCTGCAGTTTGCCTGGGAAGTCTTGGAACCTGGAATCATATAGAAGTGCCCAGTCGCCCTCATGAAATGTCTTTTTCTTAATAATGGGATCGTGCCATTTGACTCTTTACTATTGAATAAGTGCATTATGCTATAGAGCCAATAGTCAAATTTCATCTAATTCATTCATTTGTTATAACGTGTTAACCTGGGATTCAGTTAAGTCCAATCCTACCTCCTGGGTTGTCCTTAATGTTTGTATTTCAAATTCTATGGGGAAAACGGGTTCCTTACCAAATACCAACTGATATGGAGAATATCTAGTAGTGTTTCTCCAAGTTGTGCGATACGCCCATAAGGCCTCTGGCAGTCGAGTAGTCCAGTCTCGTCTATGCGATGAGACTGTCTTTGTTAGAATGGCTTGTTGGCATTATGATTCAGGTGTTGTCCTTGATGGCAAACCCTTTCAGGTGATAAATCAAGAAGGACGCAGGAAATATGTTCAGCAAGTGCGTCCCCGCAGGTATACCATACAGAACCCGCGTCCAGGGACGCCGGCCAGCCGTTCAGGAGGTGCGTCCGCCCAGTGCACACATTTCAAGGCAGAGAAAAGCACGTGGGGGTTTCTTGCGTGGTATCTAGCCGACGTTTTTGTGTTTCTATGGTGTCGGCTCGTGGTATTGTTCCATGTTTTGGGGAGAAGCTTGCCTATATAAAGCAAAGGAGTTCATTTGGATTAAGCATCATCTTGGTTGAATATCTTTTGGTGAGATCTAGTCCAGATCTATGAAGGCGAATCTTCTAATGGACTGTGATCTCTATGGCGCATGATCAGATCTGTGGATCTGAGTGTTTGGGTTGGTTCTGAAGTCCTCATATCTTTTATATCTGAAGGGACGCAGGTTCAGTGAAGGGAAAGTGCGCCGGGACGCAGTACAGTAAAGGCTCAAGTGCGTCTCGGAGGCAAAGGACGCGGCGTGACTGTGTTATTGGGTGCGTCTCTGAAGCAAAAGACGCGGCGCGATAGTGTTTCTGGGTGCACCGGTCACAGCAAAGCATAGAGGAACAGTGTGTCGGCACGCAGAACAGTGGAAGGTAGACTGCGTCCAGTCGCAGGTCACAGAAAGAAAATATGCGTCCCTGTCTTAAGATGATCTGTTGACTGTATATTTCTGTTCATAAGGTGTTCTGGGTTATTTCTGTAATTACTGATCTGATATCTGTAGTGGACTGTATCTGTTGTATACTTGTTGATCATTTGATTCTTCATGAAAAGAAGTAGGGGGTTGTAGCTCCATTCCAGGAGAGACTGGAAAATGAGAGAGAGTTGTAGCTCTCTGCAGGTTGCAGCCTGCGTGCTGGTAAAGGACTGCACCAGTACAAAATCATTGTAAAAAGAATTTCTTGAAAGAAGATAGAGACATATTGCAGCAGGTGGTTTTCTCCCGCATTGGGTTTCCACCTTACATCTTGTGTTCTTTGGTGTGACTGTCTATTTTCTTTATTCATGCTCATTATTTTATGGTACTGATATGCAAGAATAATTCAAAAGATCAAATAAGGAAGATTTGGTAAATTGCTTGATAATACTGATTCACCCCCCCTCTCAGTATTATTTCCAACAATTGGTATCAGAGCAGGTCCTTCAGAAAAGCTTGATCGCTTGAAGGTAGATCGTTCATCATGAGCAACTACGAGAGAGAAGCATCAATCAGGCCACCAGTTTTTGATGGGACAAACTTCAATTATTGGAAGGTAAGAGTTACTGCATATCTTCAATCTCTTGGTACTGAAGTTTGGGACATTGTAGAAACAGGCTATGCTTTTCCTTCAGCTACTCCTACAGATCCAGCTGAGAAAAAGAAGTATGAAACAAATGCAAAAGCAGTCAGTACTCTATTAGGAAGTATATCCCAAACAGAATTCATGAAGGTAATGCACTTCAAATCAGCAAAAGAAATATGGGACAAAATGATCACAAGCTATGAAGGAGATGAACAGGTAAAACAAGCCAAACTTCAAACTCTCAGAATTCAATATGAGACTCTCAAGATGTATAATGATGAAAGTGTGGCTAATTATTTTCTTCGGGTAGATGAGATTGTAAATTGTATGAAAAATTTGGGTGAAGAAGTAAAGGAGTCTCTAGTAGTTCAAAAGATTCTAAGATCATTATCCCCCAAGTTTGAATCCAAAGTATCTGCAATAGAAGAAAAAGAAAATCTCCGTGTTCTTACTATGTCTCAGCTACATGGAATTCTAACTGCTTATGAAATGAGAAAGGGAGGACCATCAGACAGAAGGGAGGCTGCTTTTAAAGCATCAGGCAAAGAAGATTACTATGAAGCAAGCCATGATCCAGAAGAAGAGGAAGAAGAATCAAATTTTGTCAGAAATCTTCAAAGAGGTTCTGGAAGGTTCAGAGGTAAGCTACCTTTCAAATTCTTTGCTTGTGGAAGAGTAGGTCATTATGCTGCAAAATGCTCTTATAAGGATAAAGGAAAGGAACCAGTTAGATGGAACAAGAAACAAAGCGCAAATAAGAAAAGCTACTACACCCATGAAGATAGTGATGGCTTATCAAACAGTGATGAAGATGAACAAGGTAATAAATATAGGTTGTTAATGGCATTTGAAGATGATGATTATGAGGATGCTGTAGATGTGGATAACCTTTATGATGAAATTACTAGACTCAAGAGATGCATAGAAGAAAAGAACATGATTATTGATACTCTACAATTCCAAATTGATGAAAAGGAAAAACATCTTGAAAAATTAGAAGGTGAAATTGTTGGTCTTAGAAAAGAAATTGAGAAAACAAAAACTATTAATCTCAAGTTTGTCAAAGGATCTGAAACTTTGGATGAGATTATCAGTGTGCAGCGGTCTCCACTAAATAAGACAGGTTTGGGCTATAATGGAGAAACTTCTCAAGCATCCACTTCAAAAAGTTATCTTGATGCAGCAAGAAGAAATGAGCAAGAGCACAAGGAAGATCATCAGGTAAAGCAGGGACAAATGTCAAGCAGAAACTATCAGGGGCAATCCAGCTTAAGGGTGAACAAAAGCCACAACCAGCCACAGGTAAAATCTTCTCAATTTGGTTCAAGAATAGATGAAAATAGAAATTACAATCAGTTGGCTGGTAGATCCAATAATCGCAGAAGCTTCTTCAATGGACAATGCTTTTCTTGCCATAACTTTGGTCACAAAGCAGCTCAATGTGTTGCGTATAAAACAATCATGACTAGGGAAGCTCAAAAACAAAGAAGTATGACAGGGATTACAAAAAGGACCTATAACAACTTTTCAGCTCTTGAAAATGAAGTTGAATGTTCTATTTGCAATAATTTTGGACATAAAGACTTTGAATGCAGAAGCAGGTTTCCGGAAAGAAAGGTACAAGAGCAGAAAAAGGAACAAGCCTCAGGCGCCAAAACATGGAGAATAAAGGAACCTCAAACAGAAAGATGTGGGATAGCATTTTATGCAGAAGGACAAGAAAATCTATGGTACATTGACAGTGGATGTTCGAAGCATATGACAGGTGATAAAGAAAAACTTGAGTCTTATTCTAATTTAGAAAAGGGAAAGAAAGTCTCTTTTGGAAATGATACTCCTGCAACTATAAAAGGAAAAGGTATTGCTCCTTTAAAAGAAGATGTTAAGGCTGGAAATGTTTTGTTTGTTGATGGATTGAAGCATAATCTACTAAGTGTCAGCCAGATGTGTGATCAAAGAACCGAGGTTATATTCAGATCAAATGGATGCCTTGTTCGTGATCTTGATACAGGTAAAACAGTTCTCAAAGGAAAGAGAACTCCAAATAATCTATACATATTTGATGAAGGACAACAACAATGCTATCTAAGCAAGAATGAAGAGCACTGGTTATGGCATCGAAGGTTGGGACATCTAAGCTTCTCACAAATAAGGAAAGCTTGCAAATATCAGGCAGTTCGCGATCTTCCAGATATCAAAATTCCTGACAACACCATATGCAGATCATGTCAGTTTGGAAAACAAACCAGAACTAACTTTCCAGAGAAAGAAGGATCAGCCAGCATGCCTCTTGAGCTAGTACATACAGATGTATGTGGACCATTCAGAAAAAGAACACCTAGAGGAGAGGAATACTTGATATTATTTATTGACGATTTCTCCAGGTTTGTTTGGTTAGGTCTTATGAAGCACAAAGATGAAGCATTCGAAAAATTCAAAACCTTCAAAGCCTTGGCTGAAAATGAATCAGGTCACAAAATTAAGTGCCTCAGATCTGACAGAGGTGGGGAATTTACTTCAAATGAATTTTTCGATTTCTGTGATGAACATGGGATAAGGAGAGAATTCTCTACAGCTAGAACGCCTCAGCAAAATGGAGTTGTTGAAAGAATGAACAGAACAATCCAACAAATGGCTCGTGCTATGCTTGATGAATCAGGAACCCCCGCAACCTTCTGGGGTGAGGCTGCACATACTGCGGTTATTATTCTCAACAAGACAAATGTCCGGGTGAACAGCACTCAAACCCCTCATGAGCTCTGGAGTGGTAAAACTCCTTCGGTAAAGCACTTCAAAATATTTGGGAGCAAATGCTATATCAAGAATACTGAGGAGCAGCTTGGCAAAATTGATCCTAGAGCAGATGAAGGCATTCTTCTTGGCTATTCTCCACATAGCAAAGCATACAAATGCTACAATAAAAGACTTGGCAGAATTGTTGACAGCATTGATGTAGTGGTTGATGAAAAGGGATATATTCCTAGGCAAATACATCGTGAAGACATCGAAGAAGATGAGAGCTACCCTCAAAGACAGAATGATGAAGAAGAAGAACCTCAAGAAGAATCTCAAGAAGAACCTCACGAAGAAGCAGAAGAACGGACAAGAATAGAAGAAAAGACTCCATCCAGATATGTTCAGAAGAACCATCCAGAATCTCAGATCATGGGACAAAAAGAAGCAGGTATACAAACTAGAAGAACAGTTGCAGAAGCTTCAAGCTATTTGGCATTACTTTCCTCCACTGAACCACAAAATGTGAAAGAGGCATGCAAAGATGAATGTTGGGTGAAAGCAATGGATGAAGAACTTGAGCAAATTGAAAAGAACAACACTTGGGAGCTGGTTCCTAGACCAAAAGATAAGAATGTTATTGGAACAAAATGGGTCTTCAAAAATAAATTGAATGAAAATGGAGAAGTAATTAGAAACAAAGCCAGACTCGTCTGTAAAGGGTATGCGCAGCAAGAAGGAATAGACTTTGAAGAAACTTTTGCTCCTGTTGCAAGACTTGAGGCCATCCGAATGTTCCTTGCTCTCTCAAGTTTTCAGAACTTCAAAGTATTTCAAATGGATGTGAAATCAGCCTTTTTGAATGGAGACTTGGAAGAAGAAGTGTACATTGAACAGCCAGATGGGTTCATTCTTGGAAATGATCCAAATCTTGTATGCCGATTGAAAAAGGCTCTCTATGGTCTTAAACAAGCTCCAAGGGCTTGGTACTACCGGTTGGACAAATATCTTCATCAACAAGGTTTCTTAAAAGGTTCAGTAGATAGCAATCTGTATATAAAAGTTGAAAATGACAAATTGCTAATACTTGTTGTGTATGTAGATGACATTATTTTTGGCAGCAATGAAGAAGCTATGAGTCAAAGCTTTGCCTCAGTCATGCAGAAAGAATTTGAAATGTCCTTGCTAGGAGAACTGACATATTTCCTTGGTTTGCAAATCCAACAGAAGGAAGGAGGAATCTTTTTATCTCAAACCAAGTATCTCAAGCAGATTTTGAAGAAATATGGCATGGAAGATGCAAAACCAGTATGTACACCCATGGTCACAGGATGTAGTCTCAGTGCAAATGATGAATCTGCAGTAGTACATCAACCAACCTACATATCTATGATTGGAAGTTTACTATATTTGACAGGTACCCGACCAGACATCATGCATGCAGTTGGAATAGTTGGAAGATTTCAGGCAAATCCAAAGGAGACTCATCTTCAAGCAGTGAAGAGAATTTTCAAATATCTTCAAGGGACTCAAAATTATGGCTTATGGTATTCTAGAGATACAGATCTTACTCTTCATGCCTATACAGATGCAGATTGGGCCGGAAGCGTGGATGACAGGAAAAGCACAAGTGGTGGTGCGTTCTTTATGGGTCCCAGACTGGTCTCTTGGTTCAGCAAGAAACAGAGTTCAATTGCCTTGTCTACAGCTGAAGCAGAATATGTTGCTGCTGCATCTTGTTGCACCCAACTCCTTTGGATGATGCAGAATTTGCAGGATTATCAAATCACTTGTACTCCTCCAATCCCTATCTTATGTGACAACACAAGTGCAATCAGCATCTCAAAGAATCCGGTTATGCATTCAAAAACCAAGCACATACCAATCAAGTACCATTTTCTCCGGGAACAAGTACTTGAACAGAAGGTCAAGTTGGAGTATGTTCCTTCTAAGGAACAAGTTGCTGATATTTTCACCAAACCATTGCCCAGGGACACTTTTGAATACCTCAGGCAAAAGCTGGGGGTTGTTGATACATCATCTTACTGTTGATCATCTTCCTATTGGTGGTATAGGCTCAGGGGGAGCACATAATGCATTGTTGGCATTATGGAAAAGGAGATCTTGGAAATAGCTGCAATATGTCTCTATCTCCTTCATGATGGATTTCTGGTTACAGATCTGGAGATGCATGAGCATAGGGGGAGCATACCCTTTGCTCTTGATGTCAAAGGGGGAGAATGAAGCTGAAGATTATGTGGTTGCCATCAAGTCCAAAGGGGGAGATTGTTGGCATTATGATTCAGGTGTTGTCCTTGATGGCAAACCCTTTCAGGTGATAAATCAAGAAGGACGCAGGAAATATGTTCAGCAAGTGCGTCCCCGCAGGTATACCATACAGAACCCGCGTCCAGGGACGCTGGCCAGCCGTTCAGGAGGTGCGTCCGCCCAGTGCACACATTTCAAGGCAGAGAAAAGCACGTGGGGGTTTCTTGCGTGGTATCTAGCCGACGTTTTTGTGTTTCTATGGTGTCGGCTCGTGGTATTGTTCCATGTTTTGGGGAGAAGCTTGCCTATATAAAGCAAAGGAGTTCATTTGGATTAAGCATCATCTTGGTTGAATATCTTTTGGTGAGATCTAGTCCAGATCTATGAAGGCGAATCTTCTAATGGACTGTGATCTCTATGGCGCATGATCAGATCTGTGGATCTGAGTGTTTGGGTTGGTTCTGAAGTCCTCATATCTTTTATATCTGAAGGGACGCAGGTTCAGTGAAGGGAAAGTGCACCGGGACGCAGTACAGTAAAGGCTCAGGTGCGTCTCGGAGGCAAAGGACGCGGCGTGACTGTGTTATTGGGTGCGTCTCTGAAGCAAAAGACGCGGCGCGATAGTGTTTCTGGGTGCGCCGGTCGCAGCAAAGCATAGAGGAACAGTGCGTCGGCACGCAGAACAGTGGAAGGTAGACTGCGTCCAGTTGCAGGTCACAGAAAGAAAATATGTGTCCCTGTCTTAAGATGATCTGTTGACTGTATATTTCTATTCATAAGGTGTTCTGGGTTATTTCTGTAATTACTGATCTGATATCTGTAGTGGACTGTATCTGTTGTATACTTGTTGATCATTTGATTCTTCATGAAAAGAAGTAGGGGGTTGTAGCTCCCTTCCAGGAGAGACTGGAAAACGAGAGAGAGTTGTAGCTCTCTGCAGGTTGCAGCCTGCGTGCTGGTAAAGGACTGCACCAGTACAAAATCATTGTAAAAAGAATTTCTTGAAAGAAGATAGAGACATATTGCAGCAGGTGGTTTTCTCCCGCATTGGGTTTCCACCTTACATCTTGTGTTCTTTGGTGTGACTGTCTATTTTCTTTATTCATGCTCATTATTTTATGGTACTGATATGCAAGAATAATTCAAAAGATCAAATAAGGAAGATTTGGTAAATTGCTTGATAATACTGATTCACCCCCCCTCTCAGTATTATTTCCAACATGGCTTCGATAACTTTGTTGTTGCTCTCTACATGCTCGTTCGCCTGCGGGTGATACGAAGAAGTAATTCTATGTGTAATGTGATGATTATTCAGTGTAGCAGCAATCTTGTGACCCATGAATTGTGGCCTCCCATCAGTAATCATTTCTTTGGGTAAACCATACTGCACAAAAATTTCAAAAAGAAATCTAATAACAATTTTCTTTGTTGCTCTTGGTAACGCTACTGCTTCCATCCACTTAGTTACATATTCTGTTGCGACCAATATATACGATTTCGGGTTGGATGATGGTTTGATCGGCCCAACAAAATCTAATGCCCAATCCTAAAAAGGTTCTATCACCAATTGTGGATGCAGGGGCATTTCATCAGATTTCCTAGGGCAGCCCATCCTTTGGCAACTATCGCATGCCTGAACAAATTTCTTAGCATCCTTAAAAATAATAAGCCAGTAGTAGCCCTTTCGTAGAATTTTATGTCCAGTTCTACGGTCTGCAAAGTGTCCACTGCAAGGTCCTTCATGGAAATATTTTAAGATATCATAAATTTTGTCCTCCCTGATGCACCTGCGGATGTGCATGTTAGCCTCTGTGTGGAAAAGATATCCTCCAATCTAGGAGAAACAAGTGTTGCATTGCACAATCAATTTGCGTTCTCTGGATGTCAAATGTTTGGGCAATTTTCCCACTACTAATTAATTCACCACATCTTCATATCATGGTGTTTTTATGGCCACAGCAAAAAATGTTCATTCGGGAACTAATCCTCCACCACCACTATATCATCTTTTCTTGATACTTGGGAGAGGAAGTCTGCCACTGTGTTCTCCTTCCCTGGTTGATCCCTTATAGTTATGTCAAATTCCTGCAAAAGTAGTAACCAACATGTCACTCTTCCATTTTTGATAGTTTTGTTGGCCAAATATTTAATAGCAGAGTGATCAGTATACAGAAAGACAAGATATCCAGTTATATAGTGTCTAAATTTGTTTATAACATAAATAACAGCTAGAAACTCTTTTTATGTGATTGTATAGTTCAACTCAGCAAGTGTTAGGTTTTTGCTAATGTAATATATAGCTAGGGTTTCTTGTCCAAGAACAACTCCAATAGTTGTATCTGATGCATCCGATGAAATCTGGAAAGGTATACCCCAGTTCCACCCTCATAATACCAGTGCTATCAATACTAACCGTTTAAGATCTGTGAAGGCAGTGTCACATTTATTAGTCCATATAAAATCAACATTCTCTGTCAAGACATATAAAGGTGCAGCAATCTGCGAAAAATTCTTTATAAATCTACAATAATATCCAGCAAATCCCAAAAAACTACGTACCTATGTTTGAGTGCAGGGAGTAGCTAATAAGAGGATTACCTGTATCTTTGTTGGATCTACCTGAATTCTAGCTGCTGAAATGTAATGACCCAAAATCAGGCCCTCTATCATCATCATATGACATTTCTCATGACTTAAGCATAGCCTAGTAGCAATACACCGTTCTAGGACTTTCTCCAATGTCTGTAATGCCTGATCAAAGTCATCCCCGTAGGGTGTAAAATCGTCCATGTACACCTCCAATCCTTCATTTATCAAGTCTGTGAAAATACTGAGTATGGCTCTTTGGAATGTAGCAGGTGTGTTGCACAATCCAAAAGGCAATACTCTGTAAGCAAATGTTCCCCATGGGTAGGTAAAAGTAGTTTTATCCTGGTCTTCAGGGGCAATCTAAATTTGGTTGTAGCCACTGAAGCCATCCAGGAAAGAGAAGAATTTCTTCCCTGCCAGTGTATCTAGGACCTGATCGATAAATGGAAGGGGAAAATGGTCTTTTTGTGTTGCTTTGTTGAGTTCTCTGTAGTCAACACATATCCTCCATTTTCCATTCTTTTTGGGGACAACGACTAATGGGGAAACCCATTTACTGTCAGATATAGGATAAATAAAATTCACATCTAATAATTTTTTAAGTTCTTCTTTCACAATATCCTTTAGATGAGGATTCAATCTACGCTGCAGTTGTCGAATGGGTCTTGCATCCTTTTCAGTGTAGATGTGGTGCATGCATAACTGAGGGTCAATCCCTTTCAAGTTTGGGTAGTCCCATGCAAAAGCCCCTTTGTATTTCCTAAGGACTTGGATAAGTTTCTATTACTGGTCGCTACTCAGATTACTGTTGATGTTCAGGATCTTCCCTTCCTCGATTTCGATAGGCTTGCTATTATAGACAGTGGTTGTTGGTATTGGTTGGTCATTGATATCTCTTAGGGAATATTCTTCAATATCATTGTCAAGGACTGCTTTAATCATGTGACATCTCAAATTAGACACCGTAACAGGGTGATTGATAAAAGTATTAATGACATCATCTTACATTTGGTTTTTGAATTCAAGGGCATCTGCCATAGTCAATGGTGAATGAATATTTTCTGTTAAATATGTTACAGGTTGTTTCCGAGTTTTTACAATGGTTAGGCTTGGTTGAGCGAGAGGGTATAAGACTAGATTCTTTACATCATTTCCTTGAGTTATGGTCATACTGCCTGTCTGGCAGCTAATATAAGCATCAGCTTTTGCTATCCAAGGCCTTCCTAATATTAATGGATGTCCATCTAGTCGGTTCCTATGGTTAATAATAAAAAAATCTATCAGATATTCCCAAGTGTCTACAGAAACCATCACATCCGGTAATGTTCCTTCTGGCTTAATGACTGAGCAGTCAGCAAGTTCCAACAAGGTAGTTGTTGGTTCCAAGGCTGTGATGCCAAGAATTTCACAACAACTAAGAATGTTAATGGCTGCTCCTAAATCAACTAAAGCATTGGAAAAAGAGCAGCCATTTATCT
Source organism: Pinus tabuliformis (assembly GCA_031772625.1). Lineage (NCBI taxonomy): Eukaryota > Viridiplantae > Streptophyta > Pinopsida > Pinales > Pinaceae > Pinus > Pinus tabuliformis. The sequence goes on from CM062804.1 coordinate 706,826,630, forward strand.
GGACTATGACAATGGGGTTTCCCGGGCCTTCATATTTTACAGTTGTCTCTTTGCCTAATAATAAATTAGACAAAGTCTTGACAACATGGACAGTTGGGTTTATTTTTGTTTTCCTCACAGACATCTTTATACACAATTCTTCAATAGTTTTAGCATATATTAGAATGTCTTGAATAGCCTGGAGGAGGGGTATTTTTATACAGATATTCTTGAGTTCACCCAGAAGATGAAAATCAGGATATTTAATTGGTTGAGGTATAATCAATCTTTCTAGGAATGGGGGAGAAGAAGTTATGATTTTCTCGGGATCCTTCTGCCTGACTATATCTTCTCCTTGCATTGTTTGCTGGCTATCTACAGTTGAAGGCTTATCCGGAAATGTCCCTTTGATTTCATGTTGCAGTTTTTCATCCTCATCTGGGGTAATTATGCGTCCAGACCTTAACTTAATTTCATTACATTCTCTTGACTCCACTTCAGGATCTAGACTCTCAATAATTTGTATTGACTGGATGGGTCTGTTGTTAGGATTTGGATTTGGTCGGGCTGGGAGTTGTGGCTATATATTAGATTGAGCATTTTGTTGCAATGTGTAAGGTGCTGGTAAGGTTGGTTGAGATGGAGGAACTGTTCTAGAAGGTTGGTTTACTAATTGTTTCCAATTCAGTTGCCAGTTTTGATTTTGCGAGGTAGAAGGGGAACACTGCGAGGGATAGGGGTTACTCTGCCAGAATCGTGGAGGACAAGAGGAATTTGACCAATTTGATTTATTGGGCCATGATGGCACAGAAAAGGCTTTAGTGTCCAATTAGAGAAGGGTGGTTGGTTCTGGCACGTTGTCCCTAGATACTGCTGAGAATTATATTGTGAGGAAGGAAAGAACAAAGAAGGGTCTGTAGGCATACCTATCAGTCATGCTTTCCATTGACGGCACTGGTTCATCAGATATACTGGTTCCACTTCCTCCTCACCTTCCTTGAAGACCACTTTTAACACAGGAAGTGATGGAAAACTTTCCATAGCATGATCCTTAGTGAAAATTACGCATGTTTGTATCATATCTAGCAGACATTCTCTATGATTGTGTTTATTTCTACATTGTGGATGGAAAATAGCCAGGTTATGTTCTGCTTCAGCTTGTTTCTGTTTGGCTTGCATGATATCCAATTGTGTTGTCAGGGTCCCTAAGATATCGATCTTGAAATCTTTGAGCAAATTACCAATTTCAACTTGTGTAATGCTTCCTTCTAAGGTCCTCTTATCTCTAGTGATCGCATCGCACCCGATTGGTTTCAGCCTGGTACTACCTCTAGAACACCTGATACATAATTGTACAATATTGTTAAAATCCTCTTGATAAATATCCACTTTCCCCATTAAGTTTAATGTTTCTACCCATTGGTCTTTCATACCTTTAATCATTGTGGTTTTAAGAACTTCAGGGGGTAGGCTTGCATAAGGAGATATTTACATATTATATTGAAAACGTTCTACATATTCTTCAAGAGTCTTGTTAGTCTTAGCTACCATTTGAAATATTTCATCCTTCAATTCTCTACTTCGGCAAAAATCTTGGTATTTTTTCAGAAAGGTTGTTTTCATTTGTTCCCAGTCTTTAATGGTACCTCCACCAAGCCCCATAAACCAACGTAGAGCTTCTCCCTTCAGAGTAAAAGGAAACAGCTTCAATTTCTGGGGGTCAGTGGTGTAATCATAACCCCTACATAAAACATCGAATTCAAAAAGGAATGCATCAGGATCCTCTGAAGTTAGCCCATGAAAGGTAGGAGTATTTTGTAACGGGATGTCTTTCATGGGAGCATTGATAGTTGTGTCAACAATAGGATATTGTAATGTAGAGGTTTGAGGCTATCGCTGATTATTGGCCATTTACTCAGAAATATGCCAATACTCTTCAGGGATTTCTGGAGCTAGATATTTGTTCCTGGGAGGGCTAGAAGAGAATTGTAAAATTATTTTAACATCACTTCCTTGGTCTGGAATACTGGGGGTCCTTTTTTCAACCATTGTTTGAGCAGATTTGGGTTCTGATAATTTAGTACTACCTGTTTCTCCTCCTCCTTCACAGAGGTTGCAAGAATTCCCTTCTTGTAAAGGGCTAAACTGCAAATTTTTAGTATTCTGAAAACTCTGTTCAGACCCTTTAGTTCTACTGTGAATCTCAGCGTTAGCTACAGACGGTGAACCTGTGGCCTGAAGGGTTACAGTAGGATTTCTTGTGGAAACGATTCAAGGTCCTACTGATGATTGAGACTCAGCTTTTCTTATGATTTCTTCAATGAAGGTTGATTGTCCAAGGGTCATTGATCCCTTGGATTTTTCGGATTTGGATAGAGGAATTATATCGTTTTCTGCTCTTTTCTTCTTAGTCATTCATACAAAAATAAAAACATTCATTTCTACTTGAATTCCTAAGCAATTTTTTCTCAAAAGCAGGCAAGGGAGCAAGCACTTTACTTACTCGTATGCAAGTTCTTAAATTCTGTTTTTAATACCCAATTCTTTCACAGCAAATAGACATCAAATTTAGATTTCTACTTTCAATTCCTTCATAATTGTGCTGAAAAGCGGGCAAGGGAGCAAGAACTTTACTTACTCATACGCAAGTTCTTACCTTTCGTTTTTAATACCCAATTCTTTCCCAACAACAACTATCAAACATACGTCACTCTTGTATGAAATGGCAACACTCTCCCCGCCAACGGCGCCAAAATTTTGGGTGCTATAAGGTGTCTTTAAAAACTCCTAATTGCCTCACATTAATCATCAACCTGGGTACGCCTTTCTGTTCCAAGAGTGTACACAATATGTGCAAATGCTATATTTATGGAGAGTAATGATTTGAGATAATTCATTAAATTCAATATAAGATTAAACAGATTAAATTATAAATCTCAAGCTTGTAACTTCAAGGAAAATAATCTATCTAAGCATCAAAACTCAACCTTAATCAGAACCAAGACTCAATCTTAATCAGGAGATTCTAATTACAATCGCATCAACTAAGTGCACTGTAACAATAACAGAGCTCTTCTAGCTAATTCTAAACTACTGCAAAGGAATAAAGCATCCAATCCAATCAATAACACTTCTATCTTTTAATGAATTTGAAATAAATCTCTCCTAATGATTAATTGAATCCACAACATAAGTAAATGAAATCGATTGACAGAATTAAGAAGTAATGAAATACATACATGAATTCCACGCCAATGAAAGTAAACCATCTGTAAAACTGTAAAGCAAAGTAAATAAACTTGCGATAAAGGGAAAATAAAAACACAGGGAACAATAGTGGAATCCACATGTGACCGGGCCCAATCCGCTAGTGAATACTGCTTAACTACTTCAGAATATCATGAGTGAACAGCAACTCAATTCATGTATTAATCATCGAATTCAAATGTCATAACAACACACTATCTTCTTCAAGATTACACTTCGTATATTAAAATTACTACCCTCAAAAGGGTGAGAAGTTCCATTTTATAATCAAGAAGTAAAAGAGATAAATGTGATTCGTCAGGATCAGGAGATCCTGAGGAATTCGCAACTAAATGCTATTACCAGACAACATTCCAACTTGCACTAATCCTCTTGATTTATTCCTTGATTTGTCTACACAATACATGCTCCTTTTCCTCTGTTTATCATTTGTTGTTCAATCTTTTGAACATCAACTATTCCTTTGCCAATTTCTACATAAAAGCAACAAAAGTTAGCTTTGCTTAGTCGAACCGTATCAAAAGAAATTTTATTCATTTCTCATTGAAGTTTTATTAGCATCTTACTATATCAGGGTACAAATGCATAAAAAGAAGGAAAAAGACAATGTAATCAAGAGTAAACTTATACCTGTTGTACGACCCAACAATTTCTACTTCAGTTATCCTTCCATACCTCTATGATGATGTCATATAATTTTTTTCTACAATGCATACTATCTTACTTGTGATGCTTTCCATTATGACTATTATATTTTATAAGTGAAGGAGGTTATCTTAGTCATAATAAATGTCTTTCACTTCCTCCTTCTTTGTCTTCTTCTTTTCAAGTTCTTATACCTCTTCGGTGACATGGGCTTCATTTTTTTCCTTTCTCTTCTTGTTGTCCTTCTTGAGTTTAGGACAATTCCTTTTTAAATTCCCATATTCATTACATTCATAGCATTGGATCTTAGACATATCAATTTACTTTTGAAACTTCTTTCGAGACCCAAAATTACCAAAATTCCCTTTCTTCCTTGTTGAAGCTGCATATGCACGAGTTTTTTCATTTGACCCAACATCATTCATTGCCTTCAATCTGGATTCCTCAACCTTGCATAATGACCATAGATAGCTGAATGGAGTGGTTTCCTTCTTCCCATAGATACTTGGTACAAACTTCTCCCATTCATAAGGTAGTGTATTGAGCACAATAGTGGTCATCTCTAGATCAAACATTACTTCTCCAAGTTCTTATAGTTGGTCACTATTTTCAGATACCTTCATGAAATGTGGAGCTATCCCCCCCTTGAGATTTTCATTTTGTATAGTTCGGTTCTTAAATATATGATTTCTCCTACAGTGCTCACGGGAAACAACTTCACCAATTTGTCATAGATATCCTTCATTGTCTTTAACTTTGCAACTTAAGGGATAAGAGAATCCATTATTGACTCTATTAGGATCCTTTGTGCCCTTATTTCTCCTTTCATGTACTTTTATAGTGCTTGATATTTCCGTTGAGATGGTTTGGTGATGGAGCCCTTTACATATTCAATAACTTCATTCTCCATGAGAATCAATTCTCTTTTTCCATGCAAGGTAGTTCAAGAACCCAACCAATTTATTGTTCTCCTTGCATAATGAAGTCGTAGATTGAGACATAAAAATATATATAATACTCACTTGTCTAGTGAAGATGCTTCTTTGAAGACGATATCTTCAAATTGATGCCTTCTTTATGATGTTGATAATTGAAGATGTCTTCTTGAATATGATTTCTGCCTTTATGATGTCTTCCTTCTTCAAAGATGACAATATAGCTTCTTCTTTTTTAATGAGAGGGAGATTACCTTTATTTTTTTATGATGATGGCAATTCTTCTTCCTACCTCCTTTGGATGTATAAATGTAGAATGTGGAGACTTCAAAATGATTTAAATTTGTTACATCCTTTTTGAATGGAAGTATGGTCTTGGAGGTCTTCTTCTTCTTCCAAGGGTTGTGATGATGTGATCCTTGTGATGTGATGGACAGTCCTCCTTAATGCCTTTTGTTTCTTCTTGGTTATGTCTTTGTGCTCGGCCCTTATGTATTCTTCTTCAATGGAGAGATCTTTAATCCACCTCTTCTTCTTAATGTTTTCATCTTCACTCTGATACCATGTTGAGAAATATAGGGGTAGCTAGATGAGGTGATTTCTCTTACTTCGATAACTTCTTTTGATGTAATTTTACTTAATTGATGTATCTACTTATCTTTGATTATTACAGTGTTATTTAATCATCAAACAGCTACCAAACAATGAATATCAATGAGACAAGAGGACATAAGATGTAGGCTACTAGCTAGGGCCAAAAACTCTCCTCTTGAGAGGAAAACCCACAAGAATTATTCTCTTCTTTTAGAATGTTCAGATGATGAATTCCAAGACCTATGACCCTAGAAAAATACCCCTCCAAGGCCAAGTCATTTTCTCCTTTTGATGAGCTTGTCTTCCATAAAGTAAACCCAAGTCAACTTGCTCCAAACTTCAGATTTTCAGGCTCTTGTTCAGAATTTTGACTTGCTTCTTCAAGATTGCAATTCTGGCTTCTGCTGCATAATCCCTAGCTAATGCATCTAAGATAAAGATGGTGAATTTCTTCTATTTTATCCTTCACTTGGACAGTTGCTTCTTCTCTAGCAATTCGGCTTGCAGAATAATCATTCCTTCATCTAATTTCGGTCTCTTAATATGAATACAATATTTTGATCTTTGTTGCAATAAGTGATACACTAATGTTTTCACATGTGAGAGGGATTAAAGCCCAAAAATCAGATTTTTGGTTTCACCTTTTGTGTCCTTGTTTCTCCTTTTTTGTAGGGCATCGGCCATCTTCTTCATCACTTCCCTACAACAAAACATCATGTAGAACCAATTTTCATTCCATCCTTATATTCATCAAGGAGTCACCTTCTAGTCCAGATATGGCTATTCTTTATACATCTACCTCTTCCAAGTCATGTTAATTTTTGAATCTCCCATTCAATTGCATCAGTACTAGTTGTAGGTAACTTTTTAAAACCTTCTTCTAGTAGTTGTGCTTCAACCTAACCATATGTTTTTCAAAATCAAAATCAACAATAAATCAAAGTTACTTTTTTGTGATGGCCTTTCATCATGGCATCAGCTTCTTGAAATATCAACATCCTACTCATTTATGAATCTATCTCTAAGACATACATTATTCTCCTTATCCAACATTCATGTTAGGGTTTTCATACCTGATTTATGGAGACTTCATAGCTAATCCATCTTATTATCATATGTTGATCACTAATTTTACGTGACTATAGATGCATCTTTTCATGAACTCTTCTTTCACCTTTCTTCACATAGCTCCTTCATCATAGGAACGATAGTTGCTAACCTCCTTATATTCTTCATGAGGTCATACTATGTTTATTTCATCTTTTCAATACATATAAGACTTCAAGGCACATTGTCTACATGCCTTCATGCATTATTCTAATGGAAGAGTTTATTCTTCTTCCATCATGCTCATGAGAGAATTTTAACCCATACTATATGAAACCATATGATTACATGACTTTATATATCTATTAATTATATACATACCTTTTCCTTCTTTTTTTCATCTTGACTTCCTTTTCCTTGCTTGAAGATGAAAGTAATTCAACCAACTTGACATGTTGCACTCCTTTGCCACCATACCTTCATCCTTCCAAACAATGGATCTTACACAAGGTGGAAGGTAGACATTTTTCGAGACACTTGCTTCTTCTAAGTAGAGGTGAACCTTCTAATGAATATTTCAATGCAGGATCTTGATGATCCTTATTCTACAAATGATCCTTTCTATTGATGATGATGTATGATGATCTCTTTATTTTCTATCTTTCTAGATTAGTTTTTCTAACCATATATATTGCTACTGTGGTTATCATTTTATGCTTCCAATGAAGATGTCATGAGCTACTTCCTTTCTATCATGATGACTGCTTCAACTATATATATTTCTACTTTAGTTATCTTTCCATACCTCTATGATGCTTTCATCTCAGTTTTTGCTACAATTCATTCTATCTTACTTGTGATGATTTCCATTATGACAATTATATTTTATAAGTGAAGGATGTTTTCTTATTCATAATAAAGGTATTTCACTTCATCCTTCTTTGTCTTCTTCTTTTCAAGTCCTTCTACCTCTTTGGTGACATGGACTTCATTTATTTCCTTTATCTTCTTGTTGCCCTTCTTGAGTTTAGGACAATTCCTTTTGAAATTCTCATATTCATTACATTCATAGCATTGGATATTAGACATATCAATTTTCTTTTAAAACTTCTTTCGAGGCCCAAACTTACCAAATTTCCCTTTCTTCCTTGTTGAAGTTGCATATGCTTGAGTTTGTTTATTTGACCCAACATCATTCTTTTTTCTTTGATCTAGATTCCTCAACCTTTCATAATGACCACATATCTCTGAATGGAGTGGTTTCCTTCTTCCTATAGATACTTGATACAAAATTCCCTCATTCATCATGTAGTGCATTGAGCACAATAGTGGCCATCTATAGACCATACATTACTTCTCCAAGTTCTTGTAGTTGGTATCTAATTTTAGATACCTTCATGAAATACGAATCTATCCCTTCTTCCCTTGATATTTTCTTTTTGTATATTTTAGTTCTGAAAGATATGATTTCTCCTGCAATGCTCATGGGAAAAAACTCCACTATTTTTTCATAGATATCCTTTGTTGTCTTCAAATTTGCAACATAAGGGATAAGAGAACACTTTATTAACTCTATGAGGATTCGTTGTGCCCTTATTTATCCTTGTGATGTGATGGATAGTCCTCCTTGATGGCTTTTGTTTCGTCTTGATGATGTCCTTGTGCTCAACCCTTATGTATTCTTCTTCAATGGAGAGATATTCAAGTTGCTTCTTCTTCTCAATGTTTTCACCTTCACTCTGATACCATGTTGATAAATCTAGGGGTAGCTAGATGAAGTGATTTCTCTTACTTTGATAACTTCTTGTGATGTAATTTTACAAGTTGATGTATCTTATCTTTGGTTATCACAATCTTCTTTAATCATCAAACATCTACCAAACAATGAAGATCAATGATACAAGAGGACACAAGATGTAGGCTACTAGCTAGGGCAAAAACATATCCTCTTGAGAGGAAAACCCACGAGAATTCTTCTCTTCTTGTAGAATGTTCAAATGACAAATTCGAAGACCTATGAACTTTAACAAATACCCCTCCAAGACCAAGTTATTTTCTCCTTTTGATGAGCTTGTCTTCCATAAATTCAACCGAACTCAACCTGCTCCAAAATTCAGATTTTCAACCTCTTTTGTAGAATTTTAGCTTGCTTCTTCAGGACTGCAATTTCAACTTTTGTTGCATAAATCCTAACTAGCACATGTGAGATAAAGATGGTGAATCTCTTCTCTTTTCTCCTTCACTTGGACAATTGCTTATTCTCTAGTAATTTGACTTGCAAAATAATCATCACTTCATCTAATTTCACTCTCCTAATATGACTACAATATTTTGATCTATGTTGCAATAAATGATGCCCTAACATTTTTTCACGTGTGAGGGATCATAACCCAAAACTCAGATTTTTCAGTTCCACCTTTTTTCTCCTCGTTTCTCCTTCTTCTTCTCTTGTCCAAGGTCTTCCTTTCTTCCTTGATCAAACTTCTTGGATGCATCTCAAATGAGGTTGAGTGATTCTTATTTATAATCTTCTTGTGAACCTTAATATGTTGACTTCTCACTGCTTATAGGCCAACTTGTCTTAGACGGATATTTGACATACTTTATGACTCAAATAAATTTATTTTACATAATACAAGATTTCCAATAGGGCCTTTACATATGAAAATTACTTCTTTGACTCCTAGACTTTATGACAAAGCCCTAGAAGCACTCAATTGGTGTTTGACCTACGAATAAAATGACCTTGAGCATGAAACCCATGCTACAAAATAATAAGAATAAAAATAATAAAATTTGTTTTCTCTTTACATCAAATACATAAAATCATGATTAGACATTATGAAGATCGAACCTAGTTACACATTTCAAAAAAGGTGGAACCATTATAAATATTAATTGTGTTGTTAAAAATGAATTACGATGCATGAGTAGTCTATGTGATATGTGACAATCAATAGAGAAAAGAGTTGTGTTGTGCAGTATCCGAGAGGTATAATAGTTAACCAATAAGAATATATATTTGTTGAGGAAAATAGTAAAAGAAGAAGATCAGAGATAAAGGGGTTTGAACGAACATAATTAACAATAGTTCCTATGAATAAATATCTAGTTTGGAAATTTAATGAAAAAGGGAATTTGTGCAGTCAAGTATAAGAACATGCATGCTAGTTAGGAGAGAAATATATGTTTTCTATTTATGTAATATTAAAGGTTAGATGGGAATGAAGGTGACTAAAATATTGTAGAAGAGAATAGTGAATCAAAAAAAAAAAAAAATGAAGATCAAAGAAAAATGTGACACAAAAGAATTTTTGTAAAATACATTGGATCATAAATCTAAGGGGATTGGTGTTTCCTGCAAGTTGATGCCTACAAATCTAATGGGATTGGTGTCTCCTATAAGTTCGTGCTTGAAAATCAAAGGGGGTTAGTGTCTCGTGTAGGTGGGTGCCTACAAACATTGCAACAATATGTTGGTTCCTGCATAAGAACACTCAATTAAAAGTTTTGTGGTTTTCTACCATATGGGTTTCCACGTATATCTTGTGTTCCATGTTCTGATGTGATTTATATTTTATTGTGTTTGAATGAATGAATTAAGTAAACTTTTATTATATTGATTGAGCTCCCCCCTGTCTCAATATAATTGTGAATCCAACAACTACAACCAAATTCACTTCCTTCATAGACAGTTTAACCATTGGAAGGTAGATCTTAGAGGGACCAATGGCCAGTCAGAATGGATCCTTTTCAAACAAAGCACCACTCTTTGATGGAACCAATTATGATTTATGGAAAGTAAGAATGGTATCCGATTTGATGTCTCTTGGCATTAACATTTGGCTATCTATTGTGGATGGATACAAAGTTCCAATAACTCCTCCAACAAATCAAGATCGGAAAAGGGAATTTACAAACAATGCAAAAGAAATGAATGCAATTATATGTGGTTTTGTTGAATTTGAGTTCATTAAAGTGATGCAGTGTAAATCTTACAAGGAAATATAGGATGAGCTTCAGATTAGCTATGAAGGAGATTAAAAACTAAAGAGAGTCAAATTTCAAACACATAAAATGTAGTTTGAAATTTTAAGAATGAAAGAATATGAAGATATTGTATTTCTTCAAGTGGACGAAGTTGTAAACATTATTAAAGGACTTGATGAAAAGTTTGATGAAGTAGTAATTGTTCAAAAAGTGTCAAGCTCTCTTTCCATGAGATTCAATGCTAAAATTTTAGCCATTGATGAGATGAAATATCTATAAACTTTAAAGATGGATAAACTGCATGGAATTCTCATTGTGTATGAAATGAGGATCAGAAAAGAGAGTTCAAGGTAAAAGGAAACTACCTTCGGAGTGTCAAAGAAAACAAATGAACATCATGCCCAAGACTTCTCTACCTATGAATCAGATATAGAGGAGGTTCAATTCGTAAGGAAGCTGAAAAGGGGATATGGAATGTATAAAGGTAAATTACCCTTTGAATTATTTGATTGTGGTAGATTTGGTCATTTTTTATCTTAATGTCCATGTACTAAAGTAGAATATCACCAAAAAGAAAGAGAATATAAGGATAGGAGCATATCTCACAAATATAAGAAGGGAAATCTTCTCAAGAAGAAAATCTTATATTCCAAATAAAACAATTGTTCATCAAAAGAAATAAATGAACATACATTTGATGAAGAGAAAAAAGAATGTCTACTCATTTCCATAGAGACTAAGTATAATAATAAAAATAATTTAGATTGTTGAGAAGAATTTGTTGAAACATAGATATAACTTGAAGGTGAACTTGTTAGTGCTCTAAATGAAATAAAGAGGCTTAGAAGAAAGACCAAAATTTTAAAGGAACAATTGCAAACTGTAGAAAAGGAATATCATAGTTCTAATGAAGAATCAAACAATCTTCTAACATTCAATCAGTAGAATTAAAACTAGCATTTGCACCTTATGTTGCAAAGGGAACGTCGTAAGGCATAGAGTGGTGAAGAATGGCATAGAGTGGGGAAGAATAGGGACATGTATAGAGTGGGGAAGGATAGGGACATGTGGATGGACATTGTTGAAAGCAAGGGTGGATGATAATGAGTTACAATTGCAATAGTTAGTTATGTGTATTCGTAAAATGGATTTATTTTAATGTTGTTGTTATTGTTGTTGTTGTTGCTGTTGTTTTTTTTTTTTTTCAAATCCCTGAGATGTAATTTTTCCATATGCCACCTATTTATGGAGTTATTAGAAAATACTATTAGATTGTAATGGAAGAGGTGAAAGAAATGATACGACATTGTGAACAACATCATGCTCGTCGTTCCATATTTGAAAATGCATGAAAAATTGTTGGAGCGATCATGATAATAATAAAAATTCCAGCATGATTTTGAAAAAATTTAGCTAAATTTTTTGAAAAAGTGGATTATAGTTGTCAAGTTTTAGAATTTTGAGTGCCTTAATTTTGCACAGAAAATGATAGAAATTACAGCATGATTTTGGAAAAATCCAGCTAATTTTTTTGAAAATGTCAATTACAGGGGTCAAGCTTCAGTATTTTGGGCACCCAAGAATTCATGATGGATGCTAAATCCATTTCCGCCATCCAAAAACAATTTAAACACTCCCACAGTCAAATTTCGGAATTTGCTGCCCAGACAAAATTGTGACCTCTTTCGATATAAACCATGAGGATATTAAATGTCCTTAAAAACCACAGCACAGAACTTGGGAGCTTCAAGACCCAGGAAGGGAATTTGGTAACATTTTTAAATGTAGTTTCCAATAAAAACTGATGGGAATCACCCACAAGCTTTCAAGTTCATGGCCCCTAAAATTTTGCATTCTTGATAATGTTTTCTCACTATTTCAATGTCAATTTCATGATGCTTCCAAAAAAAATTACAAAACAATTTTATAAGTTTTAATTTCTATCTATAAAATAGCTACTCCATCATGAAGAACAGAGATTATTGCTACTCCATCATGAAGAATAGAGAACTTGCGAGCTTCGAGACCCATGAATGGAATTTGGTAACATTTTAAATCAAGTTTCCAATACAAGCTTTCTCAATCTGACAGAATCACCTACAAGCTTTCAAGTTCATGGGCCCTAAATTGTTGCATTCTTGATGATGTTTTCTCACTGTTTCAATGTCAATTTCATGATGCTTCCAAAAAACTATAAAACAATTTTAAAGTGTTAGTTTTTATCTATAAATTAGCTACTTCATCATGGAGAATACACATTTGTTAGGTATTATTTGGCATTTCACATCATGTTGTATTATGAGTCATTGTGTAAGTAAAGCAACAAATGTAACCCGCATGTCTAATTCAAATCCATTACTAGTAGTTCATTCTATCAATTTGTGATGCTTATATGACATATATTGTCTAAAATGACGCAAGCATAAAAGTTCAATGCAGTACTGCAAGCATCCTGGTTTGGTTGAACTCATTCTGTCAATTTGTGATTCTTATATAACATATAGTCTTTAAGGAAGCAACCAAGAAAACTTCAGTACAGTCCCGTAAGCCTCCTGCTTTAATTGACATTCCATTCATTTACATTCCAAGGAAAATTGTAAAGTTATAACTAAAATTGTAAGTTGGTTTGGATGGCCTAAGACCCGACATATCAAATCAGAAAAGGTAATTACTAAAATTCAGGTTATAAAGGCCCAAATCCGTTGGCATTGCTCCACTATGAAAATTATTGATCTTAGTGAAACCGCATATTTATGATACAAAGAAAGTGTAGATACAATATGATCTTTGGATGATAATCCTTCAGGTAAAGGCTAAAGTGTCAACACATCCTTAGCCTCAAATATCTCTAAATAGAATGGACACAATAAGCTCTAGAACATGGCATTCACTAAACTCGTACTTTGAAACAAATTTCAAAGTATTCTCAGTTATTAACTTGCATATCTACATGCATACAGTGCAACAGGGTAAGTATAAATAGGGAAGGCCACAGCAGAAAAGGCCTGAAGCTGATGTAGCTTCTCCTGGTTACATAGCCTCTCTTCACTTTGTCCGTTGTATGATAAGTACATCTAGAAAAGCTAGAAAATTTATCAATTGGAAGTCGAATAGTTCTGCTGGCGCATCTTGGCACCCCAAGATGATGCTTGACCCACATCTCTAACATTAGCTCTCTGCTTTATATTGTAGAGTCGGTCTTCCCATCTTGATCTCCATTCTTCTTTTGCAAGTTCCTTCTTGTTAACTCCAATCGTTTCAACGACACCAGATGACAAAATTCATCCAACAAAGTTTTAAGATTAATCTTATGGAGGAAAATCAGTTCGAGGTGCTTAAGGTGACCTATTGATTTTGGTAAATTTAAGTTGGCTCATCAATTCTCCATATTCTCCTCTGCCAAAGCTCTCAACTCTCTCTTTCAATCTCAGTTATCATAGATTCACAATCTCAGTTAGCACAGATTCACAGACACATGACATAAACATCCACACATATACACAACACACATTACAAAAAAGCAAATATAGCAGTACATGGGTAGGTAGTACATGGGAATATGAATGATAGAGAGTATATTTAAAAACCTTATTTAAAAAACATAAATGTAAATGGCTTTATTTTTTAAGATACTAATATTTTGGAATCTATTTGTCTCAAACTATGTGTTTACATTTCTTCCATAATAATCGCTAAATGTGAAGCTTATTATATATGCTTTGTCCCTATCCAAAAAGGATGAGTCAATCTGAGACCATCCATTCAAACACAGAACAGCAAGGCAAATATGCGTCCTATCGTGAGCTATATGGGTAACATTCATCAGAGAATCTACCAAGGCTATATGCTAGGCAGACCTTGCACTTTCTCCATAATGTTTTAATTTGGATTGTCGAAAGGCAACTACACAACCTCCCTCAACAATCTAACATCTTAGAATACAAACTTTGCCTGACATATAACCTTTTGCTAAGACTTAAATTGTGCATTCATTTCAAATTTATTTCTTTGCTTTTCACATTTCAAGCACCTTCACTTGTTGCTGCAACTGCTCCAGTAATCCCACCTCAGCCCACTGCTTAGGACAACCCTTAGCATCAGTGTACTCCAACGACATACAATGTTGGATACCTGGCAGCCCTTCTAACTTGGAGCACCCATGAACATTTAATACCCAAAGCTTTGTCAGTTCGGCCAATCCCCGTATGCTCTTTAGCTTCGCACAATCATATGCCTGCAACTCTTTCAAAGATACCAACGTTTCAATACCTGCCAGCTCCTCTACATTTTTGCACTGACTAATGTCCAGCACTTGAAGTTTCGGAAGACCAGAAAGCCCTACTATCTTCCTCAAGTTAGAGCAATTAGTCAATTCTAGTTTTATCAGAGTCTTTGGCAATGTTCCGACCTCCACCAGATGATTACAAAACCTGAGGGAGACATATTTAAGGATGGGGCAGACACCTGTGGTAAATGATACCTATGATAATTTCGTGTTATAAACTTCTAAGACTTTCATCTGAGGCATGCAGTTGTCATTAGGAGATTCTAAATTATTCAATGTTTGCAACCGGAAATTCAATACTCTCAACTCAGTCAACTGAGTCAACAGTCAAATAGTCACTGGCAAATGTTTCAATTCACTGCAATTCTCGAGCCTCAATTCCTGTAAGATCTTTAAGTGACCAAGTGAAAGTGGTATACTATCCAGTGAAGGGCTCCCTATTTCCAGAACTTCTAAATCGCCCAAGTCTCAAATTTCATTTGGAAATTCTTTTATGTTTGTACCCCTAAGATCTAATTTTTTTAGGTACTTTTGATATGCTATTTGCGGAGGTAATATTTCAATGTTCTTACAATAGGAAACATATAAACATTCAAGTGTGCTGATGTTTCCCAGTGTTTCGCTAGAGACCCATGAACATTTAATACCCGAAGCTTTGTCAGTTCGACCAATCCCCGTATGCTCTTCAGCTTCGCACAATCATATGCCTGCAACTCTTTCAAAGATACCAACGTTTCAATACCTGGAAGCTCCTCTACATTTTTGCACCAACTAATGTCCAGCACTTGAAGTTTTGGAAGACCAGAAAGCCCTGCTATTTTCCTCAAGTTAGAGCAATTAGTCAATTCTAGTTTTATGAGAGTCTTTGGCAATGTTCCGACCTCCACCAAATGATTACAAAACCTGAGGGAGACATATTTAAGGATGGGGGAGACACCTGTGGCAAATGATACCTCTGATAATTTTGTGTTATAAAATTCTAAGACTTGTAGCCGAGGCATGCAGTTGTCATTGGGAGATTATAAATTATTCAATGTTTGCAACCGAAAATTCAATACTCTCAACTGAGTCAACAGTCAAATAGTCATCGGCAAATGTTTCAATTCACTGCAATTCTCGAGCCTCAATTCCTTTAAGATCTTCAAGTGACCAAGTGAAAGTGGTAGACTGCCTAGTGAAGGGCTCCCTATTTCCAGAACTTCTAAATCGCCAAAGTCTCCAATTTCATTTGGAAATTCTTTTATGTTTGTAGCCCTAAGATCTAATTTTTTTAGGTACTTTTGATATGCTATTTGCGGAGGTAATATTTCAATGTTCTTACAATAGGGAACATCTAAACATTCAAGTGTGTTAATGTTTCCCAGTGTTTCACTAGAGACGGTCAAATTATACCAGCAACTCAAATCAAGATATAAGACAAATTAAATTACCAAAAGAACCTGGAAGCATCTGCAACTGTAGGGAGTGAGACAGACCTATGTATTTCAGGTTTATTAAATTACCGAAAGACTTTGGAAGCACCTGCAAATGAGAAGAGTGAGACAGATCGATGTAATCCAAGTTTATTAAGTACCCAAAGGAATCTGGCAGTGACTTTAGATTTGGGCAACTTGTTAACTCCAATCGTTTCAACGACACCAAATGACAAAATTCATCCAGCAAAGTTTTAAGATTAATCTTATGGAGGACAATCAGTTCGAGGTGCTTAAGGTTCCCTATTGATTTTGGTAAATTTAAGTTAGCTCATCAATTCTCCATCTTCTCCTCTGCCAAAGCTCTCAGCTCTCTCTTTCAATCTTAGTTATCATAGATTCACAATCTCAGTTAGCACAGATTCACAGACACATGACATAAACATCCACACATATACACAACACACATTAAAAAAAAGAAAATATAGCAGTACATGGGTAGGTAGTACATGGGAATATGAATGATAGAGAGTATATTTAAAAACCTTATTTAAAAAACATAAACGTAAATGGCTTTCTTTTTTAAGATACTAATATTTTGGAATCTATTTGTCTCAAACTGTGTGTTTACATTTCTTCCATAATAATCGCTAAATGTGAAGCTTATTATATATGCTTTGTCCCTATCCAAAAAGGATGAGTCAATCTGAGACCATCCATTCAAACACAGAACAAAAATGTTTTTTTTTACAACAATCCCAATCAAGGAAACCATCATGGTTAATTTTATTCAGTCCAACTAACAACACTTCCTGAGAATTGAATTATCCACTTTGTAGAACATTATAAAATTTCAACTATGTCAAGTATTTCTTCATTATCATCTTGAAATTACTTATACCTTCAAAAAGTCCAGTAAGTAATTTTTTCATGACCAGACATGGGGCTAAGAAAGGCATATTGCAAACTCGAAGTCAGTCATCATGGGTTAAATCCATCTTTGATGGAGCATCCAGGAGCAAACCAGGCAATGCATAGGGAGGGGAATGTCGAGAAACGAGCTTGATCACATTATGCAGATTTTAGCCAAGATTTTGGAATCCTTATCTAACAACCAAGAAGAGATGGAGGGCATTCAAGGGCAAGCCATGCCTTCCACAGACCAGCCCTGGGGAAGGGACATTGGAGGTTCAAAGATGAACATGGTCACAATGGAGGAATGTTAGGCATGCTTTAAATTCAATATTAATGGAGCATCCAAAGGGTAACCCAAGCCTTGCAAGGGCAGGGGAGTGTTTAGAGATAAACATGGTCACATTCCACTTATGTTAGGCAAGTTTTTGGATAACAAATCTAAAACAATCAACCAGAGTGAACGATATACAAGGGCAGGCCATATTGCTCAGGGCAACACTGAGGAAGCTGGACATGGGGTTTAGAGATGTGCATGGTTACATTGGAAGACTGTAAGCCAAGTTTTTCAAAATCAGGCAAAGATGGAAGGCATCGTATTTGGGCATAGCAAGGAAAGGATGCAAAACTCAAAATGGTGATTTTCTATCGGGAATAGAGACTTATTATAACCAATAGCAATGGGAAAATATTTAACTGCTGGTGGGAGGTGGGCAACAAGGTCTCTTCAATACAAGAAGCGAAAAAAGTGTTTTGAATCTCGATGGATGGGAGTTCAGACATGTATAAAGGCCTCCAAATAAGATCACGGATTGATTAACCAACCAGAGAATCTTAACTAAGTCCTTCCGTTATCATTCTCAAGAATCCTTTTACCAATGTACAAGGGTAACAAAAAGTTGTGCTATCCAACTTAAAAGTGAGGTCCTGAAGTCCTATCATCTGGGCTTTTTAGACAATCTATGTAACTGCTTAGTGTATATGGGCAACTATAGTCCTAAATATTGCTGATATTAAAAATTCGGAGGGCGTTTTCTCTAAGAAAAATTGAAATAAAATAAAATATTAAAAAAAATCTGGTACAAAAATATCAGAAAGTACTTTACCTGTAGAGACACCACAGCTTAGAATACAGACTTTGCTAAGAGGAGCCTTCGGATTAATTTTGGCAACACAACCAACATGCACAACAGTGTACTCGCTGAAAGTCGATGTACCAAGGAAGTGGTAAATTGGCTTTCCATTGATGGAAAACCTTGACTTTCCATCACTTATCATGACCCCTCTCTCAGTATTAATTCTTAGCAGATCACACATGTTGCTCTCTTCTGACTTGTAATGTCTACATTCCTTGTATTCTCCAGTAAATACAGGAAGCACACTGTCACCCAGCTTGAGGTCAGTTACCCCTTCTCCAACACATTCAACAACTCTGTGTCAACAATTTCCAGAATTAGCAGGAAATCAATCACAGGAAAATTTTCCCGTGAAATGCTATGATTGAATAATTATGACCTAATAATTATTGTCATAGGAAAAAACAGAGTGAATACCCAGTTGCTTCATGTCCAAAGATGCGGGGAAAGAGAGGCGTTTGACCCTGCAACCAAAGCAGTAATAGACATTTCATCACCAAGAAAAATTAATTGCACCCAAAGAAAGATGAGTTCTCCACGGTCCTGGTGGAGGAGATGTCCATGTGTGTATGTCTCTGAGTGTGTAACACTAATGAAACATCCATCTTAACCCCAAGATCGACTAAGCCTTTTGAGGAGTCAAAACAATCCAAGCAGAAACTTCTAGTTGTTAAAAAGATCAAGGTTTAAGATGGATCTAAATTACAATAGGAAACATCTAAACATTCAAGTTTTTTGATGTTTCCCATGTTTCGCTAGAGACGGTTAAATTATAGCACCAACTCAAATCAAGATATTCAAGACGAATTAAATTACCAAAAGAACCTGGAAGCATCTGCAACTGTAGGGAGTGAGATAGACCTATGTCTTTTAGGTTTATTAAATTACTGAAAGACTTTGGAAGCACTTGCAAATGAGAAGAGTGAGACAGATCGATGTAATCCAGGTTTATGAAGTACCCAAAGGAATCTGGCAGTGACTTTATATTTGGGAAACTTGTTAACTCCAATCTTTTCAACGACACCAAATGACAAAATTCATCTAGCAAAGTTTTAAGATTAATATTATGGAGGACAGTCAGTTCGAGGTGCTTAAGGTGCCCTATTGATTTTGGTAACTCTGAAAGGGGAGAATAAATAACTAACTGTCGCAACAGCAAAGGTGCCTGCAAAATGTTCCAGGGTTTTAATCGTAAGAAAGAATTCGAGGATTAGCTTTTGCAAAACCATTTAAATTCATTGTAGACCGTACTGTGCGAAATCAATAACGAATAAACACATACCTTAAATCGCCAAAATTTTATTTACCCGATATCGGTATTGCCACAATGATTTCAATTTCTTCCCCCGCACTTCTAAAACCCTAAGGTTCTTCATAGGTATCCAAGAAGGTAGAGAAAACCATGGGCATTTATTCCAGCGAAGCCATATAAGGTTAGGTAATCGCACCCTCCTCAAAAATCGCTCCACCAGATCGCCTTTACCATCCGGCCCTCTGTGATTGATAAATACATCACAATAGAAGTTGCGATTGTTGTGGGAATTACATGAGGTGGAGGCTGTTGTTGCAGCCGCAGAGGACGAGGCGTCAATCACTGAAACTGCAGGACGAAGATTGCGAGAACGAGGAGGCGAACTTTCAATTTCTATCCCGATTTCAGTTTCAGAAGGGTTTTGGGGGCATGAGGATACAGGGGATGCAATTGCCAATGCCGATTCGACTATACAAACAGAAATTGGAGCCCGTAAACTGAAATAGCCATAAACTCCACGAAACCGTAAACGGAAACAGTCATAAAATCCACGAACTCTCCCGGAAGCTCAGCGCACAAATGTCAAGTGGAAAGTGAAACGTTTTTTAAGGTTTTAAAACATTTTTTATTAAATCAGATGGCTGATTTTTGTTCAATCATCTAACAAAAGATCTAATGGCTATGATTAGGACAGAAAGGCATTTGGGGGAGTTCATTTCAGAGGGAAACGCCTTACGGCGTAAATATATATAGATCCTTTATTTTCAACGATTTCCTATGTCGCCTACGCTTGCAAAGTGCACACACAGCTAGATTCGTTGACGAAGATGAACTCTTAGAATTCGAACTCGAGGCCTTATTTCTGCAAATAAAAGGACCAGGAAACAGTTCAGATCAGATGGAATTTTCCCCTGCTTATACAGTAATATATTTTACAATACAATTTCCAGTTATCCACAATGCGTATCTATTATTTCCGGTTACAGACAATGGTTAACGGTGGAAATAAGGATGTGTTTACATCACAGTTTGTCTTACTATCCTGATGAAAAAGCTATGAAGGTGTGAGATGCATGCTTTTTTTCATGTCGAGCTATCAAATGGCTGCCTATGAAATTAATCCTTTTCTTTTACTAAAAAAATAGGATATAATATCCCTCCCTATAAGTTGTAAAACTGTAAACAGCTTGCCTGTGTTAGAAGTTTTCATTATGGAACTCGAATTTAGTATTCTTTCTGTGGTTGTAATCTTTGGCTATGGCTCTCAGCTCTTTGGCCAAAATTAGAGGCCCGCAATAAAAGACACCTTCATTCAATCAAAGTTAATATAAGAAAGTGATTCTCAGATGAGCCATAATTCCCTACGTTTGTCCAAAATTGTGAAAGCTGGACTTACCAATTTTAGCGTCTTTATTAGCGGAAGCAACTTTTGAGAAAACTTTTTTCCAATTTGGCCTGGAAAAGTGAGTATTGACCTGCAGACCAGCGGATGTTTCAAACAATGGCTTTCTACAGCCCCCAGGTAATCCAATACTACAATGATAATGGAAAAAAAAATATATGTACCCTAGTTCCTGAGAGAATATCGACTCCATTCTTGGCATGATTCAGAGCTTGCACCATTGTAATTAAAGCCAACCTGACATCGCCTTCTTCATAAACGCTCGTCAGATAGTTGTGCATTTCAATAGCAGCCTGGATTCACAAACATCCAACATTTGTTTATCTTTTTAAATTTGACAAAATTTGGTATTTGCAAGCTACGCAACTAGATGAATTTTACCCTGCTGTCCATCTCTGCTATTTCGTTCATGACCCCCTTGAACCAGTCGAAGGAGCCTTGCTCCCTTGTGACCCAGTAGAAATAAGCGTTTGTCGGACCCCGGTCCTTCCTTTTCCTTTTGGAAGCAGAATCTGCGATTTTCATGTGATTTAACATGTCTTTGAGAATGCTTATGAAGGGAGTAGCGCCAATTCCGAGCCCTATCAACAGCAGCACATCATATTTCTTGTAATTTTGTGCGAGAGCTCCATATGGCCCGTCGATCCGAAGCTTGGGAAACCTGCACATGGTTCATCTTTTTGTTAAATACTTTGAATCTTGGATTTCTGAGTTTTTTATTTTTTTCATTAATGTTCAACATACTTGGATTTGTTTTCGTCGTCTCCATAGAGTCCACGCTCCACTCTCAGAAGTCCGCTTTTTCCAGCTGTAGGGGGCTCCATTGTCTATAAAGATCTGTGATTAGAACTTACAGTTGACAAAGAAACTTCATCTTAAAGCTAAAAGTACTAAATTAGTAATCACCTGTGAGAAAACTCTTTTCATCTCCTGCGTCCAGTCTCCAACTGTTCTAATATGCACGCTAATGTGTTCATCATCTGGAGCAGAGGTGATCGAGAATGGATTCCTACATGTAGAAAGTTATCAAATTCCAGAGCAAATCGTCTACGTTTCTTTTAATTTAAGCTAAATTCTCATGCATTTTATAACGAAATTAGATATTCATTTTTCACTTTCAATCTTTCAACGAATAAATTTTGAACCATTTTACTTCAAAGTTAGGGATGTAGTTTAGAATTAACAGAAAACAAGATGAAATGTCCTTACAATTTTCTCCCTCCAATCTCGCACGAAGAAAAGGTGAATGGAATGAACAATCAGAAGCAAGTAAATCACGATAAATGCATGATGCGAATACCAGAAAGCGTTGAACCTGGTCAGTTTATCAAGTTTCTGAGGAAGTTTCACTAAACTTCTTCTAAACCAAGAGGTCGTGAGAATGAAGGCAATGGCCATGAGTACAACCATACAAACCCCCGTGATGCCTACTGTGCTTCCTAAGATATCTTTGTAATTCGGCTTTTAACTACCAAAATATGCTTTAAGATAAAGATTATACGATTCCTCGTCGCAATTTGCAATTCTAATGAAATCGCAGCTTATATGATCCAGGCCGTGAAGCATGACGCCTATAACAATGGCCCCGACGATGGACTGCATGAATATTAAAATAAAAAAATGTTAATAAAGAACTTCGAAATCCATTTCCTGTTAACTTTACAAGAATTAAAATACCTTGTGGAAATTGATGTTGTCGTCAAATGGCACAATGGATCCTAAGATCGTGGAGCGAATCCATGTTATCATGTTCCTGCAGAAGGGCAACAGTATGAGTGCCATGTTAAGTTTGAGGGTTTCAGCACTTCCTTTGGACACACATAGACAGTGTCCCGCTAATTTGAAGATGCCTCTGTTCCTGTACTCTATGAATTTCCACATGAAAAGCCCCAGCATAGTCGCCAGCCATATGACAAAAACCCAGGCCCTCTGCCAATTTTCGTCCAATAGATATCTCGTGTTTTGCATTGCTCTCTGTATGGGATTCCTCCTTATTGGAACCGGTAAGATCTGCTAACTCAAATTTTGACTATAGTTTGCATGCCCTTCCTTTCCATAAGTCAAGCCTTGCAGCAGAGCTTTCAGCTGACTTAGCTGAAAGGTAATATGAAATTTAAAACGTCGATCAGATTCACCAGAGTTTCATAAGCAAGATTTTCAATTTCTTTATCAAATTGAGTAGAAATTATAGAAACTAGGTCATCTGCGAGATACAAGAAATTAGATAAATTTGTTTGAAAATCAGATCTGCAGGAAACAAAGATTACCTCAATATAGCTCATATGGTCTGGATCCAACTCTTCCATGATTAAATTTGCGTACTCTTCAGCTTTTCGTTGAGCTCCATAAGCTTGTTAGTCAATGCACTGAGCATAATAACCTAGGAGATCATTTTCTATTAAATTAGTGATTCAAAGATTTTCCGCATGCTTTCCATAAAATTATATACCTTCAATGCAATTCAGAGAAAATTACAAATTAAGGAAACTCATTACCTCTTTTATTTCGTCCTCTGAAATCTGCCCGTCTGCATTTTTGTCACACCTGCGCATGTACGAGTTCAGGACTCTGAAAAAGCTTAAACAACTCACGACACGCAAGCCACAAACAGTAAAAGGAACTCTCGCCCCGAGCATTTAAAATTGCAAGCTTAGTGACAATGTCAAAGCCTTAATTGAAAAAAATTTGAAAATTTTGCAAGGCCAGCACGAATCGTCCAAATTTTAGCCTCTGAAGAAAAATATCTTTAATTCCTGAATCTACATCCACGCTGCTAAAAAGGACAGAAATATCTTACATGTCAAAGAAAATTTGCAGGCAAGAATCAAAGCTTTGAGCGGAGATCTGCAGGCAGAAATCACGAAGCTGCTCCTTGTTAATGAACTCCACATCATGCCATCCTCGTCTTCAAGCGAGAGCATCAAAGAGCTCCAGTGCAAATTCATTTGAATCCATCATACCTGCCAAACAAATAGCACATTTCACAAATGCGGAGATTTGAACCGAGGTATTCTGTGTAAAATTGGAATCAACATCCAAAGACTCAAGAACCTTACCGATGCAAAGGCCAAAGTCAGCACGAGAAAGCCGTAATCCATCCGGAGAAGCCAGCTGACTGAAACACGCTTCGACGGCTTTCCAAAACGCTTGAAAATCCGCGTTCGAATCTTCCGTCGTTTTACTAATAAACCTTAAACCCTTCAAAGCATTATGCTCTACAGATTTCTGTCTAGACAGCTTACCACCGATCGTCGCAGACGAAGCCCTCAGGGTTCCACTCGGAGTGCTACGAACCGACAAAACCTTTGCAGTAATTGAACTGGCCGTCTCAGTGATCCACTTCACGTCGGCCTTCAATTCATGAGACAAATGCCAAAATAGCCATAAACTCCACGAAACCGTAAACGGAAACAGTCATAAACTCCAGATGTCAATTGGAAAGTGAAACGTTTTTTAATGTTTTAAAATATTTTTTATTAAATCAGACGGCTGATTTTTGTTCAATCGTCTAACAAAAGATCTAACGGCTACGATTAGGACAGAAAGGCATTTGGGGGAGTTCATTTCAAAGGGAAACACCTTACGGCGTAATAATTGAAGAAACTATCATAAATCAATGAAAGGACAAACAAAGAAGTTGTGAATGACTATAAAATGAGAATGCATCCTTGAGAAAAGAACTACCTCGGAAATATTAATAGAGAAATTGATGTAGGAGCATCTCATATTTTAATTCTATGTAATTATTTAATTTGGAAAATCTAGACTTTATAAATTTTGGAATAATTCTAGAATTAATTAGAAGATTAGGAAGTTAGGATAGGTTCCTAAAGTTGACAATATAACTCGCAACTTCCTCCAATTATCTAGGAAGAAGTTTTTCTTGAAGAGATTTGAGAGATTTCTTCCATCCTAAAAAAATAGTCATGTAATTGTTTCTAAAGCCAAGCCTTTGGAGTGTGATTTAATGAAACAAATATTTTATTGGGTTCAGTATTTGAGTGTTGCACTAGTTTTTGGTACCAGAGCAAGGTTTGGACTATGTGAGTTGAGTGTGCCTGTTGTGAGCGCATCTGCGTTGGAGTCTACATTGGAGAACAAACCTACGTTGAAATTTCATTGGAAACCTACTTTAAAATCCATATTGAGCCTGTGTTGGCTAACTTGTCGAGCCTGCATTGAGTAGAAACCAGGAGGTAGTCGACAAAAGACGTGATAGAGCCGAATTGAAAGAGTGTGGATATATGTGTGGGGACTATATGATCAAGAGATCAACGTCAAGGCATGTTGCAAGGATTAGTGCGAAATCGTGGTAACATGAAATTTTAGCCTGTCCAACATATGTCAAGGAATGGAACTGATGAAATAAACATGGAACTCTCTATGGTGAGTTGCGAGTAGTTTTTGTGCACATTTTCCTTCTTTTTACTAATGGTTTGTAGTGACTGTGTGATGCAGTCATAAGGAGCGAAAATAAATTTTAATTTGGATGTTCGTTGGCAAGTAATTGTGCATAGTGAATGCCATAAAGTGTGTAATGTTTGGTGGCTAAAATCTTATATTTTATGTGAAGTCATACACTTCATACGTATGAGTGTTTCCATGAGAGAGAATGAGTATATTCATGTTATGAAATAATTAATATAAGGTGAAAGAAAATAGTTTTTATTGAGTACATATGTTAAATAATTCATATGTAAGTGTAAGTGGATGCATAATATTGTTGTCACTAATTAAAGGTTTTAATAATTAAGATCAGTTATCAGTAAAGATGGCACATAGAGTTAGAGGAGTTAGAGGAGCCAGAGGAGATGGAATTGGTTGAGGAAGAACCGCTGCAAATCAAGTTCTACTTGATGAAGTAAGACATATTAGAACCAGATTGGATGTATTGGAGACAACATGTCAAAGAGATGTCAATATCAGTGATATCAGTGAGGCGGAAGAAAGCTCAAAAGAAGAAGTTGAAGAAGAAACTCTAGAAGAGAAGATGCTCAAGACAATCGCAGGAATAAGTGTTGGCATTATGATATAGGTTTGGCACTATGACATAGGTGTTTTCCTTGATGGAAACTCACTCAGATGACAGATCACAATTCAGACTCACAGAATGAAGAAAGAAAGGTATATGCAAGTTCCCCATTGACCAATTCGCGTGTACACGCAGGTTCTCAAACCAAAAGGCGCGTCTAGCATACACACACACTTTCACAGAATGAAAGGTGCGTACATGTTGGAAAACTTATTTTTGGTTCGTGGTATTTGGTCCATGGTATTTTGATCCATGGTATTGGTCCAAGGTATCTTGTCCGAAGTGTTGACCCCAGGTATGTGGTCCAAGGTATTGATTCTAAGTGGTTTCGGACCATGGTATTGAGTAAGGCCTAAGACTATAAAAGGAGGAGAAGATCATTAGCTAAAGGCACTCATGAACTAAATATCTAATGAAAAGCAGGATCTAGAATATAGTTTATTGGGTTATGGTGCACAACTGGATCTGAATCAAGGATGAACCTGAGCGATTGATGAAGGATAAGTTTTGTTGATGGGTCAAGATCTTAAGGATCAAATAGAAGTATCTTTGTGTGGTTTTGATCTTTTATCTGAATAACTGGCGCATGTTGTAATCTGTAAATATGATGATCTGGGTATAACTGATGTCTGGAATTGTTGTAAAGTTTAAATCATCATTTACAGATCCGTACGTAGGTTCACTTTAGCAAAGGCGTGTATACACACTGGTTCTACATATCAAAACGGCATATACGCAGGTTTGCCTTAAGATAATGGTGTATCTATGTAGGTTCGACACATTGAAGTAGCGTATACCTAATAAAATATGCTTTAGCTACTTCTGTTTGTTGTTGCGGTGTTCTGGGTTCTTGCTTGGGATCTAGTTACTGTTACTGTATTCTGGTTACAGCATTCTGATAAGTGATTGATTGATTCAGTTTTGGTTGGTGCAAAGGAGATTAGTTGATGCAGATATAATTGATGGTTGATTGATGTTATTGATGGATCCAGTCTGAAAATTTATGAAACATGGTCCCTAGAAGAAAAGAGAAGGTTGTAGCCTTCTGTAGGCCTGCACCTATGTACTAGTAAACACAACAGCTATTATAAGAGCTAGGGTGTTGTAACTCCCTTCCAGGAGAAGCTGGAGAATGAGAGAAGGTTGTAGCCTTCTGCAAGTAGAAGCCTGCGCACTGGTATAAGCCTGCACCAGTACAAAAAATGTAGTAAGAAGTTTCTTATTAAAAGAAGATAGAGACAATTACAGCAGGTGGTTTTCACCCACATTGAGTTTCCACCTTATATCTTGTGTTCATGTGTGTGATTGTCTATTCTATTTTACTACACCTGGTTACTGTTTATATGGTTCTGATGCACAGATTAAAGATCAACATATGATGAATTAACTAAGTTATAGGTTTGAAGAGTATACGCTAGTTGCCTTACATACAGTTGCATATACACGCAAGTTTAATTAACATAAGTAGCATATATATGAAATATTATTGACTTGCTAATACTAATTCAAACCCCCCCTCTCAGTATTATTTCCAAAAATTTGTATCGGAGCAAGTCCTTCAGAAGAAGCTTGATTGCTTAAAGGAAGATCTATCACCATGAGTAACTACGAAAGAGAGGGATCCATTAGACCACCAATATTTGATGGGAGAAACTTTGTTTATTGGAAGGTAAGAACTACAGCCTATCTTCAATCTCTTGGAACAGATGTCTGGGAAATCATGGAAGGAGGATATACATTTCCATAAGCAATTCCTACAGATACGGCAAGTAAAAAGCAATATGAAACCAATGCCAAGGTTGTCAATACATTATTGGGGAGTCTATCACAATCATAATTTGTCAAAGTTATGCAGCTCAAAACTGCCAAAGAAATATGGGACAAGATCGTTCTAAGCTATGAAGGAGACAATTAGGTAAAACGTGCAAAACTGCAATCTCTCATAATTCAATATGAAACTCTCAAAATGCACAATGATGAAAGTATAGCTAATTACTTCCTACGTATAGATGAGATTTTTAATTGCATGAAGAACTTGGGTGAAGAGATAAAAGAAGTTACTTTAGTTGAAAAGGTTTTAAGATCCTTGTCTACTAAGTTTGAATCAAAAGTTTCTGCCATAGAAGAAAAGTAGGATCTTCAGAGTATCACTATGACACAGCTGCACGGAATCTTAAATACTTTCAAAATGAGAAAAGGAGGTCCATCAGATTTGAGAGAAGCTGAATTCAAAGCTTCAGGAAGGGAAGAACTCAATGAAACAGGACATATTTCAGAAGAAGAGGAAGAAGCAAACTTTGTCAAAAACCTTCAATGGGGTTCTAGAAGATTCAGAGGTAAACTACCTTTCAAATGTTTTCCTTGTGGAAGAGTCGGTCAATATGCTACCAAATGTCGGCATAAAGATAAGCTCAATAAAGGTAAGGAATCAACAAAATGGAATAGAAAACAAAGTTTAAGTAAGAAGAGCTACTATATGCATGAAGATAGCAATGGTTTATCAAATAGTGATGAAGATAATAATGATTATAGACTTCTGATGGCTTTTGAAGATGATGATTTCTTGGATGCTTTAGATGAAGATTATCTTTATGAAGAAATCTCTAAACTCAAAATTTGTGTAGAAGAAAAGAATGTGATTATAGATACTCTAACATTCCAACTTGCTGAAAGAAAACACAATGAAAAACTAGAATGTGAAATTGTGGGTCTAAGAAAAGATATTGAGAAAACAAAAGCTCTCAATCTCAAATTTGCTAAAAGATCAGAAACTTTAGATGAAATTATCAAAGTGCAGTGTTCTCCTCTGATAAAGACAGGCCTTGGATATATTGAAGAAGCATCTCAAGCACAGAAGCCGTCAACCTCCACTAAAAGCTATCTTGATGCAGCAAAGAGCAGTGAACGGTTTGACAATCGTCAGCAAAGGCATAAAGCAGTTCACCAAGTAAATCGGGTTCAATCTACTTCAAGGATGAACAAAATTTACAACCAACCTCAGGTAAATCATACTCAATTTTCTTCAAGAATGAATCACCATGTCAGTAGATTCGATAATCGTAGGAACTTCTTTAATGGCCAATGTTTTTCATGTCATAACTTTGGACACAAAATTGCTCAATGTGTTGCTTACAAGACCATCATGACTAGAGAAGCACGAAATCAAAGGAATGTGACAGGGATCATGAAAAGGACCTACAATAACTTTTCTCTTCTTGAAAATGAAATAGAATGCTCTATCTGTAACAACTTCGGTCATGAAGATTTTGAATGCAGGAGTAAATTTTGGCAAACATCTCAGAAGGAGCAAACTTCATTGAGTCACAAAATATGGAGAAGGAAAGAACTGCAAACAGAAATATGTGGTATAGCCTTGTATGCAAAAGGACAAGAAAATCAGTGGTACATCAACAATGGATGCTCGAAACACATGACAAGTGATAAAGAAAAACTTCAGCCATACAATGCCTTAGAAAAGGAAAAGAAGGTCTCATTTGGAAATGGCACTCCTATTGTCATAAAAGGTAAAGGTTCTATTCTCTTAAAAGAAAAAGTTAAAGCTGGGAATGTTATGTATGTTGATGGTCTAAAGCATAACCTATTGAGTGTCATTCAAATGTGTGATCAAGGAAATGAAGTAGTATTTCGATCAAATGGATGTGTTGTTCGTGAGCTTGATACAGGAGAAACCATGATCAAAGGCATAAGAACTCCAAATAATGTATACATGCTCAAGGGAGGACAACAACAGTGCTATCTAAGAAAAAATGATGAACACTGGCTATGGCACAGAAGATTGGGGGATCTAAGCTTCCCCCAAATAAGGAAAGCATGCAAATTCCAAGCTATTTGTGATCTTCCTAATATCAGCATTCCAGAAAATACGATATGCAAATCATGTCAATTTGGTAAGCAAACCAGAGCACATTTCCTTGAGAAGGAAGGATCAGCTAGTAAGCCTATTGAACTTGTTCATACTGATTTATGTGGTCCATCAAGGAAAAAATCACCTCGTGGAGAAGAATACTTTATATTGTTCATTGACAATTTTTCCAGAATTTTTTGGATAGGACTTCTAAATCATGGAGATGAAGCATTTGAAAAGTTCAAAGCCTTCAAATCTTTGGTTGAAAATGAATCAGATCGCAAAATCAAATGCCTCAGATCTAATCGAGGAGGGGAATTTACCTCAGATGAATTCTTCGACTTTTGTGAAGAACATGGAATAAAAATAGAATTATCCACCACAAGGACTCCTCAACAAAATGGAGTGGTAGAAAGGATGAACAGAACTGTTCAACAAATGGCTCGTGCCATGCTAGATGAGTTTGGAACTCCTGCAACCTTCTGGGGTGAAGCTACATTTGTTACCGATCCTCAACAAAGCAAACGTTCGGGTAAACAGCACTCAAATTCCACATGAACTTTGGCATGGTAAGACTCCTACTGTAAAATACTTCAAAGTTTTTGGAATAAAATGTTACATCAAAAGGACTAATGAAAAACTTGGAAAGTTTGAACCTAGAGTAGATGAAGTCATTCTCCTTGGTTACTCTTCCCGAAGTAAAGGATATAAGCGTTATAATAAAAGACTTGGGAAAATTATTGAAAGTATTGCTGTTGTGGTTGATGAAACAGGAAAAAATCCAAAGCAGGTAAAAGCCGAAGATTATGAAGAAGATGAGGATTATCCTTCCACATCAAATCAAACTCATTCTAAATAAGAAGAAACCAATGAAGCACTAGAAGAACAGATAACGGCAGAAGAAAAGACTCCATCCAGGTATGTTCAAAAAAATCATCCAAAGACTCAAATTTTGGGACAGAAAGAGGCAGGTGTGAAGACAAGAAGAACTATTACAGAAGCTTCAAGCTATCTAGCATTGATTTAATCCATCGAACCTCAAAATGTAAATGAAGCATGCAAAGATGAATGTTGGGTCAAGGCCATGAATGAAGAACTTGAGCAAATTGAAAGAATAATACTTGGGAATTAGTTCCTAGACCTCATGATAAGAATATCATAGGAACCAAATGGATATTTAAAAACAAGCTGAATGAAAATGGTGAAGTTATCAGGAACAAAGCCAAACTTGTTTATAAAGGATATGCTCAACAAGAAGGTATAGATTTTGAAGAAACTTTTGCACCTGTTGCTAGAATTGAAGCCATAAGAATGTTCCTTGCTCTTCCTAGCTTTCATAAATTCAAAGTATACCAAATGGATGTAAAATCTGCCTTTCTTAATGGAGACTTAGAAGAAGAAGTATATATTGAGCAACCAGAAAGATTCATCCTTGGAAATGATCCAAAACTTGTATGCCGACTCAGAAAGACTCTCTATGGTCTAAAACAAGCTCCAAGGGCCCGGTATTACCGTCTTGACAAATACCTCCATCAACAAGGTTTTTCAAAAGGATCAGCTGATAGCAATCTATATACAAAGATTGATAATGATAAATTGCTAATACTTGTTGTGTATGTTGATGATATCATTTTTGGTAGCAATGAAGAAGCCATGAGTCAAAACTTTTCTTTGGTAATACAACGAGAATTTGAAATGTCCCTACTTGGTGAGCTCACATATTTTCTTGGCCTACAAGTTCAACAAAATAAAGATGGTATTTTCTATCACAAACCAAGTATCTCAAGAAGATCTTGAAAAAATACGACATGGAAGATTCTAAACTAGCATGTACCCCTATGTTAACAGGATGCAGTCTCAGCTCAAATGATGAATCAGCAGCAGTACATCAACCAACCTATAGATCCATGACTGGCATTCTGCTTTATCAAATAGGTACCCGACCAAACATCATGCATGTAGTGGGAATAGTTGGAAGATTCCAAGCCAATCCAAAGGAATCACACCTTCATGCAATCAAAAGGATTTTCAAATATCTTCAAGGAACACAGAACTTTGGTTTATGGTATCTTAGAGATACAGATCTTACACTTCATGCATATACAGATACAGATTGGGTAGGAAGCATTGATGACAGAAAAATCACTAGTGGTGGTGCATTCTATATGGGTTCCATATTAGTGTCTTGGTTCAGCAAGAAACAAATTTCAATTACTTTATCTACAGCTGGAGCAAAATATGTGGTTGTTGCATCTTGTTGCACACAACTCCTTTGGATGATGCAAACATTGCAAGACATTCAGATCACATGTACTCCACCCATCTCCATCCGACGTGATAATACAAGTGCAATCAATATTTCAAATAATCCAGTCATGCATTCCAAGACCAAGCACATACCCATCAAATATCATTTTCTACATGAACAAGTGCTTGAACAAAAGGTCAAATTGGAGTATGTTCCCTCCAAAGAACAAGTTGTTGATATATTCACCAAACCACTGCCCAGAGAGACATTTGAATATCTCAGATAGAAGCTAGGAGTAGTTGATGCATCATCTTGCTGTTGAAACTTATCTATTTTATAGAAAAGTGGTTATACACGAGTCTCATGAAGAGTATTCGCATACATACACTGGTTGTTATGGATACAGTCGCATATATTTTGGTTTGAAGAAAAATAGTGGGCTAGACTGGTATAGGATGAAAGGAGTCTGATATGGGTCTGACAGTGATCATCTGGCACAGGTTCAGGGAGAGCATATACTTCTAATAATGCATTGTTGGCATTATCTTAGAAGATATTGGTACAAATTCACAATGTTTTTTTATTCAGGTGGAATAGGTTCAAGGGGAGATCATGGTTGTTGGTCTGGATGGTGATTGACAGATGCTACTGATGATAGTTGTTGATAATTATCATGGTCTTGTTTTAGATATTTGGTCTCTATGTCATGTATATATTTTAATTTCAAGGTCATGAAACGACCTATTTTGTTTCCCCACTATGCATGGGATGGATGATGTAATGTTCTTGTTTTGACATGTATAAACATTTGGTATATCCCCACTTGGTTGGGTGGATGAGTCAATCTTGGTATATCCCCACTTGGTTGGGAGATGGATGTATATATGAGTCATTGGTGATAGGAAGGTCATTTATGATGTTTAGAGTCATGTTCGTTTTTTAGAACATCTTTTTGCAGACCTTGCTTATATTCAGGGGGAGCATTCAACATATCAGAGAATTCAGCATGTACTCAGGGGGAGCATAACCCTTTGCCCTTGATGACAAAGGGGGAGAGTGACTTGGGGTTGCCATCAAGTCCAAAGGGGGAGATTGTTGGCATTATGATACAGATTTGGCACTATGACATAGGTGTTGTCCTTGATGGCAACTCACTCAGATGACAAATCGCAATTCAGACTCACGGAATGAAGAAAGAAAGGTATACGCAGGTTCCCCATTGACCAAGCCGCATGTACACGTGGGTTCGCAGACCAAAAGGCATGTATAGCTTACACACGCACTTTCACGGAATGAAAGGCGCATACATGTTGGAAAACTTAGTTTTGGTCCGTGGTATTTTTTCCATGGTATTGGTCCAAGGTATCTTCTCCGAAGTGTTGACCCCAGGTATGTGGTCCAAGGTATTGATTATAAGTGGTTTTGGACCATGGTATTGAATAATGCCTAAGACAATAAAAGGAGGAGAAGATCATTAGGCAAAGGCACTCATGAATTGAATATGTAATAAAGAGAAAGATCTAGAATACATGTTATTGGGTTATGGTGCTCAGCTGGATCTGAATCAAGGATGAACCTGAGCGCTTGATGAAGGATAAGTTCTATTGATGGGTCAAGATCTTAAGGATTGAAGAGAAGTATCTTTGTGTGGTTTTGATATTTTATCTGAATAACTGGTGCATGTTGTAATCTGTAAATATGATGATCTAGGTATAACTGATGTCTGGAATTGTTGTAAAGTTTAAATCATCATTTACAGATCTATACGCAGGTTCACTTTAGAAAAGGCATGTACACACACTGGTTCTGCATATCAAAATGGCGTATACGTAGGTTAGCCTTGAGATAACAGCGTATCTAAGTAGGTTCGACACATTGAAGTAGCGTATACCTAATAAAAGATGCTTTAGCTACTTCTGTTTGCTTTGCAGTGTTCTAGGTTCAGGCTTGGGTTCTGGTTACTGTTACTGTATTCGGGTTACATCATTTTGAGAAGTGATTGATTGGTTTAGTTTTGGTTGGTGAAAAGGAGATTGGTTGATGCAGATATAATTGATGGTTGATTGATGTTATTGATGGATCCAGTCTGAAAATTTATGAAACGTGGTCCCTGGAAGAAAAGAGAAGGTTGTAGCCTTCTATAGGCCTACACCTACGTACTAGTAAACACAACAACTAGTACAAGAGCTAGGGGGTTGTAGCTCCCTTCCAGCAGAAGCTGGAGAAAGAGAGAAGGTTGTAGCCTTCTACGGGCAGAAGCATGCATACTGGTATAAGTCTACACCAATACAAAAATTGTAAAAAGAAGTTTCTTATTAAAATAAGATAGAGATGATTGCAACAGGTGGTTTTCACCCACATTGGGTTTCCACCTTATATCTTGTGTTCATGTGTGTGATTGTCTGTTCTGTTGTACTACACTTGGCTACTATTTATATGGTTCTAATGCACAGATTAAAGATCAACATATGATGAATTAACTAAGTTATAAGTTTGAAGAGTATACGCTAGTTTCCTTACATACAACTGCGTATACATGCAAGTTTAATTAACAGAAGTAGCGTATATATGAAATATTATTGACTTGCTAATACTGATTCACCCCCCCCCCCCCCCCCCTCTCAGTATTATTTCCAACAATAAGTAACAAGCCAAGATTGGATGTGCCTATATATGAAGGAAATTTAAATCATAAAGAATTGATTGATTGGATCAGCGCCATGGATAAATATTTTGACTATGAAAATGTAGTTGACGAGAAGAAAATAAAGTTCGTGGTGACCAGACTAAAGGGACATGTTGCACTATGGTGGGATAGTGTGCAATCTGAAAGGAGAAATAGAACAAAGGTAAGATTACAAATTGGATTCAAATGGTGGCCAAGCTCAAAGGTAAATTTCTTCCTCGATATTATCAGTTAAATCTTTTTCATCGAATGCAAAATCTTAAGCTGAATTTTTTCTCTGTAAAATAATATACAAGGAAGTTTTATAGATTGAGTATAAGATCTGGTCATATGGAAGCAGATGAAGAAAAACTAGCTAGGTACATTAATGGCCTGAGATTTGAAATACAAGATGAATTGGATGTTTTGTCTCTAAAACTTGTTGAAGAATCTTATCAGATAGCCCATAAAATTGAAGAAAAATTGGCAAGGAAGTAGAGGCAAAGAGAAAGAGGACGAAGCACAATACGAAGTAGAGGATCATTAAGTCAAGGACAATCAAGTAGAGGAAGTTTTAGTGGAAGATTTCAAAGAGAAGAAGGTAGCAGTTCATAACAAGAAGAATCATCAAGAGGAGACTTCAGAGGAAGAAGACCATATCGAGGCATAGGTCGATCTTTTTTGGTAAGATGTTATATAAGTAACAAAGTTGGTCATAAGGCTAATGAAAGTCCAAAAATATTTTCTAATCAAGTAATCACACATATAACACAAACTAATATAGAAAGTTTGCAATCCTCCACACATGAAAATGCACCTGAAACTGGTGAATATTTGATGATGAAAAGAACATTATTAAAGTTTGTTGAAGAAGTAAAGGAAACCACACAAAGAAAAACATTGTTCAGAACTATCTGTAAGTCAGGAGGAAAATGTTGTAAAATTATCATTGATGGTGGGAGTACTGATAATTTAGTATCTAGATTGAGAAAAAAAATTCAGCGTAAATCACATGATAGAATATTTGTCGACGTGTTTCAAACCAACAAATATTTTATCATGTGATTTATGCCGGAAAATTTTTCTCAATTTAGTATCTACTGAAATGGTAGAAAAGTTAAATTTAAGGAAAACTAAACATCCTACTCCCTACAAAGTTTCATGGTTTCAAAAAGAACATCAAATATTAGTTAATGAACAATGTGAAGTGGAGTTTCAAATAGGAAGTTATAAGGATAAATTTCTTTGTGATGTTATGTCTATGGATGTATGTCATATCTTGCTTGGAAGGCCATGGCAATATGACAAGAAAGCAATGCACGATGGAAGAAGCAATACCTACACTTTCGAAAAGGATGGTGAAAAGCATGTACTTTTTCTTTTGAAGAATAACAAAGCACCAGAAGAAGACCAATCCAAGGTAATGTTACTTAGTGGGAAGTAATTCTTCAAGAAACCAAGCATGACGAGATAAATTTTTCCTTGATCAGTAAGCTAAAGGTAGTCCTCACAAGTACAAATTTGAATGATCTTCAAGAAGAAATTAAAAACATGTTGAATAAATTTATTGATATTGTAGTAGATGACTTTCCTGATGAATTGCCTCCCATTAGAGGTATTAGCCATCATATTGATCTCATTCCAGGTGCTAGCCTTCCGAACAAAGCATCTTACAGAATGACTCCAAAAGAGAATGAAGAAATTAAAAACCAAGTGCGAGATTTGTTGGATAAATCTCTCATCAGATAAAGTCTAAGATCGTGTGTTGTTATAATAGTGTTAACTCCAAGGAAGGATGGTGGATGGAGAATGTGCACAGATTTTCGAGAAATCAACAAAATCACAATCAAGTACAAGTTTACATTACCCCGTATTGATGATCTTATAGATTGTCTAAGTGGTGTTGCATATTTTTCTAAAATAGATTTTAAAAGTGGATATCATCAAATCAGAATCAGAGAAGGTGATGAATGGAAAACATCATTTAAAACTAATAATGGTTTATATGAATGGTTGGCAATTCCCTTCGGACTTAACAATTCTCCCAGTAATTTTATGAGGCTAATGAATGAATTTTTAAAAGAATTTATTGGAAAAAGTTTTATAGTTTACCTTGATGATATCTTAATCTACATTCAATCAAAATAACAACACCTAAGACATCTTAACATGGTTTTAATGAAGCTACAACAGGATAAATTGTTAATCAATCTAAAGAAGTATAGTTTCATGAATACAAAACTATTGTACTTGGGTTTTGTGATTTCAAGGGAAGGCGTAAAGATGGACAGGGAGAAGGTAAAAGCCATAATCAACTGGCCAATTCCAAAAATCATTCCAGAGGTAAGAATTTTTCATGGATTGGCAAGCTTCTACAGAAAATTTATCAAAAATTTCAGTGGCATATATGCTCCAATTAAAGAGAAAAGCCAACTATTCCATTGGATAGAAGCAACTAATAAAAGCTTCAAATTATTAAAGAAACATATTACAGAACAACCTATTTTATCATTTCTATATTTCAATAAGTTGTTTCAGGTTGAGACTGATGCCAGTAGAACTACAATAGGAGTTGTTCTAAGTCAAGACTTTCCTACTACAGTGAAAAACTTAATGAAGCCAAGCAAAAATACTCTTCTTATGATAAAGAATTCTATGTCATCATACAAACTTGAAAGAAATAGAGATAGAAGGTGAGATACAAGTTGAAGGAAGAACTCAAAGCAGTTGAGTATGAGGAAGGAGCTCACAAAGGTTTTGATACAGGTGATGAACAATCTTTTGAAACTGTTGTGAAGATTGAGAGAGATGAATAAAGAGAACAAAATCCAAATTTTTTTCTTAAAATAGATGAATAACAATACTTGAATGGAATACTCGTCCGAGATGATGAACCAAAGACAGAATGTGGGGATGCAAAACTTCTAAAAGATCAGGTAAAAAAATTCATTGGTAACATCAAGACAAATTGCAATCAACACATTGAAGTAGAGCAGAGTTCAGGAAACATGTTTACAAGCATGGGATAAGAGTGAAGGTATATCGGTTTGGTCATATACCCTTATTTTCATGGTTATTGTGATCAGGAAAATTCCACTTGAAATGTTGAGCGGAAACATGGTGAATACAAATGCTTTGCAGCGAGAAAAGCAACAGTGGAATTACAATAAAGTTCGAGAAGCGGACGTAGAAGGACAAGAACATGAAAAAAATTATATATGGGATCCAAGAAGACATGGAAACAAGACTCATGGTCAAGAGGCCATGCATTTTTTCTACTTGGGTATTATGATGTAGGAGCATCTCATATTTTAATTCTATGTAATTATTTAAATTGGAAAATCTGGAATTTTCTAGATTTTGGAATAATTCTAGAATTAATTAGAAGATTAGGAAGTTAGGATAGGTTCCTAAAGTTGACAATAGAACTCTCAACTTCCTCCAATTATCTAGGAATAATTTTCTCTTGAAGAGATTCGAGAGACATCCTAAATACATAGCCATGTAATTATTTGTAAAGCCAAGCTTTTGGAGTGTGATTTAATGAAATAAATATTTTATTGGATTTAGTATTTGATAGCTACACCAGAAACCCAAATTCAAATAAAGAAGCAATTGTCCTCCTGAAGACCCAACTTGAAGAGGAAAAAATAAAGGAAGAAATCCTCACAAACCAACTGATAGAATGGGAGAAAATTTATGAAAAACTAGAAGAAGAAATTATATCCTTGAGAAAGGATCTAGAGAAAATAACAAATTAGTTGAATCAAAACATAAAATGGACTAAAACATTCAACAACATTCTCAACTAGTAGAGAAATCCCTTTATCAAATCATCCTAGGGTACAATGAAAAACATGATATATTCAAAGAAGAATCAAGCACAAAGTCCTCAGAAAAAGGAGAACCTAACATTTATGCAAATGTGCTCAAATGTCAGTCCAACAATATAAGTAGAGGAACTGACAAAAACAAGAACTATCAAAGACATGATGTCATCAGTTGCGTAAGTGATACCAGAAGAAAAATAAAGAATCAACAAGACAGGTAGAAAAGATTCAACATAACCATTCCTCCAGGAAGGACCTACATATCCAAATATGTAAACTTATTTTATGGTTATTGTTTTTCTTGTAACAATTTTGGTCATAAGAAAATGAATTACAGAATAAATAACTTTGTTAGAAGTAGAAGAAGAGGATCTTATTAGAGTCCTATGAATGGCCATGTAAACAACATATCAAAAATATCCTGTGAAAGTGATGCTGGAGGACACAACTATGTTGCACCTTTGTTGAATCACATTGAATGTGACAAATGCAATAATTTTGGACACAAGGAAAATTATTGTAGAAGCAGCTTGATAAATATTCCTAGTAAACATTTTCCCAAGAAAATCAAACAAGAAGAAAACACTAAGAGCTAGAAAAAGAAGCAAGAAAAATCTCAAGAATGTGGATTTGTGTTATATGATCACAACCAAGAAGGACAATGGTATATTGACAGTGGGTGATCAAAACATATGATAGGGGAAAAGATTATATTTCTCTCATTAAAGGAAGATAAAGGAGGAAGTGTCACCTCTATCAGTAATCCACCAACCAAAATAATGGATAAAGGGATTGTTAGACTTGACAATGGAAAGGCTAAGAATCAAAATGTGTGAAAATTTCCTATATGTTGATGGTCTAAAACATAATTTGTTAAATGTTGGTCAAATGTGTAATTGAAAATATGACCTCACATTTCATTCTAAGGGATGTGAGAAAGAAGGAAAGTTGAATCTAGGAAAGTAATAGCAAAAAAATTTAAGACACCTACAAATGTGTATTTTCTTAATGGAGCCAGATAAAAAGTTGCATGGGAAAAATGGATGAAATCTATTTATGGCATAGAAGAATGGGGCATATCAACTTTGAAAATTTGGTAAAAGTAAGAAAAACTGAATTATTAAGAGGCTTGCCTAAAATATCAAATCTAAGTGATTCCATTTGCAAGCCATGCCAGCATGAGAAGTAAACAAGGGTCCACTTTTGGTCAAAGGAATATTCATCAACTAGTCCACTAGACCTAGTTCGTACAAATGTTTATGGCCATACAAGAACCCAAACTTTAAGAGATGAAAGATACTTTATCCCCTTTATTGATGATTATATAAGGACAACATGGGTCACCTTTCTTAAAGAAAATTCATAATATTTTAGCAAGTTCAAAATATTCAAAGATCGAGTCACAAATGAAATGGATCTAAAGTTCAAGTGCTTGAGATATGATCAAGGAGGAGAGTTTACTTGGATGAATTTGATGAATTATGTGAAAAGCATGGAATTAGAAGATAAGTTTCAATAGAAAGGAATTATCAACTGAATGGAGCTATTGAAAGAAAGAATGGAATGGTGAAAGAAATGGCAAGAGCTATGCTAAATGAAGGAAAGCCTCCATACAATTTTTTGGGAGAAGTTGTTCAAACAACACTTTACATATTAAATAGAGATCAACTCAAAGTAAATAGTGATAAGAGTCTTTATGAATTGTGCAAAGGTAGACTTACCTCAATCAAACATTTCAAAGTTTTTGGAAGCAAGTTCTATATGAAAATAAATGAAGACAACTTGTAACTTTTGACTCCAAAGATTTATGAAGAAATGTTCTTAGGTTACTCTAGGAGAAAAGGCTACAAGTGCTACAACAAAAGACTATGTAAGATAGTGGAAAGAATTGATGTAAAGATAGATGAAGCATTTCCACAAAAAATAAAGAAACAAAGTAATGAAAAATCATATGAGAAAGTAAGCACGGAACTAGAAAATGAATGAACAAAAAGTGCAAGATGAAGAAGAAAAGGAGATGGCACCTCAACAACACAAAATTCCATTCAGGTATGTACAAAAATGTCATCCTAAATATCAAATTATTGGTTATAAACAATCAAGAGTTCAAACCAAAACAAGATTTATCAGCACACCGTGGCATGTAAATTTGGCACTATGGTACTATTGGGATGGAAAATATTCTTGTGATATCATGACCTCATGCATATTATGATGATGTCCTTAATCTTGATGACAAATCCCTCTTGTTTGATAATGATACCATTAATGAAGGTGTCAAGCTATTAATGATGCCATTATGATGTCATGCCACTAAGGAGAAGTCTTGTCCTAGATGCTTATTGTTCATAATGTCATATGTCCTTGAACTAACCATGAAGACACTATAACCTCTTATATCCTTGCTCTTGATGGAGAAGCCCTAGAAATCATGATGATGTCCTTACTCTTGATGAAGGAGTCTTTCTTATTGATGCTCTTAGTGACTCTTGATGAAGAATCTCTCCTTGTGATGATCTAGTCCTTGCTCTAACAAATTGATGAATGTTGCATATGGTTAATGACATATCATTGCACTATCTTGCTAACATGGTAACATCAATGGCACACATGATGGCATATATGGTGAAATTACATTTGATGACATGGAAAATGAAGGAATTGGATATCACTTAATGACATGTGATGATTAAAGACATAACAAGTGGAAACCTCACTTAAAAACACTTGGTGACATATGACAATGAAGAAGCCCTTGTTGTCCTAATCACATTTTGCACATAAAAATTTGAGGACAGTTTCAAAGAAAAATAAAATTGGGCATCTTGGAGGCAACCTTTCAACATGGGACCTAGACCATCTTAAAGAGGATTTTTTCTTCTTTCCAATGAGCCCTTATTTGTCCCGAAACTCCTACTAGTTTGTGAAATATTGAATTTTTAAGATTAAGAAAATTACCCTAACAGTGAGTCGACCTACACTTTGGCACATGAGTTGGCCTCTATACAGTGACGTGTCCCTTCATTTGTCATTGCAAAGAATCCTAATTATACACAGGCTGAGATTCATTTTTAGATTATTACTTCTTTCAACAGGCACAAAAAAGAGGGTTATTGTTCACAACTCGTGAACATAAAGAGAAGGAGCATAATACAATTCATGTTTCTGGGTTTATAAAACAAGATTAACACCTCCAGGAAGCTAGAATAATATTGTGATCAAACTCATACCTGTATACTTCTATCATAGCAGCTGGAATTGTGTTGATGGCTCACAACAATACTTTAGGACCTCGTTTTTATGACGTGTCACAGTGATACGGATCTACAATGCTCAAACAACTCGGACCTAGGTTATTTCTGTTGGAAAAACCTTATATTTTGTAGGACATCATCAAATAAAGACCAAATTGGATAGCCAAGGATTGAAGGACAGTTAGTTTGAGAACATTTGTTTAAGATCACCCTCAATGTTGAACCCTCATTCTTTTATGACCTCGGAGCTGCAAAACATAATCTTGGACTTGTTGTTGTTTTGTAAGTTCAGACTGTGGGTAATATAAGGCACATTTTTGTGTGAAGGACTTCTGCTTTTGAATAATGAGCAAACTCAGCTCGGATTATATATATATATAAACTCCTGTAGCATCCAACCTCAATTTCAAACCTCCTTCAAGCTCATATTTTCTCAGTGTATAGTGATAGATTGTGATCCTGAGGGAAAGACTTGGTAAATGTTTAGGCAGATCTCAGATTGGCATGTAAAAGGTTCAATATTGAAGAAACTCTTTTAAACCATGGACAATGAATAGACCTTGGAACAAAGAATAGCAATGAATTTGGTCAAGGACATACAAGTAAGTGCATCACTAATCAAAACTAGTGAAGGGTTTTGGAGACTTTGATTGAAGTATTTATGCAGTGACCTTGAATAAGATTGAAGATATTTTGAGAAGCCTTAAGAGATATTGGAGATAACATTGAAGACCATGATGCATCAATGATGTTATCATGAGGTAACTTGGAGAATTTGATTGGGTATAATGAAGGACAATGGAGACACCTCCATGTAAAAAAATCAAGTTTGTCATTAATGACGTGACGTGATGATCCAAAATCTTTTGCTTATAGTGCATTAAAGAATTACGTGCATAAATTGTAGCTTAAAATAGAAATTTAATGTGCACATGAGAGAAGAGGAGAAACACATAAAGCATGAAAGAAGACAACAAAATGATGCAGGAGCATTCAGGCCTAGTCAGCAATGTGATGGCATGATCACATGTTGTGACTAGCAAGGCGTTGGAAGACAAGATTTAGTTAGATTTATCTAGTTTTGAATAGGATATAAGGAGTTTGAAAGCTTGAATTAGTGTTTGTTTTAGAAAAGAGTGGAGTTGAAGAGATTCTTTAGGAGAGAGTAAGAGATTTCTAGATCTGAACCAATTTTGGTTCATGAATCCACTTTTGTTTAAATGAGGATCTTTTTGTATAATTGGGAGGTTGGATAGGTTAGCAAGGGAGAAGATAGAGAGGTTAGATAGGTTAGTTAGAGGTTTGAGAGAAGCAAAGAGGAGAGAGCGAGGATTTCAAGATTGAAACAGGGCCTTTTATTGATGTAATTGAGCCAGAGGGTCGACACTTTGTAGAACTTTATTATATATATGAATAAATGATTCCCTATGTGTTAATGGACCGTTTCTATTGAAATCCTTCGCTGGTATCTATAGATGGTTGCTTGCGGAACAACTAAAGCATTATGTTTTGTTTTCATGTCTTAAGTCATAAAGCACAGCGTTAAAGCATAGATGGGTATTTATTGTTATAACCATGGTGAAGCATTTCAAATATATTATAACTTATTGTTATGTATTAAATTCTTGCGTGGAAACAGAGTATAGAGGAGAATCGTTTATAACGTAGAATCCATTAAAAACAAGCGAGATCAAGTCTAAGAGGGAGTAGAAGGATCGATGCACAGTGGTCATTAGATCTGTAAGATCAATAGACCACCTCTAATTGGAGAAAGCCAAGCACTTTATTGCATCAGAAAACTTGTTTTACAAAGGGGCGCCTTAAGGTTTAAAGAGTTGCAATTGCGATTGTGTCGATATATCGCATCGACAAAAGTCATTGTGGAAGGACCGGGCCCTAATCCTTTCTAAACTCCGATTGTGACATTGAAATATAATGTGGACCATTGGATCATTTATTTGATCAATGGCGGAGATAAGGCACTGGATTGACCAGACGATGGTTTCCAAACGGTGGTAAGCGGTTATTGAGCGGCCTTAGATGCCGTAAGAGATT
This sequence comes from Pinus tabuliformis, assembly GCA_031772625.1. Taxonomy (NCBI): domain Eukaryota; kingdom Viridiplantae; phylum Streptophyta; class Pinopsida; order Pinales; family Pinaceae; genus Pinus; species Pinus tabuliformis. Next base: position 706,870,435 of record CM062804.1, read on the forward strand.
TTTACAATCCATACCCGATGAGGTAATGAGCCGTGGTTTATATTGATTTGAAATATGTGGTGATTGGGACCATCCATCGAATGGACGATCGAACGGATATCGGGCGCGAACATATGCAAGGTTTAATTCCCAATCCGAACCTGATGGAATTTATAAAGTGGATTTAAATCCATTTGATATCCGGCTTATACGTTTGTGGGAAATTTTCTTTGTATTTCTTTGTAAAGTGGAGATCAGAGAAAAGACGATAAGGCATATGGAGGAGGCGGACCCGAAAGATTTATAAAAGCAGGTTTACATATTTTGAGTTCTGACCTATGGTTTCGGAGTGGGGATTTCTTTGTTTTTTCCGTGATTCCTTTGTATTTTGATAAAGTTTGTATAAGCGAGTTTTTTTAAAGGTTTAAAGAAAGAAAACACTTCTGATATGTTTATGTGGGTATATCCACTAAGTCTAGACCCAATAGTTGAATATATGAAGGGGAAACTACCTTTGTGATCAGATTCCACCATGTAGGGGTTTCCTGCATCACAGAACTTGATAATGGAGTTCTTCTGACTTAGACTACATCTTCGATCCCTACTTGATCAATGGGGAGGCCTTCATTCATTAAGTGGCATGAGAAATAAGAGTACAAGCATCAGTTACAACAAAGGAGTTTTATACCTCCATACTGAAAAATTGCCAAAGAATGAAGAACTCTGATGGAGAAACGGATAGTGCCATTGCGTTCGTGGCATCGAGAAATGCTGAAACCATATAAAATTTGTTAAAATCTGACAAAGTGGAAATTCGGCCCTCCTGCAAAATTCTGCCTCGAACTATGTGCACTGCCTCCTCTCCCTGGGTGCACTGATAAACTACATTTAAATAATAAACATGGGCAGATTTCTCAATAAGTTAGTTGTGGTGCGTTGGTGGAAGATGCAATTAATATGGAGGATGTCAGTCAGTCAAACCTCGCCTCATCCTTTTTTATACATCGAATCTTTTAAATTTAAATAAGTTCGGGTTGGGCCTACCTACCCCACCTCCACTGGCTCCATGCATTATTTTAATGGCGGTGGTTGGATCATTTCGGGTAGGGTCCATGCCCCAAGAGCTGGCCCTACCCAACTCCATTGCTTTGTTTTAACAGTCTCGTGGGTTCCGTGGGATGGTTGTGGGGTGGCAAGGTCATGGTCGCCCACCCCGTTATGTTTGTTGTTGGTTTTGTGGGAGGGGCCAGGGATCATGGCCCGCCCCTCCACCAATGTATATTGTTGTTACGACATGGGTTGGGGTGGCGGGGTTGGTGGCCCACCACCCCTTTTTTTATTTTTATTTTAAATAAAACAAATTACAGATTTTTGAAAAGTTAGATTTTGACCAAAGGAGTCATTTTATCCAGGTGACAATTTCACTCGGAATCTAGCTGGAGTTGTCTGGATTCCATCCCTGGAAAAATTTCTAAATTGTGCCTTCATTAATCCTGCCCAGTCATCAAAAAGTCAAACCAACTTTGACTGCCTCTATCTTCTTCATCTGGACTCGGATTGGAGCGTCGTTCACACTGTTGGAATCAGGGTGACGAGCACTTCGATATGATTTCAAGTTCATCATCTTTCTACCACTTTGAATTTTGAGCCTTTTCCATGCCACTAGTATCTAAAGATCCACTTGGATCAATCCTCCCCACTGAGGAGCTTTTGGACCCCAAAAGCATTTACACTTAGCACTTTGTTTGTGTCCTTTCAGCCCACACTTTTGATCACCTGCACGCAAAACTAGTACATTTTTTTGCAATCATGCACACCACACATAACTTAACAACCCTTCCTTGCCAATAGTTTATAGAACACACTCGTTGGCCAAGGATTACATAAAAATTAATCAATACCTCAACTACTAGTAAAGAAAGACCAAAATATCATCGTTGCGTTTTGAAGTGATAGGAAACACACCATCACTTTTACATTTACTTGCAACATATGATTTTCAATGGTGGCCATAACAAGCTACTACTTTAGAAAAATGAACTTAACAAAGTAGACCACAGTGAATGGGGTGGTTTCATTTGTTGAACATGTTCACCTTTCGGCTCCTCTAGCGATGTTTCCAAAGCATGGAGCATCGCACATGCGGTTTGTTGGTGTCCCTCTTTATTGCAATGGCTACAACGATTCTTTTTCCTCCAAACTTTCGAGGTTGCCTTGGGGCGCTTTCCCCTAGTGTTCCTCCGATAAGTGTTTATGGGGCCCCCACTATCATTGGACTGTGAGGAGGGAATTTCATCGTCTGTCATTGGCTGGTTACTAGTTGTATTGGAGCTTTCTCCCATTTCCTTTCTGGTGTATCTGAGTCCTGCACGACGTGGCAATTCCTCGACTTCGATGGGGTTTATGATGCCTTGGCCTTTGATGCCAAGGCCCTTTCCCTGATACCCCATCTTCTTCAATAGTTTGGATCCAATCCCTGTAGTATGTTTTTCAAAAGCAGCGAATTCATCATCATGAAAATCATATGAAATCGAGGAGTCACTTTTTACCTCCGGATAGCAATGTTGCAGCTTTTCCAAGGCCTCATCCTTGGCTTGCAACTAGCGTAGTAATCTTTGTTTTTCTTCCCTTGCCTCCTGTAGAAGCATCCTTAGCTCAGCATTCTCTGCTCAGATGCAGTGGTTGATCTCCACAAGTTCTTGGAGTTCTGCTACAGGGAGTGCCCATTTCGTTAGGTCTGTTGAAATCCTTGATTCATGGCCAGAATTAGACCCAAAATCTATGGGTCCTCCTGCTGCGATCCCAAGGGTTGTAAACTTTGTTTCATCGCCAAAATCGGACCCCAAGTCAATGGGCCTACCTCATGAAAATCCTGCAACTGCGACCTTCTCATCTTCCTCTAACTCAGAATCTTGGTTTTGTTGCATGGTGGTGACGACCTTCTGCTTCCCTTTTCTATCATTCCTTTTAGGTCTCAGCTCAGGGTGCAACTTCCAAAAATTTTCTTCATCATGACCCTCTTTCTCACAATGTGTATAAGAGGGCTTTGCTCCCCTTCTCTTGGCTGCTGTGACTCTCTTTGGGTGGTCATCTCGTTCGGGTGTTCCCTTGTTTTCTAGATGAATGGCCTTTACACTAGCCGAGTCAACGGTAGTAGGTTCAAACAATAATAATGAATGGCTAATGTAACTATGTAATGATCCAATATACTTAGTTACTACTTCAAGTGAATCAAGTGCAATTACCAAATTAAGTGCTTATTTTCTAAACTCCTCGGTAAAGCTTTGAACATCCTGACCTCTGCCTTGCCTTAAGTATTGCCAATCCATTAAGGCTTTCTCTTATAACCCAAGGGATAAAATTGTTCCTTTAATGCAGAAATGAAACTAGGCCATGAGGAAAGAAGATTACCCACACTTTTATTGCTTTGCAATTTGCTCTCAATCCAGACGAGCGTGGTGCCACTCAGTCGAAGGGAGGCCAACTAAATATTTTCCTCATCCTCTTCGATCTGCTAAATCCTGCAATAGATCTCAACCTACCTAATCCAATTATTAAGCTTTTTTGCATTACTTTCACTATTATACATGTGAAGATAAAATTTGACATCTAATTTAAAGAAAGGTTTCTTAGATGCACCCCTTGAATTTCTACGATGATGATGATGAGAGGAAGAAGAGCTTTCACTCATGGAAGGAGAAGGAGGGGGTTATTCTTCACCATTTCCATGCACTGAACCTTGTTCTTCTGCCTTTTTCCTTTCTACTTTCTCCAGTCTTGAAAGCAATTGACCTACATTTTCTGCCATTACATAGAAGGTTTTGCAGAAATTGAGCTCCTCTTCATGACAAGCCTCTTCATCTACCATGTTTCTCCTTCAATGTGCATGCCCCTCTTCGGGATCGAAAGACTTTAGTTTCCCTTCACCTCTTTGGAGAATGTTTCTTGTTAGCATACAAACATGCAATTCACATCTAAAAAGACCTGCTCTTATACCACTTGGTCCAAAATATTTTTCCTATAGATGCATTAAAGAATTACATGCATAAATTGTAGCTTGACATAGAAATTTAATGTGCACATAAGAGAAGAGGAGAAACACATAAAGCATGAAAGAAGACAACAAGACTTGATAATGGAGTTTGTCTAACTTGGACTATGTCTACAGGCCCTGCTCGATCAATGGGGAGGCCTTCATTCATTAAGTGGCATGAGAAAGAAGAGTACAAGCATCAGTTACAACAAAGGAGTTTTATACCTCCATACTAAAAAATGGCCAAAAAATGCAGAACTCTGATGGAGAAATGGATAGCGCCATTGCGTTCGTGGCATCGAGAAATGCTAAAACCATATAAAATTTGTCAAAATTTGACAAAGTGGAAATTCAGCCCTCCTGCAAAATTCTGCCTCGAACTGCATGCATTGCCTCCTCTCCCTGAGCACACTGATAAACTGCATTTAAATAATAAATGTGGGTGGATTCCTCAATAATCTAGTTGTGGCACATTGGTGGAACATCCAGTTAATATGGAGGAGGTCGCGCGGTCAAACCCCGCCTCCTCCTTTTTTATACATCGAACCTTTTAAATTTAAATACGTTTAGGCTGGGCCCGCCCACCCCACCTCCACTGGCTCCATGCATTGTTTTAATGGTAGTGTTTGCCTCATTTTGGGTTGGGTCGTGCCCCAAGGGTTGGCCATACCCAACTTCGTTGCTTTGTTTCAACAGTCTCGAGGGTTCCATGGGATGGTTGTAGGGTGGCGGGGTCATGGTCGCCCACCCCGTTATGTTTATTGTTGGTTCCATGGAAGGGGTCGAGATTCATGGCCCGCCCCTCCACCAATGTATATTTTTGTTATGGTACAAGTTTGGGTGGTAGGGTTGGTGGCCCGCCACCCCCTTTTTTTATTTTTTTGTTTAAATAAAACAAATTGCAGGTTTTTGAAAATTTAGATTTTGATCGAAGGAGTCATTTTATCCAGGCGACAATTTAGCCTAGAATCTAGTCAAAGTTGGCTAGATTCCGTCCATCGGAAAAAGTCTAAATTGTGCCTTCATTAATCCTGCCCAGTCATCAAGTCAACCCAACTTTGACTGCCTCTATCTCCTTCATCCGGACTTGGATTGGAGTGTCGCTCACACCGTTGGAATCAGGGCAACGAGCACTTCGATCTGATGTCAAGTTCATCATCTTTACGCCACTATGAAGTTTGATCCTTTTCCATGCCACTGGTGTCTGAAGATCCACCTGGATCATGTGAAGACTAAAGAGAAGACTAAGAAAAGATTTATAGGGCTTGTTGAACAAGGAATAGGGAGCCTTCAAGTATAGCCAAATACATCTTGATGAATTGAAGCTGAGGGTGGAAGCCCAAGAGGTTGGAGCCTCGAAAATACAAAGTTGGTACCTTGGATGATAGGGTTGGAGCCCTAGAGTATCAGAGTCCTCAAGAAACCAAGTCAGAGCCTAAACCAAATATAGGGTTGGCGCCCTTGGGGTTGGTGCCTCAAAATTGACAAGGTTGGAGCCTTGGAAATCCAAGTTGGTGCTTGGAAAATACAGGTTGGAGCATGGGAGATTTAAGATCGATGTCTTCATCTAGGGTTGGATCCCTACATATATTGTACTTGATTTATTGAAGAAATTAATAAAAGCATTTATTCTTATTGTTGTTCATTTTGTGTTCTAAATATAAGTGATCTAACTGGTAAAAGTAACAATTGAAAAGGAATATTGATTCACCCCCCCTCTCATTATTTTCAATAATTGGTATTAGAGCCAGTACCTTCACTCAAATCCTAGCAAATTTAAGGTTGATCCTTAGAACACAAATGGAAAAGCCAAGGAAGAAAGCCTCCAATCCTCCTAAATATGTCTCTTCCTCAACCATGAAAACTAAGGACAATCAAGTTGAGAAAGTTCCAGTGTTCAATGGAAACTTTGATGTATGTAATGTAAGAATGAGAAATTTATTAATGGATCAAGGCATTGGAGTATGGGAATCATTGATTACTGATAACATGATGAACGGAGAATCCAAGGAGTACAATGAAAAAGAGATGAAGGAAATCTTGAATGAGCTACCAAAGTCTATAAAGGCCAATTTCAAAAAATGTTTGTCAGCAAAGGGTATATGGGACAAAGTTCATGACCTTCACTCAAAAGGAGCATTCACCATGACCACTACTCAAGAAGGTGATGGAAAGAAAGAAGGAAATCTAGAACCCATCAAGGAAGTTGAAAATAAGAATGATGACATCAAGGCCAAAGAAGACCTAGAAGAAGAAGAAAGCAAAGAAGAATTTGAAGAAGATCTCCTAACTAAACTTATAACTGCTGTGGAAGAGATTAACAGTTTAAAAAGTGAAAATGAGGAACTTAAGAAGAAAGCGCAAGATGGTGACCAAGACAAGACAAGGAAGGAAGTTGACCTCTTTTCAAGCTTCAAGAAAGAGATGAGGAGCTCACCACGCTTAAGGAGGAATCTCATCAAAACAAAAGAAAGAATCATGAAAAAATCATATCCATGACAAATCAATTGGATAGGGCAAAGAAAAGGGAAGAAAGTTTGTCAAGCCACCTTGAACAAAGACTCAAGAGTTTAAAAAAACTTGAAGCAGAGATTGGTCAATATAAGGAAGAGGTCTCCTCCCTTCGATCTCAACTAGAAGAAGCAAGGAAACAAGCACAAGGAGTTGATAAGGTTATGGAATCTTTGGCATTCGTAGAAGGACAAGTTGATGAAGCATAAAAGGAGGGAAACACCATGACATGCCAACTAGAAGAAAAGGATGATGGCATCACCAAGTTAAGATCAGAAATCACTTCTCTTAAGGCCCAATCATGTGAAGAAACCAAGATGAAGGAAGAAATGGAGATCATACTATCAAAGAAAGATGAAGAATGCACGCAAATGAAGGAAGAAATCATCTTTCTTAAAAAGGAAGTTGACTTGTTGAATAAGAACTTGAAAAGCTCTCAAACGTGACCAAGACAAGACAAGGAAGGAAGTTGACCTCTTTTCAAGCTTCAAGAAAGAGATGAGGAGCTCACCACGCTTAAGGAGGAATCTCATCAAAACAAAAGAAAGAATCATGAAAAAATCATGTCCATGACAAATCAATTGGATAGGGAAAAGAAAAGGGAAGAAATTTTGTCAAGCCACCTTGAACAAAGACTCAAGAGTTTAAAAAAACTTGAAGCAGAGATTGGTCAATATAAGGAAGAGGTCTCCTCCCTTCGATCTCAACTAGAAGAAGCAAGGAAACAAGCACAAGGAGTTGATAAGGTTATGGAATCTTTGGCATTCGTAGAAGGACAAGTTGATGAAGCATAAAAGGAGGGAAACACCATGACATGCCAACTAGAAGAAAAGGATGATGGCATCACCAAGTTAAGATCAGAAATCACTTCTCTTAAGGCCCAATCATGTGAAGAAACCAAGATGAAGGAAGAAATGGAGATCATACTATCAAAGAAATATGAAGAATGCACGCAAATGAAGGAAGAAATCATCTTTCTTAAAAAGGAAGTTGACTTGTTGAATAAGAACTTGAAAATCTCTCAAACCCAAGATGACATCCTAAGTCATCAAAGGTATCCCCTTGATAAATTAGGCCTTTTCTATGCAAGTGAATCCTCAATCAAGAATGATAATGCTTCAAACAACAAGGATGTGAGGAAGCCAAAAAGAAATGTTAGAGCTCCCAGTTCCAGCAAAGGCAAGGAGAAGAGTCAAGACAACTATGGAAGAAATCCTACTCCAAGAAAGCTTGCATATGGTGTCAAGAATACAAAAGGCAATGAATATCATCAAAGAATCCCAATGAAATAAAGTCTTCAAAAGTACATCAAGGAAATTTTCATCTCCCAGGTACCAAAGTATATTTCTTAGTTATTTATATTCTTGTACAAACTTTGGGCACATGGAAAAAGATTGTAGGGAATATCACAAAGACATGTATAATGGTCCCCATCAATCTCCTAGAAACAATTTTGCAAGAAGAAGTCATGATTTCTCATTCATGAACAAGATGGAGTGCTTCAATTGCCATAACATTGGTCATATGGCACATGATTGTAACTTAACTTGGGCCCCTACACAAGCTAGAACCATGCCAGAGAAGAAAGTTACACAAGTATGGAGAAGGAAGCAAATTGAATATGGAAGTCTTTTAAACACTCCAGCCAACAACACATGTTGTTGATTTGATGAATTCATCCTTGATATTTCAAATATTTGATGGTGATACTCTACCAAAAGGAGACCATACAATTAGGGGGAGTTTGTGATTCTTGAGCATTCTTGCAGAAGTTATTCGTGAAAGGTGTAGAAACTCCTGTATATTCACAAGTTCATGTAATCTACTAAAACAAGAGACAAGAATCTACTTCTACTCTTTACAATGTAAGAACATAAAATTCGAGCAAAACAATAATCGACAAGAGGAATAACATAAATGGAACATAACACAATAAATATCTAGGGAAAGCCACAGCTCAAAACCCCACTATTTTTATTGCATTAATCCGGAAAATTAAGATGAGATTACAATGTTTGTTCTCACAAGAACAATCCCAACACTTAGTAAAATCAATCTCCCAGCTCACAAGCAAGCTCAATCCAAATCCAGGCCTCTTCTCTGCACTCCAAGCTCCCTATTTTCTTTCACCCTTGGTCAAAGAATTCAGATGAATACAAGATGCTATGCTCAACCTTGAGCTTAACCTTCACAATTATTTCCTATCCTCCGCTTGATGACTTCCTTTGGCCAATACTTAGCCAAATTTCCAAGCCACCAAGATTCTAATTCTTTGCACAATTCCTGAGAGAATTAGCCCATATTTAAAGGGAAATTCCTTAGTTCCTGAATGCATGCACTATCAGTGCAACTCAAAAAAATATAAAACAAATAGTACATTGTCCCTACACTCTAGTCTCAACTGGGTCTTTCTCATAATCGACATGCATGATTTTCTGATGAGGGAATATTCAGTTAACTGGAGTAGCACTAGTTGAGTGCACTAATGCATCAACTGACTGTTAACTCACTATTAGTTCCTCAAACAGTTTGGAACTAATTTAACTAGACTTAACTCAATAAACTGAGTTAACTAATTACCACTCGTACTTAACTCATCCTAGACCCCTATAATATAGGGAGAGCATATACATGACTTCAGAAATACTTCCAACTCAAAATTCCTAAGTTAACTAAGTCAACTCACTCTATTTATCTATTACAAGTTGCTACAAGAATAAAATTTGATTTTAATTCTCAGTTTAATTCAAGGACAAATTAAAATGGAATTTCTGGATTCTATTTGTATCATTTCTTGTTGCTATTTTCAACACTCTCTCTCCACAAGAAAGGAATTCAACTCGATCTCGATCCTAAACCTTTGGAATGTTTTGCATGCAACACTTCTCTATATTGTTGTTGCTCCACCAACTTCAGAAACAAAAAACATCCAACCTGAATTAGAATGATGCCTCTATCATCAAAGTCTCTAACTACTATTGCCTCTATCAACTGAAAACTTTGCTCTTTTGTTGAATCTTCCTTTTTGCACTATTGTCAACCCTCTCTACACTTCTTCATTTTCTGACTACTCTAGCCTCTATAATTTTTATCTCTGAATGCATCATTCCAATGATTCCTCCCAATACTATTTACTTTGGGCTCCCGTAGCAAGGAACGATCCTTGAGATAAAATCACTCAATGGACCCTGTCCAATTTCAGCCCTCTTGGGACTATCACTTCAAATCGCCCCACCTCACACCTAGAGGTATGGTTGCATGTGATCCCTTTGCCCACTTGGCTTGAAATTTCCCCCTATTGGAGGTCTATGCATGATTGGATGCCTACACTCGGTCTTCTCCTAGCTTCTCCGATTGTGGTTGCTCCATAATTGTCTAAGAATACTTCTAAGACTCCTCTGATTGAGCGGATCTCTCCACTAAGTCTCCTCTAAGTTTCTCTAGTTGGGGTTGCTCCACAACTTCCTGAAGTTACTTTTGAGGCTTCTCCAAGGGATGCATGTTGAGAGGTAATTTACTCTCCCTCTCAACCACCAAGTCTCTAGCCTTTGCCTTGCTCCTCAAGGATTTGCATGCATCTTGAACCTCAAGAGAATACAGGTTCTTGACCCGTGCACCGATTTGTTTCACCTGTCCCGCGGTGATGTGTCTAAGGAAAAACTTTCCCTTACTAACAACCACATCATAGCCACGGTCTTCCAATATCGTGACTGAAACAAGATTCCTCTTTAGTCCTAGAACATACATCACATCTGTGATCCTAAGAGGGGAGCCAGACTTCCTCTAAAAGATAACCGTACTGATCCCGGTAGCTCTATACCTCTCATCATCTCCAAACTCTATGCTATGCTTGAGGTATTTCTCTTCAAAATCACTAAAGAGATCTCTATTCCCCGTCATATGGAATGAGGCATCGTTGTCAAGATACCACATGCCTCCCATGGCAATGTTGGCCATGCATGCAATGAGAGTGAAATCAAGTTCTAATTGTGAAGCTAGAGCTTCACCTACTGCCGCTATTGTCGGCTCCTTCTTGCTTGCTTTCTTCTGTGCACAGTTCTTGGCATAGTGCACGTGCTCGTGATAGTGAAAACACTTGAATTTCTTCAAGTCCATCTTCTTTCCACCCTCCTCGCCTTGGGACTTCTTTCCTTTGGCCCACTTTTCCTTACTTGCTATGGAAAAATAATCTTCCACTTTGTTGGAAGAGGTCCCATATTTGGTGTTCCTCTTGATCTCATCCTACATCAAATCCGAACATAGTCGTTCCCAATCTGGTAGCTTCTCTCGACCATTGACAGAGTCCTGATAACTATGCCAACTCTTTGGGAGTGTAAGAAGAGAAAGGCTCAACATATCTCCCTCAAAAACCATGATTCCAACACTTCCAAGTTCATCACGACATTGAGTGAACTTGGTCAAGTAATTTGGAATTGACTCATCCGCCTCCAGCTTGATTTTTTGAAGTTTATCTTTTAGTGCCAACTTCCTTTGGTCACTATTATTTTGGAAAAGGTCCTTCGATTCTTTCCACATAGCATGCAGAGTTTCCTTCCCATGGAGACTCGAGGTAATGTGGTCTCGAACTCCCTCAAGGATTATCTGCCTCGCCCTTGCCACACACTTCTTCCATTCATCCAGATTCTAAGCATCTGATGTTGGTGGCTTTGGAATGTCCTGATCAATGAATTCCCTCCAGCCATTATCCTCCAATACAAGCTCCATCTTGTCCTTCTAGGATATATAATTTGAGCTTCCATCTAAGGCATACTCAAGCCGTAAATCATAGAATGCCATCTGTCAATCCTGAAGTATGTATTGCAAATTCGAATTTCACTTGTAACCTAGAAACTCAAAATTTTGAAAACTCCTCTAGAGAGCTAATTTTAAATCAGCAATATCTCCCTCATCTGAACTCCGATTCAGTCGATTTGTTTTTTGAATTTGGGTATATTTTCCCAAGGAATCCATATCTACAATTTGTTTCTAAACATTTTGCACAAACATTTTCATATCTACTCTACAAAATCTTGGCCAAAAACTCAATCTTGCTTTGATACCATGTAGAAAATCCTGTAGATTCACAAGCTCATGTAATCTACTAAAACGGGAGACAAGAATCTACTTCTTCTCTTTACAGTGAAAGCACATAAATATCGAGAAAAACAATAATCGGCAAGAGGAAGAACATCAATGGCACATAACACAATAAATCTGCGAGGAAAGCCACAGCTCAAAACCCCACTATTTGTATTGCATTAATCTGGAAAATCAAGATGAGATTACAATGCTTGTTCTCACAAGAAAAATCCCAACACTCATTAAAATCAGTCTCCTGGCTCACAAGAAATCTCAAGCCAAATACAGGCCTCTTATTTTCTCTCCAAGCTCCCTATTTCCTTGAACCCATGGTCAAAGAATTCGGATGAATACAATATACTCTGGTCAACCTTGAGCTTAACCTGCACAAGTATTTCCTATCCTCCGATTGATGACTTCCTTTGGCCAATACTTAGCCAAATTTCCAAGCCACCAAGATTCTAATTCTTTGCAAAATTCCTGAGAGAATTAGCATGTATTTAAAGGGAAATTCCTCAGTTCCTGAATGCATGCACTATCAGTGAAACTCAGAAAAATCTAAAACAAATAGTACAATGTCCATGCACTATAGTCTCAACTGGGTCTTTCTCAGAATCGACATGCATGAGTTTCTGATGAGGTAATATTCAGTTAAATAGAGTAGAACTAGTTGAGTGCACTAATGCATCAACTGACTGTTAACTCACTATTAGTTCCTCAAACAGTTTGGAACTAATTTAACTGGACTTAACTCAATAAACTGAGTTATCTAATTACCATCCATACTTAACTCATCTTGGACCCCTATAATATAGGGAGAACATATACATGACTTTAGAAAGACTTTCAACTCGAAATTCCTAAGTTAACTAAGTCAACTCACTCTAGTTAACTATTACAAGTTGCATGAGAATAAAATTCAATTTTAATTCTTAGTTTAATTCAAGGACAAATTAAACTGGAATTTCTAGATTCTATTTTTATCATTTCTTGTCGTTATTTTTTGTTGCAAGAAGAAGTCATGATTTCTCATTGATGGTGCTTCAATTTCCATAATATTGGTCATATGCACATGATTGTAAATTAACTTGAGCCCCTACACAAGCTAGAACCATGTGAGAGAAGAAAGTTACACAAGTATGGAGAAGGAAGGAAATTGAATCAGGAAGACTCTTAAACACGCTAGCCAACAACACATGTTGTTGATTTGATGGAGGCATCCTTGATATTTCAAATATTTGATGGTGAGACTCTGCCAAAAGGAGACCATATAGTTAGGGGGAGTTTGTGATTCTTGAGCATTCTTGCAGAATTTATCTGTGAAAGGGCCCTATGAAATCCTTGATGAGTCACACATGGACAATCATTTTTTTGATAGATCATCTCTCAGAAGAAACTCCATTGAAGAACATGATCCCTTACTCATCCGATGGACTATTGTTGAGGATCTCTTCCATTTGATCACTAAGAAAGTAATATTTCTTGAGGTAGAGGAGTTCATGCAGACAGGAGTTGGTTCATCACATGATGAAATGTAGACACGTCTATCTTGGACCACATTTCTAGAAGGAAGAGCACCATGAAAAGGGGAGTAACATACCTATGAAAAACTATTATTCATGAAAATAAGCAGCTTGACGGGGGGACTACTTGGGCACCCCGTTAAAGGGGGAGAGAATGTTGAAGGGCGAGAATTTTGCCATCAATGACAAAGGGGGAGATTATTAATCAAGGTTTTCATTCATGTCAATATGGTACTATTGGGATGCAAAATATTCTTGTGATATCATAACCTCATGCATATTTCAAAATATTCTTGTGATATCATAACCTCATGCATATTATGATGAGCATATTATGATGATGTCCTTGATCATGATGACAAGTCCCTCTTGTTTGATAAGGATACCATTAATGAAGATGTCAAGCTATTAATGATGTCATTATGATGTCAAGCCACTAAGAAGAAGTCTTATCCTAGATTCCTATTTTTCATAATGTCCTAGATGTCCTTGAACTAACCATGAAGACACTATAACTCTTATATCATTGCTCTTGATGGAGAAGCCCTAGAAACATGATGATGTCCTTAATCTTGATGAAGGATTCTTCCTTATTGTGCTCTTAGTGACTCTTGATGAAGAAGCTCTCCTTGTGATGATCTAGTCGTTGCTCTAACAAATTGATGAATGTTGCATATGGTTAATGACATATCACCTCACTATCTTGATGACATGGTGATATCAACGGCACACATGATGACATATATGCTGACATTAAATTTGATGACATGGACAATGAAAGAATTGGAGATCACTTGATGACATGTGATGATTAAGGACATAAAAAGTGGATACCTCACTTAAAAACACTTGGTGACATATGACAATGAAGAAGCCCTTATTGTCCTAATCACATTTTTCACATAAAAATTTGAGGACAATTTCAAAGAAAAATAAAATTGCACATATTTGAGGCAACCTTTCAACATGTGACCTAGAACATCTTAAAAGGGGTTTTTTCTCTTTCCAATGAGCTCGTATTTTTCCCGAAACTCCTTGTAGTTTGTGAAATATAGAATTTTTTAAGATTAAGAAAATTACCCTAATAGTGAGCTGACCTACACTTTAGCACAAAAGTCGGCCTCTATACAGTGACATGTCCCTTCGTTTTTCCTTGTAAAGAAGCATATTTATACACAAGATGAGATTCATTTTCAGATTATTACTTCGGTCAACAAGCACAGAAAAGAGGGCTATTGTTCACAATTCGTGAACCCAAAGAGAAGGAGCATAATTCATTTGATGTTTCTAGGTTTACAAAACAAGATTAAAACCTCCAGGTAGCTAGAATAATGTTGTGATCAAACTCAGACCTATATACTTCTATCACAACAGCTTGGATTGTTTTGATGGCTCACAACAATACTTCAGGACCTCATTTTTATGATGTATCACAGTAATACGGACCTACAGTGCTCAAACAACTCAGACCTGGGTTATTTCTGTGGGACAAGCCTTCTATTTTGTAGGACATCATCACATAAAGACTAGATTGTATAGACAAGGATTGAAGGACAATCAGTTTGAGAACACTTGTTGAATATCACCCTCGGTGTTGAATCCTCATGCTTTTATGACCTCGGAGTTGCAAAACATAGTGTTGGACTTCTTGTTATTTTGTAAGTTTGAACTGTAGTAAATATAAGGCATAGTCTTGTGTGAAGGACTTTTTCTTGTGAATAATTAAAAAACTTAGCTCGGATTATATATAAACTCCTGTGGCAGCCAACCTAAGTCTTAGACCTCCTTCAAGCTCAAATTTTCTCAGTGTATAGTGATAGACTGTGATCCCAAGGGGCAAACTTGCTAAAGGTTTGGGCAGATCTCAGATTGGCATTTAAAAGGTTCAATATTGAAGAAACTATTTTGAACCCTGAACTATGAATAGAGCTTGGAACAAAGAACAAAGAATAATTTTATAAAGGACATACAAGTAAGTGCATCACTAAGTAAAGCTAGTGAAGGGTTTTGGAGACTTTGATTGAAGTATTTTTTGCAGTGACCTTGAAGAAGATTGAAGATATTTTGAGAAGCCTTAAGAGATCTTGGAGATAACATTGAAGACCATGATGCATCATTGATGTCATCATGAGTAACTTGAATAATTTTATTTGGTACCATGAAGGACAGCAGAGACACCTTCATGTAAATAAATCAAGTTTTTCATTAATGACGTGACATGAATACTAAAGCGAAGGCTAAGAAAATATTGACAGGGCTCGTTGAAGAAGACATAGGGAGCCTTGAAGTATAACCAAACACATCTTGAGGAAGTGAAGTTGAGGGTTGGATCCCAAGAGTTGGGAGCCTCGAAAAGACAAGGTTGGTGCCTTGGATGATAGGTTTGGAGCCTTAGAGAATTGAAGTCCTTAAGAAACCAAGTCGGAGCCTGAACCAAATATAGGCTTGGAGCCCTTGGGGTTGGTGCCGCGGAATTTACAAGGTTGGAGCCTTGGAAGTCCAATTTGGTGCTTGGAAAATATAGGTTGGAGCTTAGGATATTGAAGATCAGTGTCTTCATCTAGGGTTGGAGCCCTACATATATTGTACTTGATTTATTAAAGAAATTAATAAAATCATTTATTCTTATTGTTGTTCGTTTTGTGTTCTAAATATAAGTGATCTACCTGGTAAAAATAACAATTGAAAATGAATATTGATTCACCCCCCCCAGTATTTACAACAAATAGAACCCAAATTTTTTCCCAAGATAGTGAATATAAGCATTGGGTCAATGATATGGAAGAAAAACTAAACTAGATAGAGAAAAATGAAACACTGGAACCTGTGCCTAGACCAAAAGGAAAAAATGTAATTGGCACTAAGTGGGTCTTCATAAACAAAATTAAACGAAAATGGATAGGTAGTGATGAATAAAGCTAGACTAATCTACAAAGGGTATGCACAAGTAGAGGGTGTTGAATTTGAAAAAACTTTTTCTTCTGTAGCCATACTTTAATCAATTTACATACCTTAGAAAATTTAAAGTAAATCATATGGATGTAAACTCATCCTTCCTACATGGAGACTTAGAAGGGGTGTACATTGAACATCCAGAGGGATGTTAGTTGTAAGAAGGCATAGAACAAGTATGCAAACTAAAGAAAACTCTTTGTGGGTTAAAGAAAGTTCCCAAGGCTTGGTATTAAAGGCTTGATAAATATCTACAATAACAAGGATTCAAAAGGGGTACAACAAATAGTAATCTTTATATTAAAATTTATAATGGAAATTTATTGATCTTTGTTGTATATGTGGATGATATCATTTTTGGAAATGATGTTTGATCAAATGGGTCAAAAGTTTGTATGGAAATCTAGAAGAAATTTGAGATGTTTATGCTAGGAGAACTGTCATTCTTCCTAGGATTGCAAGTGGCTCAATCAGACAAAGATATATTCATTTCTCAAACTAAATATCTAAAGGAAATGTTAAAAAAAAATAGCATCGAAATTTGTGCACCTGTTAGCACTATTATGGTCATAGGATGCAAGTTGAGAAAATAAGATGAATCCACTGATGCAAATGAAAGTATGTATAGGTTAATGATTGGAAGTTGACTATATTTAACAGGCTCAAGACCTGATATTATGCAAGTCATAAGATTTCTCGCAAGATTTCAATCTACCGCAAAGGAGACTTACGTGAATTCAATAAAAAGTATCTTTCGATATCCGAAAGGAACTATTGATTTTGGCTTATGGTACTCAAGGAAAAAATATTTCACTCTAAGAGCATATGCAACTGCAAATTGGGCAAGCAGTTAAAGCACAAGTGGAGAAGCGTTCTTCCTGGGAAATTGTTTAGTATCATGGTTGAGTAAGAAACAAACCTCCATCTCCCTATATACAACTGAAGCAGAGTATATTGTAGCAGCAACATGTTTCACTCAAGTCCTCTCGATGAAAAACTCTAAAACACATCAAGGTATAATATGATCACCCTATTTCAATTATGTGTGATAATACAAGTGTAATTAAAATTTCCAAGAATCTAGTTATGATTCCAAAACAAAGAATATTCCTATCAAATATGATTTCCTTATATAAAAGAAGTTAATCACATCGTTAGATTAAAATATATTGCTACTACAGAATAAATTGCAAATATATTTACCAAACCTCTTCTTAGAGAGGCATTTGAATATCTAATACAAAGGGTGGGAATGATATCTCTCTCATCTCATAAGTATTGTAAGCATGACATATGGCAGCTCTTTAGACCACGTCAAGAATATGAAAACTTTAGAAAGTGAGTTGCAGGAGAAGAATGGAAAAATTGAAAGCTTCCTAAATATATGTCAGTAGATGAGAGAATTAGTAGCTCTGAGGGAGTTGTTTCTTAATCATGTTATCTTAAAAATGGGGAGAGTTTATAATAACAATAAGCATCAATTCAGGGAGGATTTGAGAATCTAAGGTGAAAATGAAAAGACGTGCAAAGTCAAGGGGTGTAGTGAATTGATATCACAGGGGACATTCACCAGAAATTGCAAACATAGCCCTTTGCAATTCATGTCAAAGGGGGAGAAATTGTAAATTGGTTGAGAAATTGCAGATTGGTTGAGAGATTATAGATTGACAGCAATGCTAACAGATCAAGGGTTTCCATCAATGACAAATGGGGAGATTTTTAATTCTTTTGTTATCATTGATGTCAAGGTTAAGGGGAGTCCTCCATAGATACATGATGTGAAGAAGTATGAACATGCTTGATGCACATAGAGGGATCGAAGGCCCTTATTTATTTTAGGGGCCAAGGTGAGGTTTCTATGAAAAGTTTGATATGCTTCCCAAGTAGTGTCGATATATAAACATAATGACATGATGCCAATATATAAGCCCAAGCAGTGCTAGTATATAAAAATAATGGCACAACGTTGATACATAAAAATAAGGGCATGATGCTGGTATATAAAAATATGGGAAAAAATATAAAACTACAATCAAATGAATTTTTCGCAAAATCATCTTTCTTAATCTTTCCCACTAATCCATTATTATATCATGATTAGATGGTACCTTCTGCATTTAAGAATGTTAAACCATATCGATGTTGGATGGGATGATACTGATATGCTGGGTATCAAACGACATGTTATATAAATGTTGAAAAGGATAAGGCTAATATATGGTATGGCATGGCAGAGGTATGACATACCAAAGATATGATATGGCACCACTGGACAACATTTGGGCCGGATGACATGGCTATAGTAGCGAATGATACATGGCAGAAAAAAAATGAATTTTTTGGCCAACCAATAGGGATTTGGACATTGACACATGGCAACGTTAGAGGGTGACATGTGACAGGTGGACCATGTGGAAGAAATTTATTGGCCCATGGTGATTTGACATCACAGACCTAGAGGCTACCCAACTCATTCCAGAATTGGGTTTGACAAGGTTTTTCCCATGTTATTGTTCTTTTACTAAAGGGAAAAAGATCATGGTCATAGTCAATAGTCACAAAGAGCTAAGGGCTCAGCCCTTATGGGCCCTATACTAAGGAACCAAGGTATCGGAATGGACAAAAATATTGAGTTCTTTGGTATGCAATGGTCTGGTATGATGAGGAAAATGTTGTCAATTGTAAAGTGTGAAAATTACATCGGCTGACGATTTGTCTACTAGGTTCCTTAATGACACCAATACCATGATGTTTGACATTGGATAATATCAAGTCTCCAATATTTGATATGGATGGTTAAGATTCTAGTTGTCATAATTCTGCATAGAGGATGTGGTCACATGGTATGGTCACAAAGAGGTAAAGGACTCAATCAGTAGGGCTATATCTATCAACAATCCAAGGAAATGTTGCGGTAACTCAACCCCTGAACGCTACGGGTTTTCAATTGTATAAATGGACATGTAGTGGATCTAGAACAGATACAACATGTGGACATGTGATAAAGGGCCTAGTCATATATATGGGAATATGTAGGTTCTCAAGCACCTATGTTTCAAAGAGGTTGGACAGAAGGGAGCTAAACATAAAAAGAGCACTATAAATGTGAAAGCGGTTTGCTCAAAAAAGCACAATGTAAGAGACAAAAGAAAATTAAAGGTGGTACCATTATAAATATAAATCTCATTGGTAAAGTGAATTATGGTGTGTGAGCAAAGTGTGATATGGGTCAGTCAAGAGAGAAAATATTTGTGTTGTGCAGTCTCTAAGAGGTTTGCTAGCCAACCAAGAAAGAACAAATAGCTACTAAAGAAAAGAGTAAAAGAAGAAGATCAAAGGTCATGGATTTTGAATAATTAGAATTAACAAGAGTGTCTGTGGATAAAGATATAGTTTAAAAATGTGATGAAAAAAGGGATTTGTTTAGTTAAGTGTGCGAACAGGCATGTTGGTTAGGAGACAGATTTAATAGCTACCGATGTAAGATTAAAGGCCAATGGGGAATGGAGGTGACTAAAAGAATTACAAAAGAGCACAATGAATCAAAAAAATATTGACAATAAGAGAGAAAGAATGTGACTCAAAATAATTGTTTCAAAATAGATTGGATCAAACATATGAGGAGATTGGTGTCTCCTACAAGTTGGTGCTTGTAAATATGAGGTGATTTGGTGTCTCTTGCAAGTTGGTGCATGAAAATATGAGGATATTAGTGTCTCTTGCAAGTTGTTACTTGCAGATCTAAGGGGATTGGTGTCTCTTGCAAGTTGGTGCTTACAAATATGTGGGGATTGGTGTCTCCCATAGGTGGGTACCTACAAAGATTGTAATAGTAGGTTGGTGCTTGCATAAGAACAATTAATTAAAATAAATTTTGTGGTTTTATCCTAAATGGGTTACCATGTATATCATATGTTCAATGCTCTCATTTGATTGATGTTTTATTGTGTTTGAATTATTTAATTAAGTTAAAATTTATTATACTGATTCACCATGTCTCCACCTCTCAATATAATTATTAATCAAGCATATTCATCTTCACAATGTGAGGGATCAAATGATCCTTTGCCAAATCAAGGATAATTTGCTTCACATTGGCCAATTTTGTAACATACTCTACTAAGTCCTTGAGATCAGTGAGAAGTGTGACCTTTGAATCCACAATATACCACATTCAACTTCCTCCAAGAGATTCTATATGCTGCACTTCTACAACACAAAATCAACTTGTGATACTTATAAAGATAAAAACTGAACGTCACTACAAATCCTAGAAGCACACTTGAACAAACAAAACATACTCAAAACAAATTAAATTTGCAACCTATATCAAGTGTATATCGCTTATCTCAAGCCCATAACAACCTTCCCATGACTAGAAGATGATGGGAATCTCATCCAACAACCTATAACATGTATAGATATTCTTCAACAATGAAGCTCAAACATCATACACATTAAAGTCTCTAATAAGCTCCTCTCAAGCATCCCATGACATGCATTAATTAGAGGATTCCCATGAATTTGTTCTATGCCATGGTAAGCATATTTTACACTCATATAAATTAGGCTAAAGCTCAGTAGCTTAAAAACTAAAACCTGAATCAAAATAAAAATCTCTAAAGCACTAATCTACAAATGCATAATGTTGGAAATTATGAATAATAATCACATAATGTGGAAATCTCAATTTAGTGAAAGAATAAATGTTACATTGTCAAATGAGGGCATAGATCTCTTGGTAGCTAGGCCATGGTAGATTTCCCATTGTCATAGTTCAAAACTTAAATTTTCTAACCAAGAGATCTATGCCCTCATTTAAGAATGGGAAATGCATCCAAAAATAGAAATAGAAAGTGAAATCAGCGTCCAAGTTTGGCACATGCATGCACCTCTATCACAATCTATAAAACAAATATTCCTCTTAGAGGCTAAACTAGTGCGCCATAACCTATCAGATCAATTCATTGATCCCTAGGAAAGTTGGATCTCCAACATACTATATGGATATATAGAAAATTGTTGTTATACAAATCACCTGCAAAATATTGGTTGTATAACTATAAGAGAACATTAATTGAGCAACTAGGTAAAACTTTGACTTATGTTGCATTGAAAAAAACATAACGTAGTTGGAAAGATTAAAAGTGACTTTCCCAAGGCCATTGACAACATTCATTGTCGTGGTAGGCATGCTTTATCATTTTCACCTATAATGTGGGGAGGGGCATCAAGGCATTCAAAGAAATGGTTTTTCAAATTAGAATTATGTAGGTCCAATAGAAGTTGATTCAAATTATACGAGAAGGTTTGATGAACTCAAGTCATGTAGATGATTGTATTCAAACAATCATCAAAGTAGATAGAGGAATTTCAAAACATTCTTGGCATTCCATTGGTACAAGTAAAGATCCAAAGTTAGCCCTAAATGTTACACTAAATAGATCTAGAAGGTTTTATGCACTAAGGATTTGTCTTGTTATTAGCATAGGATCAAAACTTACATGGCCATGTTTGACCAAATACCAATTGATTACTTATAGGATCCTAGAGATATATAGGATGAAATATTTTGCTTAGTTTTCTTCCTTTTGCAATCTTGTAAATGGAGGATCCAATCCAAACTGATAAGAACACAATCATAGAGATAAATGCATTTACATCACAATGAGAACTGGCCGTAATGTAGCTTTGTTCAATAAGGACAACCTTGTTACAGTTGAAATGATGAATATGTAGAAAACTTTCAAATAGTCGAGGGATTGTTATAGGGTTAGTTAATTACTGTTACACATCAATTTTTTGCCATGACACTTGATTAGTTTATGGGTCTTTTTACCATCCGTGAACATGTTTGAACCATCTCCCTCAGAAGTCAAACAACCCAAAATATCTTGAAGTATAGGAGAAATTTGGTGAAAATAGTTGTCACACCTTGTTAAGTTCCACCTGCGCTGATTTTTATAGAGTTTCCCATGCATTCATTGGAATTAACTCTAAGAACATTGCAGAGTTGTGCTTTGTCTTCCACTATAAACCCTCGCAGGTGAATTCAAGAAATTAAAAATAAAAAGTACATTCTAGAAACATAGTTGGTCGAATATTTTCCAACTAAAAGCTTCCAGGTGATGACTATTCGAACTATAACCCTCAGATGATGCATCTTAATCCATTTTATCATGGAAACCTAATCCCTCAATTAAGGATTCACATCCTCCGCTTTTGGATCTGAAACTTCTTCCTCTTAACCTATAAAATGACTAGAGGATAGAGGGATTGAGGAGGTCAGAACTCAGAGAAGGCAAATTTATGGTGTTAGTTTGAGATTGGAAATCTTGTCATCTAAGGAGGAGATTGAAGGCATTTTGGAGGGACCTTGTTAGAGCCTAAATCTACCTCAGGCTGAAAAGGTAGGATCCAGGGCCAACATCAAACCATGCTCAGCCTAGTTGCTAGCCCTACCAGGTCAGGAGAGGGCTCTCTCCGGGTCAATCTCAGCAAATAATGATCAATGAGGGCTTGAGATGACTGAAATATCTTCTGATCTTAGGCTAGGTATATGTGCAAGAGAGTTTGATTTGATAAAATGGAGTTTTGTTGGCTCAGATGGAAATATAGATTTTGGTTGTGGGGATTGAGGCTCAGTCCTTTAGAGATCTCAATGGGGCAAGGTAGGAAATCATTTTGGCACTTAAAATTGAATGAGATGGAGGGATTAGACAGGTGAGGAGTTGAAGAGGGAAAGAGCAATCATGGATCCTCCCCAAACAGCTGAAAACATCAAATAACTAAAGCAAACTTCAAGTAGAGCACTGCAATTTCAATAGATTCTACTTACACTCTTGTTTGTTTAGTTTAGAAGAAACAAGATAAATAATGGCATAAAATCACATTAAAAAATTCGCAATTACAAAGAGAAGCATTGTACCAAGACAAATTGCCACATGAATCCCAAAGAGTGTTGCAAATCCTGGTCTCAATTCCTTAGCCAAAATGAAAATATGAGTGTACAATGAAGTTCTTTTCTTTCTCAAGATTCCAACCTTCTACCAAAATTGAACCCCTACACTATGAAATTCATAAAATATATACATTTTCTCATCCTTGTACTAAAGGATTGAGCTCAACCATTTTCTTCAAAATAGAATCAGTTACATTAAACTTGGGCCAAATTTTTGAAAATAGGTGTTGAATATGAACTCGTATATCCTAAACCATAGCACCTGTTACAAAAATGAAAGAGGTTTTTGTAGATAAGGTCATTTTGGATACAAACCTTTCTCAAATTGTGGAAATTCGTTTCCAGTAGCTCGCAATATGTTCCACAAAATCATCTCTAAAACAGAAAATCATTAAAAATTTAAATCTATGAAAATGAGCTGTAAAGACCTAGTCACATATCCCAATCCACGACACCTGTGAATAAAATGAAAGAGGTGTTTTTTATATGGCGCAATATTAACAAAAACCTCCTTGGGTTTTGAAAAATTACTTTCCATCTGTTGTAAAATGGCCCTGCACTAACACGACTAAAACAGTAAAAAATATGAAAAAATTGCTTTGTTTTAATGTAGGCTCCAAATATCGTTGTATATCTCCCACATAGTAGCACCTGTGCATAAAATGAAGGAGGTTTTTGTTATCTAGTATGTGATGAATAGAAACCTCTTTCACTTTGAAAAAATCCTTACCATTATTTCAGAAACTGATTTTGTACTAAACTTGTCATTGTGTGCAGCAACTGACCTCAAAACATGCATAACCAAGAATCACTCATTCATTTCTTCTAATCTAGGAACCGTACGGGAGTGTGATATACCATTGGAAATATTTTTTCTGAGATTCTTCTGATGGACACACTTGTGACATGTTTTGTGCTAAACATCATGTACAAAACATCTAACAAAACCAGACATAGTAAGAGCTCATGTTGATCCCTGGTGACAGGCTGCGAAGACTGAAACTAACATTGGATCCAATGGGGATGGTAGCTCCTTGGAGGTGCCAAGAACTACATATCTCTGGAAAGTAGACAGTGCCTTTCCATTGGGCATGGATGGTCAAACAACTGCAAACCCAAAATGACTCATACCAATCCAAAAACATATACATACTGCAACATGTACATAAACAAATACTGCAAATTGAAATGCTGCCTTGGACAACTTATTTATGTACAAATCTAACCCACTTTGCTGCAAAATTGATAGATCAAGTAACGTTGTAATGCCAAATCAACCAATCAAGTAATTGTTACAAGGATGCTTCTTGGAAGTGCTCGAACCAAGACACAACTGAAAAGGCTGGTAACCATACATGCACATAATGAATTTGGTTGTGTAAAAGGCAATCTGATCTATCATTCAAACTGAAAACAATTTCCATGTACACTGCAATAGGATCGAAGAAACCAAACTCTATTTGTTGCCCCAACTCCTCAATACATGCTTCAAACTGCAAACTATGAATGAAAATATCCACGGGCAGCCTTACCTTCTATTCCTTCTACTGAAAAAGGTCCCCAAAGAATGGGACTCTAAAATCCAGATCCTGGGATTGTTTTGGGTCTCCAATTCAGCTAGATCTCCTTCAATTTTGATGGCAAACTCTTGAAAAAAATTGAGCTTAACTTCATGGCTGCATTGACAGGATTTCAGATAAGAAGAAAGAGATGAAGCAAAGTTCTCATCTACCTCATCATCCATGCACATATCTTCCCATTCTCTAAAACCTTGAATATAGGGCACCTCTATTTTGAATTCTTCCTCTTTCTCCATCCATGTTTCAAGAAAGATATGCCAAAAATCTGCAAAGGACTTAATAGATCTGATAGGAAAACCTTCAATCCATTTTCTACATTTGCCTTGAAACGAATCAAAGAACAATCTGATGAAAACATCTTCCTTTTTAACTCTAAGAATGTCCACAAATGTTTTAAAATTTTCTATATGTTCTACAGTCAAAGTTAGATCTTCCCCACTGAATTTAGGTCCATTACTCAAATGTATGCATCCTTTGGTAATTGATTAGGAAAACCAGGAAGATTAGAAAAATCAATACATGAATACCTTGAACAAATAGAAGCAACATCTGAGTCCTTCATTTAGCCAGTGGAGCCACCATCAATACTTTGAAACTCGGGACTTCGAACAGTGGAGTCACCAGGTAGATGATTTCAACCTTCATATGTTTCTGACTCTGTCCACCATCAACAATCAAATCTGAACTTGATACATGTTACTGGGGCAATTTGCAATTCAGATGTTCCGTTTATAAGACTAGATCAGAGATTGACTGAAGCCGCTTTTATCTACTTTCGCTAATGCAAAGCAAAAGCATTTCGAAGGCTACCTGGCTAACTTCAGGCTCCATCTGTAGTCTAAAATGAAGAACGCTCACAAACAAATAAACTTTTCTTCCCTAGTATGGTCGCCACTATGTTAGAGCCTAAATCTACCTCAGGCTGAAAAGGTAGAATCCAGGGCCAACATCAAACCACGCTCAGCCCGGTAGCTAGCCCTACCAGGTCAAGAGAGGGCTCTCTCTGGGTCAATCTCAGTAAATAATGATCGATGAGGGCTTCAGATGACTAAAATATCTTCTGATCTTAGGCTAGGTATATGTGCAAGAGAGTTTGATTTGATAAAATGGAGTTTTGTTGGCTTATATGGAAAGATAGATTTTGGTTGTGGGGATTGAGGCTCAGTCCTGCACAGATCTCAATGGGGCAAGGTAGGAAATCATTTTGGCACTTAAAATTGAATGAGATTGAGGGATTAGATAGGTGAGGAGTTGAAGAGGGCAAGAGGAATCATGGATCCTCCCCAAACGGCTGAAAACATCAAATAACTAAAGCAAACTTCAAGTAGAGCACTGCAATTTCAATGGATTCTACTTACACTCTTGTTTGTTTAGTTCAGAAGAAACAAGATAGATAATGGCATACAATTACATAAACAAATTCACAATTACAAAGAGAAGCACTGTACCAAGACAAATTGCCACATGAATCCCAAAGAGTGCTGCAAATCCTGGTCTCAATTCCTTAGCCAAAATGAAAATATGAGTGTACAATGAAGTTCTTTTCTTTCTGAAGAGTCCAACCTTCTACCAAAATCCAACCCCTACACTATGAAATTCATAAAATATATACTTTTTCTCATCCTTGTACTAATGGATTGAGCTCGACCATTTTCTTCAAAATAGAATCAGTTACATTAAACTTGGGCCGAATTTTTGAAAATAGGTGTTGAAGATGAACTTGTATATACTAAACCATAGCACCTGTTACAAAAATGAAAGAGGTTTTCTTATATAAGGTCATTTTGGAGAAAAATCTCTCTCAAATTTTGGAAATTCATTTCCAGTAGCTCACAATATTCTCCACAAAATCATCTCTAAAACAGAAAATCATTAAAAATTTAAATCTGTGAAAATGAGTTGTAAAGATCTAGTCACATATCCCAATCTATGACACCTGTGAATAAACTAAAAGAGGTTTTTGTTATATGGCTCATTATTAACAAAAAGGTCCTTGGGTTTTGAAAAATTACTTTCCATCTGTTGTAAAATGGCCCCGCACTAAAATGACTAAAACAATAAAAAAATATGAAAAATTTGTTCTGTTTTAATGTAGGATCCAAATATCACTATATATCTCCCACATAGTAGCACCTGTGCATAAACTGAAGGAGGTTTTTGTTAACTAGTATGTGATGAACAAAAACCTCTTTCACGTTTGAAAAAATCCTTACCATTATTTCAGAAACTGATTTTGTACTAAACTTGTCATTGTGTGCAGCAACTGACCTCAAAACATGCATAACCAAGAATCACTCATTAATTTCTTCTAATCCAGGAACTAGTTACGAGAGTGTGATATACCATTGGAAATATTTTTCTAAGCTTCTTCTGATGGACACACTTGTGACATGTTTTGTGCTGAACATCATGTACAAAACATCTAACAAAACCAGACATAGTAAGAGCTCATGTTGATCCCTGGTGACAGGCCACGAAGACTGAAACTAACAGACCTCACAGCATCAAGGTGAAGGTTGTAAGGCCCCTCTTAATGTTTGATTAATACAAATGAACACTTTCTCCCATTGATTTGTCTTATTGGAATAATGAATGGTTTACAATTGTTTATAATGTTTATTAAGGCAAATTCAATTCTTAATTTCCTTGATCATTACGTTAAGTTGTTTGGATTATTATATCACATGTGCTTTTGATCCTTTTATGGTCAATGTTTGTAGGTTTATCAAGCATTGAAGAGTTTTATCGAATCACAACAAGGGATCTTCATCGATCATTTCATGAAATAGGTAATAGGTTCATCCATTAGCTTTAATTCTTATAATTCAAACAAGTTCAACTTAGGGAAAGGGTTAGTTTAATTGTTTTGCTTGTTTCTAGCTTCCGTCAAAGATCTAGGGAGATCGATCTTATCCAAAAGAGGGATTTATCCGGTGTGACAAATTGGCGACCATACTTGGGAACGTCTCTATTCTCGTCTTTTTCCTTAGTTTTTCTTTCTGATTCTTCTGATCTATCCCGAATTGAGTCTTTATAAATTAATGACCTTTCATATTTGTGTGGTTGATTCTTTGAATTTTTTTACTTGAATTTTTTATCCCTGCGCTATTCTCGTTTGCTGACAGAGCGCAGTTCTTCACTAGTTTATCCTTAGTACCAAGGTGCATACGCTCTATTTTGCACTATTTACCTGCGCATGCCTTGAGAATTTTTTAAAATATAGCTTTTTCTTTAACCCAGACCTGAGTCTTTTTTTTTTGGAAGTGTCATTATCTTTGTTTAGACTGTGTTGTGTCTCTTTTGAACTCATTTGAGTGCTTTGTTAATATTTTTTGAGAATTAGATCTTTTTGAAGAAATTACTTAGGGTTTTTCCTGGTTGATTTTCTGATTGATCAAAAAAAGATAGGTTGTCCTTTTGTTTATGATATTCTTATTTTGTTCTATGAAATACACCAGTTAGCCTTAGTTTTTTTCTTGTTTATGGTTGAACTCATTTCGAATTGCAAATTAGGATTTCTTGAGACCTAATGTTTTTGTGAAGGAATTGTGGTCATTTTTGCTTGATAAAGGAAATTGTTGCTTTGATCTTGTAAATTTCTCACAATTATACTGTTATTATCATCAAATCAAAGAATTCATAAGGAAAATGCATTTTCTCCAACTCTCTTGATTGATTTCTGTGTGTTTGAAAGTTTTGAGTGATAAGAGATAAAGAGTATTTTGGCTTATTTGACATTTAGGGAAATCTGGAATTTGGTTTGTTTCTTGAATTTTCATTACGTTAAAGTGAAATTGGTTTCTTTAGAAAAATTGGAAAATTTGTGAGTTTTTGCATTTCATTTCGAAAAATCAGAGAAAATCTTTCTTTTCTATATATAGGATTTCATCGAATTTGAAATTTGTTATTGCATTTTTGAGTGAATTAAGAGTTCGAGTCACGTCATAACATCATAAGTTTCACCTTATCACCTATTGAGTAAAGAACAGCTTAATAATACAACATTAATTAAAATTCATCTAGAATTTTACATCTTTTAGGGCTCTTGCCACCTATAGTAACTTAAATGTAGGGCTTTCGAATAAGGAAGGAAGTAAACTTTCCAAAGCAACAAACGAACAATAGAATCTTGAGTTAGGGAGAGAAAAAACAATTATCTTCGTTTTGCTCTGGGAAGCTCTTCTTGTACATGAGTTAAGAACGATATCGTGTCGAATCTGGTGAAGTGATAATACCCAATTCATCAGCCTATATATACTGATTTGCACATATTACAACGGTACCGAAATGTACTTGGGGTCACTTGAAAGTAAACCTCCAATTGATCATGTGGAGGAGCCTTCAAGGGGATTAAGCTTGTTACTCTGCCCTTGTGTGTACGTTCGAACTGCGACTCTCCCCCCAAGTACAATTATTGTATTTGGTAAACTTAGTGACTATAATCCTAGGGCTCTACCTAATGTGATGGCAGAGGGAAGGTCCTATTGTACCTGGAATAGACATTGACTAGACTCACTTGGACTTTTTGGAGGGTAATCTTTGCTCGAGATGGTTTATAGAAGAGTTACTTGCACCAGACTGTTTCATTAAGCAGGTTGTCAGGGTAACTGGTTCCAAATGCTCATTTCTATAAATATTTTCACCTTGATCACTGCGACGTTGGATTTCATCACCAACTAGTAATTATTGATCCCTGTGAAGAGTTAGTTTGTATGTTTTGAACTCCTAGAGTTTTAGGCGTGTTACTTTCTGTGTTGTTTTTTTTTACTTTTTAGAGACTTTAGACGTAATTTAGATATTGTGTAATTTATCAATTGAAAATTTTTCATTGTGATGGAATTACCAAGACAATCACCACGTGTGAAACTTGTTATTATTAATAGTCTCCCTCCTGGTCTCATTAAGATTGAAGAACTTGTTTTAGACGAAGAGGAAGAAACAATAGTTTATACCAGTGAACCTTCAAATATCTCAAAGATTTTCTTTATATCTCTTCACCCTTACCCTTGGAATTTCACACCATTGAACTTTTTAGGACAATGGAATCTTCGATACATGACTCCTTATTCTATCATACCAGGTTTTGATTGGTCTACGATGGCTTCTAGAAGTACCTCGTCAGACACATCTATGTTTTCTACTTCTCGGTAGTCAACATTGTATGGTGGTTTTCTACCGTCTGGATATCACTCTCTTGTTGAAGCTTATTTAGGAGCTTCTTCCTCAAAATCATCTTCGAACATGTCAACTAGTCTAATTAATCCTACCAATGAAGGTTTGACATCTTAAGAATTTATTAATATGATTTCTGGCAATGTTGGTAATCCTCAAACCAACCCAACAAGTGGTTATTACCCACCTGGGGGGGAACTATCATATCCTCCACCTGGAGGACAACCATTAGGTGGATCTTACCCTATACTTGGGGGGTAACCCCCTGCCGGAAATTATCTCAATTATACTCAAATGCCTCAAACCGGTTTTGGTCAACTTGTTATGCCTAAACCTGTTGTTGGAATACCTTACCCTAGAATGAACACAATATGGAACCCTTTGTTAAATAAACAGTCAATTCTAATTGCTTCTCAAGTGCCTATCCATCAACATGTTCAACCTATTAGACAACCTATACAACAATTACCTTTTCAAGGTATGCCTTTTCAAGTCCAACCAACTGCCCAGGTTAATCCATCGACACCTACCCAGCAACCACTTCACCATTCTATCTTGAGTACTCCTCAAACCTTGGTACAGTCTGCTATACCAACGATTGTTCAAAACCTAGGTTTAGGTTCGCCTCAAACTCCCATTCTAGGAGTATCACAGGTAACTATCCCACTTATATCACAAGTAACGGTGCAACCCTTTGCTCAATATTTACCTCAGGTATCTAGTGTTAATTATATTCCTACAATTCCGTCAATGCCCCAAATACCTATTGTACAGCCTAACGTCCCATATATGCAAGTTTCATTTCAAGGGAAACCTTTCCAAGGTCTACCCCAGAGTCAGTTTGTTCAAGGTCCACATTTTCAAGCTCAATTTCTCCAAGGTTAACCTTTGAAAAATCAACCCTTTCAAGGACAGTTCGTTCAAGGTAAAATGGGTCAGAGTCTCCCTTTTTAGAATTAGCCATACCCAGGTCATACGTTTCAAGTACCTATACAGCCACAATACAGTATGGATCATCTTGGATATCTAGGAGGTATGCAGATTCCAACTACTCACGCTATTCCAGGATATCTTAGGTATCTGTTGGGTGTGGACCCTGATTATCTTTTGTATTCAAAGGTATCGTCACATTGGACCCCAATAAATAATGGGGCGGCAATGCCGCCCATAAAATATTCCCTGCAGGGGGGGTCCAGGGTGGGGGCGGCTATGACCATTGGGAGCCTCTCCCTAGCGGGGGGATCAGGGGCAGTGCCCCCAAAGCTAAGAATAGATGTAAAATTGCCTTGTAAAATGTTGTAATTTCATAGTCAATCTGGGCCATTCATTAGGCAAAGATCTGACTGTAGAAGTTATGTTTAATTTAGGGTTTTTTTTCCCTGGAAGGCAACCCCTCGCTATATATGAGGAAATTGTATTGCATCTATGCATATCTGTATTCTGAGTGAGGAAGAGAGAGGAGATTGAGAGTGAAGATGGAATTACAGCAAATCTGTTGTAGGTTGTATTTCTTTAGTTTGCTGGATAATATAAAAGGAAGGATTGGTTGCTTCTCCGTGGACGTATCCCAAACTAGGTGAACCACGTATATCTGTGTCTCTCTTGTTTTATGCATTTTCTGTGTTTATATTTCTGCAATATTTTATGTGTTCCATTGCTTTGTAATATATGATTTTCTAATAATATCCTCCTCCCGATACAGGACTTGTCCGTCAGGGTTATCAGTATCTATCTCAGGATCATAACCACTAGTTTCCCTTCATTGAAACTTTGGATTTTCCTAACCTCTCTCGGTTAACTAATGATCCACTTCTTTATTTACCATTTTGGCCAGCCATTCCTACTAAGTTGCCCAGTGATATTCCTATGTTTGAAGGTAATTTGGGTGAAGATCCATCAAACCATTTTATGGCCTATCATCTTTGGTGCACTTCCAACTCATTAATCGACGATTCTATTAGATTACGACTTTTTCAATGAACCTTAACCGGTTCGGAAGCCAAATGGTATGTAGAATTGCCGCACGCTTCCTTCAGCACATTTAATGCCCTTGCTACAACCTTTTTGACCCATTTTCAGCTGCCCATTTGATATGTTAATGCAACCGAACTTTTAACTTCTTTGAGGCAGTAAACCTCAACCCATATTTTAGATCACATTCATGAACGGAGACAAAGACGTCGCCTCGTTAAATTTTACATTCCAGACCATATTTTGGCTGAATGGTTCATAAAATCTCTTTTACCGGTAATAACTGAAGATGTGGCCAAAGGAGGTGTTGTAACTAAGGAGAAAGTAATTTTTCATGCTCAATACCTTGATCTTGCTTATACTCAGTCTAGTACTTGATATTAAAAGATCTCAAATTTACCCTGACCTGGTCAAACTAATCCAGCCCTTATAGGATCGCATGCCCAGATGGCATGATTGGTTCTGTGAGCCAAAAATCTAAGAACAAAAAGAAAAATTCTATGAAAAATCAGGTTTCAGCTCTATCTGATTCGCCTAAAGAAGATCCTTCTCCCGAAATTACTTCGAAAATTAACGTCATAGAATCGTCTACCAACAAGGGTAAGTAATCCAAAAATAATAAAAAGGGAAAAGGGAAAGATAAACAAGACACTCGTTCTAAGGAGAAATCAAACAAGAATGAACCGTCTGATGAAAAGAAGAAACCTCATTATCCTTACCTAATTTGTGATGAATATCATTACACCAAGGAATGCCCACATTGTGCCGAAGTTTCCAAATTTGTCAAAAGTTCACCCACTCCTATCATTTTGAAGGATCCCTTTCCTCCCCAAGATAGTAAAATGGTTTCACATGACCATTCCTCCGCATCTGCATCGGTGGATATCATGTTGATGTCTTCCAAAGTTATGGTAGCAAAGAGATCTAAAGATTACACATCAAAGAGTCTTGTTGAAGATGGATATGACTCTAGTCCAGCTAATCAAACTTCCACATCTACTCCTCCTTCTTCCGAACCATTGCATATTGAAAAACCAAACCCTGATATGATAATTTGCCTGCCTCATAAGGGTATGCTTCGAAAGTCAGCCTCTAACCCTCATGCTAGGGATGCTCATAACTATAACATCGTCGAAGATTTGGCTATGTCACCTTCGGCAATGTCGGCTCTTGAAGTGTTTCAGACTTTTCTAGCACAAAGAAAGTTATTATTATCAACCATAGGAGAAATAGATCCTCATGACTCCAATTTAATTATTTTTAGTCTCGAAAATCATGTCCTGCATCTCTCGCACCAACTGGATTTTCAGATACCAGTTCATGTCAAAACTCAACGAGTTTTTCAAACAGTGATTGGCGAAGGAGCATAGACATGTATTATGTCCATTTCCTATTAGAAAGCTCTAATTTCTCCAATGATCAACCAATATCCCATGAACTTTGAAAGCCTTTGCTGGAACAGGTTTTCGTCCTTATGGTCTTTTAAATGATTTTCTGATCGAATTAGAGGGTAAAATGGTTTCAAAAGACATTGAGGTTGTTGATGCTCAACTTGAATATAACCTTTTGCTTGGTCGGAGCTGCACCTATGCCATGGCGGCAGTAGTCTCATCATATTTTAGGATGATCATGTTTCTTCACAAAGGAAGAATTGTGAAAGTAGACCAATTATCCTACTATACCTCAGACCCTAATTCCATTGGTAGTGTGCCTTTTGTTGGAAAATCAACGACTCCATATGAAGAAGTTGGTGTTTTTCCTCTCAAAGACTCATCTTTGATGGGAACTTTCACGCTCCCTCCATCCAATTTCCCTCATAATGATGCCCAGATTAACATGATTACATCAAGTACTTTCGAATTTGTAGATTCAAGGAAAGTACCTTCAGAATCAGAAATGATATTATACGGTAATGAGATGCCTTGTAGCCATTTTGAGTTAGCCTCTGAGGAAATTCAGTCCTTTTCCAACTCATCAACATCTGAAGACAATTGAATGAATACGATTATTGATGAATATTTGCATTTGTCACGCTTGGAACCAATCTCTATGCCTAATCCTTTTAACATGGATTTTTTAACTGATGAAGGGATTATGGAAGTTATGACCTTGGACAAAATGCCGTGGAACGATACTCATCATCGTTCAAACTTCTTGTCATCCTTTGAAAAAATTGAGAATAATTTCTCATCTATGTTTTCATCTGAGACTCTTAGTGATACTCAATGTCAAATATCTACCCGTTCTTCCAGTTCTAAATTGAATTTAGGGAACATATCAGCAACGATACCCATAGATATCTTAGTGAAACCCGGGATAACTGAAAATATTCATATAGGAGCTTCTTTTTCTTTAGGAGAGATTCAAACTTACAAAGCCCTATTTCAGGAATTTCACATCTTTGCCTGGTCATACAAAGAAATTATAGGAATCGACCCTAGCATAGTTGCACATGAAATAAAAACTTATCCGGATGCTAAGCTCGTTAGACAACGATTACATCCTATACTTCCATGAAAAGCTGCCTCTATCAAAACTGAGGTTGAAAATTTGTTGAAAGCAGGATTCATTGACCCTGTTCCTTTGACTTATTGGGTATCAAATATTGTACCTGTTAATAGAAAACAAGGAATTATTCGACTATGTATTGATTACAGATATATTAATAAAGCTTGTCCTAAAGACAATTATCCAACTCCGTGTATCGACCAAATTGACAATCACTATACCGGGAATGAAATTTTTTCATTCATGGATGGATTTTCTGGCTACAATCAGATAAACATACTCCCTCTCGATCATTACAAAACCACATTTATATGCCCATGGGGAAATTTTGCTTATCGCAAACTCCCATTTTTCCTAAAAAATGTTGGTACAACTTTTCAGCGAGCAGTGTCTTATGCATTCCATGATATTAGTCATATTGTTCAACCTTATTTAGATGACCTACCGACTCATTCAATGAAAAGGCAGGATCACCCATCACACTTAAAAGAAATTTTCATTACGTGCAGGCACTACAATATCGGCTTCTAGGTTTCATCATTTCGAAATAAGGTATTCATGTCGACCCCCTCAAGGTAGAGGCGATTATGAATTTTCATGCTCCTTCTAGCCTTACTCAACTCCAAATTTTGCAAGGTAAAGCAAACCTTTTACGTAGATTCATCCAAAATTATGCAGTTATGCCATGGCAGCAATAGTCTCGTCATATTTTAAAATGATAATGTTTCTTCACAAAGGAAGAATTATGAAGGTAGACCAATTATCCTACTACACCTCAGACCCTAATTCCACTGGTAGTGTGCCTTTTGTTGGAAAATCAATGACTCCATATGAAGAAATTGGTGTTGGTCCTCTCAAAGACTCACCTTTGATGGGAACTTTTGCATTCCCTCCACCTAATTTGTTATGAAACCAGCTCAAGAGAAGATAGAAAAGATAGATCAACGCCTTAGAATTCAGCCTCTTCGAGGGGGCAACCTCCTTTACATTACATAAATGAACAATTCTTGGATGATACAAATGACAAAACCTCCTTTCTATATATAGGAGTCTAAGGAGTCACAATATAATCCATCCAACCTAACAATAATAATATCAAGCCACAAAAATAACAATAGAGGGATTCTATGGGGCACAATAATAACAATATGGTGGCAATAGGGGCACAACAATATTAATAAGGGGTATAACTACAATAGTAAAGGGGTAATAACTAGTATTATAGGGACCCAACATGACCCTCTTCTTCAAAAAAGTGTTGTCCTCAACGCTTGAGTAGTTTTGGATACTTCTGCATAAAATTCTCATCCTCCCATGTGGAATCTTCAGCGGATAAGTTCTTCCACTTGATAAGATATTTTGAAATTGAACGATTTCGTAGCTGTCGAGTTCTTGTTTCTGTGACTGCTTCCGGTTCCAATATAATTTTTCCTTCCTCGTCAAGTTTTGGCAATATTGTTTAAACTGGGAGCTTGTCACTTATAACCTTCTTTAAACATGAAACATGGAAAACTGGGTGCAATCAAGAAGCTGCAGGAAGCTCCAATTTGTATGCCATAGTACCAATCTTTTGCAACACCTTGTACGGACCATAATACTTTAGTGATAATTTATTATCCTTCTTAGCTTGCTTGAGGGACATTTGCTTATATGGTTGTAGTCGTAGGAATACCCAATCACCTACATCAAAACTTCTTTCGCTGCGATGTTGATTTGCCTGTTGTTTCATTCTATTATGTGCCAACACGAGGTTATCCTTTAAGAGTTGGAGGACTTGTTGTTGATGTTCGATGTGATGTTCCACTTCCTGAACCTTAGAATTTTCTCTTAAATATGATGTGATGGATGGTGGTTGATACCCATAAAGTGTCGTAAATGGGGTCATTTTTGTTGCTATATGGAAGGAAGTGTTATACCACCATTCAGCCAGAGGTAACCATTTGACCCATTGTGTCTGTTTATCAGATACAAAGCAACGAAGATATCCTTCCAAACATTTGTTTACTATCTCAGTTTGCCCATCAGATTGAGGATGATAAGATGAGCTATGAGCTAACTGAGTACCAAGACAAGAAAATAATTCTGTCCAAAAATTTCCAGTGAAAATGGGATCTCTGTCACTTACAATAATCTTTGGGTTTCCATGTAGCTTTTGAATTGTTTCCATAAATGCAGTAGAAACTGTATTGGCTTTAAATGGATGTGATAATGCACAAAAGTGTGCATACTTAGTAAGTCTGTCAACTACCACCATGATGACACTCTTTCCCTCAAACTTGGGTAAACCTGTGATAAAATCCATTGAAACCTCCTCCCAACATTGGCTTGGAATGGATAAAGGTTGTAATAGACCCGGTGTCTTAATTGTTTCAACTTTATTTTGTTGGCAAACCAAACATTCAACCACAAACTTTTGAATATTTGATTTAAGGCCATCCCAAAAAAATTCCTTCTTAACCCTGTGATACGTTTTTAAAAATCCTGAGTGCCCTCCTAAGGGAGAAGTGTGCAATTCCATAAGAATATTTTGTTTTAGTTGGGAATTCTTACAGAGGTATAAGCGATCTTTGTACCATAACGAATCATTTTTCCAGCTAAATGTACCAGACGTACTGGAATCTTGTTGTAACTTTCAAATAAGTGCCCACACTTCTTCGTCATTCTTCCATTCCTCCCTTGCTTCATTTATCCAATCTGGTTGGATAATATAAATGGCACACAACAATGCTTCCACATCCTCATCCTTTCTTGAGAATGCATCTGCCACCACATTTTGCTTCCCTTTTTTGTAGATGATTTCAAAGTCATAACCCAACATCTTTGTGACCCACTTTTGTTGCTCATCAGAGGATAATCTTTGTTGTAAAAAGTATTTAAGGCTATCATGATCCGTTTTTACCTTGAAGTGTCTACCCATTAGGTAGGGTCGCCATTTCTTAAGTGCATGGAGAATTTCCATCATTTCCTTCTCATAAATAGCTTTGCTTAAAAACTTTCCCTTGATTGGAAGACTTTCAAAAGCAATTGGTCTTTCATCTTGCATTAGAATAGCACCAATTCCATTTCCTGAAGCATCACATTCCACAATAAAGGTTTTTGTGAAGTCCAGTGTAGCTAAGACCAGTGCTTGGCACATTGCCTCTTTAAGATTTTCAAAGGCCTTTGTTGCTTCCGGAGTGCATGAAAATGCATCTTTCTTCAATAATGTTGTTAGAGGTGCTGCTATTCTCCCATAATTCTTAACAAACTTGCGATAATACCCTGTCAACCCAAGAAATCCTCGCAAATGCTTTATGGATGTGGGGATTTTCCATTCCTTAATGGCTTTAATTTTTCTAGGGTCTACCTTAACTCCTTCATGAGATACAATATGACCCAAATATTCCACCTCCTAGACTCCAAAGAAACATTTGGATCTTTTTGCATATAATTGTTTCTCCTTCAATAGTTGTAGCACCTTGTCAACATGTTCAACATGATCCTTCCAAGACTTGTTGTAGATTAGTATATCATCAAAAAATACTAACACAAATTTTCTAAGGAATGGTTTGAAAATTGAATTCATCAAACCTTGAAATGTTGAAGGTGCATTGGTAAGGCCAAAAGGCATGACCAAAAATTCATAATGACCCTCATGAGTTCTAAATGTTGTTTTCGGAATGTCTTCAGTCTTCATTCTGATTTGATGATATCCTGAACGAAGATCAAACTTGGTGAAGTAAATTGATCCATGCAATTCATCCAGTGATTCATCAAAGACAGGAATGGGGAACTTATCTTTAATAGTGAGCTTGTTGAGCTCCCTATAATCCAGACACATGCGCCATGATCCATCCTTCTTGTGCACCAATACTACTGGAGCAGAGAAAGAACTTTGACTCGGTTGAATTATACCAGCCTCTAGCATTTCTACAACCATACGTTCAATTTCACTCTTTTGGACATAGGGATATCTGTACGGCCTGATGTTTGGAGGAACACTTCCTGGAATCAGATGAATAGAATGATCATGATCACGCATAGGTGGGAGACCTTTGGGAGTCTCAAATACCTTGGAATGATTGTCCAAGACTTTTTGGAGATCTGGAGAAATAGATGATTCCGATGTGGACACATCTAGCGAGCATAATTGTGCAATTACACCTCTTTGCTCCTTTTTTAGAAGCTTTGTCATACTATTAGAGTTGATTATATTTCCTGGTTTCCCTGCAATACTCCTTAATTCAACTTCCTTTCCTTCCGTAGAAAATTTGATGAAAAGTTCTTGAAAATTAAAAGCTATTGTACCCAGGGATTGTAGCCATTAGACTCCTAGTACAACATCAGCACCTCCCATTGGAATGGAAAGCATTGGGCTAGTCAATACATATTCTCCCATGGATAGCTTGATATTATGGCACTTTCCAAAGCAATTTATTGTTCCTCCATTTGCAATCATCACTTGACACTCTGGTGCTGGATATAGGAAGCAATTCAATTCTTTTGCTACCTTACAATGAATAAAATTGTGGGTGCTTCCTGAATCAATCAACACTATTACCTTTTTCTTCTTGATTTGTCCTTCTATCTTGATGGTTTGAGGAGTGGTAATTCCCGCCAATGCATTACAAGATATGGTCAGATTTATTTGTTCTTCATCTAGGCTTTGTTCCTAGAGTATATCCTCTTCTTTTGACCTTTCTTGCTCCTTTTCTTCTTCCTCTTCACAATCTATGTAGAATAATTTCTTCTCAGCACACTTATGACCTTTAGTGTATTTGCTATCACAACTGTAACAAAGCCCTTTTTCTCTTTTTTCTTCCAATTGCTGTGATTTCAACCTTATAGGTTATGGAAGACTAGGGGCAACAACACTTCCGTCTTTATAGTTGTGAGTGGTATGCTTCCTGGTTGCCATAATTTTGCTTTCCATTTTTCTTGCTAACCTGAATGCCTTCTCTAATGAATCAGGTTCCCAAAGGCGAACATCATGTTGGATATTATCCTTTAAAGACCCTATGAACACATAAATCTTATGCTCCTCTGGAATATCTTTTACCCTTATGTTCAATTTTTGGAACTCCTCAATGTGCTCCATTATTGAACCCTTTTGTTTGAGACTTATCAATTGGCTAAAAAAAGTGTTGCTTTTTGTATCCTCATAATGTGCTATCAATTCTTCCGTAAAAATTGCCCAAGTGATAAATGGTTTACGAGAGAAAAACCATTGATACCATACAAACTGATTGGTTCCAAATATAAAGTTGCCATACGTACCTTTTGTGTGTTTTTCACATTATTGAGATCGAATAATTGCTCCATCTGTAATATCCATGTGGCAGGATCCTTGCCATCAAACTTCCTCATATCGATTTTTGGAATATGGTGAGTCTTCGATCCAACATTAGCATCTATGGAATCATGATTAACATTTCTTTTGTTCTCATCATGAGTTTCCTTTAGTACCCTTTCACCCTTAGGGACCATTTCTTGTAGCAACTTATTCATATTTATCTTCAATTCGTCCATGTCTGTCTTCAAATCTATCTTCAAATCATCCATCTTAGCTTCCACGTCAATCATCTTAGCTTCTATGCCTTTCTTTAAACAGTCCATCTTAGCTTCTACACCTTTCTTTAAACCATCCATCTTAGCTTCTACATCTTTCTTTAAACCATCCATCTTAGATTCTGTTCCTTTTTGTGCAAGGGATAGTTGTTGCACTTGGTCTTGTAATTTTGATATATCATGTTGCATTTCTTCCTCTTCTTCATGAGGCATGCTAGAGATTTCAGGTTCCTTACTAGGTGTTTGCATTTTCTTTCCTCGGGGCATCAGTTACTGATAATAATTCTTTACTATGCCCTTTATATTCCTTCAAAATAAATTTTCAAACCAAGCTTAAGCAAAAATTTAAGAAAATCTACACACCTTTTTTCACTTTGTAGGAGCTCGATATTGCCTCTGATGTATCTCTGTACTTTCCAATCATCTAGTTCTAAATTTGTGAGCTATAGTAGCCCTTTGTGTCCTCTTTCCAATGCCACAATTCTGACCCAAATTGGATTCTCCAAGGAAGAGTTATGTGAAATCTCCCATAGTGACTTGCTTATAGACTAGTTCAGTAGAGCAAACTTGTACGACGTGCCACGAGTCACTGTTTCGACCTTTGGATCTGAAACATGTACGCAAGAAACTATAGTCCGTCCTCTTTCTGTACCTTCTTACGAAATTTCAATCTGATCCCCAGAGAGAATGTTATGACAATTTTCCCCAGGTCACCTGTTTTGAATGTAATTCAGGAGTTTGCAAAAAGACCAACTTCCTCAGATCATATCTCCGCAAATATCGCGCGAAAATCTCTGAAATTCGGACCCAAGGTTTAGCGCGATTTCTTCTAAAATTGGTTTTTTTTGCGACTTCTGAAACGTCACATAAAAAAGTTATAGCGAAAATGCCACGATGACCTGTTTGGAGCAGCGAAACCCTAGAATCCAAAGCTCTGATACCAAATGTTATGAAACCAGCTCAAGAGAAGATAGAAAAGATAGATCAACGACTTAGAATTCAGCCTCTTCGAGGGGGCAACCTCCTTTACATTACATAAATGAACAATTCTTGGATGATACAAATGACAAAACCTCCTTTCTATATATAGGAGTCTAAGGAGTCACAATATAATCCAGCCGACCTAACAATAATAATATCAAGCCACAAAAATAACAATAAAGGGATTCTATGGGGCACAATAATAACAATATGGGGGAAATAGGGGCACAACAATATTAATAAGGGGTATAACTACAATAGTAATGGGGTAATCACTAGTATTATAGGGACCCAACACAATTTCCCTCATAATGATGCCAAGATTAACATGATTACATCAAGTACGTTCGAATCGGGAGATCTGTGGAAAGTACCTTCAGAATCAAAAATGATCTTATATGGAAATGAGATGCCTCATAGCCATTTTGAGTTATCCTATGAGGAAATTCATTCCTTTTCCAACTTATCAACATCTGAAGACAATCGAATGAATACGATCATTGATGAATATTCTCATTTGTCATGCTTGGAACCAATCCCTATGCCTAATCCTTTTAACACAGATTTTTTAACTGATGAAGGGATTATGGAAGTTATGACCTTGGAAAAAATGTCATGGAATGATACTCATTGTCATTCAACCTTATTGTCATCGTTTGACAAAATTGAGAATAATTTCTCATCTATGTTTTCATCTAAGACTCTTAGTGATCTTCAATGTCAAATATCTACCCTTTCTTCCAGTTCTAAACAGAATTTAGGGAACATATCGGCAACATTACCCATAGATATCTTAATGAAACCTGGGATAACGGATACTATTCATATAGGAGCTCCTTGTTCTTTAGAAGAGATTCAAACTTACAAAGCCCTATTTTAGGAATTTCGCAACATCTTTGCCTGGTCATACGAAGAAATTCTAGGAATCGACCCTAGCATAGTTGTACATTAAATAAAAACTTATTAGGATGATAAGCTCGTTAGATAACGATTATGTCCTATACATCCACGAAAAGTTGCTGCTATCAAAATTGAGGTTGAAAAATTGTTGAAAGCAAGATTCATTTACCCCATTCCTTTGACTGATTGGGTATCAAATATTGTACCCGTTAATAAAAAACAAGGAACTATTCGAGTATGTGTTGATTACAGAGATATTAATAAAGCTTGTCCTAAAGACAATTATCCAACTCTGTATATCGACCAAATTGTCAATCACTCTGTCGGGAAAGAAATCTTTTCATTCATGGATGGATTTTCTAACTACAATCAAATAAACATACTCCCTGTTGATCAATACAAAACCACATTTATATGCCCATGGGGAACGTTTTGCTTATCGCAAACTCCCATTTGGGCTTAAAAATGTTGGCACGACTTTTCAGCGAGAAATGTCTTATGCATTCCATGATATCAAGCATATTGTTCAACCTTATTTAGATTACCTGCCAGCTCATTCAATGAAAAGGAAGTATCACCCATCGCACTTAAAAGAAATTTTCATTATGTGCAGGCACTACAATATTCGCTTGAATCTGCACAAATGTGTCTTTTGTGTGCAATCAGATCAGCTTCTAGGTTTCATCATTTTGAAAGAAGGCATTCGTATTGATCCCCTCAAGGTAGAGGTGATTTTGAATTTGCCTGCTCCTTCTAGCCTTAATCAACTCCAAAGTTTGCGAGGTAATACAAACCTTTTACGTAGATCCATCCACAATTATGCAGAACTAACCCATAGTTTTACTCGACTATTGAAAAAGGGCATTTCGTGTTTCTAAGATGAGCTTGCTGATAAAGCTTTTGATGCATTAAAACATGCACTGAATAATGCGCCATTACTGCATCCACCCGAATATCATCGTGCTTAATTTATATCCTTAGCCATGTCTGATGCCACTATTGGCATGGTGTTATTCCAAGGGGATGATTCTAGCAGCGAACATGTGATTTATTATTTGAGTAGAAGTCTCACTAAAATCGAGATTAAATACACACATATGGAGAAGATAGCCTTGGTAGCTGTACAAGTTGTTCAACAATTTCGTCACTATATACTTCTCCGAAAAACAACTGTCATTTCAAATTGCAAGC
The DNA here is from genome assembly GCA_031772625.1 of Pinus tabuliformis. Taxonomy (NCBI): domain Eukaryota; kingdom Viridiplantae; phylum Streptophyta; class Pinopsida; order Pinales; family Pinaceae; genus Pinus; species Pinus tabuliformis. The sequence continues at coordinate 706,913,323 of CM062804.1, forward strand.
CTATGATGTATATTCTCACTAAAAAATTGTTAAGGGGAAAATACTCTAAGTGGATAGTTATCTTACAAGAATTTGATTTGGAAATGAAAATTCCAAATCAAAGAAATCTTTGATTTTCGCCGAACTATTGTGTGACTTTCCTCATACTGATATAGAAACTGTAGCAGAAGATTATTTTGTTGATGAATCTCTCCTTCTTATTATTACATCAGATTCGTGGTATGGAGATATCATTATATATCTCCAAACACAAACTTTTAGGCCTGAGTTATCTAAAATTGATCGTCGTCGAATCTGATACCAATCCCAACAATACAATATTATTGGTGACACTCTTTACCGTTGCGGTATCGATTCTATATTCTGACGTTGTTTGAATCTTCGAGACCGAAAAAACATTAAATGATTGCCACTCTAGAGCATGTGGTGGTCATGTGTCTGGGTATGCTACTACCCAAAAGATATTACGTGTTGGTTATTTTTGGTTGTCAATGTTTAAATATTTCATTACTATAGTTTGAAAATGCCATACTTGCCAAATCTACGATCGAAAAATGCAAGCACCTCCAACTCCTCTTCACCCTATCATAGTTGTCGATCCATTTTCCAAATGGAACATCAATTTTGTCACCAATAACCCTCACTCAGCCGGGGGGCATGGGTATATTAACCTTGCAGTCGATTACTTTACAAAATGGGTCGAGGTGATGCCTACATATAGAGACAAAAGCGAAACTATAACAATTTTCATTTTCAATCATGTGATTGCTCGGTTTGGTGTCCCACAAGCCATTGTTACAGACCATGGTATTCATTTTCATAACTTTATGATGATCGAACTATCCGCAAAACTCATCCTATGCCATGATATCTCTACTCCGTACCATCCACAAGCTAATGGTCAGGTCGAAGCTATCAATAAAGTTTTAACCAATATGATTAAACAAATAGTTGGTATTCATAAAGGAAATTGGCATTCTATGCTCTTTTCAGCACTGTCGGTTTACCGTACTACTACAAAAACATCGATCGGTTTTACTCCTTTCCAACTTGTTTATGGTTTGAAGCAGTATTACCCATTGAATGTGAAATCCAATCTCTAAAACTAGCTATCGAATTATTACCTGCTACCTCTACGGATGAAGAACTCTTTGTATATTTGGCACATTTATATGAAAATTGTCGTGATGCTGCACTGGTTAGCGAGGCTCACAAAAAACGTCTCAAATCTCAGTTTGATCAAAACATTAATCCTTATTCATATTCAGAGGATGACCTAGTCTTGGTTTATGATCAAGCTCATGACAAGTTAGGCGCAGGAAAGTTCAAACCCATGTGGCATGGCCCTTACATCATAAAACGTGTATTAGCTAAAGGAGCCTATGATCTGGTTGATTACAATGGTGTTCCTTTGGGAAAGCCCAGAAATGGTCTTTACCTAAAGAAATATTATGCATAAAATTTTGGTGGTGATTTGTAAATTATTTACCATTTTTTTAAGTATGTGTGATACTTAATGTTTTTCACATTTTTTACTACTTCTGCTTATCTCGTTTTACACTTGATTTTTAGATGTCGACATTCTCTCATACTTACATTGGCTTTTCTAATGGCACTAGTCATAGTACTTAGAATTTATCTTCCGCAGCCTGGGTTATCTATTCACCCAGTGATGAGGTAGTCTCTACCCATGGAATATGTCTCGTTCAAACAACATAACGAAATATAGTGCAGTCATTGAGCTATTAGTTGATTCCATCACATTTGATATCCAGTGTTTGATCATTAAGTTAGATTTGAAGCTCGTGGTATTACATTTAAACAGTGTCTATACAGTAAGGAGTCCAACAATGTTACGAGTGTTTTTACAGGTCCTTCTTTTGGAAAGGCAATTTGATTATATCGAATATTAACACATTATGAGATATTTAAACACATTTACAGATGCATTGACGAATCATGTGTTAAATAGACATTTGCAATATTTGTAAATTAAAAACAATATTCATACATTGATCAAGATAAATAATAGGCAAAAGTAATAGTTTTTCATTAAAACAGAGTTTGTATAAAAGTGTGTGTCTACAAAATATGTCATCCGAGGACATAAGGCCTCGTGGCTTTTTATTTTCTGAATATGCTGACACCAAAAATCAAAATGTGGTCCTAGAAACTAAAACAATAAAGCATGATTATGCTCATGATAGCAAACGATAGCACGAGAAACTTGACACAACAAACATCTAAGTGGCCCTAGAACCCCAACTACATGTCTCTGATAGGCGCAAGGAATGTCATTCGTCCAAGTCTCTGGGATATTTGAATTCAACCTCTCAAGTTTGTGTTCCAGATCTGTCAAGATATCATCTGCCTCCGGGTTAGCTGTCGTAGCTACTATATGCTTCTCGCCTCGTCTATCAAATTGTCTCAGCCCTGCTAGTTGGGTTGGGCTCACATATGCACATACATTTCGGATAATTAGCCTTTGAAGACAAAAAATACATAAGATTTTAAAATTTTGGAAATATATCAAAATGAGAAACTCTCACCTAGATCACCCCACTGAGTTCCGGCTAGAAGTGGGATACTAAGATCATCTCTGTAACCATCCCGGCATATGGAAATTCCTCAATCGAAACAATCTGTTGGCCTAACCGGTTAAAAAAAATCTAGAGTATACCTCACTACTGGTCCATCACCTCCATGGTGTGCCATCAATGCAACCCACCTCATCATGTGTGGATCCCTAGGCCCCCCTCATCTGTTAGAATCTGATGTGGCAGAAGAATAGGAAACCTCTCTAGGGCAAAAGCAACAAGAATGGAACCATAACCAAAATTATTCAGTTTTCCATTCTTGCATCTAGCCAGCTGACCCTTCATGTTCACCACCACTTCCTCACACAAGTTGAACACCATGGATTCCTGGCATTCCACGGTCGTCTACATCTATGCCCATGTGGTTAAATGAAGGGTAGTACTGCCACACAGTTTGCTAATAGTGAAAGTAATGGTCCTCAGGGGCAAGAGCTCGATGGTCTGAATATTAATTCTTCCATCCTTGGGTGGTGCACCCTTGCAAAAGCGTCATAGATACCCATCAATAATATATCCCCATGTCATATGTTTGAATAATGAAATGTCAGCTCCCCGATGAGACATCCCAGTCAATAAATAGATGTCATTGGCGCCAATGGTAACGGGATGATTGGTAATCACAAAACATTGTTCCTATACATTCTAGGTTCTTACCAGCCATGTCATCATATCTACCTGAGCTTTCATCCCAAGAATGAGCCAGTATTTTAGGAGGCCACAAGTTCTTAGAGACTACATGGTAGTCGGATCTGCCAAAGCTGCCAAACCATTGGCTTCACGCTCTCTTTCCCTCCACTCCATTTTAAGCAATCAAATGACCTGAAATAACCATTTTAAACAGATTAGAATCATTTTGGAAAGTCATCTCATGTTTTTTGGCCCAAACCTTGTTTAAAAATAAACCCTCACCGCCTGCGCAAACATCGTTTTACGAACAGTGCATTGTTGTGTGGATTTTTCCAGTAAAATTCCATGCAGTCCGTGATTTTCTGTATGGAAACTTTTATCGACCTGCGTGGACCCGACTGAAAAGAAACAGCGCAGGGCCAAGGGTGTATTTTTAAACATATTTTTTCCCCAAAAAAAATAATTGAAAGCTTAAAATGAAATTTTAAATGGATGAAAAGCTAAGTTAAAGAGAGATCTTCTACCTGGAAGAAGCGATGTGTGATTTCATCCACTAGTTAGCTCGGAATCAATCCTGAAAGTGTGGCGGTAAAAACTCCTCTCTTTGCTCTCAAATGGTAAAATGCAAATGGTGAAAATAATTTACCATTCCCACTTTTATAGGGTTTTTTGAAGCTAAAAAATATTATTTTTTATATTTAAAACCTTTTGAGAGGGGAAATGACATTTTTGAGCAATTATGACGATTTACTAAGTTTAAATGTGCAAGATAGGTTACGGAGTGAGGATGAATCATTTTGACTATTTAGCAACTTTAATCACTTTTCATGCTCTTAAAAAATTACGAAAAGCGAAAATCATGGAATCCTTTTTTAAGCCCTTTTAAGACTCTTTCAAAACGAAAAGATTGTCGATTACTTGCTTTTTTGAACTCGTAAAAGTAAATGAACAACTGTTCACTCAATACAAGTTTACCCAGTTTACAGATTGAGTTAGGACTATTTACGAAAAAGGTATACGTTGACTGAACATGGTCAATAAATTTCTCTCTTATATTATTTTATCCTTTTCGGACCTGAGAGACTAAAACTTACGAAAAAGAACCTGATGGAGTCTACTTATGTTTTTGTTCTGACTTTCCAAAATTGAAAAGCATCAAGCTTTACTTTCTCCGGGCTCATTAAAATTTACAATAAAAGAACTGAATGAGTTTCCTTTTTGTGTCATTTTCAAACTCTTAAAAGAAAACGACATCGAGTTACTCTTTTACTAGACTAGTAAAAATTAAATAGTATAGGACTTGTTAAGCATAAAGGGACCGAACCATTCCTTCTTAGGGTTCATTAAAAATGCTTCGATGGACTCATCTGAAGCATGAGCTTACAATCCAAGCATATGTTATCCTCCTCAAGCTTGTAAAAAATAGAGAGATACTCACCAGTAATGGTGTGGGAAATTGGGAAAAGGTGTCCATTTTACATTATCATTTTTTAAAGGTATCAAGTCGCTCTTGAACACGACACTCCATCACACCCACGTCCGGGTTGGGAAATCCATTTGTCTTACAACTAATCAAACCTCATTTGAAAGTCTTCATGGTTTTTGGTATTATCATTAAGTCAAATGCTGCCAAGTCAATTGTCGTGTCATTATGTGCTCAAGAGAATTTCAACCTCAGTTCAATATCCCTTTGCAAATTCTAGCCTTCAATCGTGTCGGCCATCCTTGTGTAGGAATTTACAAGGTAAGTTCCTTAGATAGAACACCAAAGGACACCGTTCACACATAGATCACAGATCGGTACACCAGTATTCTTGACGTGGTTAAAACACTCAAAGAGGGAAACAGTCCATGGCCTGAGCCAACGTGGCCACTTCAGCCAATTTATTAATGTAAAAGAAAGAAAATTTGCATAAGATTCTCTCATGAGCGGTCACCTTACAAATGACCCTCCATGCTCTTTACATAGAGATCATGGACCAATTGGGTGTTAAGCCACAGATAAAGTGTCGATAATACTGAGGAGAGAGTGAACTATCAGATCACTTCATGTTTAGAACATATTGTGACCGTCAGATTGTAAGTTACAAAAATTACATACTAAAAAACACACTTTACCTAACTATACACTAGACCAAGTTATACTTGATTATTTCCTATGTGTCGGTATATCCTAACATCCCTCCTTAAGAACAACTCAAGATAGGATTGGATGTACAAATATGACACAATAGGAGAAGGAAGGATGCATTCGAGCCTATCCCCCCTTATTGACAACTTCTTGAACTCCAACCATAAATCGAATTTTAGTAAACTTCGCCTCTATGAGAGCCTTTGTAAATATGTCTGCAACGTGATCATCGGTTGAAAAATATTCACTTCAAGAACATTGTCATGAATTAGCTTTCTGATGAGCTTCATGTGTATTTGAATGTGTTTTTTGCGCTGATGTTGGACTCGATCTTTGCATAGTTGAATGGCACTTTGATTATCACACCAAAGTGTAGTCGGATCTGTTGAAAGCCAAACTCTGACAGGATTTGATGAAGCCACGGGGCTTCCTTACTAGCTTCTACCATGCCACGATACTCTGCTTCTACTGAAGAAAGAGAAATGGAACTTTGTTTCTTGCAAGTCCATGTAATTGGTCCATAGCCAAGAGTGAAGACATAACCTACAGTATACTTCTAATCATCAGGGTCACCAACCCAATCGGAATCAATGAAACCAACCAATAGAGGAGATGCTTCTGCACTGTAATGAATCCCAAACTGAATTGTACCTCGAACATAACGAAGTATTATTTTAGCTGCTTTCCAATGACTTTCATGTGGGTTTTGCATAAACCGAGTAATAAGGCCAACATCAAAGGAATGGTCAAGATGGGTATGGGTCAGATACAAAAGTTTTCCTATAAGCTGACGATATAAGGTAGAATCAACTTCAGAGGAATTACAAGTGACTGAAAGTTTGTCTCCAGACTGTAAGGGAGAAGGGGCTGGCTTACAGTCTTCCATGTGAAAGTAGCGTAGAAGATCGCAGGCATACTTGGACTAGGAAAGAGAAATACCTTCTTTGGATTGCAAGCTTGAAGACCGAGAAAATAATGCAAGTTTCCTAAGTTTGTCATTTCAAACTACCTTTCAAGATTGGAATTCACATGGTTTATAAGGTTGGGGTCACCACCAATAAGGATAATATCATCAACATAAAGAACGATAATGATAAGAGACTTATCCACTTTCTTGGTGTAGACAGTATTGTCATAATGACACCTAGAAAAGCTAGTATCTAAAAGAAAGCTATCCATTTTGGCATACCAAGCCTGAGGGACTTTCGTGAGACCATAAACGGATTTCTTAAGCCGGCATACAAGGTTGGAGTTTGTTTGTATAGATCCAGGAGGTTTTTCCATATAGATTTCTTCATGCAAGTTCCCATGCAAGAAGTCAAATTTAACATCCATCTAATGGACTTCCCATTTGAAAGAGGCAGCAAGGGAAAAAACAAGGCGGATAGAGTTCATTTTGGAAATAGGGGAGAAGGTTTCAGTATAGTCAATGCCTTCAACTTGTGAAAAACCATTAACAACATGACGAGCTTTATGTTTATCAACTTTTCCATCTGGTCCAAACTTGGCTCTGTAAACCCATTTACATCTAACAAGTTTTCATCCCTTTAGAAGAGGAACAATATCTCGTGTATCATTTGCCAATAATGAACAATATTCTTCATTCATAGATGTGTCCTAATCTGGAAGACTTGAAGCTTTTGCAAAGGTGTCAAGGTCATAATTCTCTGAAGCTTGAGACAGTAAAGAAGAGGCTCTATCAAACTGAGAACGTGTATGTCATTGATCTGTAGGATCACCTGCAAGAGCACCTGTTGCATCCCGAGTAGCACGGACCCATTTTGGAAGCTGAGGAGGTGAAGGAGGATCCTGAGAAGGTGAGGGTTGATTTTCATCATCTGAAGAAGAAATATTTTCAGAAGTAGAAGGGATAGAGAGAGGTGGCACATCCCCCAAACTAGGCTCATATGCCAATATATTTCTAGCAAACTTTACATCTCTTCTAATGATAACATTTTTGGATTTAGGTGGAAGAAGTATAAATCCTTTGACATCTTCAGAATATCCAACAAAAATACATTTTTCACTCTTAGGTTCTAAGGCTTTATGTTTCTCATCTGGAATATGGGCCCATGCTTCACTTCCAAAAACACGAAAGTGACTTACATCTGGTTTAATTGAGCTCCATGCTTCTTTTGGAGTGATATTCTTTAAAACCTTAGTAGGAGTGTGATTTACTATGTAATTTGCAAAGTTAATTGCTTCTACCCAAAAATTAAGACTAAGTCCTTTAGGTTGAAGCATACAAATAGTCATTTCCTTTAAGGTGTGATTCTTCCTTTCAGCTACACCATTGTTTTGTGGAGTACATGGAACAGTATGTTGCAATTGAATTCCATGCTCAGTGCAAAAGTTGATGAATTTTTTGTTAACATATTCTCTACCATTATCATATCTTAGCTTAAGAATTTGATGTCCAGATTGTTTCTCAACAAAGGCCTTAAAGACCAAGAACATGTTAAAAAATTCACTCTTGAGTTTTAAGAAGTATACCCAAGCACGTCTAGAGAAATCATCAATGAAAGCTAAGAAATACTTGTAGTCAGAGAATGAAAAAACTAGAAGTGGACCACATAAATCACTATGCACAAGTTGTAAAGGGGTTGAAGCGTGCCAAGAGGCATGCTTTTCAAAACTATCTTTTCCGAGTACACATCCAGAACAAATACCATCTTTGTAAGATATCATAGGAGGACTGGTCACCATATTTTATTTGCATATATTTTGAAGGGAGCAATAGTTTAAGTGACCAAATCGCCCTGCGAAAGTTTGCTCACTTCATCATTATGAGTAACAAATACCAAGGGAAGAGTTGATGACCCAAAGTTGTTAAACTTATACAACCTAGTATAATCATCAGCAATTCCAATAGCTAAAAATTGTCTAGGATCTCTTAGGTCCTTAATTACAACATCGTGAGGTGAAAATTCAATGGTTTAACCTTCACCTGAATGAGTTATCTAATGTACATATAGAAGGTTGCAGGATAAGGTTGGAACACATAATACATCATTAAATTGACCATTGTCTAGATGAATAGTTCCAGTCCATACAACACCAAAAGATCTATCATCACCAACATATATATTTTTGGTGTTACAATCATTTAAATAAGAAAACATGGCTTTGTTTTTGGCCATGTGATAGGAAGCTCCAGAATCAATAAGCCACTCATGAGAATGATAAGCAGATACATTTAGTGCATAACTAGATCGAGATGCTTGACAGCCACATGCAGAAAGTGTTATTCCTGAAGATGAAGTTGAAGTTGAAGAGTGCTCCAAATGGATGTTATGCTTCTTCATTTCTTCTTCCAAGGCCTCCATCTTTTTAAAGAATTTGGATTCTAAGTGGCCATCAAGATTACAAAAGTTGCAAATTCTATCAGTCTTCTTCCCTTTGTTTTTATTTTCCTTCTCATTTTGTTGAATTGATTTTTCATTTTGAGACTAAAAGTGCTTAGGACCCTTGGTTGTTTTAGGATCATTCTTTTTAGGGTGTTTCTTCTTAGGATTCTTTGAACTTGGTTGTTGCTAAGCAGCTAAGGCTTCCTTAGAAGAGTTTCCAAGATTAAGAAGACCAAGATGTAAGAGTTTTTCTTGTTCTCTTATTAAAGAATCACAAAAGGTATCAAAAGAGGGGGACTTGTAGTCTTGTCCTTGAGAAATAAAGGCTTCTCTAATAGAATGGAAGGTAGAAACAAACATAGAGTATGCTGGTCCCAACTTAGTAAGAATGGAATAGATAAAGCTATCATCTTCTTTCATAACCTTAACACCTTCCAAGAGAAGTCTAAGGGTCTTGAACTTAGACAAAAAATCTTCAATGGAAGAAAAATTATTGGGGTCCAATGTAAGCAATTCATTTTTGAGTTAATGGGCTCTAATTTCATTTTTAATTCCAAAAACTTTATTGAGTTGTTTCATTGCATCATCAGGGGTATAAAGTTCTGCGATATGGAATCTAAGGTCTAGAGAAATAGACATATTTATCAACCCACATGCTTGATCTTTTGTATTTTCCCATTTGGCTTGCTTATCTTCATCTTTAGATTTAGACTCTTGGCCTGAGGCTATTCTATAAAGACCTTTACTTCTAAGTAAATCCACAATGTAGGACAACCATTGGAAGTGGTTGGTGCTGTCAAGAGTAACTTAGCATGGATTTTCCATTTTAACAGAAATTGAAGCTGTAGAGGCTAAAACTAAGTTTCCAATGGAAATATCTTGAAAAATTAGGCGGATTCAAAAAAAAACAACACTGAAAACGGCTTCCGGATGAAGAAGTTATGGCTTTTTGAAGAAACGGTGTTGAAGATGCCGACGAAGTATGTGAATCTTTGGAAGTGAATGATAGTGTTATATTTTAAAAAAATCCCCCCACCCTTTCCAAAATTAATCTAATAAGATCACTTTAAAAAAAAAATTATGTGACCCACTTTTATAAATAAGTGAAAGTCACTTTTACAATGGTACTTTATAAACTACGCACTAAATTGTAACTTAAATAAAAGATAAAGTGACTTTAGAATTAAAAGTGACTCACTTTTTATAATAAGTGAGAACACTTTTACATAAAGTAACTTTAAAACATAAGTTACATGTTTTTTTTTTTTAAATTAACTCAACAAAAGAAAGACTTGAACCCAAGGCCTCTATACTCATAAAGTAACTTTGGACCAAGTGAGCTAGTTTAAAAGGTTAGTCATTTTTGGAAAAAAGGAAGGGTTTTTTTTTAGCAACTGAAGCTTTGGAGTGTGTGCTTACTTGAGAAGGCTCTTTTTTCCTACAAAACAAAAAACCACACAACCCAACATGGACATGCAAAAAAACAACCTTATGGCTTGAAGTTATCTTTCGCCAGAAACTATATATTTTCTTCAATGTTTCTGATTTTTCGAAATCACACTAAGGTGTAGCAAAAAAGAACATACACATGAGAAAAATCCTTCCTTTCTATTTCTGATTTGCCCAGATCGCACAAAGTCGCGGGGCAAAGAACATATGCAAAAACGAAATGTATAGATCCGATAATAAAAAAAATTATAGAGGACTATAAACTAAAATAAACAGATAGATAAATAACTATAACTGCAAATAAAGATTGTATACATCCAGATCTTAAAAATGTCATATCAAGGGCTATCAGAAACCTTTTCGCGTGAAATGAAAGGGCTTCCTCACTGGAACAGATGCTCTTAACACAATAGAGTGGTCCTCTCTGCCCAAAACCAGACATAAACAATAAATCTAGGAAAAGATAGTCAGATGCAGTTATACCGACTTCATATTTGGATCACCAACGGATGTGGCCCTCGAATAGCTCTGATACCATGTAGGAATTTACAAAGTAGGTTCCTTAGATAGAACACCAAAGGAAACCGCTCACAAATAGATCACAGATCGGTACACCAGTATTCTTGACGTGGTTAAAACCCTCAAAGAGGGAAACAGTCCATGGCCTGAGCCAACGCGGCCACTTCAGGAAATTTATTAATCTAAAAGAAAGAAAATTTACATAAGATTCTCTCATGAACAGTCACCTTAAAAATGACCCTACATTCTTTTTAAATAGAGATCATGGAAAAATTGGGTGTTAAGCCACGGATCAAGTGTTGGTAATACCGAGGAGAGAATGAACCGTCGGATCACTTCATGTCTAGAACATATTGTGACCGTCATATTGTAAGTTACAAAAAGTACATATTAAAGAAACACACTTTACCTAACTATACACTAGACCAAGTTATACTTAACTATTTCCTATGTGTCAGAATATCCTAACACCTTGAGTCAGTCCTTGCAAACTATTTTCAAAACTTGACATTATGTTTCATGTCGTAGGCTTTCCTACGACACGTCGCTTCCTATTGACTTCATCTCATTATCTAGGAAGTTGATCAAGAAACCTTTAGTACCTTTAGTACGATGGGTTCTCATCATTGGCCTTTGATCGAACGATTCTATGAGTGTTCGACTTCAGATCACCTATTCACACTTCATACATTGTACTGGAAGTACCTTGAGAATCATTGTCATTATTGATGGTTTCTCTCGCATTTGTTAACGGTTCATATCATTGACCAGTAATCAAGTGGTTTATGCCATGTTCGACTTCAAAACATTCACTCGCATGGTTAGATTTGTACTGTGGATCGAGAGATGGAGATCAAGACCCTGGATCTAGTTTCATCAATCTAGGTTGCAAGGAGATTTTATATTCATGATTATGTAGACAGATGGTTGCATCCATGCTATGTCTACCATCTATATGATTTTGGTTTTTCCATGCTTGTTCATTGAGTTCGCTTTACTCTGAGTATGGGAATGCCTACCTCAAAGATGATTTTTGATACATATTTGCATTGTAATCCTTGAATGTTCCCTACAGGTTTCTGACCATTGCCTCTGATCTAATCCTTGGAATGATAAATTGCTTCAATATTTTAAACTTATTTTACAGACTTCGCACTTTAGTGGGGAAATTTGTTACATGTCAATTTGTTGCCATGATACTTGATCATTTTATGGGTCTTTTTAACATCCGTGAACATGTTTGAACCAGCTCCCTCAAAAACCAAACAACCCAAAATATCTAGAAGTAGATGAGAAATTTGGGGAAAATAGTTGTCACGCCTTGTTAAGTTGCACCTGCGCTGATTTTTCTGGAGTTTCCCACGAATTCGCTGGAATTAGCTTTGATAATAGTGCAGAGTTACGCTCTGCCTGTAACTATAAACCCGCGCAGATGAATTCAAGAACGTAAAAATTAAAAGTACATTCTAGAAACATAGTTGGTCAAATATTTTCCAACTAAAAGCTTCCAGGTGATGACTATTCGAACTATAACCCTCATATGATGCATCTTAATCCCTTTTCTCATGGAAACCCAATCCCTTAATTAAGGAGTCTCGTCCTCCTCTTTTGGATCTGAAACTTCTTCCTCTTAGATTATAAAATGACTAGAGGGTAGAGGGATTAAGGAGGTCAAAACTCAGAGAAGGAAAACTTATGTTGTTAGTTTGAGATTGGAAAGCTTCTCATCTAAGGAGAAGATTGAAGGAATTTGGGAGGGACCTCACGGCATCAAGGCGAAGGTTGTAAGGCTCCTCTTAATCTTTGATTAATACAAATGAACACTTTCTCCCATTGATTTGTCTTATTGGAATAATGAATGGTTTACAATTGTTTATAATGTTTATTAAGGCAAATTCAATTCCTAATTTCCTTGATCATTAGGTTAAGTTATTTGGATTATTATATCGCATGTTCTTTTGATCCTTTTATGGTCGATGTTTGCAAGTCTTATCAAGCATTGAAGAGCTGCATCAAATCACAACAAGGGATATTCATCGAGCATTTCATGAAATAGGTAAGAGGCTCATCCATTAGCTTTAATTCTTATAATTCAAAAAAATTCAACTTAGGGAAATGGTTAATTCAATTGTCTTGCTTGTTTCTAGTTTCTGTCAAGGATATAGGGAGATCGCTCTTGTCAGCAAGAGGGATTTGTCCGGTGTAACAATGATCATGTCATCAATATAGTTTCTAAGTTGATTGCAACTAAAATAAGACAAATGTCAAGAAAGGATAACAACAATGAAGGAGTGTCATTAACCAAAAAATAATATACAAGAGGCGAAAGTTAGATTTAGTAGTTATAATGTGTCAAATATTTCATTGAGAAGGACAATGCATTCCTTCAATGAAGTTAAATCATTTCAACATGGAACTCTGACCATGATGATTGTGATTGTTTTGAAAACCCCAAAAGAAAATTTGTTAGATTTTTGGTAGCATTGGACAAGTGTTCTAGTCTCAATTTGTATTTAAGAGGCTAAGGAACACATGGACTACAAAACCTAGAAAATATTTCGGAATAAAACAGCTAGAGTGTAATGTCCCAAATGAGAAAAAATTGGAACAAACACTCCACACAAAATTACCATTCACTTATACACAATTTTGCTAAGAAATATAACCAAAACACTGGAAATTGATAGAAACAATGAACCCAAAAATTATATGACAATCTCACTAAAAATAACACAACATGGGAAATAATGAAAAATGCAACAACAAATCCATCCTTAATATAGAAATATATGCCAATACAATAGTTGGGAACGTCCCTCCAAGATATGTAATAATACTGCTACCGGCCTCCAAACAGAAACAGGAAATCAATCTCTACACATGTGGATTCTGAATGAATCCACCATGGGGAGATGGGTGCTCGCCTAATCTCTCTAAATTACCTGAGTGTTTTCGTCCTGGAGCTACCAATAGAGTAGAGAACTAGGTTCTCAACCTATCATACAAGAAACAATAATCCAAGATGTCTCCAAATGTCCTCCTCCTCCTCTTGTATAGATCTGATGGATAGATCTCCAAGCCTCTAAAAGCATCTTATTTTATTATTTTATTATTATTCTAGAAGCCCCTCCATTGACTTTATCAAGTGACCCTTTAATTTTATTTTATTTCACTTAAGTCACTTTTGACCCCTTCCCCCAATTAAATATTTTTCCTTAATTAAATGACTAATTAAAGTCATTTTTAATAAGGAAAATGGAAAATCCCCCACCATACTCTCTTTGGCCACTGAAAGTAACTTCTCAACATCCCATCTTCTAGATCTTCTCGTTCTGGTTCCAACTAGCTATTACATTCAGGTGTTCCATCAATTAATCTCCCCGGAATGCCACCTCAAACATAATTAATTAAGTTATGTTGATAATAAACCCAATTTACAGGAATTATCAGAAATTCATATAACCAAAAACAAGATGTGTGGAACTGCTCATAATGATGAATATGCCAAGAAATGCCATCAGACCCATGAAAACTCCTCAAAACTCCATCGGAACCCTTGATGACATAAACCTACTCCACCAACCTGGCCATCCCCTGCCCTAGAAATCCACCCTGGTTGTACTATGAAGAAGAATAAAAATGGGGGCATTACGGTCCTCCCGCCCCAAGATTGCTTGCCCTCAAGCAATCCAAATATGTGGACCAATCTGGTGGCCCAACATCACTGAGACCCAATGCTCGAATCCCATACAAACCACTGCTCCATGTCACACCTCCAAGCTATCAAAACATGATTGGATTCCCCAATACCTAGATCCCATGTCCATCTCTGACTCAAGCTGATACTAGTAAATCCACCTAGATCCCAATGCCACCAAGGAGCATCAATGCTCCACGACTCTTGTTGTGTTATAGCTCTGGCTGTGAATGTTGCTCCATCCACTGTGTACCAACTCATCACCTCTCTCAAATCCAACCCTTGGCATAAACTAAGGTCAATCTCATCATATTGATGTTGCTCTGAAGCACTGATGAGTGGTCATCCTATATCCTGCTACCAATTGGAGCATGTAATATCTCTCACCTTTAAGGGCTCCCATAGTACATTTCTCTTGACTAAAAATGATACTCCATCAATAGGTTACCAACTCATGAGCTCCCGCCAATCTAAATCATGGACCCTGATGTAAGGAACAAGTCTACTCTATTGATGTTGGTCCATTCAACTCATGTTGTTCTACCTAGTTGGACAACAATATACATCAAGAGAACCCTGCCACTCTCCCTGTAACAGGTACAAGTGGCCAAACTGTGATGTAAGCCCCAACTATGTACTCCTAGAGAGGGTTGCTGCCTAAAAATGATGCAACTCAACTGGCTACCACTACATTTTTTTGCACCTCATCAATGGGTAGAGCCAAAGATGGATGCACTGTCAGCTCCCTTGCTTGATAGGAAACTCCACGCTCCTCCAATCCTCCAATCTCCTACCAAACTATGTTGTCATACTCTAGCATCTCCTGAGGACAAGTGTCAGTGAATACTGTCACTTTGCCAGTTGTATGTACATATGTTTTCTCCTCATCAACAGATGACCCCAAGGGTGGTTGCTCATCCTCCATCATCATGGGTTCAATATGAACCTCCAACTGGCCCTCCCTAGAAGTCTCACCATGCATACTGCTCACATCATCCTCCTCAGCTAACTCAAGATCCACCATATGATGCTCATGATGAATCACCACTTATGACTCATCATTTTAAATGTCTCTCCTAGGACCCACTGATTTCTCATCATATGAATCTGGCCTTCTGTAAACGACTCTACATGACTCATGCTCCTCAGAAGCATCCTCGTATGAACCCATGGACTCGTCCAAAGAAGAATCCTCAGCTTGATGGTCAGAAGGAATCTCAATATGCTCTACCTTTTTCATCTCCTCAGTGTCACTCAAGCATGAGTGGTCAGGTCCCCAAGGTTCCTTGTAGATGAAGCAAAGTACCTTCCTCCTCAACTCGTTCCTACTGCATGATCCCCCAAACCTAAATTTCTCCTCCCTGATCCACTGTCTCCTGAACAGCCCAATGTTCTGCTCAACCAACCTCGCAGCTAGTTCATAAGCAATAGGTGAGACCAACTGTTCTCTCATCCAAAAAAACAGCAACCGAGACTGCAACTCCTGGAAAATGGCTCCACGGCCTCTCATACATCATGAAAAGATGGACTGCATATGTGTTATGACTGTGTGAGGTTGATGGTTCCTAATGCTAAAGAAGAATTGGAACATCTGCAGGATCAAACCATCACATTCAATATCAAACATGATTTCATAAGTCCTAGTCATGGCCATAACTCCTAAAATCTCAAGCTTTTTCCCAAAGGTAGACTTTTCATTGTTGTTCAAGTCTCAGAAATTTCCTATCATCAATATGAAAACTATCCTCCTAACATTGTCATTGTAAGGAGTTATAGGGGTGGTTCGTCTGATGATGTTACTGAGACAAGATGCAATTGGAAGTCTGACCCCTTCAAAAGGTTCTTCCAAGAACTTGGGTTGTATGGGAGCAAGCATAGCTGGTTTTAGTGCCCAAATTAGTTTTCTCCCTTCCAGTTGGTTTACTTCATAAATGAGTGCATCTAGTTCATCAAGTTTGAAAAGAATTTTCCATGTGACCCTCATGTGCGTCAAATCTATCCCAAGTTCAAAAATTTTATGCCCTATTTCATGCCCCTCCTGCACAACCTTTGGTTGTTCTTTCTGAAGAATGGCATAGACCCCCTTTGAGAAGGGTCTGTTGTTTGTTGCTGCTAGTTTGCTAAGGGAATTTATGAATGTTTCATCCATGACTTTGACTGACTATTTTCAACTCAACATTTACAAGGTCATGGAATGATGATGGTGGCTCATGACCACAACTCAATAGTGGTTTGACCCAAACAAGGCTATGACTCAACTCAGGAGAGACTTCGACATCATTACATAGAAGCTGACAATATAACACCAAAACACAATCAGAAGATACAACTCTCTTACTACTCTATAAGACAACCTAAATGCTTACTATCCCCAAACTCCTTGTACTCAACATGTTACATTATGGAAAATTCAATTGATAGCAATTTATACTCTGACTTCATACGCACTTTCACAGACAGTAGACTAATACATTAGCAGCATATCAATGATCTACTCCTAAGTGAAAAATTCCTCAAACGGGTCACTGAGGTCTAGGTTTGATGCGTTTCTGAAAAATATTTCATGAACACACTGCTGTGAGTGCAAGTTGCTATCACCATCTCAATTATGATGCACAGTGGCGGGAGAAATAAAACTAGGCTTCATACTACTCATTGTGTTATGTATTAGACTCAAAAAACTTTTTTATAAGCAAATTGGCTAGTACATAGGCACCAAATTCATTGCATTGCAACCCAGAATTGTATACAAAATATCATAACTTAACAAAGAGATTCATGGCCATTAGAACAAGATTGCAATATACTGAAAATTCATGAAAGGACCTAATATTGGACGACTGCCAGCAGAGATATATAACATGGTTTCTTGAAATAACATCCCAACACTTAGATTCAATGTTTGACTTCTTCAAATAGGAAAATGCAGCTCCTTCAAATGAGTTGCTCATGTCCACTGTTAGGATGAATGTTTATCTGTCTACTCTAGAGAAATGAATACTTTATCTATCTACCCTGGAGAGAGGAATACGGACACATAAGCACAGGAATATGTCTAGTGGTCACACATATACTTGGTTTAAACAATAATTCACTTTTACAAATTATATAAGTCGGCTCCCCTTTTGGCTTTGATTGGGCCCACCTTTTAATAAGCTATGATCATAAAAAAATTTAAGAAGATTTGGACCTTCGAATATATATGGATTCAACGTCATTCTAGAACAAGTTGCCACGATGAGCACCTGTGATATGGACCCTCAACCCCTTAGAAATTTATTTCATATGTGATCCTTTAGATAATTCTACCAATTACAAACACACCCACATCCACGTACAACCAGGCCTATTCTCTGTGGACAATTCAGTCACGACTTTACTAGCTCAACGCCTCTTTACAGTGGCTTGATAAACCAGCTGCGAGCTAATCACTGTCGATGGCTAGGACATGGCCTTGGTCTTCACAAATCGATGGTGTCCACGATCTCTACCTCGGACGATCTCCAAAATTCCTCTGTGCCTATAATTGTGAAACACGACCCCCACCACGCAAGAGACCCAGCGACCCAATCTTCGACTGACGTCCCATGCCAATTCGACTCTTCAACATGGAAATTGATAGGATTTTTTCCCAACACTTCTTGATCTACATGCAGGTCTTCAAGTATGTTCATTCATCCACACTGGAAATTTCAGCTTTGTCCCATCCACTGTGGATCAATTTTGTTATAGAATTGTCGAACTCGACCCTCGGCACCTTATAATCAGCTACACCCTTCCGATGCACAAATCAATGTGCTCACTAGATCAATTATCAGCATCAAACGAATCCACTAGCATTCATTCTTTAGTTGTTCAACAACAACTCATGCATATTTCGTTGATCTCTATCCCCTTCGTTAAACTCCGCCCGAGATGTGGCAAGACCATCAATCTGACGGCGGCCCGGAGACGAACAATTTGGACAAAGAATCACTTTGTTGGTTGACTCAGATTCTAGAGGTGACATGTGCAGCCTTGGTTCTGATTTCAACTCGGCAAATCACGTTATGGATTCACTGCTAGTGCATAAATTAATTCAACATCTTCTCCTTTGTATAACTGGATCCCTCTGGCACTTGAAGTCCAGTCCTCCCAGGATGTGATTGGTTTCCACAATAGATCTTTGTCATAATGACTAAAGCAGTGTCGGTCATTTGGTTATTTAGGCAAAATAACTCGGCCACACTCCTTGCGTTACCCCTTCAGGCAAGGAAAAATATGTTTAGTGTTTGATGGCTCACATCGGCTCTGTCACACACACAACCGCACCAAACGAGAAGTTCAATCACGAATTTCTCCTCTATGTCAAGACTTATCCAATAGCAACAAAGGCAAAACTGATAGCTCGAACCGGGCCTCGGTTCGCAGTGTAACAAGAGAAAACACGCCCCTTTCAATCGCAAACTCAACTTCAATAATTTCGTTGAGGAAATTGTTTTCGGCACTCCACTTGAGAAAAATCGACCTCAATACTTCCATCTCCTATTGCAAATGCAGCCTAAGTCTCAGTTTAACATTTGACGCTTTCTTTTTGCCAAAATAATATTTATGACTCCTGTAAAATGGAAGAATTTCTACAAAAATCCAGAAACCCTTGAATCATAATAGTGGCAACTAAAAACTGAAAACCCGTAGGCTGAGCCAAGATCAATGCTCTGATACCATTGTAATGTCCCAAATGAGAAAAAATTGGAACAAACACTCCACACAAAATTACCATTCACTTTTGCACAATTTCACCAAGAAATATAGCCAAAACACTGAAAATTGATAGAAACAATGAACCCAGAAATTATATGGCAATCTCACTAAAAAGAACACAACATGGGAAACAATGAGAAATGCAACAACAAATCCAGCTTTATTATAGAAATATATGACAATACAATAGCTAGGAATGGCCCTCCAAGATATGTAATAATATTGCTACTGGCCTCCAAACAGAAACAAGAAATCAATCACTACACATGTGCATTTTGAATGAATCCACCAAGGGTAGATGGGTGATCGCCCAATCTCTCTAAATCACCCAAGGGTTTTCTTCCTAGGGCTACCAATGGGGTAGAGAACCAAATTATCAACCTCTCATACAAGAAACAATGCTCAATCCAAGATGTCTCCAAATGTCCTCGTCCTCCTCTTTTATAGAACTGATGGATAGAAGCATCTTAATTTTATTACGTTATTATTATTCTAGAAGCTCCTCCATTGACTTTATCAAGTGACCCTTTAATTTTATTTTATTTCACTTAAGTCACTTTTGACCCCTTTCCCCCAATTAAATATTTTTCCTTAATTAAATGACTAATTAAAGTCATTTTTAATTAAGGAAAATGGCAAATCATCCACCATACTTTCTTTGGCCACTGGAAGTTACTTCTCATCATCCTATCTTGTAGATCTTCTCGTTCTAGTTCCAACAAGCTATTACACTGAGTTGTTCCATCAATTAATCTCCCCGGAATGCACCTTGAGCATAATTAATTAAGTTATATCAATAATAACACCATTTTACGGGAATTATCATAAAGTCACGAAACCAAAAACAAGATGTATCGAACTACTCATAATGATGAATATGCCAAGAAAATTCCATCGGACACCATGAATTCTCCTCAAAACTCCATCGGAACCCCTGATGACATAAACCTGCTCCACTGACCTAGCCATCCCTTACCCTAGAAATCCACCCTAGTTGTACTATGAAGAAGAATAGAAATGAGGACATTACATAGAGACCACTTAATTAAGTTAATTAATCAATAATTAAAAATGCCAATTCTAACTTAGGAAAATTGATTAATTAACAAGAATTAATTGAGGAGATCGACTTATGCTCTAGAGACTTCCTAGAAAATGACTTGGATCAAGTCCAACATGATCTTAGCCATCGATCACAATTAGATCTTGGTCATTGATTCTCCAACGTGAAATTATAAGAGAAAATCAATGGGATGGAGAAAGACACAAGAGGGAGAGTGAGTTAGCTAATGCAGAACAAGCTACCTAGTTGCAGTGATTCAGCAAGGTCGTAGCTTGAGCCAGAGAGATTGAGTTAGATAATGGAAATCGAGCTACCTAGTTGCAGTGATTCAACAGGGGTGCAATTCGAGCCAGAGAGAAAGCATCAGAGAGAGGGAGCAATAAAGAATTTGAGCAAGAGATTTCTGGAGGTTTTCCATCATTTCTCCATTGTGAAGTTGGCAAGAGATGGGAGGTTGAATTATCTGCAGAGACGGTCGTAGAAGGCATTGCAAGCATGAAGAAACCCAGTGTGAGTTGCTGGAAAGGGTTTGTTTCAGTTTTTGGAGGCTGGGAGATCATCCAGGAGGAAAAGCAAATATTTTCCACGGGCAGAGGGAGGGAGGGCAATGCACTTAGAGCCAGTTTTCATACATTGTGTGTTATTCCAAGCTAGCAGTGCACATTTCTTGAAGAGTGTGAGTTGCAAGTGAGGAGTGCGAGTAGGCCAATGGAGGTCGAGTTGATTCGCAGAGGGAGAAAATTATCTCCTATATTTTTGGCAAGAATATTTGTCAGAGGATTGCTATTTGGGCATCTGATTATTGTACTCTCCAAATTTGTTGCATAATAATAAAATAAACCATCATCTACTGCACTGGTTTTCCCTTCGAGGTTTTTCCGGGGACTTTTCAGTCCAAAACAATTGTGTTGATTTTTATGTGTGTGCATCTATTTCTCAATTATTGATTTGCGTCTGCAACATTTATTTTTATTGTGAAGAATTATAGTGTGATTTATTCAGTAATTGTCATAAACAATTAAAGTGCTAATTAGTTAGGAGAATAAATTCCAATTGCTGCAATTTCAAGGAATTTTCACATAATATCAGAGCATTGTTGATCAAATATGAGGCTCAGAGGATTAAAGATTGACAAATCGTGCAATTTCAAATGGAGATCTAAAGCACAAGATTTAGATTTGCACAAGCTAATCCAGGGGTGTGAATTTTTGGGCATAAATCAATTTCCAGCGGCAGGGTGTAGGAAAAGTTCAATTGGCTTAGAAGCAGAGTTTGCAGATAGTGTGGTTGTCGAGAAGCAGTTATGGTGAGTAGCTCATTTGATTCGCAGAGCATATCTGGGTGCAAAAAATTTTCAACGAGGGTTACAGCGGAAGATTTTCACAGGTCAGGAAGAGAAAAGCACATTTAGGGGATTTCTAGAATTCTCATAGCGTTTCCAGATCTATATTCTAGGAGGAAATCCATAATTTCCAAAGGATCCTAGTAAGCAAAGTAATTTTCCAGTGTGAATTTTTCTTGGATAGACAATTTGAGTTGCAAAGGTTGTAGTTCATGTGCAAATTCCCAAAAAAGGACATCCGAAAGGCAAAGCGAGTAGTCTCACTGAGTAGCTGAAGGCAATCTATCATTCGAGGAAGGACATCCAGAGGCAGATCTACGCATTTCGTGGAGGAGTGCGAGTAGCAAAAGGAAAGCCTAGCAAGAAGGAGAAGGATATTTCTAAATCTAGTCTCCAGTTTATTTGAGTTTTGTAAGATGGCTTCAATAGGACTCAGGGATCGGGACAAATGTGATGGAGCCTCTAATTTTGGCATCTAGAAATCCAAAATGCAATTCCTATTGGATGAGGATGGCTCGAAGGGGTTCATGACAAATGTCATGGTAGAACCAACAAATCCACAAGAGTTGGCAACCTTCAAGAAAGAGATGGCCAAGATGAAGAGGATGATCTTAGATGGGGTCTGAGATCATATCATTCCACATATTGCAAACAAGAAAGCAATAGAGGACATGTGAGATGTCAGTGTAAAATTGTACTATAATCTATCAGAGAATTGTAAAATGATTCTCAAAGAGAAGTTGAGGACCATGAAAATGTAGAAGGGTGAGAACGTGACCTCCTATCTCACCAAAATTCAGAACGTTTGTGATGAGCTTGCAGCTGTATGAGAGAAACCTGAAGACAAAGAACTTATGTGAGTAGCTCTAAATGGGTTTACCGATGGAAGGACCTTTGTTCAGGGTTCAGTGGACGAGATCAGCTACCAGATTGGGAATGCCTACGAAATGAGTTCACACAAGACGAGCTAAGGCTTAGCCTAGTCGAAGGTACTATATCAACAATAGTAGTAGAGGCCCGAAATTTTAGGAGGAGAAAGAAAATTTCGCCCTTGCCATCAAATGGAAGATGAAGAAGTGTCCCAGTAAGGTACAAAGCTCAAAGGGAGGTGAAAAGAAGAAGAAGGACATGTCAAAGGTCAAATGCTTCAGATATGTTGAGTTTGTTCACTACGTCACCCAGTGTCCCAAGAGGAAGAAGGACAAGGGGCAGGAGCAGATAGCAGCTTTGGTGGAGATAGATGAGTTGACCTCCAAGTTGGAGGAGTTTGTATTGATAGAAGCTATACCTACAAATAGGGCAAGAGTGCAATGCTTCAAAGTTGGAGGAGTTTGCATTGATAGAAGCTATACCTACAAATCCCCTTTGCTGCCTCGGATGAGTAGCAACTTCAATTGGTGATAGGTTGGTAACCTTGAGTGAAAGTTGACTATGAATATTGGGAGCCAGGGTCAGAATATAAGACAAGAAATTCCTTGGATATATTTTGTAAACTTCCAAGCAATAGTGACTACGCATTCTATTTTCCATAATATCCCTTTTTGTATTTTTGGCAAAAATTACCAGGTATTTTATGTTGGTAAAATTATTTCATGAATTCCATCCAAAGCACCATACAAATTTACAGAATTAAACATGATAATTGTTGCCACAAATAAATCAATAAACCTAGAAACAAATGAGAATGCTGCAACTCAATGACACGAGGAATGGAAATAAACACAGCTTTATTATATTAACTGGAATAAGCTTTCACATGCCAATGCAAATTGGGAAATAGCTGAGACATAACAAAAGCGGCCTCCAAAAATATCTGATGCAACACTGGACGTGGCCTCAAAACTGAAATTGAAAATGACGCCCGAATTGGAGATCTGCGTGATCCCAGTCCAATCTGCTAATAACACTGAAGCTCTGTGAGACTTTTGGATGAAGTCTCCTCAAGGAGTGTTGGGGTTTTATCCAACACACGCAATGTAAACCCAAGGGTTTCCAGGGCTTGTTAAAGCTAGGAACTCCATTCTCCAAACCTCACTATAACAAATAAACAATCAGACCAAGATGTCCCCAAATGGCTTACTCCTTTTATAGATCTAATGGATCCTTCTAGAAGCCTTTATTTTATTATTAGACTTTTTCTCCATTTAGCTATTTTTCCTTCTTTTATTTAATTCATTGTTACTCACTACCTATGGGTAGTTATGCATAGGATAATTTTTTTTCTCCTAGATGCTCCTCAGCCGGTAGCCAACAGCCCCATGTAGTGACCAGATAGCTCAATTGGTTTAGTTGAGTAATTTTGTTTACTTATCATAGACACGTTTGGGCATGGATTGGTGGGGGATTTGGTGGAATGAGTGGGCTAGGTTTGTACTCTTGTCTCCTTTACCTGATTTGGTAGTTAGCCTTGTATCGCAGTCCCGTGGGATCTCCTTCACTGGCCATTAACTTTAGGGATGGCACTACATGGTAAATCTCAATTTTGGTTGCATGGTCCCACTTCCCGACACCATATATATCACTCACCTCCATTCATTTAAACCCCATTCATCTCTTTTTCCATCCAGGTCCACCTAAGGTTAGCCTCCCCCTCCCCTTCTCCACATCTTGGGTCAAGCCTGGAACAATGCTCCAGAGATCGATGCAACTAAAGAAAAAATAAAAAGCATAATTAGGCCACTCTCAATAGCAAATGTACCACAAAATGAAAAAGATGGCCTGGAAATACAAATTTAGCATGTGGGAAAAATCCAAACATGAGCTCTACCTGTTATTTATGGCCATCAACTTGGTTCCTATGGGCCCTAGATGAGCCCCCTCTACTTTAAGGAGCCCATGATAGTCCCAACCCTTGGTGGGCAATGAAATGCCCCAACTTAAAAGGGGGTACCTACTGCTATATCCTATGCATCATGCTTTCATCCCCTAGAGCATCAAGCAGTTATGAAGAAAAATTAATTAAAGGCAAAAGGCATATGAAGAAGGGTGGAAAAACAAAGGCCAAGGTAACTCACGTACCATGATTTTCTCCCTCTTGTTGAAGAATCTAGGGCAAACTAGTGTAGTTTGATTCTTCATTACTTGATAACAATTTGTGGAGTCTTTTTACTTTTCTTGTTAGCTTATGCTTCTTCTTCTGCTTATTAGTTCATATGTGTGTACTTCATCAAAATGCTACAAAAACAAAATAAAAAGAACACAAAGTTTGGCTCTCTGCCAGGGACAAAAGCTCTCCACTCTTGAGAGGAAAACCCTTGGTAAGTTTTCTCTTATTGAATCTTCTTATTTGAACAACTGTCAAACTCTAGACCCTTGACTAGGAAATCCTCCAAGCATAAGTCAAATCATTCCTCTTTCTGCACTACAACTTCCGGTAGATGGACCTCTGTTTTCCCAGCACTTTTCTCCTCAACACTTTGTCCTTCTTATGTTGCTTGTCTAAGTTAGGAAACCCTAGAACATTAGGGATTCTTTACTTCATTATAGAAAGAGTCTTCTTCATTTTCCTTTGGATACCTTGTAGACCTAGATACACATTGAATGTTGTTTCCTTCTTCTGTTCTCAAATCTACAAAGGTTTACTTGCTGCACGTGTGGACAGAAATCCTAAAACAATCTCCTTTTTCCTCATTGTCCTTTCCTTCTTCTTCGTTTGTGAGGGCTTCTCCTTTGCTTGTGGAGGGAGGCCTTGTAGACCTTGTTAGCACCCAAAACATTGAGATATTATGACCTTAACTTTTCTGCTGCTATGGCTACAGGCATACCTTCCTTAACCTCGCACGTGTAGTTGTCGTTGTTCTAGAAATGACCTTTTTACCTTCATTGTTTTGCCTTTTTACCTTTACCTTGGCTTTACTTCGTCCTTCTTAGTCCCCTTTACTGCTTACGGATTTCAGAGCGAAGTGATTTCAAATGAGGAGTGGACAACCTCTATAAATAGAGGTTTGTCCCTCTTATTTAGGCTGACTTGATAATTCATCTTTTATTTATCATTTTGCTTCTTGGAGACTTCATTGTGGCTAGGAAAGGATTTGCCTTTGCTTGGAGGTGTTCCCATGACCTTGTACATTGACATACATGATGTAACATGCCCTCAAAAGGTCTTATCATAATCACATTTTGACTTTGACTTTCTAGAAGAACTTTTAAATGTGCTTGACCTATTTTCAATGAGCAAGAAACTCATTGACAAATACTATAAAAATAATTTCTCTTTTCTTGAATAAATAAAAATATCAAAATTACATTTATGAAGACCGAACCTAGTTACATTTCCTTCAACACTTCCTCTTAACTAGGGAGGTATTCATACAACATTACAAGGTGTCTGGTAATATTCAATCTTGAATAATTCACATAAGAGAAACCGGACTAGCAATCGATTTGTTATAGCATCATATCCATCAGTGTTGTCATAGTGCAAGAACTTGACTAACAGCTCCATCTCTTTACGAGACCATGAGCTACAATGTTGGCGAGACCAATGATTTATAGACACATTCATCATTGCCTCTCAAGGTACATACCCACCCAGGTGTTCACTGAGTATGACCTTCTAGGAC
This sequence comes from Pinus tabuliformis, assembly GCA_031772625.1. Lineage (NCBI taxonomy): Eukaryota > Viridiplantae > Streptophyta > Pinopsida > Pinales > Pinaceae > Pinus > Pinus tabuliformis. The sequence continues at coordinate 706,939,400 of CM062804.1, forward strand.
TATTCTTATCTTGGGTTCCCAACCCTCAAAGAATATCGGTCCTATTGCCTACTCTTGTCTTGGATGCCCATCACATCCTCAAAGAGTACCGGATGCCAGATGATTACCTAATCCTCCCATTCTTTCTTCCAAGTGAAGAGAAAAATGTTGTGTCTATCTTGTGTCCTACATTTCTATTCATGGCCTTCGTTTAGACATACGGTTGTTAGTCCTGGTCTAGTGCACGACCCATGAAATGGAAAACACAATTGTCACTCCTTTGTAATCAAGCGTGATCCAAAACTCCCTCTTGATCAAGAACCTGTCAAAGCTCTCTCTTAATTGGGGACTCTTTCCTTCATCAGTAGCTTCTTCTTTGTGGGTCCTCCAACTGCTTGATCTCCTTCCTTTCTTGATGTCATGAAGTCTTTGTTCGAACTTCTTTTATGTAGGGCACCATCCATCGATCATTTTCCTTCCTTGATTGTCATGTCTTGCTTCCTACGTGGAAGGTGACTTTTTTGTCATTCATTAGGTTTTCTTGTCATCTTGGCTACTCTTTTTTCATGTTATCCATGCTTCGGAATATTCTTCTCATGGGTGCTTTGATGTACTTGCTAGGTTACATGCTTTGACCTAGCAGCCCATCATGACTTCATCTTGATATTGCTTTAACACTGCCTTTTCTTTTGTTGGATGGCTTCTTCATCACGACATCTCTGTAGAGTAGAATCAATTATCTGCACCTTTTGTATCTCCAAGGCCTTCATAGGTGTCAAGGGTCCTTTCTTCCTTTATCAGAGTTGTCCTGCCTTCTTTCGGGAGACATTTCCAAGGCATTTTGTCAGATAGTGATTCTCGTTGATCATGGTTGTTATAGACATTTTTGTGCCTTACAGCATTGAGCATGAAATGTCCATAATCTAAGGGATCCAAAGTCCCTAAACATGTTGTTCCTACCCCTAGAGGAACAAGGCTAACAAACCACAACAATTCACAGAAGTTCTCCACCAGAAACTGCTCAAAAACAAGTCAATTCAGGATCATTTCAGTGGCTCCACTAGCTGTTTGCGCTGAATGTCAAAGCCAACACTGGCTACCTACGTTGAATGTCAAAGGGAACACTGGCTACCTGCGCTGAACGAGAGTGGACATGTGGCAAGTTCATTTCTCAAGGTGTCAAAACCCAGGAAGCTTCCAAAATGACACTTGCCTCAGGGAATTCGACTGGTGATGAGTAAGAGGTTCCAGATCTCCAAGTGGAAGCAAGAACCTCCAAGTGGAATCAAGAACTGACAGAGGGAGAGGACACTAGTCAGATCTCAAGCTGACTCATCCTCTCTCCAAACATCTATATATGGATCTCTCCTCCATGAGATCTAGAGGCTGGAATTTTGTTATTGCAAAGAATTGTTGTTGGTTTGAGATTGGAATCATTGGGTGCTTAATGCTTTGAAAGGGGGTGAAGATAGGAATTCCATTTGCTGGGAAGGAGATGCTGGATTGGAGCCCTCTGGGTTGTATCTCTTCCTGAACCTTGTTATTCATCAATAAAGCTATCTTGGTTTCTCCTATATACTGGTGTATATTTGATGTATGATTGCATCAGTATGTTTAGTTTATTTCTAATCCTGAACTAGTTATGAATATGAATCCATGTCTTGTGTAGTGTTCTCTTCTTGTGATCTTGCATAAACCTCTTGAAGCTGGGCGAGCAAGAAGGCAAGTAGCTGGGAACTCTCCAAGAGAAGAGAAGCCGGATCGAGGGACAAACGGAAGACACCGGTTAGTCCATTTATCTCTCTCTTCATTATTAATTCATAAAGGAAGAATACTAGAATAGCTGTCTCTATTTGTTGCTAAGGCACTGTCACACCTTAGGTGGATAGGATCGTCCTGCATAGGCATTTTTCCCCACAACAAATTGGCAACTCCGCTGGGGAGATCTGTTTAGTCATTTTATTTGTGTTTCTATCATTGTTTGTTTCATAGACTCGACAGCAACAATCGAACTGCATCTACTATTCCCGGATGCAAAGTAGACAGTTGCTGCTTTGATCCAATCACTGGACTTGTCTATGATCTTAACAATGGACTCACAAATGATTTGATGATCCTTTGTGATAGATCTTAGTACTCCCTCAAAGCATCCCTTTGATTGTACCTTGCTTGTTGCTTTTATTTGGCCTAAAACAGTGAATTAAATAGCAATCTGTGACCCAGAACCCAGTGAGAAACGAGAGTTTCTCCTTCAGCGCAGACCCAGTGAAGGGATTCTGCATTTCAACGCAGGTCCCGTGAAGGCTACCTGCACTGAATTTCAAAACCCCTATGTTGAGGTTGCGCTGAACCAGTTTGCCCTTGTGCCAGCTGGGGTTCTCTGCTCTGTTTTGCCTTGTTTTGATCTCTTATTTTTGCAGCCTGTAACCAGCATAGGTACCAGCCTAATAACTCCTTTTCTCTGCTTAAATTCTGACTCCTTTTGTACAAAAAGACTGTGAGTGTTTTTATGTGTTTGTGGCGTCATTTACAGTCTTCCTTTGCATGAGTGAAATAATCATCCTGTAGCCCTTGATTCAGATCTGTTGATTGTGATCTTAGGAGAGAGTTCATTGGCTGTTTGCAGTTGATTATACATTTACTTTTGCTTATTGGTTTGAGTTTGTCTCTTTTAAGTGTCGAAACAAGTATTCATTTCGAAAATCGTTAAGTGTTGTAATCTCTTCTACCCTCTCTAATCTCGAAAAAGTAAACTTGTTTGTATTTTTCATTTAAAAGCAAATTCAAAGTTGTACAAAAAGATTTCTTTTGTAGGCATCAATACTAAGAAAGAGGAAAACAAACACCTGCATTGTGCATTTGCATTTTGATAGTTTGCATGATTGATTTAGGAAAAGTGCATTAGAGTGTGCTGATTGCTCTTTGAGAAAAGATGGTGTCTTTCTTTTCCCTTAGTAGCTAGGATTTTCAAAGTTGAAAAGATATAAAGCTTGCTTATCATCTTTAGACTGCATTTAGGAATTGTATCATACATCTCGTGGTGAACCTTGAAAGGCAAACTTCTAAAAAGATCAACCTAAAATAAATTGAATGAACTTAACAACGCTTTGCAACATAACGCACAACAAAGAGGTCTAAGCTAGAGACGTGTTCTGGCGTCGTAAAGCCTGGTGACTGTCGATCTCGTGGATGGTGGGTGATTCCTCCTAAGGGACGATAGCGCCAGTACGGATTGTGCTCCCATGTACCGTCGTGTATATATTGGGAGACCCCTATAGGCATAAAACCTTTATCCTTAGGAAGCCGTGTCGGCCGCCCTACTGATCGCAATGCACTGAACACAGCATACAGGAAGATCGACCGTCAGTACCCTAAAAAGTATTCTGTGGTTTTGCGAAAAGTTTGGCACACCCTCTGCCTAGAACTCCAGAGCAGTTCCTTTTGGCCTTTTTCAGACTCTATAACAGAAAAAGTCCATCCGAGCATTTGTCACTTCAGGCTCGTTAAAACATCGAAGGAGACTAGAGGCATCTTTAGCTTTTTCTCGACTCTTTAAAAGTGAAAAAGCAAGTTGTGTCTAAAAGCATCTAAAAATTCATTTAATTCGGAAACACATTTTCCCCTTTTGTATTTTGGTTGATCGAGTAATCCGCAATCGTGGAATAAAGTCAATTGAAACCCCGTCGTTCGCGGAGGCTTACGAGTCAACCGTCTTTGTCTCCGGAATCGAAAACAGTACGGACAAAGCAAACTCGTTTAACCGGTTCGAAATCTCCTATCAAAGTTAGAACAAGTGTTCCAACGACATCTGAGATTCCGGTTACTCCAAACATTTCTGGAAACCCTGCCTCTACAGAAGAAGTTCAACAGCCACAGAGGGACAGTAACACTGATCCTAGTCTGGGGGAAAATACTTGCGTTACTGAACCAGTTCCATCTGTAACCGGTCCAGAGAGTATTGCTCTTCAAACATCTGTTGTTGTTGATTCAACCCCTTCTTCGGCACCAGAAATATTTTACGGACCTGACGGTCTTCCCCTTCCACCTGGTTTGATTGCGATAGAGGAAATTGTAGAGGATCCACAAGCAAGTACTCCAACACATTTTGGAGTAGGGGTCACTCTATTTCCTTCTACATCAGAGGTTAGTCTACCACAAGTGGAAGTTCCTGTAGAATCGCTAGGTAATCTCTTGGATAGACTCAAAATGTCTGAGCAACCGACAACATCTAGGACTGTGTCGAATGACACAGCGATAGCAGAAGCCCCTGTCGTCACTCCGACAATGTTTGCCGGCATACCATCTGTCCCAACTAGCTCACAACCGCTAGAAGGAGTCCACCCAGGGACTATTTCGACAGTGTGGTTTGTTCCAGTTTGTTCCTCCGGAATAATATCCGGCAACTCTTATGTTGAAACTCGCCAGATTGATCCATTTAGAGGTCAATTTGGGCAATCCAGTCCCCAAGGACAAACAATCCCCTTGAGTTCCGGATTTGCTACCGTATGGGGGGCAGTATGCCCTTTCATTACCCCCTCCGGGAGGGTATCCATACGGGAGTTCACAACAGTATTCAGGTTATACTGGAATTTCATCAAGTGGTTGGGTACCTATGCTACCTCAACAACCAAGGGTTGTGTATTCTATGCAACAATGTGTACCTATGTCGAACATCCCAACCACACCGGCCATTGTGACAGTGTCGCAATTTCAAACGTTGCCTGTTGTATGTCAACCTCAGATTTCTCAGGTTGTAATGCAACAGCCCCTTGACCTGGTGACTCAACCACAATCGCCTACTGGTGGGGCGACACAGGTCCAAACGGGTACAATTACCCCACACCTTGGTCCAACGGTTAGTATAGCACAACAGAACATGGCTTCACAACCGTGGCCGGTGCAATACGAACAACCACAATTCCAGCAAGTGTACCAAGGTTCTGAGCAGCAGATCTTTGCGAACAGTGGACAACCGTACATTCAAAACGGTCAAAACCAACCACTTTATAGTGGTCAAGTCCACCAACCATATCAGTCGTACCAACATCAATTACATTATGCTGGTATGCAAAGGCCCACTGCTCAAGCGATTCCATCGTACCCTGGGTATGCTTCACCTAACCTGAATCAACAGTTACCATTCGTGGCAACTTTAGAGTTAACCGATTTACACCGGTTAACCAACGATCCGATTGCTTACGCCCCTTGGTGGCCAGCGATTCCTCACAAACTTCCATCTGACATTCCTAAATTCAATGGAAATCCAGGTGAAGACCCATCGAATCATGTGATGACTTTTCATCTGTGGTGTTCATCAAACACCCTAAATGATGATTCGATAAGGCTTCACCTCTTCCAGAGGACGTTAACGGGTCCAGTGGAAAAATGGTATATTGAATTACCTAGAGCCTCGTTTGACAATTTCAGCTCCCTAGCCGCGACTTTCTTAACCCATTTTCAATTACCGATAAGGTATGAAACGGGAACGGAAATCTTAACCAACTTCAAGCAGACAACGGCCACTCATATATCCGATCATATACACGAGTGGCGTCATCGTCGTAGGATGGTGAAAACATACGTTCCCGATCAGCTATTAGCTGAATGGTTTATCAAGTCGTTACTTCCTGTTATAAAGGAAGATGTGGCCAAGGGGGGAGTCGTAACGGAGGAGCAAGTTATTACTCGTGCACAATATCTAGACTTAGTCTATACTCAGTTTGGCACGCTCTATGACAAAATACCTGACGCCCCTAGACCGGAATTCTCAATTCCTCCTCCTCCTAAATCAAATAGTGACTCTCATGCCGGCGATGGTGTGATTGGCACGACAAACGCGAAATCGACAAAGGCTTCGTCTAAGAAAGCCCGTAAGAATTCGGATCAAAATGCAAAAGAAGAAATTCTTGCTTCGGAAGTAAATGTTGTATCAGCAGATAAAGGCAAAGAAACCAATCAACCAGGAAGCAAGAAGAAGAAAAACAAAGGGAAGAAGAAGAAACAGGGCGAGTCATCCCCTGAAAAAACTTCTTCAAACCCTCCTAGGAAAGGGAAACCAAAAAGTCCATGTCAAATATGTGATGAGGATTATTGGACAGGCAATTGTCCATACAAAGCTGAGCTAAAAAGGTTCTTCAAAAGTTCGCAAACCTCAGCTGTGTTAACTGATCTGTTTCCCAATCCAGGTCAAAATCTGGTTGATAGTGGAAATGCTTCCCCGTCGCAAGTGCTCATGTTGTCGGTTTCAAAACAGCAGAATGATGCTTTGATTTCGACAAGGAACAAAGATTACGGGAATCCGCAGCTGTCGAATGACAAAGGTAAAGATCAACCAAGTAGTTCGACAACAACTTCGACAGAAGTTGTATCGCCCATCATTCCTGAATTAACGATAAAACCGCCAAAGGGAGTAGTACACAAGTCGACATTTAATCCTCGCGCCAGAGCGGCGCAGCATTATAACATAGTGGAAGATTTGGCCCAATCGCCATCCGCTATGTTGACTCTTGAAGTACTATAAAATTGCCCATCCCAAAGGTAGGCTTTGTTATCGGCTATTGGTGGGGTTGATCCTAAGGATTCCAATCTTGTATCCTTCAACCACAAAGGGTACGATCCTCAGTTACCAGCTCAACTAGCTTTCCTTATTCAAGTGAAAGCCCTCAACAAAACTGTTCAACGAACAATTATTGATGAGGGGGCATCTACATGTATTATGTCGATGAGTTGTTGGAAAACTTTAGGGTCTCCGACCTTGTCGCGATCTTCGACAACATTGAAAGTATTCGACGGAAGGACCTATACCCCGTGTGGTATCCTTAATAACTTGAAAGTTGAACTAGGAGGAAAAACAGTAGAAATAGATGTTGAAGTCATCGATGGGAATCTTGACTACAACATCCTACTAGGAAGACCGTGGATCTATGCCATGGAGGCTGTTGTGTCGACTTATTTTAGGAAGATCGCATTCCCTTTTCAAGGAGGGATTACGATCGTCGACCAACAAGACTTCCTCCCTAATGGTTCACAAGTTACAGGAAGCATTCCCATGATCCATGGAAGCAACCATTCGCTTCAAGACATTGGAGTAGGCCTACTGAAAGACCCCACATTAATGGGAACTTTCACACTTCCACCTCCAATCTATATAGGAGAAGTAGCGTTGGTAGGGGCCTGCAACATGATATCTTCCACGAAGATCTCAAAAGACGATATCAACATGGATCATGCAATGGTTTTGCCCCCAAGCCCTATAGAAATATTGTAGCAATCAATGTTTCGGGCATGGGAAGCGAACCCAAATCAACGCTCATCAAGCATTTGGGTAGATAGGTCTAGAGAATATGGTACCCCATTAGATCCTTGGTCGAAAGTACATGGGACTGACGAAGGAATTCTACAATCAATGTTGATTGAGGGGGCACCATGGAATGATTGCCACCATCGTTTCCTTCTTCCAGAATATGAAGAAGATACTCAACATGACCTTTATCACCCTTCAGTTTTTGAATTCCTATCAAATACTGTAAACACGGTGGATTCCGAGCGAAACTTATCCAATATTGAAGAGACTATAGCCATAAATATCTTGACTAAAACAAATGTTGTAGAGAATATTTATGTCGGCAAAGGTTGTTCTCCTTCAGAACTGGAAATATATAACGCTCTTTTTCGCGAATTCAGAGATGTCTTTGCTTGGTCATATGATGAAATGCCATGCATTGACTCGAGTATCGTTGAACATGAAATTAAGATGTATCCTGATGTCAAACCAGTAAGACAATGGCTTCGGCAGGTGCACCCCAAGAAAGCCGCTGCCATTAAAGCAGAAGTTGAAAAACTCCTCCATGCTGGTTTCATCTACCCGGTTCCTCTAACCGATTGGGTATCGAATATTGTCCCTGTTATGAAGAAACAAGGGACAATCAGAGTGTGTGTCGATTATAGGGATGTAAACCAAGCTTGTCCGAAAGACAACTACCCTACACCCTTCATCGACCAGATAATTGATGAATGCACCGGATGTGAAATCTTTTCATTCATGGATGGATTTTCCAGGTATAATCAAATAAATATCCGCCCACAGGACCAGTCAAAGACTGCATTCATTTGTCCATGGGGCACATTCGCTTATCGAAAATTACCCTTTGGTTAAAGAACGCAGGGGAGACGTTTCAGAGGGAAATGAATTATGCCTTCCATGACATCAAGAACATCGTTCAACCATACCTCGACGACCTTCCGGCTCATTCGCGAAAGTGGACTGATCATCCGCAGCATTTAAGAGCGATATTTCTACGTTGCTGACACTACAAGATAAGACTCAATCCGCACAAATGTGTATTTTGCGTCGGTTCTGGTCGTTTACTTGGCTTTGTGGTCTCTAAGGATGGGATTCGTCTCGACCCTTGCAAGGTTCAGGCAATCATTAATTTGCCTCCACCTTCAAATTTGCTTCAGATTCAGAAACTCCAAGGGAAAGCAAACTTTCTGAGGAGGTTCATTCCAAATTACGCAGAACTTGATAAAGGTTATACTCGTCTTTTGAAAAAGGATGTACCTTTTGTCTGGGATCAGGTGGCGCAAGCTTCTTTTGATGCTCTGAAAGATTCTCTAGTAAAATCATCATTAATGTATGCCCCGGACTATCAAAGAGATTTTAACCTGTATCTGGCTGCAGCAGATACGACCATTGCGATGGTTTTAGTTCAAGATGTCGATGGAATTGAACATCCTATATATTATTTAAGTAAAAACTTAAATGATACAGAAAGCAAATATTCTTACGTTGAAAAGCTAGCACTCACTGCTGTTCAAGCGATACAAAGATTTCGACATTATGTCCTCTTTCGGAAAACTACCATTCTATCAGATTGCAACCCCATGACTTATATATTGTCCCGACCGTTGCTGGGGGGCAAATATTCAAAATGGATAGCGATCCTTCAAGAGTTTGATCTGGAATTTGTAAAATCCAAATCAAAGAAAGCTTTAGTCTTCGCAGAATTATTGTGCGATCTCCCATCGTCGTCCAACAATGAAACATCCGAAGAATCAATCGTGGACGAAAGTTTGTTTCTGATATCTACAAGCAATGAGTGGTATGGAGATATAATCATTTATCTCCAAACCCAAAAGTTCAGGCCTGACACCTCTCACTCAGAACAGAAACGTATACGATACCAAGCAAAATACTACATGATCGTCGGTGATACGCTTTACCGTCGTGGTATCGATACAGTTCTGAGAAGGTGCCTTACCCATGAGGAGGCCGAAAAAGCCCTGAATGAGTGTCATTCAGGCACGTGTGGGGGCCATCAATTTGGATATGCTACAGCACAAAAAATCTTACGAGCAGGATACTTCTGGCCAACCATGTTCAAAGATTGCATAACCGCAGTCAGAAGTTGCCATGCTTGTCAAATTTTTTATAGCAAAACCAGAAGACCACCCGCACCTTTACAGCCAATAGTTGCTGTTGGGCCTTTCGCCAAATGGGGCATCGATTTCATGACATGTAACCCCACCTCGACCGGGGGGCATGGGTATATCATAGTCGCCGTTGACTATTTTACCAAATGGGCCGAGGCGATGCCTACATTAGATAACACTGGTGAAACAGCTGCCCTTTTATTTTTCAATCATGTAGTCGCCAGGTTCGGCGTACCACAGGCTATAGTTACAGATCATGGATCGCATTTTCGAAATCACATGATGGTTGAATTAGCTACCAAGCTAGGGCTATCTCACGACAGCTCTACCCCGTATTATCCGCAAGCCAACGAACAAGTTGAAGCAATCAACAAGGTCCTGAAGCATATGTTGCAAAGGATGATCGGGGTTCACAAAAGAAGGTGGCACCTAATCCTATACTCAGCCTTATGGGCTTACCAAACATCAGTGAGAAATGCGACCGGGTTCACACCTTTCCAACTGGTGTATGGACTGGAAGCAGTCTTGCCAATCCAGTGCGAAATCTCGTCTCTTAAACTCGCAATTGATCTCCTCCTTGGAACTTCAGAAGAAGAGGCCCGTTTCTTGGAATTAATCCAATTGGATGAAACCTGTCGTGATGCCGCTTTGGCTAACGAAGCCCATAAGAAACGAGTCAAGGCACAGTTCGACAAAAATGTCAAACCCCGTGTCTTCTCAGAAGGTGACTTGGTCTTGCTTTATGACCAAGAATCCGATAAATTGGGAGCAGGTAAATTTAATTCTTTATGGATGGGCCCCTATATTGTTAAACGAGTGTTGACAAAAGGAGCCTATGAGTTAATGGATTATGACGGAATTCCACTAGCGCAACCCCGTAATGGCTTGTACCTCAAGTGTTACTATGCTTAAATAGTAACCTGTATTCTTTTGTTGTATTTTGTTTTTGCTAAAGTGTTTGTTTTGGTCAAGTAATCCACCTTTTTACATTCATTGCAGATGTCAAACCTTCTGGAGACATGTGTTGGATATGCCGACGGAGCGAGTTCTAGTTCGCGGAACCTGTCCTCCGCAGCCTAGGCCATTTTTTATCCAAGCGGCGAGTTAGTAAGTTTCAGAGGTGTATGTATCGGGCAATCAACGAATAACATCGCTGAGTATAGCGCGTTGATAGAACTACTCTCTGATACCATCACCCATGGTATACGCCGACTAATCGTCAGGCTAGACTCACAACTCGTAATATTACAACTCAATGGTATATATTCCGTCCGCAACCCAGCTATTTATCGCATGTTCCTAAAGGTTAAGATTTTGGAAAGACAATTTGATTTAATTCAATACCAGCATATTTCCAGAAACTTAAACACATTAACCGACTCATTAGCAAACTATGTGTTAGATAGACATTTGCGACATTTATAAAAAGAGACACATCATCAATGCTGTACATATGGATCATATAACTCAACCAAAATAAACCCCGAAAATCAAAATATATATATATAAGCTGTTTATCATTCATACATAATGTTCTGTAACCAAGACAAAAATCGGTCGCATGACCCAAAAACTCAAAAATGCTAGGGGGCACCCTAGTCTAGTGATGCTCATGATAGCACGTCACGGCCTGTGCAATCATGCGTAAGAGACGAGTCCATCGTCTAGGCACACCAGTAGTATGTCGCTGCAACTGCAAAGGTAACTCGTCAATCCTCACATCGGGAATGCCGAGAGTAAGGCTCTCAACCTGCTCCTGCACAGCTGTAAGGGTCTCAGCCACATCAAGGTCGCGGAGAATAACCCTCCCAGCAGTCTCCCCTGTTGGGGCAGCGACTGGCGCTCTCGGGCGAACTGCTGGACGAACAGGACCAACATCTGCATGCACACATGAGTTTGATTAAAGTCTTGATAGAATAAAGCACAAGGACATTATAAATAAGAACAGTAAACAGTAATATGGTCGAAGATTTTACCAATAGCGCCCCACTGTTCGCCATCCAGCAGTACAAAGTCCGGATCACCTCGGAAATCCATACCAACATATGGATACTCGGAATAGACCATCTCCTGACGCTCGAACCACCTGAAGAAGGTATCAGTGAAAGAAATTTGAGATTGACCAGCATGCCTAGACATGTGATCAACCCATCTCTGCATGCGTGGCTCGGTAGGAGAAGGCAAGTCGAGTGCGATATACTGAGGCTGCATCAGTGGTATTTTCTCTAGGGCAAAGCTAGTCATGGTAAAAAATCAAAATTTGACCATATATCGAGCAGTTTTAGCACACAGTTCATGCTCGTTAAAAAATAAACGCAAGATCCGAGCAGTTTTAACACATAGTTCATGCTCGTTAAAAAATAAACATAAGACCGAGCAAATGTTTCCACCCGCGTTTAAGCTCGTTAAAAAATGAACTATCCCAGTAAATAACCACTATGAATGTAATATCATGAGCCATTAAAGCCTTGGTCGTGTTTGCACCGTCACCTCCACTTTTCATTTGGCCGATCGTTCACCTCCATATGATTGTTTACCCATTTTGAGGAACAGCTGCGAAGAGTGATTTCACCTAGCCATCCTTGTGACACTGCCGTGATTGGAAAATTCCAACCTGTACCTGGAATCAGCTGCTAACCCTGTTTATCACTCGTTCCTCAAAAGACGAGTCTTCTTTAAGCTCTTTTCAACTGACTCGTAAAATATGAAAAGATTGCCAAGTCCTTGGCCTTCCAGCTCGTTAAAGGGACAGGAAGTGCTATCCCTCCTCTAGATTTTAATCTTTTTGGACCTGAGGGATTATTGCACAAAAAGATCAAGCGCTTGTTTTATTCGGCTCGTTAAAACTATCGAAAACTCATCCCTTCTGTATTGTTTTATACTTTTTCGGACTTAAGGGATTAGATGACGAAAAAGGACTTTTGGAGTTAACTTTATGTATCTTTTCAGACTCTCTAAAAATGAAAAGAAACGAGTTATCTTTGTCGTTAGACTCGTTAAAATCATTAAATAGCGACAAACTTGTCTTTAGACGAGAACGAGTTTCACTATCGCTAGGCTCGTTAAAACATAGCGATGGGCTTGCCCGAAGGGCAGGTTATAGAACAAGCATATGTTATCCTCCTCAAGCTTGACAAAAATAAAGAGGTACTGGTCAGCAGTGACTGGGGAAAAATTGGGAGAAAATCAAGAAAACTTTGATGGTAGCAAGTCGCTCTTGAACATGACACTTTTCCTCCGTACCACAATCGGGTTGGGTTGTTTTCATTCACCGGTCACATCCATGGTCTCGCCATACCATCCATATTTGGGGTAATGCTACCGATCCATCGCATCAGTGTAGCCATATGTTCAAGAGAAGTCGTTCAGAAAAGTCAACCGTGTCCCATCCACTGCCATACATTATCCTTCATCCTTTCATGACCGCCACCCTGAATCATATGTCACAGATCGTTTTCACCTCCATTAAAATCATTAGCTCCGTTCCGTGTCACTGATGTGGGATTCATTAAGGCCCTCCTTTGACGGATCACTTCTTGTCGACATCAGCTCATTATCCAAGAAGTTGATCTAGGAACACCCCCTTCAGTACTTTGAAGCTTGCATACCTCAATGGCAAGTTTCTCACTTCCGGCGACAGGTATACATCAATGACCTTCGACCGAAAGATTTTGCGTGGTGTTCGACGCCAAGTCCTTTATTCACACCACGTGAATTGTACTGGAGTACCTTGAGGGTCATTATCATTATCGGTGATTCCTCTCGCGCTTGTTAACGGTTTACATCATTGACCGGTAATCAAGCGATGTCTTTCCATGTTCGACTTCAGAACATTTCTCACATGGATCGACTTGTACTTAGAGTAAAGATCGAACGAGTTTGAAGACCCCGAATCTAGTTTCATCCATCTGGGCTGCGATATATATTCAGGAAAGATAAAGACATTGACATGTACATCATTGCAGCAGATAATCATCCTACTCAAAGGATGATAATTTCATCAAAATTATCAGTCTACCATCAGACGATTGTCTGTTCTATGTACAGAAAAATGAATTTATAAAGCTGAGCATGGGAATGCCCGCCTCAGCTAGATCATGAAAGCAGTATGAAAAATAATGTATTGTATTATATCTTATTACAGGTCTCCTCCCAGCATTGGATGAACTTCGGATCCCCCTGATAAATCATTTCACCCGATAAACAGCCTCATACTTTAGGGGGCAACTGTTATAGACATTTTTGTGCCTTACAGCATTGAGCATGAAATGTCCATAATCTAAGGGATCCAAAGTCCCTAAACATGTTGTTCCTACCCCTAGAGGAACAAGGCTAACAAACCACAGCAATTCACAGAAGTTCTCCACCAGAAACTGCTCAAAAACAAGTCAATTCAGGATCATTTCAGTGGCTCCACTAGCTGTTTGCGCTGAATGTCAAAGCCAACACTGGCTACCTGCGTTGAATGTCAAAGGGAACACTGGCTACCTGCGCTGAACGAGAGTGGACATGTGGCAAGTTCATTTCTCAAGGTGTCAAAACCCAGGAAGCTTCCAAAATGACACTTGCCTCAGGGAATTCGACTGGTGATGAATAAGAGGTTCCAGATCTCCAAGTGGAAGCAAGAACCTCCAAGTGGAATCAAGAACTGACAGAGGGAGAGGACACTAGTCAGATCTCAAGCTGACTCATCCTCTCTCCAAACATATATATATGGATCTCTCCTCCATGAGGTCTAGAGGCTGGAATTTTGTTATTGCAAAGAATTGATGTTGGTTTGAGATTGGAATCATTGGGTGCTTAATGCTTTGAAAGGGGGTGAAGATAGGAATTCCATTTGCTGGGAAGGAGATGCTGGATTGGAGCCCTCTGGGTTGTATCTCTTCCTGAACCTTGTTATTCATCAATAAAGCTATCTTGGTTTCTCCTATATACTGGTGTATATTTGATGTATGATTGCATTAGTATGTTTAGTTTATTTCTAATCCTGAACTAGTTATGAATATGAATCCATGTCTTGTGTAGTGTTCTCTTCTTGTGATCTTGCATAAACCTCTTGAAGCTGGGCGAGCAAGAAGGCAAGTAGCTGGGAACTCTCCAAGAGAAGAGAAGCCGGATCGAGGGACAAACGGAAGACACCGGTTAGTCCATTTATCTCTCTCTTCATTCTTAATTCATAAAGGAAGAATACTAGAATAGTTGTCTCTGTTTGTTGCTAAGGCACTGTCACACCTTAGGTGGATAGGATCGTCCTGCATAGGCATTTTTCCCCACAACAATGGTGTTCTTCACATGCTTGATATCTTTCTTCATTTGCTTCTTCTTAGATAGATAGGTCAACCATCTAATGCTTCTTATGAGAGCATTGCTTACTTTCTGGACTTGTCAGCATTTCTTCTTGCTTCTTAGTCAGCGATCTTATGCTCCTTATGTGAGCATATTCTTTTGTTGACCTTCATTGAATTGTGGTACATGATTTCGAGCATGTTCTTGGTGAAAGAGATTCTTTCATGCTTGATCATGTTATAGAACTATACCCATGACTCAATAATATACAAATGATAACATGACTTAAACTTTAAAGCATACAAACCTCATCTTGATTCTCCTTTGATCATCCTTTGGTGTGGCCCTTCTTGCTTCATCTTAGCTTGCATGCATATCCTTATTTTCTTGAAACTCATGAATGGGATTCTCAATCAGACATCTTCTTTGGTCCATGAACCTTCTTTCGAAGATTCCATCATAGGATCTTAAAGATCCTTGCCTTGCAAATGTTTCCTTTCTTTTGATGATGTAGGTCTTCTAAGATTCTTATCATTAATTTTCTTTCATCATGTATGAGGTCCTATACTAGGTATGCTAAGTCCATATAAATATCTTGAGCTATGTCTACCATGCTCCTATATTCTAGAAGATATTTCTATCCATGCATTTTTATTCTCATTATTAAATGCTACATCCACATGAGTATATAGAACTCTATGTAAATTATGTTGTTGGATTCTAGAGAATGTTTCTATCCATACAATTTTAATTTATTCCTACATGCTCCTATATGCTCAAAACTTTGAAAGAAATCTAGAAGTAAAGAGTTTGACCTAGTCATAGTAGAGATTCGAAGGATCTTCCTTCTTTTGCTTCTTTCCTTCTTTCATCTCTTGAGTTATATGAGCTTCTTCCCTCTTCCTTTTGTTATTGTTGTCCTTCTTAAGCTTAGGACAATCCCTTTTGTAGTGTCCATATTCTTGGCATCCAAAACATTGCATCTTGGACATGTCTTTGTTGTTTGTTCTTCGTGGAACAAACTTGCCAAATTTACCCTTTCTTTTGGCCATGGTAGCAAATTCTTTCTCCTTTGATCCCACGCCTTCTTTTGCCTTAAGTCTGGTTTCCTTTGTTCTGCATAGAGACCACATTTCACTAAGAGTGGTTTCTTCGTTCTTGGCATAAATGCTAGATATGAAGTTTCCCCACTCCTCAGGTAGAGCATTGAGTACTAGAGTTGGCATCTCTCTGTCAGAAATGACTTCCCCAAGCTCTTGAAGTTGATATCTCATTTCAGAGATTTTCATGAAGTAGGGAGCTATTCCTTTCTTTCTTATCTTCATCTTGTATAATTCATTCCTTAGAGATATTACTTCTCTGGTTGTAGATATCAAGAATAGCTCTACTAGCTTATCATAGATTTCTTTCAATGTCTCAAACTTGGAGACATAGGGAATGCGAGAGTCTTTGATTGATTCTATCAGAATGCTTTGAGCTCTTGTCTTATCCTTATTGTACTTGGCTAAGGCTTGAGTCTGTTCCTTAGCAGGGATAGTGATATTCCCTTTGACATGCTCTAAGAGTTCATTCTCCTTGACTAGTAGATCAGTCCTCTTCTTCCACGCAAGAAAGTTATTGGTACCTACCAATTTATTGTTTTCCTTGCAAAAAGACATTGATGCATATTCAGAAGAGGACATGTCCTTGATAGATTTTGAGATGTAATGGTTTTTCTTCCTCCTGGAAGTCTTGATGGCTTGTCTTCCCTGGATCTTGATGTTCTTAAAGTTTCCTTCTCCAAGTGGACTTGCTTGGTGATGATGTTTTCTTGAAGACTTGTAGCTTGATGTAGGTCCTGCTTCAATTTGCTCTTCTCTGTAGGTGCTTTATGTAAGGCTCTTCTTCTAGCTTTGTAGACCTCCTTGATGGATGATGGTTTGTAGACCCTTCTTGTCCTTGAAGTGGTTGAGACTTCTAGGCTTGATGCTTAAACTTTGTAGATGCTTCTTCTTGATGAGTTTTCTTGAGCTGCCCTTTCTTTGATGTGTCACCTTAGCTTTGATACGATGTTGAAGAACCTAGGGCAAACTAGTGTAGTGTGATTCTTCGTTACTTGATAACAATTTTTGGATTCTTCTTACTTTTCTTGTTAGCTTATGCGTCTTCTTCTTCTTCTTCTTATTAGTGCATATGTGTGTGCCTCATCAAACTGCTACCAAAACAAAATAACAAGAACACAAAGTTTGGCTCTCTGCCAGGGACAAGACCTCTCCACTCTTGAGAGGAAAACCCTTGGTAAGTTTTCTCTTATTGAATCTTCTTATTTGAACAGCTGTCAAACCCTCGATCCTTGACTAGGATATCCTCCAAGCATAAGTCAATTCCTTCCTCTTTCTACGCTATAACTTCCAGCACATGGACCTTTGTTTTCCCGACACTTTTCTCCCCAACACTTTGTCCTTCTTTCGTTGCTTGTCTAAGTTAGGAAACCCTAGAACATTAGGCCTTATTTACTTCATTATAGAAAGAGTCTTCTTCACTTTCCTTTGGATACCTTGTAGAGCTAGATACACATCGAATGTTGCTTCCTTCTTCTATTGTCAAATCTGCAACGGTTTACTTGTTGCACTTGTGGACAGAAACCCTAAAACAGTGTCCTTTTTCCTCGTTGTTCTTTCCTTCTTCTTCATTTGTGGGGGCTTCTCCTTTGCTTGTGGAGGGAGGCCTTGTAGACCTTGTTAGCACCCAAAACGTTGAGATATGATGACCTTTACTTTTCTGTTGCTATGACCGCAGGCAGACCTTCCTTAACCTCGCACATGTGGTTGTTGCTATCTGGAAATGACCTTTTTACCTTCGTTGTTCACCCTTATTATCTCGTTGCCCTTGTAACCCTTTACCTTGGCTTTACTCCATCCTTCTTAGTCCCCTTTATTGCTTATGGATTTCAGAGTGAAGTGATGTCAAATGAGGAGTGGACAACCTCTATAAATAGAGGTTTGTCCCTTCTCTTTAGACTGATTTGACTGTCCAATAGGCCATCTTGAGACTTCATTGTGGGCTTAGAGGTGTTCCCATGACCTTGTACATTGACATACATGATGTAACATGCCCTCAAAGGGTCTTATCATAATTACATTTTGACTTTGACTTTCTAGAAGCACTTTAAAATGTGCTTGACCGATTTTCAATGAGCAATAAACTCATTGACAAATACTATAAAAATAGTTTCTCTTTTCTTGAATAAATACAAATATCAAAATTACATTTATGAAGACAAAACCTAGTTACATTTCCTTCAACACCTCCTACACTCATATACCCAAGTGTGGGCTTCCCTCATCATAGCTAATCTTGTACCATGACATGTGGCCTGGAGCATTCCCCTGATTCCCACTCTTTCCATCACTATATCACGTACCACCTACCACCTAATGAATGTACCATGGACATGTCGCCCCATTTATAGGTTGAACCCACCTAATAGGGTCCTTGGTTAACCCCCTTATTGAGCTTGGAAACACTTGTACATGCCAAAGCCCACTATGGAAGGGCATGCCACCGTGAAGTACCCCATTGATTCCATCACTTGTAAGCACTTTTACTTGATTATTGTAATGAATTTTTATATTGGAAGGCAAGGGGATGCATTGGATCTTATGCAAGATTGCAAGTCGGTCCATTTGGGGATTGGTCGCCCTATACGAGGTCCTAGTCCTCCAAAGGGCCACATTGGCACTTATAGGGTGAGCTTTGAGAGCCATGGGTCTCCACCATAGCAAAGATTACTTCATGGATCCCTATCACTGCTCATTGATTGTTTGTTTCCCCACCTTTTAGACGAGGATGATGCACCTAGCTCACCATGCCCAAACAGCTCCATGTTGAAGGAAATGTAACTAGGTTCGGTCTTCATAAATGTACTTTTCATATTTGTATTTATTCAAGAAAAGAAATATTATTTTTATTATATATTTCAATGAGTTTCTTGCTCATTGAAATAGGTCTAGCACAAGATAAAATGTTATAGGTGCGTGAAAGAGTCAAAAGAATTATGTTGAAGACTTTAAGGGTATGTTACATTAGGTATACTTATGTATTAGAGTCAAAGAAGACACCTCCAAGCAAAGTAAAGTCTCCTCCAAGCAAAGTCAAGTCTCCTCCAAGCAATGGAACCATCAAAAGAAGCCATCCAAAACAGATAACTCAAGTCGGCCTACAGTGAGCAAGTCAGCCTTCAAGTCAGCCTAAAGGAGGGACAGTCCTCTATATATAGAGGTTGTCCATTCCCTCGTAAAGTCAAGCATTCAACTCTGAAATCAGTGAAGAAGGGAAGCTAAGAAAAGGTGAAGAGATAACAAGTGTAAGGAGCCTCTAGTGCAGCAAAGGAGTCTAGACCGAAGTCAAAAGGAATCATTCTAGGGTGGAAAATAGTCACACATGCGAGAAATGGAGGCATCCCTATATTCATAACCGTAGCCACATAACAGTCCTATATTTATCTTTGTTTGGCCTAGAAATTTAGGCCTACAAGGCCTCCTACTCAAGCAAAGAAAACTCTCTCTCAAGCGAAGATGAAAGGACCTTAATTCACAAGGATGCCTTCCACACGTGCAAAGAATTAGGGCTATTGTACAGTAACACCAAGTCTACATCTATAGAAGGATATTGTTTGGTCGAAAGAAGGAAGGTGTCTACATAAGTGGACGATATCACTAAGTATAGAAGAGAAGCATCTCATCTATAGCTCATATAAACTTGCCAAATTTACCCTTTCTTTTTGCCCATCAGTGAAAGTCTGTAAAGAGCAGGGAGCCTTAGCTAAAATGATAGTGGGCTATCACTCCATTGTTGCCCCTTGACCTAGTAGTTTCTCTATAGGATCCCCTCCTAGGTTTTGAAGGAAATGCAACTAGGTTCGGTCTTCATAAATGTAATCTTGATATTTGTATTTATTCAAGAAAAGAGAAATTATTTTTATATTATTTGTCAATGACTTTCTTGCTCATTGAAAATAGGTCAAGAATATTTTAAAGTGCTTCTATAAATTCAAAGTCAAAATGTAATTATGATGAGACCCTTTTAGGGCATTTTACATCATATATGTCAACATACAAGGTCATGGGAACACCTCCAAGCATATTCAAATGCTCTCCTATCCTCAACGAAGTCTCCAAGTAGCAAAATGATGAATAAAAGATGAATTATCAAGTTAGCCTAAAGAGGAGGGACAGACCTCTATTTATAGAGGTTGTCCACTCCTCATTTGACAACACTTGTGCTTTGAAATACGTAGAAAGGAAAGAAGACTAGAAGGACGCAAAAAGCCAAGGAACAGGCCTACAAGGGTAGCGAGATAAGGAGAAAGAACAGTGAAGGTGAGAAGACAGTTTCGAGGGTTTCTGCGGCAACACGTGCGAAGATAAAGGAAGCTTCATGTGGTCATTACAACAGTAAATCATAGTGACAAGTATCTTCATTTTGGGCTGAGAAAAAAGGACTATAAGGCCTCCCCAACCTGTGAAGAAGAAGGACAGTAAGGAGTAGACTGTTTTAGGGTTTCTGTCCACACGCATAGCAAGTAAACCTTTGTAGATTTGATAGCAGATAAAGGCAACACATTGAGACACATCATTTGGAGGCATAACTAGGTCTGAAAGGTCTCTAAGGAAATCGAAAAAGGTTGTCCCTATATCAAAGTAAAGAAGCCCTAATGTTCTAGGGTTTCTCCTAAGAAGAAAAGAAATCTAACTTAGTCAAAAAGTAGAAAAAGGACATAGTACTAAGGATCAAAGTGTTGGAAGCAAGAGGTCCATGTGCCGAAAGTTATAGTGCAAAAAGAGGAAGTCTTTGACTTATGCTTGGAGGATATCCTAGTCAAGGGTCTAGGGTTTGGCAGTTGTTCAAATAAGAAGCTTCAATAAGAGAAAACTTACCAAGGGTTTTCCTCTCAAGAGTGGAGAGGTTTTATCCCTAACAGAGAGCCAAACTTTATGTTCTTGTTATCTTTTTTGGTAGCAGTTTGATGAAACACACACACTAATAAGAAGGAGAAGATAAATTATCAAAGTTCATCACAAATTCTTATCAAGTAGCGAAGAATCACTTTACACTACTTTGCCCTAGATTCCTCAACATGGTATCGAAGCTAAGGTGACACATCAAGGAAAGGGCAACTCAAGAACACTCATCAAGGAGAAGCATATATAAGGTTGAAGCATCAAGCCTAAAAGTCTCAATCTCTTCAATGTCAAGAAGGGTATACAATCCATCATTCATCAAGGAGGTCTACAAAACTAGAAGAAGAGCCTTACATAAAGGCACCTACAAAGATATTCATGTATAAAAAGAATACCTAGTATAGTACCTCATACATGATGAAAGAAAATTGATAATGATAAGAATCTTAGAAGACCTACATCATCAAAATAAAGGAAACGTTTGCAAGGCAAGGATCTTTAAGATCCTATGATGGAATCTTTGAAAGAAGGTTCATGGACTAAGGCAGATGTCTCATTGGGAATCCCATTCATGGGAATCAAGAAAAAGGATGATATGCAGGCAAGCTAAGGTGAAGCAAGAAGGGCCACACCAAGGTCAATCAAATAAAGCAAGATGATCAAAGGAGAATTTGTTGATCTAAAGATGATCTGAGGTTGTCATTGATGTCAACCCAAGCAGCACCAGGGGCTACCGTGATATTGCAAGGAATTTTGACTTGACAACTTACTACATTTTGATTCAAGGATCTTCTAGATAGATTCTACTCGTTGAGATGTTTCTGTTGATATATGGCACGCCAAGTAATTCTTCATGGTTCGAGAGATATTAATGTTTGAAGTTAGTAACCCCGATTAGTGGGCTAAAACTCTATGGGGTTGTGGCATGGCACTCATAATTGGTTTTGGTCATTGAATAGTCAATAATTAATCATTTTTTAAGTTCCTAAAATCCCTTCAACATTCTCTATAGAAGTCCCTCTCAACTCTATAAAAAGAAATCTCATACATCCTCCAAATGTAGTGATCGTGTCATTTTCACTAGAAATTCATTTCTGCGAAGTCTTATATTCTAAAATGAAAACCCATTTGATTCAAAATATTGATGAATGTTGTGACGGAATTTCAGATCTTGGTTCACTATATTTTTGGAGATATGATCTGTGGAAGTTAGGGTTTTTGCAGGCTCCCAAATTTCATCTCAAAGAAGTGACCTTGGGAAAATCGTCATAACTCTCTCTCTGAGAAGAGGATTGGAATTCTGTAAGAAGTGGCAGATAGTGCATGGACTGTAGTTTTTTGTATATCAATTTCAGAGTTGAAGGAGGAAACAGTGACATGTGGCACACCATACAATTATTCTCTACTGAACTAGTCCATAATTAGGTCATTGTGAGAGATTGGGCATAACTTTGTCTTGAAGAGTCCAAATCGGGTCAGGCATGTGGCATTGGAAAGAAGACTCGGAGCGATACTACAGGACCGTAGATCACATATTGGGGATCTGAAATCACAAAGATACATTAGATTAAATATCGTGCTCCTAGAAGGCGAGAGAAACTAGATCAAGTGTTGTCAAAGGGTGCCAAGGATGTTATCGGGAAATCTAGTGTCTATGCAGAGCTGCTAGTCCCACTAAGGCTGGTAGCTACCTTAGAAACAAACAAACTAAAACCACTTTCGTTTTCCTTTATGAGATATAGATGAGAGGGGAAAGAAGGAGACCAACCTCTATCTTGCGCTTGGTTCCTTGCTTGATTCCTCTCCCTTCTGATAGATCTTTGCCACTCGCTTCCTCGTCTACCCAGCTTCAAAGAGCACCTGTAGAATCAAAGCAGCATAACACTATCCGAGAACAGAGATCTACTATCATAAACAATATAGGACCAGATATATATTGACCACACAAATGCATATATCATCAATCATACAAGAATGTGGAGGAAAACTTGAATAGCTTTATTAATAATCAAGAATAGCAAAGAGGATTACAACCCATTGTTCTGACCCAGCGTCATCCTCTTAGCAAGAAAGCCCTTTTTCACCTCATGAAAATCTTAGATCACCCAACACTATGATGTCACACCAAGAAACCAGCAACAGTTCCTTACAAGATACAAAATTTCAGCCTCCAGATCTCTGGGATGAGGGATCCATATATAGATGTTTGCAAGGGGGTGAGTCAGCTTTTGAGATTTGATTAGTGCCCTCTCTTTGATAGTTCTTGATTCCACTTGGATATTGATGATCTCTTACTCATCCCTGGGCGAATGCAGAGAGGCAAGTGTCACAGGAGAAGTTTCTAGAAGATTCCATGATTCTCCACCTTGCAGATTGACCCTGCCATTTGTCCACTCTCACCCATCGCACCCCATATAAGGGCTTTTCAGTATGCATCGCACCTACCATGTGCATTTAGGTGGGATGTAGCGCACTTTGATGATGGAGCAAGTGAGATGGTCCAATTTTGAACAGTTCTGAGTAGTTTTTCATGGAGAACTTCTGGGAGATGTTGTAATCAGCTGACCTTGTTATTTTAGGGGTTGGAACAACACTTTTAGGGACTTAAGAGCCCTTGGTTTATGGAAATTTATGATTGGGGTTGCAGTGCCCAAAAATTTCTATAACAGTTGCCCCCTAAAGCATGAGGTCGTTAATCTTTTTTGATGTCGGGTGAAATGCTTTATCATGAGGATCTGAAGTTTTTTCAAGCTGGAAGGTGACCTGTAATAAGATACAATACAACACATTATCTTCATAACATTTTCATGATCTAGCTGAGGCGGGCATTCCCATGCTCATCTTTATAAATTCATTTTCATGTACATAAGACAGACAATCGTCTGTGTGCAGACTGATGATTCTGGTAGAGCCATCATCCCTTGGATTGGATGATTATCTGTGCAGCAATGATGTACATTTGATGTCCTTATTTTCCTGAATATATATCACAGCCCGGATGGATGAAACTAGATCCGGGGTCTTCAATCTCGTTCGATCTTCACTCAAAGTACAATTTGATCCATGTGAGAGATGTTCTAGAGTCGAACATGGAAAGACATCGCCTGATTACCAGCCAATGATGTAAGCTATTAACAGGCGCGAGAGGAATCACCGATAATGATGATGACCCTCAAGGTACTACAGTACAATTCACGTGGTGTGAATAAGGGACTTGGCGTCGAACACCACGCAAAATCTTTCAGTCGAAGGCCACTGATGTAAACCTGTCGCTGGAAGTGAGAAACTTGCCATTGAGGCATGCAAGCTTCAAAGTACTGAAAGGGTTGTTCCTAGATCGACTTCTTGGATAATGAGCTGATGTTGATAAGAAGCGATCCGTCATAGGAGGGCCTTAGTGAATCCCACATCAATGACACGGAATGGAGCAAATGATTTTAATGGAGGTGAAAACGATCTGACGACATAAGATTCAGGGTGGCGGTCATGAAGGAATGGAGCATAAATATATTGCAGTGGATGAGATACAGGTGAATTCTCTGAGCGACTTCTCTTGAACATATCGGCGACATTGACATGATGGATTGGTAGCGTTAACCCAAAATATGGATGGTGTGATGGACCAATGGTGATATGACCAGTGAACGGAACAACCCAACCCGACTCGGATGTGGAGTGAAAGTGTCATGTTCAAGAGCGACTTGCTACCAATAAAGTTTCTTCAGGTTTTCTTCCCAATTTTTTTCCCAATCATTGTTAACCAGTACCTCTTTATTTTTGTCAAGCTTGAGGAGGATAACATATGCTTGTTCTATAATCTACCCTTCGGGTAAACCCATCGCTATGTTTTAACGAGCCTAGCGATAGTGAAACTCGTTCTTGTCTCTATGGACAAGTTTGTCGCTATTCGGTTTTAACGAGTTTAATGACAAAGATAACTCGGTCCTTTTCAATTTTAGAGAGTCTGAAAAGGGACGTAAAGAAAACTCCAATAATCCTTTTTCGTCATATAATCCCTTAAGTCCGAAAAAATATAAAACAATACAAAAGGGATGATTTTTCGGTATTTTTAACGAACCGAACAAAACAAGCACTCGATCTTTTTGTGTAATAATCCCTCAGGTCCAAAAAGATTAAAATCTAAATGAGGGATAGCACTTCCGGTCCCTTTAATGAGCTGGAGAGGCCAATCGCTCGGCAATCTTTTCATATTTTACGAGTCAGTTGAAAAGAGCTTAAAGGAGTCTCGTTTTTTGAGGAACGAGTGATAAATTTAGGTAGCAGCTAATTCCAGGTAAGGTTTGGAATTTTCCAATCACGGCAGCGTCACAAGGATGGCTAACAGGATCACTCTTTGCAGTTGTTCCTCAAAAAGGGTAAACAATCAAATGGAGGTGAATGATCGGCCAAAATAGAGTGGAGGTGATGATGAGAACATGACCAAGGCTTCAAAGGCTGATGATAATACATTCACGATGGTTATTTACCGGGAATTGGTTCATTTTTTAATGAGCTTAAACTCTGGGGAAACATTTGCTCATTGCTTATGTTTATTTTTTAACGAGCTTGAATTCTGCGTTAAAACTGCTCTATATAATGGTCATTGATTATCTTGATTTTACCATTGACAACTTTGTTCCTTCAAAGGTTGTACTGCCTGCTCAATTGCTTCATCAAACTAGTTAGAAACGAACAATATATGTTTGAAAAATGAGTTAAAACACTAATATTTTACTTGAATTACGTGAAAAGTAATTTAAAAGTGCTTTTTACCTCTCATTTTACCATTTCATTTGAACTTTGGTTTGTTGGAGCTTTGGAGGTGCTTTCCCACTTGATTTTCACTAGCTGATTTCGGGAGATTCTGTGGATGATTCTCGGCGTCGTCTGGACCAAGTAGGAGCTAAACCTGAGCTCTTCAGTTTCATCCTTTCCTTTTTTAATTCTGAGCATGTTTTCTGGTTTTTCTGAGCCTCTGGGGTTTTAAAAACTCGCCCTTGCTCCATCGCACCTCTTCTATATCGAAAGGTGTGATGCATGCTAGCTTGGCCATTGGCCAGTCAGCATGCATCCCACCCAAAACACTGTTGGGGGTGCAATGGGAGCAAAGAGGGAAATTTATGCATAGTTTTTCATGGAAATTTTTGTCTATTTTCACTAAATCAGGATCCTGACTCTCCTCTTGTTTGTTTTCAGAGATTCCTTGGAGAAAAATGCCTGTTACATGGCAAGAACGTGAGCATGAAGAAGAGGACATGCTTTCTCTACATGATCCGGTTACGGTAAATGCACTGCGGAACTATGGCCTGTTCAAGTTTTTTTGCATCTCTTGCATGAGGCAACAAATCAACTTGTTGCAATATTTTCTCAATGCATGGGATCCTACCACCCAGGTGTTCTAGATTAGGGGCAAGTCCATCCCCTTAACTATCGTGGACATCTATTTTTTGACCAGCTTATCGAGGTGGGGTTCCCCTATCTCATTATCAGGTTCGGCCAGTGGGGGTGAATCTGTGAGAGATTACATTAGCAGGTATTGCAGAGAGGGATCTCAGCCGAGTAAGGACAGCAAGATCATTATCTGAGATGTCACTGACAGGTCCCTGAGGACCATTCTGTTTACTTTTGCTAGACTGGCTGGTAGTGCGGCTCTTCACATGGCCAACAGGTCTTATATGCAGTACGCCTTGGAATGCCTTGAACCAAAGGTGTTCAATTGGTGTGATGCAGTACTCTCTGTGATGAAAGAACAATTGACCAAGGTGAAAAATGAAAGATTGAAGAACTTTGGATACGGTTCTATTTTGACAGCTTTAGCCTTGGAAAATATTCCGCTAATGCAGCCGCAGTATGTTTCACTTGGTTTACCTCCACTGACTGAGCCACGGATGCAGAGATGGGTCAACCTTATGGCCAGACATGCTGGTCAGTCCCAGGTTTCCTTTTCTGATACCTTTTTTGAGTGGTTCAACCGTTAGGAGATGGTTTTTTCCGAGTATCCATATGCTGGTATGGATTTCTGCGGTGACCTGGATTTGGTACTGCCGGCTGGCGAACAGTGGGGTGTCATTGGTAAATTCTCTGACCATATCTCTGTTTATCATTTCTTTTACAATGTTCTTATGCTTTCTTTTATCAGGACTAATCAAAACTCATGTGCTCATGTAGATGTTGGACCAGTCCGGCCAGTAGTATGCCTGAGAGTGCCAGCTGCTGCTCCAGTAGGAGAGGTCGTGGGAAGGGCTATCCTTCGTGACCTTGATGTGGCCGAGACTCTTTTAGCATTGTAGGATCAGGTCGAAGGCCTCACTCTTGGTATTCCGGACATGAGGACTGACGAGCTGCCCCTGAGGTTGCAGCGACATACTACTAGCGTGTCGAGTCAATGGACTAGGCTTTTACGCATGATTGCACAGGAGGTGACTTGTTATCACCAGCATCATTAGACTAGGGTGCCCCCTAGCATTTTGAGTTTTGGGTCATTTGACCAATTTTGTCTTGGTTACAGAACATTATGTGTAAACCATAAATAGCTATATATATATATATATATATATATATATATATATATTATTTTCGGAGTTTTATTTTGGTTAAGGTACATGATCCTGATGCAAATACTGATGAAATGCTTATTTTTATAAATGTTGCAAATGTCTATCTAACACAAAATTTGCCAATGAATCTATTAATGTGTTTAAGTTTCTGGAAATGTGCTGATATTGAATAAAATCAAATTGCCTTTCCAAAATCTTGACCCTTAGGAACATGCGATAGATAGCTAGATTTCGGACGGAGTAGATACCAGTGAGTTGTAGTATGATGAGCTATGAGTCTAGCCTGACGACAAGTCGGCTTATGCCATGTGTGATGGCATCAGAGAGTAGTTCTATCAACGCGCTATATTCAGTGATGTTATTTGTTGACCGACCAATACATACCCCTCTGAAACTTACTAACTCGCCGCTTGGATCAAAAATGGCCCAGGCCGCAGAAGATAGGTTCCGCGAACTATGACTCGCTCCGTCGGCATATCCAAAAAATGATTCCATTAGGTTCGACATCTGCGACAAATGAAAAAAGTGGATTACTTGACCAAAACAATTACCCTTAGCAAAAACAAAAATGTAACAAAAGCAAATGGGTTACTACATTGAATCATGCGTAGTAACGTTTAAGGTACAACCCGTTACGGGGTTGCGCCAGTGGAATCCCGTCATAATCCATTAACTGGTAGGCTCCTTTTGCTAATACACATTTAAAGATATAGGGGCCCATCCACAAAGACTTGAATTTACCTTGTTGATTGCTTCAACTTGTCCGTTGGCTTGCGGGTAATATGGAGTAGAGTTGTCTTGGGACAACCCTAATTTGGCAGCCAATTCAACCATCATGTGATTGCGAAAATGCGATCCATGATCTGTGACTATGGCCTGTGGAACGCCGAATTTGGCGACTACATGATTGAAAAAGAAAAGGGCAGTTGTTTCACCGGTGTTATCTAATGTAGGCATCGCCTCGGCCCATTTGGTAAAATAGTCTAATGCAACTATGATATACCCATGCCCTCTGGTCGAGGTGGGGTTACATGTCATGAAATCAATGCCCCATTTGGCGAACGGCCCAACTTCAACTATCGGTTGCAGGGGTGCGGGTGGTTTTCTGGTTTTGTTATCGAAAATTTGACATGCATGGCAACTTCTGACTGTGGTTATGCAATCTTTGAACATTGTTGGCCAGAAGTATCCTGCTCGTAAAAAAAATTTCGTTGTAGCATAACCAGATTGATGCCCCCCACACGTGCTTGAATGGCAATCATTCAGGACTTTTTCGGCCTCCTCATGGGTGAGGCACCTCCTCAGAACTGTATCGACACCACGACCGTAAAGTGTATCACCGACGATCATGTAGTCTTTTGCTTGGTATCGAATACGTTTTTGTTCTGAGCGAGAGGTATTAGACCTATATTTTTGGGTTTGGAGGTAAATGATTATATCTCCATACCACGGATTGCTTGAAGATATCAGAAACAAAGATTCATCCACGATGGTTTCTTCGGATGTTTCATCGTTGGACGACGATGGGAGATCGCATAGTAATTCTGCGAAAACCGAGGATTTCTTTGATTTGGATTTTACAAATTCCAGATCAAACTCTTGAAGAATTGCTATCCATTTTGAATATTTGCTCCCTAGAAACTGTCGCGACAATATATAAGTCATGGGGTTGCAATCTGATAAAATGGTAGTTTTTCGAAAGAGGACATAGTGTCGAAATCTTTGTATCGCTTGAACAGCTGCGAGTGCCAAATTTTCAACATAGGAATACTTACTTTCTGTATCGTTTAAGTTTCTACTCAAATAATATATAGGATGTTCAATTTCGTTGTCTTCTTGAACTAAAACCATTGCAATACAGGTTAAAGTCTTTTCGATAATCAGGAGCGTACATTAATGATGCTTTCATTAGGGATTCTTTTAAAGCATCAAAGGAAGCTTGCGCGACCTGATCCCAGACGAAGGGTACTTCTTTTTTCAATAGACGTGTATAACCTTTAGCAAGTTCGGCATAATTCGGAATGAACCTCCTCAGAAAGTTTGCTTTCTCTTGGAGTTTTTGAATTTCAAGCGAATTTGAAGGTGGAGGCAAATTTATGATTGCCTGAACCTTACATGGGTCGAGACGAATTCTGTCCTTTGAGACTACAAAGCCAAGCAAACAACCATAACTGACATAGAACACACATTTGTGTGGATTGAGTCGTATCTTGTAGTGTCGGCAACGTAGAAATATTGCTCTTAAATGCTACGGATTATCGGTCCACTTTCGCGAATGAGCTGGAAGATCGTCGAGATATGGTTGAACGATGTTTTTGATGTCATGGAAGGCATAATTCATTGCTCTCTGAAATGTTGCCCCTGCGTTCTTTAAACCAAAGGGTAACTTGCGATATGCAAATGTGCCCCACGGATAAATAAATGTAGTCTTTGACTGGTCCTGTGGGCGAATATTTATTTGATTATATCTCGAGAATCCATCCATAAATGAAAAGATTTCACGTCCGGCGCATTCATCAATTATCTGGTCAATAAAGGGTGTAGGGTAGTTGTCCTTTGGACAAGCTTGATTTACATCCCTATAATCGACGCACACTCTAATCGTTCCTTGTTTTTTCATTACAGGAACAATGTTCGATACCCAATGGGTTAGAGGAACCGGGTAAATAAAACCAGCATGGAGAAGTTTTTCAACTTCTGCCTTGATGGCAGCGGCTTTCTTGGGGTGCACCTACCCTAGCCGTTGTCATACTGGTTTGACATCTGGATACATATTTATTTCGTGTTCAACTATACTCGAGTCAATGCCTGACATTTCATCATATGACCTGTTATCACTCAGGTTGTTCCCTTTGACTCCTAAGGGAATACGGTCGAGGTAACCACAAACCAATCTTTGGACTGCAGGTCCTAGCCTACCTGCAGTCAGAGAGGGCTCTCTCTTTAGGATTTATCTTTGTTTAAGGGATGATTTTAGGCTAGATATGATGCACATGGGTTTTGTTTTAGTTTGGTGGGATGGTTGATCTATTCAAGCAGAGTTGGTATACAAAGTGTAAGAAGTTCAAACCATTGGGCATGGAGTCAATGAATGTGAACTGAAGGGTGTGTTTTCCTTGGCAGAAGAGGGGAATATGGAGTAGGATAGCTACGCATGGCACAATGATTAAATGCTGGAACAAGGATGAAATGGAGGTCAGGGGATGAGAGGCAATTAAGGATCTCTCATCCAGCCAAAGAGGGAAAGTGGATGAAGGCTAAATAGGAGCAATGAAGAGTTTCCTAGACAGCATTCATATGTGAAGGAAATAGCTTAAACATGATCAATTAAGTATGCATATTCATCACTAATTCAGAGGAAAACATAGAAAAGTTACAAGAATTGAGCACAGAGGGCATGAAAGCCATTTCTGAACTATTCCTTCTTCCTGCAACTTAGATTATGATATATAGATGATACAAATACATATAAGCTGACAACAGAGGGAGGAAAGACTTATTGGACCATGAGCAAGCACGAGAATTCCATATCAAGCTCTTCAGCCATTGAAAGCACAACCAGCCAGTTCAGATGCAAATATTCCAGCAATCTTTGATTACAGAAGTTCTTAAACTTACAACACAAGTCTAGAATGAGAGATACAACCAACCAACCCTTTACACTATCCAGAGGGTGGTATAAATAGAGAAAATATCTACAAAATATCTACAACAGCAGATCTGATAGCAGATCTGGAGAAATGAATGCTTCTAACCTAACATTTATTGCAAATAAATGAAAGAATGCCTATCTACCAGCTGCGCAGGGACTGCAGCCATAAGAATGAATAAATTATTGGTCTTTTGAGCAATGCGCTGGCACTTCTACAATAATTGTGCCTTGGGACTTGCTGCGCTACTCATATGTGTCTTTGTACACTGTCTCTGCAAAATCTGGGCTTTAAACACTTGAATTGCCCCTCTAGGCGGTTCTGCTGTT
Organism: Pinus tabuliformis; assembly: GCA_031772625.1. Taxonomy (NCBI): domain Eukaryota; kingdom Viridiplantae; phylum Streptophyta; class Pinopsida; order Pinales; family Pinaceae; genus Pinus; species Pinus tabuliformis. The sequence goes on from CM062804.1 coordinate 706,970,575, forward strand.
GTAGAGTGGATTTAATGCTCATAACTGTGATCTGGTGGGCTTTGATGGCTCTGAGCTGCTTTATTGACTTTGATGGGGGCCTCTTTAATGTTCTACTGCTTCGGGCTGCTGATATTTTGATATGATACTCTTTGTCGCTTCCTCTGATACACTTTGACACTGAATCAGGCCACTTTCTCTCTCTGATACTCTTTAACTGTCTAATCGCCCCTTTATCTGCGAATTTAATGCAAGAATAACTGCTGCAAATGCTTTCGTGGCCTTTGGGATGCTATCGGGGCTTGGTCGATCAAAAATGATGCTTAAATCTTCAAAAAATGCTGTGAAACGGAGGAGAAATGCACGCTAATAGATTGTTGAGGCAAAACCATGCGTTTGGATGTATTATGGGCATGAAGCGATTTCAAAATAGCCAAGGAAAGCATCGTTCCTTTGTAGTTGTGGCGGGCGGGAGCGCTGTATAAACAAAACTTTAACAAATGCCCCTTTCCTTATAACGCGCGAATGCTTAAAAAACATGAATTTTCATTGAAAATTGGCACTGCCGCAACACTGTGCATTCTATTAAATCATGGCCGTTGGATCGCGAGAAGGCAGATCCAACGACTGGCGCTAAATCGGCGATCGGCGGATCGGCGGATCCCAAACCATAATGCCTCCGATGAGCGATGAACCCCGCGGACCCGAAATGCATTATAGGCTCCCTTTTGATTTATATCGGGTCCAGCCCATCGGCGAACTCTTATCAGTGGATTTGAATGAAAATGGGTCATCGGACCCGAAATCCCTTTCAACTGCTCTTTATAATTTATCGCATCCAGATATGGGGCGCACAGTACCAATCTTTGCGGACCCGAAATGCTTATAGGCTCTTTCTTTATGGAGATCGGGTCCGGCCCATCGGCGAACCCAACTCGGCGGATTTTAATAAAAATGATAAGTGGACCTGAAACCCATTCAAACTGCTCTTTATAACTTTTCGGCTTCGGCCCGTCGGAGCCTTTCCATTTCGCTGTACAAGGGGCCATTTACAGACCCGAAAAATATATATGTCGTGCCTTATTATTATTTCGGCTCCGGCCACTCGGAGCAATATATGGGGCAATGCGATCAAAAATGGGCCGTTGATCTGAGGGCCCAAATGGACGGCGGAGATTAAGTCGGCATTTCGCTATTGGCGGGGTCATGGGGTTGCCACATAGAAACGCCGAAACCCATCAGACCCGAAATGCCTTTATGTCGCGCTATATTACTTTTCGGCTCTGCTGGTCGGAGCCATACGGGAGTGATACGATTAAATATGGGTCGTTGATCTCTGGGCCTGAATGGGTGGCTGAGATTAAATCGGCGTTTCGCGTCGGAGGAGAGCATGGGGCATGACTTCATTTTTGTTGCGATCACCAAAATGGGGGTTGCGACTTAATACGGGCCGTTGGATCTGAGGCTTGATTGGACGGTCGCGATATGTATAATGTGATAAAGGGGAGATATGATAAGGGGGGCCTCCGATAGCGATATCGCATCGGAGGAGAGGGAAATGGTGTTATATATATATATATATATATGCGGCCAACACTGTTAGCACCTCCGACAGCGATATCGCGTCGGAGGGAGGGGATTCGGATTGGAGGAGGGTTTAGGCCTATAAAAAGGGTTTCATGCCTTGGGAAAGGTAAAACAAGGCCCAAAGATGGATTTTTATACATATGAAGGGAAACTATGCAAAGGAATGAGTCCTTATGCATTTGGGAGATGGTTAGAGGGGGTATTGAGGGCTCTTGCTAAGTTTCAGATAAATTTAGCAATTCCCGAGGATGTATATGGTTATCTTTCAACCAGGGGGAGGGGATAAGTATATAGGGGAGTAATATACATAGTTTTAGTAGGGGAAGGGGAAATAGATAGGGAGATACATAGTAAAGTTAGTAGTTAACATGAAAAGTGATAAGAAAGCGCTAAGTATGTGAATCTTAGGCTATTAAGAGGGAAAATGACTCATAGAAGCAGTATGGACCTTCCTTGAGTGAAGCAGATCTTCACCAAGGCAAATGATATGGAGAATGATGAAACTAAGAGGTATCAAGCAGATCTTGACCTCTTTTGGGGAAGTTAGTGAGTGATTTGGGGAAAGAGGAAGAAGGGAGGAATTAGACATGCCTCGCTCGAAGTCCTCCAACTGAAAAACTGCCTCAAACCAAAAAATGGATTGCTTATCAAAATTGGAACACAGCAGTGGCAGTGAGACTAGCACACTCTCATGGACACTTCTTTGGCCATCTGTAGCAAATATGGAGCATTGCAGCATGCATTGTACGACATATTTGGCATGTAAAAATGTCGATCATGAAAGATGATTAACCTGCTGTAGCAGGAGGCTAACATGACCAATCAAAGATATCTCTGAATTCGTGAAAAAGAGTGTTATATATTTCCAGTTCTGAAGGAGAACAACATTTGCCAACATAAATATTCTCTACAACGTCTGTTCTGGTTGAGATATTTATGGCGATAGTCTCTTCAATATTGGATAAGTTTCACTCGGAATCCACCGTGTTTACAGTATTTGATAGGAAATCAAAAACTGAAGGATGATGAAGGTCATCAGGAGTATCTTCTTGACAATCCGGAAAATGGGAACGATGGTGGTAATTTTGCCATGGCACCCCATCAATTGTCATTGATTGACCAATTCCTTCGTCGGTGTAATGCACTTGTGACCAAGGATCTCAAGGGGTGCCATATTCCTTAGACCTATCTATCCAAACGCTTGATGAGCGCTGATTCGGGTCTGCCTCCCATGCCAAAAACATTGATTGCTACAATATTTCTATTGGGCTTGGAGGCAATACCTGCAGATGATCCATGTTAATATCGTTTTCTGAGATCTTTTGTATTGAAGATATCATATTGCAGGTTCCTATCATTGCCACTTCCGCAACGAGAGCAAAAGTTCCCATTAATATAGGGTCTTTTAGTAGGCCTACTCCGATATTTTGAAGCGAATGGTGGCTTCCATGGATCATCAGAATGCTTCCCGTAACTTTGGAATTATTAGGGAGAAATGTTTGTTGGTCGACGATTGTAATTCCTCCTTGGAAAGGAAAATCAATCTTCTAAAGTAGGTCGACACAAACGCAGCCATAGCATATATCCAGGGCCTTCCCAGTAGGATGTTGTAATCGAGGTTTCCGTCGATTACTTCAACATCTATTTCTACTATTTTCCCCCCAGTTCAACTTGCAAGTTACTTAGAATACCATATGGGGTATATGTTCGTCCATCAAATGCTTTTAATGTCGTCAATGATCGTGACAAAGTTGGAGATCCTAAAGTTTTCCAGCAACTCATTGACATAATACATGTAGATTCCCCCTCATCAATAATTGTTCGATGAACAGTTTTGTTGAGGGCTTTCACTTGAATGAGGAAAGCTAGTTGAGCTGGTAACTGAGGATCATATCCTTTGTGATTAAAGGACACAAGATTGGAATCCTTTGGGTCTATCCCACCAATTGCTGATAATAAACACTGCTTTTGGGAGGGGCAATTTTACAGTACCTCAAGTGTTGACATAGCGGATGGCGATTGGGCCAGATCTTCCACTATATTATAATGTCGTGCTACTCTGGCACGAGGATTAAATGTCGACTTATGTACTACTCCCTTTGGCAGTTTTATTGTTAGCTCTGGAATGATGGGCGGCACAACTTCTGTTGAAGTTGTTGTCGAACTACTAGGTTGATCTTTATCCTTGTTGTTCGACAGCTATGGATTCCCGTAATCTTTATTCCATGTCGTTATCAAAGTACCATTTTGTTGTTTTGAAACCGACAACATCAGCACTTGGGACGGGGAAGCATTGTCACTAGCAACCAGATTTGTTCCTGGATTTGGAAACGGATCAGTCAATACCACCGAGGTTTTTGAATTCTTGAAGAATTTTCTAAGCTTAGCTTTATATGGACAGTCTCTTGTCCAATGATCCTCATCACATATAAGACATGGACGATTTGGTTTCTTATCTCCAAAAGGGTTTGCAGAAGATTTTTCAGGTGATGATTCCTCCTGTTTCTTCTTCTTCCCTTTGTTTTTCTTCTTGCCTACTGGTTGCTTGGTTTCTTTGCCTTTATCAGTTGAGACGGCATTTACTTCCGAGGCGAGAAGTTCTTATTTTTCATTTTGACTAGAAATCTTACGGGCCTTTTTAGATGTAGCCTTTGTTGATTTCGTGTATGTCGTACCAATCACGCCATCGCCGGCATGAGAGTCATTGTTCGATTTAGGAGGAGGAGGAATGGAAAATTCCGGTCTGGGAGCGTCAGGGATTTTATCGTAGAGCGTGCCAGACTGACTATAAATCAAGTATAAATATTGTGCACGAGCAATAACCTGCTCCTCAGTGACGACTCCTCCCTTTGCCACATCTTCTGTAATGGAAGGTAATAATGACTTAATAAACCATTCAGCTAAAAGCTGATCGGGAACATATGTTTTCACCATTCTACGACGACGTCGCCACTCATGAATATGATCGGATATGTGAGTGGCCGTCGTTTGTTTGAAATTGGTGAGTTCTGTTCCCATTTCGTACCTTATGGGTAACTTAAAATGGGTTAAAAAGGTTGTGGCTATGGTATTGAAGTTATCAAATGAAGCTCTAGGTAATTCGATATACCATTTTGCTGCCGGACCAGTTAACGTTCTCTGAAAAAGGCGAAGCCTAATCGAATCATCGTTTAGGGTGTTCGATGAACACCACAGATGAAAGGTCATCACATGATTCGACGGGTCTTCACCCGGCTTTCCATTAAATTTAGGAATATCCGACGAAAGTTTATGCGGAATCGTTGGCCACCAAGGGGCGTAAGCAATTGGATCGTTTGTTAACCGATTTAGATCCGGTAACTCTAAAGTCGCCACGAAGGGTAACTGTTGATTCAGGTTTGGTGAAGCATACCCAGGATAAGATGGAATTGGCTGAGCAGTTGGTCTTTGCATACCAGCATAATGCATTTGATGTTGGTAACTTTGGTAAGGTTGATGGGTAGAATGGTTGATTTTGACCGTTTTGAATATACGGCTGCCCATTATTTGCAAATATTTGTTGCTCAGATCCTTGGTAAACTTGTTGGAATTGCGGTTGTTGATATTGTACCAGCCATGTGTTGTTGTCCAATACTGGCTGTTTGACCAAGATGAGGGGTAATTGTACCCGTTTGGGCCTGTGTCATCCCACTAGTTGGCGATTGTGGTTGAGTCGCAGGGACAAGAGGCTGTTGCATTACAACCTGAGTAACCTGAGGTTGGCATACAACAGGCAACGCTTTTACTTGCAACACCGTCACAGTAGCCAGCGTAGTTGGTATATTAGACATAGGTAAACATTGTTGCATCGAGTATACAACTCTTGGTTATTGAGGCAGTATTGGCACCCAACCGCTAGATGTAATTCCAGCATAACCTGAATTTTTTTGTGAACTCTCGTATGGTTGTCCTCCTAAAGGAGACAATGAAAGGGTATATTTCCCCCCATACGACGGTAATCCGGTACCCAAAGGGGTTATTTTTCCTTGAGGACCGGACTGCCCAAATTGACACCGTGAAGGGTAAATTTTCTGAGTCTCAACATAAGAGTTCCCGAATATGATTATGAATGAACAAATAGGAACGGACCATACTGTCGAAATAGCCCCTAAGTGGGTCCCATCTAGCGATTGAGAGCTAGTTGGGATAGATGGTATGCCGGCGAACATTGTTGGAGTGACAGCAGGAAGTTCTGCTGTTGCTGTGTTGTATGACACAGTCCTAGATGTCGACGGTTGTTCAGACATTTCTAGTTTATCCAAAAGATTTCCTAGCGATTCTACAGGAGCTTCCGATAATGGTAGACTAATTTCTGATGAAGAAGGATATAGGGTGATCCCGACTCCAAATTGCGATGGAGTACTAGATGAAGGATCCTCCACAATCTCTTCTATAGCAATCAGACTAGGTGGAAGAGGTAGACCGTCATGTCCGTAAAATATTTCTGGTGTCAAAGAAGGGATAGAATCTACAGCGACAGATGTTTGGGGAATAACACCTTCCGAATCAGCTGTAGATGGAGTTGGTTCAGTAATACAAGTGTTTACTTTCACACTAGGATCAGTTCTACTGTCCTTTGGTGGCTGTGGAACTTCTTCTATAAAGGAAAGGATACCAGAAATGTTTGGAGTAACCGGTGTCTCCGATGATGTTGGAACACTTGTTCTAACTTTACCAAGGGATTTGGAACCGGTTAAATGAGTTTGCTTTGTCCGTAACAGTTTTGATTCTGGAGACAAAGACGGTCGACTCGTAAGTCTCCACGAACGATGGGGTTTCAATTGACTTTCTTCCATGATTGCGGATTACTTGATCAACTAAAAATCAAGGGGAAATATGTTTCCGAATTAAATGAATTTTAGACGCTTTGACACAACTTGTTTTTTCAATTTTTAAGAGTCGAGAAAAAACAAAAGATGACTCTAGTCGCCTTTGATTTTTAATGAGCTTGAAGTGACAAGTGCTCAGATGGACCTTTTCCTTTAAGGAGTCTGAAAAGGAACGAAAGAAACTACTCTCGAAATCTAGACAGAGGGATTACCAAACCAATCGCAAAACTGCAGAATACTTTTTACAGTACGGTAGTCAATCTTCTCGAATGCTGTGTTCAGTGCATTGCGATCGATAGGGCGGCAGACACGGCTTCCTATGGATAAAGGATAAAGCCTATTGTGGTCTCCCAATATATACTCGATGGTACGTGGGAGCACAAGTCCATACTAACACTTATCATCTCAAATTGGAGGAATCACCCAACCAACAATGAAAGCAATAGTTACCAAGCTTTACGACGCCGGAATACGTCTCTAGTCTAGACTTCTAAATGTTGTGCATTAGGTTCCAAAGCGTTTTTAGATTCATTAAATTTATTTTACAGTTGATCTTGCTTAAGAAATTTTCCTTTCAGGTTCACCGCGTGATGTAGATATACAATTCCTAAAATGAAATCTAAGAGGATAAACAATCGTTTAATCTTCTTTTTGCAATGAAAATCCTAGCTACTAAGGAAAGAGAGACGATATTCTTTCAACATAGAGCAGAGAGCACACACTATATGCACTGTCCTAAAGCAAACAAACAAACAGTCTAAATGCAAATGCACATGCATGTATTTGTTTTCAACCTTCTTAATGTGTGAATGATAAGAAGAAAGCTAAGCGCAAATCTGAATTAATTTTCAAAGCGACATTACTAACAAGTTTATTTTCAAGACAAAATGAAGACAATGACGACACTTTGTTATTTGGAATTGAAAACTTGCTTTCGACACTTGAAAAACTATTAACTCAAATCAAATACAAGAGTAACAGTGTAATAGACTATCAAGAACAATCAGATTCTCTTCCATGCCTAAAAACAACACTTGCGACACTTTCAAATCAAGAAACGACAGTTCAATTACGCTACTTCTTTGTAAAAGAGAATTGAAAATGGATCACAATACATAAAAACATTTACAGTTCTTTGCACAATAGAGGCAGAATAATGGTAAGGAAGGGGTTTTCAATAGAGGTATATTGACTACAGACAACAAAACTCCTGAATAAAGCTGAAAAGAGTGAACACAGAAACCAAAATCTAAGAGCAGAAGAGGTCTTGTCAGATTAGCGCACCTGTAACATAGGGAAAGTGAGTTGCAGCACACCTACCACACTCAGGAAGTGCGATGCATCTAGATTCCAGAGAAGATACAGTGCGATGATCTAGGGGCGAGACTTCAACTGGGTTCTGGGTCACAATTGCAGCTCAGTTCAAGGATTTAGGCCGAGCAAGTGGTAATCAGTAAATCAATCACAGGGGTAGATCTAAGGAGGTTACTAGAGCCACCACAAGGGAAATTAGAAAGCTTGTAAATCAATTGTTTAGTTCATAAACAAAACCCGGAGATAGACTGAAGCAGCATTGATCTACTTTGCACTTGCATAGCAAATACAGTTCGAAGGCTATCTGGCTTGACTTCAGGCTCCGTCTGTAAGTTTATAAACCAAAAAAATATAGACAAACAAACAATCTATTCGCTACCCAGCGGAGTCGCCATTTTTTTATCGGGAAATCTAGTTTCTATGCAAAGCTGCTAGTCCCACTAAGGCTGGTAGCTACCTTAGAAACAAACAAACTAAAACCACTTTCGTTTTCCTTTATTAGAGATAGATGAGATGGGAAAGAAGGAGACCAACCTCTATCTTGCGCTTGGTTCCTTGCTTGATTCCTCTCCCTTCTGATAGATCTTTTCCACTCGCTTCCTCGTCTACCCAGCTTCAAAGATCACCTGTAGAATCAAAGCAGCATAACACTATCCGAGAACAGAGATCTACTATCATAAACAATATAGGACCAGATATGTATTGACCAAAAAAATGCATATATCATCAATCATACAATAATGTGGAGGAAAACTTGAATAGCTTTATTAATAATCAAGAATAGCAAAGAGGATTACAACCAATTGTTCTGACCCAGCGTCATCCTCTCAGTAAGAAATCCCTTCTTCACCTCATGAAAAGCTTAGATCACCCAACACTATGATGTTACACCAAGAAACCAACAACACTTCTTACAAGATACAAAATTCTAGCCTCCAGATCTCTGGGATGAGGGATCCATATATAGATGTTTGCAAGGGGTGTGAGTCAGCTTTTGAGATTTGATTAGTGTCCTTTCTCTGATAGTTCTTGATTCCATTTGGAGATTGATGATCTCTTACTCATCCCTGGGCGAATGCAGAGAGGCAAGTGTCACAGGAGAAGTTTCTGGAAGCTTCCATGATTCTCCACCTTGCAGATTGACCCTACCATTTGTCCACTCTCACCCATCGCACCCCATAGAAGGACTTTTCAGTATGCATCGCACCTACCATGTGCATTTAGGTGGGATGCAATGCACTTTGACCATGAAGCAGGTGAGATGGTCTAGTTTTGACCAGTTCTGAGTAGTTTTTCATGGAGAACTTCTGGGAGATGTTGTAATCAGTTGACCTTGCTCTTTTAGGTGTTGGAACAAAACTTTTAGGGACTTATGATCCCTTGGTTTATGGACATTTATGATTGGGGTTGTAGTGCCCAAAAATGTCTATAACAAAGGACCAGACTTTCTAGGGCAGCAAAGAGCAAGGTGCAACAAAATGATGCAACAAAGGTAAGCTACAGGTAAGTATCTTCTATATATCGATGTTCATCTCTTAATTTCATAAGTTTCTTTGTATTATAATTTGTTGCTTTTGTTTAGCATTGACATTTGTTCTGCAGGATGAGGTAAGTTTTCTATTATCATGTCATGGGTATTTATTTGAAGACTTTTTGCAAGTATTATATATTCATCGAGAGAAGAATCAATGCATAATCTAATGTTCTGAAGAGTGAGAAATGGTAGCATGACAACAGCAGCAATCAAGATGTAGAACAGCAGCAAGAAGTTCACCATATGAAGTCTTCAAGTGGGAACCACTACATACAATCATTGTAAAAGTATCATTGTATAGAGTCATTGTAAAAGCATCACTGTAAAAGTTGTACAAGTGTCTATCTACCAAGAGTTGAAGAGATAGTATTGGGAGGTCTAGGATCATCATTAGGTGGTTGTGTCATAGTTGGGGTTATGGTCTAGTGTGTCTTCTTCTTCTACATCATTCTATATCATTGTAAAGTGGACCATTTTCCCTAATACGGGAGTCCAATCTTCTTTTATTCTTCTATAGGGTGGTAGGGTGGTGCTAGGCTGGTGCATGAAGTCACCAACAGGTTCAAGCCTGTGAAAACTTCAGGTTGGTAGGGTGGTACTAGGGTGAGTTATAGCTCATTGGGTGTTGGGGCATCCGTTCAGTTGACTACTGAATAATCTCGGGCATTGGAGCATCCATCCAGTGGGAGCTGGAGAAGAATGCTTTTCTAGAATTCTAGGAATTTGTTTCTTTCATTTCCGTTGGGGCTGAAGATTAAAGAATTTATTAGAAAATCGTTCAGTGCTTTTTGACCCGAAGGGGGTTTTCCACCTAAAATTTTTGTGCCTCCTGTTTTCTTTTATTCACTATTGTTACTGCATAAACATTAATGATAATTGAATATTAACTGATGCTCTGAAAAGATTTAAAAGTGCTAATTGTTAAGGAATATTGATTCACCCCCCCCAGTATTTTCCAATAGAATCAAGATGAGGTATGTATGCATTAAAGTTTAATCATGTTATCATTTGTATATTATTGAATCATGGGTATAGTTCTATAACATGATCAAGCATAAAAGAACCTCTTTCACCAAGAACATGCTCGAAGGCATGTACCATGATGCAATGAAGGTCAACAAAAGAATATGCTCACATAAGGAGCATAAGATTGTTGACTAAGAAGCAAGAAGAAATGCTGACAAGTAAAGAAAGCAAGCAATGAATGAATTCTCTCACAAGAAGCATTAGATGGTTGAACTATCTATCTGAGAAGAAGCAAATGAAGAAAGAGATCAAGCATGTGAAGAACACCATGATCACCAAAAATCTCTATCTGACAAATTGCCTTGAAGATATCTCCCAAAAGAAGGCACGACAACTCTGATAAAGGAAGAAAGGACCCTTGACACCTATGAAGGCCTTGTGGACACAAAAGGTGCAAATAATTGATTCTACTCTACAAAGATGTCACAATGAAGAAGCCATCCAACAAAAGAAAAAGCAATGTTGAAGCAATATCAAGATGAAGTCATGATGAGCTACTAGGTCAAAACATGTAATCAAGAAAGTACAATGAAGCATCCATGAGAAGAGTATTTTGAAGCATGGACAAGATGACAAAGGAGTAGCCAAGATGACAAGAAAAGCCTAATAGTTACTTTCCACGAAACAATGACATGACAAACGAAGAAGGAAAGTGATCAATGGATGGTTCCCTACCTAGAAGAAGTTTTAACAAAGACTTCATGACATTAAGAAAGGAAGGAGATCAAACAGCTGAAGGACCCATGAAGAAGAAGTTGTTGATGAAGGAAAGAATCCCCAGTTAAGAGGAAGCTCTGACAAGTCCCTCATTAAGAGGGATTTTTTGAATCACCCCTGATTACAAAGGAGCGACAATTGTGTTTTCCATTTCATCGGTCATCCACAAGACCAGGACTAACAGCCGTAAGCCTAGATGAAAGCCATAAATGGAAATGTAGACACAAGATAGACACAACATTCTTGTCTTCACTTGGGAAGAGAGAATGGGAGGATTAGGTAATCATCTGGCATCTGATACTCTTTGAGAATATGTAGGGCATCCAAGACAGAGTAGGCAAGAGGACAGATATTCTTTGAGGGCTGGGAACCCAAGATAAGAATAGTCCTAGAAGATCATACTCAGAAAACACCTGGGTGGGTATGTACCTTGAGAGACAATGATGAAGGTGTCTATAAATCATTGGTCTTGCCAGCATTGTAGCTCATGGTCTCGTAAAGAGATGGAGCTATTAGTCAAGGCCTTGCACTATGACAATGCTGATGAATATGATGCTATAACAGATGGATTGCTAGTCCGGTTTCTCTTATGTGAATTCTTCAAGATTGAAAATTGCCAAACACCTTGTAATGTTGTATGAATACCTCCCTAGTTAGGAGGAAGTGTTGAAGGAAATGTAACTAGGTTCAGTCTTCATAAATGTAATCTTGATATTTGTATTTATTCAAGAAAAGAGAAATTATTTTTATATTATTTGTCAATGAGTTTCTTGCTCATTGAAAATAGGTCAAGCACATTTTAAAGTGCTTCTAGAAATTCAAAGTCAAAAAATAAATATGATGAGATCCTTTGAGGGCATGTTACATCATATATGTCATAATACAAGGTCATGGGAACACCTCCAATCATAGTCAAATCCTCTCCTAGCCTCAACGAAGTCTCCAAGCGACAAAATGATAAATAAAAGATGAATTGTCAAGTTGGCCTAATGAGGAGGGACAGACCTCTATTTATAGAGGTTGTCCACTCCTCATTTGACAACACTTGTGCTCTGAAATCCATAGAAAGGAAAGAAGACTAGAAGGACGCAAAAAGCCAAGGAACAGGTCTACAAAGGCAACGAGATAAGGAGAAAGAACAGCGAAGGTAAGAAAATAGTTTCTAGGGTTTTTGTAACCACACGTGCGAAGATAAAGGAAGCTTCCTGTAGTCATTACAACAATAAATCATAGTGACAAGTATCTTGATTTTGGGCTAAGAAACAAGGACTATAAGGCCTCCCCAACCTACGAAGAAGAAGGAAAAGACAATGAGGAGAAGGAGATTGTTTTAGGGTTTTTGTCCACACGTACAGCAAGGAAACCTTTGCATATTTGACAGCAGATAAAGGCAGCACATTGACAGACAAAATTCAGAGGCATAACTACGTCTAAAAGTCTCTAACGAACACGAAGAAGGTCCTCCCTACAGTGAAGTAAAGAAGCCCTAATGTTCTAGGGTTTCTCCTAAGAAGAAAAGAAATTTGACTTATTCAAACAGCAGAAGAAGGACGAAGTACTAAGGAGAAAAGTGTCGGAAGGAAGAGGTCCGTGTGTCGAAAGTTATAGGGTAGAAAGAGGAAGGATTTGACTTATGCTTGGAGGATATCCTAGTCAAGGGTCTAGGGTTTGGCAGTTGTTCAAATAAGAAGCTTCAATAAGAGAAAACTTACCAAGGGTTTTCCTCTCAAGAGTGGAGAGGTTTTGTCCCTGGCAGAGAGCCAAACTTTGTGTTCTTGTTATTTTGTTTTGGTAGCAGTTTGATGAAACACACACACTAATAAGAAGAAGATGTTAAATTGTAAAAGTGCATCACAAATTTTTATCAAGTAACGAAGAATCACTTGACACTACTTTTCCCTAGATTCTTCAACGTTAGGACCCCTGCTAGTTTGAGTAGTAACAGTGGCTAATTAAAGTCACTTTTTAATCTAGGAAAATTGTAAATTAGCCACCATCCTTTATCTGGCCACTGAAATCCACTTTTCACCATCCCATCCTATTGATCTTCTCGTTCTGGTTCCAACGAGCTATTACACTAAGGTGTTATGTAAAATATACCTCCTGGAATGACACCTTAAGCTTAATTAATTTAAACAAGGTCAATAATAACCTCGTCTTACAGGAATTATCGAAATGCAACAAACCTAGAAGCGAACTATGCAAAATTGATCTTGATGATGAAATATGCCAAGCGAACGCCATTAAGCCCCATAAAAATCCTCAAAACCCCTCAAGGACCCTTGATGACGTAATCTTGCTCCTATGACCATCCCATCATGTACCTTAGAAATCCATCATAGTTGTGCTATAGAGGAAAATGAAAAATGAGGATATTACATTTTCCCTATTTCTCTAGCCACTAAACTTATGCTTGCTTCACCTCCTGCTCTTATCAGCACTCAAGACCTTGCTCCTACAGCTAGTTCCACAAGCTTCCTTCTCCATAGAGTAACAACTGCTGAAGAAACACTAATACAACAAACACCTCAACTGTAGCCATTTGCAGTGCCAACAATATCCTAGGATTGTTCCTCATGACAAGATCCTAAAATGACCAAATCGTTTTAGCACACCAGATTTTTCCATCACCATGTCAAGCATTACCTCTCTTGGTCGATTCATCCATTTTGATTAGTCTCATATATGTTAACTACATCAACTAGCCAAAAACTAGATCTTCAACCTCCATAATATAAGAAATTTTGTGGAGTCACTCATCTTCTAAGCATAATGCTTCACCTCAAACGAATAACAAGAAATATCTTTTGAACCAATGGTTCAACTTCCTCATCTACAACAAACTATTATTAGTTATGTTTCCTTAAGCAAAGAAAACATCCTGTGATTTTGTACTCTCTCCCAATTTTTTATTTTTTTTTCCAAAATTTTCAACATGCTGATATTTCTGAGTTTTTCCAGGTTTTTCAGGTCCAAGTTTTTCCTTGCCAATATTTTTCCCAATATTTCTTGTAAATTTATTTCCATACCACAGCAATATATTCCTTGAAATGCTATATGAAACATTTATTTAAACATATCCATTGTTCTTTCTGCCTACAAAAGGCATGCAAGTTAATGAAAAGACCTCAACTACACAGTTGTGTGCTATGTTGGAAAGAATTCAACCCCTTGATTAGAAGAATTTGAGGTTAATTTCCTCTAAGCATAAAGAAGATGGTGTGACGTAGGCACTGATAAGTAATATAAAAACTTGGACCATTATGTTTTTACTTTTCAGCATTGTGTATTTTGGAAACCTAAAGTGCATAATATTATATTGGAAATTGAGATTATGTTTGATCTGAATTGGATCATTATATTGATTTTCATCTATCTCGACGCTTCTAATGGAAAAATTGGAAAAAATCAACTTGCAAGTCATTTTTACTAGCAGGTCCCAGTTTGGAGAACTGGGATTTGAGACCTTCTAGAGGCATTTGAGGTCTTAACAAAGTTTTCTAGGGTCCAAAACCCTCACTTGCACCAACCCCCTCTAGCATTATTTCACACTTAGAGACCTTTCCAATGGTGCAAGAAGCGTGTTAGAGTTCGTATGCAAAAGTTATGCCTCTCTCAAGTTGACATAACATGTTGATCACCATGGTAAGAGTGGATGCTACGTCAACCCCTATTACTCATCCATATGGGACTAGCCACATGTGGACATTAAAGACAACTCTAGAAGGTTCAAAATTGTAACTCTAGTTGGAGTTGCAGGAGTCAAAACTTACCCCTAGTTGAATGTTGAGTTATGTTATATATCGGGCCACTAGGACGAGTAGGGGATCCATTCTATACTATTTTATTTTTTTCCATAGAGATCAAAGCAACTGGGAGTGGGAAATTAGAGTGAATAATACGCGGGATTAGGATTTTGTAGCAGCCTTACAGTCCACAAGTCTCAAGTAACTCTACATAGAGAGTACCTCTTCTTTATACTTGCACATTTTCCATAACAAATAAAAGAGTGCAGGATGGCCTCACCTTCTTCAGGTTTTCTCCAGTAACAGTTTCCCAGGAAAAATATGTATCTATTGTGGATGGTGTGTGTATTTCTTTCTATTTTCTATTTCATATATTTCAACTAGTTTAATTAACTAAGCAGAAAAATCAGTTAATTACAAGATATGGAATCCATGGAAAAATTAACAATAAAGATTTCAGTAATTTTATTAAATTTGTTGTGGTCAAAGGATCTTAGCTCGAGTGGTTTGGTGAATAATTCATTTCCCTAGTTGTGTGCATTCAAGTTTCCATATACATGTTGTAATAGGCATTGATGAAATAGTTGTATCTGGTGTAATAGTGGCAGTCGCTCTTTTGAAGTTACTGATTCTCTAGAAATTCTCATTCTGGTTTTAAAAAAAAAAATTATTAGATTTATTATGACAAACTATTCTTATACACAACAGTTTAGAGATCATATTGGTATCAAAGCAAGAGTTTTTGGGGAATTTCATGGGAAGTTGCAGTAGATCCAAGAATCGTTTTAAGCAGAAAGTCATAAAACCCTAGCCATTTCCAATGAGTATATACATAATAACCCTCATGATCTGACAAAAGAGAGATTCATAATGTTGGAAGCACAAGACTACATCAAGTCCTAATTCTACCCTATCGATTATGTAAAGGACCCGTGGGTCTAATGGAACTACTTTAGGAAAAGGAAAGAGTAGAGTGTACAAGACTAAACCACCGAGTTTAGGAAGTTGGCCATCATGCTAGGCATCTCTTCCAAGGGCCCAGCTGTACTCCTCAAGTATTTGGGAGGCCTACACAACAATCTACAAAAGAAAGTAATGCTACTCAAGCCAAGAATAGTGGACAAGGCACATGTACAAGCATAGTACCTAGAAATCATAGGCTAAAAGGAAGGGGAATCAAGTGGTTCAAAGTAGGAAGAACGTGAGGAAGCTTCCAAAGAGAGGAAAAAGTGGAAAGCGGCTAAGGATAAGAAGACAGCAGCCACTACACATTAGTGCAAGGATCCTAGAAAATCATTTTGAACACTACAACATTGATGGTCACATTGACAAGAAGTGCTGGAAACTACATCCATAGCTAAAGTTGAAGAATCGCAATAAAGATGGGAAGAAAAAAAATGTTCTAACAACAAATTCAAGCAATCATGTGAAAAGAAGCTCTCATGTGGGCAAGAAGAGTGTTTGCACATTAGTGCAAAAGCAAGTGAACATGAGTAGCCTTCATCACTAGCAGGAGGAGATGAACAAACTCTTCCATATTGATCCAGCCTTCCAAGTTACATTAGAGAAATTTTGAGGTCTAAAATGGGCCTCAAAACAAAAATGTACAACCAAATCCAACTTTATAAGAACCAATAGGATTCAAGATGATGATGGCAACCATGGGGGATGATTCACCATTTTTGGATTAAAAGGGTCAAAATATTAAAAAATAAAAAATAAAAACTAATTTTTCAACTCGTATTTTCAACTTATTTCCCTACGGTTTTACTCAAATTTTGAGTGAGAGCACTTGTTGGATGTGAAATTTAATTCCTCATCCAAGAAGTACCCATGTTGCATATTTTCGATGGACCTTGCTACATGAAAAATGATAAATACATAAAAAAACGTGTTTGTAATCACATTTTTTCATGTATTTCTCATTTTTCTTATAGCAGGGTCCATCGAAAGTATGCAGCATGGGTACTCCTTGGATGAGAAATCAAATTATGCATCCAACCAGTGCTCCCGCTCGAAATTCGAGTAAAACCATAGCGAGATAAGTTGAAAATACAAATTGAAAAAGTAGTTTTTTCTTTCTTCCCTCCAAAATTTGATGATGTAATTTAATCTTATTGTATTATTTACAATATTTTTTTATAATATTCCTTAGGAGGTCCATTTTAGACCTCAAAATTTCTCTAATGAGATGACCAAGATAGATGTCATATTCAACTCATGTTCACAGGCTAATCTCATAGTAGCGAATCTAGTCAACAAACTTGGATTAGAGGTTCATGATCATCCTAGCCCATATCCATTGGGATGGGTGGATAAGGATGTAGAGATCAAGGTAATCAAACTATGTAGGATAGAATTTGCTATGAGTGTTAATTATATCGATGAAGTAGAATTAGATGTAGTACCACTTGATGTATGTGGGGTCGTGTTTGGGAGTCCACACATGTATATGGAGGATGCAATCTTCATGACAACCAACCAGTATTGCCTGATCAAGGATGGAAAATCATCCATCATCATTGCACACAAAGGCAAGTCCAAGATTTTATTGCTAAGTTTCGACCAAGCCAATCTTCAAGATATGCAGGATGCAATCCTCATGCAGACAACCAACCAGTATCGCCTCATCAAGGATGGAAAATCATCCATCATCATGCACACATAGGCAAGTGCAAGATTTCACTACAAAGTGCCAACCAAGCCAAGAAGTTGATTAAGTATGTTTTAGTTTTCTTAAGAGAAAATCAATTTGGTGATGAGTTTATAAGGGCAATGGCATCCCTAGAGGGGTGCAATCAAAAATAGAAACAACTAGAAGGGTTTCCATAGGCATACAAGGGAGTGTACCTCTGAGGGATGTGAAACATGAAATCCAATTACTGCCAGACTCTCCATTCCCAAACATCGGATTGTATAAATAGTCCATTCTAGAAGAAAATGAAGTAAAGAAGCAATTGTAGCGGTTGTTGGAGCAAGGTGTGATTTCACAAAGTACCTCACCTTGTAGGTCACCCATCATAATTGTGCTAAAGAAGGATGGTACTTAATGAAGGTGCATTGATTATAAAGCATTAAACAATATTACGGTCAAGAACAAGTACCCTCTGCCTATAATCAACAATCTATTAGATTAGTGGATATAAGAAAAATACTTCACAAAGTTGGACCTCAACTCGGCGTACCACCAAGTTCGAGCCAAAAAAGAAGACACCTGGAAGAATGCCTTGAAAACCAAAAATGGTTTGTATGAGTGGCTAGTATGCCATTTGGTTTATGCAATGCACCAATAATGTTTTCTACAATAATAAATGATATATTATGCCCCTATCTAGATTCATTTGCTATTTTTTATTTGGATGTTATATTGGTTTACAGTGCTACCTAGGAGGAGCACATCTCACATTTGATGTAGGTGCTAGAATTTGAAAAAGCACTAGCAATTGGAAAATCTCAAGAAACATAAGTCTACACAACAAAATTTGTTGTATTTAGTCTATGTAATTGGTGGAGAAGAGCTTAAAGTAAATCCCACGAAGATGGAGGCCATCATGAATTGGTTGTGTCAACAAATCTCTTTAAAATTAGGAGTTTCATTGGGGCAGCACAGTACCTGCAAAAGTTCATAGTTTCATTTTCAATAGTAGTTTCACCACTCCACACCATAGCAACGAATGGAAAGAGTTTCTAGTGGGGAAGAGTCAACATAAGGCCTTTGAAGAGTTGAAGAAGAAAATCAATCAAGCACTAATTCTCATGTTACCTAACTTGTAGAAGCCCTTCGATGCAAGTGGATATGCCATCGGAGCGGTCTTGATTCAAGGTGAAGCCCTGTATGCTACCATTTCGAACTATTTCATGGGGCAGTTCTCAACTCCCTCCCTTAAACAAGGAGCTCTATTCTCTAGTACAAGTTATCAAAAATTGGAAACACTATTTTATGGAAAAGGAGACCAACATCCACACTTGAAACAATTTCATTTAGTCATCAAATACAAGAAGCACAGCACAAACAAGTTGGCTAACATGCTTTCAAGGCCTCCGACATCAAAAATTACAACCTTGGAAAATTTGATGCACATGGATCCTTTCACGCATGATGCATACAAAGAGGCATATATAGAGGATGAGGACTTCAAGAAGGTGTTTCAACAACTAAAAGCTAGAGTCATGTAGAAGACAGTGACAACAAAGTTGACTATCATTCATCTCCATAATGGGTTACTCTACAAGATAGGCAAGCTTTTTGTTCCCAAAGGTGAGAAACTACAAATAATCGAGAGGTTCACACCTCCAAGTTTGCAAGGAATTTTGGTGTTGGGAAAATAGTTGCCAACTTATAGAGGTAGTGTACTAGCCCAAAATTCAAGATGTAGAGACGTACATTAGAATATGTAGCAAGATACATTAGATGTATACTCTATTGTACTAGCAAGCCTAGTATCAAGAAACAATGTCTATATCATGCCTTACCTATACCCACTCGTCCCTGGGAAAACATTTCCATGGACTTTGTGATAGGTTTACCAACAATTGGGAAAGGACATGACTATCTGTCCCTGCTAGTTGACAGGTTCACAAAACATGCATTATCGTGCCTTTTAAAAGACCATCAAAGGAAAACAAATAACAAACTTGATCTTTTAATAAGTCAAGGTGCACCCTGAGATACCAAGGAGCATTGTTTCGAACAGGGACACCAGATTTCTTGATGCATTTTGGACTACATTGTGGGAGAAGATAGACACGAAGTTAAATAGATGTAAAACATTCCACCCACAAATGGGAAAATAGATGTAGTTAACAGGACAATGGTGCATATTTTGAGTGGTTATGATCAAAAGCATCCAAATATCTAGGTTGAAAATATGGTCTATATATAGCAGTCTTATAACATAGCAATCCACACTTCTACTGGCAAATCATCATTTTTGAAACTTCTTTCGTATATTTTCCACCTTCACATTTGGATGTTGTATAAGGAAAACGAGGAGTGAGGTAGGATCTCACATGGGATGCATTAAGAGAAAAATAAATTTTTGAGAAGATAAGGTAGATCCATTTGCAAGTATAGGAGATGTTGAAGAAGTTGCAAGAAAAATACAAGGCCAAGCATGATCATCACAAAACAAAGAATTCATTCGGAGTGGGAGACAAAGTACAAAAACAATCAAACAAGGAAAAGCTACAAGTTCCTATTAGAAGAAAGGCTCTGTGGTATGGTCCTTTCAAGATATTAGAAAAGGTGAAAGATAACGCCTACAAATTCAATCTACCCCCATACACGTGCACTTACTCAATGGTGAATGTAGAGAACCTCAAATTCTATAAGCCTTCAATGTTGGATTAGGAGGAGTAGGTCCTACCTTCCATAGAGGACTTAGCACCAGTTGCTTAGACAGATTAGCAGAGGACATAGTTTTGCAAAAGAGGTCCAAAACTATTAGACAAGGGCAACATGAATTTTGAAAAATTAGGTTGAAAGAAAAACTTTTAAGGAAAGAAAAATTATACTCTAGGGAGAATGTCGAGGAAAAATTTTCTCACCTCATTCAATAAAGTTTTGGGGGACCAAAAGCCTCTCAAAATGGAGATGTATAATCTAGATTGGATCATTATATTATTTTTCATGTATATCGATGCTTTCAAAGTGGTAAAATTGAAGTAATTTGGGGTTGTTATTGGACAAACTAGCAGAGTTAGTAAATAGGCTATAGCTAGAGGGCACAACAACAATTTGGGACAAAGGCCCAATGTCACCATAGCCTAAGTCCCCTTCTCTTGGATTTTCACCAACAAGAGGAGTCCCAGTATCCCTCACTTGTGAAAGATGTATCTAGGATAGATTTGAAGTGAGGCAAGGTGGCTCATTCAATGGAGAGGCTCAATGAATATGCAAGCTTTGGGAGAAGCTAGTAATACTTTCCAAGAAAAAACCCTTGAAAAGGATCTTGCACGAGACCTAGGGTAATGATTTATGATGATATATTGACACTTCGAAGGTCAGGGTAGGCAAAAGAAAATGCTATGAATGATATACTTCAACTAGTACTAAATTGCAAGCCTTCGAAGAATCCCCAAGTTGAAGGATTAGCCTCTAGGGTTCCCACTTGGTGTGATAGCTAGGGCATCAATTATATTGAAATTCCACTATTGAACTTCTTTCAAAACTCGTAGATGCCTAGAGGAGACACTAAGGAAGAGTCTTGTCCGAACAGAATTCAAAACTTCCTCCTCTCTAAAATTTCGCACCATGCCCTAGATGGGCCTCCTTATCCTTAAAGGGACGAAAAAGAAACGTAAAAGAAGGTGAAGTAAGTATGATTTTTTAGTTGTATGTGATCACCAAGGATCTAGGACCAATCCCTACCTTTTGGGAGAAAAGGAGTCAAATATTATTCTTGAAAAGGCAACTCGTTCTTCAAGGAGACCTGAAGGTAGTGTCACTAAGCCTAATAGAAGAAGCTTCACTATGACTTTAGATATTTACACTTCGATGGAATTTGTTCATGGAGTTTCAAGGATGCAATATGTGATTTTTCCCCGAGGAATATTCATTCATTGTTTTATGAGTAACACGTGCAAAATTTCTAATAGTTTCAATGTTCTAACAAAATTAGGGCACATTAAAAACCATAGGAAATATTCCATGCGTTGAAATATGTAACTAGATTCAGTCTTCATAAATGTATTTGAGTCACAATGAAATTTATTTATCAAAAGAATGAAGAAAATATTTTTATTATTATTATTATTATGATTTATTAAAGCATCGGTTTCATGCTTGGGTCATCATGTTTTAGGTCAAAGTCCCCATTAAGGACTTCTAGGTTTTATTCTAAGTCATTAGAGTCATTGTCCATTAAAAGAGAAACTTCTTGGGCTTTTGAATCATGTAAAAAGAATTAATATTGAGTCAAATAAGTTATTTGACACCTCCACACCAAGTCGGCCTCAAGAAGATCAATTCAACTTCAAGAAGGACAATCCGACATCATTGGAAGGCTATATATACAAGGCAGTTCAAATTCATTTGGAGCATTCACTCTCTCTCTCTCATAAGTTTGATATCTAGAAGGAAGAATTTGGGAAGTGCAAAGTTGGAAAATAGCTAGAAAAGAGCTGGAAAAGGGTGCGATGTTTGGAGGGAAGAAATAAGACATTAAGATCAAAATTTTGGGCCATCTATCTCTCACTCAAGTGGAGCATCTAGGGAGATCAAAGTTTTTCTTTGTCTAGTTGAAGTTGCTTCTATTGCCAGTTGCTAGGTCAAATCTATTGCTGCCAGTTGTTGGGTCGAAGTTGCTACTGCAAGTTGATGCCGCTAGGTTGAAGTTGATATTGAAGGGTTATCATCTGCAAGAAGGATTAAGGGTTGACTTGGTGTGGAGGAAGTCTTTGTCTAAGTCAAGAATCTTGGATTATCTGGTGAAACTATTGAAGGAAGAATTGTTGACTGAGTTTTCCCCTAGATAAGGGTTTTTCCATGGTTGTCCGCCTATATCTAGTGTCTTTGTGGTATTTCTTTGGTAATTTCTTGATGAACTAAGAGTAAAAGAACATAAAGATAAAAGAATCACAAGTAATTATCTATATAAGAATATCTTTCTGCCTTTCTGATTTTCTAACATGGTATCAGAGCTAAGGTGAAGAAGGAAAAAGGCAACTTTGAGAATCTATTGAAAGGAGTCTAAAGGATTGAACAAGGGATCATATAAGGAGCTCTTATAAGGGAAGAAGCTCACTAACCTCAAGGACAATGTCTAACACAATAAAGAGTGAGAAAAAATTGGAAAGAGCATCAAATTATAGGGCATGGAAGAAGAGAATTGACCTCATACTTGGAAAGAACAAAGTCTTGGATTTGATCAAAGTGAAGAAACCTACCGTAGAATCTAGTGATGCAGATAAAGTGAAGTTTAGAGAGTCAGAAATATTGGTTATGACACTAATGGTAGAAAGCATAAAGGACAATCTTGTTGGAAAAGTATGGTTCGGATTATCCATCTTTAGGACAGACCATGCTCAATAAATGTATGAAGCCTTATCAAAAGTGTTCACTATCAAGGACATCGGTCAAGTAGCAAGTCTAAAGAATGAATTAAAGACCACAAAAAGTATAAAGGATGACACTGCGGCTTCCTTCCTTGTAAGGATATCTAGAATTAGAGATGACCTTCAAGCCATAGATGAGATTGTACCGAAAAAGAGCTAGTGATTACTGCATTATTGGGACTACCACCTACTTGGAGTTCTTTTGCTTCAGGTCTCAACAACTAGAAAGAAGTTCCCACATTCGAGCAATTATGGAATGCTTGCAGTCAAGAAGAAATGACAATCTCATTAGTATCCAACAATGAAGAAGAAAATGTTTCAAATGCATACTCTGATTCTCACGAGAAAGGAAACTTCAAGAAGTCAAAAGGACCAAGAAGGAAGGTCAATATGTCCAAAATAGAATGCTACCAATGTCATAAAATGGGCCACTCTAGAAGTGATTGTCCTGACAATCCAAAGAACAAGAAAAGGAACAATGACCAAGCTAATGTTGCTGAAACAGGATCTCCAAAGAAGAATAAACCCAAAGAACTAGAAATAAGGGACTTACACTACTAAGTCCTTTGCTCTAAGCTTTAGTTATTTCACTTTTTGATTTCTAGTATTTGTAGGTTTAACATATTTTAAACATTTTTTATTTGTCTTTATAAGGTTTTAGGTATACCTCAAGCTTGGAGGGAGCCCTCACCACCCTCCAAAGATAAGTATCTTATTACCTTTTCATTTTTAGTTTTCCTTACTTATCCAGTTGTTCTTGCATTATATACTAATCACATTTCTATTCATATTTTCCTTGTTTAGGAAAAGCTCGTTGAATATTCAAAGAACATGAAAGAAGGTTTCACAAGACAAAGCATTGGAATTACGAGGTTTGTTAAGAAACAAAGGTATGTCTTAAACTATAAGTCTTTGCTCTCTTCATGATATTCATTCTTGATAAACTATTATTAACATCATTGTGTCTAGCTCTCATGAATCTTAAAGATTCTTGATTGGGTGATTCATCATTAGATAAATCTACCCTCCTCATATCTATGATTACTCTTGTGGACCCCTAGAAAGGTTCCTTGTAAAAACCCTAACTTAAGGGTATGTTGATGATAATGTGTGAAACTCTAGCCTACTTATGGTTATTGATGAAATCTAAAGAAAATGTTTGATGCTTTGATAATGTCATGTTTGGGGTTTTGATATGGTTATGAAAACCCTAGCTTGTTAGGGTTGAATGGTGATGTTTGAAATCCCAAACCTTTGAAGTATTGATAAATTAGAGTTTGCTATGTTTTGTATTGAAAACCTATATCATTAGGGTTTGGTGGGGTTTATAAGCAAGACCCTTGTTTTATATAGTGTCCTAGAAATGAAATCCTAGGTATATGTGTTTGTCCAATCGAAACCCTAATCTGATAAAGTTTATTATATATCTAACATTAAATGTTGATATTTGTGTCATTGGGTTTGACTAACACATGTTATGATATGCTTGTGCATGATGATGGAATCCTAGATATATGTGTTGACCTAATTGTTGATGGTCATAAGTCCTGGGGTTTGGAACTAAGACCTACTTTAGTTTGATTTTCTAGGATGATAGTGTCTGTGAATTCTAGGGTTTTGTGACTAAACCTTAGTAGAAGTTCATTTCTCTAATATATGATGTGATAATCTGAGATTTATGAAAGATTGTTGAAAACTGGATTTGAGCTATGATTGGTTCTGGTTGTTGGAGCTTAATGGTTCATGTATGAAATCTAAGATCTTGCACTAAATCTTAGTGGAAGTCTAACATATGAGTTCTAAAGTTGTTAGATGCATTGTAGAACTCTATTTGTTTGAATTGCTTCTAGGGTTGCAATATTTTGTAGTAAGGTATGTCATACCTTTGGAAGAAATATTGAAGCCTTACATATAATAAAGGTTGTTATCTTGATTGAGATGCCGAAAGTCTTGATGATGAAATCTAGGGTTTATGACAAAAAAAACCCCAGCATATAGTTGAAGTATAAGAGTATGTGTTTCTTATTGTTAGTGAACCTAACTAATTTTAGGTGTTTGACATCTAAAGTTGAATGCTTCCATTATTATATGATTCTGATATGGTTAACTTCATGCTTCTATAGATTTGGTTGTACTTGCTATCTAAGTTGTGCAGGTGCATAATCTTCAAGATGGTGAAGATGTTCATTTGATAAGCATAATGAAGAAAGTAATAATGGTCATGATAACTCTTATGAGAAGAATGGAAGCCATGAAAGATTCTTCGATGTCGTAGAAAAGAAGTGGAGCTCCCTAAGTTAAGAGGGAGCTTGGATGAAAGAAATCTTCCTAAGCTAAGAGGGAGCCTGGATGAAAGAAATTTCTCTAAGTTGAGAGGGAGGTCATATCATAGTCATGATGGACACCTTGAAAGAAGAAATTGGAGAAGGCATTTTGAGGAGATGCTAAGATGAGAAAAGCAGGATCCGTTTGTAGAATATGTTGTTACATGTGAAGTTGGAAAGGAAGATGTATGATTAAGGAATCTTCTGTCAAGATTCATTTGGAAGTCCTACTATGATAAATTGAGAAGCAACATCAATTGTCTGGTATACCACAGATGTTTTTTTTTACTTGTGTACATTTGAAAGTTTGTTACTAATTGGGGTTGTGTTTGTATAGGTAAATCTCTTAGAGGTTTGATAGCATGTTGGTTACACGAGAGATTTGTTATTGATTTGTTTGATCAGGGAGGATTTGTTACTGATATATTTGATCAGGGAGGATTTTTTACCAATTGAAATAATGAGATGTGTTGAGGCTTTGTGTGTAAGACACATTGGCTGGGAGGACATCTAGCTGACACCTTGTGTTGATGTCTAGATCCCAAAGTAGGGAGGGTAGCGTTGGTCGTAAGAGCTCTGACCTCGGATACACACCTAAATACCTGGGTTGATGGTTAGCAAGTAAGCCTGATAGTACTTAGAGAGGCTGAAAGCTTTAGTCCATCTTAGTCCCACCAATAGATTGCCCTGGTTAGGAATCTAGTCCATGGCATCATGAGTGCCTGAATTTTTTAAGGACTTTGGATAGATTTCCCTAGTCAGGAATCTAGTCCATGGCATTGCAGTGCCTAAATTCTTCATGGTTCAAGTCTTTTGAGATCTTCCTTGTACTTGTTGTTATGAATACCTCCCCAGTTAAGAGGGAGTTTTGAATTATGTAACTAGGTTCGGTCTTCATAAATGTATTTGAGTCACAATGAAATGTACTTATCAAAAGAATGAAGAAAATATTTTTATTATTATTATGACTTATTGAAGCATGGATTTCATGCTTAGGTCATCATGTTTTATGTCAAAGCCCCCATTAAGGACTTCTAAGTTTTATTTTGAGTCATTGGAGTCATTTTCCATTAAAAGAGACCCTTCTTGGGCTTTTGAATCATGTAAAAAGAATTAATATTGAGTCAAATAAGCTATTTGACACATCCACACCAAGTCGGCCTCAAGGCGATTAAGTCGGCGTCAAGAAGGACAATTCAACCTCACTAGAAGGCTATATATATAAGGCAGTTTGAATTCATTTGGAGCATTCACTCTCTCTGTCTCTCATAAGTTCGATATCCAGAAGGAAGAAGCTGGGAAGTGCGAAGTTGGAAAAGAGCTAGAAAAGGGTGCGAAGTTTGGAGGGAAGAAAGAACACATCAAGATCGAAATTTTGGGCCATCCATCTCTCGCTCAAGTAGAGTATCTAGGGAGATCGAAGTTTTTCTTTGTCTAGTCGAAGATGTTGTTGCTGCTAGTTGCTAGGTTGAAGTTGCTACTACAAGTTAATGCTGCTAGGTCGAAGTTGCTATTGAAAGGTTATCATCTACAAGAAGGATTGAGGGTTGACTTGGTGTGCAGGAAGTATTTGTCTAAGTCAAGAGTCTTGTATTATCTCTTGAAACTATTGAAGGAAGAATTGTTGACTGGGTTTTCCCCTAGATAGGGGTTTTTCCCTGGTTGTCCGCCTACATCTGGTGTCTTTGTGTTATTTCTTTGGTAATTGTTTGATGAACTAAAAGTAAAATAAGAACATAAAGGTAAAATAATCACAAGTAATTATCTATATAAGAAAATATTTCTACCTTTTTTATTTTCTAACACCATGCATTAGACATTTAACAAATCATAAATATAACATTAAAAGATCACTTGCAAGACAATGAAGAGTATATCCATCCATTAACATGCCAAAGAGAAGCTCTAAGAGAGAGAGAGCGATTTCAACCAAACATCAAAATTCATCAAATTCGTCCTAATTCCTCGACAAATTGCAGGTAGAAATTCTCTAAACAGTTGGTCAAAAATCCAAAGTGTGATGATCCAAGTGTGAGTGACTCTCACTTATTTATACATGCAATATGAGTTCAAAAACTAAAAGATAAATCCCCTCATGTGCCCAAAATGACTAGTAACCCACCCATGGTTACAAGCCAACCATGATAGCTCAATAAACAAGTCGAATAAGCCTTCTTCGGCCACACTAGGTTGACGTGGAGGCATAGAAGGGTAGTGTTGAGGCCTCATGTGCCAAAGATGAGAGTGAGGGCCTCAAAAATAGTGGATAAGAGGGGGATTCCCTCCAAATGTTGTAAAACATCTCTAAACCCCAATTTGGGCTCTACGGGCTCCAAATTGGTCTCATGGGTCTCCAAGTGGCTCAAGATAAAGTCGATGCTCCATTAATGAGGCCTAGAAGATGACACATGCCCTCCCATGTCTCCCTGAAAGAGACAAAACATCTTATGGGCCCCGGATCAGCTGGCAAGTGTTGGTTGCAATGCGTGGCCAGTTGGGCAACATGGTCCAAGTGCATCAGCATCTCTGTATAATTGGGACATGAACAAGCAATGTGGTGGTGCTGAATAATCCCATAGTGTAGAAATTAATGCTCTGGAATGTTGGAGGCCCATAGCTGTCAACGCTCACCCTATAAGTGTCGTTATGTCCCTCTCGAGTGCTTGGATCCCATATAGAGAGGCCAAGTCCAAGATGAAGACCCACCTGCAATCCTGTATAAGATCCAATTTGCCTCTTCACCTTCCAGTACAATAATTCATTCATATAATTGAGTAAATAAGCTTGTTAATCAAGGCAAAAGATGGACAATTCATAGTGGCATGCCCTTCCAAATGGGCTTTGGACATGTACTAATGTTACCTTTCTTGATAAGGGAGTTAATGAAGGACCCTATTAGATGGTTTCAACCTCTAAGGGAGTGACAAGTCGATGGGACATCCATCATATGGCAAGTGTCATGTGAAATAATGGTGGAATGCAGTGGGGCAAGAGGGAAGGCTCCATGCCATAGTAGAAGGGTATCTATGATAAAGGAGGCTCGCACCTTAGGTTCCTTTTGCCTTTTATTGATTTTTCTTCTTTTTATTGCTTAGGTTCAAGGGGATGAGAGCATGATGTGTAAGATGTAGCAGTGAATACCCCCTTAAGGTGGGAAATTCATTGCCCACCAGGGATTGGGACAATCATGGGTTCCTTAATGATGCATGGGACACTCATAGGGACCCTAGGAACCAGAGTGATGGCCATAATGATAAAGGGGGAGAGCTCATGTTTGGCTTTTTCCCATGCACTAAATTATTTTGTCTTGTCCATCTTTTGCATTTTGTGGTATATTTCCCATTGTATGTGGCCATATTATGCTTTTATCTTTCTTTTTAGTTGCATCAACCTCTGGGGCATCGTTCAAGGCCCAACCCAAGGTGTGGACAAGGGAAGGGGGTGGCTAACACCTTGTGGACCCAATAGACAAATGTAGACCCAGATGGGAAAATGTGAAAAATGGATTATAATGAGCACAAGGGAGTGAAATATATGGTGTCGGGAAGCAGGACCACACAACCAAAATCATGTTTTCCCATGTAGTGCCACTCCTAAAGCTAATAGCTCATAGATGAGATCCTGCGAGACTAGGATCCAAGATTAACCCTCAAGATGAGGTAAGGGAACAAGAGTACAAGTCAAAGTCCATTCTTTCCGCCAAATCCCCCCACTAATCCATGCCCAAATGTGCCCAAGAAAAGCAAGCATAAAGACCCAATTACATAATGAAAAATCATACCTTCGGGGTTGTATGGCCCACCTTCAAACATATGATCATAACGGATGAGCAAGGACACACAATGGTTGGCTCAGGTGGCAGAGAATAGTAGCACATCGAGCTATCAGGTGGTTGCAAGGGGCTATTGGCTGGCAGCTGAAGATAAATCAAGGAGAAAATTTTCTCCTATAGGGTTCACCAACTAGTGGTAGGTAGCAAGGGCCTCAAATCAAGCTTTTTTGGGTCAAAAAATTCTCTCTTGCACCAAACACCCTAGCACCTCAAAGACCTTTCCAATAGTGCAAGAAGCACGTCAAATAGAGCTCATATGCAAAAGTTATGCCTCCCACAAGTTGACCTACTGCGTTGACCACCATGGTACAAGTGGATGCCACATCGTCCCTTGTTACTCGTGCATATGGGGCTAGCAACATGTGGACATTGAAGAATACTCTAGAAGGTTAAAATTTGTAACTCTATTTGAAAGTTGAGGGAGCCAAAACTTACCCCTAGTTGGCTATTGGGCTATGTTATACACTGAACCACTAGGAGTAGGGATTCCATTCTATTTGTTCCATAGAGAGCAATGCAATTGGGAATGGGAAATTAGAGAGAATAATGAAGGGGATTAGGATTCTATAGTAACCTTACAAGTCATGGGTCTCAAACAACTCCATAGAGAATACCTATTCATTGTACTCTCACATTTTCCATGGTAGAGAAAAGAGAGCAAAGAATCTTCACCTTCTAGTTGGGTTCTCCCGTAAGGTTTTGTTAAAATTGGCAACTAGGGCCAAACTCCATGTGGGTATACTTATTCATGGCAGCTGTTATTTTTCTTAATTTCCTCTCATCGATAGGTGTAGGATTGATCTAAAGATCATCTGATTCCAATAAGTATTCATGGAGATATTAATTATTTGTTTTATGGGACAATTTGTCAAGGTCAGCCAGTAACCAAATTGCCCCCACTTGTGCTCAACGTTTTAGTATAAAAAGAGGTGGCTTGCTAGTCATTTACACACACTCTTCTTGTGACCTCTTCCTCTCCACTTGTCTTTGGGTTTTGGTGGGAGGAGAGATCCTAAGAGATAATGCTGCCCTAATGGAGAAGGCTCTATGCTATCATGGAGAAGTCTAAACGTTGGTATGAAGCAAGCCCTAACCATTGGCCTAATGATGCTCTTAACATAGTCATGAAGGGAAAATTCCCTAGCCGCAGGTCTAAACCATGTTTATGCAGCAGAGGAGACCTGTCCACGCAGCAAGAAGATGTCACCTAACCGCAGTCACTAGAAGCCTCTATGCTGCCCTAAAATGAAGGTTCTATGCAACGTAATGTAGGATCCTTTCACATTGGGAAAAGGAGCCCTTAACTACCCCTAATAGTAGTCATAATGAAAGCTTGGAAATTACCCTAGCTACAGCAAGAGAGAGAGGCTCTAAGACAGAGTGGAGGATGCTTGAGTTCCTTGTTGGAGGTCGAGTTAACTGCTGGAGCAATGGTTTGTTTTTGGATCACTTTGATGGAGGCCAAGAGGTTGTCTTGGATGCCGCGTGCTATTTTTGAGAGCCAAAGGCATGAGGAGTTGTTTCATGGGGTTAGAACCCTTAGAAAGGGCTACCGCAGAAAGGGATAGGCTCGTTGTAGCAAGCCGCAGTCCCTTAGACACCTACAGGTCTACGTTAAGGCCAATGAGGAGGGCGTAAGGCTTAGTTGTGACTGTTGAGGTATGACAAGCCAACGTGGGGTTTAGGAGTGATGGAGAAGGGTGACCGTAGCCTTGGGAGGGATGTTGCAACTGATGTGTGAGGGTTGGTAGGACTGCATTGATGCCCTAACTAGTCCATGACCACATTGTGAAGGTTTTCCAATCTATTGTTAGAATGTCATCCAACAATGCAGCAAACAGAGAATCCCCTAACAGTGAACTAATGTAGTGTAGCAGCATGATATGATAAGATGTGACAACATTGTAATAAGGTGCAACATAATGTTGAATGTTTTTGCATGATGATGGGCATAGTGATGAAGTGTAGCATAGCATGATGTGTGCAGCACAAGTGTAACAAAGTGCAGCACAGTGATGATGAATGCTACAATGAGATGCAACATAATTGGTACAATGAGGTGCAACATGATGATGCAGTACAGTGAGGTGCAGCATGATGATGCAGCACAGTGAGTAGTAGCATGATGATAAGGTGCAGCAGTATGATGAGTGTAGCATAGTAATGAGGTCCAGCATGATGATTGGGTGCAGCACAGTGAGGTGTAGCATGGTGATGGAGTCACCTTGGAGGATCAGTTGAAGCAGTATGCTTTCACCTGAGTTCAGATCAGCTACCTCATGTGTTCATCTTCTTAGTGAAGATCTCTGCTCTTATTACAATAAGTCAAAATGTTGGCTTCTGATGTATATGTACTATCTCTCTCTTTGTTAACTAAAGAAGAATTGATCAAGGGTTTCCCCACATTGGGGTTTGTCCCTAGCTGGCGCCACATCTTATGTCCTCTTGTCTTGGCTTGTTTTTTGAAATTTATGTTTATGTTCTATCTGCATTTTACTCTCATGCTAAATGTGATTTCTAATTTGGAATTGATATTGAAATAATATGGAAAATTGAAGTAAATTTGCTCTCAACATAGAACATACCTAAAATTAACATGGTATCAGAGATGAGGTGAAGACAAAGCCCAAGCAAGAGTGAAAGAGAAATCACTGAAGACAGTTGGACAAGGCCAAAAGACTCAATGGATTCCTCATCCCACTTCAAATTCACCAAGGGTGAAGTCGAATCAAAGAATATTATCAGAGTGGAACATCGGAAGAATCTGGTGGCATACCTACAAGTCACTTCAATGGGAATTCCAGATCTAAGAAGAAAGAAAGGCAGATGCCTTGCTTGCAATAAGTTTTGCCATTTTGCGAAGGAGTGTCCGAATAGAAGGGACACATCACTTGATGATGATAATAATCATTCCAGGGGCATCTTCAATGATTGAAGGAATGACAGGTACAATGGAAAAGGAAAAATGAATGCAAGTCATCAAGGAAATGGTCGACTCTTCAAGAAAGCAAGGAACTCCAGGTATGAAGAATCAAATGTTGCTTCTGAGTATTATCTTATGTCGACCCTCTCTAGATTCTTTGGGAATCTAGCTTATTGATGATAGTGCTTCAAGGCACTTCATCGGAGACAAGGAATCTCTCTCTAATTTGATAGAGAAGGAGACAATCGTGGAGATTATTCTTGGAGACGATGCCACCTATCTTGAAAAGGGTGTAGGGAACATTACCCCTCAATTAAATGAGGGTAACATGATTCATTTACAAGAAGTTCTTTATGTACCTAATCCCAAGAAGAACCTGGTGCCCATTTCGGCAATGGAAGTCAAAGGTTTCAAGGTGGAATTCATCAATGGAAAGGTACGTGTATGGATAAGGAATTTTAAAAGATGCTTTTGAATTCAAGGTTGGCAATTTATGTCAAGTTGCAGGAAGTCCATTGGGGACCATGTCAGTGGACACATCTCTTCTATAGCACCGGAGGTCTACTCATTATGGGGCCCTACCCGGTGTGAGTCAGATGGTGAAAGGGATGCTTGAATTCAAGAAGAGCATGGAGGTACATGTCCAAGATGAACCAAAGGAAAAACTTACAAGGGGGCCATTTCCCTCATGTAGCAAGACCTCAGATTTGGAACAACCCAAGGGGTTTGAGATTCATGAGTAGGAATCTCATGTATGCAGGTGGAAGAAAACCCTCTATGGCTTGAAGCAAGCACCCTCGGCTTGGTATGAAAGGATAAAAAGCTATCTGATGAAGTTGAGATTCATTAGGAGTGAAGCCAATCCAAACCAGTTCTTGAAGGTTGTAGATGATAGATCTCTCATACTGACACTTTATGAGGACGACCTCTTTCTGACAAGTGCAGACCCTCTCATTTGCAAAAGTAAGAGGGAATTGGATCCCGAATTTGGAATGGTGAACTGCAAGCCCATGACTACCTCGATGAAGACTAACTTTAAGAAGTTATGCAGTAGTGATGCTGGACCTGATTTTGGAAATGCCTCTAAGTTTCATAAACTCATTCTAGAAATGATGTTCTTAGTGAACTCCCATCTGGATATATGTTTTTCAGTTAGCATGCTGAGCTCATATATGGTTGAGCCTCACTGGATTGGTGCCTAGAACCATTTGAGATATCTTCAGGGCGCAATCTCTCATGGATTGAGATACACTGCCGGAAATGTGAAGCTACATGATTATTCTGATGTTGATTAGGTAGCCAATGTGGAGGATCGCAAGATCACTTCTGGGTGTTGGTTCTCTTTGGGTTTTACTTCGATATCCTGGATGAGCAGGAAGCAGAAGTCGGTTTCTTTGAGCACTGATGAGGCCGGATACATAGAAGTGAGTATGGCCTCTTGTGAAGTTGTCTAGTTGTGGAAGCTCTTCAGTGAGTTTTTTGGACACGTGTTGGATACCATCGTGATCTTCTATGACAACCAGAGAGGGATTCAATTGTTGAGGAATCTCGTGTTCTATGATCGCTCCAAGCATATATACATCAGGTACAACTTTATCTGGGATATGGTACATCGAGGAGCAAGAAGGCTCCATCGCATTGGGACTAATGTGCAGGTCGCTGATATTCTGTCGAATCCCCTGGGAAAGGTCAAATTCTTGACTTTCCAAGAATGAATAGGAGTCATGGAGAGACCCTTTCCTAAGGGTCCTGTATGGTATGGACATTGAGCTCTGGGAGCTCTGTGGGGCTTGGGGGTAAATCTTGGAGCGATGAGCAACCATAGGGTGAGTGGTTCAACCTTCCCCTCATGGTTTTCTATGTAGGCAGGAAGAGTGGTTCATCCTTCTCCTTATGAGACGCAGTCATAAGGTGAGTGATTCAGCCTTCCCCTAGTGATTTTTTGTGTACAGGGTGAGTGGTTCAGCCTTACCCTGGGCTACCCCTGGCGACATGTAGGCAGGATGAGTGGTTCATCCTTCTCCTACTCAGACATCCTACCCATGCAGTCTAGGAATCATGGGAAGTACCTCTCATCTGGCCAATGAGTAGGGAAATGAGGATAGGGACCATAGTAGTACCGATGGACGCATCACGTTACTACCGTACTCCCTATGCTGGGATGATATTGATCTGGGATCAATTGGAACTGACTTCGGGTCAGTAAGAGTGATATAACTCACTCTCTTTTGGAACTGATTTCGGATTAGTAAGAGTGGTATACTCTCTTTATTTGGAACTGATTTCGGATCAATAAGAGTGGTATGTGACAGTATCTTTTATATGGGACTGACTTCGGGTCAATAGAGGATGGTATGATACATTCTTGATCACTTCTTCTTCTTCATAGTTCAGAAGAGCAGAGCAGAGCAGTGTAGGGCACTAATGGCAGAGATAGTACAGTTGTTGATTTTGGGTAGCATTGGATGTTCTCTAGCCATGAAAATTGGTGGAGAGGCTAAATTGCATGAGATCTCCAAGACCCAGAAATGGTTTGGACAAATTGTACCCGGATTGGAAGATATTAAAATAATTAATATTTTTAATGGAGTTCCTAAGTCTAAACTTAGAAAAATTAAAATATTAATGGATATTAATATAAAACTGGGTTAGAAGGTTCCAAAAGTCATGGATCAAGCCAAATCTAATCTTAGCCATTTAGAGATTTAACCTCGGCCGTTGAAGGACCAACGAGAAAAGTATAAGAGGAGGCTTGAGGGTCAGTTGGAGAATTGTTAATTTATGGTATGTTCTATGCTTAGAGTAGTTTACTTATCTTTCTTATTATTATCCATAGATTAGCAATCACATGTACATTAGTAAAGTGCAGATAGAAAATTAAACAATCGACAAAAAACAAGCCAAGACAAGAGACACAAGATGTGGCACCTAGCTAGGGACAAACCCCAATATGGGGAAACCCTTTGATAAAATCTTCTTTTATCTTCAATAATTCAGCAGAGAGAATAGTACAAAAATCTGATTTACATCAGCAGCAGCAAACCCTAGATCAGCCCTAAACTAGGGCAGTCAATATCTTGCAAACCGACTGTCGGATCGCCTTCATTCCTTCACCAAAAAATGTGGCCTTCCAAAGAGTGTGAGGTTCACCTACTGCGCAGTCCAAAGAGAGAGAATGATGGTCAACACTAGTCAAACTTCCAATCTGCAGTTGCAGCCCTAAATTCTGCTGCCTTCCTTCCACATGTGTGAGAGAAGAGTTCTTTCTGCACAGGAGAGAGAAGAGACTCTTTTCTGTGCAGTAGAGAGAGAGATGTGATGAGTTTGAAGTGTGTAAATGAGGAGAATACTCCTTGTATTTATATGCAAAACGTTGGGGTTGAATAGATGTGACTGTTGGGCTTCTGAGCCTACATAAGTTGTTGGCTGACTTTGATAATTAGTCCATAATCAAAATAAATTCATATCTCCATAAATACTTATCAGAATCAGATGATCTTTAGATCAATCCTACACCTCTTGACGAGAGGAATCTAGTAAAACTATTATCATCAATGAATAAGGTGACCCACATGAAGTTTGGACCTAGTTGCCAATTTTAACACTCCCTCTCAACTAGGGAGAACTTCATCTACAATCTATTGGACTATCACTGTTTTCCATCCATCAAATGCATTGTCCTGTATGGCTTGACCCTTCTTGCTCTACTCTGCTTGGTTCTGCTCTGCTCTGCTTTGCTTTGCTCTACTCTGATTTGCTCTGCTCTGCTTTTCTCGAATTATGAAGAAGAAGAAATGATCAAGGATGTATCATACCATCCTCCACTAACCCAAAGTCCGTCTCAGAGTGTGTACCACTCTCATTGGTCCCAGACCAATCTCATTAATCCCAAATCAATGAAGGTCGTCCTAGCATAGGGAGTAGGGTAGGTACAATGATGTGTCCATCGGTACTACTATGGTCCCTATCCTCATTTTCCTGCTCATTGATCAAATGAGAGGTACTTCCCATGAGTCCCAGACTGCATGGGTAGGATTCCTCGACAGGAGAACTAATAATCCTATCCACAGGAGAGAGAATCATCCTGTCCCACAAGAGAGCAAATCATCTTGTCCACAAGAGAGTGAATCATCCTGTCCATAGGAGAGTGAATCATCCTGTCCCACAAGAGAATGAATCATCTTGTCCACAAGAGCGAATCATCCTATCCACAGGAGAGCGAATCATCCTGACCCACAAGAGAGCGAATCATCTTGTCCATAAGAGAGCGAATCATCTTGTCCACAGGAGAGCGAATCATCCTGTCCACAATTGCCATGGTGAACACATCATCCAAGCCCACAGGAGAACTAATCATCCTATTCCATAGTCACCATGGGGTGTCACAGGGGAAGGTTGAACCTTTTACCCTATACCAAGTGCACCAACAGGGGATGGTGAGTCACCCTGTGGTCATGTGTCGCTCCAAGAAGTACCATGTGCCCCCTGGAGCTCCCAGAGCTCAGCACGTCATACTTGAACCTCATCGAAGGATCTCTCAACAACACCAAGTCATTCTCGGAAAGTCAGGAATTTGACCTTTCCTAGGGGCTTCGTCAGAATGTCGGCGACCTATTCATCTGTACCAATATGTTGGAGCCTTATTGCTCCTCGTTGCACCATATCTCGAATATAGTGGTACCTGATATCGATATGCTTTGAGTGATCATGAAATATGGGGATTTATGATAAATGGATCCCACTCTGGTTGTCACATAGAATCACGGTGGTATCCAATGTAAATCCAAATAGCTCACTGAAGAGCTTTCGCAACTAGACTGCCTCACAGGAGGCCATGCTAGCGGCAATATACTCTACGTCGGTAGTGCTCAAAGCCACCGACTTCTGCTTCCTGCTCATCCAGGATATCGAAGCAGATCCCAAGGTGAAACAGCACTTGGAAGTGCTCTTACGGTCCACCACACTACCCGCCCAATCAGCATCAGTATCTCCAAGTAGTCTCGCATCTCCTGCAATGTATCTTAACCCATAAGTAATTGTGCCATGAAGATATCTCAACAGATTCTTGGCACCAATCCAATGTATGTAGTGAGGTTCAACCATATGTTGACTCAACGTGTTGACTGCAAAACATATGTCTGGACAGGAGTTCACTAAGAACATTAATTCTCCAAAAGGTTGACGATACTCGGTGGCCTTTTGTAAAACAGGTCCAGCAGCACTATCGCTTAACTTTTTGAAGTCAAGCTCCATCGGGGTAGTTACGGGCTTGCAGCCCACCATACTGAATCTTTCCAATATATTCACCATATATTTTCCCTGAGATAGGAAAATTTCCCCTGCTTCTGCCAAACTTCGAGTCCTAGGAAATAGTGCATCAGTCCTAGGTCCTTCATTTCAAATTCAGAAGCCAACTCCCTCTTACATTTGTGAATGAGAGGGTCTGCACCTGTTAGAAAGAGGTCATCAACATACATCACTAGTATGATAGGTTTGTCATCTTCAACCTTGAAGTAAAGGTTGGGATCAGCTTCACTCCTAATGATTCCCAGCTTCATCAAATAGCTATTGATCCTCTCATACCATTCTCGGGGTGCTTGCTTCAGCCCATAGAGGGCCTTCTTCAACCTTCACACATGAGATTTTCAATCATAAATCTCAAATCCTTCGAGTTTCTCCACGTAGACCTCTTCTTTGATTGAGCCATGCAAGAATGTGGTATTAACATCCATCTGATGTAGTTTCCATCCTTGTGAATCTGCAAGCGATATGATCAAGCGGATGGTGGTATATCTGGAAATAGGTGCAAATATCTCATCATAGTCTATACCTTCCTTCTAGGAGAAGCCATGAGTGACAAAACGAGCCTTATAATTTTTCATACTTCCATAAGTTGCATGCTTTATCTTGTAAAGCCATTTAGAAGTGACAATTGTCTTGTCCAAGGGTCTGGGAACCACTTCCCAGACATCATTCTTCCTAGTAGACTCATATTCTTCGAGCATAGCATCCTTCCATACTTGATGCTTGACGGCATCTGAGAATGATGAAGGCTCATTTTGAATGGTCGTGCTCATGATGGTCAGGTATCCCTGATACCTGTTTGGTTTTTTACTTTCACGGAAGGTTCCTCGGGGTGCAGCATGTCCTTCAGCATCATCAAGTGTCCCCCTAAGCCATGAAGGCCTCTTCTTGGAAGAGGAAGGCTCGGGTGGAGGAGGATCAATAAGATCCATGGGTTCTTCCACATCAGGCATTGGTTCATCATATTTTTCTTTCAGTTCCCTGGTGTCAGCTTCTTGAGAGCTCCTCACAGTAGGAAGATTGTTTACCTTGTTGAGAGCCATATCTTCGTCAAAGGTGACATCATGACGAATCACGACTTCCCTTTGACTAGCTACATAGATTCTATAGCCCTTATTATTTTCACTATAGCCCACAAAGATTCCTTTCTTTCCGGATGCACCCAATTTATTCCTTTTCTCTTTCGGCACATGAAAATATATAGGGCTTCCAAAAATTCTAAAATGAGATACATCAAGTTTCTTACCGATGAACATTTCTTCAGGAGTTTTGGAACCCAATGCTTGATGAGGGCATCAGTTTTGTACATATACGGCGGTGTTTGTAGCTTCGGCCCATAGAAACTTCAGAAGTCTTTGGTCATGGAGCATAGCACGGACCACTTCTACAATCGTACGGTTCTTCCTTTCTACCACACCATTCTATTCAGGAGTGTATGGTGTAGTAGTCTCCCTCTTAATGCTAGCCTCTTTACAAAAATCATGAAACTCATTAGATTCATATTCAGTCCCATTATCAATCCTTAAGATCTTGATCTTCTTTTCAGTTTGATTCTTGATCAAGGATTTGAAGTGTCGAAACCAGGAGAATACTTCATCCTTCCTTTTCAAGAAATATATCCAAGTCTTGCGAGAATAATCATTTGTAAAAATGAGGTAATATAAATATCCTCCCAAGGAGTTCACAGGCATCATACCAGATATGTCTGAGTGAACTAACTGCAATATATCAAAGGTCTTGCTTTGGCTTGAGGGGAATGGTACCCTTTCTAGCTTTCCTTCAACACATCCAGAACATACACCTTCTTGCTCTAATCTGAACTCAGGCATCCCGGTCACCATCTTTCTTACATCGGGTAGAGCTTTATAATCAAGGTGAGAAAACCTTCGATGCCATAGTTCGGACTGAAGAGATGTGTCACAAGACATGACACCTAGTAGACTTCCTCTAACCTGATATAATGAATCAACTCGAAACCCAAGAGTGAAGGCATCTTTAATATTGTTTTCCATGCACATACTTTGCCATCGCTGAAAGCCACCTTGTAGCCTTTGTCTTCCATTACCGAGATGGACACCAGGTTATTTTTGAGATCAGGTACATATAATACATCCTGTAGGTGGATTGTATTACCTTGATTCAATTTAAGAGAGATATTGCCTACACCTTTCACGGGATATTTCATATTATCTCCAAGGACAATTTCCATGTTGGTTTCTTTCTCTATTAGATTATGGAGAACTTCTTTGTAACCAGTGAAGTGCCTTGAGGCACCACTATTAATCAGCCAATTTCCCAGCGAGTCTGGAGGAGTAGAGGTAGGTAGAGCAGCTGGTAGATAATATTCATCCTGCTTATTGTTAACAATGTTAGATTCATACCTATAATTTCTTGCCTTCTTGAATGGTTGTCCTCTTCCTTGATTCCCAGCACTCCTTTTACCCTGGCCATTTAACCTACCATTTCTTTGATTGCCTTGAGAGGGATTTTGATCATCATCCCGATGTGAGTTCCTTTTATCAAGACACTCCCTTACATAATGACCTGGTTTATTGCAATGGTAGCATCGTCCTTTTCCACCCTTTGGTCCAGTCTTCCTTTTGGATTTAGCCCCAGAATTGTTTCTTCTTTTACAATGAGAAGAAAAGGTATCGGGATGACCTTTAAGTGTGGGCATTTCTTGTTCTTCCATCCTAGCTTCTTCTTGAATGCATCTTGCCATTAATTCCTCAAATCCATGAATTACATTATTGTTTAGGAGAGTAGTCATGAATACATACCATTTAGATGGTAGTCCTCCAAGAGTTGTGAGTGCCATTTCCCTGTCAGGAATTACTTCCCCGACAGATAAGAGATCGTTCTTGATCTCGGTGATTCTTAAGAAATACGCTTGCATATTTTCATCTTTGCCCTTCTTAATTTCCTTCAGCTTATTTCTAAGAAACAGAACTTGATTTTCTTCATTAACTTTAAATAAACTCATCAGTCTATTGTAGATTTCCTTGGAGGTGTTCAGCTCAGAAACATAGGCCACCAAGCGCTTGTTGACAGAGTCCCAAATGATCTTCTTTGCTTTGACTTCCTTGGATTTCCATTTGTTCCTGGCAGCAGTGGGTGAATTCGATGGAGGCTGAACAATATTGCCTCTCACATGGTCCAACTCACCCTGATCTTCTAAATTCAAATCAAGAGACATCTTCCATCCGTGATAGTCAGACTTCTCACGGAGCTTGTCTTCGGCGAGGAAGAGTGTTGAGGACCCCATATTTCTTTTAGGATAGCCTTGCCAATCTTCTCTTCGGTGATTGCTCTTGCTCTTGCTCAGGCTTTGTCTTCACCTCAGCTTTGATACCATATTAATTTATGGTATGTTCTATGCTTAGAGTAGTTTCCTTATCTTTCTTATTATTGTCCACAGATTAGCAATCACATGTACATTAAGTAAAGTGCATATTGAACATTAAACGATCGACAGAAAACAAGCCAAGACAAGAGACATAAGATGTGGTGGCTAGCCAGGGACAAACCCCAATATGGGGAAACCCTTTGACCAAATCTTCTTTTATATTCAATAATTCAATAGAGAGAAATAGTACAAAAACCTGATTTACATCAGCAGCAACAAACCCTAGATCAGCCCTAAACTAGGGCAGTCAATATCTTGCAAACCGTCTGTCCGATCGCCTTCATTCCTTCACCAGAAAATGTGGCCTTCCAAATAGTGTCAGGTTCACCTATTGCACATTCCAGAGAGAGAGAATGATGGTCAACACTGGTCAAACTTCCAATCTGCAGTTGCAGCCCTAAATTCTGCGTCCTTCCTTCCACACGTGTGAGAGAAGAGTTCTTTCTGCGCAGGAGAGGGAAGAGACTCTTTTCTGCGCAAGAGAGGGAGAGAGAGATGTGATGAGTGTGAAGAGTGTGAAGAGTGCAAATGAGGAGAATACTCCTTGTATTTATATGCAAAACGTTAGGGTTGAATAGATGCGACTGTGGGGCTTCTAAGCCTACATAAGTTGTTGGTTGACTTTGATAATTAGTCCATAATCAAAATAAATTCATATCTCCATAAATACTTATCGGAATCGGATGATCTTTAGATCAATCCTACACCTCTCGATGAGAGGAATCTAGTAAAAATATTATCATCAATGAATAAGGTGACCCACATGAATTTTGGCCCTAGTCGCCAATTTTAACAAGAATACACCAAAGTGATCAATCATTCATTTTGCTAGAGTGGGGTTGCTAAGCAAAAGTGAATCAATGATCAACAGCAAGGGGCAATGAGTACTATACAGAGAGGCAGAGACGATACTGAGAGACCAACATAGAAGTAGGAAGAGGGAGAGCAGCAGTCAGTGCAGGCCACACAAAGCCCAGCAGAGATAGCACAGAGGCCAAAGGGACTACGTCA
The DNA here is from genome assembly GCA_031772625.1 of Pinus tabuliformis. Lineage (NCBI taxonomy): Eukaryota > Viridiplantae > Streptophyta > Pinopsida > Pinales > Pinaceae > Pinus > Pinus tabuliformis. The sequence continues at coordinate 707,012,180 of CM062804.1, forward strand.
TCCACGCAGAAGTTGTTGGAGTGACGCAGAGGGTCCCAGAGGTTGCGCAGTGTCTCAGAGTGCTGACGCGGAGGGTCCTGGGGCTGATGCAGGTCAGCAGGAGGCTGATGCAGAGGCCAGAAGGGCCAACGCTAAGCTTCAAAGTCATCAGAGAGGGTTTCATGGGACAGGTTTTCTGAATACCTGTTTCTGAATATAGAGGTATTGTTGTCATGTATTTTTCTCTGTCAAGTGAGCTGGTTAGGCACCCAGTTGTACTCAAGGAAATACTTTATAATAATAAACCCTCAGAATAGCTGCACTGATTTTCCCGAATTGGGTTTTTCGAGGGACATTTGTCCAAAAATAATGTTGTCACTTGTGTGTTTGTTTTCTTTCAGCTGATGATCTCTAGATGTTGTGATTGTATTGTGTTTATTTCGGTATTTCAATGTTTTAAATAACTTGTTTAGAATTTACAAGTAGAAGAAATAAACTAGCATAATACAGATTAATTTTCTAACGAATAGACTTAGAAAACTCAACATGGTATCAGAGTGTGGTTGCAGATCACAGGAAAGCTGAAGGCATCAGCTGAGCAGAGAATTTGTAGCAGATTCAGTGGTCTTGAGTGACAAAGTTGATCCTTGCAAAAAGCGATAGAGGAAGGGTTGATGCAGAGGGACTACATCATCAGTCTGGGCCTGAGAGAGGCTAGCGCAGAGGCTGAGGAGGGAAAAAACAGGCTCACGCAGAGCCACGCAAAGGCCAAGAGGGTTGACGCAGTTAGCTGAGGGAGTTGTTTTGCCGGTGTCGGGATTGCGCAGAGCTAAGAGCCTCAATCCTTCAGTTTTTTGGGCGAAGGTAGTTGTGGGAAATTTGCGGGAGCAAAGCTGGTGGGGTACTGTTGTCAGAACTGTATCTAACAGGGCAAAACCAAGATAGAGGGAGTTGCTTCCGAGGTGGATTTCTATCCAAGGAATCAAGATCAGTGTTGCAGTTGCACTGACGATCGGAGAGGAGAAACATAACGGTTGGAAAAAGGATTTCCAGGAGGGAAATCAAGACTCAGAGGGAGTCTAGAAGTGAACTTCCAGACGGGAAGTAGAGAGACTCGGAGGATTTGAACCGAGAACTTCCAGACTGGAAGTAGAGAGACTCAGCAGGAGTTGAACCGAGAACTTCTAGGAGGGAAGTAGAGAGACTCGGAGGAGTCGATAGAAGAGCAGCGAGATGGCCGCGAATGGGCTGAGAGATCAGGACAAGATGGACAGAGCATCCAACTTTGTGGTCTGGAAAGCCAGGATCTTGTCCATTCTAGATAGACATCGTATCAAGGGCTCTGTCTTGAGAGTAATGGCTATCCCAGTTGACTCGGTAGCTAATGAAAGGTACGAGGAAGCAATGGCTAAGGCAAAGTGCATCATCCTTGATGGGGTCAAGGATCATGTGGCCCAACGTATTGCCGAGAAGGAAACGACAAAGGTGATGTGGGACACTTTGAAGACATTGTACCAGCATACTTCCATGCAGAGGAAGATACTCCTGAAGAATCAACTAAGATCATACCAGATGCAGAAGGGAGAGCAGATAGATCTCTTCCTCGGTCAATTGAAGGAGATCCGTGACGAACTGACTTCCATAAGGGCCACGTCAGATCAAGAATTGATGGTGAGGACCGCACTTAACGCAGTCTCCAAGGAGTGGGAGACATTTTTCCAGAGCATACTAGGCAGGGCAAGTCTTCCAGATTGGGAAGAACTGTGGGTGGCTCTTCGTCAAGAAGAGATCAGACGGTTGACCAAGATGGGGAGTAGCAGCAAAGGGGTCAAGATTAAGAAGGAAGACAAAGAGAATGCAGCTCTGGCATCTGCGGGAAAGAAGGAGAAGAGGAAGAAGAAGGACCTCTCTAAGGTCAAGTGCTTCCGCTACGGGAAACTGGGTCACTATGTGAACCAATGTTCGAGGAAGAAGAACAAGGGAGAGGCTTCTGAGTCTAAGGCAACGCCAGTGAAGGCAAAGAAAGAATTTGAGGAGGATGACGATTGTGCCATGAGTGCTCATGTGCCACTTGAGAAGAAGTGGGGAGACATTGAGCTGTAGTCAAGAGGACTACAGGCAATGAGGGGCAGGATCCTTGAGGTACCCAACCTCTTGGATTATACCTGGCTACGAGAGCCCAGAAGAGGAGTAGCAGGATTGGCAGATGTTGGTAGAGACGGATGCGGATGAAGGGGCAGAAGTGCTACAGTGTAGGAGCCCCCAGGCAGTGAAAATCTAGCAGGCTACAACAGTGCAAGAGGCGCGGGAGTGTTGCACCAGTGCAGGATGGCATAGAGAGGTGTGCAAAGGTGCAAGATGTAGGGAGTTGTTGCAACAGTGCAGAGGCCAGTCGAGGGAGCACTTGTTAGCGACAGAGGGAGCTTCAACATCGAGAGTGTTTCTAGCCTGACAAGGATGTTAAAAGTTGGGTGGATGAGTTACTTACTTCTTAGTAACTAAGTTGCAGTGCAGTAGCACGATTCAGCATGATGAGAGGGGGATGCAGTGTTGGGAGGATGGACCAGCAGCAGCACGGATGCAGAGGGAGTTTCCGTACGAATGTAGCAATGGCAGTGGTAGGGCCATGGGGAATAGTATAGGATGCAGTAGTGCAGAGGATGTTGGGCGGGGAGGCCTAGCATCAGCATAGGTACTGGTGTCAGATAATCAGAGTGATGCCCAGTGAGGAGTATTACTAGAGCATAGTCCTCGCTAAGAGGGAGTTTTGATTTGGGGTAGCATCGGATGTGCTCTAGCCATGAGAATTAGTAGAGAGGCTAAAGCACATAAGATCTCCAAGACCCAGAAATGGTTTGGACATATTGTACTCAGTTTGGGAGATATTAAAATAATTAATATTTTTAATGGAGTTCCTAAGTCTAAACTTAGGAAAAATAAAATATTAATGGGTATTAATATAAAACTGGGTTAGAAGGTTCCAAAAGTCATGGATCAAGCCAAATCTAATCTTAGCCATTGATTAGAGATTTAATCTCGGCCATTGAAGGACCAACGAGAAAAGTATAAGAGGAGCCTTGAGGCTTAGTTGGAGAATACACCAAAGTGATCAATCATTCATTTTGCTAGAGTGGGGTTACTAAGCAAAATTGAATCAGTGATCAGCAGTGAGGGGCAATGAGTACTGGACAAAGAGGCAGAGACAGTATTGATAAACCAGCACATAAGCAAGGAGAGCGAGAGCAGCAGTCAATTCAGGCCACGCAGAGCCAAGTAGAGATAGTGCAGAGGCCAGAGGGACTGCGTCACCCACACAAAGGTTGTTGGAGTGACACAAAGGGTCCCAGAGGCTGCGCAATGCCTCAGAGGGCTGACACAGAGGGTCCTGGGGCTGACGCAAAGGCCAGAAGGGCCAGAGATGAGCTTTAGAGTCGTTGAAGAGGGTTTCGTGGGACATGTTTTCTGAATACTTGTTTCTAAATATAGAGGTATTGTTGCTGTGTATTTTTCTCTGTCGGGTGATCTGGTTAGGCACCCAGTTGTACTCAAGGAAATATTGCATAATAATAAACCATCAGAATGGTTGCACCGGTTTCTCGCATTGGGTTTTTCCAGGGACATTTGTCCAAAAATAATGGTGTCACTTGTGTGTTTATTTTCTTTCAGCCAATGATCTATAGATGTTGTGACTGTATTGTGTTTGTTTAGGTATTTAAATGTTTTAAATAACTTGTTCAGAATTTACAAGTAGAAGAAATAAGCCAGCAAAATACAGATTAATTTTCTAACGGATAGACTTAGAAAATTCAACAACAGTGTGGTAGATGGATTAGTTGATGGTGTTCTCCCTAGTTGAGAGCAAAGGTTACTTGGGAGCGAGAGCAACATTTTTAGAAGCTCTCGGTTTGGGAGCGAATCCCGAAGTGTTTTTTATATAATATATATTTTTTAATATTTTGATGCATATATGTCAACAAAAACATGTATAATGATGAATTAGATATAAAAGAACATATATTGAACCATATAACAACCATCATCTAGAAGTTATAATCTTCATCAACCACGTCCACAAGTTAGTAACATAAAACATATTGAATCTCATGATTCATCAATCTTAAAGTTTCAAGCTTTCAAAATACAATATACAACTTTATCATCATCGATCACCAAAGTTGTACTTATAAGCTAAGTGTAACCATTACAACAAATAATATCTAACATGAAATGAAATGTTATAAAATGAAATGAAATGAAACAACTTTCAACTTTCATGAAGCATCATATTCATAATTCATTACTAATGAGTTATAATGGCCAACTTCAAACTTCAAACTTAAATTGTCATATATTGTAACTTTAAAATGATATCATAATAAATATGAATGAGTCAATAGTTATAAAAACTACTAGAAACTAGAAAAGACAAGTAAATCTATTATCTATTGCTTATGCTTGGGCCTCTTGCCACCATAAGAAATGTCTAATATTTTAGTCTTGTTGGAAAATCAGGATCTTTGTCATTAATATCACCCTTCAAGCATTAATATCCAAAGGTATCTTTGTCATTACCTCTAGATCTGTATAGGGATCTTTGTCATTAATATCACCCTCTAAGCAGTAACATAAGATAGAAAAAGCATAGCATGTCAAGTTAAGATTTTGTTTGAGTGATGCGTACAATTTTACGAGGGTCATGATAGAGGAGTTTGAAAACCAATGTCACTAACATCAAGGTACATAGAGGGATTGGTGCTCTTGATTAAATATGAGTTTCATACCCTAATACATGACAAAATTCAATGGAAACATTGCAATCCCTCAATCCTGAAATCTTGAAAAACTTATAAGTCTATTGGATATTGAATGAAATACAAAATTCTACTTTCTCCATGAGGTCAGAAACACTCTCAAATATCCTGTGTCATTTCATGGTAATGTTAAAAATTTAAGTAAAATGGTAAAAATGAAGATTAAGGAGAACGTCACTTTTACTTTAAGAATTTAACATTACCATGAATCACATATCAATACTAGGGCCATAGGCTTGATCATTAGGATGCCCCACTCAAAACTTATTTGTTCCTATCACACGGAATGAGTCGATCTTGCAGACAAGATAGACCTTCCTAGAATCTAACGATATCTAGTGACAAGCAAGCCAATCAAAAACTCTCTTTCTCTAAATATGCATTTACAAACAAAGGCAAACAAGTGTTTAGGCCTACCTTAGGCCCAATGCAAGTTTGTGGAAGCCTCGCTCCTTTGATCCAAATGAGCTCCCTCGTTGCGAATCTGCAAACACAAACAAGCAAACAAATTAAATAGCACCTGAAAAGCCAATATCATAAAACATACTTAACATGATGATCAAGGAATTCATGAAACAAATGACATAGGACAATTTGTTGAGAAAAATGAATCTGATTGTATTAATTCAAATCAAAGAAGAACTTTACAACCTGTGCCTTGATGTTGTACAAGCTCCTCCCAGGGTCCAACAAGAAGTCTCCTCTACTTTGACAAGTTTCACTCTCTTCCCAATGAAGCCAAAAAGGTATGTGATCTCTCCTCTCAAGCTTAACTAGGAAGTCTCAATTCCACCAGCATTTACCCTCAAAAATGTTCAGCTTCTAACCTCCCTAGAAACCAGCCCAATGCCTTAATTTATAGTGCAATGGAGGGAAGTTACTAGGTCCTCCTTCAAAGGGATAAAGCCCTCCTTCAAAGGGATAGCTCCTCTCATCAAGGAATTAGCTCCTTCTCTTTTGGGATGCATGAACCACCTAAGAGCGACCAATCCACGTCAAAATTCCTTCTAGAATCATCTAGAATTAACCCAAAGTGAGTTTTTTAGAATAAACTTGCGCCTTTTTTACTTTCACAGGGGTCCGCACCCACTCCTTTAGGGACAGAGCGGGAAGATCCGCAATTTTTGTGAACAGGGGGTGCGGGACCGCAGGCAATAGTGAGAGAAAGTGCGGAACCAGATCTTTGTTGACTTTCAATGTCTTTCTCTCATTTTCAAAGCTTGACTTGAAGAGCTTAGGTCTGAGACTTGCTTAGGAGGATAGTACAAGTGATGATAGACCCATACTGACTGCAAATAATCATGGTGACGATATTTTTGTGTAATAGATTGCCCCCTAAAGTGCGAAGTCTGTAGTAGATGAGGATTTCATTTATCATTTAGGAAGAGTGAAGTACTTTATCATTTCGAGGATCATCTTGTGGAGAGCCCGGTCGGAACCTGTAAAAAACATTCAATGCAATATATATATATGAGATCATATCATCGCTGAGGTAGGCATTCCCATACTCAGATCAAAACTGACTTAGAAAACTAACTACTGGTCTGATATAGGAATGATCTTGTAATACATCACAAGTATAGACTCATGTGGACACAGTATGGACGTAGCCATCTGTTTATGAATAGTCCACCATATAATGAATACAAAATTCCTCGCAACCTGGATTGCGGAAACTAGATCCAGGGTCTTCATTTCTACTTCCCGAAACAGTACGATTCTATCCATGCGAATGAATGTGTTGAAGTCGAACATGGTAGAAACCACTTGATTACCATTCAATGATGTAAATTGTTAACAAGTGTGAGAGAAACCACCGGTGATGTCAATGGCTCTCAAAGTACCCAGTACAATCCATGAGATGTGAATAGATGTGTTGATGTCGAACATGTCACGGAATCCTTTGATCGAAGTTCAATGATGCAACCTATCGTCAAAGGCGAGAAACCTGCCATTGAGGCATGCAGATCCCAAGGTACTGACGATTTCTAGATCATCTTTCTAGATAATGAGCTGAAGTCGATATAAAGCGATCCGTCGCAGGCAAGCCCACAACACGAAATCATAGATCAAATTGAAGAAATTTAGTTGCAAGGACTGACTCAGGGATGATCAAGATAGATGACAGATATTTTGCAGATGAATGGCTTATTGACAGCGACCTCTTGAACACATAACGACACAAAAGATGGTTTGGTGACAATTGACCCAAAGTTAATACCCATAAACCGGCTGAAGACTTTCAATGTGGTTTGATCAACTGTTAGGCAAAGGATTTCCCAACCCAGGTGAATAAAAGTGTCGTGTTCAAGAGTGGTTACAAAGTATGACAAACAGGCTCATTTTTCTCTCTTTTCCCCCACCATTTCTGGCAAGTACCTCTTTATTTTTGACAAGCTTGAGGAGGATAACATTTGCTTGATTATAAGCTCATCCATTGGATGAGTCCAACTTAGTTTAAATTCGAACCCTAAGAAGGAGTGGTTCATTCCTGTTTGTAATTGAACAAGTCCTTTACTGTGGAATTTTAACGAGTCCAGTATAGGAGAAACTCGGCGTTTTTCAATTTTAGAAAGTCTGAAAAAACTTAAGAAGACTCCAGGGTTGACCTTTTTCGTAAATTTGTGTCTCCCAAGCCCGAAAAAGTATAAAATAATACTTGAGAGAACCACTTGATCTTTACGACCAAGGAGTACTTTTCGTAATTAGTGCCCCTGATCCGAAAAAGTAAAAAAGTGATCAACGACACGTCATTTTATAACCAATATCAAATTTGAAACGACAAAAATCTGGCAATCTTTTCATGTTTTTACGGTCAGAAAAAGAGTTGTAAGTGGACCGTCTTTTTAGTTCCGTTTTAATGAGTTTAAAAGAAAAACTCGGTGATCTTTTCATTTTTTAGGAGTCATAAAAGATCTTAAAGGTGACTCTAAATGTTTTTTCGTCGAAAATGATCGATTTCGCCTGAACAATCTGTTATCCTCAACAAAAATTGCAAACATTACTCATACCTGTTTGAGATGGATAAAATGCTGCCAAAATTACCTTTCTAAAGTGAAACATAAACAAATTTACAATTTATTTATTCAAAAAACTTATAAAAAGGGCTTTCGTCAATTCATTTTTACCGTTTGATATTTGGGTGAGAAAATAATGCTTTTGTTCAGAAACTTCCCGTGAATATTGATGAAAAATCCATCCATCGGAATCGAACGCCGTCTCGTCCAGGTAATCCACATCATCCTACTCTTTAATTTCAACCGTTTCAATTTGTGTTTTAGGGTTTTATTTGATTTTTTAGAGGGTTTTTAGGCTAGAAACCCGCGCGCGGGGGCCCGCAGGCATAACACTGGCAGCCCGCGGACCCCGACTTTTTCTCAATGGGGAAAAGTCAGGGGTCCGCACCTTCCATGAAGGCAAGGTGCGGACCCACGCACTATCTCTAATAGAGAGGGTGCGGACCCCGCAGCAAGGGTTTTTAACCTAAAAATTCTCAAAATTGACCCAAACGAATTAATTTCTTGTGTTCTAATTTGCCTTTTTGTTGGATGTAGAGTGTACATCATGCTTGATTGGCGAGAACGGGAGCATGAGGACGTGGATCTTGCCACGTTGAATCACCAACCTTCGATCAATGCATTGAAGGCATGCGGCTTGTACAAATTCTAGGCCATACCTGGCATGAGGGCCCAAGTGGACTTCTTGCAGTGGCTGGTAGACAGGTGGAGCATACAGGACCAGTGCTTCTTCATTGGTGGCCACCAGATTGAAATTAAGCTAGCAGATATATACTTTTTGACCGGTTTGCCTAATAGAGGCGAAGACTTGACTCTATTCAGGACTAGGCCAGGTGGCCAGTCTGTCGATAGCCTCCGGCTAGAGTTCTGCAACAGCCAGGCTAGAGACAAAGGGATAGACATTAAAACCATATCCCGTCCTGAACTCATGGTGATTACGTTTACTGTTACCAGACTTTGCGGGAGTTCCGCACTACATATTGCCACCGGATCCCAGATGCAGATGGCAGTTGACTGCTTTCTAGGCAGCATCTTCAACTGGTGTGATGCTGTGTTGGCTAATGTAAAATGCCAACTGACCAGAGCCAAGAACGGACAACTGAAAACCTTTGGTTATGGGGCTTTGGTTGTGAGCTTTGGTCTGGAGAGGGTCCCAATGTTGGTCCCGCAGCACCTTACTGTTGGAGCTGGGCTTCCTCAAGAGCCCAAACTGATGCGATGGGTTTCAGTTATGGCTCGTCATCCGAACGAGGGGACAGAGGTTGTTCGATTCAAACCTGAGTTTCCAATCATTGGAAAACCAGGTTTTTTCTATTCAGGACTTTCCTTATGCTGGGGTAGATTTTCGCGGTGACCCAAACATGGCTCTTCCACCAGGAGAGCAATGGGATGATTCAGGTAAAATCATTTTCAACATTTTCCTATTTAAAATTTTTTGTCTTTTATATCATCCCAAAACTGATAGTAAAAGTTTCAAATGCAGATGTGGGTCCACAGCGACCAGCCACTCTCCGGCCTTACGAGAGGAAACAACCAGCTATAGCGGCACCAGCCCCACAGGACGAATCAGCAGAGACCTTGGCCGAGTTGGAGAGTCATCTAGAGCACTTGACAGGAGACATTCCGGAGACCAGCATAGATGACATTCCTCGTCGACTTCAGCGCTATGTGATTGGGGTCCCAGGACCTTTTAGGAGGTTCCCTTGTAAAGTGGCCCGTGCAGTGGTTCCTTATCGAGATCATCACCAGTGATAGGATGATCATCTATTGTAGGCACATATGACATTTTTGCTTTTATTACTTATCATTTTTGTTGATCATAAGGTGTTTTTCAACCTATGATCGAGGACGATGTATATTTTGACACACTCCTATATATATATATATATCACTATTACCGGCTTATCTTGTAAATCATGTTATGGAATGCTTTTAAATTTACATGTATGATTATTGCAAATGTCTACTTAACATTCGAGAAGCAATTGCATCTGCTAATGTATTTAAAGATCTTGGAATATGCTGATATTCAATATAATCAAATTCACGTTCCAAGAGACGCACTCTCAAAAATAATCTCAATAACACTGGATTTATAATGGCATACACTCTATTAAGCTGTAATACAACGAGTTCAGAATCTAACCTCACTATCAAACTCCGAATCCCAAATGAAATAGATTCAGATAATAACTCAATCACCGCACTATACTTGGCAATGTTGTTCGTTGTTTGACCGAGGCTTACCCCATGCATAGATACCAACTCGTTAGAGGGCGAATATATAACCCAAGCTGCGGAAGAAATGTTCTGTGTATTACGACAAGCACCATCAGCGAAACCAATGTATGTTTGGAAAGGCATCGACATCTGCAATATCAAGAGTAAAACCAAGATAAGCAGGAATAATGATGAAAAACACTCTCTAAGCTGAGCACACTTTTTAAACTAAAACACACCAGCTAGAAAGAAAACTATCCTAACTAAAAATCTCCATACCCATTCTTTAAGCATAATACCTCTTCAGGTAAAGACCATTTCTGGGTTTACCTAAAGAGTCCCCGTCAAAGTCTACCAATTCATAGGCCCCTTTTGCTAGCTTTCGCTTGACAACATAGGCACCATGCCACATAGGAACGAATTTTCCAGCGCCTAATTTATCATTAGCTTGATCGTACAATAAGACTAGATCTTCTTCCGAAAAATTTCGAGGGGTCACATTTCGATCATACTGAGCTTTCATACGTTTTGCGTGAGTTTCGATCGCCAATGGAGCATCACGTCGATTCTCATCTAATTGAGCAAAGTATAACAAATGTTTTTCCTCTTCGGAAGTGGCTGGAAGTAACTCGATGGCCATTTGCAATGACGGGATTTCACATTCAATGGGTAACACAGCTTCCAGACCATAAACTAGTTGGAAAGGAGTGAACCCTGTTGACGTTTTTACTGAGGTTCGATATGCCCAAAGCGCTGAAAATAGCATGTCATGCCAATTCGACCGATGAATCCCAATGATTCGTCAAATCATGATGACTAAAACTTTGTTGATGGATTCAACCAAACCATTAGCTTGTGGATAATGAATTGAACTATCGTGACGCAAGCCAAGCTGGCCTGTAAGTTCGGTCATCATAACATTTCGAAAATGACGCCCATGATCAGTGATAATCACTTATGGAACACCAAACCTAGCAATTATATGATTGAACACGAAAATTGCAGCTGTTTTACCGTCTGCCTCAAATGTAGGCATCGCCTCAACCCACTTGGTAAAATAATCTACCGCAAGGATGATATATGCATGCTCCCCGACCGAGTGAGGGTTACATGTAATAAAATCGATACCCCATTTGGCAAAAGGACCAACGGAAATTATAGGGTGGAGAGGAGCAGGTGGAGCACGCATCTTTCGATCAAAAATTTGGGAGTTGTGGCATTTTCGGACCGCGTTAATACAATCTTTAAACAAAGACGGCCAGAAGTAGCCAGCGTGCAATATCTTTGGGCTGTGGCATACCCAGACATATGACCGCCACACGCTCCAGAGTGACAGTCATTTAGAACCTTTTCAGCTTCCTCGTGAGTTAAGCAACGTCGAAAAACAGAGTTTTCCCCACAGCGATAAAGAGTATCTCCAATAATTCTGAATTGTTGGGACTGGAATCGTATTTTCCGACGTTCTAACCTTGAAATTTCTGGCTGAAAGGATTGGGTCTGGAGATAAATGATGATATCCACATACCACAGATCTAAAGTGCTAATTAGAAACAAGGATTCGTCCTCAATGGGCTCCTCCGCCACAGTTTTTGTGTCAGCACGCGAGAAGTCACACATTAACTCCGCAAAAACTAAAGATTTCTTAGACTTAGATTTTGCAAATTCCAAGTCGAACTCCTGCAGGATCGCAATCCATTTGGATTACTTGCCCCCTAGCAATTGCTTGGTTAAAATGTAGATCATAGGGTTGCAATCAGAAATTACTGTAGTTTTACGTAGTAAAATGTAGTGACGAAAACGTTCGACAACTTGAACAGCTGCCAATGCCAATTTCTCCACATGTGAGTATTTTAGCTCAGTTGGATTTAAAGTTTGACTAAGGTAATATATCACATGTTCAGTACCAAATTCATCTTCCTGAACTAAGACCATTTCAATGGTGGAATGAGAGGCGGCGAGATACAAGAAGTAGTCCTGGTTGTAGTTGGGAGGATGCAATAACGATGCATGGGTCAACGCATGTTTTAGTGCATCAAAAGATTTCTGAGCTATCTCATCCCAATAGAATGGAGTGTTTTGTTTCAACAACCGGGTGAAACCCTTTGTAACCTCAGCGTATTTACGAATGAATCGTTGTAAAAAGTTTGCTTTCCCTTGCAAACTTTGGAGTTGGAGCAGACTCGAAGGAGGAGGCAATTTGACAATAGCTTCAACCTTCGAGGGATCGACGTGAATGCCGGCTTTCGAAACAACAAACCCCAGCAATCGACCTGTTTCTATACAGAAAACACACTTATGTGGATTCAACCTAATCCGATAATCCCTACACCTCATAAAGATTGCTCGTAAATGGATGAGATGATCAGCTCGATGTAATGAATGAGTAGGCAAATCATCGAGATAGGGTTGCACAATGTGCTTGATGTCATGAAACACATAAGACATGGCCCTTTGAAAAGTTGCCCTGGCATTCTTGAGCCCAAAAGGTAATTTTCAATAAGCAGATGTCCCCCATGGACAAATGAAAGTCGTTTTTGGTTGATCAGCAGGTAGAATATTGATTTAATTGTATCCGGAAAAACCATCCATGAAGGAGAATATTTCGCTGCCGGCACAATCATCAATGATTTGGTCGATATAGGGAGTTGGGTAATTGTCCTTTGGACAGGCTCAATTAATGTCCCTATAATCGATACATATTCTTATTGTCCCTTGCTTTTTGTTAACTGGAACAATATTCGATACCCAATCCGTTAACGAGATCAGATAAATGACCCCTGCTTTGAGTAATTTTTCAACTTCTGCTTTAATAGCAGCAGCTTTTCTTGGGTGAATCTGACGCAAACGTTGCCGGACGGGTTTAGCGTCCGGGTAAGTCTTGATTTCATGCACAACAATTGCGGGGTCAATTCCTGGCATTTCCTCATATGACCAGGCAAACACGTCGCGGAATTCTTGAAATAGGGCCTTATATATTTGAATTTCATCTTCTGTACACTAGGCACCTATATGAATGTTTTCAACAATTCCAGGCTTAACCGAAATGTCAATAGGAATAGTTCGAGAGATGTTTCCCAAATTTAACTCTGAATCAGGATTTTTCATTGGATTCTGAGGTTCCTTGACATATTCAGTCGTAAAAATTAATGAAAAATCATTTTCAAAACGATCATTCTCGGGTAAGAACAAAGATCTATGATGGAGATCTTCCCATGGTAAATCATCTACACATAGGATTTCACGAATTTGCTCATCAGAGTGAACAAGTTCGGAAAACGTTATTACATCCAAGCTTGATGTGAAAAGTGATTCCTCACGGACCACATTCATTAAGTCAATTTTGGTTGAAGATGGGTCGGTAAACGATTTCACGGCCTCATACGCAATCTCATATGGACTCAAAGGCATAACATCACCAAATGAGTCTATCTCAGATTCAGAAGGTACGATCCAAGGATCGTCATAAACAATGGTGTCTGACGAAATCATATGAATGGTTGCAAAAGAAGACGATGAGTTGATCGGAGGAATAGGAAAAGTTCCCAGTAAACCAGCATCTTTAACTAGTCCTACTCTAACATCCTTATATGGGATAGTCGTTTTACCGACATGCTGAATGCTTTCAGAAGAGGCTGGGTCAGACGAAAAGTAAGCCAGCTAGTCTATTGTTACAATCTTTCCATTATGAGGAAAATTTATAACCCGAAAGACCGATGAAACGACAGCTGTCATGGCGTAAGACCAACTACGACCCAAGAGAAGATTGTAATCTAGAGGGGCATCAACCACCTCCACTTCTAGATTAACAGTTTTTCCTTCAACCCCTATAGGTAAATCCTGTAGAATGCCAAAAGGATGAAACCCACAGCCATCAAAGGCCTTTAGAATCGTCGGGAATTGATTTAGTGAAGGAGAACCAAGCGATCTCCAACACTGTATCGACATAATACACGTTGAGGCTCCCTCATCAATCACAATCCTATGAATAGGCCTGTTTTTTACTATCACTGGGATCTGGAAAGCCATTTGATGAGGTAAGTGCAGTGTGCTATTTTCTAGATCGAAAATTATTAGGTTCGAGTCTTGAATGTCAACAGCTCCTATAGCCGATAAAAGTAATTTACGCTGTGCTGGACATGATTGCAGCACTTCCAAAGCCGACATTGCTGAGGGTGAAACAGCTAAATCCTCAACAATGTTATAGTTCTGAGATGCTCTCACATGTGGATTGAAAGTTGACTTTCGAAGTATACCCTTGGCGAGCGGTTTGATTACTAAGTCTGGATTAGGTTTCTCGATCTGTAGTGGTTCGGAACCGGGAGCTGAGGTTTATGGGTTAGAATGAGAAGATTCTACTTCTTTACCATCAACAAGACTTTTACTACCATAATCATGCGATCGAGTCGCAATCCTAACATGGGACATCATCAATATGGGTTCTTCATTGGCACTCAAGGAAGAACCTATCATCTTACTATCTTGACTTGGAAAAGGATCCTTCAAAACAGTAGGCATTTGGGAACCTTTGACAATCTTCGCAACCTCTGCACGATGAGGGCAGTCTCTTGTAAAATGCTCTTTGTCACAAATGAGACAAGGATAACGAGGTTTGCATTTCTCATCATTGTATTCTGCTTTTTCAGGTTTCTCTTTTGAATTTTTATCCGTTTTATTTTTCTTCTTCCCTTTCTTCTTACCACCAGATTTTGATTTGGTTGTAGATGACTCTACAACGTGAATATCGGCGGAAATCTCTGCGGAAGAATCTCCTGTCGGGGAATCTGGCAAGGTTATGATAGGAGAAGAATTCTTGGAAGACTTCTTCTTACTTTTGGTGTTAACCGTACCAATCATACCATCAGCGGCATGAGACCCTGAAGGAGCTACAGCGATTTGATTTTGATTAGGAAGATCAGGGATTTTCTCGTGTAACGTACCTGACTGAGTATAAACCAAGTCAAGGTACTGTGCTTGAGCAATTACTTGCTCTTCAGTAATGACTCCGGCCTTAGCTACATCGTAAGTGATCTTTGGCAATAAATATTTTACAAACCATTCAGCTAAGATCTGATCCGGAATAAAAACCTTCACTAAACGTCGTCGACGTCTCCATTCATGAATGTGATCTGAAATGTAAGTGGACGTCGACTACTTTAATGAAGTTAGTAATTCCGTGCCATTGTCATATCTGACTGGCAACTGAAAATGAGTTAAAAATGAGGTAGCTAACTGACTAAAGTTATAAAAAGTGCCTCGTGGTAACTCAATGTACCACTTGGCCGCAAGACCAATTAGAGTGCGTTGGAAAAGCCTTAGACGGATTGAATCATCTAAAATGGAGTTAGACGCACACCAGAGGTGATAAGTCATCACATGGTTCGACGGGTCCTCTCCTGATTTGCCTTCAAACTTAGGAATATCACTAGGCAACTTATTCGGCATTGGCGGCCAAAACGGAAGATAATTAATGGGATCGTTCGTTAGGCGCGACAAGTCAGGCAAGTCCAAAGTTGCGATAAACGGTAACTGACAATTAGGGTCCCTAAAACTCTGGGTCATGAGACCAGCCCTAGGAGGAGGATATCCAGGATAACTAGGAATAGGAATTGCATTTGGGATATTGTATCCTCCCGGAAAACCAGGATTAACCGGACCGTACTGGGGTTGTTGAGGTTGTTGATATGTGTACCCAGGGTACGGTTGATACTGATAGACTGGCTGCTGTAACATCTGTTCAATCTACCCCACCTACTTCTGGAGTATCGACAGCTCCGGTTTCTACTGTTCCTGTATCTACTCCTCCGACATCTTTACCTCAGTCTGGATCCACGATTCAAACTTCGGTTCAGATGCTTGTAGGACAACCTAGTTCAAGTACAGTTGTCACAAGTCAACCACAATTTACTTATCAATCGTACCAGGGAGTCACCATTTTTTCACACGGAATGAGTCGATCTTGCAGACAAGATAGACCTTCCTAGAATCTAACAATATCTAGTGACAAGCAAGCCAATCAAAAACTATCTTTCTCTAAATATGCATTTACAAACAAAGGCAAACAAGTGTTTAGGCCTACCTTAGGTCCAATGCAAGTTTGTGGAAGCCTCGCTCCTTTGATCCAAATGAGCTCCCTCGTTACGAATCTGCAAACACAAACAAGCAAACAAATTAAATAGCACCTGAAAAGCCAATATCATAAAGCATACTTAACATGATGATCAAGGAATTCATGAAACAAATGATATAGGACAATTTGTTGAGAAAAATGAATCTGATTGTATTAATTCAAATCAAAGAAGAACTTTACAACCTGTGCCTTGACGCTGTACAAGCTCCTCCCAGGGTCCAACAAGAAGTCTCCTCTACTTTGACAAGTTTCACTCTCTTCCAATGAAGCCAAAAAGGTATGTGATCTCTCCTCTCAAGCTTAACTAGGAAGTCTCAATTCCCCCAGCATTTACCCTCAAAAATGTTCAGCTTCTAACCTCCCTAGCAACCAGCCCAATGCCTTAATTTATAGTGCAATGGAGGTAAGTTACTAGGTCCTCCTTCAAAGGGATAAAGCCCTCCTTCAAAGGGATAGCTCCTCTCATCAAGGGATTAGCTCCTTCTCTTTTGGGATGCATGAACCACCTAAGAGCGACCAATCCATGTCAAAATTCCTTCTAGAATTAACCCAAAGTGAGTTTTTTAGAATAAACTTGCGCCTTTTTTACTTTCACAGGGGTCCACACCCACTCCTTTAGGGACAGAGTCGGAAGATTCGCAATTTTTGTGAATAGGGGGTGCGGGACCGCAGGCAATAGTGAGAGAAAGTGCGGAACCAGAGCTTTGTTGATTTTCAATGCCTTTCTCTCATTTTCAAAGCTTGACTTGAAGAGCTGAGGTCTGAGACTTGCTTAAGAGGACAGTACAAGTGATTATAGACCCATACTGACTGCAAATAATCATGGTGACGATATTTTTGTGTAACAGTTCCTTTGAAAAAAAATTGCATTTGGACTATTACTGCAAAAAAGACTAAATGCTTCCGAAAAGGGAGGGAGTGTTTTTTTTAAGGGAGGGAGCATTTTTTTTAAGGGAGCGCACTCTAGATCCACTCACACTTGGAGCGCGAATTCGGAGGGGGAGTGAGAGGGGGGTCCGGGGGGGGGCACTCCCCCGCAACCTTGGCAGGGTTACTTGGGAGCGGGAGCGACATTTTCAGAAGCACCCGGTTTGGGAGCGAATCCCTGAGCGTTTTTATATAATATATATATTTTTATATTTTGATGCATATATGTCAACAAAAACATGCAGAATGATGAATTAGATATAAAAAAATTAAAAATAAAAATAAAATAGATTGAACCATATAACAACAATCATATAGAAGTTATAATCTTCATCAACCACGTCCACAAGTTAGTAACATACAACATATTGAGTCTCATGAATCGTGATTCATCAATCTTAAAGTTTCCAACTTTCAAAATTCAATATATAACATTTATCATCATTGATCACCAAAGTTGTACTTGTAAGCTAAGCGTAACCATTACAACAAATAATATCTAACATGAAATGAAATGTTATAAAATGAAATGAAATGAAACAACTTTCAACTTTCACAAAGCATCATATTCGTAATTCATTACCAATGAGATATAATTGCCAACTTCAAAATTCAAACTTAAATTGTCATATATTGTTTACAAAAATATCATAATAAATATGAAAGAGTCAACAGTTATGAAAACTACTAGAAACTAGAAAAGACAAGTAAATCTATCATCTACATCTTCCTCTTGAAACCATGAATAATGTCTAATTTCTGAGCAGGTCGTGGTGGTCTTCTAGGAGTCTCCTCCCACACAAACCCACGACCAGAACCAGAAGGCACATGCCCTCCATTTGAGGATGTACATGGAGGCGGCGACAGCAAAGGAACAAGACTCAGAACTCGAGCATTGCTACTGGATGGTGGGGGTGGCATGGTTGTTGCTTCATCTTCCTCTCTCATAAGTTCTGCTTCCAGTCCTTCAAGATGTATATTTCCATCCTCCAAATTATCTTCCTCTGGGTGGATGTCCCAAATTTTATATGTTGAATCCTCATAAGCCCGATCACAGTAATGACTCAACAACCTCAAGTTGCAGTGCACATAAACCAAGCTTTCTGCCCGGTTTTCATTGAGTCTATTTCTTCTCACATTATGTATGAAGTTGTAGATGTTCCAACACCTCTCTGTAGAAGAAGTATTTACAACCTGTGAGAGAACTTTTTTTTCCAATTTTGGAAAAAGTCCTTGGCCGCCATATACTTCCCATCATGTGAGAGCATAAAATTTGTCTCTATCTTCCATTGCATGGAAGGAACCAAACAAACCAATGCAACTGAATTATCTACCTAATTCAAGATGCATATTAGCACATTCCTCCCTATCAGGTATCAACTTGTCTAATGCTTGCGAAAATTCTGTAGATACCTCTTCATCTATATGGGGTTTGACCCTAACCCCACCCCCAGGTGAAAGTTGGCCCAACCAAGATGCAGAGTAGTATTTTGGCATAAGGATATACGCTAAGGCATGTAGTGGAACATTAAGTTTATTCCACCGTGTACACACACAATTGTGAATCAGTGTATACAAGTTGGGATCATCTTTCTGAACAATATCTTTTGTTTGCACCAACATGGTATCCATCTGCTCATACACCTCCCCAATCACTGGTTTATCTATATCTACAAACCGAATCATGTGATAAATGGGCTTGGTGAATTCCAATAATTGCCTCACACGTGCCCAAAACTGACCATCAAGAGCGGTCTCCTCCACTTGTTCAAAACCTTGCCTGTCAGTTGCATTTGTAGCATTTTCCTTTAATACCTGCTAGTGTGGACCTGATACCTTGCTAGCCAATGACTCTCTTACCTTCAAAAGGCACCTGAAGGTGAGGTAATAGCTAGAAAATCTATTCTTCACAATCTTCAACAGCTCCAATCTTGAGTGACTGTGGAAAAGGCCATGGGTATTGCTATGATTTGTAATAAACTTTATCATTTCTTTGCCTCTCTTGTACAAATCACCAATCCGTTTGTATTGTTGGTTTTTGTTCTTAATAATATCATGCATCAAAAGGGTCATTGTGTGAACCAAACACCCAGACCAAAATATGTTGAGGTATTTATCCTCAATAATTTCTCCCACTGCCTTACAATTAGGAGCATTATCAGTGATGACTTGGATGACATTGTATGGCCCAATACGTTCAATTGTTTCAAGTAATGGTTCTATAATGTTGATGATGGTCTTGAACTTGTCTGAGTAATCATATGCTGAAAGAAAGATGGCACCACTAACAGACACAGCAAGAACACTTATCAATGGCTTTCCTTCTACATTTTTCCATCCATCAGATATAATGGACACCCCATGCTCAGTCCAAGAATTTTTCATTCAACTCAAAGAATGTGATATTTTTTCTTTTTCATGATCAAGTCCAATGATTCTAGCCTTATCATACCCAGGAGAAACCTGTAAACTTTTTAATCCACATCATTCCTACACCCTTCATCAAGGAAATATGATATGGTTCTACGCCTTAAAGTGATGTTTGGTGACCCTGTGCCTCCATATCCACTACCATGGGAGGATGCTGAAGGACTTCTTTGTGCATGTGATTGTGAGCTTGGTTCAAAGAAACCCTTTGATTTTCTAGATTTGTATTGGGCTTCCTCCTCTTCCCTTATGTATTTGGCTCTATTTTCTACCGACACACTTGTACAAGTTTTGATTCCTATTTGTTTATCTCCATCCCATGGCCTTTTCCCGTAGAGGTGCTTTCTGGCACGGGTGTATGAACCTGTGTAATTATTGTTGCAATGGGGGCAGTGAAATTTAGTGGTTCCACCCCCTTTCCCTGCTTCAGGCCTATTAACATATTTCCACAATGGGGTTTGGTCTTGTTTCATTTTTTGAGCTGACTCATGTTCACTCTCCTCCAGCGCCTCCTCATCAAGGTACTCCTCTCCGGGGCTTTCATCAAATCCACTATAACCCACTTCTTCATCCCCTTCTTCATTTTCAACCCTCATTTTTCTACTCTCCAACACCATAATAACCAAAAAAGGAACCAAGAAGAAGAAAATGCCAAGCAATATAACCATGATGTTTCAAATTTGAAGTTTTGAATCTGCAAAAAAAATGGAATGGGAATGGGAAATAGAGAAAAAAAAAATATTTATTTAAAAATGAACATAAAAAAAATGCTAGATTAGAGCTCTGAATGTCGGTGTGACTGGGATCAAGTGACACTAAGCTGCTGGAAAGTGGCGCAGCAAACCAAAGGGAAGATTGTTGCAAAAAGATAGGGAGGTGGGTGAAACACCTAGGGAAATCGATGGGACCCTAAGGCAAATGACCAAACAAGTGGAAATATGACACTATGGATGGTAACAACCTATCTTAACAGATCTGAAACAAAAAGGTACAGATCTAGAAAATGTGGTTGAAAGTGCTGCAAAAACTCAGACTACTCACTCAGCTAAACTCCTCCTAGAAAGGTGGAAGTGTACTAGAAGCCCTAGGGGAGGCTAAATTCGAATTCAATGAGTAAAACAGAGTGGATCAAGGCCTAAGTGGGATGAGACAGAGGTCATATGCCTAGCAAATAGCTCTCTGCAAAACCCAGAAACAAATCTGAGAAAAACCCTAAAACCCAAAAATTGCAGGTACTGGCCTGTTTCTCTGCAGGGATCACACTTTTTGGGCTGAAAGGTGCGTTATGAAGCCCAGATCACACTTTTTGGGCTAAAAAATGTGATTTTTGTTCTGTGGATCCCAGTTGGAAAATCTTGGAAAAAAGTGTCGCCTTTGTCATAACTGGTTCCTGTGACTTGTGGAAATGACCAAAAAGCTTGCAGAAGTCATAAATTTATCAGATCAGGGTTCAAAAACTAGGAAACATTAATAGAATTGAAAGAAGAAGAAACCCTAAGCTGAAAACCGAAGGTCGCCCAGGTTTCTAGATCTTAAGTATAAAACCTAGCAGAGTCGCCAATTTGGATTGGAGACCCAAGGTTCTGAATCAGAATTATTCCCCAACGGAGTCGCCAATATTATTGTAATGTTTTCTTCTCAAAGATGTCCGAAAAGAACCCACTTAAGATTGTGGATGACAAGCAATCTCAACAATATAAATGGTTGTTAAACATTGTAGATCTACAGCAACTGATAGAAACAAAACCTGCCAAAGTCCGGATCTATGCCACAATCATAGTTAAACAACAAAAAGAAAGAGTAATAACTCCAATCATCCAATGGCAACCAGATATGTAAAGAATAATTTTATAATAACACCTATGAAGAGAACAGATAAATGTTACCAGTCCCCCTCTATGGGATGGGTTCTTGGCTATCCTCAAACGTCTTCAGCTTGTGTAGAGTCTTTCTCCTCTATATTGTGAAAACCCAGCAAAAATATGGTGTGTGACAATGAAAAGAATTAGTTACAACAGTGAGTGCAACAATGAAAATAATCAAAAGTGAATAAAGAATTTAAAACCCTTCTATTTATAACAAAATATTGAGTTATCCTCGAATAATGAGCAATAATAAAATATTATTGATCCCATTCTAGGAATAACCGCTTGGAATATTTTATTATATTTGGTTAGGAGGGAAAAAAATATTTAAGCTTTTATTTAGAAATAATAAATAAATAAATGATTTATTTATCATCTCAAGGAATTGGTTAAGGAATAATAAGCAAATAAGGATTTATTTAATTACTCCTAAGGGATTTAGTCAAATTTAACAAAGAATAATAATTAATTAGAGATTAATTAATTATTCTTAGAGGAAAATAAGAAAAATAATGATTTTTTTGTTTATTTTTCATGATTGGGTCAAATTTGACAAGGAATAATAATAAAACAATGGTTTAATTAATTATTCCTAGAAGAAAATAAAATAAACAGTGATTTATTTGATTATTTTTCATGGGTTTACTATAAATTACTTAGCAAAGGTGGTTTATTAAGTAATTTCTCATAATGAAATCAATTTTACTATGGTAAAATTGGCTTTACATGGTGTACTTTGATCCATCTAGTAAATTAGTCTAGATGATCAATTTTTTGGTGATAACACTTTTTCTACTCTCCAACACCATAATAACCAAAAAAGGAACCAAGAAGAAGAAAATGCCAAGCAATATAACCATGATGTTTGAAATTTCAACTTTTGAATCTACAAAAATATGGAATGGGAGTGGGAATGGGAAATAGAGAAAAGAAATTATTTATTTATTTAACAATGAACATTAAAAAAAAAAAAAAAAATTGCTAGATTAGAGTGTAGATCCTACCTCTTTGACCTCCAATCTCCCCTTGCAAGCTCTTGAAACTCCTCCAAGCTCCTCTCTCACCAAGCTCCTCTCCTTGCTCTCCAAACTCTCTCTTGCTCTCCAAACCTCTTGCTCTCTCTCACATAGGATGAAATGCATAATGAGAGGGGAGAGGATTTATTTATTCCCCCCGCCCCCCTCCCCTTCCCTCTCTCCCTTTTTCCCTCCCCTTCCCTCCCTCTCCACGTTGATGTCGCCTCTCTCTCGAGTCTCGACTGCATGGGTGTCACTCTCCACCGGTTGGGAGCGCTTTTTCCAACCAGGGAGTGGTCGGGAGCGATCGCTCCCTTGTTAGAAAAATCACTCCCAGAGCGACGGGAGTGACGCTCCCTCCATCGCTCCCAAAAAAACCAGAGAGTGAACTTTTTAGGTCGGGAACGCGCTCCCATCCCACTCTCGCCCGGAGCGCGGATTGGGAGCAGGATCGGGGGGGGGGGTGCTCCCCTACAACCCTATGTGACAACATTGTAATAAGGTGCAACATAATGTTGAATGTTGTTGCATGATGATGGGCATAGTGATGAAGTGTAGCATATCATGATGTGTGCAGCACAAGTGTAACAAAGTGCGGCACATCGATGATGAATGCTGCAATGAGATGCAGCATAACGGGCACAGTGAGGTGCAGCAGTATGATGAGTGCAACATAGTAATGAGATCCAGCATGATGATTGGGTGCAGCACAGTGAGGTACAGCATAGTGAGGTGCAGCATGGTGATAGAGCCACCTTGGAGGATCAGTTGAAGCAGTATGCCTTCACCTGAGTTCATATCAGCTACCTCATGTGTTCATCTTCTTAGTGAAGATCTCTTCTCTTATTATGACAAGTCAAAATTTTGACTTCTGATGTATATGTACTATCTCTCTCTCTGTTGAACTAAAGCAGAATTGATCAAGGATTCCCCGCGTTGAGGTTTGTCCCTGGCTAGTGCCACATCTTGTGTCTTCTTGTCTTGGCTTGTTTTCTGTGATTTATGTATATGTTATATCTGCATTTTACTATCATGCTAAATGTGATTGCTAATCTGGAATTGATATTGAACTAATATGGAAAATTGAAGTAAATTTGATCTCAGCATAGAACATACCTCAAATTAACAAGTTTTCACATGGAAAATCTTTGTTTCTATTGTCAATGGTGCATGTATTTCTTTATGTTCTCTATTTCTTACATTTCAGTGAATTTAATTAATTAAGTAAGAAAATCATCTAACTAGAGGATCTGGAATCTAAGGAAAAATAAACAATAAAAATTTCAATAACTTTATTAGATATGTTATCACGATCTATTCCAGTGGAATATACATAGTAGTTTATAGATCAATGTTTATCTATAGGATTATTCTTATCCTCCAAACAATCTAATCTTGGTGTCCAACTTTGGCACAACTTTATATAACATGTACAAGTGTAATATCAAATTATGTAAAACACAGTGTATATAGTTGACAACTTGTGTTACTTCTCTCTCTCACCCCTCAATTTCTCTTGTGCAGTTTCAATTTCCATTTCCTTTTCCCAAATCATAAGGCAACAAACGCCTAAACATTGGATCAAGTTCTTCAGCAAATATCCTTCAAGCAAGTCTTAAGCATACGAACTAGCTCACCTAACACGTTGGCCAAAGAGGAGATGAAAATGTGGTAAGGCTACGTTTTGGGCGACTCAAGAGGACAACCCTTGGAGTTCTTGGGGTTGGATTGCATCACCCAATAACGATAGTTATGGCATGTGATGGATTTCACATCGTAATTTCAAAGTGTTGGGTCTATGGCATTGTTTGGAGATCGAAAATTAAAAATATTCATTGGAAATGCAAAATCAATTGGAAAATCCTATCTTCAATCATTTCACAAGGAAGGTGAGGCAAGGCTAGCTCAAGGAATATGGACACTTTGAGGTCCCAAGATTGGAAAACCTGCCATAGGTGACATTTAAGCAAGACTTTATAGATATTTTGCGACAATTGAGAGGCACAAAAGCAATAATTGATAATGCATGGAAAAGGAGACTACAATTTTATCATGTTCTCTAAGTGATAAGTGTAAACATTAAGAACTTGCTTCATAATCTAACATAAATGCATTTAAAAATGGAGAAAGAAGTTGCAAGTTTGTCACAATATTTAAGTGAGCAAAGTTTAGATCCTTTTGATTTGGATGAGGGTGTATATCACTATCACCCAAGCTTTGAACGACTTGATCTGACTGTGAATTCAAATTTGACCTTATGGTTAAGAATATATAAGGAATAATAATGAGGAAGTAAAGAACCTTTGAATAAATGTTTAAACAGGTTGCAATTTTTCTATAAGAATATTTATAGGTTTTAGTAGGAGATATCCTAATGGTTGAAAGGATAGGTCATTATTGTGAATAAGAATATCTGGAGATACTTATTTTTTGACAACAAATTCCATTTTACTAAGTGTTTAGAAAAGATTTTGAATGGCCATAACTTTTTAATAAAGATTAAAATGTTATCAAAACTGGTTCAACTGACCATTCTAGTTTTTTTTTGCCCCAAATCAGTCCAATAGTTGGTATGGAACTGGAAATGTCTAGTTCAATACAAAACTGGCATTTTTTCACTGAAATAGATGGTTTTGTACAATGAAACGAAGGACCCTCCAGACAATTTTTTTTAAAGAAAACAATAACTTATGAGTGGGGCAACCTATTATTCAGCCCTGGGGCCCTACTAATACTATGTAATTAATGGTAATGTTAAATTACTAAAGTAAAATGATAAAAACACATTCTCCTTTGTCTTTCATTTTCATCATTTTACTTAAATTTTAAACATTACCATTAATTGACTCAGGATGTTTAAGAGTGATCCTAACCTCATATGGAGAAAGTATAATTTTAGATCCCACTCAAAATCCAGTGAACTTAACAGTTTTTATGATTTCGAAATTGGGGGGATTGCAACATTTCTATTGGATTTTGCATGTGTGGGGATATGGAGAGAACATTTAATCAAGAGCACCAAGCACTCTATGTACCTTGATGTTAGTAGCATTGAGTCATTAATTGTTCAACTCCTATATCATGACCCTAGTAAAATTGTACCCATCACTATAACAAAACCTCGATTTGACATGTGAATTTTTTTCTATCTTATTTTAATGTTGAGAGGGTGATATTGATGATGAGGATCCCAATATAGGCAATGATTTTGAAGATATGTAGATATTTGTTGTAGCATGATATTGTTTTGACACTAGAGGCCATCTAGAACCTCTTTATTGATGTATTTTGTGTTCAAAGATGTATTGCCCTAAGTGTTATTTTGGTTATATGCACTCTTGCTATATAAATGAAAATTTTTACATGTTTGTGCATAAATGGTTTGAATTCACATAGATGCACATGAATATATATGTTTTCCTTTTAGATTTGAATATTTATATATTTTTTGGTCGACAAATTATTTGTTTGTTTTTTTTCTAGTTCCAGACCGATTTCAAGTTTTGGAGTCTATTGGTTCGGTTCTAGTAATATTGGATTATACTATATGAATTAAGAATGACATGCAAAGCTATATGTAATGGTGTAGCTAGAATCTGATTTTGACATTTGTGTTGTTAAATATCGCCTTTATAATAATAAGAATAAAAACTTTATGAACTACCCAACATCCTTATGATTCCAAACAATGTAAGATAAACATCATGTGACTAGAAGCATAAATCTATAAATTATGGATTTCAACATTCATCCTCCTAATTACTAGGCTAATGTCCAAGTTCATCTTATGGTTGTGGCATTATACACTTACGACACAAAAAATTCATTTATGTACTAGTGTTATATGGAAAATTAATTTATGGCTCTTTGTATGAATGATATCATGAACCACAACCGAATGAGACCCTAGGATAATTCATAAAGTCATAAACACATTCTAAACATGGATGACTATAGTGAATTACATAGGTCACATGAACCAACCTGACTT
This sequence comes from Pinus tabuliformis, assembly GCA_031772625.1. Classification (NCBI taxonomy): domain Eukaryota; kingdom Viridiplantae; phylum Streptophyta; class Pinopsida; order Pinales; family Pinaceae; genus Pinus; species Pinus tabuliformis. The sequence continues at coordinate 707,038,560 of CM062804.1, forward strand.
GTAGAAATGGTAGCTCCCTATTTGATATGTTGTGTCACTATTACCACAAGGTAGGTTGCACAACTTTGATGTGTGATCTATTTCTGAGGATGTCTAGGACACCATGGTTACTTTCCTCAGCCACATAGGGAGTACCATAAATCTAGATATTTATTCCACTTTCCTCGCATTGAAGAAGAGTAAAGGGCTCATTAACACTAAAGGAGGCATCATCTACTAAAGGTGATATGGTAAGGGTGGAGTTGTCTTATGTCTTGGGACTAACAAAAGTAGATAGGGTTGACACATCGCTTGATTATATAGAAATATACCATGGGGAGGTCTAGAATCTAGTGATATTCTCCTGAAATGGTAAGAGAAATGGCCTCCTTGCAAACAATGCAAGACTTCATAGCTCCATTTTGTTAAGAATTAACACAAGCGAGACACAACAAGAGAACTAGCGACAAAGGCTTTATGCCATATTCAACACATTGTATTGATCTCATGATCTCAATTTATAATACATGCATTTGAACATTCTAGAGCTAGATCTCATTGAAAACTCATTAAAGGATCATAACAACACCTCATCGAAGATAAGGATTGACTCACATCAATGTGGCATTGGACTTTGTGATTGTCTACAAACTGTTGTTGCAAAATCTAGCATACCTTGTGAGGGGAGAGCTAGACCCTATGGAAACAACGAGGAAGGATTGCCAATGTCACCTCAGCAATCTTCCACTTTTTATTTATTGGAATTTCAACAAAAAGAATGCTTCCCTATATTCACCATATTCTAATTAGAGGTCTCCAAGTGATATAAGTAGGCTAATGAAAGATACCTTAATGATGAAATAGGCTCAAATATTCCCTATAAAGGAGAAAGTATAGTAACCCTAGACTAGAGAGGAACTACTACAATCTAGGGCTTATTGATATGCAATGATAAAGGAATCCCTATACATGTAGAAGTTAGAGAAAGGGTTTACTTAATGGCTAGATCAGAAAATCAATTAGGTAAACCCTCAAATAGGCTCCAAGTTGAAGCTTGACTAGTGTTTAAGGATTCTAAGGCACAAAATTGTTTGGGAAGGATAACGTCAAACCTATTTGGTGAGGATTCACCACAACAAATGCTAGAGTTTGCATTTAAAAAGCTTAAGGAGGAAAACCATAGATTTTCATCCACAAACATCCACCCAAAATAATTGTACAAGCAAATTTTCCCTAGAAAATCCCTAGCTCTTTTCCTTATAAAGCCTAGAAGAAATAAATGAAGGAAAAATATTTTAGTTTGAATGATTTTTTGTCAACACAACCTTGGCCAATGTGTATTCTAACTTGGGAAAATTAAGTTAACGAAAAATTCTTCATGGAAGATGAAAATCATTTGGAGTAAGGGGAGGGAGATAATTTTCCATTGTAAAACCCTAACTATCTTTTTTGTGAGGGGATAAATTAAATATAGAAGATGAACCCTAGGAATCCTTCTATAAGTTTTTACCAAGATCTCCAACAAACAATAAGCATTTATTCATGGAACATTTAAAAACCCTAGCAATAATTTATTCACGTGCATAATATAGAAAAATCAGCAATAAACTTACAACTTCTTCCAAGAAAAGCCTTCTTTCAATCCCAAAAGACCTCTCCAGAGTAAATCAATCTCGAATAGGAAGTTGTTGCACAAAAATAATATTTCACCAAGTATAGAAGTAGACAAGGCAATTTTCCCTCTCTAAGGAGGTTGAATTCACATGTGTGATGGTGAACAAATCAAGTGGAGGGATCCTTTTTTTTTATGAGGTATATCCTTTCACTTTTACCAAAAACATTAGCCTACAAGCCCTAATACAAGTTTCACTTTGAGTGTTTGACAAGACAAGGAGTTACTATTGATTTTTCCTTGGCACTTCAGAATCAAGTTTATGTCTAAAACACGATCACAAACACACTAAAATGCCACAACACAATCACTTTGAAAATAAAAAAAATATACATCAGTGAATCAATGAAGTATACAAGAGATTTTTGCAACCCAAAAATTGTTATATTATGACTTTAATACAACAAACATATGGCTCCTCTACCAGGGATCATGGCCCTTACAATTATCCCTAATACAAGGAAAACTAGGGCTTGATGTGAACAACACATGATCATTAATATGCCCTTGAACAAGACACACTTGACTTAGTTGTTGATGAAGCGCTTACCACAACCCTTTTAATCCACATACCTTGAACACATGGTAAGTCCTTTGCCACCTATACTTGCAGAGAGTATTGTTTCTCCATCATTTCTGCCACTGCTGCTCACAAGAAGGTCTGCAACTCTAGAATCTCTTGTACATCATCTCACCAATATTCCTTTTATCAATCCTCCTGCTGCTCAAAAAAGACTGAACATAACCTCATCAAATCTACCCTCTAGCAATCCTCTAGCTACTCCAAGAGTGACTACTCTTAGGATCTTCAACAATCTTCCTTCTATCAGTCCTTGTTGCTCCAAGATGAATGATCATTGAACTTAGGGCTTTAACAAACAACCCTTACAACAGTGACTAGCCACCTCATATCATTGTACTTAGGGCACTTAAGCATGCTGCCCAAACTCAACTAGTTGAACAGACTTTTCACCTTATCACCTTCAGCACTTCTCCACGATTTTCCCCTCCTTTCTTAACTTCATGACAACCCGAACTTTTGTCCCTATAGCTCGCACTTCTATTCACACTACTCCAAGATTCGGCCCTCTTTTCTGTTCAGACTATACTTAGAAACCCTATGCAAGAGCACTGAAATTCTACAGCCCTAATCACAGAGTTAAACTAGTCTTTTGTCTCACCGTTCTAGGGTCTCGATCTTCTTTTATGTGCACAAACCTTGAGCAAATATTACATACTTTTGAACAGACTTCCAACATGGTTGAGCATGCATAGAAGCAGAGTTAAAATTGGAAACTAGGGCCAAATTCCACCTTGGGACATCTCATATGATGGAGATGATTATTGCATTGGATTCCTCTTTTCGAGAGGTCCAATTTTGATATAAAGATCATCTCATTCAGATAAGTAGAAGCGGAATTTTGAATTTATTCTCTCTCGCACACAAATTTCCAAGGTCGACCTCAGTCAAATGTAGGCTCAAAGACCCCAATGGATGTGTCTCCTCACCCTCAACGAATTGTATAAATAGGAGTGACCTCTCTCCTCATTTGGACATCACTCACTCACATATCCTTCTCTCTCCTCACATCAGATTGGTTCATACAACTTGGGTTCTTCTCTCTCTCTCTCTCTCTCTCTCTCTCGCACGTGTGGTAGGAGGCCGAAAATTTTAGAGTCAAGTATAGGCTGAAATTTCAAAGTGCAGACCAACATTGACCAGGGGTTGTTTGACTGTCTTTGACTGTGCTTTTCTGGGTAGAATTCCGACCTCTTGATGCCGCATTCTTTGGCACAAAAGCCAAGGGTTGACTGAGTTTTTGTGGACTGTTTTGGGTTGACTTTGACCCTTCTTGGAGGCCTAATTGGATTGTTATTGACCGAGCTTCTTGGAGGAAGTTTTGTAGCTAATTAGACCAGTGTTGACTTTCTGGTTAGGGCTACAGTTGACTGCTATTGACTGTTAATTTTGACAAAGGTGTCTTGACTGTGTATTGGGCAAGTAAATTTGATCTATGTACTCTCTCTCTCTGTTGAACTATTGAATAATAATAAGAAAATTTGATCAAAGGGTTTTCCCCACATTGGGGTTTTTCCTTGGCATCCGACAAATCTTGTATCCTCTTGTCTTGGCTTGTCTTCTGCACTTGTTTTTATGTTCTATCTGCATTTACTGTCAATATGATTAAATTAATGTGATTGATACTGGAAATAATTGGAAATTATCTTCAGGTTGATAAGGAACATTGAAGTAAATTGTGCTAAGCATAGAACATACCATTGTTATCTAAAATTAACATGGTATTAGAACTCAGATGAAGACAAAGCCCAAGCAAGAGTGAGGAAAAGCAATCACTAAGGGAGGTTGTTGGACAAGGACTTGGAACTAATCCCAATGACGACTACATCTTACTTCAACTCCGAGGACAAGCTTAAGGACAAATCCGACTATCATGCATGGAAGATGTCTCTAGATTTGACTTTGGAAGAAAATGATTCCATGGAATATGTCAAAGGAAGAGTAGTGGGACCTCCTTCAAATGCATCACTGCCACACAAACAAAGTACAAAAAAAGCGAGGTTAAAGCTAAGAAAAATATTGTTGATTCTATTCACAAGCCTTTGGTTGCTTATATTTCTGATTTAGAAACATCTGAGGAGATGTATGACAAGTTGGTTGGAAGTAAATAATGCAAATCAAGTTCTCTTTCTCAAGAACAAATTGAAAGACATCAAGATGGATAGTGGAGAATCCATTCACTCCTACTTCATGAGGATTACCGAAATCAAGAATGATCTCCTAACTGTTGGAGAAGTTGTTGGTGATAGAGAGCTCACTCTTATTTCACTTGAAGGCCTTACAAGAGAATGGGATGTGTTTAACACTACCATCCTCAACAATCATAGGATTCCGAGATTTGATGAATTATTGGCTAGGTGCACTCAAGAAGAAATTATGATGATGGAAAGAGACAAGCCCTCAAATGGAAACAATCCCACCGCCTTCTCCACTCATGCTAAGAGGAAGAACAATGTTGATCCAAGAAGAAAAGGTCAAGGGTTCAAGCCAGGATTCAAAGCAAGAAGAAAAGGAAGATGCTTCACTTGCAACAAGTTTGGACATTTTGCTAGAGAGTGTCCTCACAAGAAGGATACTCCAAGAGATGATGAAAACCATAGCAACAACTACAAGGGCAATGGAAATCAAAGGAACAACAGGTTCAACAATAAAGGAAAGAGGAATGATCCCACTGCTCGAAATGGAAATGGTCGTCCTCCCAAGAAGTCAAGAAACTCCAGGTATGAAGAAGTTAATGTTGTACAAAAGAAAAAAGAATTTTATCTTATTTCTTCCCTTACCACCGCCTCTCCTCCAGACACATTGGATCATTGGTTGATTGATAGTGGTGCCTCAAGGCACTTCACTGGGTACAAAGACGCCCTCCCAAATTTGATTAAAAAGAAGACTAATATGGAGATTATACTTGGGGATAATGCCACTTATCTTGTGAAAGGAATTGGGACTATTACTCTTCACTTAAATCAAGGTCAAACCCTTCACTTACAATATGTGTTGTATGTACCTGATCTGAAAAAGAACTTGGTCTCTATTTCTACGATGGAAGATAAAGGTTTCAAGGTGACATTCGTTGATGGGAAGGTTCGTGTTTGGCAAAAGAACCCGAGAGATGCATTCACTCTTGGATTCAAGGTTGAAGGTCTCTATCATGTTGGAGGATATCCATTAGGAGAAATGACCTGCGATACTTCTCTTCAATCTAAATTATGGCATCGAAGATTTGCTCACCTTCATTACAAACCCTGACCTGATGTAAGGAAGATGGTCACAGGGATGCCCGAATTCAAATTAGATCATGAAGGAGTGTGTCAAGGTTGTGCAGCTGAAAAACATACAAGGGGACCATTCCCCTCAAGTCAAAGTCAAACTTTTGATATTCTTCAATTGGTCCATTCTAATCTATCAAGCATGTTGCCCATAACATCTTTAGGTGGATATTTGTACTATGTAATTTTTGTGGATGACTTCTCTCGCAAAACATGGATCTATTTCTTAAAGAAAAAGGACGAAGTGTTCAAATGGTTTTGTTCTTTCAAAGCCTTGGTCAAGAATCAAACAAGGAAGAAGATCAAAACATTAAGGACTGATAATGGGACCGAATTTGAGTCAAATGAATTCAATGACTATTGTAGAGAAGTTGGCATTAAGAGGGAGACCACTATTGCATATACTCCTGAACAAAATGGTGTTGCGGAAAGGAAGAATCGATCTATCATAGAAGACACTCGTGCCGTGCTTCATGATCAAGTCCTACCGAAGTTCTTATGGGGAGACGCTGCCAATTTCGTTGTGTATGTTCAAAATAGATGCCCAAATCAAGCATTGGACTTCAAGACACCCAAAGAAATTTTCACCAGTAAGAAACTTAATGTTTCTCATTTTAGAATTTTTGGTTGTCCCGTATATTTTCATGTGCCTAAAGAGAAAAGAAACAAACTAGATGCATCTGGGAAGAAAGGAACATTTGTGGACTACAGTGAAACTTCAAAGGCATATAGACTCTATGTGCCTAGTTAAAGAGAAGTGGAAATAAGTCATGATGTCACTTTCGATGAAGATTCTGCCCCTAGGAAAGTCTGAGACCTTCCTATCCCTAGGAAGGACAATGATGATGATCCAGAAAAGAAATATGAATCTCCGACAGATGATCTGATGCCCGATGTTGAAGATCCAATGGATCCCATTGATCCACCTCCTAGTGAGCCCTCTATTTCAAGAAAAAGACCTTTGAGGCTCAAAGATACTTTTGAAGATGCTGAGAAACATATTGCATTGAGGGGACATTTCGTGAGAGCAAGAGGCCAAACAGGTACCTAGGGTACTTAGCTGCCATGAGTACCATTATACAATATGAGCCATGTACATTCGAAAAAGCCATGAAATGCCAAGTTTGGAAGGATGCGATGAAACTTGATGTTTCTCATTTTAGAATTTTTGGTTGTCCCATATATTTTCATGTGCCAAAAGAGAAAAGAAACAAACTAGATGCATCTGGGAAGAAAGGAACGTTTGTGGACAACAGTGAAACTTCGAAGGCATATAAAATCTATGTGCCTGATTAAAGAGAAGTGGAAATAAGTCATGATGTCACTTTCGATGAAGATTCTGCCCTTAGGAAAGTCCGAGACCTTCCGCTCCCTAGGAAGGGCAATGATGATGATCCAGGAAATCAGGATGAATCTCCGACGGATGATCCGATGCCCAATGTTGAAGATTCGATGGATCCCATTGATCCACCTCCTAGTGAGCCTTCTACTTCAAGAAAAAGACCTTTGTGGCGCAAAGATACTTTTGAAGATGTTGAGAAACATATTGCACTAAGGGGGACATTTCGTGAAAGCAAGAAGTCGAACAAGTACCAAGGGTACTTAGCTGCCATGAGTACCATTGTACAATATGAGCCATGTACATTCGAAGAATCCGTGAAACACCAAGTTTTGAAGGATGCGATGAACGAGGAATACGAGTCGATCATGAAGAATGATGTATGGGATGTGGTTCCTAGACCCAAGGACAAGTCAGTGGTCACTTCAAAATGGCTCTACAAAGTCAAACATGGAGTTGATGGGAGTATTGAAAAGTTCAAGGCCCGGTCCATTGCTCGAGGTTTCCCAAAAGGAAGGAGTGGACTATGATGAGATATTTGCACCGGTTGCCTGATATACCACCATTTGTTTGATCATAGCCCTTGTTGCCTCGCAAGGATGGCGCCTACACCAAATGGATGTCAAAATTGTTTTCTTGCATGGCTCGCTTAAGGAGGAAGTCTATGTAGAATAACCCCAGGGGTTCAAAGTTCAAGATCATAAGACACATGTATGCAGGTTGAAGAAAGCCCTCTATGGGTTGAAGCAAGCCCCAGGGCTTGGTATGAGAGGATTGATAGCTATCTTATAAATTTGGGATTTACAAGGAGCGATGCTGACCTGAACCTATACTTCAAGGTTGAAAAGTACAGGCCTCTCATTCTAGTCCTTTTTGTTGTGGGGAAAAGTATCCGATGCGGATGACACTAACCCTTCTAAAGGTGACAGTCTTTAGCAACAACTGAATGATAAAGTTTTCATGTTCCACTTTATGAAAGTACAGAGAGAATAGTAAGAAGGTCAACCAACCTGGTGTCTTGCGCTTAGTCGATCCTTGTCCTTCTCTCTTTGTATCCTGCTCCCAGCTCTTTGCTCTCCTAGCCGATCCGGCTACATACAGATCCTGTACAAAACAAGAGAGCGAACTACAAGATACATGTACTCATAACTGAAGCATGGATTAGGGTGCATCAAATATACATGTAAACACAAAGCATCTATGTAAAACAAGTATATAGGAGAACATGCAAACTTTATTGATAGAAAGTAACAGGATTCCAGAGGAAGTTACAACCAATGATGTTGGATCCAATCTAGCAGCACTTCCTCGGCAGCAAGAACTCTCCTCTTCACCTCTAGTAAAACAATCACCCAATAATCCTGGCAGTATACCAACAGCACCTCCTTGCTTATACAAAATTCCAGCCTCCTTAGACCTCATAGAAGAGCTCTATATATAGGAGGGAAGAGGAAAGGATGAGTCAGCTGGAGGCTGGCATATAGCTGACTAGTGTCCTCTCCATCTTCAGTTAATCTTCAGTTCGTGTGTCCACTTGGAGATCCTTGCTTACACATGGTGATCAAGTACCTCTTACTCATCACAGGGCGAATCTCATGAACCAAGTGTCATTTTGGAAGCTTCCTGGGCAATTGACACCTTGCAGGATGACTGTGCCACTTGGCCAATCTCGCCCAGCGCAGGTAGCCTTCATTGTTTTTGACTTCCAGCGCAGGTACAGAGTGGGACAGTTGCAATACAGCGCAGATGCTCAGTTAAGCAGCTGACATGATCCAAAATAAGCCTGTTTTGAAGTGTTTTCAGGTGGAGAACTGATTGGAAGTGCTGTTGTTTGATGACCTTGTTCTTTTAGGGGTAAGAACAACATATTTAGGGACTGAGGATCCCTGTAATTATTGACATTCCATGCTCCTTGACGCGAGGCACAAAAATGTCTATAACAGTTGCCCCCTAAAGTATGAGGCCGTTTATCGGGTGAAATGCTTTAGCTAGAGGATCCGAAGTTCGTTCCAGTGCTGAGGAGAGTGCCCTGTAATACAATACAATACAATACATTATTTTTCATTCATCATTATTCTCATGATCTAGCTGAGGCGGGCATTCCCATGCTCAGCTTTCTATAAATACATTTTGGTACATATGACAGACGATCGTCTGAAGATAGACTGATAATTTTCTGCTGAAACTATCATCCTTTGAATAGGATGATCATCTGCTGCAATGATGTACATGGCAAATGTTTTTATATTTCCTGAATATATATCACAGCCCGGATGGATGAAACTAGATCCGGGGTCTTCAAACTCGTTCGATCTTCACTCTAAGTACAAGTCGATCCATGTGAGAATTGCGCTGAAGTCGAACATGGAAAGACATCGCTTGATTACCGGTCAATAATGAAAACCGTTAACAAGCGCGAGAGGGATCACCAATAATGACGATGACCCTCAAGGTACTGCAGTACAATTCACGTGGCGTGAAAAAGGACTTGGCGTCGAACGCCACCCAAAATCTTCTGGTCGAAGGTCATTGATGTATACCTGTCGCCGGAAGTGAGAAACTTGCCATTGAGGCATGCAAGCTTCAAAGTACTGATGGGGGTGTTCCTAGATCAACTTCTTGGATAATGAGCTGAAGTCGACAAGAAGCGATCCGTCAAAGGAGGGCCTTAATGAATCCCACATCAATGACACGGAACGGAGCTAATGACTTTAGTGGAGGTGAAAACAAACTGTGAAATATGATTCAGGGTGGCGATCATGAATGGATGAAGGATAATGTATGGTAGTGGATGGGACACGGTTGACACTTCCAGAATGACCCCTCTTGAACATATAACGACACTGATGCGATGGATCGGTAGCATTACCCCAAATGTGGATGGTGTGGCGAGGACCATGGTGATGAGACCGGTGAATGAAACAACCCAACCCGATAAGGTACGGAGGAAAAGTGTCATGTCCAAGAGTGATTTGCTACCTTTAAACTTTGATGTTCTCCCAATTTTTCCCCAGTCATTTCTGACCAGTACCTCTTTATTTTTGTCAAGCTTGAGGAGGATAACATATGCTTGTTCTATAACCTGCCCTTCGGGCAAGCCCATCGCTATGATTTAACGAGCCTAGCGATAGGGAAACTCGTTCTCGTCTAAAGACAAGTTTGTCGCTATTTAATCATTTTAACGAGTCTAACGACAAAGAAAACTCGGTCCTTTTCATTTTTAGAGAGTCTAAAAAGGTACAGAAAGTTAACTCCATAATTCCTTTTTCGTCAGCAAATCCCTTAAGTCCGAAAAAGTATAAAACAATACAGAAGGGATGGCTGTTCGGTACTTTTAACGAGCCGAACAAGACAAGCGCTCGATCCTTTTGTGCAATAATCCCTCAGGTCCAAAAAGATTAAAATTTAGAGGAGGGATAGCGTTCCGGTCATTTAACGAGCTGGAAGGCCAAAACTCGGCAAACTTTTCATATTTTACGAGTCAGTGAAAAGAGCTGAAAGAAGACTCGTCTTTTGAGGAACGAGTGATAAACAGGGATAGCTACAGATTCCAGGTACAGGTTGGAATTTTCCAATCACGGCAGTGTCACAAGGATGGCTAGGTGAAATCACTCTTCGCAGCTGTTTCTCAAAAGAGGTAAACACACAAATGGAAGTGAATGATCGACCAAATGAACAGTGGAGGTGATGGATGAAAACACGATCAAGGTTCTTATGGCTGATGAATTTACGATCTCAAAAGGTTATTTACCGGTACTGGGTTCATTTTTTAAAGAGCTTGAATGCGCCAAAACACTGCTCAAAAGCTTATGTTTATTTTTTAACGAGCATGAACTATGACGCTAAAACTGCTCGGATCTTTGCATGCCCCCAGCATCATAATGACGCATGTCAAAGGAGGGTGCCCCCCAAGCTTCATTGCAATCAACTCGGTGATTGGAATGAAGGTTTACCTTTGAATTTTGAAAAGGGGATTTGTTTCATTTTTTAATGAGGTTGACATAATAGAAGAACTATCCTCATGACTCCTTGTTTCATTTTTTAACGAGGTTGACACGAGATAAGAACCGTCCTCAGAGCCCACTGTATTTACAGTATTTCCATTAGGGCGACGATCCATGCTGACAAAATATTTAGGAATCTTCCGAATCCGTTGGATATAGAAGAATTCATATTGTAGGTTTCCACTGTGGCTACTTCCGCCAGATCACCTGCCGGCGGTAGGGCAAAAGTACCCATTAAGGCTGGGTCTTTTAGGAGACCTACTCCAATATTTTGAAGTGAATGATTACTCTCATGGATCATTGTGCTGCTTCCCGTAACTTGAGAACTGTTGGGGAGAAACGTTTGTTGGTCGACGATTGTAATTTTTCCTTGAAAAGGAAATACAATCCTTCTGAAGTAGGTCGACACAACTGCGGCCATGGCATATATCCAAGGCCTTCCCAGTAGGATGTTGTAATCGAGATTTCCGTCGATTACTTCAACATCAACTTCTATTGTTTTGCCCCCTAGTTCGACTTGCAAGTTACTTAGAATTCCGTATGGAGTATATGATCGTCCATCAAATGCTTTTAATGTCGTCGACGATTTCGACAAGGGTGGTGAGCCTAAATTTTTCCAGCAACTCATCGACATAAGACATGTAGATGCCCCCTCATCAATAATTGCTCGATGAACAATTTTGTTGAGGGCTTTCACTTTAATAAGGAAAGCTTGTTGAGCTGGTAACTTAGGGTCATATCCTTTATGGTCAAAGGCCACAAGATTGGAATCCATTGGACCAATCCCACTTATAGCTGATAATAAAGCTTGCTCTTGGGAGGTGCAATTTTGCGGTACCTCAAGTGTCGACATAGCGGACGGCGATTGGGCCAGGTCCTCTATTATATTATAATTCTGTGCTATTTCAGCACGAGGATTAAATGTCGATTTGTGTACTACTCCCTCTGGCGAGTTTATTATCGGCTTAGGAACGATGGGTGGCACAACTTCGTTCAAAGTTGTTGTCGAACTACTAGGTTGTTTATCAGCCTTGTTATTCGACCGCTGAGGATTCCGGTAACCTTTATCCCTTGTCAAAGCATTATTCTGCTGCTTTGAGGTGGACAACATAAGCACTTGGGATCGGGAAGCATTTTGATTGGCAACCAGATTTTGACCAGTATTAGGAAACGGATCAGTCAACACAGCTGAGGTTTTTGGACTCTTAAAGAATCTTTTAAGCTCAGCTTTGCATGGACAATCTGCTGTCCAATGATCCTCATCGCATATATGACACCCCGAAGGGGGTTTCCCTTTCTTTTTCTTCTTGCCCCCTGGTTGCTTCAGTTGTTTGCCCTTGTCGTCCGACACAACACTTACTTCCGAGGCAAGAAGTTCTTCATTTGCATTTTGATTCGAAGTCTTACGGGTTTTCTTAGACGAATCCCGTGTTGACTTTGCGTTTGCAGTGCCAATCACACCGTCGCCGGCATGAGAGTCACTATTTGATCCAGGAGGGGGAGGAATTGAAAATTCCGGTCTAAGGGCGTCAGGTATCTTGTCATAGAGCGTGCCAGACTGAGTATATACTAAGTCTAAATACTGGGCACGAGCAATAACTTGCTCCTCTGTTACGACGCCTCCCTTGGCCACATCTTCTGTTATTGCCGGCAGAAGCGACTTTATAAACCACTCAGCTAATAGCTGATCTGGAACATAGGTTTTTACCATTCTGCGACGACGACGCCACTCATGTATATGATCTGATATATGTGTGGCCGTTGTCTGCTTGAAATTGGTCAAGATTTCTGTTCCAGTTTCGTACCTTATAGGTAACTGAAAGTGTGTTAAGAAAGTCGTGGCTAGGGAGCTAAAATTGTCGAAAGAGGCTCTAGGTAATTCAATATACCATTTGGCCGCCGGACCAGTCAATGTCCTCTGGAAAAGGCGAAGCCTTATTGAATCATCATTCAAGGTATTCGACGAACACCACAGATGGAATGTCATCACATGATTCGACGGGTCTTCGCCCGGATTTCCATTGAATTTAGGAATGTCCGAAGGAAGTTTGTGAGGAATCGCTGGCCACCAATGGGCATAGGCGATTGGATCGTTTGTTAATCGATGTAAATCTGGTAATTCTAAGGTTGCCACGAATGGCAACTGCTGATTCAGGTTTGGTGAGGCGTACCCAGGATATGATGGAATCGCCTGAGCAGTAGGTCTTTGCGCACCAGCATAATGCAACTGATGTTGATATGACTGATATGGTTGGTGGGCTTGGCCACTGTAAAGTGGTTGGTTTAACCCGTTCTGAATATAGGGTTGCCCACTATTTGCAAAGATCTGTTGCTCAGATCCCTGGTACACCTGTTGAAACTGAGGTTGTTGGTATTGCACCATCCATGGTTGTGAAGCCATGTTTTGCTGTGCGACACTAACCGACGGACCAAGATGCGGGGTTATAGTCCCCATTTGTATCTGTGTCGTCCCGGCAATTGGCGATTGTGGTTGTGTTGCGGGGTCAATAGGCTGTTGCATTACAACTTGGGGTTGACATACAACAGGCATCGATTGAACTTGCGACACGGTTACAATTGCTGGCGTCGTCGGGATACTAGACATAGGTACAGATTGTTGCATAGAATATACAACTCTCGGTTGTTGGGGTAACATAGGCACCCAACCACTCGTCGTTACTTCAGTCAAACCTGAATGCGGTTGATAACTGCCGTATGGGTATCCCCCCGAAAGGGGAAGTGAAAAAGCATATTGCCCCCCATACGGTAACAATCCGGAGCTCAAGGGTATAGATGGCCTTTGAGGACTGGATGGTCCAAAATGATTCCCAAAGGGGTCAATTTGTCTAGTTTCAACATAAGAATTACCGGGTATTATACCGGAAGAACAAACTGGAACAGACCAAGTTGTCATAATAGTCCCTGGGTGGACTCCTTCTAGCTGATGAGAGCTAGTCGGGACGGCTGGTATGCCGGCAAACATCGTTGGAATGGTAGCAGGAGCTTCTGCTGTCGCTGTGTCGTTTGGCACAGTCCTAGATGTCGACGGTTGTTCAGACATTTTAAGTCTATCCAATAAACTTCCTAACGATTCTTCAGGAACTTCCAGTGGCGATAGACAAACTTCTGATGCAGAAGGAAAAAGAGTGGTACCTACTCCAAAATGAATTGGAGTATTTGCTTGCTGGTCCTCTACGATTTCCTCTATTGCAATCAGACCAGGAGGAAGAGGCAGACCGTCAGGTCCGTAAAAGATTTCTGGTGCCGAAGAAGGGGTTGCTTCGACAGCGACAGTTGTTTGAACAACAAGACTCTGTGGACCGGTTTCAGATGGAACTGGTTCAGTTATGCAAGTACTTGTTTTCAGACTAGGATCAGTACAACTGTCCTTCTGTTGCTGTTGAACTTCTTCAATAGAGGCAGGGATTCCAGAAATATTGGGAGTGACCAGAATCTCGGATGTTGTTGGAACTTCCGTTCTAACTTTAAAAGGAGATTTTGACCTGGTCAAGCGAGTTCGCTTCGTCCGTACTACTCTCGGTTCCGGAGACAAAGGTGGTTGACTCGCAAGTCTCCCTGAACGACGGGGTTTTAATTGACTTTCCTCCACGGTTGCGGATTACTTGATCAACTAAAATACAAAAAAGGGGATTATGTTTCCGTATTGAATGAATTTTATTAGACGCTTTTAGACACAACTTTGCTTTTTCATGTTTTAAGAGTCGAGAAAAAGCTAAAGATGACTCTAGTCGCCTTCGATGTATTAACGAGCCCGAAGTGACAAATGCTCGGTTGGACCTTTTCAATTATAGAGTTTGAAAAGAGCCAAAAGAAACTGCTCTGGAGATCTAGGCAGAGGGTGTGCCAAACCTTTCGCGAAACCACAGAATACGTTTTACGGTACGGGTGGTCGATCTTCGTGAATGCTGTGTTCACTGCATCGCGATCAGTAGGGCGGTCGACACGGCTTCCTAAGGATAAAGGATAATTGCCTATAGGGGTCTCCCAATATACGCGACGGTACGCGGGAGCTCAAATCCGTATTAGTGCTATCGTCCCTCAGGAGGAATCACCCACCTTCGTAGAGATCGACAGTCACTACGTTTAACGACGCCGGAACACGTCTCTACCTAGACCTCTATTGTGAGCGTTATGTTACAATGCATTGTTAGATTCATTCAATATATTTTAAGTTGATCTTGTTTATCAGTTTGTCTTTCAGGATCACCACGAGATGTATTGGTACAAATTCCTAAATGCAGCTAAAATGATAAGCAAGCTTTCACAATCTTTTTAGCTTTGAAAATCCTAGCTACTGAAGGGAGAGAAAAACAATATCTTTCCACACAGAGCACAAAGCACAAACTAATGCACTTTCTCCTAGATCAAACACCCAAACTTATCAAAAATGCAAATGCAAGATGCATGTATTTCTTTTCTTTTCCTTTAATGTTGATGCTAACAAAAGGAAAACTGTTGTATGACTTTCGAATTCAATTTGAAGTGTAAACAAACAAGTATTGTCTAAATGAAAAGACGCTTTACAGGTACTTGTTTTACACTAAAAATGTATGAATTCAAACCATAAAGCAAAAAACAAACCAACTCAAACAGCCATGAACAGTAATAACACTAACTCATAAGATCGCAAAGATACTTTTACAGCTCAGGATCTAAGAGGCCACAGCTACTAGGTTCGCTTTTCACAATGGGAAATTGTAACTGAATCAAGAAATACTGAAAGAACGTTTACAATTTCATCACACAACTGAGGCGGAATAAAGTCAAGGAGAAGTGGTCTACAGCAAATACAATGACCAGCAAGCAATCAGCCAAAAACAAGTGCAAACAGGGCCAAGACACAAAAGGAAGACTGAGCAAGACAAGGGCTAACTGGACCAGCGCAGGTTCTAGTCTGCCAATCTCACTCTCAGCGCAGTTCCCGAAGGGAGCACCTGCGCTGTAATGCAGGCTGCCTGTGTACAGCCTGCACTGACTCACGAGAGTTACGTCTGCTAAGAATTCCGGGTCATAAAAAGCTCAAAAATGCACTGTTTTTACTGAAATAAAAAGCTATAGGTCAAGTACAGGCTAAGGGATGATCAAGAGGATGAAGATCTATCACAAAGAGTAAAGATTCATCTGTAGATTAGCTCTTTAAATCTTGAATTTGCTCAGCAAAGGAGCAAGAGTAGCAGTCCCTCTACTTCGCTTTTGATATAGTCAAAAGCTTTTCGATTTGGTACTCTTTTCTTCAAGAAATGAATAGCAAAATACTACAAACACCAACAAGATACTAGGCTCCCCAGCGGAGTCGCCAGTTTGTTGTGGGGAAAAGTATCCGATGCGGATGACACTAACCCTTCTAAAGGTGACAGTCTTTAGCAACAACTGAATGATAAAGTTTTCATGTTCCACTTTATGAAAGTACAGAGAGAATAGTAAGAAGGTCAACCAACCTGGTGTCTTGCGCTTAGTCGATCCTTGTCCTTCTCTCTTTGTATCCTGCTCCCAGCTCTTTGCTCTCCTAGCTGATCCGGCTACATACAGATCCTGTACAAAACAAGAGAGCGAACTACAAGATACATGTACTCATAACTGAAGCATGGATTAGGGTGCATCAAATATACATGTAAACACAAAGCATCTATGTAAAACAAGTATATAGGAGAACATGCAAACTTTATTGATAGAAAGTAACAGGGTTCCAGAGGAAGTTACAACCAATGATGTTGGATCCAATCCAGCAGCACTTCCTCGGCAGCAAGAACTCTCCTCTTCACCTCTAGTAAAACAATCACCCAATAATCCTGGCGGTATACCAACAGCACCTCCTTGCTTATACAAAATTCCAGCCTCCTTAGACCTCATAGAAGAGCTCTATATATAGGAGGGAAGAGGAAAGGATGAGTCAGCTGGAGGCTGGCATATAGCTGACTAGTGTCCTCTCCATCTTCAGTTAATCTTCAGTTCGTGTGTCCACTTGGAGATCCTTGCTTACACATGGTGATCAAGTACCTCTTACTCATCACAGGGCGAATCTCATGAACCAAGTGTCATTTTGGAAGCTTCCTGGGCAATTGACACCTTGCAGGATGACTGTGCCACTTGGCCAATCTCGCCCAGCGCAGGTAGCCTTCATTGTTTTTGACTTCCAGCGCAGGTACAGAGTGGGACAGTTGCAATACAGCGCAGATGCTCAGTTAAGCAGCTGACATGATCCAAAATAAGCCTGTTTTGAAGTGTTTTCAGGTGGAGAACTGATTGGAAGTGCTGTTGTTTGATGACCTTGTTCTTTTAGGGGTAAGAACAACATATTTAGGGACTGAGGATCCCTGTAATTATTGACATTCCATGCTCCTTGACGCGAGGCACAAAAATGTCTATAACACTTTTTGTGCATGGTCTCTTTCTGACGAGTGATGGCCCTCTCATTCATCAATGCAAGAGGGAGTTGGCTTCCGAATTCGAGATGAAGAACTTAGGATTGATGCACTACTTCCTAGGACTGAAGGTCTAGCACAATCCAGGTGAGATTTTCCTTTCTCAAGGAAACTACATTATGAAGTTGCTTGAGAGATGTGGGATGGTGGATTGCAAGTCAGTGTCTACGCCGATGGAACTCAATTTCAAAAAGCTATGTGGAAGTGTTGTTGAGCCCGGATTAGCAAACCCTTTTGAGTATCGTCAACTTGTGGGGGCCTTGATATTCTTGGTCAACTCCCGTCCTGACATATGCTTCGTTGTGAACACGTTGAGTTAATTTATGGTCGAGCCTCATCGCATCCATTGGATTGCTGCTAAGAATCTCAAGATATCTCCAAGGCACAATCCACTATGGTCTGAGATACACTTCCGAGAATTTGAGGCTACATGGATATACAAATGTCAATTGGGCTGGCAGTGTGGTGGATTGTAAGAGCACGTCTGGGTGTTGCTTCTCTTTGGGGTTTGCTTCAATATCTTGGATGAGTAGGAAGCAGAAATCGGATGCATTAAGCACCGTCGAGGCCGAATACATTACTACGGGTATGGCTTGTTGTGAAATTGTTTGGTTAAGGAAGCTCTTCAGTGAGCTATTTGAGCAAGTGTTAGATACCACCGTGATCTTCTACAACAACCAGAGTGGGATTCGCCTATCGGAGAATCCCATGTTCCACGGCTGCTCCAAGCACATTGATATCAAGTACTACTTTATTGGGGATATGGTACAACAGGGAGCAATAAGGCTCCAACACATCAGGACAGATGAGCAAGTCATAGACATTCTCACGAAGCCCTTGGGGAAGGTCAAATTCTTAACCTTTCGAGAGAGATTTGGAGTCGTGGAAAGACCCGCATATGAGCGTCCCGTATGAGTTGGACACTGAGCTCTGGGAGCTCTTGGGGGCTTGGGGTACTTCTTGGAGCTATGAGCAACCATAGGGTGATTGGTTCAGCTTCCCCTAGTGGTGCACTATGTACAGGGTGAGTGGTTCACCTTCCCCTACGATTGTCATATGCATAGGATGAGTGATTCACCTTCTCCTATGACATATGAGCAGGATGAGTGGTTCACCTTCTCCTGTCGATGCCCCAGCACACATCCTACCCATGGAATCTAGGACTCATGGGGAGTACCTCTCATCTGGACAATGAGTTGGGAAAAGTAGTTAGGGACCATAGCACTATTGATGGACGCATCATGTACTGTCAAACTTCCTATGAATAGGATGCATGGTGTTCAACAACTTGATCTGGGATCAAGGACTAACTTTTGTTAGTGGAGAGTTGTAAGGTCTTGTGACTCACTCTCGATCACTTCTTCTTCATTATTACTTCATGGTTCAGCATAGCAGTGATGACAGAGATGGTACATGATGACAGGATGGCATGATGATGATAGATGGATTGGCAGGTGGAATTCTCCCTAGTTGAGAGGGAGTGTTAAAATTGGCAACTAGGGCCAAATTCCACCTTGGGACAACTCATATGATGGAGATGATTATTGCATTGGATTCCTCTTTTCGAGAGGTCCAATTTTGATATAAAGATCATCTCATTCTGACAAGCAGAAGTGGAATTTTGAATTTATTCTCTCATGCACAAATTGTCAAGGTTGGCCTCAATCAAATGTAGGCTCAAGGAGCCCTCTGAATGTGTCTCCTCGCCCTCGATGAATTGTATAAATAGGAGTGACCTCTCTCTTCATTTGGACATCACTCACTCACACATCCTCCTCTCTCTTCACATCAGATTGGTTCGTACATCTTGGGTTATTCTCTCTCTCTCTCTCTCTCTCTCTCTCTCTCTCTCTCGCACGTGTGGCAGGAGGCCGAAAATTTCAGAGTCAAGTACAGACCGAAATTTCAGAGGCAGACCACCATTGACTAGGGTTTGTTTGATTATCTTCGAATGTGTTTTTCTGGGTACAATTCCGATCTCTTGAGGCTGCATTCTTTGGCACAAAAACCGAGGCAATTGAGGTTGTTTGACCTATGTTGACTGCAAGGTTGTTTGACCGCAATGTTGACTAAAGTTTGACCAAGGTTGACTAAGTTTTTGTGGACTATTTTGGGTTGAAAGGCTGAATTGAATTGTTGTTGACTGAGCTTCTTGGAGTAAGTTTTGTAGCCGATTTAACCAACGTTGATTTCCTAGTTAGGGCTGCAATTGACTGCTATTGACTGCTGATTTTGACAGATCTGTTTTGACTTTATATTGGGCAAGTAAATTTTATCTATGTACTCTCTCTCTCTGCTGAACTATTGAATAATAATAAGAATATTTGATCAGAGGGTTTTCCCCACATTGGGGTTTTTCCCTGGCATCCGCCAAATCTTGTGTTCTCTTGTCTTGGCACGTCTTTTGCACTTGTTTTTATGTTCTATTTGCATTTATTTTCAATGTGATTAAGTTAATGTGATTACTACTGGAAATAATTGGAAATTGTCTTTGGGATGATAAGGAACATTAAAGTAAATTGTGCTAAGCATAGAACATAACATTGTTATCTAAAATTAACAAGCAGCCTTATCTATGACACAAATTAACATAGCAACTGGACCTATATCCCTACGCAAACAAGCCTTCATAAGGACACAAAGATAATAGACTTATATGTCCTCTTACTTGGGCATAACTTGGCCTTCAACAGACTTGAGATAGACCATAAACCCTCCAACTCGTCCCTCCTTTTAGACCTGTGACTACCTAAGGTTTTCGCTCTCCTTCTTGGATAGAAATCACTTGAGAAGATGCTTGCTTAGATGGATGCCAAATGGTCTCAATCTCATCTCTATTTATAGTGATCTTAGGTGTTGTCACTTTCCACCAAGGGTCATGTCTCTTAGGTCAAGCCAACTTCAACCTACACACAAAAGCCCCACTAACATTAGAAAAAAAAAAAATTCATTTTGTCATCGCCCACACCATTGAAGCCTTAGGTGCCCCTTAGTCCATCAAGGGTATCCCTCATGCATTTAATGATTAAACAATCAATTTCTACCTGGGTCTTTCACCCACTGCTTTGGGTACAAAGCCCACCACTTGGTTACACTGCCCACAAACCATGTTTTGTGGGTCAACTCCTCACAAACCCAGTACCCCAAGGGTTGTGGGAGTACCTCCCAAGCTACACATTTCAATAGTTACAAGCCATTCCTATACCTCAAATCAATAAAATAATGCTATAAAATCCCACACATGTGGGTTGATGTCCTCCAAAATCATGATGTCATCTCCTTTTTAAAATTCCCCCCCTCAATCATAAGCCTGAACAATTGCCATGTCTAAACATTCTCATTCTTTTTTACAACCAGCCTAGATCCATCTTAACTCTAGATCTACCGAGCATAGAGAGGGACCAAATCTCTTGAGACGCAAAAAATTTTTAGAGTGAAAAAGGATTTGATCCCTCTTGGCACTCGATCCCTCTTGGCACTCAGTAGATCTGGAGTTAAGATGGATCTAGACTGGTATAATATATATGTAGTTGACATTGAAATATTCACGTTCTTCACATTACATTTAATTATTTCTATTATTAATATTTTCTAAATATTACATGTAAAATCTATATTAAGCATTGAAAGAATTACAAATATCCCTTATACATTGAATTAGAAAGCATCTATTAATGGAATAATAATTCTCTCAATCTTTCTCTCTCTATATATGTTTCATGTTAAAATCTTTTGCTCAACATGGGTATTGAAATATTCTATTTATAACCTACGCTAAACTTTTTTTTGTTATTGGTATTTTTAAAATCTTATATATCAACTCCAAATTATAAACAAAATGAATTACACATCTCCTTAGTTATGGAAAGTGAAAATATAAGATTTTTTTTAATTTAAATTACTTTATTTTTCTCTATATAAAGTGGATATAAAATTATGTTATTTAATATAGACATTGTAATATTTTACAAAAAAAAAAATTGTTATTAAGATATTTTTGTTTTAAATATCACATTTAAACAGAGTGAATGTAGAATGAATTACATATTATGTAATATCAATAATACTATTTTCTGTCATCTCCATATTAAGTAGTGAAGAAATTACATTTCTTCTCATACTAAAAGGTAATTTTTTTTTACTTTCAGTTACTTTATATCTTTATATAAAGTTATGTAAAATTAAGGTGCAAATTGAAATATTTTAATTATGGCCGACATTAATTTATTTTGTTATTAATATTTTTAATTTGTTAATTTAAATTATTATCTTAATATTTGTAAATGTAACATTACGTGACAACATCTCTCCCATACTAAGTTGTAGAGTGTGTCTCGACGCAATCATCCCAACAACTGATTTGATTGATTTTGAGGAGACTAATTACTATGTTAGAATTCCTAAAAGCTAATGGAATTTTGATTGTGATAGGACTTCAAATATTGAAGCTTGATATTTAATATTGCCCCTATCAGGTGCAAAGTGAGAAGTTTGTTGAAGGGATCCAAGCTTGAGCTTTGGATTCTTCTATTCTTCAATAATTCATAGTTGAAAGGATACAAGCTAGAACTTTGGATTCTTTATGTGGTAGTTTCATTAGTTGACCACTAACCAGCTTCACTTAATTTGGTGGTTCTTGGTTGATCACTAACCATCTTCCATTGATATTTGTGGTTTTTGGTTTACCATTAATAATTTTCACTTGAACAATGTAGTGGGTTTGAATGACCACAAACCAATTTGATTTGAATGATATGGTGGTTTTGGTTTACCACTAACCATCTTTACTCCATCAATTTACTCCTTTAATGTGTAGGAAAGTTTCTTTTGTTAATGTGTTCCTCCCTTTAAGGTGTGGAGAGTACCATCTTTGACTTCAAAGAACATATAGAATTAAATTTGGGTCATGCCTAAAATCATTTGGAATAATTGATTGAAAGCTCTTTGCTTTGGTCATTTCTTCATGTAGCTATGTCTTTACCTTTGTCTTGACTAGTTGGTAATACTTATGCAACTTCTTTACTCTCCATCTCCAAAACTTTATCCATCCAAAATTAATTGCCTTCTTAACTTGCTTTTGCTTTTGGCATTTTTCAGATAAGTGATTTTCCTTCTCACAATGAAGATAAGGATGGAGATTAAAACACGCACTCTCCATATGAACAACTCTTTGACAATGTTGGCACTTATTACCAATATTCTAAACATCTTCAAGAAATTTAGTGCTCACAAACTGAACTGGTTTGGAGTAATTTGGAATATGAAAAATGGTGCCTTTTTCATACCTAATCTATGTTGACTTTTGTTGAGTGATGATTCTTCGCAAGGTCTAACAAACACCCAAAAAGATCACTTTGTTTTTCTTTTGCTTCTTCACATTTTTTGTTACTAATGTTGCCATTCCTTGCTTCTTCTTGTGACTCATCTTCAATAATTATTTCCTTCATCAATTGGCTACATGATTCCATATCCATGAGGTCTTTTATATCACAAGCAACATCAACTATCTGTATCATGTCTTATGAGTCCCAAGTCACATAAATCTTTTGAATGATCTCATTTGTATCACCCGTTGCATTAATTTTTTTAATAAGCTCCTCTATCTTACAACTTACATCAACCTTTCGGATGAGTTCATCAAGTCACAAGTTGCATTATTCTTTTGCATGAGATCCTTGGTGTCACAAATTGCATCAAACTTCTATATGATATTGTTTGTTGTGGATTTTGCATCAAACATGTCATCAATTTTATTCTTCCTCCTAATTTTATCGAAAGTGCATCAACCAATTGATCCTTCGTATCTATTTGACTTTGAAGATCAATAAGCCAAATATGCAATTCATTTTTATATTGTAATTCTTTGATTTCTTGAGAGGCATTTTGTAAATGCTTTCCTGCTTTCCCCATTTGCTATTTTTCACTTGACACACTCGCTTGTAGTAGCTGGCTTGATTATATGTTTATCTATCACAATCACTTGCACTTGCTTGTTTTATATCAATTTTATGCCACCTTAGGGTGTCAAGTACTACCAAACATGCACCCTAAAGCGTGGTTACAATGACTTGACTTTTGACCTCCTTATTCAATTTCAGGTAGGTCACAATTGATTTTTGACTTGAAAAACACTTTATAGCCTTGAGAGGATTTTGCAACTTTACTCTTTGTATATTCAAATTCAATCATTTATCCTTGAATTTAATGATCAATTTAACGCTTCAAAAGAACAAAGGAACAAAAAACAATTTACTTGTTCCTTGCATGCTTTTAATTCTCAATTGCAATCCACCTGTTGACCACTCCATGTCAACTACCCTATAGCAGTGTGCATTTTCGCAAGAAGATTCCATCATGCTCGGGCAGTAAATATTACCCAGATTTCATCATCATCATCAATCATCATTTTGCAAAAGTTGTAAACCCATTCTACATGTTTATAATGTAAAGGATCCTAGTAAGATCGTTTGCGTATGCAATAACCTAGGTAAGCCTACTTTTTTTGTGATAATTTCTATCCTAGGAGGTTTTTCATCTCACCGATTCATGTGTGTTTCTAAACACGGATGATCGGTGGAGTTTTTCCCCTTCAGCCTCACCCCAAAGCTAGGGTGGATTTTGTCGTCAAGATTTTAGGTAATTCCTAGTGTTCTAGTTGAGTCTTCTGTAAAGTGATTTGGGAATAATTTTAGTTAATTGGCTAAATTATTTTATTATGAACCACTTGGTCTACTAGATTATATTTTTGTCACAGAATTGGGTAAATCATTGAAGGTATATAATGAACAGGTGTTCCTCCTTCATGTATTAAATTGTAATATCTTGACATAAAAAATATTTTAGTGCATGGTCCCTCATATTTAGACACCATGGCAAAAATATTTGAGGGTCGAAAAAATTATTAATCCCCTCATGAGTCAATTAATTAAATTTCCTGGCAAAAACAAATTTAAATCTTAAGCCAGAAATTTAATTAATTTTGTGTCCTAAGAAAAATTAATTCTCCAAATTAAAAAATTTGTGGGTCTCAAATAAATTAATTTTTGGATCAAGAAAATATTAAGAGATTTTGGACCCTTGGGCCTTGATAGTTAAGTCAAAGTCAAATTTTTGAGGAAATCAACTCAAAATAATTAATTTTGAGTTGATTAAAATTCAATTAAATGAAAAATTCGAATTTCCTCAAAAATAAAATAATTTCGATGGAGGAGATTAAAAGATAATTATTTTTTTTTAACAGTCGAGATTACTTGACAGAGATCAAGCTAACTAGCCGTTGGAGAATTATTTTATAAATTAGAGGTCACATGTCATTCAAATCATCTGATCTTTTAGATTGTGTACTAGCTCTCGAAACTCTCTAGTAATATTTATGGAATAATATAACGCAAAAGTTTTTGGGGTTTTATTGATGGCAGTGTTCTTCAATATTTTATGGCAATATTGTTTTTAAAGTTCTACTGAATATTATCTATAAATTGTCGATGAATAGCTCTCATAGAAGAATCTATTCCACAGGTATCTTGCTTAGTTTATTGGATCTAAGGTAGTAATTTTAATTTGATTGAATTAGCAGGTATCTCTAATTCTTGAAGATTATATTGTTATTTTATATTTCTATCGATTTGACAATTTGATCTAATGTTTGCATAAATCATTCGTACTTAAAAAATTGGGCGTTTTGGGAAGTCCTCGGTTGGACCAACCGACTCTCGAGACATAAGATCTGGAGAGCCTTCCTGATTAAAATCCTAAGATTATTTGACGAACTTCTTCTTGCATGGATTTTTTGGGCTAGTACCTAAATTAAAAAATTTACTTATCTCTTAAAAATTGTGCTAAATAACTAGAATTGGCTAGAAAGAGTCTTAGATGTACAGATATGGGAGCGGAGTTAGACTCATGCTCCTCAAATCTGATAGATCTGTAAATTTAATTGTATAAAACTTTAGAAATTTTAAATTTTTTTGTAACTTGGGATTGGGTTTCAAATTTAATTTTTTGTATATATGTGGGGTTTGGGGTTTTATTTTTGTTTTGCGCAGGTTCAGATCTAAAGATTGTCAAGGAAAATTTGGGGTTTTGAGGCAGATCTAGGCCCTAGAGGGCAAGATCTGGCCTCAATTTTTTGTTTGTAGGGATAAAAAAAGGATGAAATCATTTGCTTGAAGATTCAGATCTGAGTGAACTCTGAGAAGTTAATTTTGATTTTGGGCTTAAAAAAAAAATTACAGCGTTTGACTTCCTCTGCATTTACCTCATTCATGCTCTATTTTCGTTGCCTAGTAGCCTCCCTCTTTTTCCCTGCGTTTTCTTTCCCTCTCTAACGGCTCCCTTTCCTCATCCTCTGTGTCCCATCTCTTCTCTGCAACATGTCCCTTTCCCCTCTACATTTTTTTTCCTTCTCCCTCAGCTCGCATTTCTCCTTTCTCTCCCTAACCCTCAACTCTCCTCGCAGCTTCCTTTGCCCTTCGTGTACCTTATCCTTTACGTTCCTCTTCTTAGTTTGCGGCCTAATCTTCTGCGTTTCTCAGTCTTCTCTCTACTCACATCCCTTCTCATCCTCACCTCAGCTCTGTGTGAGTTCCTCTCTCCTTCACGTTAGCTTCTCCCTACCCATTTGTTGCCTTGATTCCCCTATCGTGGCTCATCTTCTAGTTCGCTGCTAGCTCGACCCTCGCTCTCGTTCCTTGCTGCACGAACATCCGTCGACCTGCGTACAAAGCTCTTCCTCACGATTAACTCATTCAACCTCTAAAAAAAGTATTTCGATTTAATTTTTTTTGAAGGTTGCCTTTTGGCCCCAAAAAAAAATAATAATAAACTTAACTTTTTTACTAAACAAATTACCACATTAAAATTTGTTTGTCTCATTGGCCCTTTAAAATTTTTAATTTTCTATATAAACCTTATCACTTTAAATTTGATAAAAGTGCGATATAAATATTAATCTAAGTTCCTTTTTTTGAATTTTTGTGATAGTGTTTTGGGCCTTTGAAATAATTTTGCGGGGTAAAAATTTAAATTTTTCTATAGTCAAGGCAACATATAAATTTTTTAAATTTCTCTAAGTTAGGCTATAGGAGAAGAGATATATTTTTCTAGATATGAAATATTAGAAAAATTAATAAGTTCCAAAATTATTTGAAGAGGTGTTTTGGCATTAACTAACATCCAAATTTCATTGTTATCTTGAATATTAAATCGTTGAAATTAAAATGCTTAGGCTTTCATTATCTGTGTGCTTCGGCTAAGTTTTGTGATCATTGGTTTTAATGCTTGATAATTATTGAAACCGCTCATTGTCTACGAAGGAAATTAACTCTAAGCCTAGATCTATTTACTTGGATTATTGGTTTTGAGATTTTGCAAGTATTTGTGATCAGCTTTTTTTATTGAGTATTCTATCATGGACTTGTGAAAAATTGTATATCTTTCAATTGAATATTTTGAGCATCTGCATAATCATTATTGAGAAATCATTGGCATTATCTTAGAAAAATCCTAAGGAGATTGTTGATCTTGAAGAATTGTCATTTAGATTGGGTAAATGATTTAATGGTCTAATTCTCTTGATATTATATCATTGGTTTATGGTTATCTTGACATATCAGTGATCTTTCTTTAAGAGGCATTATTTACTTGAACGATTACATCTTTGGCATCTTGGTATCCTATTTGCATTAGTCTTGTGTAAGATTGTCTTCATTAAGTGCTCTTGTCCTAAGGCAAATCAATACTAAGTACTTGAACCATAAACGATCTTACGTCAGAGACTATTCACTCTTCCCTTTGTTAATCGCATCTTGCATCTCATCTCATAATAACATTTTCCTTAGCAGCAGTTATCCATCCTATACTTGGTCCTAAATTTCTTAGCAAGATAGTTCACTCCACAAGGCACTGGTATCAATCTTATAAATCTAATCTAATCATTTACGTCTTGCTCAATCTAAACAAGTATTTGGTTGCTCAATTGTGTCTCCCGAACTGGTTGGTTCCCAACTAATCCTCCTCCATTCCATTTCCGTAGGATCCACCCCCCTTAATCTGTTGTTGGGAGATAGCTTAAACAGAGAGATTGGGGATTAGGGTGACAGCCCCCGATCTGAACCGCTATCACGGTGCTTGGACATTATGTGCGACAACACCACCATTATTCTTTTCTTGTATAATCCACCACCATACTTTATGACATAAAAAAATCTATACCTTCAAAAACCCTTATACCTCCCACTTCATTATCAATTTCATAAACAAATTTACGTTGGAATTTTTTCCAAAAAACACTTATAAAGTGTTTTTACTCCATTTTGTTCATATTAACTCATTTCTCACTTAACCCACCTTTTTAAGCTTTTAAAAAAAATGGATTTTGTGGGGAAACAATTACCACCTTCCTCTTAATGGCCATGCATCCAACTATTTGGCATTTACATTTAAAAAATAAGGCCCATTACCAATCACATTGAGAAGATGATGGCACAATGCATCCAATGATTTGGCAATCATGTGAATTTAAAATCACTTAAAAAAATAACTAGTGATAGAAGGGTGAGGACTGATGTTTGAATACATTAAGAGGGATTAATGTCAGAAAGAATCTCACTGATTGAAGAGAACACTACAAATCATGTGTCACTAGTTTGAATCTGGTCAAAGTCTCATTCAACTTATGGGTTTGTGCTGAGTTCCCTTTTGCCACGGTATATTCCATAACCACACTCACCAACACATAATAGATTTTGCTCAGAAGGTTGTCGATATTGCTTTCTCCTTTTAGATCTAGAGAAATACACTCCTTTGATGGCATCGAAAAAGAGAAATGCCACGTAAGAAATCAGAATGCCAAGAAAACAATGTGCATGGATAATAAGATTGATTTTTTTTTTTTTAATAGCTCATTGCTTTAGACTTGTCGTTTATTTCCCGACAAGTGGTGATTCTATACGTTGGCATTTTCCTCCTTTGGAATTGGAAATGGAAACTCCACTCAGTGTCAGCGGCTCTGATTGCTATTGTTTGCTCTCTCCATGTCTAGGTTGGCCATCATTTCACTGAACGAGAATTCCAGAAGCAATGATCTGGTGATCTTAGCATAAATTTTTGTTCTAGCACACTTTTATCTCCACTTAAGCTCTTCGTGAATGCACCTAGGATTGATGTTTTAACTTTTTTCCAATGTCAACTCTATGTGGCTTAGGATTGATGTTTTTACCACAATCCAATACTGTTGTTGTTGCTTCAAATGAAGAAGATATTGGTGGAAGGCCTCATCCTCAACTAAGTCAGCAATGGCACCGTCTCCTCTCTTCTGCAATTCTTTACATGGATCTCTTTTATCAAATCTAACATGCTACAGATAACTTGTTTGGGCCATTTTTCTATGCTCACTGCAAACCCTGACAGGTTCCATTTCTATTGTTGTTGTTGTTGAGCTCGTTGCATTCTATTTTAGGCTGAATCGTGAGGTGGAAGATAAGATTTATCCAGGAGTCAATTTTGCACTGGAATCAAAATCCCAAGTTGGAGTATCTAGTGTGGATACTAATGGATTGTAGCATGAACAGGTTGTACAACCTCAAAGATAGTGGAGATCATATGGAGCCTTCCCTAAACAAGTCCACCATTCAGCCACTCATGGTGGAATCTGCGAGAAGGTCCACCATTCAGCCACTCGTGGTCGTAGTATTTTGGGTTTGATGAGTGAGCCAAACAATGTAAAGGTGGGAAATTCTTATCTCATCTGCTAACAAGAATATCCTGTATAGTGATGAAGAAGGCCTCTGGTGATGTCTCATACTCGGGGCACTCCCATCCCTCATAAACCTCTCTTAGGATGGGTTGGTATGTATCTACAAATCGAAGCAAAAAAATGATAGGGTCCATGATCTGGATAAGTATATCTACCCTCTCCCACCAAGCATCATCTAGCACTGTGTCCTTCACTCTTTTAGAGGCTACTTGATCTGTCTTTCTCCAAAAATACCAAAACTCTTAAATAACCATGGCCCCAAGAGAGGTCTTGACCTCCCTCAACCTCTTTAACATGATGAATGAAGAGGCAAATCGTGTATCCGCAATCTTCAACAATGATAGATTGTTGTACTCCTTGTAGATAATGAGGGCATTTGTATGATTTTGTACAAAGTTATAGATATGTCGTGCATCCTCAATAATGTTACCAATCCAAAGCACATCAGAAGCAATGGATTTCAGTGCTAAGTTCAATGAATGGGCAATGCAAGGTGTCCAAAACACTTGTGGATATTTAGCTTCCACAATCATGCCAACATCCTTGCAAAAAGGTGCATTATCTGTAATAATTTGCACACAAGAATCAACACCTACATCTTCAATAACTTTAATAAAGAACTCACCCATATATTGTGCATTCTTGTATTCTCCAAGTGTATCCACTACTTTCAATAAAACTGGACCATTCAAGGAAGACACCATGAAGTTGATGAGTGGATGTCGTGTTGGATCTGTCCATCCATCAAAAACAATGTTAACCCCAAATGTTGGCCATGATGCTTTAATAGGCTCAAGCATCTTTTGCACCTCTTTTTTTGCCTTCGTCAACAATGTGGTTCTAAGCTTCTCTGAACCAGATGGCACATACGCTGATGGAGCCCCTTGAGTTAGAGCTTGGTTGATCCAGGAGGATCCGTCGATCCAATTGCACAAGTGTTCAAAATGTCGTCATCAGTGTTTATGGGTGTCGTTCAGCTTCGACAGATCAACATTGTTGGTTATGATTAGGTTGTTCAGGTAATGTTCGTAGTTATGGTTTCATGGCATTCAGTTGATTGCGTAAAAGGATTCAAAGTTAAAGTACCTGGTCGACGACATAGTCTTGTCGTCATCACCACTAGTGTCAGTTACAAATAAGTGATGGTCATCGTCATGCAATGTTGACAAATGTCGCACAGAGACCGCAAGGATGTACAAGGGTCGATCGTCCGGTAAAGGCTTCAGTTTCACCGATGTCGCTTTGCAAAGCCGACATGGGTCTTGAAAAGTTAAAAGAAACATCAAACCTAAGCCTAGACCTACACCCTAACTCCTAAGCTATCTTTATTCATCATTGTTTACCCTAAGAATCCTAATGCAATTTTCCTAAGTCTAAACCATACATTCATTATTCTTGCCTAAGCATTAAACCCTAATCTATGCTAAACCATATGTGAAAACCTATGATCTAAGCCTAATCTACATCCTAATCTTAAGTCCTAGACTCTATGCATCAAAAAACCTATGTTTATACATCCCTCGGCCTATTCAAATGTTTTAATAATACAAAATATTACAAACAAACTACAGCATTGTCCTAATCGTCGGGCTTGGATACCGCAGTGGAGGACCATGTGAACATTGCAATGTAACCATCGGAGGTCAGAGCAACCGCGGTTATCTAAACTGTCAGTGGTAACCGCAGCGGGATCAAAGTCATCTGAACGTAGCCAGTTGACCGCCACCGCCACCATCACTATAACCGCCGGTCTTCAACACAGCGCGGAGTTATCGCATGTGAGTGCTTGCTACCGGAACCGCCAGAAGAAACTGCACAGGTGGCAGTCAGCGACCAAGTCACATGGAAACCAATTGTTCAGCGCGTCGATTGTTAACCGCTAGCAGTTCGAGGGGAATACTATGGTATTTTTGGGTTTTGTTTGAATTTTGTTGGAAAACATTAATTCGACCACCATAGAGTTAGCCTAAGTGGCTCAAGGCAACAGGATCGAGATTAAACAACTAACCAAATTCATCACGTTTTCAGCCAGAGGTGGTTTTTATGCATCTTCAGGCCTATAAGGGCAGTTTTTCCCTCGTTGAGAAAAAAAAGAGTGGTTTTCAGCTTTTGTATGCAGGTTCTGGAGGGATAGAGGCAATTTTGTTTTTAGTGTTTTGGGAGCATCCGAAGTCGGATTTGGAAACCATAAGTGGCATTGGAAAGCTGGTTCAAAGAGCTATCTGATGACAGAGGTCAGAATTGCCTGTGTGCAAGTTCAGTCTGTCCAAATCACTGTGTAATCGACTTCTTCTTCTCATTCCTAATAAAAATGGTCGCCCATCTTGAAAGCGGACCTGGAGACGTATTCCATTAGGGACGAACTCCGTAATCAATATTGTTGTCTGGTATAACTGTGTTTTCGCTATTTATACTTCTGTTTTGCATCTTTCTTATGGTTTATCAGCTGTCGTAAAGTGTTCTTCTCCAACAATTTTCCTCGATTTCTGTGCTTTCAATTAACATTCAACTACTTAATGGCTAATCAATTCTACATCTGTTTTTAGTATATAGTCATATCAGATCATATAATTTGGTATCAGAGTAGGTTTCGTTTGTAGAATTTTCCATTGAATGTTAACCAAGTCTAAGTCGCAACGAAGAGAAGGAATCCTTGAGCAGATCGATCCAGAGATTGGAAAGCGACGAGTCGTTCAAAAATCGACCATGTCAGGACCTGATGCAAGTGAAAACATTGAGACCAAGATGAGTGAAGAACAGTTTCAGCAAGCATTCTTGACTATGCAGCAGATGTTGGGAGAATTGTACGAAGACAAGAAGGTGAGAGATGCTTCTTCTTCAAAGGCATCGAAGAAGGACAAAGGTAAAGGGAAGAATGATAAACCACCTTCACCTCCATCATCTCCATCATCTTCTTCTTCTTCTTCTTCTTCTTCTTCTTCCAGTGCAGAATCTGAAACAGAAAAGAAACCTAAGAAAACATCTCTTTTGAAACTTGATGTTAAATTTGAGTTACATGTTTATGATGACGAAATGAATCCTGAAAAGCTAGATAACTGGATAAAGCAGTTAGAAGTGTATTGTCGTATTCAGAACATTTCTAAATATAAAACTAAAATTCAGTTAGCTGCACTTAGAATGGGGGGAAACAGCTTTAATCTGGTGGGAAAGCAAAACTCAGATAGATGTAAAGCGTAAAGGAAAAGTCATCTTTTCATGGTTTAAGTTTTTGAAAGCTCTTAGGAAACAATTCTATCCTTTAGGATACATGCAGCAAGTTGTTATTGATTGGCAGCATCTGAGGCAAGGTAAAGGGCAGAGTGTTCAGGAGTTCAGAAAGAAAGCATTGGCGCTTGGTATTTCATTGGATACACGTGAAACTTTGTTAACATATAGCAGCAGTTTACATCAGTGTTGTTAAAATCGCGATATTTTCAACAAAAAGACAAAATCGCATGTAGTACTCGGAAAAGAAAAATAATAATAATAATAATAATAACAATAATATATATATGTAAAAAATAAATAAAAATTTGAGGAGTCGTGGGAAAAAAATAAAAAATAAAAATTTGAGGAGGAGGTGACCCAAGCTACCCCCGTCACAAGTAGAGGACGTGGTCTACCTCCTGTAGCTCCTAGTTCTTCAGCTTCTACAGCACAACAGACTCCATAGTCTACTGCAACCTGCCAACTCCACCAACATCTACATCTAGAGGGGCAAAGGAAATCAGTAGTATTAGACTTTAGTTATTTGGTTCATTTCATTGTATATGACATTATGACTCATGATATGAGATACATTATTATATTTTTTGTTGATATTTTGAGGTTGAGTTGGGACTCAGGAGTCAGGACTTACTATTCAAGACATGATTCACTGTTATGTGTGATTTTAGCACTAGAAATGATATTAAACATCTTATATATTAGTTCTTTTATCATATTTATATGTCAATGTATTTATTTTATGTTGTAGATGGTTTCGATATTAAAAAAATTGAAAAAAAATGAATATTTTTGTACCAAACGATTTTTTCTCTATTATTACCGATTTTTTCCCGATTATTACGATTTTTTCCGATTTTTTTCCTCGCACCAACATTATCCCGATAACGATTAGTGCAACATTGGTTTACATTCATATTTGCAACATACTTTATTGATGTTTAATCCTGGTGATTTTGACGAGGTGTGTATTCAAGACATACATATTGAATCAGGTGGCAGACCATTCAAGTTGTCATCTCAGTCATCCAAAGAGATGGAAACCAGAGATTCCAGTGATAGTAAGGGGAATAACATTTCGAAGAGAAAGAAATCAACGATCGTTCAGAAGGAAAGACCTACTTGTTCTCATTGCCAGAGAATCGGTCATGATGAATTGAAGTGCTAGAAACTTCATCCAGAACTTAAGCCCAAAAAGTTCCTTAAGGCGAAGGATGAAAAGAAGGCCATTGCAGCAGTCCAGCAGGATCTAGGTTCAGATTCAGGTGATGAAAGGAGGATAACCGCCATGGTTACGACAGGTAAAACTTCTGATACTGGTTCAAGTTCGAAAACTAATGTATCTTCTTCAAACATAAATCCTCCACATGAGGATAAAAGAGTTGAACTCTTCCACATAAGGATAACTTCTAAGCATACAAAGATTGACACAATGTTTGACAGTGGATCGCAAGAAAATTTAATATCTGAACATATAGTTAATCAATTGGGATTGGAGACACAGAATCATCCAAGACCATACCCATTAGGTTGGATTAATAAATCAACTCAGATACATGTCACAAAGTAGTGTTGGTTAAAATTTGCAATTACATCTAAGTACATTCATGAAGTGGAGTTAGATGTGGTCCCAGTAGACAAATGTGGAGTTGTCTTAGGAAGTCCTTATCTTTATGATAGAGAAGTAGTGTTTTACAGAAGAGAACATAAATATCACCTAAAGAAAAAAGGGGTTGAATTTATTGTTAGGGCACATAAAATCAAATCAAACTTGGATTTAATTTTTACAAATCAAGATAAGCAGTTAATAAGTTCAAGTAAATATGTACTCATGTTTATTAAGGAACAACGTAAGGATGATTGTTCAAGATGTGAGATTCAGTTTATAGATCAATTGGTCAAGGTGGTTAATTCTTTTCCAAGAAATCTTATTCCTAAACAGGATAAGAAACATGAGATACAGTTAATGTCCTATGAACATCTTCTTAAAGACAAAATGAAATTTAATTCATTCATTCAACTGAATTCTAGAAACTATCATCATCAGTAGTGTATTGCAGAGAATGGTACATGTGAGTCTAATCAGAGACTCGTTTCAGTTGGTATGTTTATTTTCAGTTTCAGGGGTGCAGGTCAATATTGGGGAAAGTCAATGTTACATTTCTTTGGTATCGCATCATCATTTCATGCTTTAAAAAGTAATGAAGCCTCTTTGCAAGTGGAGAGGAAGTCTATAAGTTTTCATGACAAAGCATTTTCGAAAGCAGATCTAAAGTTTCCTTATCATGATTTGAAAACTAATGCATTAAGTGAAAGTGTAAGTCAGTGGAGATATCAGTTAATAGACGAAGAAATAGTGATTCAAATAAATCAACAATTACTTAGATACTTTCAAAGTCAAACTAAGTTGCAGCAGTGTTTACATCACAGCTGGATGAGTTATGTACAGCAAGTTCACTTAGTAATCAGTCAACAGGAAAGTAAATTAAGTCAAGTAATTGATATGAAGTCAAAGTCAAAGGATTCTTTGAATATTTCAGTTATTCCGGAAAGTAGATTGTTAATACTCATCAGATGTATTGAACTAAGTTCTACAAATATTTTTTTCAAAGATGTTTCTGAATCACTAACTCATAATTCTTCGTGGAAAGAATACAATTGCCATGTTGATAACAGGTTGTTTGCCCATCGTCGCAAGTTTTTCATAATGTGGATGGAAGAAACAGGTCACCGAATCAAAAGGTATCATGGTCAGCATCATCAGGGTCATCACATGCAGGTGATTGATCAAATGTATTGGTACATTGTCAAGTCAAGATGGAAAGAGAGGGACTTCTACCCTCATTGACTATTTAATTAGTCAAATTTTTGCGGTCCAAAAGCTTTCAAGTGGAGAGGAATGATCCAGGAGGATCCGTCGATCTAATTGCACAAGTGTTCATAGTGTCATCATCAATGTTTATGGGTGTCATTTAGCTTCGACAGATCAACAATGTTGGTTATGATCAGGTTGTTCAGGTAATGTTCGTAGTTTTGGTTTCATGGCATTCAGTTGATTGTGTAAAAGGATTCAAAGTAAAGTACCTGGTCGACGACATAGTCTTGTCGTCATCACCACTAGTGTCAGTTACAAAGATGTGATGGCCGTCGTCGTGCAATGTTGATGAATGTCACACAGAGCCCACAAGGATGTACAAGGGTCGATCGTCCGATAAAGGCTTCAATTTCACTGATGTCGCTTTGCAGAGCCGACATGGGTCTTGAAAAGTTAAAAGAAACATCAAACCTAAGCCTAGACCTACACCCTAACTCCTAAGCTATCTTTATTCATCATTGTTTACCCTAAGAATCCTAATGAAATTTTCCTAAGTCTAAACCATACATTCATTATTCTTGCCTAAGCACTAAACCCTAATCTATGCTAAACCATATGTCAAAACCTATGATCTAAGCCTAATCTACATCCTAATGCTAAGTCCTAGAATCTATGCAAACTGTTGTAAGTGCATTGTAAAAGAAATGCATATGCAAACTGTTGTAATAAAAATGCAAAAAAAATAGAGGAAATGCACTTACCTATTGCTTGAATCTCCTTGAAAATGCTCCCACACCCTTTGCTCCTTGCTCCAACACACTCACAGCAAACCCACAGCTCATGCACAACAAAATAGAAAAGTTAAAGTGAAATAAAACAGCAGCGAAATCGCCTTTTTAAGGCCACAAGGGTGAATTTTTTTGGATTCATGTCCGGAAATCAGGACATGTCATGTCCGATTGGGACACGATCCGGATTCGACCGTGTCCGATTTTCAGACATGATTTGGCACGAATCGTGTTGGATTCAACGGATTCGCGACACGTCGGCGATTAAGAATCAAGTTTCATAGTGTAAAACTGAAAATAAATCTAAAATTAAGGATGCAGTGATTCACCGATGCCCAAGGATTCAGTGATTCACCGATGACCACTAAATATAGAAAATAAGAGGAAAATTACTAACACTAGCTGCATTTTCTATCTTTCTTAAGATTTGTGTCAAAATCATAAAAATGGTCTTCAAATGAACCAAAAATGTATTTTTAGCTTTTTACAAGTCTTGCATTATAAGCATGGGGCAGATTTACAATTTTGGTAACTAGGTTCCAATCCTTCTAAAGTTTATAAAGAAGACAACAGAGAGGGAATTTTCTGGTTCAACTAATGGATGAAAGGAACATCGAAGTACTCCCTAGAGTTAGAGTCATAACAAATGGAAGCCTTTTCACCCTTCTTTCCCTGTCCTACAAAAAGGTTAAATTCCTATTAATAAGAATTGTCAAGGGTTAATATCATTAGGCAAGATACAGCCTAGATATTTTGATAGCCTGTTACAAAGAGGTTGAATAGGTAATGCAAACCAACCCAAGCATCAATTTGTGAAGATAGAACTTGCAAAAATGTAGATAGGAGTAGAACGCCTATTCATCCCAGATTCCCAAGTATGGCCATTTAACTTGCATCAATCTCAATAGTTATAGAACCTGTTTATTTGGTTGTCTTGAGATCAACCATAAATAATCACCCATTGCTGCCCAGCCCCCTGTGTTCTTCACCCAATGCATAATCAATTCAGCATAAGTTAACTTATAGGCCCTATGGAGCTTCAAGGTGTGTACTTGCTTCAGAAACCAACAAAGACACTTTGCAATCGAAGTCATTGGCAATCAAGAAGGTGTAACACATATAATACATTACATTGAGATGTTTTATGTAATGGCTCTGAGTCTTGAGATCTAATGGGAATAAAGAAACTTCACTTCCACCAGAGGATTTAAAATAGGGCTGATTGAGTAAAATCATTTTTTGGAAAGCAAGACCCTATGAGATACACTAGTTTCATGGGATTCCAATTTGTTTCATCGCCTTACCCAGATGAAATGAAGGTGTCAATTATAGCACATAGAAGTCAGACATGCTCGGCAAATGGCCAAGCCCATGAGCTTGGATGCAAGTTCTAGATATAAACCAATTATCAGTTGCCATTCCTGTGCGGAATACTTTTATTATTATATTGGAGAGCTGAGAGTTAAATGTTTTAATTCCTCACATGGGTTGTGGGATTCATTTGAATTTTGGACATTGGTCAAGTTTCTCGCAGACTTGTGCAGTGATCAACAATCTGCTTGTACAAATTACAAGGACCTCTGAATGAGGGAGAAGGTAACAGCACATGAAGAGGCAAAGTACATGATCATCCTAAATAATACTGGAAACAAAACTCCTGAATTGGTAAGGTAGTAAATTTCTAAGATAAAGCAGAAGTAGAACAGTATGGACATCACACTGCAGAAGGTCGTTCTATGCCTAAAAGGATGATAGATGTCAAACAAGAGGATCATAGATTAAGATAGCTCCCTATAGCATAAGTTCAGAAATTCTCCTGGGGGTTAAAATATTTTTTTACTACTTCCATCCTGATAACTAACCAGAAAAAAATAATGCTGCCAGATATGTAAGCACTGATGTATCATAAAATCTTCCATTTTCATTTGTTATTAGGATCCGGAAACTTATTTGGGAAAAATGGAAGGAGGAAAAATCACCCAAACCAGAGCTAGAATTTAGGAAGATGGAGGGGAGAATGAAGCAGAACCAAAGGAAATCCTTCCTACCTTCCCCGAACAAGAAGGTACTCTCCCTCAAATGATAAATGAGCAGCAAGCATCGTAAAGGCAAGGGAGGGAGTTATAAACAACGATCCAGATAAAGTGACACCCCAACACTCAAGGAACTGCAAAGGGTGTGTCAGATTTGACAGGGAGAGCAGCAGGCATCATTGGGCCCTGGAAATGATATCAGGAATTGAAGGCTTCTGGTGGCAGTACTCAAACCCCCAGAGGCATCCTTCACCCAAGAGGACCCTCAAGCATATCAGGTCAATTCAACCTCTCTAAGTACACTAAACTATACTCTCCGTGATTTCCTCCCTTCAGATCTCATCAAAAACATCCACGGACGAGATGAATGCCTACCCCTGCCTTATGGACCCCTTTTTTAGAAGCATGCATGGAAGAGGAACTCGAGCAGATAAGGGATTCAGAAAAACATCTAATACATCCAAATAACAGAGGAGAAAAGCCAGGTGTGTACAGCAGAAAAAGAAGAAGATGCACCTTGACAGAGAAGAGGATCTGATAAAGGGTGCAGTCATCAAGTACTCATGGCAAGCTTCCATAGCAGGTTTAGTTTCAGGAACCTCTCAGAATAAACCCTGAGAGGATGGACACTGTGAAAACATAAAGGCTTAGTTACACTCCAAAGCTACACTTGGGCTCCCATGGTTTCACAGTGCACCCTTTCAGAAGTGAAGATGATCAAGACAAAATAAGGACTGGCAGTCCATACTTTAATCACTTATATTGCCTTTACATCAAGGATTGGGAACCAGGCCTTGACCCTGCTCAGGAACAGACATCCAGACTGCCAATATGGATCAATTTACACTATCTCCCTCTCAAGTTCTAGAATCCCGAGACACTCAGGCTAACAAAGAACAAGATTGGTACCTTCCTCAAAATTGATGATAGGTCCTTAGCTATAGAGAAGACTGCATAAGAAAAACACCATGGAAGTAAGCCTAAACGATAGCATCCATGAAGGTATTTCCTTAAAAATCGAGCAGAGAACCCACTGGAAATATCTGGGCTACACCAACATCCCCTCCAGATGTCATATTCGCAGAGAATACAGCCCTCTCAAATATACCTGCCCAGGCCTCGGGGAGTATCCAGAACAAGAGCTGCAGAACCTGGGTAAGCCCTACAATCCCTTGAATATTCAAATTGCTCCTGAGGTGGGTCCTTCTTCTCCTCATACAATCAATGTGGACCCTCCTTCCCCATAGCATCCTTAAGAGTCTTCAATAACCTCTACCCCACTGTCAGAGGGGTGTTGGAAGAGCTTTTAAAGAATTGACCAGGTTTATTGAAAATATAAGGATGGCAGACAACCATTTACCTGGGAACTGAAAAAGGTAAGCAACCCAAGTTTCAGCATCAGAGGATTGGCATAGATACTCAGGGAGGTTCAGGCTCAGAGCAATTGGATGCTAAATCCAAAACATCACATTACCACTCCCTCCCAGTCAAGGCAGTCCTTGGGAACAACCCCTTCAGATCACCAATATCAGACCAAATCCAAAGTTCAAAAGGGGGAGCCAGGATTAACACAGATCCTAGAAAGAGGACTGGCAAAGGTATCCATTGTGGAATAAGAGAAGTACCTTGGCAGAACATTTAAGACAGCAAAGGCCATCCTCCAGGCAGAAGCATAAGTATAACAGGGCGGGGAATTTGCCATCTTTGGGGTGCTTAGAACAAAGGATGGCCACAAGGAGACCCCTCCTTGATCGTAATCTCTATAAATGAGAGGGGCTCAGTAACTGCCTGCAAATTGTGCTCACTAAGAAGTATGATACATGTTCATTAATGAAACCTAATTTTTATCCAAGAGACTATGATCCCTGAGGCAGGATGCAAGAAGTCTTTCAAAATCTACTTCCAAATTGGAAATTTGCATCTATAGGTGTTGTTGGCCACTCTAGCGGAATCACAATTGGTTGGAAATCCTCCTTTGAGTATATCAGCTTCATAAAATCAGTATATGCAATGTTGGCCTCTCTTTTCTCCGAGGAGCATAACTTCAATATAGATCTGTTAAATATTGATGGTTTGCTGGACAATTGCCAATGTTTTTTGCGAAGACATTAATGATAAGAGGCATATTTATGAAGACATTTAAGATAGGGGGCCTCTGGACAGCCACTCGTCCTCAAAGGAGACCTAAATCTTATAATTAATGGCAATGAAAAAACGGGGTTCCAGAACAAGGGAGGATCCTCTAGCCAACCCCTTTCAGATTTTGTTTGCGAATACTCCATTATTTTACATAGATGATAGACCAATCATCCCATCTCCAACATGGAAAAACAAGAGATCTGGACCAAACTGCATTGATAAACATCTGGACAGGTTTCTAGTCAATGATTCCTTCTTAACTCAATCAGATAGATACAGGTCAATAGTAGCAGCGAATCGAGGCTCAAACCACTCTACAATAATTTTGGAGATGGAAAACGGATCAAAAAAACCCCCTTTCATTTTGAATTCAACACCTTCCAGTTAGAATTCCCTGAATATATAAAGTTGGTTAAGGAAAACTGTATTAGAAAAATAAACTAGAAGAGAAGTGAGCAGGAACCATACAGTTGAAAGAAAGAACCGTTAAATGTTCGTTCATTAAAAGTAGAATAGATCATCTTGCATTTATACAAGTGAAGAAGGAAAGCGGTTATATAATGTCTTTCCATTAATTTATTTACAATACCAAGGTACTTTAATGTACATGTATTTACGTAAAATACAAGTACTTACAAGTAAATACAATTACTTTAATGTACTTGTATTTACTTGTAATTAATGTTAATGATCTTTCTGAAATCATAGTAAATAGTTTATTTATTATGCTAAGGTACTTTAATGTAATTCTATTTACACAAAATAAACTACTATTTACTAAGATTCAAGGATGATCATTAACAATAATTACACAAACATCTTCCCATGATAGTCATTCTGGAAAATAAATCAGGCTTGTCTCTAACTTAGCAAACTTATTTGGACGAAGTGGTTTGGTGAAGATGTCTGCAACCTGCTCTTTTGTAGTAAAACATTGAAGTTCAACCTTGCTATCTTCTACAAGTTGTCTAATAAACTAACAATGTACATCAATGCATTTAGGGCACTCATGAAAAACTAGATCCTTTGCCAATTTTAGAACACCCAGATTGTTACAAAAGAGCACAATTGGCTTGGTTTGCTCAAACATCAAATATCCAAGTACTCTTCTAAGTCAAACTGCCTGGCATGTCCTTTTGTTGCTTCCCTATATTCTACTTCGGTAGAAGAAAGATAAACAGCATGTTGTTTCTTGCTATCCTAGGAAACGTCATCTGCTCCAAGACTAAACACATAACTAGTTGTTGATTTCCGATCATCCACTAATCCTACCCAATCAAAATCCATATAAGCAGTTAACTAAAGTGCATCATTTTCAACATATAATATTCAGAAATCTATTGTACCTTTAGCATATCTCAGGATCCTTTTTGCCGCTGTCCAGTGTTCTAAGGATGTGTCATGAACCTAGATACGTAGCTAACTACAATACTAAGATCTGGCCTGATGGTTGTAATATAGATTAGACTGTAGATTTTAACCCTATAAAGTTAATTGTTACAAATGGATTTTTTATGAAAAAAAAGATGCAATGGCACACATGCACATTAAGATGAAGATTTTACCCTAGAAACACAAACCGGGAAACCAAAAATATTTTTCAATATATTCTAGCATTACGGTGATACAATACATATGTATATCCTGTGGCATCCATAAAATGCTAAGCAGCTAATCCATTTACCCTAGATTAGAACACAACCATAGTTCCTTACCTAGAACTACAAAACCATGGGCTAAACCACCATGCACCACAAAATTGTTAAAAGCAAAAATCATGTGCCAAAAACTGTGAAAAATGAACACAAAAATTGTCCTCTTTTTTTCTTTTTCTTTTTGTTTCAGGGGGCTTGCCCCGAAATTCGCACACAGGGGGGCATCCATCCCTCTATGAACACCCCCGGCACCCCCCACCCCCGCTATGCCTAGCGCAACAAATCACGTCTGGGGATAGTTGTGGAAAGAATATAACACATACCCAACATTCTCCCACTTTTCATTGCATACAAGGGGCTACGAGAGTACATGATCAACAATCTAGGGCAATAACAGCTATTGTTTCTCTACACCAAGAGAACTTCATAGTGCTCACAGATTTTGTTAATGAATCTACAACATTCTTCAAGTGTCCACCTTTACATTGTACCAACCTAATACCTAATCACAATATTTGTAACCATACTACTTCCTTACTTGCATGAGTGTCTTCAATGTATTCAGAATCCAGATTCTATAGTTGATAATGCCAGTACAGACTACCTCTTGCTCCTCCAAATAGGTTAAACACATACCCACTTGTAGATCTTCGGTGATCCATATTTACAACTTGTTACCCACCATTTTGTGGATAATATCCCTAGGAGAAAAAATTTCTTCAAGATTGTCCTCAATCGGCAACCACCAACTAGCTCATTGTGCCACTTCTCCGCCACCTGAGCCATCCATGTGGTCCCTCACCCATCTGTCATGATCGTATGTTTGAAGGTGGACCTCCCAAACCTAAAGGTATGCCTTGTCATTTAGTGTATTGTATTTTGTTTATCTTGGATACTTTTAGGCATGGATTAATGGGGGGATTCGGTGGAAAGAATGGGCTAGGTCTGTGCTCTTGTCCCCTAGACCCCTTTTTGGATATTAACCTTGGATTCTAGTCCGAAGGGATCTCTTTCACTGACCATTTGGCTTTAGGGATGGTATTTCACGGGAAACCCTAATTTTGGTTGCGTGGTCCCACTCCCTCATCCACATATATTACCCCCTTTCCACTCATTATTACCCCATTCATCATTTCTCCCACCTGGGTACACATTCCTCCATTGGTTACAAATAGGGCTAGCTCTCCCCTTCCCCTTGCCCACACCTTTGGTCAAGCTTCGAATGATGCCCCAGAGGTTGATGCAGTTAAAAAGAAAAGCAAAAGCAAAATTGGCCACATTCAACAGGAAAGCGTACCACAAAATGCAAAAGATGTTGGACATTGGATAAACCAATTCTCCCCACGTGTTTCGCGACATGGACTAACCGCCTCTCATGATCCTTATCTCTGGCAATGCGATCATTGACTAACAATTGTGGGTTTTGGTCTAATGGCAATCGTGATTCCCAACAAGTGGTATCAGAGCGTAAGTCACGAGTTCTATACACACCTAGCTCGCGTTGGGGGGGAGATTATTGGACATTGGATAAACCAACGCTCCCTGTGTGTTTCGCAACATGGACTAAAAAGAAAAGCAAAAGCAAAAATGGCCACATTCAACAGGAAGACGTACCACAAAATGCAAAAGATGTTGGACATTGGATAAACCAACGCTCCCCACGTGTTTCGCGACATGGACTAACTGCCTCTCATGGATCCTTATCTCTGGTGATGCGATCATTGACTAACACCTGCGGGTTTTGGTCTAACAGCAATCGTGATTCCCAACAAAAGATAGTCGGGACAAACACATTTAGTACGTGGGCAAAAGCCAATACATGAGCTCTACCCCATCATCATGGCTATCACCCTAGTTCCTAGAGGTTCTATGAGCCTCCTTCATCATATAGGAATCCATGATTGTCCCAACCCCTGGTGGGCAGTGAACCGCCTTACCTTAAATGGGGGTATCCATTGTTATATCTCACACATCATGTTATTACCCCTCAAGCCCCGAGCAGTTAATTAAAGAAAAATCATAAAAAGGCAAAAGGCATATAAAGAAGGGTGGAAAGATCAAGGTCGGGGCACCTCATGTACCAGAATTGCTCCCTCCTATACATTATATACCCAAGTGTGGACTTCCCTTCTACTAGCTACCCTTGTACCCCAGCATGTGGCCCAGGGCTGCCCCTTCACATCCCCTACTCCATTCATTTCTTTATCACATACCACCACCTTTTCAAGGATGTACCTTAGACATATTATCCCCTTTAGAAATAGAAACCACCTAATGGGATACTTGGTTAACCCCATTTGGAGTTTGAAGACATTAGCACATGCCAAAGCCCATTATGGAAGGGAAAGCCATTATGAAGTCCCCACTTGTAGTCCATGGTTTGTAAGCTCTTTTACTCGATTTCTTTGATAACTTGTTATACTAGAAGGCTAGGGGACGCATTGGATCTTATGCAAAATTACAGGTGATCTCCATCTTGGGTTTGGTCTCCCTATACGAGGTCCTACTCTCCAAAGGGCTACATTGGCACATGTGGGGTGTGTGTTGAGAGCCATGGGCCTCCACAACAGTAGACAACACTCCATGGATCCCAGAG
Source organism: Pinus tabuliformis (assembly GCA_031772625.1). Classification (NCBI taxonomy): domain Eukaryota; kingdom Viridiplantae; phylum Streptophyta; class Pinopsida; order Pinales; family Pinaceae; genus Pinus; species Pinus tabuliformis. Next base: position 707,082,849 of record CM062804.1, read on the forward strand.
ATCAGCTCGATATCCACCTATTGGACGAGGAAGATGCACCTAGTTCACCTTTACCCAACCAGCCCCACAGATGTACCATGCACTTGGCAGCTGACCCAGGACTTGTAGAATGATGTGGCATCACCTACACCATCGTTTGAGCCCTTACAGATGGTCTACAGGCATCTTTGACTCATTTGGAGACCCATGAGGTTATTATTGTGGCCCCACACCCACTGGGAGCACCACAGGTTATTGTTTGGAGAACAAGGGGCCACCCCTTTGTCTATCACTTTTGAGGGTTCCATTATTCATTATAGCACCTATGGACCTCATCAAGCCTCTTGGAGGGCCCTACGACATGTATTGTCTATCATTTGACCTCTTAGAGGCTTATTATTTCATTTATGAGCTAGTTTGGTGGGCTTGTCACCAAAAGTTAGGTTATTAGCACATTATTTTATTTTTGGGGCTTATGTAGGCCTAAGAGACTAATTTGAACTCCTAATTAGTGTATAAATACAAGTGAGATGAGTTCATTTTCTCATCATCACTTTGGATTGAATCTCTCTTCTCTTTAGAGAATTTCGCACTTTTTCTAGGATGAAGAATTGGAGCATGGATGAATTTTGATGTTTGGATTGGAGTATTTTATCTTGGAGCTTCTTTATTATCAAATTGTTGATGGTTGGATATGTTCTATTACATGTAAGTACACACTTTTAACGCTACCTTTGTTTTACTTTTTTCATATGCATTGAATGGGATTTTACTTTTAACGCTACCCTTGTTTTACTTTTGTCATATGCATTGAATGGGATTTTCACTATAATAGGGCTATTTGCATAATTGCAAATTTGTGGAATTATTGTTTCTATATAGCATCTCTCAATGTTTGGGCCATGTATGTGAATGAAATCTCCTAGAGATAATTCCATCGGGGAATTTATCTTGATAAGCCATCTCTTTTGCCAAGCGAAGTATAAAAGCTTTGAGGTCTCTTCCTCTTTCCCTAAAGGCTAAGCGAAGAAGTCCTTAAGGCCTCCTTGACCGAAATACAAGTTCCTTTTTCATTATTCTCCTAGACTCCATTCTCCCCAAGAGATTAAGGCATTGGTCCTCCAATAGGTGATCACTCAAATAATTCTTGTATTCACCTTTCCCTCTTTCTTCTAGGTCTTGCCAAGTTGGGTCACCTAGGGTATCATTTTCCCGACAACATAGCCCAAAAAAAAGTTCGATCTCCTAGCCCCTACTGTGTTGGTGTGTCCTCAAGGCCTCCTCCAGTTTTGAAGCCATTCTGACGGTGGAGTTGTGAAATAACCCAAGCCCTAGCTCCGAGATCAAACTTTGCCCTAGTGTTCCCAAGGCTAGTGCCCCATAGGATCAATTTGACACCTTTAAGTGGAAATTCTTGTTTTGATCCTTTCCCCTTCCTTGTCTAGGTTAAGATCATCATTGATTGCTAGATTCTCACTCCTTAGCCTAGGCTAGGTCCACTTGGTCCCATGTGGTCCCACACCTTGAAAAGTCAAATCTTCAAGAACCATTCGAGAAGTCAAGTCCAATAAGGATTTTAGGATTGGGAAACTCCTTTACAAGGCATATTCCTCTAACCTAACCCTCAAATCCTCACCTCCTTATCCTAGACATCTTTGTACCTTACTTAACAAGCAAGTAAGCTATATTCTTAAACCCCTTCAAAGAAAAGGATTATTAAGGTCACTTCACATCCATTGGTTGATCCATCCTTCACAAGTGACTTTCTATATACCAAGTCTCCTCCCATTGGTGAAAGTCCATAAAGAATAGGAAGTCTTAGCTGAGGTGACAGTGCGCTAAGCCTCCATCGTTGCCCTTTGATCTAGCAGTTGCCCCTTTAGGAGTCCATTTTACGCCCCCTGCTAGTTTGAGCGGTAACACAACCTAGTCTACATCAACAAAACCATGTATGCTCAACTTCTATCCAATCCTGGTCTTCCTTGGTAGCACAATCCATAACCAGTAGTGCCACGCAAATACTTTAAAACCCTTTTTATTGTTGTCCAATGCTCCTATAGTTTTGATATACACTTGTTCAATACTCCCATTGCATGTGGAATGTTCGATCTAATACAAACCATAAATTGCATACATCAAACTTTCAAACACACTGGCATATGTGACACGGAAAATGTCCGCTTCCTCTTCATGTAGCTTAGGACATTGATTTGTAGATAACTTTACACCTACAAGAATAGAGACCTTTATTGATTTACATTCCTACATATTAAACCTCTACAATATTGTTTCAACATACTTCCTCTAATTTAACTAAAGTTTCCTATTTGCCTGATTTATTTTAATTTCTATACCCAAAAATGAAATTCGCAGCACCAAGACCCTTCATTTCAAATTTAGAGGACCATTGAGTTTTCACTTCTTGGATGATTCCTTATCATTTCAAATCAACAACATATCATCCACATCCAAGACCAACTAAATAAGACAATCACCAATTAATTTGAAATACACACAATGATCAACTTTGCTCCTTTTGAAGCCAAGTCCCAGTATATAAGCAACAACTTTTTGATACCACATTCTTCGTGATTGCTTTAGCCCATATAGGGACTTTTTCAACCTACATATCAACTCTTTCTTTCCCTTCACTAAGAAAAATTCTGGTTGGTTCATGTAGATTTCTTCTTCCAAATCCCCATGTAGGAATGTTGTCTTCACATCCATATGTTCTACTTCAAAATCAAAAGTAACAACAGTAGATAGAAAAAAATATATAATAGAAGTTAACTTGGAAATAGGAGAAAGACATCTCACCAAAGTCGACTCCCTTTAATTGGGAATAACTTTCTGCTCCTAACTGAGCTTTGTGTTTCTCCACTTTGCCTTCTATGTTCAACCTCTTCTTAAACACACATCTGTTGCCAATGGGATTTCTTCCAACCAACAATTCCAATAGATCCTGAGCTTAATTTTTGTCCAAGACGGCCATTTCTTCAACCACGGCCTTTTTACAGAGTTTTCTATCCTCATCTATAATAGACAAAGCAAGATTAGAATGGAGCTCAGGTAGAGTATATCTTTCTAGTTGCCTTCTTTCCCAAATTGATCTATTGTAGAGTCTAATTTCTTATCTTCAATTCAAACTCTATTTGCTTTGGTTCTTTCTCCCTTGGTTGGACTTCCTGACTAACAACATCTTTGGCTCTAAATACCACATCTCAACTATACACAACCTTCTTAGTTAATGGGTTCCAAAGCTTATAACCTTTCATCCTATCTTATATCCAAAAAAGATACACTTCTCGACATTATTATCTAGCTTACTCCTATTCTCCTTTAGAATCTGCACATAAGCATCACAACCAAATACCTAGAGATGTTTAAGAGGGGGTTTCTTACCAATCAATACCTCACGCGGAGTCTTATCATCCAATGCTAATGAGGGTGATCTATTTACCAAGTAACACACAACATCCACTACTTTTCCACAAAATTCTTGTCTTAACCTAACACTATTGAGCATGCTCCTTGATTTTTCCATCAACATCCTATTCATCCTTTCTACAACTCAATTCAATTGAGGTGTGTATGGAGTGGTCTTCTACCTTGCTATACAACAATGCTTATACAATTCCTCAAATTCATTCACACAAAATTCTCTACCATTATCTATCCTTGGCACCTTAATTTGCTTCTCTCTCTGATTTTCCACAAGGACCTTAAACTATTTAAATTTTTCAAAGACTTCAGATATCTTCTTCTAAAAATAAATCCATGTAGTCCCAAGAAATGATCTATAAATGAGACATAGTACACATATTTACCCAATGATGGAACTGACATAGGTCCAAACATATATCACAGTGCACTCACTATAATATTCCCCCTGCACTCATAGCACCAGAGGAGAATCTTACATGATTTTGCTTCCCATATAAGTAATGTTCACAAAAATCAAAATAAAAAGAGCAATTAGACATAGCTTCTACCATACCATTACTATGTAATACTCAAAGGCCCTTCTCTTCGATATGTCCCAATCTTTAATGCCACAACATAGTCTTTTCTTCGAAGAGTATAGGACATCTTCCTTCTTCTGCTCCACTCTCAAGAACAATGGAATTGTTGTTTCCATCACTAATAGTGCTTCCCAATAGCTTATACAGACTTCCAATCTAAATTGCCCTCAACAATACCATTACTACCGTTGAAGAAAGTGTAACTAGGTTTGGTATTTACAAATGTAATTTTGATCTTTGTACTTGTCAAGAAAAAGAAATATTACTTTTGTAAATTATAAGAATGAGTTTCTTGCTCATTCCATAGGTCTAGGAAAGTCAAAGAGTCAAAGTCATATATAAGGAGCTCTTCTTGAGCCTTCATGTAATGTAATTGTATATGGGTCAACCGAATGTCTAAGAATAACCCTCCATGTCATGTCCCTTCTCAAATACATTTGTAACAGGGTGTTGCTACACAATTTTTGCACAATTTTGGCTAAGGAAGAGAACCCATCATTTTTGACTTAGGGACTAGGGAGGCAATTCGACTTTATTTGGTTGCTAGTGGAATGTGGGGCCACCCACATGGGAGTTCGAATTGGCCCATTCGAATAGCTTGGAGGGAAAGACAAATAGGTGAATGGAGGAGCCCACATGAGGCTAGTGAGGCCAAAGGAGTTATAAGGAGGGAGAAGCTCTCATTTTGGATTCATTCTTACACCTTACAATCAAAATTACTTGACTGTTCGCTCTATTGTTTAGCTGAGTCAACCGACTGTTTAGCCATGAATCTCTCAAGCGAGAGATTCAACCTCTACTTCGGGGGACCATTTGTGCCCGCCCTGGAGAGGTAGTTCCATAAGTATTTCACGAGTTCCGGGAGTGTGTTACAGCACTACCATTCAGCGACAACAGGTAGTGCATATTTCTGGCTAGCTAGATAATACGCAGGGGGGATTTTGGAGCTATTAGTGATCAAGCATTTACCGAGAGAGTTAGAGGATTGAGAGAGCAGCAAAGGGCCAGCCTTTATTGCGAGTTTTGGAGCCAGCAAAGCCAAGGTCCCAGCAGTTCGAATTACTGGGCTTGGGGACAGCGCAGAGGGCCAGTCCAGTAATTTCGTGGAGCTAAGGAAAAGGTGCCATGCGCTGAAAGCCCGTCCGGGAAGTCAGGGGATTGATAATAGAGTTCAGCCCAAGACATTAGGTCCATTTCAGGGAGGATTTACAAAGCAGATTCCAGCAGGCCGAGTTTTGCAGTTGCAGTTGAAGCTGGGCTCCAAGGGGGTCAAATTTCAAAAGTCTAAACCAGCCAAATTCCTTTCTGGGCTTTTCTGGGTTTTTTTGGGTTTTGGGCAAGGATCACACTCCTAATTTTATAGAATTTTTTGGGCACATGTAAGGGGTCAAACAAGGGTCCCAACTAAGCCAGTAGCTAGAAGAGCTGAGGGGAATGTGGGCCAAAATTTCGAGGTCAACATTTGGCCAATTCCTTCATGGGTTTTTCTGGGTTTAGGCCAAGGAGCAAGGAGCTGAAATCTCATAATTTTCTGAGCACGAGAAGCAGTGATTCCAACCCTTCGAAGTCAGCAGACATAACAGTTTTCTAGGGCAACGCAGTTCAGTTTGGTGCAGCAGTTGTAGCAACCTTCAATTCAACATTTTCTCACCTGGGTTTTGTCATGCTTGTCCATTGACACAAGCCCAGGTGCACCATTCTATTTTACTATTGTATTTGCTCCTGAAGAAGTAATAAAATGGCTCAGCGGCCCTCTATTTCCAGTGTTTACATGGGTGCTTAATGTATATTCCATTTTTCTGATTGTTGTATTGTTTGCATGCTTTGTATATTACTTATATTCCTGTTTAGGAACATTACACTCCAAGACCAGCACAATCCTCTTAGAGACAAGCAAGCAAAACAATGAAAGACAGTCGCGCCAGCTAGCAAAATGAATTTAAAGTCATGTCGGCTTGCAAAGGAGACACATCAGTTCATTTGGTAATGTCGGCTTATTTATGGAGATAGAACCACTATATATACCCCGTTGGGGTCACCACAGGAAAGACAATTTTCAGATACCTCTGCAACTTCGAATGGTGCAGGAATCTCAATCAACCATAGGAGTATAGACACTTCAGATAAGTAACTCGGATTCTCTCGGATGGGTACAGAGATCTAATCTGCATTATAGGAGGACATCGTCTCGTGGTAAAATGTAGTGCCCTTGTTTCGAATTACAGCAAACATACAATACTCATAAAATTTGAAAACAATAATGCCTAAAACCGTAATCTGCACCTACCTGAACTGCAAGCTGATTTCCGATTCTGCTACTCAACTGGCGATCCCGCTGCTGGTGATGCCGTGGCTGTTTTGACCCAACTTCGGGATGGCCAATACCACCCAACCAGACAGAGCAACCTGGTTGCTCAATCCAGAAAGCTCTCCACAGAGGCTCTCTGTCCCTCTGTGCCCAGAACTCAGATCACTTAAAGCTCTTCTACTGATAAGTCCCTTCTCCTGGTTTCCTGCTCAATCTATACTTCTCTGGTTTTTCCCCCCCCACTTCAGGTTCAGGCCTCCGCTATTTAATCACTGGCCTGGCGGTGGCAGCCCTCCCACTTGCAGCCACCGCCTCCCACGCATTGATGGCTCTCCGATCTTTCTTACTGTCCTTGGCGCTCAGTAATAAATATTTAGCTGGTTCCACCCACTTTATTAATGAACTGGTATAAATATATAGATTCTTTTTAGGGTCGTTGATATTTACGATCATAACATTTCTTGTGTATGTTATAACATTTTTATAACTGATACTTTGTATAACGTTTTCACTATAATGCTATAAAGTTTTATGTGATATACTTTATAACCTTTAAATTATATAGGGTATAAAGTTAAGTAATATAATTTCATAACATTTAAATTATATATGATATAAAGTATATTTCATAACATTTAAATTATATATGATATAAAGTTAATTAATATAATTTATAAATTCATATTATAAGGTCTAACCACATACTTTATAAAATTTAATACATAGATATACATTTATAAAGTTTAAGGTCTAAAATTTTATTAATGGGCTGTTACATACATTCCCCCTTCTGAAAACTTCGTCCCGAAGTTAGAGCCTTTAGGTTCAAGGGTTTAATGGACATGACCTTTTCTATCCAGGTCCCCAAGCTATTCAAACTCATCCTATCCTCCATAATCTCTTCTGCTCCCATCCTATCCATCCTCTACTAGAGTATGCCATGGCGTCAATCTTACTGACCTAACCATTCATAACACGAAGGTAACAGCGTCGGCTATACCGACCTGATTCCCAGTAGGCATCCAGCAGTCATCATCACACGTCTAGGGGAGCGTGACTCGCACAGTCCTCCCATGACTCCAGGGTTCGGAGGATAAACGGTGGGTAACACCTCCACCCCTTCAGTAAAATTAGGGCTACTACCCTATCATAGAATCACTTGGAGCTTTAACTGATCTGAAGTTCTGTCATCACGTGGCCATCTCGAAAATTGGATCAATCATTTGCAATCATAGTTTATCTGCCTGTTTATCTGCAATCTTACACTTACCCATGTATTTGTAAAATGCGCATCAGTATATTCGAAATAACTTATGTATTATTTACATATGATACTACAACATAACATAATTTTGTCATTTTCTATGCATGTATTCTGACTTTTCTTTAGGATGTATTCACTTCATATCTTCCATTTCAGTTGCTCATCTTTGACATGCATAAAATAAAACAGATTTATATTGTTTTCAATTTCTACCAGAAGTAAAATCATTTAACGGCCTTAACTTTACTTCAACATTTATAATTTTAGTAAAATAATCACATATATTGTTTTGGTATCCATGTACCAGCAGGAATTTAAACACATATCATTTTGGTATCCACGTACCAGCAGGAATTTAAACATATATCATTTTGGTATCCACGTACTAGCAGGAATTTAAACATATATCATTTTGGTATCCACGTACCAGCAGGAATTTAAACATATATTATGCCACAAAGTTTCATGTTTATCACTAATCATTCAAATGTTTTTGGGTCTCTGACAGTGGTGAAGTAAATATACTAAACATAGTGTAAAGTTCTTCAAAATGGACATAAACTAGGGTATCTCTGACATATGTCTTCTGTATTCTCCCAAGTTGCTGATCCAGGACTATACTTGTCCCACTGGACCTTAACTTGGTCCACCAGGCGGTTCCTCAGCTGTCGAACTCTACGTTCCAGTATACGTAACGGTTCGACCGTTATGACTCCCTCGTCCGATACCTGCAATTCTTTCCACTGGATGTTATGAGATAGATCAGCTACATAATGTCTTAATACAGAAACATGAAATACATTATGAATTCTATGCAGGTGAGGCGGCAGGGCAAGACGATAGGCCACAGGTCCAACTCTTTCCACGACTTTAAACGGTCCTATAAATCGGGGTGACAGCTTTGTCCCTTTTCCGAATCGAATAGTACTTTTATTTGGCTTGATGCGGACGAAGACCTGGTCCCCTACTTCATACCTCCTATCAGATCGGTGAGCATCAGCATAACTCTTTTGTCTATCCTGTGCTTCCTTTAATCGCTGTCTAATCTGTCTGACCTGCGCTTCCATTTCATGGATTAATTCTGGTCCTATTATCACTCGATCTTCTAACCTGTCCCAACTTAACGGTGTTCTGCACGGTCTGCCATATAAAGCTTCAAATGGAGGCATCCCAATCGAACTGTGGTAACTGTTGTTGTATGCGAATTCAACCAAGGGTAAATACTTTTCCCAGTGGGATTGCTGATCCATTACATACATTCGCAACATGTCTTCAAGTACTTGATTTACTCTTTCAGTTTGCCCATCAGTCTCAAGATGGTAAGCCGTGCTTAAATTTAGCTGAGTACCTAAGGCTGTCTGCATGCACGTCCAGAATCTGGAAGTGAATCGCGAATCTCTATCGGATATAATCTTCTTAGGTACTCCATGAAATCTGATAATTTCGTTTATGAATACTCGAGCCACGTCAGCAACATCATAAGTATCTCTTACCGGAATAAAATGGGCGCTTTTTGTTAATTTATCCACCACTACCAGAATGGCATTGTGTCTTTGAGAAGTAAGAGGTAGTCCAGTGATAAAATCCATAGAGATGGTCTCCCATTTAGACATAGGTATGTCGTGGGGTTGTAAGAGGCCCGCAGGGTGACAATGATCTGCCTTTACTTGCTAACATTCCATACATTTTGCAACAAATTGAGTGATATCACGCTTCATGCCTGCCCAAAAGAAGAGTTTCTTGGTATCCGCATACATTTTCCCTACTCCAGGATGAGCACAATATACTGCTTTGTGAGCTTCCCTGAGGATGGTATCTCGAAGATCTTTATCATCAGGAATGTACATCCTTCCATGGAATCGCAAGATCCCATCACTTTCTAATTCATAACCCTCGAACTTAGATTCTTTTGCCTTAATCCCCTCAAGGCTTGCCCTCACCTTTAAATACCAGCTGTCTTTTATAAGACGATATAGTACTCGTTGTCTTAAGTCCACTTTAATGGGTATGAGAGAAAATATCCGGGGTCTCCTGCTTAAGGCATCGGCTACTACATTTTCTTTTCCCTTAATATATGATATTCCGAAGTCATATTCACTTAGGAATTCACTCCATCGCCTTTGCCTGGCATTTAAGTCTCTTTGGGTGAACAAATATTGTAGACTTTGATGGTCGCTTTTAAGTGTAAATTTTCGTCCTACCAAATAGTGTCTCCAGATCTTTAAAGCTAGCATTACAGCGGCCAATTCTAAATCGTGAGTAGCATAGAGTTCTTCATGAGGTTTTAGCTTTCTGGAAGCATAAGCTATCACTCCCTTATCCTGCATCAATACTGCACCCAGCCCTTGCTTGGATGCATCAGTACATACTGTAAAGTCCTTGCCCATATCAGGGACTCTTAGGATTGGTGCACTGGTGAGTAGTCTTTTAAGTTCAGAGAATGCTTTATTACATTCCTCGGTCCACTCATATTTAACACCTTTATGCTGAAGGGTTGTGATTGGCTTCGCAATTTTGGAGAATCCCTCCACAAATCTCTGGTAATAACCTGCTAAGCCCATAAAGCTTCGTATCTCATGTGCATTTTTCGGTATTGGCCATTCCATGATCGCTTTTACCTTCTCAGGATCTACTGAAATCAGTGTTGCACACATCGCGATAAAATCGCGATAAAATCGAAAAATCGCGATTTTTTAAATTTGCCGATTCAAAGCGCGATTTTTATCGAAAAAATCGCCCATTTTTTTTATAGCGATTTTTTCGATAAAATCGCGATTTTTTCGGTTAAAATCGCGGGGGGCGCGGGCAGCGGGGTTTTATATGGAAAAAACGATTTTTTTTTTATTCATTCAGCAGTCCGCCGCGGAGGAGAAGGAGAAGAAGGGAGGGAGAGGGTTGCCGTCGGTTGTGGGAGCGAATCGAAGCGATTTTAGGAGGAATCCAAGCCAAGATCGCCAATTTGTCCATAAACCAGGTATGTAGATTAATTTTTTTTTGTTTTGGTTCAATAAAAACTTTGTTTTTCATTGTTTTTAAAGAATTTTTGGAAATTTTTCATTGATTTGGGATGGGTTATTTGTTATGACTATGAGAACCAATTTTTGATTTTTATTTTCTCATTTTCTTTAAACATTGTTTATTTTTTTTTATTTTTCATTGTTTTTTGGCATTTGGTTGGGTGACTTGGGTTTAGAAATTGGGATTTTGGAAATAATTAGCTTGTAATTTTGCAAATGCTAAATTGTAATTTGTATTTACTATTATCATTTATGTAATCCTAAATTCCTATTTCCTAATCCTTATTTTTCCATAGGTTTGCAAATTCAAAATTCAAAAACAAACATGCCAAGGAAATTGGATCCTTTCTGGGAATATGGTGACCCTAAAACTCCGAATGATAGACAAAACTTGTATTGCAAGTTGTGTGGAAAGGAAATATTCGGGGGGGTGTACAGGTTGAAGTTCCACCTTGCACAAATCCCTGGACGTGATGTGGGGCCCTGTCTAAAGACAAATGCTGAAATTATCCAAAAAGCCATGAGAGCATTGGGAGAATTAGAGCACACTAGAGACGCCAAAGAAGAACTCAAAAGGCAACTAAAAAGGTCAGTTGAAGGAAGTGGGCCAAGTGGCACAGGTTCTACTGCAGTGTCAGTCAATCCGTTTGCTGCATCATCATATTTTGTTCCTCGAACCACACCTGGTTCACAACCAACTATCGGTTCAATGATGAAAAGAACTGAAAAAGAAAAAGTTGACAAGTTGATGACAAAATTTCTCCTCTGGAGTGATATTCCTTTCAGCATTATAAGGAATAATCCATTTTTCCAACCTACTCTTGATGCTGTTGCCAGTGTTGGCCCGGGGTACAAACTCCCTTCTCTTCATGATTTCAGAGGCCGGCTTCTTCAAGATGAAAAGCGTGACTGCACCCAAAGATTGGAGGATTTTAGGGCATCATGGGCACAAACAGGATGCACTGTTATGTCAGATGGTTGGACTGACCAAAAGGGGAGAACCCTTATAAACTTCTTGGTTAGTTGTCCCTTGGGGACTATGTTTATCAAATCTGTTGATGCAACTCATCAAATCAAAGATGTAAAAAATTTATGTGATTTGCTGGATGTGTTTATTTTGGAGGTGGGTGCAGAAAATGTTGTCCAAGTCATAACGGACAACGCTGCAAATTATGTTGCTGCTGGTAGAATGCTTATGGACAGGCATCCTACTTTATTTTGGACACCTTGTGCTGCCCATTGTATTGATTTGATGTTAGAGGACATAGGGAAAATTCCCTTTGTCAAAGAGGCTGTTGACTCATCAAAAACCATCACAAAATTTATTTACAATCACACATCTGTGCTTAGCTTGATGAGAAAATGCACCAACAACAAAGAGTTGGTGCGCCCCGCCATTACACGGTTTGCGACGAGTTTCATATCTCTTCAATCCCTCTTGAATTCTATGTGGGATTTGAAGAGAATGTTTGTTTCAGAGGAGTGGCGTTCTTCGCCAATGAGCCGCAAACCAGAAGGAGAGGCCGTCTGCAGACTTGTTTCATACCAAGAAGACTTCTGGGCGGGAGTGCAGGAGGTGTGCGCTGTCACTGAACCTTTGGTAAAGGTTCTTCGGTTGGTAGATGGTGAGAAGCCCGCAATGGGCTATTTGTATGAAGCCATGGACAGGGCCAAAGAAGCCATTCGGTCCTACTATGATGACAAGGGAGATGATGGGTTCCAGAGACAACTCCTTCTATGGAAGGTCATTGATGAGCGATGGAACAACACACTCCATCGTCCCATTCATGCTGCTGGGCTTTTCCTGAACCCTGCATTTTCTTATGCATGTGGGTTTAATTTTGATGTTGAGGTCGTGGAAGGATTATTAACCTGTGTCCAGAAGATGGTGAGATCTTCAGAAGAACGTATGGAGATCTCTAGACAAATTGAGCAATATAAGTTGTCAGGTGGCTTATTTGGCTTTGATATGGCTGTCATTGATAGGACGGTTAAAATGCCAGGTATTTTTTAGTTTGTAGTATGTACTTTGTAACTTTGTTTCAAATTTCATTGTTTCTTCAAATTCCATTTTTTTCTTATGTTTATTTAAAATTTTATTTGTAATTTTGTTGTAGACGCATGGTGGAAGATGTATGGTGGCAGAGTACCCCTTTTGCAAAATCTTGCCATACGCATCCTCAGCCAAACATGCAGCTCCTCGGGATGTGAGCGCAATTGGAGTGTATTTGAAAAAATACACAACAAGAAGCGCAATAGGTTAACACTTAAACATTTAAAATATTGCAAATTTCCAAATAAATTTTTGAATTCATTAAAGTTTTAAACAATATTTTTTTTATAATATTAATTATTAATTATTAATTTATTATTTCATGAACTTTGTACAGGTTGGAGTCCCATAGACTTAATGACATGGTCTATGTCTACTACAATCTTCGATTGTGGGTGAAACAACTAGAGAAGACACCTGATACGGAAGCCATCTCATTGGATGGGATTGACACCACTGCTGAATGGAGGGTTGAGACCGAGAGGCCTCTCATGGATCCCACTGAGGATTGGTTAGTGCAGGATGAGGGGGAGGAGGAGGGGGAGGAGGAGGAGGAGGAGGAGCAGGAGCAGGAGCAGGAGGAGGAGGAGTTGGAGGAGCAGGAGGAGGAGGTGACACCGCCTACCCGGGCTACCACTACCACCAGTAGAGGACGTGGTCTCCGTCCACCTCAGCCTCCTATAGCTGCTACTACTAGTTCTTCAGCTTCTAGAGCACGTCAGACTCCACTGCCATTTCCACCACCACAGGCACCAGCTTCTACATCTAGAGGGAAAGAGAAAGTTGTGCCATTCTCTCGCAAGAGGGGCAGAGGAAATCAATAGGATTAGACTTTCATTTTATTGTATATGACATTATGACATGATGAGATACATTATCATATTTTTTGTTGATATTTTGAGGCTGAGTTGGACTTGGGACTCAGGACTTACTATTCAGGACATGATTCAATGTTATGTGTGATTTTAGCGCTAGAAATGATATTAAACATCTTATATATTAGTTTTTTATCATATTTATGTGTCAATGTATTTATTTTATGTTGTAGATGGTTTAGATATTAAAAAAATTGAAAAAAAATGAATATTTTTGTGCCAAACGATTTTTTCCCGCTTTTTTCCGATTTTTTCCCGATTTTAACGATTTTTTCCGCTTTTTTCCCGGCGCCGATTAAATCCCGATCGCGATGTGTGCAACACTGGTTACTACTCAACTCTTGCTTCAGAGATGAAGGTCCTAAAGCTCAAGTAAGACCCTAGGGGCACTAAAGAGAGCTACCCAATATCACTGTGGTATATCTCAACTCACTTTTGGCCAGTTCTTCTCCAGCACAAGGGGGGAATCCCTAAGGGTACTATGACTTTGCACAGGGTCTAAAATGTTAGGATTGTAAAGGCTACAATGAAATCTAGTTTATTTCAGATTTATCTAAACAAATAATTATGCAAGCAAATGACAATACAATGAGGGTTTCCTAGGATCAAGATTCAAAATAAATCTGATTTCAATCGTAATTTTTAGATTTATATAATGGAAATCAAGCCTAAAAAAAAAACAGCAGAATGAAATGCTTTTAGGCTTGTTTGGAAATCTGGTTTTGAGTGATTCTAACCAGTGTTGATAATATCGGTATCGGGAAAATATCGGCGAGGGTCCAGAAAATATCTTATCGGCAATATCGGCAAAAATATCGGCAAAATATCGGCAAATATCGGCAAGCATAAAAAATGCATAATATATTCATTTTTTTTTTTTTTCAGATTTTTAAACATATAAAGCAATAACAACATGAAATAAACACATTGGCACATAAATATGAAGAAAACACTGATATATATGATGTCAAATAGAAATGATACATCAAAGGCGATACCAAATCCTGCTGATCCCTGATAATTGTCCATTCAAGGACTCAAATGTGGAGAACCAATACAAAATAACATCACATATATAAAAGTATCTCATCATCATGAGTTATATGTAGCACAACAAATAAAACTAGCAGCTATCTATCTGAAATCACTGCCCTCTCCCCCTTTTACGGAAAAACATGACGGGTTGTTTTCCAGGCCTGCCCCTAGTAGTAGGAGGCCCTGACCCCTCTGCGCCTAATGTCAAATAATGAGTGCTAGGTATGGGGCTATGCTCTCCTATATCTATAGCAGATGGTGTTGACGCTGATGCTCCCGCAGTGTCCTCCTCCTCCTCCTCCTGCTCCTCCTCTGAGTGTTGTTGCTCCTCTAACTCTGAGTCCTCCTCTTGCTGCCCCTTGCTCTAATGGATCATCTGTCACTGGCTCTAACCATGAAGGTGACTCCTCCAAGAGGGGCTCCTCAGACTCCACCCTCCACGAAGACAATACATCAATATTGTCTAAGCTAAGTCACATGACACGAGGACACGAGACACAGAGGACACCTAAATACGAGTATTCAATATGAAACACAACGACCTGGAAACAAGACACGGGGGACACGTTATATATATATATATATATATATATACCAAAATATAATTTTTTATCCATATTAAATTGCAAGTTGCAGCTTATCTAATCAAATTAAAATATAATTACTTCTCAAAGTTCATAGTTCACTTTAAAAAAATAAATAGAATCAAAATTTACTATTTAGGAATTAGAATGTGATATGCTTGGTCTTGATTCTTGAATATTCAATGTTCATTGTTCATGTACAACTTA
This sequence comes from Pinus tabuliformis, assembly GCA_031772625.1. Taxonomy (NCBI): domain Eukaryota; kingdom Viridiplantae; phylum Streptophyta; class Pinopsida; order Pinales; family Pinaceae; genus Pinus; species Pinus tabuliformis. Next base: position 707,098,193 of record CM062804.1, read on the forward strand.
CAAGCACATAAGAAAATAACTAAAGTCTAATCCTATTGATTTCCTCTGCCCCTCTTGCAAGAAAATGCCACAGCTTTCCCTTTCCCTCTAGATGCTGGTGCTGGTGGAGTTGGCAGTGGAGTTTGCTATGCTCTAGAAGCTGAAGAACTAGAAGTAGGAGCTATAGGAGGTAGACCACGTCCTCTACTGGTGCAGGGGTAGCCTGAGCAGGTGGTGTCACCTGGAAACATTACAATCTCCCAATCCTAAAATCCTAAAAAACTGATAAGTCTGCTGCATTTTGAATGAAATCTAAAATTCTACTTTCTCCATATGAAATCCAATGAGGCTGGAACCACTCTCAAACATCCTGAGTCATTTCATGGTAATGTTAAAAATTTAAGTAAAAGGATGAAAATGAAGATTAAGGAGAATGTCACTTTTACTTTAAGAATTTAACATTACCATGAATAGCATATCAATACTAGGGCCTAGAACGCTCAAACCCTCCTTGGCAGCAACCACATAGATCTCCACTTCCTTCTCCAGCAATCAGAAATGAAAATGATATGAAAAAAAACCAAAATCGGATTTTTATAGGCCGTGCAGAAATTTTTTACAGTCACCGGGCGATATTTTCGATTGTCGCGCGATATTTTCCTAAATATCGGCGATATTTCGGAAATCGCGCGATATTTTCAAAAGCCGAAAATATCGCGATATTTTGTCAGCGATATATCGGCTCGCCAAAAATATCGCGATATTTCCGAATATCGCCGATATCTCGGCGATATTATCAACACTGATTCTAACAATATACCAAAAACAGAAACAAAGAAAGGTTTCAAGCGTTTTTTGTTTGGGTGGGAATAGGATTAGTGCCTTGGACAGATTTGGGCATATGTAGTCATCGGTGTTGAATGAAAATAGTGAAGAAACAGATATAGCTGAAGCCACTGATACAGCCTCAGAAGCTCTTGAACCTTTGGTGATGAACAGCACAAATTTTCATCTTTTGCTCTAAAAGAATGTGAAGAGACAGACACAACAGAAGCCACTAATGCAGAACCAGAAGCTGCTGATACTTCTAAATATGAACAGAAAAGTATTTCATCTTCAATGTTGAAAGAAAATTATGAAGAGACAGACATAGCTCAAGCTAGTGATACAGCAGCAGAAGTTATTGAGAACTTTTATAGAAATGAAAATGCAATGGTAGAAAAAGAAACAATGTTTATATATAATGGGCTTTGTATATCCACGTTTTTACGAAATCAAAGAAACAGTAGTGTATATCCTTATATAAGGGGGATGAATTTATTCGTTCATTTCTTCCATCTCGGACGAAGATTTATTTGGCACACGATAATTTGACCGATTGATTTTCAGTGGTTTTAGTTACGAAAGTTTTGGACTTTATGGATAGTAAATAACAATGAAATTATTTGAAAGATATTGAAGTCCCGTGCAGAGACTATGAGTCGAATTCATTTGGATTCGAACAAATTCCTTGCCTCGTCCAGGGCTTGGAGTTGCCCAGCTCGATTCGTGTTCTACTCTTCGTTCGCTGAACCTAAATTTCTCGAGAAAGAGGAGCCAAATACCAAGAAAAGAAAACCACTTTTTTTTTTGACCGGATTTCCGCCATTATCGACAGAATTCATGACAGAAAACTCCCCGCGGAAATTCGCGGCAGACCAAATGCAATCAGAGACTGATTTGATAAATATTGTAGAACGTCGTATATGGAAGTCAAATGGAGGAGGGGCAGTTTCTGCGAGAATGTCGTGGCCATCTATTGTGAGAAATGCAAACGATGGCCGTGGAAATCAAACCGCAGTGCGTGCGATTACTGCGTTAATTCAGAATGACAGCTGTGGGATTTGAACACAGGCCTCTTTGGACCAGAGCCCTAGTTCGTGTATTTACCACGCAAAGCAATTAAATTGAGAGATTATCGTATTGAAAATCGATCTCTGTGGAATTCAAAACCTGACGCACAGGCAATTTAAATGATGCACAGGTCTCGGTCGCAAAATTCACCAAATTTACTTGAAAACGATCATTTATGCTGTGAATCGAAACAATCATCCGGCAATGGATATTGCTTTCACGGAACTATTCTCCCGATAATAAACTACGGCTCTTGGGGTCGAAACTGACTGATATTTTCAGGAACTATTTGTGAAGTTCGAACCTGAGACCTTTAAAATTTGATAAACCCAGTTTGATATAATTGAGTTAATTACATAATCGATGCCACATACAGATTTGTAAGGGCCGTGATGAGAAATTGCAAGAATTTGAGATTTCAGGAGCGTGTTTTTACAGGTGTAGACCAATAAGGTGCCGCAGAGTTTAAAACTAGCTCTGATACCATGTGTAGTGCCCTTGTTTCGAATTACAGCAAACATACAATACTCATAAAATTTGAAAACAATAATGCCTAAAACCGTAATCTGCACCTACCTGAACTGCAAGCTGATTTCCGATTCTGCTACTCAACTGGCGATCCCGCTGCTGGTGATGCCGTGGCTGTTTTGACCCAACTTCGGGATGGCCAATACCACCCAACCAGACAGAGCAACCTGGTTGCTCAATCCAGAAAGCTCTCCACAGAGGCTCTCTGTCCCTCCGTGCCCAGAACTCAGATCACTTAAAGCTCTTCTACTGATAAGTCCCTTCTCCTGGTTTCCTGCTCAATCTATACTTCTCTGGTTTTTCCCCCCCCACTTCAGGTTCAGGCCTCCGCTATTTAATCACTGGCCTGGCGGTGGCCGCCCTCCCACTTGCAGCCACCGCCTCCCACGCATTGATGGCTCTCCGATCTTTCTTACTGTCCTTGGCGCTCAGTAATAAATATTTAGCTGGTTCCACCCACTTTATTAATGAACTGGTATAAATATATAGATTCTTTTTAGGGTCGTTGATATTTACGATCATAACATTTCTTGTGTATGTTATAACATTTTTATAACTGATACTTTGTATAACGTTTTCACTATAATGCTATAAAGTTTTATGTGATATACTTTATAACCTTTAAATTATATAGGGTATAAAGTTAAGTAATATAATTTCATAACATTTAAATTATATATGATATAAAGTATATTTCCTAACATTTAAATTATATATGATATAAAGTTAATTAATATAATTTATAAATTCATATTATAAGGTCTAACCACATACTTTATAAAATTTAATACATAGATATACATTTATAAAGTTTAAGGTCTAAAATTTTATTAATGGGCTGTTACATAAAACTTCAGTGAGCATATTACAATGTTAGCACAACTATGATGATAATCTCAGTACAAGATTACAGTCACTGTCTCGGTATAAATAAGATTATAAAGATCACATTGCTAATCATTGTCTCGACATATCAGATGGAGAAGATACACTCATTGTCTCGGCACAATTGTGATCTCACAAGTAATACACTCTCAGCATACCAAACGCAATCAAGACCTCAGCATAGTGACAGTCATGACCTTGATCATAATCCTAATGAAGACAAGGTCATAATGAAGATTTCAGTGCCTTAATGAAGACATGGAATCAAGATCGTGATGAAGATTTCAATGAAGGAGTAGTCATGGTGCAGCAAGTGGTGCAGTAGTGATGGCCTCAATGATGAAGCAGCAGTGTCGATGATGATCTCAGCAGTAAGAAGAGGATTGGTGTCTTGATCTTGGAGTGGCCTAGTAGGTCAAGGGTCATGGTCTTGGTATTCGTCAATTGGAATCTCTATAAGAAGAATTATGTGCGGGTTTTCCTCTCCAAGAAGGAAAGGTTTTGGCCCTGGCAGTATGCCAACATCTTGTGTCCTTGTCTCTTTGTTTTTCGTAGCTATTTGATGAACTAATGAAGACACACTCTAATAATATCAAAGAAAAGATTGTGCTAATAAGAATAAGTGGAAACACCTCACAAATAGTTATCATGCTAAGAAGAATCACTCTAACTCTAATGTGCCCTAGATTCTTCAACATGGTATTAGAGCTAAGGTGCTGAAGTCAAAGGAAGGGCAGCAAAAGAGACATACAAGTACCAGTCTTCAAGAAGGGCATTAACGCAAGTTGAAGGAATTGAAAGATCAATCTACAATAGCAGTGTACAATAGCAAAGGATTTTTGTCTATACAATCTAAAAGACAGTCTACAACAGCAAGAGTTTTTATGCTCACAAGTCAACATCAAAAGGCCATCAAGACCCTTTTAAAAATTGTCTATAAAGCAAGACCTCACCTTGGAACAGGTTGACACTATGGAAGCAGTCTTGATCTACACTACAAAAGAAAGCAATGTCATCTCCAAGGTTATGAAATCAAGCAAGAATCATCTCCTTGCCCTAGAAGAAGACCATCCGAGGAAGCAGCAAATCATCCTCATCAAAAGGGAGCAACCTTGTCTATTGAAAGGCTTTCTCACTTAAAAAAAAAAGAAGATCATCCAAGAAAAAGCCCTCATACATCTCCTTCATCAACATGATCTAGGTGAAGAGTTCATCTTCACATGACAAGTAAGTATCTTTTCATTCCATAATTAAGTTTGGTTAAATGATTTCATGATTGCAAGGACATCTATAGGTTGGATGGGTCATCAAGATTCCTTGCATGAAGAAGGAGGATAGTCATAGTCCTCTAAGAAGTTGAATTCATTAAACATATCAATAGGTCTCCTCTAAATTTATGGAAAGCGATTATTATGAAAGATCCCCTCACATAGCAATATTGGAGACATCAAAGTGATGTAGATGATAAACTCATTCTCTAAAGATGCAATGAAGAAGGTCACATGAAATCTGATCTACATGAAAGTAAAGGGTATCAAAGGATGTAGGATATCTTCCATCTACAAGACCTAGAAAGGAAGATAACCATAATGCACTAACAGATAATCAAGGTAACAAATATCCATGGGATAAGAAGGTTACCTCATTCGACAACTTATGGTCTATATGCTAAATAGAGAAAGACAAGTTGATGGCAAAAGTATTGAAGGGTAAAGGACTAAATCATGTGCAGAAAGAAAAGGGAAGTTTGGTCCTCAAACAAGGCAGAATAGGTATAGCTAAAATTATGGAAGCTCATATCACCAGATAGATGGAGGAAGCTAAAGAAAAGGGCCAAGGAAAGAGGGAGTAACAGATCTCTGTGATTAGGATAGTATCCCTCACGAAAGGGTCCTATCATAAGCTTTTGCTATAAGATATGGCAATGATAATAAGATGCATCTTGGCATCATGGAAGCATTAGAAACAAGAGCTCGTGACATCACCATAGGGATCATGAAGGAAAAAATCCATGGCAGACAAACATGTAGGATATAGCTCTTGAGCATCTTAGTGGACATTGCAGGAAAGGAAGAAGTCATCTAGGACAAGGCTCATCATACATCAAGTCAAAAAGGAAACATTTGCCAGATGGGGATATATAAAGATCCTCAAGATTCTCTGATAGAATCCTCATTGAAGGGTTCACTAATCTAGAGGAGAAGCAAGTGTTTCATTAAGAACTCCAACTTATGGAATTCATAGATGATGTTATGGTGACATAAGAAAAGAAGCAGATCAAGGGGTTGAAGACACTTCAATCAAGGAAGTTGTTGAAAGAAGCCTAGATGACCTAGAGATGAAATAAGGTATGTATGCTTGTGTTTGAATTTATAGTGTCATGTCATATGGTTGCAGGTAACATGGATGATTACTTCTAGCTTAAGAAGCATGATCAAGAGAAACAGGATCTCCTCCTCTGAAAGGATGCAGGAAGGCATAAAAGTCACACTAGATGAAATCAACATAATATGTGAAGTATGAGGACGTTGACTACAAATAAAAAACTCTGATTGAAGGCTCCTGGGAATGGAACGTGTGAGGAAGGAAGAGATTGTGAGATATGCAACCATGATGAAGGCAATCAACATCCAAAAGACCAAGAAGATTTGACTAGGAAATCTCCCGGAAAGATATGAAGACTCTGATGAAAGTCTGAAAAAGATGAAGACCCTTCACAATGGATATCTTTGGGAGATGTGTCAACATGAATGCAATATATTGATACCTACAGAAAGATGTCATGATGAAGAGGCACTTAGTAAGGTACGATTTGATTTAATGATATATTTGATTTCTTGAATAATATCTGGATAAGTTGATGCAGGGCTACTTACAAGTACAACTAGCATTCAAGTGAAGAATGGAAGAAGCATGATGAGAAAGAAGTAGTCATATGACGAAGGTTCCAGATATGAAGAAGGCCACTTTCCATGAAGAAAGGAATGACATAACGAACTAAGGAGAAAAGTGATCAATGATTGTTGCCCTACGAGAAAGAAGCTCAAATAACTTTCATGACATCAAGGAGACAAGTTGATCAAGCAACTAAAGGACCCACGAAGAAGAAGTTGTTGATGTACAAAAGAGTCCCTAGCTAAGAGGGAACTCTAACAGGTCCCTGATCAAGAGGGAACTTGGATTAGATCACCCCTGATTAAAAAGGGGTGACAGTTGTGTTTTTCTATCTCATGTGTCATGCACTAGACGAGCACTAACATCCGTAAGTCTAGGTGAAGGGCATGAATGGAAAAGTAGACACATGATAGACACAACATTCTTGTCTTCACCTTGGAAGAAAGAATGGAGGATTGGGTAATCATCTGGCATCTGATGCTCTTTGAGGATGTGTAGGGCATTCAAGACAAGAGTAGGCAAGAGGACCGATATTCTTTGAGGGTTGCGAACCCAAGATGAGAATAGTCCTAGAAGGTCATACTCAATGAACACCGGGGTGGGTATGTACCTTGAGAGACAATGATGAAGGTGTCTATAGTAATTGGTCTTGCCAACATTGTGCTCTAATCTGATGAGAGATAGAGTTGTTAGTCAAGGCCTTGTTGGGGAAACAATGTTGGTTACTATGATGCTATAACAGAGGTTACCAATCTGATTCTTCTTATGAGAAATTCTTCAGATTGAGAATGACCAAGTACCATTATAAATACCTCCCTAGTTAAGAGGGAGTGTTGAAGAAAGTGTAACTAGGTTCGGTATTTACAAATGTAATTTTGATCTTTGTACTTTTCAAGAAAAAGAAACATTATTTTTGTAAATTGTAAGAATGAGTTTCTTGCTCATTCCATAGGTCTAGGAAAGTCAAAGAGTCAAAGTCATATATAAGGAGCTCTTCTTGAGCCTTCATGTAATGTATATGGGTCAACCAAATGTCTAAGAACAACCCTCCAGGACCAGCACAATCCTCTTAAAGACAAGAAAGCAAAACAATGAAACACACAGTCGCGTCAGCCAGCAAAATGAATTTGAAGTCATGTCGGCTTGCAAAGGAGACACATCAGTTCACTTGGTAATGTCGGCTTATTTATGGAGACAGAACCACTATATATACCCCGTTGGGGTCACCACAGGAAAGACAATTTTCGGATACCTCTGCAACTTCGAATGGTGCAAGAATCTCGGTCAACCACAAGAGTACAAACACTTCGGATAAGTAACTCGGATTCTCTCGGATGGGTATAGAGATCTAATCCGCATTACAGGAGGACATTGTCTCGCGGTAAAACTTCAGTGAGCAGATTACAGTGTCAACACAACTATGATGATAATCTCAGTACAGGATTACAGTCATTGTCTCAGTATAAATAAGATGATAAATATCACATTGCTAATCATTGTCTCAACATATTAGATGGAGAAGATACACTCACTTTTTCGGCACAATTGTGATCTCACACGTAATATACTCTCAGCATACTAAACACAGTCAAGACCTCAGCATAATGACAGTCATGATCTCGATCATAATCCTAATGAAGACAAGGTCATAATGAAGATTTCAATGCATTAATGAAGACATGGAATCAAGGTCATGATGAAGATCTCAATGAAGGAGTAGTCATGGTGCAGCAAGTGGTGCAGTAGTGATGGCCTCAATGATGAAGCAGCAGTGTCGATGATGACCTCAGCAGTAAGAAGAGGATTGGTGTCTTGATCTTGGAGTGGCCTAGTAGGTCAAGGGCCATGGTCTTGGTATTCGTCAAGTGGAATCTCTATAAGAAGAATTATGTGCGAGTTTTCCTCTCCAAGAGGGAGATGTTTTGGCCCTAGCAGAATGCCAACATCTTGTGTTCTTGTCTCTTTGTTTTTGGTAGCTATTTGATGAACTAATGAAGACACACTCTAATAATATCAAAGAGAAGATTGTGCTAATAAGAATAAGTTGAAACACCTCACAAATAGTTATCATGCTAAGAAGAATCACTCTAACTCTAATGTGCCCTAGATTCTTCAACACGAACCACCCCCTAGGTATTCTTTCAAGCATTTTTGACACCAACAACACTCATTTTGCTTATAGAAATCAAACTTTTGGCCAATCCTGGGATGTGCATATAACCAGGCTGTGTTCTAATCCTTCCATCCATGAGCTTCAACTTGACTTTTCTTCATCCTATGATTATGGCTAGCGAGTCATCTCCTTGGAAAACATCACCACCATCGTACCCCTTTCATTCTTGCAAAACCACTCCCCGTGAGTTATATGAAAAGATGCACTTAAGTCGACTAGCCATGCCTCATGATCTATGTGTGTGCTTGAAGAAGCCAAGTACATATCCCCTCCATCTCAGGAGGTTTTTGCTTCTATAAAAGGAGCATCATCAAATCCCTCCCCTTTCTCGACACTTTAGGATCTACAGTATTTCTTGTAATGCCCTTTTTTTCCACATTTCCAACATACCTTTACAAATTTTCCTACATATTAGATCTTCCTCTAGATTTAGATCTCCCACTTGAGGAATTTTTATTTCTATTCCAAGAGAGTCCTTTCACAGATAAGGCATCTACATTCTGACTTTCCATGCTTTTCCATCTTATCTCCTTAGATAACAAGGATTAAACTATTTCATCGAAACTTAAAGTAGTTGCATTACTACCTATTGCAACAACCAAACTATCCCACGAATCTCGTTAAGAACACAACAAATTGATACACTTATCTTCATGAAATCTTAATATCAATAAATAATACCTAACTTACCAGAGTATTGAAGGCATTCAAATGCTCTATCATTGAGTCCCCATCCTTCATTCTCAAATTAGACAACTTCTTCTGTAGAACAATTTGCTCTCTAAGGACATAGATTGATACAAAGCCCCTAACTTATTCCATAATGTCTTTGCTATAGCTTTCCCTGTAGCATTCAGTAATACTGAATCTAAGAGACACAATTGTATTGTGCTCTTTGCCTTCTAATCCAACTTGGTCCACTCTTTTGTCAACATACTTGTAGGTGCAACTCTTGGATCCATAGCAATCCAATAACCTTTTTCAACCAATAGATCTTTTATTTTCAGCTTCCACAACTCAAAAATTTTCCCATTGAATTTCTCGATTTTTATCATTGAACCGCTCGCCATTTCTATTCAGCAAAAGAACTGATACCACATATCTCCCATTGTAACAAGGTTTTCCACAGGATCAAGCCAAACCCCCTGGCCACAAAGGCATCTCATTGAAGCTAAACTACTCTTGTACTATTACCCACCACCAGTGGGTGACAGCCATAGGAGAATTCTTCTCCTAGATATGTCTTCTACCGGCAACCAGCAGCCACTAAATAGCTCGATGTGCCATGTTTCTCTGCCTCCTGAGCCAACCATTATGTGCCCTCACCCATATGTTATGATCATATGTTTGAAGGTGGGCCTTCCAACTCGAAGCTATGGCTTTTCATTATGTAATTGGGTATTTTTTCTTGTTTATCAAGGACACTTTTGGACATGGATTAGTGGGGGAATTCAGCAGAAAGAATGAGCTTGGTCTGTACTCTTGTTCCTTTGTCCCAACTTGGTGGTTAGTCTTGTATCCTAGTCCCGTGGAATCTCCTTTATTGGCTACTAGCTTTAGGAGTGGCACTATACTGGAAACCCTGATTTTGGTTGCATGGTCCCGCTTCCCGACACCATATATATCACTCCTCTCTGCTCGTTATAACCCGCTTTCACATATTTCCCATTCGGGTCCACATTTGTCCATTGGGTCCACAACGAGTTGACCTCCCCCTCCCCTTGTCCACACTTTGCGTCGCGCCTGGAACAATGCCCTAGAGGTTGATGTAGCTAAAAAGAGAGTTAAAAGCATAATTTGGCCACTTACAACGGGAAATGTAACATAAAATGCAAAAGATGGCAAGACATAAGAATTTAGCACATGGGCAAAAGCTAAACATGAGCTCTACCCCTTATCATTATGGCCATCACCCTGGTTCCTAGGGCCCCTATGTGAGCCCCCTACATCATTAAGGAACCCATGATTGTCCCAACCCCTAGTGGGTGATGAACTGCCCAACCTTAAGGGGGTATTCACTGCTTTATCATATGCATCATGCTCTCATTCCCTGGAGCCCCGAGCAGTTAAAAGAAATAAAAATCAATAAAAGGCAAAAGGCATATGAAGAAGGGTGGAAAAACAAAGGTCGAGGTAACTCATGTACCACGATTGCTCCCTCCTACATCTATACACCCATGTGTGGGCTTCCCTCATTATAGCTACCCTTGTACCATGGCATGTGGCTTGGAGCCTTGGAACATTGATTGCCATGCCATGTGATCCTTCAGCGCCACATTATTCTTGTTCGTGCCCCAATTATGCAGGGATGATGATGCACTTGGACCACATTGCCCAACCGGCCACATACTTGCACCAGACACTTAGCAGTTGATCTAGGGCCCAAATGGGGTTGTTTCTCACTCGGGGAGACAAGGGAGGGTTTGTATCATCATTCTAGCCCTTATTGATGGAGCATTGATTTATATGATCTAGTTGGAGACCCATGAGACCATTCATTGTGCCCCACAGCCACTTGGGAGCACCATGTTGAAGAATGTAACTAGTTTCGTTCTTCATAATTACATTTGAGTCATGATGTAATGTATTTGTCAAAAGAAAGAAAAGGAAATATTATTGTAAAAGGAAATTGACTTATTAAAGCATGGGTTTCATGGTTGGGTCAAAGGTCAATAGGTCAAAAGCACCCATTGAGTGCTCTAGGGATTATGTCTTGGATCAAAGTCCAAGTCAATATATTCTAGACCCTTCTTAGGCTAGAAAGAATTATTATTTTGATCATGTAAACCCCTTTCTCCTTTAAGTCGGCCTCCAACACATCAAAGACATCAAGTCGGCTTCAAGCATATAATGTCGACCTCAAATGAACAGACTCCAACCATTATAATATAGCAAATGAAGTCGACCTATTTGGCATCACTTGTTCTGCAATTCAACATATCAAGAAAAGGGTGCAAAGTCTAAGGAAATAGTGGAAAAGGTCAAGCGAATAAATGAGAGAGAAAGTCTAGCAAAAGTACAGTAGTTTCTGCCACACGTGTAAAGGATAAATGACTAAGTTGCAGGAGCCAAAGTTTCAGGACATACTTCAGATATTGCAGGACTGAAATTCAGGCTCAGCTTCAGGAGTACTGAAAGGGCCAAGATATTGAAGAGCTGATCTTGACTATGGAAATTTGACTACAGTTTAACTTGGTTATAAAGGCTGACTTGGTGGAGTAAAGGAGGTCATTTGCCTTGGTCTTGAGTCCTAGTTGTCTCAATTGGATCTGAATCTACTAGCGGAAGAGTTTGACTGGGTTTTGCCTTTCATAAGGGTTTTGCCCTCGCTGAGTGGCTACATCTAGTGTTCATTGTGTATGATATTCATGTTTTTGGCATTTATTTGATGATATGAACACTAATATAAACAACCTAAGACAAATATAATATCACAAGTAAATGTCAAGTAAGAGAAATTAAGAATAAATGTTGCCCTAATGGATTTCTCAACATGGTATCAGAGCTAGGGAAAGTGGTCTAAAGGCAGCAAGAGAAGGATCACATTTTGAAATATAAAGAATCTACTTGTATCTTTCCTCAAGGTTGAATTTCTAAAGAAAAATTAGAGCTCCAAAAGAACATTGTTCTGAGCATACCTTCAAACCTTTACCTTTGTAATAAGACCACAGACCTGAGAAAAAAATAACAAAGAAAGTTGAAGTATATAGAAGCACTGGTTCTAAGGACCAAGAGGCTAGACTAATAGACCTTTCAAGACCAAGTCCCATGATGAAAGGATCAAAGTCCTCAGCTTAGAAACTATGATCTAAAATCTCTCCAAAAAGTCTGAAATTTTGTGAAATCTCAAAAATCTAAATGGACAGAACTGCAATCACTTTATAAAAACCAAGACCTCTGTAAAATAGGACGAGGATCTGTGCAAGTATCATGTAAGAAAGCCGAGGTTCTGAATCATCTTAAAAAAATTGTATGGTTCTATAATGTATTTAAAGACATAGTAGCCACCATAAGAACTACAGTGATCACTAAAAGGATATCTGTAGACGTTTATAAAAGTACAGCTCCATAATCCAGCGAAGGGAAGAACCTATATAGAGGCCATGGATATCTGTTCTAAAAAGAAATGTCTCCCAGAAAGAAGCATCCATCAATCTTGCAATATGTTGAAGAAGACATGTATGCATAGTTTATCGCTAAGCAAGCAGGAAGCAGTCATGTAGCAGCTCATTCTTGAAAAGCATCGAGCATTTTTTAACATCCAACTCAGGTAAGTATTACCTTTTGTGTTTTTAGTCATCTAACATTATATCTTCAGAAAAGGCAACAGGCTCTATGGAACATTAATCTTTCAATCAGAAAAATCTATGAGGTACGTATAGCATATTCATTGGTTATGAATCTATCATGATATATTTTAGGGCTTAGTTATATGGATGGCAAGATTTCAATGTGATTGTATACCCTAGATAGTACAAATAACCTCTCTCGTTTGTTTTCTCTTAGAAAGCTTATCTCATAAAATCTAAGGTTTATAAGTAGTACAAGGTATATGGCAAAACCTTGAACAAAATTGAATTATGTTCATAAGTTTCCAGATAATATTGAGGTACATAAAGCAATAATGATCTAATGCAAAAAGAAGCCCCTCTCACAAAAAATAAGTATTCAACTTTGATTTCTTCATTATTGCTTGACTATTTTCCTTGGAAGAAGAATCTGCAGGTAGACTCTAAAGATTGAGAGGCAACTTGCAACAAATATAATGGATTCAAAAGAAGAAAGAAGCTTTGTCGCAAAAACAACCTTTCAATAAAGAAACCCTATAAGGTTTGTAAAAGAAGCAACTCTAGGTATGTTTCAGTCCACCAAACTTATAAATAATCTTCTTCATTATAAGGTACATTCATTTTGAAATTTGCATTGTATTACTAACTCTCTTATGTCAAGGATTTTTGAATCATTAAGATTCTTGTTAGGGTGATTAATCTCTAGATTGAATCTACCCTCGTCACGTTATCTTTTTCCATTGTTCATTCTTGGTAAAACCCTAATCTTTAGGGTTCACTGTAAAACCCTAACCTTTTTTTATGCTTAGGGTATATTGACAAAGTGATGAAACCCTAGTTCTCTTAGGGTTTAGAACTCATGATGAAATCCTAATATATTGATATTTAGGATTTTGATAATGTTATGGTAAAACCCTAGCCTTTTACGATTTATTAATAAAAACCTAGAATATATAATGAAATCCTTCTCTCTTAATGATTAGGGTTTGTTGTTGTTATAGAACCCTAACCTTTTTAGGGTTTGATATTGATGTCTAGATTAAATAATGAAACCCTAAATTTCTAGGGTTTGGTAAATTAGGGTTTATGACAAAACCCGTCCTAGGAATGAAACCCTAGGTGTATGAGCTTCAGCAAACCCTAGTTCAGTCAAAATATTGGAGTTTGATGTGTGTATCTAGGGTTTATGGTAAAAACCCTAATGAGTAATTGATATAAGAAAATAATTATGAAACCTTAGATATGAATTGCTAGGATGGTAACTTTATTATTGATATCCATAAAACCTTAATAGAGTTTAACATGAAACCCCTGATGTAAACGCTATGATTGATTTAGTTGCTAATATCTATGGCTTTAAGTCTCAATGATGGAATCTAAGGTTTGCGACAAAAACCCTAGCAAGTTGTTAAAGTCCAGAATGTAAAAGATGTAACCCTTGTTGACTATGAAACTAACTAGGTTTAGGTATTTGATGTCTGAAGCTTGATTGTTTTGATACTTCCATCGTAATGAATGGTTCTGATATAGTTGACTTCATATTTGTACTTGGTTGTACTTGTTAAAGATTTGCAGGTACATAATCTTCAACATGTTGAAGATGTTCACAATTGAAGATGACTTGATAATAATGATGAGCATGATAAAGGAAGTTGTAAGAATGATGATGACATAAAAGATGAATAGGTGACCTTGTTGCCATAAGAAAGAATGATGAAGAAACGAAGCTTTGAAAGGTTGAAGTTTCTTCGTTGATGTAATAAAGAACCTATAAAAATGAAGTTGTTGATCTCCCTAAGTTGAGAGAGAACTTGGATGAAAGAAAGTGTAAATCTCCCTAGTTGAGAGGGAGGGCATAATGTGACAACTATAATAAAGACCTTGAAGAAAGAATAAGGATCATGGCTGAAGCATTACAGATAGATATTCATGAGTGGAAAAGTTGTAAACAAGACTTGGATGTTCTGGAAGAAGTGTTAAGGCTGAGATTGGTGTTGTTGTAGAAGTTAAAGAAGAAAGCTTCTGACAAGGATGTGTTTGGATAATATGATGATGACCTAAGCAACATCAATATATTTGAGAACCCCGAAAGTTTGATTTAATATTATATATATATATATATTAAAAGTTTATTACTAATTGGGATTGTGACTATGCAGGATCTCTCCATAAGAAGGTTGAATGTTTTGAAGCATGCTTGGACCGGTGGATATATCTAATTCAGTTGATAAGGAGAGATGAAGCATCTTGGGGTGACAAGATGTTTGGGAGGACATCTGGCTAACTTGTGATGACGTCTAGATCCCGAAGTAGGGAGGGTATTGTTGGCCTTGTGGAGCTTCGACCTTGGATAGGATACCTAGATCCCTAGGTTGGTATTAGAGCTAAACCCTGATGGTATCTAGAGTGGCTAAAACTTGTGTTAAATTTGGCAACTAGGGCCAAAGTCCAAATTGAACAACTCATATGATGCAGCTGATATTTTTATTGGATTCCTCTTTCCGAGAGGTGTAGGATTGATCTAAAGATCATCTCATTCTGACATGTACAAATGGAATTATGAATTTATTTTGTTTATGGACCAATTATCAAGGTCAGCTAGCAACCTAGTGTAGGCTCAGAAGCCCAAAAGACACGTCTCTTCACCCTCAACGTTGCATATAAATAGAAGGTGCATCTACCTCATTTGGAAATCATTCATTCTCACACATATCTCTCTCCTCGTCTGATTGGGTCGTACAACTTCAAGGCAACCTTCTTCTCCTCCACACATGCGAAGTTTGACTGCGATTTTCTGTTTTCTGGGTTGACCGAATTGCAAAAGGGTTGACCAGCGTTGACCGGGCAGCAGTTGAAATTGTTTGACTGCGTTTTTCCTTAGACAAATTCTGTTTGGGCAAGCTGCATTTCTAGGCACAGAAATCGAGGTAATCTAAGTTGTTTGACTAGCGTTGACGTTAATTTTTGGTATGTTCTATGCTTAAGAGCAATTTACTTCAATTTCTTTATTAGCCCAATATCAATATCTAGTTTAGCAATCACATCAGCATGATAGTAAAATGCAGATAGAACATAAACATAAATAGTGAAAGACAAGCCAATACAAGAGGACACAAGATGTGGCACCAACTAGGGACAAACCCAATGTGGAGAAACCCTTGATCAATTCTTATATTCTTCAATAGTTCAGCAGAGAGAGATAGTACAAATTTACAAATCTGATAATTTATGACAGCAACAAAAAAGCCCTAACCAGAAAAGTCAACGCTGGTCAAACAGGGTAGAATTCTTCCTCTAAGCAGCTTGGTCAAACCCAGTCAAATTTGGTCTCCAACAGCAAACCCAAACAGTTCAAAACAATCTGAAAAACTCAGTCAAAGTCTAGTCAACTAAAGTCAAACTGCAGCAAGCAACTAGGGCAATCAACGTTGGTCAAACCAAAGGTTAGATCACCTCGGTTTTTGTGCCCAGATCTATGGCCTGCCAACGAGAAGATGCCTCACTCAAAGCGCAGTCAAAGGGAGGTCAACGCTGGTCAAGGCAGCCCAAAAAAAACTGCCTTCGAGAATTCGGTCAATGCAGTCAAAAAACCAAACAGAAAATGTCCTTCCTTCGCACGTGTGAGAGATTGTTGCGCCGATTAGCATACCCAATCAAGTGAGGAGAGAGAGATGTGATGAGATAAGATGATGAAATAATGCCTTGAGGTCTCCTTTTTTATGCGACGTTGAGGAAGAACTAGGGGTAAAAATGCTTGTTTTGATTGTTGGCCAACCTTGACAATTTGTCAATAATACAAATAAATTCATATCTTCATTTTTACATGTCAAAATCGGATGATCTTTAGATCAATCCAACACCTCTCAGAGAGAGGAATCCAAGAAAAATATCAGCTAAGGTGACCCATGTGGAGTTTGGCCCTAGTTGCCAATTTTAACACTCCCTCTCAACTAGGGAGAACTCCATCTGCTAAT
The DNA here is from genome assembly GCA_031772625.1 of Pinus tabuliformis. NCBI lineage: Eukaryota > Viridiplantae > Streptophyta > Pinopsida > Pinales > Pinaceae > Pinus > Pinus tabuliformis. The sequence goes on from CM062804.1 coordinate 707,114,809, forward strand.
CCATTTGCCAGTCAGTACTATCTCTGCCATCAATGCACTGCTCTGCTGAACTATGAAGAGGAAGAAGTGATCGAGAATGTATCATACCATACTGACCCGAAGTCAGTCCTAGATAAAAGAGAGTGTCTCATACCACTCTTACTAACCTGAAGTCGGTTACAATCAAAAGAGAGTGTGCCATACCACTCTTACTGACCCAAAGTCAGTTCCAATTGATCCCAGATCAATATCGGTCATCCTAGCATAGGGAGTACGGTAGTACACGATGCATCCATAAGTAGTACTATGGTCCCTATCCTCATTTCCCTACTCATTGGCTAGATGAGAGGTACTTCCCATGAGTCCTAGACTGCATGGGTAGGATGTCTCAGCAGGAGAAGGATGAACCACTCATCCTGCCTACATCTTGCCATGGGGTATCACAGGGGAAGGCTGAATCACTCACCCTATACACAGCAAACCACTAGGGAAGGCTGAACCACTCACCCTATGGTTTTTCATCGCTCCAAGAAGTACCCCAAGCCCCCCGGAGCTCCCAGAGCTCAATGTCCATATCATACATGACCCTCATAGGAGGGTCTCTCCACAACTCCTATTCGTTCTCGGAAAGTCAAGAATTTGACCTTTCCCAGGGGCTTTGTCAGAATGTCAACAACCTGCTCATCGGTCCAAATGTGATGGACCCTTATTGCTCCTTGTTGTACCATATCCCGGATAAAGTGGTACCTGATATCTATGTTCTTGGAGCGATCATGAAATACGGAATTCTCCGATAATCGGATCCCACTCTAGTTGTTGCAATCCAAACAGCTCACTGAAGAGCTTCGTCAACCAGACAGCTTCACAAGAAGCCATACTCGCAGCTATGTATTCGGCCTCAACGGTGCTCAAGGCAACCAACTTCTACATCTTGCTCATCCAAGATATTGAAGCAGAACCCAAAGAGAAACAGCACCCATAAGTGCTCTTGCGATCCACCATATTGTCGGCCCAATCAGCATCTGAATAACCATGCAGCCTCACATCTCCGGCAGTGTATCTCAGTCCATGAGTCATGGTGCCCCAAAGATATCTTAGAAGATTCTTGGCACCAATAAATCCAATGTATATGATGAGGCTCAAACATTTATTGGCTCAATGTATTAATTGCAAAACATATATCCGAACAGGAGTTCACAAAGAACATCAGCGCTCCTATGAGTTGATGATACTCAAAAGCATTTCCCAATTCAAGTCTGGCATCACTACCACATAACTTCTTGAAGTTAAGTTCCATCGGGGTAGTCACAGGCTTGCAGTCCACCATCCCAAATCTTTCCAATATCTTCAAAACATATTTTCCTTGAGATAGGAAAGTTTCTCCTGGCTTTTACCACACCTCCAACCCTAGGAAGCAGTGCATCAGTCCTAGGTCCTTCATCTCAAATTCAAAAGCCAACTCCCTCTTACATTTGTGAATGAGAGGGTCTGCACTTATCAAAAAGAGGTCGTCCAAATAAAGTACCAGTATGAGAGGTTTATCATCTTCAACCTTAAAGTAAAGGTTCGGATCGACTTCACTTCTAGTGAATTTTAGCTACATCAGATGGCTATCAATCCTCTCATACCAAGCTTGGGTGCTTGCTTCAAGCCATAGAGCGCTTTCTTCAACCTGCATACATGAGATTCTCGGTCATGAACCTCAAACCCTTCAGGTTGTTCCACATAGACCTCCTCTTTGATTGAACCATGTAAGAAAGCAGTCTTGACATCCATCTGATGTAGGTTCCATCCTTGCGAGGCAACAAGGGCTATGATCGAGCGGATAGTGGTGTATCGGGCAACAGGTGCAAATATCTCTTCATAGTCTACTCCTTCCTTTTGAGAGAAACCTCGAGCAACAAAGCGAGCCTTGAACTTTTTTGCACTTCCATCAGCTCCATGCTTGATTTTGTAGAGCCACTTAGAGGTGACAACCAATTTGTCCTGGGGTCTACGAACCACATCCTAGACATCATTCTTCATAATAGACTCATATTCTTCATTCATAGCATCCTTCCATACTTGTTGCTTCACGGCTTCTTCACATGATGAAGGTTCATTTTGTATGATAGTGCTCATGACGATCAAGTATCCTTGATACCTGTTCGGCTTCTTGCTCTCACGGAAAGTCCCCCTTGGTGCAATATGTCTCTCGGCATCTTTGAGAGTCTCCCTAAGCCATGAGGGTCTCCTCTTGGAGGAGGAGGGCTCTTGGGGAGGAGGATCAATAGGATCCATAGGTTCATCAACATTCAACATTGCCTCGTCCTCTTTTTCACCTTGTTTTCCGGTGTCATCTTCTTTGTCCTTCCTTGGAATAGCAAGGTTGTTGATCTTGCTAAGGGCCATATCTTCGTCAAAGGTGACATCATGACTTATCTCAGCTTCCCTTTGACCAGCCACATAAATTCTATAGCCCTTAGAATTTTCGTTATAGTCCACAAAGATTCCTTTCTTCCCAGATGCACCCAATTTGCTTCTTTTCTCTTTCTGCACATGAAAATATACAGGACTTACAAAAATTCTAAAATGAGAGACATCGGGTTTCTTACTAGTGAACATTTCTTTGGGAGTCTTGGAGTCCAATGCTTGATGAGGGCATCGGTTTTGAACATACATGGCAGTATTTGCAACTTCAGCCCATCGAAACTTCGGAAGCCCTTGATCATGAAGCATGGCACAAATAGCGTCCACAATAGTATGATTCTTCCTTTCAGCCACACCATTCTGCTCGGGAGTGTATGGTGTTGTGGTCTCCCTCTTAATGCCAGCTTCTCTACAATAATCATGGAATTCATTTGATTTGTACTCAGTCCCATTATCAGTCCTCAATATCTTGATTCTCTTCTCGGATTAGTTTTCGATCATGGCTTTGAAGTGACGGAACCAGGTGAACAATTCATCCTTTTTCAAGAAGTAGATCCAAGTCTTGCGAGAATAATCATCTGTAAAGGTGAGATAATATAAGTATCCTCCCAAAGAGTTTACGGGCATCATACTAGATATGTCGAAGTGGATCAACTGTAATATATCGGTAGTTTTGCTATTACTTGAGGGGAATGGTCCCCTTGTAAGTTTTCTTTCGGCACATCCCGAACATACACCTTCATGCTCTACTTTGAACTCGGGCATACCTATCACCATCTGTCTCACAACGGGTAGAGCCTTATAATGAAGACGGGAAAACCTCTAATGCCATAGCTCAAATTATAGAGATGTGTTGCAAGACATGGCTCCCAATGGACTTCCTCCAACTTGATACAAAGTGTCAACCCGAAACCCAAGAGTAAAATCATCTTTAAAATTCCTTTCCCAAACACGCACCTTTCCATCGATGAATGCCACCTTGTATCCTTTGTCTTCCATTGCCGAAATGGACACCAGGTTCTTCTTGAGATCAAGTACATATAGAACTTCTTGTAAATGAATATTGTTACCTTGATTCAATTGAAGGGTAACATTCCGTACTCCCTTCACGGGATAGGTGGCATTGTCTCCAAGAATAATCTCCAAGTTTGTTTCCTTCTCTATCAGATTAGAGAGAGCTTCCTTGTATCCGGTGAAGTGCCTTGAGGCACCACTATCAATTAGCCAATTTCCCAAATAGTCCGGAGGAGAGGTAGTGGAGAGGGCCGACAGAAGATAGTATTCCTTCTACTTATTGTTAACAACATTTGATTCTTCATACCTGGAGTTCCTTACTTTCTTGGAGGGTTGACCATTTCCTTGATGTCCTGCATTCTTTTTTCCTCTGCCATTGAACCTGCCATTCCTTTGATTGTTGTTGTTGAAGTTTCCCCTGGAATGGTTGTGATCATCATCATGTGATGTGTCCCTTCAATTTGGACACTCCCTTGCATAGTGGCCAAATGTATTGCAAACAAAGCACCTACCCTTCCTTCCACCCTTAGATCCAGGCTTTCCATTGAAATAACCTTTAGACCCTGCATTATTTCTCCTTTTAGAATGAGCGGAGAAGGCAGTGGGGTTGCTTCTATTAGAAGGCATCTCTTGCTCCACCATTCTTGTTTCTTCTTGAATGCATCTCGACATCAATTCTTCAAACCCTGGAATTCGATCATTATTGAGAATAGTGGTTCTAAATATATACCACTAGGGTGGGAGTCCTCCAAGGGTAGTAGATGGTAAGTTCCCGGTCAGGAATGACCTCTCCAACCGAAAGTAGATCATTCTTGATCCCAGTAATCTTAAGAAGTAGGATTGAATATTCTCGTCCTTGCCCTTCTTAATATCCTTCAACTTATTTTTGAGAAATAAAATTTGATTTGCATCACTAACCTTGAACATGTTGACCAACCTGTCGTAGATCTCCTTGGAGGTGTTCAAATCGGAGATGCAGGCCACCAAACGCTTATCAACGGAATCTTTGATAATCTTCTTCGCTTTGACTTCAACCTTGTTGTACTTGTTCTTTGTAGCAGCCGGTGCATTTGAGGGAGGCTCAAGGATTTTACCCCTCACATAATCCAACATTTCATGTTCTTCCAATGTCAGATCAAGACATCTTCCATCCATGATAGTCCGACTTTTCACGGAGCCTGTCTTTAGCCAGGAATTGGGATGAGGAACCCATTGAGCCTTTTGTCCTTGTCCAACTGTCTTTGGTGATTGCTCTTTCACTCTTGCTTGGGCTTTGTCTTCACCTCAGCTCTGATACCATGTTAATTTTTGGTATGTTCTATGCTTAAGAGCAATTTACTTCAATTTCTTTATTAGCCCAATATCAATATCCAGTTTAGCAATCACATCAACATGATAGTAAAATGCAGATAGAACATAAACATAAACAGTAGAAGACAAGCCAAGACAAGAGGACACAAGATGTGGCACCAGCCAGGGACAAACCCCAATGTGGGGAAACCCTTGATCAATTCTTCTTATATTCTTCAATAGCTCAGCAGAGAGAGAGTACAAATTTACAAATCTGATCATTTATGACAGTAGCAGAAAAGTCAACGTTGTTCAAACAGGGCAGAATTCTTCCTCTAAGCAGCTCGGTCAAACCCAGTCAACTTCGGCCTCCAACAACAAACCCAAACAGTCCAAAACAATCTGAAAAACTCAGTCAAAGTCTAGTCAACTGAAGTCAAACTACAACCAGCATCTAGGGCAGTCAACGTTCGTCAAAGTAGAGGTCAGATCACCTCAGTTTCCGTGCCCAGATCTGCGGCCTACCAAGGAGAAGATGCCTCACTCAAAGCACAGTCAAAGGGAGGTCAACGATGGTCAACATAGCCCAAAGACAGCCTTCTGAAATTCGGTCAAAGCAGGTCAACACAGTCAAACAACGAAACAGAAAGTGTCCTTCTTCCTTCACACATGTGAGAGATCGCTGCCCAGATTAGCGTACCCAATCAAGTGAGGAGAGAGAGATGTGATGAGATGAGATGAGATGATGAAATAATGCCTTGAGGTTTCCTCCTTTTATATGCAATGTTGAGGATGAACTAGGGGTAAAAATACCTGTTTTGATTGCTGGCCAACCTTGACAATTTGTCAATAATACAAATAAATTCATATATTCATTTTTACATGTCGGAATCGGATGATCTTTAAATCAATCCTACACCTCTCGGAGAGAGGAATCCAAGAAAAATATCAGCGGCCATAAATAAGGTGACCCATATGGAGTTTGGCCCTAGTTGCCAATTTTAACAGTTGACAGTAGGTTTGACTCTGCGTTGACCGAGTTTCACGGATATTTTTGGGACTGATTTGTACTGTTGTTGGAGGCCAAGTTGATTGGGTTTGACCAAGCTGTTTTGGAGGTCAAATTCTACCCTGTTGACCAATGTTGACTTTCTAGTTAGGGCTTTCTGTGGCTGTTGTTTGACTGGACAGATTTCACTTTAATTAGGCAAGTGAATATATGTACTCTTTCTCTCTGCTGAAATTTTGAAGAATAATAAGAAGAATTGGTCAAAGGGTTTCCCCACATTGGGGTTTGTCCTTGGCTAGCGCCATATCTTGTGTCCTCTTGTCTTGGCTTGTCTTCTATTGTTTTATTTATGTTCTATCTGCATTTACAGTCATGTTAATGTGATTGCTAATCTGGAAATTGATATTGGGCTTATAAGAAAATTGAAGTAATATGCTCATAAGCATAGAACATACCATTGTTATCTAAGATTAACAGCTTGGAACACACCTTAGTCCCACCCAGTTAGATACCTTGATCAAGTATCTCATTTGTAGCATTGCGTGTGTTGTGTCTCTTCGTAGAACATATCATTTTGAGATCTTCCATGTACCTCCGTATCTAGGTTACACGAAACGGGGAAACGGGAACCGATACGAAATGCAACCTCCCCAAATTTTGGAAATGGGGAAATGCGAATATATATATATATATTAGGACATTTAAGAAATATGTGCAATCATAAAGCATATATGATACATTCTAATTTATTACATTATGATAAAATTGTCAATTGTCAATGCATAAACTATAAGTCTCTAAATTTACATCACATTTACTCATGAATGATCACATAATGAAAACAGAAATATCCAAAATTAGCCACGAGAAATTTCTAATTTCTTGTCTCGTGCTTGATTGGGAGTCTCCTCCTACATAGTCAAACGACCTTAAATGCTCTTGATTAAATACAAGTTTCATACCCTAGTACCCTACATGCTCTTCATTATTGGGAGTCTCCCTGCATAGAGGGCTTGGTTCTCTTGATTAAATACAAGTCCCATACCCTAGTACATGATAAAATCCAATGGAAACATTGCAATCCCCCCAATCTTGAAATCCTGAAAAACAGATAAGTCTGCTGGATTTTGAGTGAGATCTAAAATTCTACTTTCTCCATGTGAAATCCAATGAGGGCGAAACCACTCTCAAACATCCTGAGTCATTTCATGGTAATGTTAAAAATTTAAGTAAAAGGATGAAAATGAAAAATAAAGGAGAATATCACTTTTCTTAACATTACCATGAACTGCATATCAACACTAGGGAAAAAGTTCACTTTCATAACTTTAGACAGGCATCTAGAAGTAACTAGAAGTCACTAGGCTAACCTAAAAATAAATTAGAAAACAAATTTATATATATATATAGAAAGAAAAAAAACACAAGTAAAAAGCTGAAACGTGAGTCATACGGCCCTGAAAAGCGTTTCAGGCCGTACTGGCCACATTTTAGTTTCGTGAAACGTGGCAGTACGGCCTGAAACGCATTTTAGGGCCGTACCACACGCGTTTCAGCGTTTCGTACTCATTTCCATATGGAAATGCCCCCTTGCCCTACGTTTCCTGCAACATAGCTCTGTATATATGTAATTATGAATAACTCCCTAGTTAAGAGGGAGTGTTGAAGAATGTAACTAGTGCCGGTCTCCATAATTATATTTGAGTCATGATGTAATGTATTTGTCAAAAGAAAGAAAAGGAAATTTTATTGAAAAAGGAAAATGACTTAGTAGAGCATGGGTTTCATGCTTGGGTCAATGGTCAATAGGTCAAAAGCACCCATTGAGTGCTCTAGGGATTATGTCTTGGATCAAGTCTAACTCAATATATTCTAGACCCTTCTTTGGCTATTTAAGTCAAGAAAGAATTATTATTTTGATCATGTAAACCCCTTTCTCCATCAAGTCAGACTCCAACACATCAAAGACATCAAGTCAGCTTCAAGCATATAATGTCGGCCTCAAAATAACAGACTCCAACAACTATATATAGCAAATAAAGTCAACCTATTTGGCATCACTTGTTCTGCAATTCGACATATCAGGAAAAGGATGTGAAGTCCAAGGAAATAGTGGAAAAGGTCAAGCAAAGAAATGAGAGACAAAGTCTAGCAAAAGTACGGTAGTTTCTGCCACACGTATAAAGAATAAATGATTGAGTTGCAGGAGTCGAAGTTTCAGGACATACTTCAAATCTATGTCACACGGTTTGGGTTCAAATTCGAGTTCGGTGACAATTAAGTTCAATTCGAATTCGAATTTTCCGATGAGATTTGTATGAGGTTCGACATTAAGTTTGACTATACATATTTTTTTAACATATATATATATATATATATATATATATATGTATGACCAGTGATGCGGGGGAGCGCCCCCCCCCCCCTTCGAACCCGCTCCCGAAGCGCGCTCCGGGCGGGAGCGGCTCGGGAGCGCGCTCCCGTAAAAAAATTTGCGCTCCCTGGTCTGTGAGGGAGCGCTTCAGGGAGCGATCGCTCCCGCGCTCCCGGAGCGCTTTTTAATGCCCGAGAGCGATCGGGGAGCGATCGCTCCCTGATCGCTCCCGGGCATTAAAAAACGCTCCGGGAGCGAATTTTAAAATTCCGGGAGCGGTTCGGCGGAAAAAAATTCCGCGGACCCGAAAAAAACAAAAAAATTAACTAACTTTTTTGGGTTTATAAGCCCAATGGGCCAAAACAAAATCATTTCAATGAGATTGAGCTTGAGTTTGAGAGCAAAGGAGCAAGGAGCAAGAGCTGAGGAGCAAGGAGCCAGAGCTGAGGAGCGAGGAGCAAGTGCCAAGGAGCGAGGAGCAAGCTTGCAGAGGTAAGTAACTTAATCATTTAGTTAGTTTAGTTGGTTAGGTAGTTAGTTTGTTTAGTTTAATTTACCTGTTTGAGTTTAAAGATCATTAATTTAAATTAAATTAATAAATTAAATGAATTAATCCCAATAAACTAAATTAATTTGCAGATTCAAGACTCAAACCCTACAAACATCAAACACGATGGACCTGGGGATTTTTATTGGCATTTTCCTCTTCCTGGTCCCTTTTCTGGTTATTATGGTGGTGGAGAGTAGGAAACGGAGGGGGCCTGAAACTGAAGAGGTGGATGAAGAAGCCGGAGGAAGTCAAATAGGTGAAAACCCCAGTGAGGAGGATGTGGAGGGTGAACATGAGGGTCAAAAAACTAAACAAGACCAAACTCCATTGTGGAAATATGTTCACAGGCCTGAAACAGGGAGAGGGGGTGGAACCACTAAATTTCATTGCCCCCATTGCAACAATGATTTCACAGGCTCATACACCCGTTTGAGAAGACACCTTTGCGGGAAAAGGGCATGGGATGGAGAGAAACAAATAGGAATCAGAACTTGCGACGCGGTGTCAACAGCAGATAGAGCCAAATACATAAAGGAAGAGGAGGACGCCCAATACAAAGCAAAAAGATCAAGGGGTTTCTTTGAAAGCTCACAAAGAACTCCTTCAGCATCCTCCCAAGGTAGTGGATATGGACATGGAGGCTCAGGGTCATCATCTTTACGCCGTAGAACCATATCAGATTTCCTTGATGAGGGGTGTAGGAATGATGTGGATTCAAAAATTTACAGGTTCCTCTATGCAAATGGGATACCATTCAATGTTCTACGCTCACCTTATTGGCACGAAATGGTTTCTGCCATAAATGATGCCCCTAAAGGATACAAGAGCCCTGGGTATGACAAGGCAAGAACAGTTGGCCTTGATCATGAAAAAGCAAAAATATCACATTCTTTGAATAAAATGACAAGTTCTTGGACTGACAATGGGGTGTCCATTGTATCTGATGGATGGACAAATGTAAAAGGCAAGCCATTGATAAGTGTTCTTGCTGTGTCCCGAAGTGGTCCCATTTTTCTAACTGCACATGATTACTCAGACAAGTTCAAGACCGCTATCAACATTGCAGAAGCATTGCTTGAAACAATTGAGCGTATTGGCCCATACAATGTCATCCAAGTCATCACTGATAATGCTCCTAATTGTAAGGCAGCGGGAGCAATTATTGAGGATAGATACCCGAACATATTTTGGTCTGGATGTTTGGTTCACACATTGAACCTTCTGTTGCATGATATTGTCAAAAACAAAAATGAACAATACCAATGGATTGGTGATTTGTACAAGAGAGGAAAAAAAATGATAAAATTTATTACAAATCATAGCAATACCCATGGCCTTTTCCGCAGTCACTCGAGATTGGAGTTGCTGAAGATTGCGAGGACTAGATTTGGTAGCTATTACCTCACCTTCAGGCGCCTTTTGAAGGTAAGAGAGGGTTTAGCTAGCATGGTATCAAGTCCAAATTGGCAGGTGTTAAAGGAAAGGGCTACAAATGTAGCTGACATTGCAGGTTTTGAAACGGTGGAGGAGGCCGCTCTTGATGGGCAGTTTTGGACAGCTGTGAGACAGGTATTCGATTTCACCAAGCCAATTTATAACATGATTCGGTTTGCAGATACAGACAAACCAGTGATTGGCGAGGTGTATGAGCAAATGGATACCATGTTGGGGGAAATAAAAGACATTGTTAATAACAGAGATCCCGACTTGTACAATCTGATTCACGATTGTGTGTGTGAACGGTGGAAAAGGCTTAACCTTCCACTACATTGCTTGGCGTATATCCTTACGCCAAAATACTACTCAGATTCTTGGTTGGTCAAACCTGCAGCAGGGGGTGGTGTTAGGACCAAACCCCATTTAGATCGAGAGGTAACTAAAGGATATCTGGATGCATTAGAAAAGTTGGTGCCTGACAGGGAGGAATGTGCAGCTGTGCGCCTTGAAATAGGCAGATACTTCACTGGCAGTGGTTTGTATGGTAACTTCCATGCAATGGACGACAAAGATAAATTTGATTCTCTCACATGGTGGGAAACATATGGCGGCGACGGACTTTTGCGAAAATTGGCATTGAAAGTTCTTGCACAGGTTGTAAATTCTTCTTCTGCAGAGAGGTGTTGGAGCACCTACAGTTATATACATAATGTGAAAAGAAACAGGCTCAACGAAAACCGAGCAGAAAGCTTGGTTTATGTGCACTACAATTTGAGGTTGTTGAGCCATTACTGTGATCGGGCTAATGAAGATCCCACATATAAAATTTGGGACAATCACCCTGAGGACGACAATTTGGAGGATGGCATTGTACATATGGAAGAACTAGAAGATGAGCTTGTATGGGATGAAGCTGCAACAGCCATGCCACCTCCACCTCCACCATCCAGTAGCAGTTCTCGGGGCCCGAGTCTTGTTCCATTGCTGTCGCCACCTCCATCGACACCCTCGCGTGGAGGCTCTAGTTCTGGTCGTCGGTCTGGGCGGGAGACTCCTAGAAGACTGCCAAGACCTACTTATACTCCTGGAGACTCTCGTGGCAAGGGCCACTTGTAGATTTACAGTTTACTTGTCTTTTTTAGTTTCTATTAGACTTGTCACTTTAGTTTTCATAACTGTTCAGTGTTGAGTTTTGAGTCCTTGACTCTTGACTCTTGACTCTTTCATATCATTATGACATTATGATATTTTTTGTAAACATTATATCACTGTGACAATGAAAATTTGAAGTTTGAAGTTGGGCCTTGGCAATTATAACTCATTGGTAATGATTGTGAATTATGAATATGATGCTTTGTGAAAGACTAAAGTTGTTTCATTTCATCTCATTATTCATGTTTCATTTTATAAATTTTTAACATTTCATATCATGTTAACAGTTAGAAGTTAGGACTTAGAAATATCTTCGATATTACTTCTTGTAATGGTTAAACTTGGCTTACAAGTACAACTTGTTACTTTGGTGATCAATGATGATAAATGTTATTGAATTGAATGTTATTTTAATTTATTATTTTACTAAGGTTGATGACGATTATAATTTCTAGATGATTGATGTGATATGGTTCAATGATCAATTTATGTTTTTTTATGTTTTTTATGTCTATTTCATCATTCTACATGTTTTTGTTGACATATATGTATCAAAAATTAAAAAATATAAAAAATATATATATTTTTAAAAAATCGCTCCGGGATTCGCTCCCAAACCGGGAGCTTCTGAAAATGGTCGCTCCTGCTCCCGCTTCCGCTCCCGCTCCCCGCTCCCGCTCCCGCTCCCAAGTAACACTGTGTATGACATAAAATAATAAAAAATCAGAATCAACCAATAAAGCTATATGAGTAGCAGTGAGCACCCATGAGCCACAAATCATGACCACTATTCACTTCACGCTCCAAACAGCAAGGACAAGCAACGTCTAGAAATTGAATTTAGGAAATTGCAGAGAATACAACACACAGCGGCAGCACTGGGCACAATAGAGGGAGTACACTCAGACTAACGTTGGCTTGTGAAAATCTATCGCCAGCTGTGGTAAATAAAGACAAACTAGTGGCCACCACGGGAAACTAACTGGCGGGAAGCAAAACGAGAGAAAACCATGTGTTGACCATTGTTTTTCTCATAAACCTTAAAACAAATGAAAAAAACCTCCCAAACTCTAACCTCAAACCCAAAAAATAAAAAATAAATAAATAAATAAAATAAAAATAAAAATAAATTATAAATTATAAAATTCGGCTTCAGGTTCGTCTTTAGGTTCGCTTTCAGGTTTGAATTCATTGAGGTTCGACTATCAAGTTCGTCAAACCTGAACGAATTTGAAAAAAAAATTGGGTTCGCCGAATTTCAACCCTGAAGGTTCAAATTACGCAAACCCTGTGACATAGCTTTAAATATTGCAAGACCGAAATTGCAGGTTGAGCTTCAGGATTATAGAGAGGGCCAAGATATTGAAGAGCTAATATTGACTATGGAAATTTGACTACAGTTTAACTTGGTTATAGAAGGCTGACTTGGTGGAGTAAAGGAGGTCATTTGTCTTGGTCTTGAGTCCTGGTTGTCTCAATTTGATTTGAATCTACTAGTGGAAGAGTTTGACTGGGTTTCCCCCTTCATAGGGGTTTTTCCCTAGCTAAGTGCCTACATCTGGTGTTCATTGTGTATGATCTTCATGTTTTTGGCATTTATTTGATGATGAGAACACTAATATAATCAACATAAGACAAATATAATATCACAAGTAAATGTCAAGTAAGAGAAATTAAGAATAAATGTTGCCCTAATGGATTTCTCAACACACCATAGATGTTTTGAGGGCCCTCTTCTTCGATTTGGCACATGGACTTATTTAGGCCTTCCAACGACCCTTTTGCACCATTTTTCCATCATTTCAGCCTCATTAGGAAGCCTTATTGCATATTCTTGAGATATTTGGTGGGTGTGGCACCAAATTTTATTGTTATTTTGCACATTAGAGTCATTTTTAGGGGATCATTAGGCTAATCAAACCCGTTCGAACTATTGGAGGCTCATATAAATTAGAAATGAGCCTTCATTAGTTCAACATCATCACTTTGATTTAGGTTTCTCTTGTGAAATGAACTCGGACGCGCAATTTTGGACGAAGTTTGCATGTCGTGATGCACTTTGACATCTGGAAAAAATTTCGCTATCTTTCTTGGAGTTTCTCTTTTGCAATGTTAATGGATGGATATACTCTCATTGCCTTGTAAGTGATTTTTAATGCTATATTTTACCTTGTTTAATTTCTAATGTATGGAATTTTGTTTCATGATGATTAATGTGCCCTAATTAAATACGAATTTGTGAGAACATTAAAATTGTTGGAAGAACTGCATGCATTACTCATAGGCTATGATGAAACAATGTTCCTAGAGGTCAAACTTGTGCATTGCATCCTTGAAACTCCATTAATCATTGTCATCGAAGTATAAAATCCTCTTGTAGTTGTGTTGTTGCGTCCATTAGGCTAGCAAAGTTGCATAGGTCCCCTTAATAGAGAAAAAATCATCAAATCAAAGTAAGCCCTGTCCCCATATTTCCCAAAAGAGAGGCACTGGTCTAGAAATCCTTAGTGATCATATTATTTAACGAGACATCAATATTATTTATCTCGCCTTCTTTTCTTCTCCTCATTCCTCGTCCCTTCAAGAATAGGTAGCCCCTCTAGAACTTGGTACGAAATCCCCTAAGAGTGAAATCTCGCAAAACTAATCCGACAGTCTTCTGTGTTGATGCTTCTTCTAGGTCTCCTCCAGTTTTGGGGTCATTCTCACAATTGATTTTCAAGATATTTGATGCCCTAGATGTCGTACCAAGTGGGAACCCTTGAAGCTGCCTTGAATTGGGGATTTCCTTGAAGGTTCATGCTTAGCTACTTGTTGAAGTACTTCATACAAAGCCTTTTCTCTTAACTACCCTAGCCTTAGATGAACCCATACTTTGTCATATACATCAACCCTAGGTCTCGTGTAGCTATATTATAAGGGGTTTTTCATGGAAATCCTTTCTAGCTTCTCCCAAAACTTGCACCTTTGTTGAGCCTTTCCATTGAATGAGCCATCTTGCCTCTCTTCAAGCTTATCCTAGGAATATCTATCACAAGTGAGGGATACTAGGACTCCTCCTATCAGTGAAAATCCGAGAAGAGAAGGGAACATAGGTTGTGGTGACAGTGGGTCTTTGTCCCAAATTGTTGCTATGCCCTAGTAGTTGTCCCTTTAGGTTCCCCTTCAGGATCCCTACTAGTTTGTGCGGTACCATTTTTGGCATCGTTGTCGGGGACACAAGACATGTGTCTTGTTCCCATATGACATTATTAACATATCTTTTGCCGACTCCATTGGCAGAACGAGGCCCTAGTTCTTCATTGAACTCCAAAGTCAATGCTTGTAGGGTGAAGCAAGCGTCTCTTTCGGCACCTTTGAATTCACCCTGGCTACTCCTACATGACTGATATGCCTAGCTTAATAGGATGTCTTTCTTTGATGATTTTCCTGCCTTAGACATCGTTCGCGGGGTGCCCTAAGCATCTCACTTGGACTATCATACGCGGCGTGCCCAAGTTTGATGGTGATCCACTATCTATAGTTGATCATGTGGCAAGATTTGCCACATATGCTTCAAAATCCGAATTGTTTCATCCTGATGTCCTCATGATGTTATTTATGAGATCCCTCCATGGTCATAATTCATGGTTACATAATCGCAAACCTAACAGTATCTCATCTATTGAAGCGTTATTTGATGGCTTTCTTGAACATTTTTAGGCATGCCAACCATTGGATATTCAAAAAGAAGCCTTCATTGAACATCATGAAGATCTTGGGAAAAATGATCCTGCTTCCCCTTTGAACTTTGATATCAATGATTACTTACATATTGAAGAGGGGAAATGGGAAGTTCATGGGCATCGTTTTGACAAGGACCCTATCTATGACACTGATGATGATATCAATGGGACCCTTGTCTTTCCTCACGATCCTAGAGATGTAGTTGAGTCTCATGTGGACCCTTTCCTCAACCCTTCTTACACTATCACTAATAATGAGGAATTATCTCCCTCTCTTAAGTGTGATCATCATGGGCAATCTGTCGATTGTGTCTCTCCATGTCATCAGTTTCCCTTTCCTTCCAATCATGACCTTGTGGTGGCCACAAAACCCGATATAAATGATAGGGACCATGATGAAGATGATATGCCTAAGGTTTCCATTCATTGGAGATTTATGAGCTTGATTGTTGATATCTTTATCTTTTGGTTGAAGGAGAGGATCCTATGGAATCGGTTGCATCCTTTCATTCCCTTTTCACCCATGATCCTCCATATGTGGTCATTTTATTTTCCCACCTCCCACCCTTGTGACCTTCCATATGGCCATTCCTACCCATACCTTTGGATTTATTGCATAAGTAATCATATAGGTGAGTATTCTCACATTGATCTAATGGTATGTTGGTTGCATTGGCTTTATGATTACACTTAGCATTTCCTTGATGTAATATGCATGTTAGGGTAGGACACATTGCATATTGGTTTTTGCATTAGAACTAACATCATATTATGTTATCATGCTAGATTAGAATGCATTTCGATCAAAATCGCATTTAGAATTTTATTTCCTGTTGATTTTTAGGACTAACAAAAGCATGGGTGATCAAAGGACGCCATGAAAACATGTTGCTCCGTGTGCTTGGTCTTTGATGTGCACATAACAGGTCTATGTTCCCAAGACATTGTTGGTATTCTCATGGCCTCCCCTTTCGAGTGCTTTGTGCACTCCACTGAGAGCTCATGTCCCAATTGGAGCCAGATGTTACCCACCACTAGTGGGTGACACCCATAGGAGAATTTTTCTCCTAGATATGTCTTCAACCAACAGCCCCTTGCAACCACCAGATAGCTTGATGTGCCACTTTTCTCCGCCTCCTGAGTCAGCCATTATGTGCGCTCGTCCATTTGTTATGATCATATGTTTGAAAGTGGACCTTCCAACCTCAAAGGTATGGCTTTTCATTATGTAATTAGGTATTTTGCTTGTTTATCATGGACACTTTTGGACATGGATTAATGGGGGGATTCGGCGGAAAGAATGGGCTTGATCTGTACTCTTGTTCCTTTGTCCCAATTTGGTGGTTAGTCTTGTATCCTAGTCTCGTGGAATCTCCTTTATTAGTTACTAGCTTTAAGAGTGACACTACATGGGAAACCCCAATTTTGGTTGCATGGTCCCACTTCCTGACACCATATATATCACTCCCCTCCATTCATTATAACTCCTTTTCACATATTTCCCATCCAGGTCCACATTTGTCCATTGGATCCACAAGGAGTTGGCCTACCCCTCCCCTTGTCCACACTTTGGGTCAGGCCTGGAACGATGCCCCGGAGGTTGATGCAGCTAAAAAGAGAGTTAAAAGCATAATTCGGCCAATTACAATAGGAAATATAACAAAATGCAAAAAAATGGTCGGGACATAAGAATTTAGCGCGTGGACAAAAGCAAAACATGAGCTCTACCCCTTATCATTATGGCCATCACCCTGGTTCCTAGGGCCCCTATATGAGCCCCCTGCATCATTAAGGAACCCATAATTGTCCCAACCCTTGGTAGGTGATGAACTATGCAACCTTAAGGGGGTATTCACTGTTTTATCATACACATCATGTTCTCATTCCCTGGAGCCCCAAGTAGTTAAAAGAAAGATAAAACAATAAAAGGCAAAAGGCATATGAAGAAGGGTAGAAAAACAAAGGCTGAGGTAACTCATGTACCACAATTGCTCCCTCCTACATCTATACACCCATGTGTGGGCTTCCCTCATTATAGCTACCCTTGTACCATGGCAAGTGGCTTGGCGCCTTCCCCTGCTAGCCCACTTCGTTCTACCATTATTCACATGACACCTGCCATTTGATGAATGTACCATGGACATGTCACTCCCTTAGAGGTTGAAACCACCTAATAGTGTCTGTTATTAAGCTCCCTCGAAAGCTTGGGTACACCTGTACATTCTAAAGCCCACTTGGAAGGGAATGCCACTATGAAGTGTCCACTTTTGCCCCTGATTTTCAAGCTCATTTACTCAATTGCACTAATGAATTGTCATATTGGAAGTTGAGGAGACGTATTGGATCTTATACAGGATTGCAGGTGGTTCTTCATCTTGGGCTTGGCCTCCCTATACGAGATCCGAGCCCTCCAGAGGGTCATGATGGCGCTTGTAGGGTGAGCATTGAGAGCCATGGGCCTCCTCCACAGCAAAGCATTGATTACCACGCCATGGGATCCTTCAGCGCCACATTACGCTTGCTCATGCCCGAGTTATGTAGGGATGATGATGCACTTGGACCACATTGCCCAGTCGGCTACATACTTGCACCAGACACTTGGCAATTGATCCAGGGCCCAGATGGGGTTGTGTCTCACCTGAGGAGACAAGGGAGGGCTTGTATCATCATTCTAGCCCTTATTGATGGAGCATCGACTTGTATGATCCAATTGGGGACCCATGAGACCATTCATTATGCCCCACAGCCACTTGATGCACCATAGATGTTTTGCTTGGAAACCAAGGGGCCAACCCCTTGGTCATCATTATGAGGGCCCTCCTCTTCGATTTGGCGCATGGACTTATATAGGTCTTCCAACGACCCTCTTGCACCATTTTTCCATCATTTCGGCCTCAATAAGAAGGCTTATTGCATATTCTTGAGATATTTGGTGGGCTTGTCACCAATTTCATTGTTATTTTTCACATTAGGGGATCATTAGGCTAATCAAACCCGTTCGAACTATTGGAGGCTCATATAAATTAGAAATGAGCCTTCATTAGTTCAACATCATCACTTTGATTTGGTTTCTCTTGTGAAATGAACTCGGGCGCGCAATTTTGGACGAAGTTTGCATGTTGGGATGCACTTTGACATTTGGAAAAAAATTCACTATCTTTCTTCGAGTTTCTCTTTTGCAATGTTAATGGGTGGATATACTTTCATTGCCTTGTAAGTGCTTTTTGATGCTATATTTTACCTTGTTTAATTTCTAATGTATGGAATTTTGTTTCATGATGATTAATGTGCCCTAATTCAATACGAATTTGTGAGAACATTAAAATTGTTAGAAGAATTGCATGCATTACTCATAGACTATGATGAAAGAATGTTCCTAGAGGCCAATTTTGTGTATTGCATCCTTGAAACTCCATTAATCATTGTCATCGAAGTATAAAATCCTCTTGTTGTTGTGTTGTTGCCTCCATTAGGGCTAGAAAAGTTGCATAGGTCTCCTTGATAGAGCGAAAATCATTAAATCAAAGTAAACCTTGACCCCATATTTCCCAATAAACAGGCACTGGTCTAGAAATCCTTGGTGATCATATTATTTAATGAGACATCATTATCTCACCTTCTTTTCTTCTCCTCATTTTTCGTCCCTTCAAGAATAGGTAGCCCCTCTAGGGCTTGGTATGAAAGTCCCAAGGAGTGAGATCTTACAAAACTAATCTGACAATCTTCTGCATTAGTGCTTCTTCTAGGTCTCCTCCAATTTTAGGGTCATTCTTAAGATTGATTTTCAATATATTTGATGCCCTCGTTGTCGTACCAAGTGGGAACCCTTGAAGTTGCCTTAACTTGGGGATTTCCTTGAAAGTTCATGCTTAGCTACTTGTTGAAGTACACCATACAAATCCTTTTCTCTTAACTACCCTAGCCTTGGATGACCCATATTTTGTCATATACATCAACCCTAGGTCTCGTGTAGCTATCTATTACAAGAGGTTTTTTGTGGAAGGCCTTTCTAGCTTCTCCTAAATCGTGCACCTTTGTTGAGCCTTACCATTGAATGAGCCTCTTCAAGCTTATCCTTGGAATATCTATCATAGTGAGGGACACTGGGACACCTCCTATCGGTGAAAACTCGAGAAGAGACAGGGACATAGGCTATGGTGACAGTGGGCCTTTGTCCCAAATTGTTGTTATGCCCTAGTAGTTATCCCTTTAGGTTCCCCTCTAGGACCCTTGCTAGTTTGTACGGTAACAGGTGCCAAATGTTTTAACCTTGTACATTGAATTGCTACATGTAATGTCCCCAAATTTTTGGATCGCCTTGTGGAGATATTAGGAGGGATTTCCAGAGCTTATGTCAACTAGGTCACAGTGTTGAAATTTGGCAACGAAGGGAGAAATTCCCTCCTTTGGAAAGCCTTCCTCACTCTTTGGAGACCCTACTAGCCCTTGGAAGATTTTAATTTGTATAATGAAAAATATTGTTTTTAATGTGAAATCCACATGTGCACAAAAGTACAAGTCGGCCTAGGCAAGGAAATTCGACCCCCTCGACCACATATAAATAGACCTCATGTGACATCACTTGGAGGAATCATTCACACATCACACCTTCTCTTGTTTGGTTTGTATAGCTTTGAAATTGCAGGTCTGAGTTCACACATGCGAAGGAGAGAGTCTTTTTTGTTGACCGAGTTGACTTATGTTTTGGGCCTTTGACCAATTTTGACTTTTGGGATTTTGGGCATGGTTTGACTTGGTTTGACTTGGATTTTGGATCTGTCTTGGAGTCCGAATTCAGGAGCAAGGAGATCGAATTTTTCTGAGCACTTTGACCATCTTTGTCCGTAGACCTAAAGCTGCCCTTTAACTGCAAGGTTGACCTTGACGTTGACCAATCTCGATTCTCAAAGGCATATTTTGGGACTAGTCATTGAGCTAAAGAAGCTAAGTTTTCTGCTACCTTGACTGACCTTTTTGGAGGTTGATTTGACTGTTGACAGGGCTGGTTAGGGCACAATTGATTGTTGCTGACCTTGATTAGAATTTGCAAATTTGACTTTTGACCAAAGTTGACTTTTTGGGCTCATCATTGATTGGATATTAGATGGTTGATTGGAATATTCAAGGCTTTGACCTTTGACTTTGTCTTGATGTACTTGGACATAGTATCTCTCTGTTGAACATTTGATGACAATCTAATAGAAGAAGAATTTGGAAAGGGTTTTCCCATTTTTTCTGGTCTTTGACCAAATCTTGTGTCTCCTTTTGTTCTTGGTTGTCTTCCATTGTGCATATGGTTCATTGTTCTATCTACAATTGCTTATAGTCACTTGATAATTGAAACTTAATTAGATAATTGATTGCTCTCGGAAGAAGAAATTGTTGTAAGTGATTGTTATAGCATAGAACACTGGAAAATCAAAGCTAAGGTAAAGACAAGCCCAAGGAGACAAGAGTAATCACCTTTGAAGGAATCTGATTTGACAAAGCTTATTTGATTTGGTCAAAATGTCTACCTCATACTTCAAGATTGAAGAGAAGTTGAATGACTCATCTAACTATGCAGTTTGGAGAACCAAGTTGGATGTGACTTTGGATGAAAATGATGTTTTGGAATATGTTGAAGGAAAGGTACCTGAGCCTCCTGAAAATGTTGCCGTTGCTATCAAGGCCAAGTACAATAAAGGTGAAATTGTGGAAATTTCTAAGTCTGACACATCAAAAACCCCTAATACAATAACTGGTTTATTATCTCCTACTTGTTCTTTACATTAACAAGTTATTTATATGCATAAATATCGAAATAAATACAATTGCAGCCTTCACAAACATATAGATCAACAACTAAAATAAAATGATACAACACAAGGGACACCGTTATTTTTGGACAATCGTCCCCGGAAAAACCCAATGCGGGAAAATCAGTGTAGCAGATATGAGGGTTTTATTATTATGCAGTTTTCTGAATACAACTAGGGTACCAAAAATGGCTCACCATTCAGAGATTTTCCTTGGCAGAAGTACCTTGCCCCGGAGACAAATATTCCAGCTGATTAGCAACCGAATGATGATCCCCACAGTGACTTTGATTGTTCCTTACCTGGATAGCAAAAGCTGCTCCAATTTCTTCCAGAATTGCATCACCCTCCAGGGACTGCGTCACCCTCTACGGCTTTGTGTTTGCCCCTTAGCTCTTAGTCTGCTTCACGAAAACACCACAACGCAGCACTTTCTGCCCAACGTCAGCTCTGCTAACATCTGCGTCCGCCTGTGTCAGCTCTGCGTCAGCTTCTCGACCTCTTGCGTCCTCGGCGGTGGCCCTCCAAACCTTTGCATCAGCTCTAGTTGTCTCTGCGTCAGCCCAGGCTACCTCTGCACTCTCTCCGGCACTAACTCTGCCTCTCTGTTATGTATTCTCGGCCTTCTGTCAAACTGCCCCTCACTGCAACAGATCACTAACTCGATTTCTCAGCAAAACCTGCCCCAGAAAATAGAATTCTTGATCAACTTGGTGTATCTCCAACTGACCCTCAAGCCTCCTCTTATACTTTTCCTGTTGATGATTCAACGACCGAGATTAAGTCCCTAATCAATGGCTAAGATTAGATTTGGCTTGATCCTCGTTATTTAGAACTTTCTCACCCATTTTATATCAATACACATTAATATTTTAATTTTCCTAAGTTTAGACTTAGAAACCCCATTAAAAATATTAATTATTTTAATATCTCTCCATCCGGGTGGAATTTACCCAAACAATTTTTGGGTCTTGGAGATCTCATGTGCCTTAGCCTCTCCACCAAATTTCATGGCTAGAGCACATCCAATGTTACCAAAAATCAACACTCCCTCTTAGTAAGGAATGTGCTCTGGTAATGCTTCACCATAGAAACATCACACTGATCTTCTGCATCAGTACCTGTGTTGATGCTTGGCCTTCTACCTCACATCCCCTGCACTGTTGCTTCCTGTATTGTTGCCCATGACACTGCCACTGCTACATTTGTACTGCAGCTCCCTCTCAATATGTTGCCCCTAACACTATCACTGCTAACTACTACACTGCAACTCAGTTACCGAGAAGTAAGTAACTGACTTCTCCCAACCACTGACATCCTGGTCGGTCAGGAAACCTCGTGATGCTAGAGTTGCCTTTGCTGCTAACCCGTGCTGCCACTGCACTGCTACAGGACTTTGCACTCTAGCCCTACCTTGTTGCTCCACCACACTTTGCTCCACCTGACATCTGTCATCATGCTACTGTCGTTAAGGGCTCCGTAGCCGGATGTGATCCAAGAGTTTGGGCACCTCAAGGATCCTGCCCCTAGCATGTAGTCCTCCTGACCACAGCTCGATGTCCCCCCACCTCTTCCCTAAAGGTGCATGAGCACTCATGGCACAATCGTCATCAGTCTCGACCTCTTTCTCCACCTTAGCTGGAGCTACCATTGAATCGGAAGCTTCTCCCTTGCCTTTCTTCCTGGGACACTGGGATGCATAATGACCCAGCTCCCCACAACTGAAGCACTTGACCTTGGAGATATCCTTCTTCTTCCTTTTCCCTTGATGTCCCGCAGATGCTAGAGTCGCATCTTCCTCTTCCTCCTCCTCCTCTTTCTTAACTCGAACTCCCTTACCACTACTCCCCGCCTTGGTCATCCTCCTAATCTCTTCCTGTCAAAGAGCTGCCCACATCTCCTCCCAACCGGGAAGAGTAGCCCTACCCAAAATACTTTGGACAAATGTCTCCCACTCCTCGGAGACTGTGTTCAAGGCAGTCCTGACCATAAACTCTAGATCTAGTGTAGACCCCACGGAAGTAAGGTGGTCGCAAATCTCCTGCAACCTAAGAAGGAATGGATCTATCTGCTCTCCCTTATGCATCTGATATGACCTCAGTTGATTCTCCAATAGCATCTGCTGCACGGAAGAGCCTTGGTATAAGGTGGTCAGGGTGTCCCACATCTCCTTTGTTGTGTTCTTCTCAGCAATATGCGATATGACATGATCTTTGACCTCGTCTAGGATCATGGACTTCGCACTCGCCATCGCCTCTTTATACTTCTCATTCTCAACTGGGTCAACTAGGATAGCCACTACTCTCAAGGAAAAGTCCTTGATGCGATGTCGATCGAGGACTGCCAAGATCCTGGCTTTCCAGATGACAAAGTTGGAAGCCCCGTCCAACCTGTCCCGATCCCTCAGTCCGTTCACTGCCATTTTAGCTTCTCTTCTGGACTCCCTCTGAGTCTTGACTCCCCTCCTAGAAATCTCCTTCTGAGTCATGATTTCCCTCCTGGAAATCCTCTAGCCAGCTGTGGAACCGTTCCTCTCTAATCCTCCTTGCAACTGCAACTCAAATCTAGATTCCTTGGCTAGAAATCCGTCGAGGTAGTGATTCCCTCTACCTTGGTTCTGTCTCCTTAGACACTGTTCTGTATTGACAGAAACAACGTCCCACCAGCTCCTCAAATCACAATCTGCCCACAGCTCCCCAAGCCCCGGCAATTGAAGAAACTGAGCCTTTCAGGCTCTGCGCAATCCTGGCAAAAGCCGAATCTGCTCCTCTGGCTAATTGCGTCAATCCTACCTGGATGAGCAGGATGATGTGGCTCTTCGTGAGCCTCTTCTACCTTTGCGCTGGCCCTTCCCTTGGCTCATACTGCTGACGCAGGCTCTACGTCACCTCTTCTCTTGTTGCTTCTGCTCTGGAACAGCGTTGTCTTTCAGGACAGCTACTACTGCTGCAAATTTTAGATTTCTATTGGTGTCTTCAATCCCCCTGTGATCTGCAATCCCTCTGATACCATGTGGAAATTCCTAAGTCTAACACATCAGAAACCCCTACTGCAATATCTGGTTTATTATCTCCTACTTGTTCTTTACATTCACAAGTTATTTATATGCATAAATATCGAAATAAACACAACTACCACCTTCACAAACATACAGATCAGCAACTGAAATAAACTGAGACAACACAAGGGAGACCGTTATTTTTAGACAATCGTCCCCGAAAAAACCCAACGCAGTAAAACCGTTGCAGCAAATATGAGGGTTTTATTACTATGCAATTTTATAAATACAACTAGGGTGCCAGAAATGGCTCACCCTTCAAAGATTTTCCTTGGCAGAAGTACCTTACTCCGGAAACAAATATTCTGGCTTATCAGCAACCGGATGATGAGCCCCACAGTGACTTCGACTGTTCCTTAGCTCGACAGCGAACGCTGCTCCAAGCTTTCTTTCAGAACTGCATCACCCTCTACAGCTTTGTGTCTGCCTCTCAACTCTCAGTCTGCCTCACGAAAACACCACAGTGCAGCTCTTTCTGCCAAGCGTCAACTCTGCTAGCCTCTGCGTCTGCCTGCGTCAGATTCTCGGCCTCTTGTGTCCTTAGCACTGGCCCTCCAAGCCTCTGCGTCAACTCTATGTCAGCTCTGGTTGTCTCCGCATCAGCCCAGGTTGCCTCTGCGTTGTCTCTCCGGCACTATCTCTGTCTCTCTGTTATGTATTCTTGGCCTTCTGCCGAACAGCCCCTCGTTACAACAGATCGCTAACTCGATTTCTCAGCAAACCCTGCCCCAGAAAATCAAATTCTTAATCAACTTGGTGTATCTCCAACTGACCCTCAAGCCTCCTCTTATACTTTTCCTGTTGACAATTCAACGGCCGAGATTAAGTCCCTAAGCACCCATTTAATATTAATGCACATTAATATTTTAATTTTCCTAAGTTTAGACTTAGGAACCCCATTAAAAATATTAATTATTTTAATATCTCTCCATCCGCGTGGAATTTCCTGAAACAATTTCTAGGTCTTGGAGATCTCATGTGCCTTAGCATTTCCACCAAATTTCATGGCTAGAGCACATCTGATGCTACCAAAAATCAAGAGAAATCAAAGCTAGGAAGATTATCATTGATTCATTGAGAGATCATTTGATTGTTTATATTTTGAAGTTGAAGAAGTCCAAGGAAATGTGTGATAAGTTGGTTGGGATGTACGAAGTCAACAACTTGAGTCACATTCTTTCTTTGAAGAGTCAACTCAAGGACATCAAGATGAATAAGGGAGAGACTGTGCAATCCAATTTCATGAAGATATCCCAACTCAAGGATCAATTGTTGTCTGTCGGATAAGTTACACTTGATAGAGATCTAGTGCTAATTGCTCTTGGAGGTCTTCCACCTATTTGATAGCAACAATGACAGGTTCCCGACATTTGATGAGCTCATTGGCAAGTGTACTCAAGCAAAGACCAAGATGGTATCTAGAGGGAGAATTCAAAAGCATGAAGAAGGAGAGACCACTGCATTTGTTGCTCAAGACAAGAAGAGCAAAGGAAGAGGAAGAGCATCTAAAACAAGAAAGCTTGCCTTTGAATCTAAGGACTACCATAGAAGATCAAAAAGAATTGAATGCTACAATTGCCACAAGCATGGTCACTATGCCCAAGACTATCTGGAAAAGAGAAGGTACAACTTCAACAACAATCGTGGCTACAACAACAATAGCTTTAATGATAGAAGAAGAGATGATTTCAATGCTAGAAGGAGACATGATCTTGATGATCATGAAGAAGGCCATCGTCCTCAAAAGAGATCAAGAAAAACTCAAGGTATGGAAATAATGCAGTTTCTACTCATTCTAAATATTTTCTTATTTCTTCCCTTTCTAGTTCCTCTCCTCTGAATTCGTTTGATGGTTGGTAAATAGTGGGGCCTCTAAACACTTCACTAGGTATCGTGAAGTCGTCTCAAACTTGTTTGAGAGGGAGACAAATTTGAAGATCATTCTTGGGACAATTCCATCTATCCTATGAAGGGCTTTGGTTCTGTTTCATTTCACTTGGATTATGGTGAAACTATACATCTACAGGATGTTCTATATGTGTCGGGATTGAAAAAGAATTTGGTATCTATATCTACCTTGGAGGACAAGGGAATGAGAGTTGCTTTTATAAGAGGAAAGGTTATTACATGGCCCATTGAATCTAGTTTGAGGGATGTCTTCACCTTAGGATCAAGAATTGAAGGCCTTTACAAAGTTAATGGAAGACCAATACGAGCATTGGTCCATGATAGCAATCATCACAGTGAACTGTGGCACCAAAGATTCACTCACCTTCACTATGATGCCCTACCTAAGGTGAGGAAGATGGTTTCTAGAATGCATGAGGTTTAAGCAAATCATGATGGAGTTTGTCTGGGATGTGCTAGTGGAAAGAAGATGAGGGGGGCATTCCCTTCTAGAAGAAGCAGAACCAGTGGTATTCTTCAACTCATACATTATGATCTATGTGGACACATGCCAGTGAAATCTCTTGGGGTCTATCTATACTACATAATCTTTGTGGTTGACTTATCTCGCAAAACTTGGATATCTTTCTTGAAGCACAAGGACAAGGCATTTGATATGTTCAAGGACTTCAAGGCGATAACAGAAAATCAAACAGGGCAAAGAATCAATGCCTTCAGGTCTAATAATGGTGGAGAATTCACTTCAAATGAGTTCATTGACTTTTGCAAGAGAGCAGGAATCAAGAAGCAGACTATTGTACCTTATAACCCTCAACAAAATGGAGTAGTTGAAGGAAAGAACATGACCATCATGGAGGCTACCCGAGCTATGTTGCATGATCAAAAGTTGTCGAACTTTCTATGGGTTGAAGTTGATAACACTGTGATCTATGTTCAAAACAAGACCCCTCATCAAGCTTTGGGTGACAAGACCACCAAAGAAGTCTTCACATGTGTGAAGCCCAATGTTGGACACTTAAGGATCTTTCGCTGCCCCGTCTACTTTCATGTATTGAGGACAAGAGGAACAAACTGGAAGCTTCTGGAAAGAAAGGTACGCTTATTGGACATTGTGAAAATTCTAAAGCTTATAGAATATATGCGCCTGGTCAAAGGAATATAGATTTTAGTAGGAATGTGACATTTGATGAAGATGTCGCCCTTGGAAAATCAAGGGACACTCCTCCCCCTGTCAATATCGAAAAGAGGGATGATGCCATGGATATTCTAGAATGCCCTTTTGTGCCTGGACCTGAGTCTAATATTGTTGATCCATGGAACCTATGGATCCCTTGGATCTTCCTTCGTGTGATCCTCCTACCAGTAAGAGACAACTTTGGCTCCGTCAAACTCTACAAGATGCTGAGAGACATGCTATTGCCAAAGTAACCTTCAGGGAAAGCAAGAAGCCATGCCGATATCAGGGAAACATTGTGGCCATGAGCAACATCACACAGGTTGAACCACACACCTTTGAAGAAGAAGTGAAAGAGCAAGTATGGAAGGACGCCATGAAAGAGGAATATGAATCGATCATGAAAAATATTGTGTTGGAAGTGGTTCCGAGACCAGAAGGAAAGTTTGTCGTGACTTCAAAATGGTTGTACAAGATCAACAATGGAGCAAACGGAAGCATCGAGAAATATAAGGTGAAGTTCGTGGCTAGAGGTTTCTCCCAGAAAGAGGGAGAAGACTATGATGACATTTTTGTGCCAATTGCCTGCTACACTACTATTCGGTCTATCATTACTCTAGTTGCTAGCCAAGGATGGATTCTTCACCAAATGGATGTGAAGGCCGCATTTCTACATGGAGTACTTAAGGAAGAAGTATATTTTGAGCAACCACAGGGATTTGAAGTATAGGGTTGGAAGACTCATGTGTGCAGGCTGAAAAAGGCACTTTATGGATTGAAGCAAGTCCCTAGGGCTTGGTATGCCTACATTGATAGCAACCTAATGAAGCTTGGTTTTACATGAAGCAATGTCGACCCGAACCTCTACTTCAAAGGTGTCCAAGGTATGCCCCTAATTTTGGTACTATATGTTGATGACTTATTCTTGACAAGTGGAGAGCCTCTGATTCTTGAGTGTAAGAGGGAGCTAGCCTCTAAATTTGAGATGAAAGACCTTGGATTGATGCACTACTTCTTGGGCTTAGAGGTGTGGCAGAGACCTAGTGAGATTTTCCTTTCACAAGGGAAATATGTTGTGAAATTGCTGGAAAGATTTGGAATGGTAGAATGCAAGTCCATGGCCACACCGATGGAGATGAACTTCAAGAAGTTATGTGGAGAAGTTGTTGGACCTGGTCTGACTAATCCCTCTAAGTACCAACAATTGATTGGGGCACTAATGTTCCTTGTGAACACTTGACCGGACATATATTTTGCAGTTAACACTCTTGAGTCAATTTATGACCGAGCCTCTACATGCACATTGGGTCGTTGCTAAGCATGTGCTGAGATATTTACATGGGACGATTAATCTTGGTCTGAGATATACTGCCAGAGATGTGAGGCTACATGGATACACTGATGCTAACGGGGCTGAAAATGTTATTGACAGGAAAAGCACATCAGGATGTTGCTTTAGCCTGGGATCTGCCATGATATCTTGGATGAGCAAGAAGCAGAAGTTTTTTGCCCTTAGCATGGCTGAGTCAGAGTATGTTGATGCTAGCATGGCTAGCTGCGAGGCAGTATGGTTGAGGAAGCTCTTTGGAGAGTTGTTTGAGTAGCTTCTAGATACGTTAGTGATATATTGTGACAACAAGAGAGGGATCCAACTAGCAGAGAATCATGCGCTCCACGACAAGTACAAGCATATTGAGATTAGAGATCACTACATTCGAGATATGGTGCAAAGAGGAGTTGTAAGACCATCACATTTCGATTAACGAGCAGATAATATATATTCTTACCAACGCTTTGCTGAAAGGGAAGTTCTTGGTCTTCATAGAGCAACTTGGACTAATGGAAGTGACCCTCCTGGAAAAGATCACAGTTGACCGAGGACACTAAGCTATGCTCTTCCCCCCTGTTTGAGCTCCCAAGGAAAGAATTGAGTCGAAGAGCTCCTGAGGTTGAGGGAACTCTAGACAATAGGATAAGGTGTGATCCTTTCATTTCATGGTAAGTAGTATCTTGTCTATTGTCACTGTAGGGCGTGTGTGTGATCCTTGTCATTTATGAAAAGTGGGTATCTCCCCCTACCATCAAGTCTGGGACTTGGTAGAGTATACCCCAGTATGCATCCTACCCACAAGTTGGGCTTGTTGGGATTGCCACCCACCTGGCCAATGGGTGAGGAGACTTGAGATAGGGTGTGATCCTTACCATCTATGGTAAATGGTATCTCACTCAAGTGATGGGGTGCAGACAATAGGACAAGAGGACAGTGTGTGATCCTTACCTTTCTTGGTAAATAGTATCTCGCCTATTGTCATCGGTCGATAGGATAGTGTGTGATCCTTTCCTTTAATGGCAAGTAGTATCTCGCCTATTGTCTATACATATAGGGTGGAACCTTGAGCTCCCCTATGGTGATTCTTCTTTAGATTCGAGTGTTCAAGCAAATGAGCAGAGTTATGATACATTGATGATGATGACGAGACATTTGAGATATGACTTATGATGCAGTCGAAAATTCCTCCCTAGCTAAGAGGGAGTGTTGAAATTTGGTAGCTCAGGGAGAAATTCCCTCCTTTAGGAAGCCTTCCTCACTCTTTGGAGACCCTACTAGCCCTTTGGAAGAATTTAATTTGCACAAGGAAAAATATTATTTTTAGTGTGAAACCCACATGTGCACAAAAGTACAAGCCAGCCTGAGCAAGGAAATTCAACCCCCTTAGCCACATATAAATAGACCTCATGTCACATCACTTGGAGGCATCATTCGCACATCACATCTTCTCTTGTTTGGTTCGTATAGCTCTGAAATTGCAGGCTGATTTCAACATGCGAAGGAGAGAGTCTTTTTCTGTTGATCGAGTTGAGTTCTATTTTGGGCCTTTGACCAGTGTTGACTTCTGGGATTTTGGGCATGGTTTGACTTAAGATTTTGGGTCTGTTTTGGAGACCAAAAGCAAGGAAATCAAACTTTTCTGAGCACTTTGACATGTTTGACCGCAGAGTTGAAGCAGCCCTTTGACCATAGGGTTGGCCTTGACGTTGACAAATTTCATAGGCATATTTTGGGATTGTTTTGTCTGATCTAAAGAGGTTGAGTTTTCTGTTGCCTTGACCGAACTTTTTGGAGGTTGACTTGACTGTTGACCTGGACTGGTTAGGGCACAATTGATTGTTGTTGATTTTGATCAGAATTTGCAAATTTGACTTTTGACCAAAGTTTACTTTTTGGGCTCTGTTGTGCTCGACAAAAACCCCCCATTTTCATATCATTTATAGTTACAAAATTATTATATGAGATGGGTCCCTTTAGAAGTTAATTGGTATCAATATTGCATTATTTGAAAAAGGTCCGCAAACTAAATGAAGACATTATATAAAACCTTTTGAAGAACCCATTTTTGATCAAATAAAATAATCTTTTATCATTGCGATAAAGCGATCGCATATCGCAATGACATAGAAAACACAAATAAGTGACATATGGGTTCCCGCCGATGCGATATCGCTATCGGCTATCGGCAATACTCTATGCAAGTCTTAAAGCACCCCAAGCCTTTACCCCTGATGCGATGCGATACCGCAATCGGCAATCGGCAATATCCTATGCACAATAATAAGGCGCCCAGGTCATACCCCCGATGCGATGCGATATCGCAATCGGCAATCGGCGATACACTATCTATGCACATTGTTATGCCCATTCACCCCGTTGCGATGCGATTTCGCTATCGGCGGTCGGTGGTATGCTATCCATATGGTTATATAACACCAATTCTCCCGATGCGATGCGATATCGCTATCGGCGATCGGGGTTTCAAAATTGTCAACATAAGGATTTAGGTGTTCCCGACGCCCGATTATGATATAGCGCGGATTTCAAAAAAGCCGTTAAATGGAGGGATATTACGATCCATGCATATTTAAAGCTTGATCTCTTAAGTAATCGGTCACCCGCACTCAACCGCCAAAATATCCATAGCACGCTTAAGCGGGCCATTCAGCCGAATAATGGTATAATGAGCATTTAAGGGGTGGCAGGTCTTAAACGGCCATTTAATGTAATTGTAAGATCTTCCCATGGATTGTATCCGCAGCCATTTTTTAATCTCTCAGCACGCTTTGATCAGTATATCTTTCCCATATTGGATTTTCATTAGCATATCTCTGTGTTACGTTTATTTTCGCCGCTGTGCAGAATTCATCCATAGGAGAAAGCTCAAGCAAGATGGGGAAGAAATCCAAGAAGACCACAGGCACTTCCGCTACACCAGCTGCAGGACAAGCTGTCGTGGACAAAAAGAAGGGCTTGATATCTGATACTACATGTACGGGTCTCGTCAGAGTTACTTGGCAAGGCACCTACAACCTGATTGAAGCCGAAGAACCAGCAAGGACAATAGTAGAAGACACTGTGGATTTAACTCGGAAGTCTGAGAGTACTCTCAAGGATTTAGCCGACTCTTTCCTTCACCAGATAGCGGCCAGGGAGAAAATTCTCCCATACACAGACGTAGTGCGGTGGGCGATTGAAGAAATCCCAATCTTGGATAGAACCTTCAGCACCAGAGACGGGAGAATTTTCGGGTCATTCAGGGCGGATGATCTAAGGCAAATGTACCATTTGCCCGAGCCAGAGAAGATATATAATAAGGCGTTCCTGGAGAAATTCGCAAATGAAAATGAAGTTGAATCCGAACCCATCCGGGATTGGAGACAAAATCCGGCCAAGCACAAACACGAATCTTCCGGTAAGTACTCGGTTGATTCTCTGGCTTCTCCTTATTGCTATGCTGGAATAATGATGTGTAGATTATGGGGATTGCATGACTCTGCTAATTTTACCATAGAAATGGTCCCTCTAATGGAAGCAGCATGCAACAATATAATTATGGATTGGGCCACTATCCTTTCTGACAAATTAGCACAAGCTGTGCTTGAGTTTAGAAGCAAGACCCGTATTTCTGAAAGGGTAATTCCCCCATTTTACTACAGTGCCTATATTCTAGATACCCTCTATTTTAACTCTGAATTCCCCGTACTCGGCTGGAGGTGGACTGCACAAGACTCCACGCCTATTCATACATATCATCAGAAATTGTGGAAATCTTCTTATAAACATCATCTATACCAAGTCTATAATGGCTTTATGTTGCCTATTTATTATTCCATTTTCGATAAACCTGCTCCCAAGATTTCTTATCAAGCCGGAATTGATTTAACCGGAATAGGTAGATGGTTCGGAGAGGAGAGATTTACCTACATAAGAGTTTTCGGTAGCCAAGCCCGACCTCATGTCCTCCCTTTGTACATACCAGATAAACTGCTAGCGAGGGAAATTTCTTACCAAATCATAGCTGAGAGTGTTACACAAACGCTCAAGAAAAATAAGAAGCAAGGCTGGCCCTCTTTTCCTTTGAAGTGTGGTGTATATACCTTGCATGATCTCAAACATGCAGAAAAGGAAGCCACAAAAATTCAATCCTTGACTCTGGCGACTCTCCCAAATAGGCATTTCGATCCAAATAAAGTTGCCTATAATGCACTGGAACAGGCCAAACTGACAAGATTTGATCATAAGGAAGATATATTTGACGACCTGTTCTCTTCAGCTGAGTCAATAAATCAGGTTAAATCATTCGCCAAAGCGAAATATAATGATGAAGGGTTGACTGAATTTAATAAACTTAGAGAACAGAGGTTGCAAACTCTGCCTCTAGATTTACTAGCAACAACCCCAGCGACATCATCAAGCGAGCCTGGTCGGCAACAGTCAAAGGAACCTCCGGTTATAACAAAGGATCATAAGAAGGAACAGGAGGAAAGGCAGAGAAAAGAAAAAGAAGAAAGGCAGAAGAGAGCACAGGAGGAGAGACAGAGGAAAGAGAAAGAGGAACAGCAAATGAAAGAGCAGGAGGAAAGACAAAAGAAGGAACAAGAGGAGCAACAGAAGAAAGAGCAGGAAGTGCGGAAGGAGTCCCAAGCTGAAAAGAAAAAACAAACCACCATTGATGTCAATATAGATACTCGTATTGACCCTAAATTGCTCCAGGAATGGAAGCAATTTGACTCTATTATCAGTGGGTTGGAATGTTCCAAGGATACAGACACTTCCAAGACAAACGATACACAGGACATCACTTCACCTCAGGTTCTAAGTGGAACTAGCGGCCCACCCATTTCTAAGGATGTTGAGGTAATACCAAAAGACCCCTCCTACCAAATCATTCTCCAGGTAGAAGATATTCCTCCCCTGGATGTTTTCTACAGCCCGAGGCATAAAGCAATGGTAAAACGACAAAGGAAAAGAAGGAAGATTGATCAACCTTCCCTTTTCCCAGAGCAAACTGTTACGGGTAGCGTGGTTTGGAAGGAGGAATTCGACCCCTCCGATGACCTGACAAAACTGTCACAGTATGCGGGAGCCTATTCGGCAGCGACAATCGATAAGGCATCGGAGGTAAGTCTTCTACTGAAAACCAAGGATCAAGAAATTTTCGCATTACAGGCAGAATTGGCTGAGACAAAGCAGAAGGCAGAGCAGGCAGAGCAGCAATTGTTGACACAACAGCAAGTGAACAGTCAACTAACTCAGCAATTACAGGCAGAAAAGCAAAGGATCGACCAAAGCGCGATCCAGAAACAGAAGGAATTATCAGAGGCATTGGCACAATTAAGGGCAGCAAACGAGCAAATGATGAAAACAAAGGATGAGAAAATTGCTCAATTGTCATCGCAGCTCGAAAAAATAAAGGGCGCTCCACAAGTGGCTGAATTCAGAGCAGAAGCATTACAAATAAACACTGCATTAATATCCCAAATTAAGCTCCTGTGTCAACAAATCGCTCAGGCAGAGCCACTGTGTGAATTAACGACATCCATAAATCAGCAGGTAGAGAAGGCCAGAAATGAATTGGATCAAGCCGAAGAGATCATAACTGCATTTCTTGACTGGCAAGATTCTGATCAAGGGAGAGCAGCAAATTTGCCCAGGATCTTAGAAACACATAAGGATATACTCTTCACAGAATGGCAGTCTCAGATGATGAAAGCAGAGAGGGCGGCTTCAAGATGTAAATCAACTTCCAGCAATCTAGTTGAACTAGTTAACAACACTCTCTACTTATCAAATATGATTTCCCAATGTACACCAGGAAAATTGACAACAACAAACACATTGGAGCAATCATGTTATCCTGATTTAGAGGAAAAGGGGAGATTAATCGCTGGGATTAACAGTTTAACCATGGACGCATATTGGCTCTTCCTAATTAAGCCGCATACACAGAGAGCCGCCCTTAAGTGCCTAACAGA
Organism: Pinus tabuliformis; assembly: GCA_031772625.1. NCBI lineage: Eukaryota > Viridiplantae > Streptophyta > Pinopsida > Pinales > Pinaceae > Pinus > Pinus tabuliformis. The sequence goes on from CM062804.1 coordinate 707,148,994, forward strand.
TGCGATCGGGTATATAATTCCCGATATTCAGGATGCCACCTATGCCGCCCAGCTCAGTTCGCGCCTCAACAAACCTCCTGAAGTAGAGCCAATGCTTGCGATAAGTCAGCTCAGATTTAAAGGCAAGCAGCCTACTTGATGAATCATGCCGCCGATTGCCAGATCGCTGAGGAAAATAGGATCAAGATTTATTGATACCGATTTAGTAGGATTTCAGTTTAATAGATATTTAGATTAATTTAGTATTTATAGACCCTTTCATTGTTTTGGAAAGGGTCGTAAAGTTTTGTACCAGACTTAAAAGACTGAAGTTTGCGCTATTGTGCTTCAGTCAAATAGTCTTTTATAAAACTGGACCAGTTGTTCTTAATTCGACAAGGAAGCTTTTTATGCAATTGTGCACTATTGTCTTTGTTGAGAATGTTTTTTGCGTTGAAGGAAGAACTACAAGTAGCGATTGATATTGGGAGTGTCAAGCAGCTCATATGGTATTTCTATCTATGTCTGAATTCATTCCTTTCATATGAATTGTTATGTGATTATTCTTGCTATTATTGATTATATGCATGCACTGTGACAGCAGATCTATATTCATTCCACTATTGGATGTTTTATGATGTGTTTTTTTTAATCATGTATATGTCAATGATATAAACGATAAGTGTGGTAATATCGCTTCAATCGCTTTGCTTAACTATTTAAGCATAGTAATCATGAATGAAATAATATCTATGTCCGTTAAATAGAGTCATCTATATGCTTGTTTATATACATAGATCATCAAGCGCTGCACTTTAAAGCTCAATAGGTTCCCGGGATAGATCATAATTTATGTATTCTTGTTAATAGTTTAGTTATTCGCTCACTGTTAGTCTAGTTTATAAATCATCCATTCATCCCATTTATCCACTTTTGGGAAACTGGTCCCATTATCCCCAGTCGGAGCCACTATTCCAAACGGAAAAGGAGCTGTGCTGCTGTACTAAGGTCCGGACCGGGTGGTTATCCCCGATGTTGTTGCAGCGATTTTCGAGGCATCAACAGGCTCATCATTGATTGGATATTGGATGGTTGATTGGACTAGTCAAGGCTTTGACCTTTGACTCTGTTTTGATGTACTTGGACGTTGTATCTCTCTACTAAACATTTTGACAATCTAACAGAAGAAGAATTTGGAAAGAGTTTTCCCCCTTGTGGGGTTTTTCCCCCTGGTCTTTGACCAATTCTTGTGTCTCTATTGTTCTTGGTTGTCTTCCATTGTGCATATGGTTTACAGTTCCATCTACAATTGCTTACTGTCACAGGATAATTGAAATTGAATTGGATAATTGATTGCTCTTGGAAGAAGAAATTGTTGTAAGTGATTGTTATAGCACAAAACACTGGAAAATTAACACACATGAGCATGATTACATTATTGGATTACGTTATTTGAGTTTCTTGCCACCTCAGACCTTTCGCTGCATCCTCAGACCTTAAGACTACTTCAAATTGGTTCCTAAACTGTGTGGTCTTATGGTTCATGCGTTCTGCGGCTGTAGTCTCCAAACAAGCCTCCAACAAGTCTGAATAATTCGTTGTTTTACTATGCCTGGAACTATCCTCAACAAGCAACAATTTGTGCCTTCGTCGTCCTTAACAATTGCAGGCCAAATCCTTTGGTTGAACAAAGAGCTTTTTTAATGTGCCAAACCAGACATGAACTACTCCAAGAATTATAATGTGCCAAAACAATGAAATAAGCATCTATGTAGGGTGGGATCACCTCCACCCAAGCTAATCAAGAAGGGATCTTAAACCCTCAGAGTCTCAGCTCAAGAAAACAAAGATCAAATCTAAATCGATGATGCCTGTTGGAGAGGTAAATCCCCTCTACGGATAGAGGCGATCCCTACTAGCCCAGCAAGGGTCTAGCAACAATCAAACAATGCTGCTATGCATGTTCCTAATTACAATTAAACAAGAGGTAAAGAGCACCTACTTGGATTCCAGCGCTGTCGTTTGATGAAGAGATGCTGCCTTCGCTCCTTCGCTTTGGCTGGTCACAATCCTCCGCGATCCCCGCGAATAGACACCTGCACACACGAAGAGGAAACAAACGCAAGCGTGAAATCTAGTAAAAGCAACCATACATCAGTCAGAAAAGATGTAATTCACATTTAACCATTGCATAGACAAATGAGAATGGAACAATAGTAGCAGTCATCTATTATTAATCAAAATAGAGAAGAGTACAACCAAATGTTCTGACGTCGGTATCCTTCTCAGGAGGGGCCAGTCAGCAAGCGTCTCAAGCATTCACCTTTGGAAATGATTCTCCCAAGACAAGAAACTCTCTCTCACACAAGCAACACAAAACAACCTTCCCTAAGCTATCAATCACTTCCACACTTAGCACACCAAATACCTATAGTAGCAGCAATCTGAGCACTACAAGCTCTACACAATCCAAGCTATTCCAAACTAGCTGCTTATGGTAATGGTGGAAGTTTATATAGGAGGGGGAGCCTCCTAAAAGGGTGGAAGGATGAGCTTATCCTTGAGGGAAGTGGTTGCAAAGGGTCGAACAGACATGCCATAGAAGGGAGTCGATACTCACAAAGCCAACAACCAAACCTGGAGTGATCTGGAAGGCTGGCTGTTGGAACAAATTCGCCCAAACAGGATCAGCACGGATTATAAGGTAACTGACGCGCTGACGTCGCGCCTCAATAACTGGTAAAGTCATATCAGCGCGACCCAATACAAAGTAGAGATGCGCTGGCTCGTAAAATGCGACCAGCGCGGAAAAGTGATGTGCTTCCGCACTGGCAGCGCACTGAATACACAACGAGCCGCCGGTCAGCGCGGATATTTTAGAAACAAACGCGCTGAGGAGGAAAACTATGGAAAAGTGGGTTTTTGGGCCAGTTCAGAAGGCATGAACTCGATTATTGTGAATTCTTGACACAGCAGGGTAACTGACAGGGAGACAGTGACAAATTACTGTGTAACAATGCCAAAATGATTCCAACTCTCCTCTATTTATAGATTCACTTACGGGGTTTCTCAAATGTGAGAGGTTGCAAGTGCAAACTCCAATTTGGGCTTGTTGCCCCAGCCAACCTAAAATTTACCCAATGTTGTCCCAAACATTAGATAATCACATTTTCCCCATTTATCAAGACCAAAGCCTACAAGGTTGGATAGGCTACTTCATCCTCCCGTAGGCAATTAATTCATAGGGAACATTACATGACATGTGTTGAAAAATGTAACTAGTGTCGGTCTTCATAATTGTATTTGAGTCATGATGTAATGTATTTGTCAAAAGAAGAAAAATGGATTTTATTATAAAAGAAATTGACTTATTTAAGCATGGGTTTCATGATTGGGTCAATGGTTCTTAGCTCCTCCATTGTAGGCTTCTAGGTTTTATGTCAAGTGTCCTTGTCCATGTCATAATGTAAAAGACCCTTCTTGGGCTTTTTCAATCAAAAAAGAAATTTATGTTTATATAAAATAGGTCATTTAAGACTCCTCCACCAAGTCGACCTCAATCTAGACAAGTCAGCCTAATTAGGGAGGCAAAAACCACTATAAAAGGGCAGCAACTTGACTCATTTGGTGCACATCCACAACAAGTTTGATTTGCAGTTGTTGGAGGCAGAAAAAGAGTGTGAAATTCAAGAAAGAAGATGGAAACCCTAGCAAAGAAGAAGGAAGTCTTTGTCAAGCATAAGAAGTCGAATTTTCTCTCTCCTTGTCTCACACGTGCAAAGTTGTTGGTTCGTTGGAAGGACCAAAATTGCAGTATTGTTGCTGGCCCGAAATTATGGAGTAGCTAGGTTGAAATTCTAGAGTAGTTGGGCCAAATTTCTGGATTGTTGTTGAGCTGTCGTTGCTGGACTATAAGAGCCTACTGAAGTTTGTTGAATCGTATTGGAAGACTAACTTGGTGGAGGAGGAAGGTCTTTTGGTCAGGTCTAAGGTCTTGGTCTATCTCAATTTGATTAGTGGAAGAGTTTGATTGGGTTTTACCCTAGAGAGGGGTTTTACCCCTGGTTGAGTGCCTACATTTGGTGTCGTTGATCTTCATGTTTTGATTTGATGATTGCTTGATGAAACAAAGATAAAAGAACATAAAGAGAAGATAATAAGACTACAAGAATATCATAAGTAATTATCAATATAAGAGAATGTTTCTGCCTTACTGATTTTCTAACAACATGTTGAATTCATAATGAGTATATTGATTTTGATGTAATGGCTTTCAACCTTCTTGTTGATCAATTTTGTGCCCTAAAGATTCTAGGGTTCACCCAGGGTACCATCCTTGAAATGAAGGGAAGTACTAGGGGGTTTACATGGAAAAAAATGTATGTATATGTGTGTGTCTATATATATATATATATATATATATATATAGAGAGAGAGAGAGAGAGAGAGAGAGAGAGCACATTATATTGAAAATTTGAAAGAAAGCATTATGAATAAATGAGCAAGAACATGTAAATGATAAACATAAATGACAAGCAATTGTCTACCATTGCTTATATTGGGATCCTCGCCATTAGTATTACCCTTTGCCTCTTGTCTAGCCTTTGCCTCTACCTCAATCCTCCAAGGGCATAAGTCAACACCATCCAATTTTGATGAAACTTGCCTAATCAATGATTTTGGCTTGAATGAAGAGTATATTTTTGTCAAGGCCATGACAAAGGAGTTTAACAATCAACACCACAAACATTGGGGTACATAAAGGGCTTCCTGCTCTTGATTAAGTGCCAACCCCATATCCTAGTATATAATAGAATCCAATGAAAATGTCGAAATCCTACCAATCCTAAAATCCTAAAAACCAGTAAGTCTCATGAATTTCTAATGGGATATGAAATTCTAATTTCTCCATATCTATGTTGCAGGAAACGGCTCCCAAGGTAGTGTACCCGTACACAAAGCTTACTAAAACGTTGTCGAAACGTCACCGAAACGCAACTGAAATGCCTTGGTAGCATTTCTTGATTTGGAAACACCACCAAAACATTTCAGGGGCGTTTTGGCCCAAATATGCCCCGTTTCTGCCCAATTTTGCACTGTTTCTGTGACTTTTTTGCTTCTATGGGCTCACACAAGCACCCAATAATGTTGTGGGGCCCTTCTGTGGCCAAAATAGATTTAATATAACACTAAATTTTATATCTAATCGCTCCACAAACTAATTTATCTCTAATTAATCCACACTCTAGTTATGCTAAAAAACAACTTGTTCTATTTTTGTTAATGAAGATGAGGATTAGGATTATATGTAATTGTATTTGTCATTAGCTCATGTTATATTTCATTTCCAACATATATAGCCATGTATAAAGGTTGATTTTGGATGTAAAGCCTCATGTATAAAGGTTGATTTTCAAATCTTGGATGTACAACCTCATTTATAAAGGATAATTTTGGATTTTTAATCATGTAATCATCTATGCGAGTTAACATAAACTGGGTTTTCCTTCTAAAATGTCATTTATGTGTCTCATTCTTTTTTTCTTGCAAGATGTGTTATTAACTTATTTGTAAAAAATTACATATATATATCTATATATATATATATATATATATATATATATATAGATATATATATTATGTTTCGCCCGACATTTCCATTTTTTAGGGGTTGCATTTCCAACCATACTCGTTTCAAAAACTTTTGGACATTTCGGTGTTTCGTGCAACTTAGCTCCATATGGAGTCCAATTAGGTTGGAACCACTCTCAAACATCCCAAAACAATTAATGTAATTTTAAAAATTTAACTAAAAGGATAACAAGCATAAAAAAATTATTGCCAACATTTTCGGTCAAACCTAGTCAAAATTCAAGTCATGTCAAAAAAGGCAGCAATTTATTGTTGGAAACGCATCATACAAATGTTGATATGGCCCAAAAATGCATTTCCAACCACACAAAACATGTTTCCCACATGTGGGATGCATTTGAACAATCGGAAATGAAAGGATGTACCACACATGTTTCCATATGGAAACAAGCCTAGGGAAACCCTATACTAGACATTTGCTATGACATAAGCCCAAGTAAACTAGCCCTGTTACCAATATGATCTATAAACCACCTTAGATATTCCAATGATTGGCTCAACCAAAACAAGTCTAAACTTCAAAGGGACGCAATGGGCCTATGCTTGACTGTGCAACTATATTTTGTATTTTTAACATTTTAACAAAAATAAAACACACCATTTGAACTCTTTAACTATTGGGACATATAATATGATTACAAAAGCAAAGGCACACAAATGACGACAAATATTTACCCTATAAACACATACGAGAAAACCATCATTCAAATGAAGGGTTGTGCATTCCATCTTCTTATATTATGGAGATAACAATGCAAATTACAAAGCCTTCCAAGCTTATTGGGAATTTATGAAACATTATAGTCTTCTAAAGTCCTCTACAACATGATTTTGTCTATTTTTCTATGGTAGCATATCCTTCGCACTCTTACTCAAACTATAGAATATTTGATGGCTAGTGAAAAAGGGTTCCCCCCCTTCGACTAGCTTTTGATATCTAGATTTAGGTTAGGTATAGGGTCTACGGTGCTTTTAGAAGTCTCTAGTGAAGCCCCCCACATTACTAATAATCCATATTCAAAGTATGGTGGACAGAGATGGTCATTGCTTCGACATGTGGGGAATATTTGGACCATTGCCTTGTCAAAGGCCATAACTTTTGCATACACACTTTGTTTTAGGTGTATGATAGCATGTCGCAAAGATCTTGATGACAGGGCCAAATTTTGAATTGGCTTAAGAAAGCGCAAGGAAACCCTCAAATGTATCTAGGCATAAAATTTGTTGTTTAGGGCCCCAAAAATGTGTCAGAAGTTAATGTCCCAAATGATAACAAACTCAAGATGAGGGTTTATTTTCACTAGTAGCTACATGTTGATTTTGATCACCTCATCCCCCATGTGAATAGGATACGTCAGTTATGCCATATACAAGAGACTAAGACAAAGGAGGACTTCATCTTTAGTTATCCCATATATTATGAGATTTGGAAGAAATATCATTGTTTACACCTCAATTTGAGGGGGTTAGGGGCTACCTTTTTTCACTATCCTAATCAAAGGTGCATGGCTCTCTATGTAGGTGATCACCCATATATGATAAACCTAACAAGAATTATGCAAACGTAATTCCAACAGGTTGATCATTGCTTTCTTCCAACATATCTCAATGATTTAAGGCATTACATGACACACAAATACCCCAGACATGGGTGTCGAGGGCATTAGGTGATTGAGACAATGCACATCTTCTTAATTTCTTAAAAAACCACCCACTTATATGAGGCCACAAAGATGCACTTATTATATTTTTGTTCTGGCATGTAGATGTCTACTAGTACAAATTAAGTAGTAAAGTTTCCAGTGCTAGATTTTTCTTTTCAACCTCAAATGTATTTTTCTCCAAGGAAAACACCATGCAAAAAACCCCCAAGTACTTTCCCATGATCCATGGATGGTAAATGGGGTGAACCATCATACCTGCTTATGGAGCTCGACCCAAAGGGAATTAAGAGAGTCAAACCCATGACCTCCCCAAATTTGGGGAAGAGATCTCACATTTGGCTCATAATAACTCAACTAGAGAGATATCATTTGTAGCTCATAACCACCTAACTGGAGAGATCACATTTGGCTCATGACCACTCAAGTTAACCCTCAAGGATAATTGACCTTAGATGTTAGCAAAGCTTTGAATGATTCTTCCCTGCTCTTCTCAGAATAACCTAACCAATTCCTCTTAGCTCTAGGCATTCCCTAAAGGATATTATCATGCCCTACATTGGTAAATTCATAATTATTGATGATAACCTGAATGAAAGGTCAATCCTTAGAGAGAAAGGCCAAAGGTAAGGCCCTTCTAACTCAAGTAATATTCAATACTTACCTCAAATCCCCGTGCTACTATAGGAGGAGGGAAAGGTATAATCTTATGAGTGACAGGGAAGGGTAGGAGGGCTCACCCATATGGGTGAGGAGGGCAAGGAGGTGCAAGCACACTCTCAATAATAGGGAGATGAATTTATTGCTTGCTCGGCCATAGGTAGGTCAAGGAGGCGCAAGTGCGCTCTCAATAGTAGGGAGAGGAATTAACTTTATTTTGTTAGCGTAATTATGTATATAATTCATGACTCGAATCAAAGACAAGGAAAAGTCTTGAGTGATTGATCGATTGATGAGATTCAACCTAGGAAAGAGCATTATTCTTCACAAGGCAAGAAAGAGTGGCCGGTCCCAAGAAATGGTTGAGTGAAGAGCATTTATGGATTGCCTATGAATTCTAGAGGAGATTAGTGTGTGGGATCATTTATTTTCTGATTGATTGGTTGACTTAAAAGGCATTTACTAATTAATCGCCTCTTGGTTACCACTAGAGAATAGAATCTAGTTAATAGTATAGAGTGGGCCTTGGGAACAAACTATAATTCATTAGACTATTAACCACCCCTATTATTTATTAAACAGTGGTCGGTTCCCCATAAAACCAACTTTGAGGGGCTACAAAAATTCAAAGGTAGAAGGGATAAAGGGGTGACAAGAATGTTGAATGCGTGTATAACACAAAAACTCAAGGCCCTCCTAGGGAAGGGTCGCAACAAGCCAAGGGGGCGATTATTAGGAATAGCTCCTCTCCCACTTTTACTTCTACTTCTACCTTTGTGCAAAGTAGTGTTTCTCTTTGTTAGTGTTTGGCCACTAGGTTTACCTCTTTCTACTCACTACTTTTATTTTCATTTATATTTCTTTCCTTCGGCGTTATTACTACAAAATCTAGCACCTTAGTGCAAAGCCTGACTTAGCACTCTAGATTAAGAGCAACAGTGGGATCAGTCACCACTGTCATCTTAGTAGTTGCTCCTCTACTATTCTATGGTCTAATATTATCCCCACAAGGGAGGCTTCCCTAGCAGATCTTAGGGATTAGATAACCTAAGAGCTCCAAGACTAAATACCACCAAGGATTCTACTATAAACTACAACCAAGGATAAATGTTCAATAATTAGGGTTCACGATGACATAATATGTAACTCTAAGACAACAAGATCAAAGGCCCTTGTGGCTAAATCTAGAGAGCTTAGTAAATCCTAGAGAGACTCAAATAGGTTCCCAAACACACGTTATTTATAAATTACTTATAGTTGTTATAAATTAGGGTTTTAATCAGCTCAACTACAGCATGCAAATATTTATAACAGCAAAACTAAAACAGCCCAAAAGGCATAGAAAAAAAAGGTGAATGGTTGCACTATTAAGGCACTCCTTGCATAATGGTCACCAATTCGAAACCCCGTGGGTGTCCCACCTGCCTAACCTCCAACTAGAGGTTGTAATGGTATTAGTGGGAATCAACCCCATGTCACGTGAGTATGAGAACTACCTAGTTGTCGATTCCTCTTGTCAAAAAAAAATGACAGTAGCCCATAAATTATAATAAACAAGTAGAAAAATGAGGACTACTAATTGAGTGAACTAGGAAATAGATTACAACAATTTTCAATGGCTGGAAATGCACACACACACAAAAAAAACTATACGTCATCCCTCATTAATGGCTGAAAAATGCCTAAAAAAATATTTATACTTTTCCAATTTAATGTATGCAAAGACAAACCCTAGGACTATAAGATATAATGTAAATAAAGTTGAAAAATGCATATTTTGTTGTAACATAACCCTAAAAAACAACATACCACAGAAAACATAAAAAATGGGGTTTTATTTTTATAGGATTAACACAAGACTAGACTAGTGCCTTCTCAATCAAGAGCTAATGGAGTCTAAGGCTAAAATCTATTGAAGAGAGTTGATAGAAGTGATTCAAGGGAAAGAGAGAAAGCTACAAGTAGGTTCCTCAAGTCCACAAACCCTAGTGTCTTTCAATCAAATTGGAGACAATATGGGAGAAAGCTACACCTACGTTCCTCAATAGAAATTTAATGATAATCCTATCAAGGAGATAAGCCATAAAAGATTCAACAATACTTTGGTGAAAATTTCATTGAAATGCTAACTCTACAACAACCACAAGAAGGAAAAAGATACTTACAATAAGCTAGCACAAAATCACCATAAAATCACCATTTATCATTCAAGAGAAAGAACCATCCAATCACAATAACCCCCCCAAGACAATTTGCTCATTCAATGCTCTATAGTGACCAAGAGAAAAGAGACAAGCTAGTGTGCAGTCTCTTAAATGTTAGTGTGGCAATGATGTTAAGGTATATCTACTTCCCTCTATTTATACGAGGGTAACCAAGTCAAATTTATCTTAAATTAGACTAAAATCCCTAAAAATAATATAAAATGTGATTCTAAGTTGGATAGGTCACAAGTCAAACCCCAAAGAGAGTTAACACAATGATTAAACATAAAATAAACCTCCTTTAATCCACATATGTGAGCTAAAAGGCTTCCAAAGGTGATGTCATCCTCCAAAAAATGTATTTTTCATCAAAAGGTGCCATGGATGACTCAAGAAGGTGCTCCTCACTCCAAAAACAACATATCCTCATCCAAAGGTGTCCAATCATCAAGCAAAGGCTCCCTTGACAAGACATCATATCAAAATTGGCCCATGTCATAAATCCAAGCCACATGAAGGAAACGTCATGGGACTAGTGTTGGCATTATGATTCAGGTGTTGTCGTTGATAGCAACTCACTCAGATGACAGATCACAGTGTAGCAAATCAATAGCAAAGAATTAATGATCAGACTACAAAGAATGAAGAAAGAGAGGTATACGCAGGTTCAGCTTGACAAAGGGGCGTATACACGCGGGTTAACAAAACAAAAGGGGCGTATAACGTACACATGCACTTTCACAAGAGGGAAAGCGCATACATGTTGGAAAACTAATTTTTGGTCCGAGGTATTTGGTCCATGGTATTCTGATCCATGGTATTGGTCCAAGGTATTTGGTCTGAGGTATTGGTCCTAAGTGGTTTTGGTCCATGGTATTGAGAAAGGCCTAAAACTATATAAGGAGGAGAAGATCATTAGGCCAAAATGTGCAAGTATTGAATATCTGATGAAGTGTGAGATCAAATATGCAGGTTATGGGTTTCTGATGCTTTGCTTGATCTGAACAAAGGATGCACCTATGTAGTTGATGATGGATGATGGATCGGGATCATAAGACCTGAAATGTATTATCATTATGTGGTTTGATCATGGATAGTCTAGATCTGAATTACTGACGCATGTTTTATTCTATAAATGTTATGATCTGGGTATGGTTGATGTCTGGAATAGCTGCAAAGTTATGAGTTAATATTTGCAGATCTGTACGCAAGTTAGCTTTGGTAAAAGCGTGAATATACGCCGGTTCGGCTCATCAGGGTCGCGTATACAGTATGAAGTATGATATTTGAAGTTGCAATTGGATCTAGTTGTTGCTGCAGAGTTCTAGGTTCTACTCTGTGTTCTAGTGACTGTGTTTTGATGACAGAGGTCTGAATGTCAAATTGATTGACCGTATGGTTGATTCAGAGATTGATGATTGAGTTTCAGTGATTGGATGATATAGATGTATCTAATGGTTGTATTGCAGTGGTGATTGATTTTGAGCTTCAATGTTGTTGATGGGTCCAGTATGAAAATTTATGAAACGTGATCCCTAGAGGAAGAGAGAAGGTCATAGCCTTTTGTAGGCCGGTGCCTACGTACTGGTAAACATATCGGCCAGTACAAGAGCCAGGGGGTTGGAGCTCCCTTCCAGAAACAGCTGAAAAACGACTGAAGGTTGGAGCATTCAGTAGGCCGGCGCCTACATACTAGTAAACATATCGGCTAGTACAAGAGCTAGGGGTAGAAGTTGGAGAACGAGTGAAGGTTGGAGCCTTCAATAGGCCAGTGCCTACGTACTAGTAAACATATCAGCTAGTAAAAGAACTAGGGGGTTGTAGCTCCCTTACAGTAGAAGCTGGAGAATGAGAGAAGGTTGTAGCCTTCTGCAGGTGGGTGCCTGCGTACTGGTATGAGTCTGCACCAGTACAAGATTGTAAACAAGTTTTTCTTATATTAAAAGAAGACAGCAGCAAGTGGTTTTTATCCCGCATTGGGTTTCCACCTTAAATCTTGGTGTTCATGTGTGTTTCTTATGTGTGATGGTTTGTTCTGTTATCACTGCACATGGTTACTGTTTATATGGTTAATGAAGTACTGATGCACTAATTAAAGATCAACATATGATGAATTAACTTAAGCATAAGTTTGTTGGATATACACTGGCTGCCATGAACACAGTTGCGTGTACACGCGTATTACCTTCATTGAAGTAGTGTATATAGATTTGAGTATGAAAAGGAAAAGATTATAGACTTGACTAATACTGATTCACCTCCCCCCCCCTCTCAGTATTATTTCCAACAAGTATGGCATAACATCATCGTGCAAAGCAGTGCACATCCCCTCAAGGGGGGTCTCAAGCCATCATCATCATCAAACCATCCCAAAAACAAGGCAACATCCATCAAGAAGGTGTAATGCCAGCCTAGGGGCATCCTGTCATCTCTAGGGTACATCAACTCTCCAAGCAACACCTTGGCTCTGATGTGCAATGTTGGGTCTTATATGGAGAGGAGAGTGTCATCAACTATGTTGGATACATCCCAAAGTCAACGCTCCTCAAAAGGTGGTCAATGTGCTAGCTCCAGTGCCTAGTGAAGTCATCAAATGGGGTTGGACATCCTCTCTAAAGTGTTGGAGAAGCATCATGCAATTCCTCAAGGGATTGCAACTATACTTGGGAGCAAGCATCTAAAACATACTAATGGAATCAAGTGAGATCAACATCATAGATGCAAGATCCATAAGAGTATCAGAGTGGGCCATATTTCATGTGAAAGGTGAAAGTACTTTACACAAGTATCATATTCATATGTCTTTTTAGCTTATGAGTTGTAAACAAGTTACCATGCTTAGATATGGAAGGGTTATCACAAGGCCCTGTTAGGTGCTTCCAACCCTAAGGGGAGGAACAATTCCTTGGCCGAACCATCAATCAGTAAGTGCAAGCAGTCAATGATGTGGTAGGGATTTACTTCATGGAGGATGCCACAATATTTGTACCAGATATGAAATTCCAATATTCTTGAGCGTTGTGATGTGAAGAGGAAGCAATCGTGGGATGTAATGTTCCTTTCCGAGAACAAAAGACTGGCTAACTAATTTAATTATTTAAAGTCATCTCTACGGTGATATTGAGTAATTAAATTAATAAAAGTGATTATTGAGTGAATTAAAAAATAAACCTTATAAAAAAGTCACATTATTAAAAGAAGGAAAAGGACCCATGGTTTTTGAAAGACCTATCGTGTTGACCCATGGTATTCTGACAGCCATCACAATAAAAGGAAGGCAGGGGATCATTTGAAGACATGATAATTTAGCTGATTGTGAGTTGGACTTGAGAGCTCTAGTAGCTTATCATGTGAGAGGAAACCCTTGTATAGTTCCCAGTTTCGGTGTTGAGTTATACACCCTAGCTGGTGGCGATTAGTTTCAGTGGTGAAAGATTCCACACTAGCTAGTCAACAGGGAGAACCATTCTAGGTTCTTCAATAGCGCTCATTAGGAAAAAAGAGGAGGATGTGTTATGTCATAGCACATCACTAGAGGAGGCCAAATTTATGAAGGTTGAATTAGAATGAAGCAGTTGTTGGGGTTTGAAGATCACATGGAATCCTGAAGGAACCAACAAAGTTTTTGGTACCAGGTTTCCCTAAGAATTATTTATGTAATCCCCCTCTCAAGATTATTTAATAAATAAATTGAGGTTTTTTCCTTATTTTCTCTCCAAATTTCTAGATTGGTGATTCAAATGTTAATTTTAGGTATGTTCTATGCTTAGAGCAATTTATTTCAATTTTCATAGTTAGCTCCATATCTTTTCCAGATTAGCAATTACATCAGCATTAAAGTAAACTGCAGATAGAACATAAACATAAATCGCAGAAGACAAGCCAAGACAAGAGGACACGAGATGTGGCGCTAGCCAGAGACAAACCCCAATGTGGGGAAACCCTTGATCAATTCTTCTTATATGTCCTTCAATAGTTCAGCAGAGAGAGAGAGAGAGATAGTACGTTTACAACAGAAGTCAACACTTTGACTTATCTAGATAAGAGCATAGATCATCTATAAGAAGATGATACATGAGATCAATTGAAGATATGCTGCTTCAACTAATTCTCCAAGGTGACTCCTTCACCTATCGTTGTGCTGCATTTCGTCATCATGATGCACCTCACCGCGCTGCACCATGTTGCACCCATCATCACTATGCTGCATCTCATCACGCTTCATTAATCATGATTGTACCCATCACTGTACTGCATTATGTGCCATTGTTGCACCATGTTTCCATCCTGACCTATGTGTTGGCTGCACCTTGCTTGCTTGTTGTCCCTTGCTTGCTTGTTGTCCCTAGCATGCTTGTTGTTGCATGCTAGTTGTCCCTTGCATGCTAGCTGTAACATTGCATGCTTGGTGTATTTGCTGCTGAGTACCATACAACAGTCCCAATGTTAGTTAGTTGTCCCTTGCATGCTGCTCTCCTTCAGAGACAGATGCTCAGACTGTTTCAGCAGTTCTGGCAGTCCAGGCAATTCCGGCAGTCTCGGCTGTTCCAGTTGTTCCTGGAAGTTCCGGCAATCCCGGCAGTTCCGGCTCTTCCAGCATTTCCGGCTATTTCGGCTTTTCTGACTTTTTTGGGTTTTTCGGCTTTTCTAGCAATTCTGGCTTTTCTGGCAGTTCCGGCTTTTCCGGCTTTTCTGGTTTTTCCAGCAGTTCTGGCTTTTCTGGTTTTTCTGACTTTTCCGACTTTCTGGCTTTTCCGGTTTTTTCGGCTTTTCCGGTTTTTCCAACAGTTCCGGCTTTTCCGGCTTTCCGGCTTTTCCGGCTTTTCCGGCTTTTCCGGCTTTTCCGGCTTTCCGGCCTTTTGCCCTCTGGATCAGGGCAACGTTATTCCTTAGGATCTCTCCTCCTACTAAAACCCAAAGGCAAGTAGAGAGAGGAAGAGATCCCAAGTGTATTGAAATGACTTGAAGGCCACCTCTATTAATACTAAAACGTTGATCACATGTGGGGTTTATTTGATTGCTAGCCGACCTTGACGAAAACGCAAATATATTCATAACTCCATGAATACTTATCGGAATCGGATGATCTTTAGATCAATCCTACACCTCTCGATGAGAGGGATCCAAGAAAAATATTAGCTGCCATAAATAAGATGACCCACATGGAGTTTGGCCCTAGTTGCCAATTTTAACATTAAAGGTTGGCAATTTTATTTGTTTTTGGCAAAAATTTTATGGTGTATTCTAATTGAAGAAATTGTTCAAAATTTATCATAATTAAAAAGGGGATATTTCCAGAAAACTTCCAATTTTATTTGCAATTTAATTTGTTGAGGATTTACAAGAAAAAAATTTGAAGGAATTTGTCAAAAATAGTATTGAATATTTAAAGTGGGATATTGTTGGAAAAGTAATTAGGTTCGGTCTTCATAATTATCTTTGTACTTGTATCAATTTGTATTTCATTTAAAAGAAGAAAAAGAATTTATTTAAGCATGGGTTTCTTGCTCAAGTCTAGGTCAAGCATGTTCTCCATGCTCCTAGGGTTTAATGAGTCAAGACTCAAGAGTCTTTGTCATATGTAAAAGACCCATTTGGGCATCTTGTAACAAGAAAGAAAAAAATATTTTTTTAAATAGAAAGTCAATTTTGTCTCCTAAGACCAAGTCATCCCTACCAGAGAAAGTCGGCCTAGGAGATGCCTATTCAACCTCTTGAGAAGGGTATATATTGGAAGAGACTTCAACCTATTTGGCACATTGATACAAGCATTCGATCTCTGCACTAAGAAAGGAAGAAAGAAGAGCGAAGGACAAGGAAAAAGGAGAAAAACCAAGGAAGAAAAAGAAGATCCAAAATTTGACTTGTTTACTCACACGTGCTAAGGATCTAGGGTTTTTGGGCGAGTCGCAAGGCCAAGGATTGCAGGTCCGAATTGGAAACCTGAAGCAGAGGGTCGAAACTCTGAGTTGAAGCAGAATTTATGGAGTTTGACCATCTTTGACTTGATAACTTTTACTTGTTTGAGGAAGACTTTTGGAAGGTTGACTTGGTGCTTGTTGGAGGTTGACTTGGTGCTTGTTGGAGGTCTTGGTCTTTGGGTTTTGAAGGTCTCATTTTGATCTAATTCTATAAGATGAGGATTGTTTGGGTTTTCTCCAATTGTGGGGATTTTCCCTGACTTGGAGCCTATATCTTGCGTTCTTTGTTTTTGTGATCTTCATGCATTTTATGTTATGGTAATTGCTTGATGAAGAATAAATAATAAAGTAATAAAAGGCCAACTAATCTCACAAGTAATTATCAAGGAGAATCTACAATTTCATTGATTTTCCAGCATAGTATCAGAGCTAAGGTTGGCAGAAGGAGGCCAGAAGATCACAGGTTATTGGCATTATGAAAAGAAAGAAAGTCTACTACAAGAGTATCCGAAGTCTGATACAAGTCTGCTTGTAATTTGGGTCTCCTCTGAAGTCCTGTAAAAGTCTTTGTTCTTAAGTTTTGGGCATAACAAGTAATCTGAGTTCCCTCTGAAATGAAGACAAGTTGTCCATTGCAAGTTTATCTAAGATACAATCTGAGTTATCTTTTACCTATCAGAGATATTTATGATAGAGATTTGGGAATCCAAGTCTGATGGACGAGTTGCTTTGGATAACTACTATACAAGTTCTCTTTTGATGCGGGTATGCTAAGTTTTTCAAGTCACCTCCTCCAAGATATGACTAAGATATGAAGTTTCAGAACAACTATTCAAAGTTCTAAATCAAGCCTAAGACATTGATGTAATTTCCCCTCAAAATGATGCATTGGTCTCTTACTTTGATGCAAGGTTCTTCTTGAGTTATATGACTATGATGCAAGACACTTGTATCATCCGAAATTTCCTATGGTAAATAGTTCAATCTGAAGTCAGATCCAAAGGTTTTGTGATGCAATATTCCAGCTTTTCTAATGACAAACGTGGTGTAGCGACAAATTACAAAAGGAAGATGATGTATGGTTCATATTAACACACTCTATGGCATTCAAAGATCATCTTTGTACCTATGACTCGCATTTAGATTACAGTGGTTCGCTTACTCACACTATACACTTATGCTTCGCTTTATATTCATTTTTGTGGTTCGCTGACTTGAGGTTAATGCAAACATCCTCCTAAGGCATAATGTGAGTTATAACTATGATACGATCCTACTCTAACTATGATGCAAATTCAAAATGAGATCCGAATTGCTTTCTCTGAGCAAGACTATGACAGTAATCCATGGGTTACCTTCATTGACAAAATTGTGATGTGTGTGATACATATTCTTTCTGAGATTGAGATATAGTCCATGTGGAGATCAAGCTTAAAGGTCGAGATGGGTTGCTTAGGAGGTCGTAATCTGATCCATTCCAACTCAACTTCTCAAGAAGACCACTAACCTATGTGACCAAGTTCTCAAGTAGCAAAGCTGGAGTAAAGGAAGGATCTCTGTTTTGTAATCTAGCCAAGCTTATGAAGGACTTGTCTAAATGTTGAAACAGCCTCTCAGCATTGGGCAGCCGAAACCTGTTGGAGAAGAGGCCTAAAACAATCCCAAAATTATCTCTGTTCTGAAGAAGGAAAGGAGGACGAAAGTTTGTAATTATAGAAGAAAGGCTGAGGCACTTGATTGCTGGATAAATAAGCCAAGAAGCCTATAATATCTGCAGACTAAAGGTCTGAGTAACCTCAGGGAACAGTGAAGAAAAGAAGGGTTTGTCGGACCGTGAAAAGAGTTGTCCAAAACTCTGTTAAATCGTTCAAGAATAGTGCATAGAATGGGAGGTTGAGACTCTAAGTAAAGTAAGGCATGAACACACTGTTTTGAGGATATTTTGATCTTAAAATGGACCATATTCAGTCTCAGAGAATGTACTGTAGTGAGAGCAAATGGGTAGCAAATAGGAACAAGATCTGGGCATGAGCCGAACAACATTTGGTCGAAGTCTAGAGGGTTGGTTCTGAGCAGAAGGAGGAGGATTCTCACAGTCAAGAAGGAACAAGACTTATGTGTAATTGCAGAATGAAGGAAGGGCCTATTTTGGAGGTTGATTTGCCTGGTAGGCCTTCCAAAACAAAGTCACGTCTCTTTGTGGCACTACACAGGAAGAGGGTCCTTCGGTGAGGGTTTTCTGTTGTTTTTTTCAGGAACAAGGAAGCCCTAGACAGGGCCGAATGGTGCAGGCTTAGATAGAGGGCAGACTTGAAGAAGCTCTTTGTACAGTGAGAGCAAGAGTTGGTTCACTACTGTGTGGGCAGATTTGTGAAAACCCTAAGGACAGTGAAGCAGTGGACATTCACTATCAAGTGAGTTGTACTTGGAAGACCTTAGGATAGTAATGTTGGAGCAGCTAAGTTACTATTGAAAGGCAGTCTGATTGGTGCCCTAAGGACTGTCAATTTGAAGCAACAACAGGATAATTAGAGGGCTTTGTAAAGAAATTCTAAGGACAGTCATCTAAAAGGCAGTTAGAGGACTGACGAGAAGGTTTACTTGAAGACCCTGAGAGTTGGCTATTTTGGAAAAATGAGAATAGCAGCTAGAGGGCAGAACTATTTGAGTCTATGAAGTTGTGTTAACTAATAGAGACTGACTAGAAAGGTCAGCCAAGTTGTGTTCAAGCCTTCAAGGTTGATTGAACAATAGATTGGCTAACCTTGTACAGTGATAATCAGTCAATTGAAGGAACTGTGTGATGGACTATCTTCAGTGCAGGAAGTAGTGCTGGACACAATACAGGATGCAGTAGATGAAGACCTCAAGTGCAGGATCATGAAAGAAGAGATCATGATCTGTTAGGAGGCAGATTTGGAGCCCTAGTTCAAGAAATTGCAAGATGAGCAAACTCAGTGATAAGAGGGTTGATTGAAGAAGCTACAACAATAACAGGTAGTTGATGTAAGGGAAGTATGAGTACTTTCGACACAAGTTGAGGCTTGTTGATGCACTCTCCTTGTTTGAGAGGGAGTGAGCATGGATTTCTCCTCTCAAGTTGAGAGGGAGTAAGGTTGGACACTGGTTTTCCTTGTGTCAGTGATTTCTCCTCTCAAGTTGAGAGGGAGTAAGGTTGGACACTGGTTTTCCTTGTGTCAGTTACCATGACGGATTAGGATTGATATCCTAAGTCAAGTATATGGACATGGATAAGGAGAATGGTGGACTGGATAAGCATCTTGGACAGACATTCTTGAGTTATGTATTGTGATGGATTAGGATGGAGATCCTAAGTCAAGTAATTGGACTTGGATAAAGAATGGTCCTGTGGACAGACATTTCCTTGAGGGAAATGGTCCACTGGAGAACATACTCAAGGAATCCTAGGAGGAGTATGTGCCTTGATGAGGAGGTATGGTGTCCCATGGAATGCCTCCTAGCGTTGTGCTCTGATCTTGTTGAAAGATAGAGTGTACCTGTCAAGGCCTTGGTAATGTGACAATATTGGTTGTGATGATACTATCATCATCGATGCTTATCAATCCGGATCCCTTCTTATGTGAATATTTCAACTTGAGATAGACCTGTTGAGTCATTATGAATACCTCCCTAGTTAAGAGGGAGTGTTGGAAAAGTAACTAGGTTCGGTCTTCATAATTATCTTTGTACTTGTATCAATTTGTATTTCGTGTAAAAGAAGAAAAAGAATGTATTTAAGCATGGGTTTCATGCTCAAGTCCAGGTCAAACATGTTCTTCATTCTCCTAGGGTTTAATGAGTCAAAAGAGTCTTTGTCATATGTAAAAGACCCATTTGGGCATCTTGTAACAAGAAAGAAAAATTTATTTTTGAAAATAGAAAGTCAATTTTGTCTCCCATGACCAAGTCGGTCGTGCCGGAGAAAGTCGGCCTAGGAGAGGCCTATTCGACCCCTTGAAAGGGTATATATTGGAAGGGACTTCGACCTATTTGGCACATTGATACAAGCAGTCAATCTTTGCACTAAAGGAAGAAAGAAGAGCGAAGGACAAGGAAAAAGGAGAAAAACCAAGGAAGAAGAAGATCTAAAATTTGACTAATTTGCTCACATGTGCAAAGGATCTAGGGTTTCTATGTGAGTTACAAGACCGAGGATTGCCGGTCTAAATTGCAGACCTGAAGCAAAGGGTCGAAACTCTAAGTTGAAGCAGAATTTATGGAGCTTCGCCATCTTTGACTTGGTAAACTTTTACTTGTTTGGGGGGTCT
Source organism: Pinus tabuliformis (assembly GCA_031772625.1). Taxonomy (NCBI): domain Eukaryota; kingdom Viridiplantae; phylum Streptophyta; class Pinopsida; order Pinales; family Pinaceae; genus Pinus; species Pinus tabuliformis. Next base: position 707,169,360 of record CM062804.1, read on the forward strand.
TGGTCTTTGGGTCTTGAATGTCTCATTTTGATCTAATTCTATAAGAAGAGTATTGTTCATGTTTTCCCCAATTGTGGGGTGTTGCCCTGGCTTGGAGCCTATATCTTGTGTTATTTGTGTTCTTGTGATCTTCATGGTAGTAAAAGGCCAACTAATCTCACAAGTAATTATCAAGTAAGGAGAATCTACAATTTAATTGATTTTCCAAGAGATATTACAGTGGTATCAGAGCGGGTTTTCTTGCCAACCTGAGGGTTTAAAGGGTTAACAGTTGATGAGAGACCATGGTACATAACTTATAGGAAGAAGAAGGAGCAAAAAGAAGAAAAAGACCAGATGGAGGAGCGTGAAGATCAACCCTAGGAGAGTTTCAAACACATCTTGAATGATTTAGCCAGAGGGCAACAGGAGGTACTCCAGATATTAGACCGAGGATGGCATGAAATGGCCCAAATGGTGACCGGAGGGCAACATGAGGTGGCTCAAGCTCTGAAGGAAGTTTCCAAATCCATGGCCAATGTTCGCAAAAATCGGTCCAATAATGGAGCAGAGGGATCACATAGAAGCTACAGCCTGTTTGGAGGAGACGATAATCACCATGTTGAAGCTAGTAACTCCACCAATCCGATACCCCCACCGATAAAACTAATTTCGTCAAGACCTCTCATGCCCAAGTTCTTGGAGGAGCCAACAAAGAACCAGTAGAAGAAGGATGAAAGCTTCCTGGAATATATGAGGGAGTACGAGGCAATGGGAGCAGAGATCTGAAATGTTATGTCACTCCAAGACTATTGTGCTATCAAGCATAGAAGCAAGCCAAGGGACCAGAACAAATGGTGGCAAGATAGCGAGATTTCAAAGAAGGTTAGGAAAATAAACATTCCAACTTTCAATGGATCTATTGGAGGGTCGATGAGAGCATGGGTGCAGAAGTTGGATACCTATTTCCAACTAAACCCCATGAGGGAATCTGAGGCCATACAGTATGCCACACTACATCTGGATGGTGAGGCACATGAGTGGTGGTATCACAAGTTGATCACATTGGGTCATGCCCATATCACCTCCTACTTGGAGTTTACAAAGAGATTAATCCAAAGGTTTGATAAGAGGGACCTAGAGCTGCATTTTAGGGACCTTGCACAACTTAAGCAAACAGGGAGCCCGGACAGTTTTATTTCAGAATTCCAAAGATTAGTCGTGATGGTTACAGATCTATTCTAGGAACATTAGTGATGTTGTTCATGGAGGAGTTAGTTGAACCATTGCATGGTTGGGTCAAGGATTTTAAACCTAGCACACTACACGAGACCATTTCCAAGATGAGGGATATGGAGGATGTGATGCCTAAAAGTAAAGCACCTCCCAAACCCCCACCTATTCAGCAAGTTAAAGATATGATAACTTCTCGGGAGGAGGAGACCAGAAGAAGCAAGTTGGTCCTAGAAACTCAAAATGAGTTACGAAGAAAGAAACGTTGTTATAGTTGCAAGGATCCTTGGGAGCCAGGGCACGGATGCAAGGGAAAGGGCAAAGTGCTCTACATTGAGGTGCTCTCTGAAAATGAGGGAGAAGAAGAAACAAGATGGTGCAGAATGACAAGCATTCTAGTTCGTAGCAGCCACAGGTAGAAGCAAGAGGTAGTACCATAGCCACACTTTCAGGAATTCCTAGCTACAACACTTTCAGAGTCAAAGGTACCATACAGGGGCATCGGGTCACTATCCTAATTGACGATGGGTCAACCCACAATTTTATTAACTCGACATTAATAGCTGGAAGAGGCATCCCAACAAAGGACTTTGGAGGCTTTAATGTAGAGATGGTCGGAGATTTCATCATGGCATGCAATCAAAAGGTTCCAAAAGTGGAATTGAAGATGGGAAACTACACTATGGTTGGCGATTTTTACATGGTGAAATTGTCAAATCCTGACGTAGTACAGGGTGTCTAATGGCTTATCACTATAGGAAAGCATTGGGAAAACTATCAAACCATGGAGTTGGGATTCATTATAAAGAAAGGTCATAGGGTAGTCCTGAGAGGCATGACCCAAGGTCCCCCAAAAATTGCCACACAGAAACAAATGGCGGGCAGAAGTAGGATGGAGCACATGGTGTCATCATAGGAAACTTAGTATATTAGCCCTTAATCCTATCTAAACGAAGGGGAATATTCACAACCTAGGCCAGGCGCGATGACTAAAACAAAGCTTAACTGTGTTGAGAGGCCAGTAGCAGTGAATGAAGAGTGCTTTGGAAGGTGGTGCAAGACCAAATAGGAAGGGCATCCACAGCTATGTGGAGTCAACAATAGAGGCAAACAGCAGTAGTGGGACAAGGAGGATCAAATGATAGGGGATGAACCAGTTAAGGAGAGGGGTATTGGGAGAGGGATAAATCAACGAACTACCATGTTCTCTTCAATACACTCATTCCACTCTACGAGGGCAGTTGGTTTCCCAAGACAACAAAGTCACTCTTTATGAAACAATAGCAGGAGATCCAACAAAAATATAGAAAAACAGTGAAGCAGATAGGCCATCAAGAAGAGTTATGCTCTTCAACCTCACCAAGAGCTTTTATGGGAACAGGGTTACATAGGTTGCTTCATGACATGATGACAGGTAGCAGCACTCTTGAATTGGGAAACTTTTAGATGACGCAGCAAATTGGTCCCAAAGTTTTATGTTGGTTTGTTTGGGACCCTGATATTGGGATGAAATTTGCTTGAGGACAAACAAAATGTCGGAAGGGAAGACTATAATGTCCCCTTTACGACCCATAGCAACAAAAGGAGTTCAAACTCATAGCCTACATAATCCCAAGGGCTAGTAACAAGGAAAAAAGGGGTCAAATAAATAATAATTAAATAAAAGGGGTAAAAAGTCACTTTTTGGAAATAAAGTGACACATGGTATTACCCATGGTTTTCGGAGGAGGAAAATTATTATTAAAAGGTAGAAGGAGATTGAAGGAAGACATGAGAATAAATTATTGAAGAAATTGACAAGGAGCTCCAGGCGCTGCTGAAGAAAGGGGGAACCCTAATATTTTCCAGTTTTAGTGTTGAAAGGCACCCTAGCTAAAGATTGTTGGTTTTGATGTTGAAAGACACACCCTAGCCAATTATTGTGTTGCACGCTGAAGATCGACTCAAGGGTATGAGGTTCTTTATTCCATTATGCTTATCTGGTGGCCAATTTCAACAAATTGCTTGGGTCAAGTTATTCCTGTAGAGGTCGAGATCTTCGTAAATTGTTAGGGCCAAATTATCATTCTAACTAGGTCAAGTTCACTATCTCTACAGAAGCTAAATTTGTCTTATTGTTGGGTGGAACCAAGAGGCCGAAACTCCACTTATTCCTAAGGTCGATTTCCTCTCTTGTAGGGGTCAAGATTATTGATGTCAATCTCATTAATTTATCAAAGTTGAGTTATAAGGGTTGCTAAGACGAATTAGTAGTAGGGGCCGCACTATTATCTTCTTGATTGTTGAATTTGTTGCACCAAAGAAGGGACGAAATTATTGATTTTACTGAGGGTTGCGTCTATTGTCTAGCAGAGGCCAAGTTCAATTGCTTGCAGGGCTGGAATATTTTTTTATGAGGATTGAGTCTGAGGGTTTAATAGAGAGGTCGATCGCATCATATTTGTGAGTCGAATCGATCATTTGGCAAGGGGTCGAGATCGCAGCTTGTCCCAGGGTTGAGTACATCAAAATTGTTGGGCGAAGTCATCACACCCTAAAGCAAATCAAGGCCAAAACATTAAATTGTTCAATATCGAATTACGAGCAAGATGAATTACCAATTTCAATCACAAATTGCATGTACGTGGGGGTTGTAATTTTCCCATGCGAGGAGTCCAGCATGTAACATTTTATCCGAGGACCTGAGCATTAATCTGTTGAGGTCAAATTGCTAAGAGAAGAGACTGAGTTATTGTTCTTCAAGGCCATATTGCATTAGAAGTGAAGGACAAGTCTTCTAGGCCGAATTACCATCAAGGAAGGGTCGCAATATCTAGCCATAATCCTCAGCGGAAGGGCCGAGTCAACACAAAATTGTGGCAATCATTTCCTGAAGTGTATTTCCTAGGTTACATCTCTAAAATTCATGTAAAAATTCCTCTAAATAATTCCTTTTAATAAATAATCCCGAAGTTGCAGCATTTATTTATGGGTTGCATATTATTCTAATTGTTGGTGATTTGCGTTGTGTCAATTCTTAGTTAATTTCTATGATGTTTTTCAAAAAAAAATTATGCCATATATTTTTGAAACAAAACCCTTGAATTTTTAGTAAATTAATGAAAATGGACATTACATGGGACCCGAGTTACCCCTTTCCTTGGCCTATTTTTACCACCCCACTTGTGCACCTTTTTCTTTATTGATTTTTATTTTTCTTTGCAGATATAGCTTGGATTGCAAGCCTTTACTGATTCATCACCAACCTCTTAAAGATGACGCATTTCATTGCTCATCAAGGTTGGGATAGTCAAGGCTTTTTTTATTTAGATAACAACTCATGCATTAGCCAGGAATTGGATGACGGCTAATGACGGGGTACAACTCAAGCTAGTCTTTTGTCCATGCACTTTCATTCATCCCTGTCAATATTTTGCATTTGAAAATTATGGCACATGCTTTTTCTTTTCTTTCTATTGCATCAACCTCCTAAGGCAAACATTTCAAGCCCCTATGCAGGAATGAGGAAAAAGGGAACCATTAATGGTGAAAAATAGCAATCAACCTAAAGACGGGATGTAATGGAAGAGATGGAAAATGTTGAGTATGAATTACCATGGACATGCAACATCAATCAAAGCCTCCTAATCGTACCCCTCCTAGACAGTGAAAGGAAGGCCTCAAGAAGTTCACACTAGACTAGGGGCAAGTGATAACCACCAAGGTGAGACATGGAAAAAGAATACAATCAAAAGCAGTCTATCATCCAATTCAACAGGTGATCCATACTAGAATGCCCTTAAACATTAAATGAAAGCACTTGAATACAAAAACGATTGATGTACCTCATATTTGGTGACCCACCTTCATCGAATAAACAGGGTAGATGAAATAAAGCACTAACCACAACATGAATGGGAGGCATCTAAGGCTGGCTATTTGTGGATTATCATAGTGTTGCTAGCTAGCAAGCTAAAACAATAGGAGAACAAAAATATCCTAGAGGTTCCCCACTTGGGTGGGTAACATCTACCTCCAACTTGGGGACATGTGATCACTATAGAGCACATGATCCATATGTTGGAAAGAAGGGTGCATGAGAATCTCAATAATCCCTGGTTCACAAACCTATTACTTGTATCATTCTAAAAAACCATCAATGATAAAAGGATCGGGTGTTAATTTTCACCCTGTGATTCGAAGAAGTCAAATTTTCAACTAAAAAGAGAAATGAAGTATTAACTAGTTATGCAACAAAAATCAGCATGAACAAAAGCAAATAAGGATGCAAATCAAAATGCAAGACACACAAACCTACTCCTACCTACATTATATGCTACAAGCAAGGGCTAAATAAGGTCGCATAACCAATGAAGCAAGCATAGCATCAAATTAAAATCAAACAGCCAACCCTTATGCTTGGTCATGAGATAAAACAAAGAACCATCTAACGTAAAGTGATCATCATCTCACAATGCTCAAGGATGAGATCAAAGTCATAAGGGCGGGTTGTTGTAGGTTTAAACTAAAACAATAATGGCTCACCCTTGCTACAAGCAAGGTTCTAACAATGCAACCCTAGCATCTCAGAAAGGTGATTAATATGACCTCTTTAACCTCCCTCGATATTATTCTAAAAAAGGTGAGGAGGGATCATCAAGAATCTGAAAAGAGTTTTTAAATTTCTCAACCAACGCAAGGATGAAAAGAGAAGGGAAGAGCTGAAAGAAAATTTTTGCTCAAATTTCAGAGTTTGTTGCATCTTTCCTTTGAACTTGAAATTTCTGTAGCACATTATGAATTGAAAACATTCTTGTCCCATAGTCATTTCAACACCTAACATAAAACTCTCAATTGCATCCTTGGGGGTAGGTTGAAGATGGTACGAAGGAATAGATTACCACATTTTGAAAGACCTGTCGCCCTTCACAAATATTAGACTCAAAAAGGTACACCAAAGTTAACTTATCTCATGGACAATCATCTAAATTTGAAAGTGGAGATGATTGAAGGTCGACATCAAGAAGTATAGATAGCTCAACAAATCTATGATCACATCCTCCTCATGTTGTCCAAAAGCCTCGGCACCACTAGATATGTATGATTGGAAGAGATCATAAAAATCCTCCCAACATGTACTTATGAAGGACGGTCATCCCAAAGGAAATGATTCTATAAGATCCACACACTTTCATTTCTACCTACCAATCTTTTGCATCTTAACATTATGGCATATGCTTTTTCTTTTGTTTCTACTGCATAAGCCTCTAAAAGCAAAAGCTTATGAGCCCCTACTCAAGAATTAGGAAAACAAGGAACCAATACTAGCGACAAATAGCAATCAATTCGAAGATGGGAAGCAAATACAAGGGAAAGATTGTAGATGTTAAGTATAGATTACCATGGACACACAACATACATCAAAACCTCCTATTTGTGCCCCTCCTAAACAGTGAAAGAAAGCCCTCAAGTAAGGTCATATTGGATTAGGGACAAGTGAAAAGCACCAATGTAAAGCATGGGAACAAGAATACAATCAAAAGCGGTCTATCATTCAATTCAACCCATGATCCATGTGAAAATTCCTAATCCGAAATCCCTACTGCAGCAAATTGATGTTACTTCTCCTACTTGTTTAAATCATGCTAGTTATTTACTATGTTCTACGGTAAATATCGAAGCAAATACATTTGTAGCCTTCACTTAATTAACATATATGCGAAAACAAAATACCGACCAAGAAAGAAAAATACAACACATAGGACAGTTATTTATGGACAAAACGTCCCCGAAAAAACCCGATGCGGAAAAACCTGTGTAGCAGCTATGAGGGTTTATTATTATGCAGGAGAAATTTTGAATACAACTCTAGGATGCTCAACTAGCAATCCAATACAAAGAGAATACTGAACAAAAGACTGGTGAAATGATCTCACCCTGTCACTGGAGAATCAGTGACTGATCCTGTTGCTCTAGAGGCTTTGCGTCACCCTTTGCATGGCCTCTGCACAGAACTGCGTCACCCTAGGCAGCTCCTGCGTCACCCCTCCTGGGTATTGCGCTGCCTCTCCTTTGGATCCTTTGTTGGCTGAGAAATCGATTTTCTGCCTCCCAGACTCACACCCTAGCTTCTGACAACTGAATTTCGACTTCCCCTCAATGATTATGTTGCCTCTACGTCAGCACTGCGTAGGCCAGCGTCAGCCTTCCTCTAGACGTCTTTTTGTTCTCCCTCTGCCTGGTACTTTCCGGAAATTCCTTCTCCTGGATTCTAACTACCCCTCTGCTGCAAGATCTCCTCAATCAATTTTCCTCCTGAGAACTTCTCACTTCAGAAAATCGATTTTTTCAATCTCTCTGTGTATTTTCCAAATGACCCTCAAGCCCCTTCTTATATCTTCATGTTCGACAGCCAACGGCCTAGATTAAATCATAATCAAAGGCTCTGATCGTCTTGGCTTGATCCGTGGCTTTTTCTAGAAGTTTCACCCCTGATTAGATTAATACCCAATAATATTTTAATTTTCCTAAGTTTAGACTTAGGAACTCCATTAAAAATATTAATTATTCTAATAAAATCACTTATGGGTGGAATTTCCCAAAACTCTTTCTGGGTTCTCTGGAATACCTGTGCCCAAGCCTCCCTGCAAAATTTGAGGCTTAGAGCACATCCGATGATACCCCAATTCAACACTCCCTCTTAGCGAGGAATATGCTCTAGCAATACACTGCCTCTCTACATACTGCTCTGACTCTGAAGCATCATCTTTGCGCTATTGATGTCTGACCTGCTGTTCACCAACTACTGCGCTATTGTTGCTACTGTACTGTTGCCTTTAACACTGCCACCGCCAATGCTACATTTGTACTGCAACTCTAACGTTGCATCTACTATGCTACTAGCACTACCACTGCATTCGTATTGCAACTCAGTTGCTGACAGAAGCAATTGAAAACACCCAAAATTGGACAAGTATCCAGTGGATACACCTCGGTGCTGAAATCCTGACTACTAGTAGTCCAATTCTGCCTCTGAAGCTCTGCACTCTGCCTCCTTGCATAGCTGCCTTCGTGCTTTGCGCTGCTTAGACTTTGGCTCACCTAGTCACTGCATCTGTTGAATCAACACTCCATGCACCAACTGAAACTCCACCATGCCACTACACTTGATCATGGGCTCCTCTAGCAAGGTGATGATCCAAGAGGTGGGCTCCTCAAGGATCCTGCCCATCTATAGCTACATCAAACTGCAGTTATATATCAACCCACCTCCCTCCTGGAGGTATCTTGACTGTCATGGCGAACTCCTCCTCGTCAATCTTCGCAGCTGCAACCTTCGGATCGTGCTTGTCATCCTTGTCCTTTTTCTTCAGAGGACATTGGGATGCATAGTGGCCCATCTCGCCACATCTGAAGCATTTCACTTTGTAGACATCCTTCTTTCATCTCTGTTGCCCCTATTGTCCCTTCGATGCAAGGGTTGCGTTATCCTCCTCCTCTACTTTGGGCTTCGACCTACTGCTGTTGCTGCTCCCGTCAAGTTTGACCTTGAGCAGGTCTCTCCTCGGCTCTTTTTGTTTCAGAGCTACCCACATCTCGTCCCAATTTGGCAATGCTGCCCACCCAAAGATACTATGGACAAAGATTTTCCATTCATCCAAGAAGGAATTTAGAGCCAGTCTCACTAACTTCGAGTCTTGAGGCGTATGTCATGCAGCTAACAGCTCATCACGGGTCTCCTTCAGTTTCGTTAGGAACGGATTCACTCGCTCCACCTTCTTCATCGGAGTAGATCTCAACTTCTGCTCTCAGTACATCTTCCATTACTAGGAAGATCCCTGATACAATGTGGCCAAGGCATCCCACATCTCCTTAACAGTCCCTTTGCTAGCAACGTGGCACACCATGTGATCCTTGACTCCATCCAGGATCATCCTCTTCGCCTTAGCTATTTCATCTTTGTACTTCTTCAGCGAATATGCATCCACTGGGACAGCTACCACATTATCAACATATGTCTTGAGGACATGTTCATCTAGAAGGAAAGTCATCCTAGCCTTCCAGATGGCATAGTTGGAAGCCCCGTCCAACCTGTCCTAGTCCCTCAAGCCACTGGTTGCCATCTCTATAAATTGTCGAACAATTCCCTCTTTCTCCCTACTGTGTAGCTCCCAGGCTGACTTACGCACGCCTTGGTAAGTTGTTGCTCCTCTGCTGCTCAACAATTGAGAAATGTTGATCTCCTCGACAAGAAATCACTTAGGAAGTATTCCCTCACTATGCTCTTCTTCTTTCTTCTGACGTCTTTCAGCCCAGCAAAACTGCCCACTGAAAAATCGGCATCCACCAATTGTTCCTCATGCTAAGACTCAGCGCTGCTCCCTTTGCCACGGCAAAATTCGAACCGGAAGTTCTTTCTCTTCATCAACTCACTCGAAGAGAGATTACCTCGAATTTTTTACCCTCTGGCTAGAACTGCGCAAACACTCCGGGGTTTCGACTTGCTGCCTCCTGCAGCTTTTCAATTTCCCCTTCTGCTCAGCGCTGGGGTTTCTAGTTCTACTCTTCTTGTTCCACCTGCAGCTCTGATACCATGTGAAAATTCCTAAGCCGAAATCCCTAATGCAGCAAACTGATGTTACTTCTCCTACTTGTTTAAATCATGCAAGTTATTTACTATGTTCTACGGTAAATATCGAAGCAAATACATCCGTAGCCTTCACTTACTTAATATATATGCGGAAACAAAATACTGAGCAAGAAAGAAAAATACAAGGCATAGGGGACAGTTATGTTTGGACAAAACGTCTCCGAAAAAACCCAATGTGGGAAAACTGATGCAACAGCTCTGAGGGTTTATTATTATGCAGGAGAAATTCTAAGTACAATTCTAGGATGCTCAACTAGTAATCCGATACAGAGAGAATATCGAACAAAAGAATGGTGAAATGATCTCACCCTGTCACTAGAGAATCAGTGATCCTACTGCTCTGGAGGCTCTACGTCACCCTCTGCATGGCCTCTGTGCAGAACTGCGTCATCCTGGGCAGCTTCTACGTCACCCCTCCTGGGTATTACACTGTCTCTCCTCTGGATCCTCTATTGGCTGAGATTCGAGAAATTGACTTTCTGCCTCCCAGACTCACACCCTGGTTTCCGACAACTGAATTTCTACTTCCCTCAGCAGGAACTCGACTTCCCCTCAATGATTGCCTTGCCTCTGCGTCAACACTGCGGAGGCCAGCGTCAGCCTTCCTCTGGACGTCTTTTTGTTCTCCCTCTGCCTAGTACTCTGGAAATTCCTTCTCCCAGATTCTCACTGCCCCTCTGCTGCAAGATCTCCACAATCGATTTTCCTCATGAGAACTTCTCACTTCAGAAAATCGATTTTTTCAATCTCTCTGTGTATTTTCCAAATGACCCTCAAGCCCCTTCTTATATCTTCCTGTTCAACAACCAACGGCCTAGATTAAATCATAATCAAAGGCTCAGATCATTTCGGCTTGATTTGTGGCTTTTTCTAGAAGTTTCACCCCTGATTAGATTAATACCCATTAATATTTTAATTTTCCTAAGTTTAGACTTAGGAACTCCATTAAAAATATTAATTATTCTAATAAAATCACTTATGGGTGGAATTTCCCAAAACTCTTTCTGGGTTCTCTGGAATACCTGTGCCCAAGCCTCCCTGCAAAATTTGAGGCTTAGAGCACATCCGATGCTACCCCAATTCAACACTCCCTCTTAGCGAGGAATATGCTCTAGCAATACACTTCCTCTCTACATACTGCTCTGACTCTAAAGCATCGTCTCTGCGTTGTTGATGTCTGACCTGCTGTCCACCAACTACTGCGTTGCTACTGCTACTGTACTGCTACGTTTGACAGTGCCACCACCAATGCTACATTTGTACTACAGCTCTCTCTCAAACGCTACATCTGCTATGCTGCTAACACTGCATCCGTACTGCAACTCAGTCGCTGACAGAAGCAACTGAAAACACCCAAAACTGGACAAGTATCGAGTGGATACACCTCGGCTGAAATCCTGACTACTACTAGTCCCAGTTTGCCTCTGAAGCTCTGCATTGTGCCTCCTTGCACACCTGCCTCTCTGCTCCGCGCTGCTTAGACTCTGGCTAGCCTAGCCACTGCATCTGTTGAATCAACACTCCATGGCACCAACTGAAACTCCACCATCCCACTACTACTGATCATGGGCTCTTGTAGCAAGGTGATGATCCAAGAGGTGAGCTCCTCAAGGATCCTGCCCATCTGTAACTACATCGAACTACAGTTCTATATCAACCCACCTCCCTCCTGGAGGTATCTCGACTGTCATGGCGAACTCCTCCTCATCAATCTTCATAGCTACAACCTTGGGATCGTGCTTCTCATCCTTTTCCTTTTTCTTCAAAGGACACTAGGATGCATAGTGGCCCATCTCGCCACATCTGAAGCATTTCACTTTGGAGACATCCTTCTTTCATCTTTGTTGCCCCTACTGTCCCTTCGATGCAAGGGTTATGTTATCCTCCTCCTCTACTTTGGGATTCAACCCGCTGTTGTTTTTGCTCCCATCAAGTTTGACCTTGAGCAAGTCTCTCCTCAGCTCTTCTTATTTCAGAGCTACCCACATCTCGTCCCAATTTGGCAATGCTGCCCTGCCCAAGATACTTTGGACAAAGATTTGCCATTCATCCTAGACAGAATTTAGAGCCAGTCTCACTAACTCCGAGTCTTGAGGTGTATGTCCTGCAGCTGACAGTTCATCATGGGTCTCCTTCAGTTTCGTGAGGAACGGATCCACTTGCTCCCTCTTCTGCATATGAGCAGATCTCAACTTCTGCTCTAAGTACATCTTTCACTACTAGGAAGATCCCTGATATAATGTAGCCAAGGCATCCCACATCTCCTTAGCAGTCCCTTTGCTAGCAACATGGCGCACCACATGATCCTTGACTCCATCCAGGATCATCCTCTTCGCCTTAGCTATCTTAGTTTTGTACTTCTTCATTGAATCTGCATCCGTCGAGACAGCTACCACATTATCAACATACGTCTTGAGGGCATGCTCATCTAGAAGGATAGTCATCTTAGCCTTCCAAATGGCATAGTTGGAAGCCCCGTCCAACCTGCCTTGACCCCTCAAGCCACTGGTTGCCATCTCCTCCATAAATTGTCGAACAACTCCCTCTTTCTCCCTACTGCATAGCTCCTAGGCTAACTTACGCACGCCTTGGTAAGGTGCTGCTCAGCAACTGAAAAATGTTGATTTCCTCAACAAGAAATCACTTAGGAAGTACTCCCTCACCATGCTCTTCTTCTTCCTTCTAACGTCTTCCAGCCCAGCAAAACTGCCCACTGAAAAATCTGCATCCACCAATTGTTCCTCATGCTAAGGCTCAGCACTGCTCCCTTTGCCATGGAAAAATTCGAACTGGAGGTTCTTTCTCTCCGTTAACTCACTGGGAGAGAGATTACCTCGAATTTTTGACCCTCTAGCTAGAACTGCGCAAACCCTCTGGGGTTTCGACTTGTTGCCTCTTGCAGCTTTTTGATTTCCCCTTCTGCTCAGCGCTAGGGTTTCTAGTTATGCTCTTCTTGTTCCACCTGCAGCTCTGATACCATGTGAAAATTCCTAAGCCGAAATCCCTAATGCAAACTGATGTTACTTCTCCTACTTGTTTAAATCATGCAAGTTATTTACTGTGTTCTACGGTAAATATCGAAGCAAATACATCTGCAGCCTTCACTTACTTAATATATATGCGGAAACAAAACACTGAGCAAGAAAGAAAAATACAACACATAGGGGGCAATTATTTTTGGACAAAACATCCGTGGAAAAACCCAATGCGAGAAAACCGATGCAACAGCTCTAAAGATTTATTCTTATGCAGGAGAAATTCTGAGTACAATTCTAGGATGCTCAACTAGCAATCCAATACAGAGAGAATATTGAACAAAAGAATGGTGAAATGATCTCAACCTGTCACTGGAGAATCAGTGATCCTGCTGTCTGGAGGCTCTGCGTCACCCTCGGCATGGCCTCTGCGCAGAACTGCGTCACCTTGGGCAGCTTCTGCGTCACCCCTCCTGGGTATTATGTTGTCTCTCCTCTAGATCCTCTATTGGTTGAGAAATCGACTTTCTGCCTCCCAGACTCACACCCTGGCTTCCGGCAACTGAATTTCTACTTCCCTCTGCAGGAACTCGACTTCCCCTCAATTACTGTGTTGCCTCTGCGTCAGCACTACGTAGGCCAGCATCAACCTTCCTTTGGACGTCTTTCTGTTCTCCCTTAGCCTGGTACTCTCCGGAGATTCCTTCTCCCGAATTCTCACTGCCCCTCTACTGCAAGATCTCCTCAATCGACTTTCCTCCTGAGAACTTCTCACTTCAAAAAATTGATTTTTTCAATCTCTCTGTGTATTTTCCAAATGACCCTCAAGCCCCTTCTTATATCTTCCTGTTGGACAACCAACAGCCTAGATTAAATCATAATCAAAAGCTCAGATCGTTTTGGCTTGATTCGTGGCTTTTTCTAGAAGTTTCACTCCTGATTAGATTAATACCCATTAATATTTTAATTTTCCTAAGTTTAGACTTAGGAACTCCATTAAAAATATTAATTATTTTAATAAAATCACTAAGCGGAATTTCCCAAAACGCTTTCTGGGTTCTTTGGAATACCTGTGCCCAAGCCTCCCTGCAAAATTTGAGGCTTCGAGCACATCCGATGCTTCCCCAAATCAACAATCCATATTAGAATGCCCTTGAACATTAAATGAAAGCACTTGCATACAAAAATGATTAATGCACCTCATACTTGATGACCCACCTTCATCAGATGAGCAGGCTAGATGAAATAGAGCACTGAGAGCATCATGGATGGGAAGCATCTAAGGCTAGCTACCTGTGGATCATCACAGGGCTGCTAGTTGGCAAAGCTGAAACAATAGGAGAAAAAATTTCTCCTAGGGATTACCCACTTGGGCAGTTAACAAGCACTTGGGAGTTTCCTTGGCACTACCACATGCTACTATGGCTTGTTTGTACTTTCAAGTTTCTAGTCCTGTTGACATATTTTGGCCACTCACGGGCAATAATTAAACTGTCTTATCTTACTACATCCAGTTCATTGTAGATAATTCTATTTTCTTGTCCCATCAACCTATGTTGATCACTTGTGGAGTCAACTTGGACATTAATAAAATTATATTAGCTTATCTAGCCTGCTCATACTTGACACCCCATTAAATATGTCTATTTTAATTGTAACTCTAGCAGTCTTGGTCAAATATGATCACTCTCCACCAATTTTGCATTCTTATATACAATAAAGGGTGTACATTGCAGCAATCTCCTCTCTACTCACATGATTGATCTCTTTGGATTTTCAATTCTTGGATGTGAGTATTCAGATTGTTCTTGTGTGCCCATATCAATCCCCTTGGCGAAATTATGCACAAAAATCAGTTGAAAACCATGCCCTAGCTGCCACTCTGAAAGTGTGCTGAGGTACTGAAGAATCTGAACATTAAAATGGTGAAAAAATGCAGATATATATCACTGTTGGCCTCAGGACTGCATGTCAAACATTGTCTGGGTGTCCTGGATAAGTGCAGCATAGGTTCCTCCAAGACAGTCTCACAAAACCACAACAAAAATATGCAAAATGAGGCTCTGGGTAAGTCTCTCCACTTAATAACATCGAGACCCAGTTGACTTGCTGAATCTTGGCTTGTCAACATTGGTAAGTATGTGCAAAAGTCTGCCAGGTCTGACCAACCCTGCAAAGTCTAGTCTGACTCAACCCACTTTCAGATGACTAACAAGTTTAGTCAAACCCAAACGAGTGTCATAACTGTCGTTATTAAATTATAGACATTCTGACATATCCTTTGGTGTGTGGTCTGATAGGATGCAGGATACCAAGGATGCACTTCCATGTCCCTTTTTGCTGCAAAAGTTTGTACTTTTGAAGTTTATGAGACCACTTTTCCCACCAATAAAAATTTGAGATAAATAATTAGTTGCATACTGCCATACATAAGGAAAATATTAGCAAGTTCATGCAGAAACATCTATTGAGAACTGTTATTTCAAATGCAAGGCTGTCATGTCATTTATAAATATCTAGTATGCCCACCCATATAGAGTAGTGTAGCACAGGTACACGTACCCAACCCCTGGGTACACATTCCAGACAAGGGCTCTATACCAGGGACATCAGGTATGTTCCGGGTATATTCCACAGGTACCCAACACTTTGGGTACCTCAGAGTACACCAGTGGATACAACAAAATACGCAAAATTCACTTCCCCTGCAATTGGGTACATATTGAGGTACCCTACACCCTTGAGGGATGCATAGAAGTACTCACCTGTGGCACCCTCTTTCATGATAATTCTTTTTAAAAGATCCCTAAAACCTTACTACTAGTTTACCACCATTTTCTACATGGTTCCACCAACCCTACTACATTAAATGAACCCCCCAATTAACACCAAAAAAAAAAATCACAGTGATCATTTAAATGTTGGGCAGTTGAATCACAATGATCATTTCTAGTGATGGGTCGTCATTTTGTCAATGTTCGGCAGTTGTTGGGGTTGCGCAGTGATTTGGTAACTGAAAACTCATAACGACAATGGATTGTAGTATGTTTTCATTGGATTTGACACTAAGAAACCATTAGTATGTAGGATCATTCATGTATGTATCAAGTATGTTAATAATTATTTTTATAAGTTTAAAACTTAAAATTCGAAGCCCACCCCCATGGCATTTAAACTTCAAAGTTAAAGCCCAAGGGGTGGTTGTATCCAATGGTGAAGAGCAAGGGGTTTTTCTCCATTAGGAAAGATTCAAGTTCATGACAGCTTTTCCTAGAGCCATGGGGACACCATGAGGTAGTGGTGGAACATTTGGTTGTGCTTAGAGGAATTATATTAAGTGATACACTGACCTGTGCACATAGAAGTGTATCAAAGCCCATACCCATGTCCTTCAAATAAAAAGCCCAAAGGGTTGGATCACTTGGTGAGAAATGAGGGGTTTTTAGCCAATGGGCAAGGTTCAATTCCAATGTTTAATGATTTTCCTAGAGCCACGTGGCCACTTTGAGACAGTGGTCAAACATGTGGTTGCACTCAATAATATTATATTAAAATCGTCTCATGACCCGTGAATACATAGGTAAATCAAAAATCCCAACGCCACATTCTTCAATCAAAAATTCATCAATTTGTGGTCTAATGGATTGAAGAAGTTGTTGTGACAATGGCCCAAGTTCAAACCCAGTGGCATGTTCCTCCCCTGCATGCGCCATGGGGTTTGCTCAATGTAGCTATCAATTATATTGAATATTCAATATTGTTGATGTAGCCTTCGGGCAGATTATTGTATAGCATTAGCAAGGTGCGAGTGAGCCCTAATCTTCACTTAAGTGTCTGAGAGTGGATCAAACTTATTTCCAGGTTTACCATCCATAATTAAACAGATTCTCATTTGAAAGAAAAATTTTGCAACATTATTATACTTTTAATATTTATATTTCTGGATCAGGGTTCACTATATCCTCTATCCCCAACTTACCTTGACATCTCCGAAATTTCTGGGGGGTGTATAGATGTACTGGATATGCATCCCCGTGTACCCACTTCTGCATGAACCAGAAACTTGATGTGACATAGATGCACATCCTACGTCTCCGACCATCGTTTGAATATTGCTTTTGACTTGAAAAACAACTGTTGCAAAGCTCTTGAGGAAAAAAAATCTCTCCAAAGCTAGCTTGCATGAAGCGCTGAAACGTTTCGGAGTTTCCGAAACGAGTACATTTAGAAACGTCACCTCCCAAAAATGGAAACATCGGCTGAAACGTCATCCAAAACGTCATATATGTTTATATATATAAAAATAAATTTATAAATAAGTGAATAACACATTATTTTGCAAGAGAAAAGGGAATAAGACCCATATATGACAATTTAGAAGGAAAACCAAGTCCATATTAACTCTCATAGATGATTACATAATGGTCGAGTTTTGGTCAAGTTTCAACCGAGTTTTGGAGTTTCGGGTACGGGTACATCCCAAAATGCCGGGTTCCTAGAAGTTCCATGCAACATAGCTCCAAAGCCCTCACAGGTAGAACTAAAAGTTGATATTCCCAAAAAGTATATATAATACCAACAAGTTGATGCAGTTGTACCTAGCAGTAAATTTTATCATGAAGTAGCATTACTTGCACTTCTAAAGTTATAAGACACACCTGCGTGCAATAAAATAAATATACTTGTTTGCATTTAACAAGATTTTATGAAGATTATTAGACCATTCTATAGATCATTTTTATATGTATAAAACAAATATCAACTTGGACCAAAATGAACCTTGTGAAAATGATACAGAAATCAACAAAGATCTGGAGTTTAGTATAACTGACAACCTTTTCAATTAAGTAGTAGATGGAATTTTCAAAATATGCAGTAACCATTTGCGCTCCTATCTTTCCTTGC
This sequence comes from Pinus tabuliformis, assembly GCA_031772625.1. Classification (NCBI taxonomy): domain Eukaryota; kingdom Viridiplantae; phylum Streptophyta; class Pinopsida; order Pinales; family Pinaceae; genus Pinus; species Pinus tabuliformis. The sequence goes on from CM062804.1 coordinate 707,187,081, forward strand.
CATTGTATTAAAAGCTTCTAATGAGCATATCATATGATGGGTATTTTTCCTAGTATGAAACAAATCAACCAGGCTTATAATCAGAGCCAGATATATCGGTAACATAACACCTGCAGAAAGTGGAAAAAAATTTAACATTGCTACGGATATTTTTGAACATTCTATGGGTACTTTTCCTAGTATGAAACACACCAACCAGGCTTATAAACTGGGCCAGGTATACAATCTGCAACATAACACCTGCAGAAAATGGAAAAAGTTTCAACATTGCTACGGATATATTGCTTAGGCTGCCATATTCAAGCACATGCGCCTTAACTTGTTTGCTGGGGTTCATACAAGTGAGAATCAAACCAATCAAAGATCTGCTCAGACTGTAAGCTAGTCATTTCATGGTAACCATAAGCAAGGTTCAGCTCCTCCTGAATATGGCCCTCCCATTCATTTTTTGCATCAGATATGACCTTCCTTCTTCTCAGAGGTTTCTGCCAAGAGATTGACCGCCCATCCCTTGTCATGTAGTTATTCTCGTTTATAATGCCTGTCTCTTTAAAAACTTCAAAAATTCTTATGGAAGTTCTCTCATCCAAACCTGGAATTCTATCTGATAAGAAAGTAGGTGTCAAGGGGAACTCAGGGCATTTAACCTCAGCAACATGAACACCTTTGCCTTTCAGCATTTCCATGGTCTCTGCAACCAATTCCATTCTCCTGACATCGTTGGGCATATGAACAAAAAGAGTGGGAGGATACTTGGTCTGGGCCTCCATCACTTTGAACATTCCTTCTGAGATCATGATCGTTAACGAGTAGAAGTGGAATTCAGTGGCCAAAGCAGAGATGAAATAGCCACCAGATGATGCTCCTAATGCCACCACAGGCAGTCCCAGCAGCTTCTTCTCTTTAAGCCACCATTTAAGAATTCTCTTCACTTTCTCCTTGTCCTTTAAAAAACTCCAACACTCCATAGAGCTCGAAATTGTGATAACAGCATATTGTCTTGCAAGAGCATGCAGCACAAGTAGTCTTTCCTCTGGTAGTCCGATGCAATTTAGACAATTTGGACTCCTGTCCCAAAAATTGACTGCCCTCCCATGGCAACCATGGGCGATAAACAGGACAGATTTAGCAGATTTGGGGATCTGCCAGATGACCTCTGACCCATTTATGTACTCCACAGTTGGAGAGAACTGCACCACATGCCTGATGCTGTTCCATGTCTCATCTAAGGATGGAGAAGAACGAGAATTCCCTCCTTTCGGTGACCACAACACAAACATGATTGCGGGGGCAAAAACCAGAGTTATCATACCAAATACAAGCAGATGCCGGCTCTGCAATCTGTGCCAAGATATGTCATGTCTACTCATTTCCCTCAACATTACGAATCGCACTACAATTTCTTAATTCTATCTGCACATGACGCAAGAAGAGAAACATCGCCGTTAATGATCGATAACACATTAAACCCAGATAGCATGATCAATAATTACAACAGCATTGTTTTTCTGAACAAGAAAAACAGTGCTGATGATTCCCCCTAGAAAATCAGAAAGACATGCAAAGACTATCAAGACCAACATTTTATGTAATATAAAGCAAATCCCAGAAATAAATTAATGGCAGAGTTGATGGAGGCTAAACAAGAGACAGGAAAGAAAACCATACCTGTGGCAAATAAACCTTAATATTAGCAAAATGCCAAAATGCATTCTGATTTTGGAATCAACTTATTTAATTGAAAACGGTGAAAGGTTCTGCACATTAAATTAAATTCCTGTTTTGGGAAAAAACAGAATATATGGTACAATTTATTAGCATACCTCACGTAGATGCATTCAGTTGGTCCTGGTTCCTGTTCTCCAAATCACAAACCCAATTTGGACTTCCATTCATGTAAACAAATATCAGTAAATTCTTCCCGTGTTCCCTTTCTTCAAACACGGAACTGGACTGAATGGTTGAGCTGCCTTCCACAAACAACCCACCTCAGATATGGTTCCCTCTCGGCATTCTCCACCTCTAACTCATGGAAAAATGAATCTTCAACGGAATTGATATCCCTACGTTTACATGCAACCTACTTGGTTGCGAAGCATGACTTCGTCTCCAAAGACTTTTTATGGGTGAACCAATTCATGGCCTGTCCTTGTACTTAACTATATAGATTTCCATTTCATACGAATAAGAAACAAATATTCATTACAGAACTTGGTGTGCACGCTCTATGAGAACTTTTGACCCTTTAGTAATGGTTTTCTCTACTCGTTGCATGCGGATTCTATAATTTGTAAAATCTACTTAGAGGAATTTTTAAAGTGACTTTCTATTAACCCAAAGGCTTTGATTAGAGTATGTAAAAGTATCTCATAGAGAGTATTGAATGTTGAGGGTAGGATGATATGGGAAATTTTTATATTTATAAAAAAATAGATTGGAAGTAATTAAATGAAATAAATAAGATTTTTGAAAAATATGAAGCAATTTGAAAATATAATATTGAGATTTAAATGAATGAATTCAAATTTGAAAATATAAGTTCCATTTCAGGATTATTTGTTTTTTTTAAATTTAAAAATATTATAAATGTATTTTTTAGGTAATAATTTATTTTATAAAATAAAATAATTTTTATAAGATAATCCAAATATGTGATATGTTTTTAATTGAGGAAATAATAAGAGGGTGGAGTTTATTGCTCTTTGGTTTCTATTGTAAATGGATATAAAGAAAAATATTAAAAAATTGTAAATTTTGGGAGATTTGAAGATGATGGTTGACTAGGGCACTCAAAGGGACTTCGATGAGCAATGTTAGTTTTGAGCTCATAGACATCAAACATGCCCTACAAGTTTTTGAATGGGTGTTTTTTAGCTATATACTATGTGAATTGAATGAAAATGTTGATGTTCTCTCCAAAGAGGCTTAGTCTCTACCAGTTGATTTAGTTGGTCTATATGAGTTCATTGATGGAGAGAAGGTGGAGTCCATGGAGACCCTCCTCTAACGATTGTTATTTAGGGTCTCTTGTTTTGATTATCTGTGTTGGGATTCTTATGTGTATTGTCGATTCTAGTCGTCAGAATTTTCATATTGTAAGCTTCAGTGTCTTTCAGCGATCTTTTTGTTTATGTAGGAGCGCACAATTGAAATTTTGAGTATAATTTGGTATGTGGTTTTGAAAAGTCCTGAAGCATAGACTCGAACATGTATATGTTATGTTTTTTAATATATAATATTTTTTCAAAGGAAAAAAAAAAACAAAAAAGATAATCCAAATATGTTAAAGAAAATTGTTGAATTATAACATTGTGGCCTACAAGATGGAATGGTTAAGGAATCACAATATGTGAGAGAGTAGAGCACTTGGAAATTTCATATCCACGAGAATGAGATTTAAATCAAATGATTAAGGCTCGAAAACACAAGAATAAGATTTGATCCATTGAATAGGTTTGAAAACACAAGTTGAGCCTAAATAATGTCTTGCTCCTACAGAAGAAAATAATATTTCTCTACAATTAACAATTCTCTTCATAGAAAGGGTTTTTATTTTAGATTAGATAATTCAAACATGCCAAGGAAGGTTGCAAAGATAGTTATATTTTGTTCATGCATGCTCTACTTAGCTCAAGTAATTTTATATGTTATAGTAATGGATTATTTTTAAATGTCCATTAGTAACTTGGTGACAATTGTGCTCTTCCCCATATTAATGGAGTGTGGTTAGCATACAACTCTCAAAAGATGCATATTGGCTAAGTAGTCATGATTGGGGGAGATCCACTCCACCAAATATTCCTAGAGCTTACACTAGGCCCTACCCACGAGGAGATTTGCTTGCACAAGTGAGATAACCAACAAGCAAAGACATGTCTTTGGGGAGTTGAACCTTAGTGGGGGTACAAAGCACCCTTATTTTTCCATTAAACCAACTTAGATCCATGTTAACTCTAGATCTACCAATTGCTTAGAGGGATCAAATCTCTTTTCACTCTAAAATAGGTTTGCACCTCAAGAGATTTGATCCCTGTCGGTGCTTGGTAGATCTAGAGTTAAGATGGATCTAAGTTGGTAGGAAAAAAATAAATATATAATATAAATACATATATACATGCATACACACATACATGCATGTGTGCATGCATGTACATACATACATACATACATACATACCTTCTTACATAAGAATATCATTGGCAAAAACATGGGTTGTCAAAACCTGGAGCCCAAAAACCGCCAACACTAAATTGACAAATTTACCTCAATTTTATTTTAATTATTAATTTATTTTTTATTTTATTTTTATTTTTATCTAATTTAAATGAGTCAAAATGTTTACATAACAGGACAGACCAAGACATTACAACATCTCTTCCATATTGGGTTGGAGAGCACCTCTTGGCACAACTAATACCTCATTGACTACTATGCCTCACGTTTTCTAAATAATTTGGAAGAGAATTGAAATATAACACTTGAAAACACTATAAACATGAAAATGAACTATAAGAATGTGTAAAAGGATAACTAGTTAGATCTTGTATTTCTAGACTTATGCAGTGGTTGGAACTTGCAAATCTTGTAAGATTACTTCATTTGGAATCTAAAAGGAAAAAGATAAGTTAGTCCTTACATATAATTTGCAAAGATAACAAGCCATGTGGACCAACCTTATGAATTTTTATCCTACAAGAATTGTGAAATCGCCCTAAGGATACAAAAGGCATTTAGGGCCAAAGCTCAACCATATACCATAAATCAATAAGTGAAATTCAATTATTGTTCTAATTGGATGGGAATTATTGGAGAAGAACAATCAATCGTCCTAAAAATTGAATAGCCATGTGAGAGAAGCGGGGAAGATCTCCATAAATATGAGAATCTTGAAATGGTATTCCAAATTAGCACATTTTGGGGGTAAATGATCTCTAAAGAGTACCATATGACAAAAGTTATGAATTAGTTAGTCTATAATTAGTATCTTGTTGAAATTAGTTAAGGCTTTAGCACTAGTTGTAACGTCCCCTAATAATAATAAAAATAATAAATAATAAATAATATAATATAATATTAAAATATAAGAAAATAAATGATAAGCAATAACGAAAAGATAATAATAGTAAATAAATAGTAAATAATGAAGAAAATATAATAATAATAAATAAATAAAATAACAAATAATAATACTAGAGTTCTAAATGATTTTCTTGATCGCCCTCGGCCCTGATCGCCCGATCGGCCCTGATCGGCCCTGATCGCCCTGTTCGCCCTCGGCCCTGATCGCCCTCGGCCCTGCCCTGATCCGCTTCTTCGCGTCCCTCAGGCTGCGCGCAAGTGATCTCTCTGCGGAAGGAAGATTGTTTTCTATCATGAGGTCGGCCGGTTCATTGAAGGATTAAGCAGTCCCGGATTGAGCTTGGCTGGCTGCTTGGGTCCATGGAGGTGCTGGGCACTCCCCAGGCGGCCCCTCCCCCCCCTCCGTCCTCATCAGCTGAGGCCTTCAATCGTCTCCTGGAAGGTCTCCCTAAGAAGAAGAATGTCGAAGCTGCGAAATTTGTCAAGAAACTGGACGATATTCCGGAGATCTCCCTCCCTCCGGAAACCCCGATCCAGGTAGCACTGTCTTTGTCCGAGAGAGCCCTTGTAGGCCAGTTCACCGGACTTTGGCCTTCTCCCAAATCCACAGAGAACTGGGTCAAAAGGAACTGGGCGTCGTTGATCCAAGAAAGTGTGACCTCTTACTTCCTGGGGAGAGGATTCTTCCTCTTCGAGTTTACCTCAAAGGACGACAAAGACCTGATCTTTCGAAACGGCCCCTACTTCATGGGCCCCGAGGGTCTGTATCTGAACAAATGGACTCCGGACTTCGATCCGGCAGTGGATGTACCCAAAGCTGTCCCAGTGTGGGTCAGGCTGCCAAATCTTCCAGTGCATTGTTGGAACTGGGACTTATTGATGCATATAGGAAATGCCCTAGGGAAATTTATAGATCGGGCAAACAACAAGGAACAATATGATTGTGCTAGGATATGCATGGAGGTGGATCTGGAGGAGGGACTTCCAGAGGCCATTAAAAGCAAGGTTGGAAGCTGGACTCACATGCAGAAACTAGACTATGAATAGCTGCCCTTTAAATGCCGGAAATGCCATGTTTATGGCCATTTTGCCAGAAGTTGTCCGTCCAATACTGAATCTGTGCAAGGGAAGGAGGACGGCTGGAATCAAGTCAAGCGAACAAAAAATTCTCACAAGACTCAGAAGGTGGGAGGATCCAATGGCAATCCTCATCAGGGCCCTGCTCCGCAGACCCAGCCCAAGACTGCCCTAGAAAACATGTTTGATCCCCTCGGTTCTCAACCAAAGGACACCCATGAAGTCGAGGCCCAGAAATCAGTCACTCCAGAGAAAGATGGTCATCCCAACCCTTCTAAGGATTCAGGCGTAGCAGAAAGCTCAAAAGGAACCCCAGAAGAAGTTGAGGATGAGGACCAAGAATCGGAAGACTGGAAGGACGAAGGAGAAATAGGAGACTCCCTAGCCTCTGTAAGGAGATCTACAAGAGGGCGCAAAACAGATCGGGAGAAAAGGGAGCATGAAACGTATAAGGACAAGTTGCAGGGCATCCAACCTACATTGGAGAAGTTGTTAGCAAAAAAACCAAAGATGGCTAGAAATCAGCATCAAGGATCCAAGGGAGCCCTCCGAAGCAAAGGTAAATAATGAAAATTATCTCCTGGAACTGCAGGGGTATGGGGAGAAAAATCAAAGAAGAGGCGATAAGAAACTTAATAAGAATAGAAGCCCCGGACATACTCCTCCTCCAGGAGACCAAGATGGAGGATTCGGGCCTCCTTCATTTAAGTAGAAAACTATGGAATAAGAGCAAAGCAGCTGCTGTCTCAGCCCGAGGAGCCTCTGGAGGGCTGGGATCTCTATGGAATGATAGCAAGTACTCGCTAATATCTGAAACTTCAACCACCCACTGGTTGATGTTGAAGATGCAACACTTAGACACTAAAGAAATATTTTGCCTCTTCAATGTTTATGTGCTGGTCAGTGCTGGAGAAAAAAAGTCTTGCTAGGATTCATTAAGAAATCAAGCGGATCTGGGCATTCTAGAAAATATCATCATTGCAGGAGACCTAAATCTCACGCTGCACTCTACAGAAAAGCGTGGAGGTACCATTGTGCGAGATCCGGCAAGGGAATGGGCAGAAGATCTTCTCCAAGATTGGGATCTGCTAGATATCAAGCCAGTTTCAGGTAAGTTCTCATGGTCAAACAAAAGAATAGGGCCTGGGCATATTGCAGCAAGACTAGATAGATTTTTTGTGCAAAGTTCCTTCCTCCAGCTTGGTTTAGATGCCAGCATGCATATCCTTCCCTGTAGCACCTCTGACCATAACCCCATCAAGTTGACCCTTCGAACCCTCTCGGATCTTGGCCCCATCCCCTTCAAATTCAGCCCTCTTTGGACCAAGGAACCCAGCTTTCTTCAGATTGTCAAGCATTGTTGGTCTCAGCCAGTCAATGGCTCTCCATTCTATATCTGGGAAGAGAAACTCAAAAGAGTGAAATCTACCCTAAAAAGCTGGGCCAAATCTCTTCCTAATCCATCCACTGAAAGGAAAAAGATCCAATGCATGCTAGATACCCACCATTAGATCTTGGAAGAGGCCCACATCTCTAAAGAAATTCTTGACAAAGAGGCCCATCTTCAACAGCAATATCACAAAGCCTGTCTGAACGAAGAGGAAGCCTGGAGGATCAAATCTCGCTGCCTTTGGCTCAAAGCAGGAGATAAAAACACCTCATACTTCCACAAGCAATCTCAAGCCAGGAAAAGCTTCAATCATATAGCAGAAATCAAAGAAGAAGCCGTGACCCACAAAGACTTTACAGACATCAAGCAGGCAGCCTTTCGCCATTTTCAAAATTTGTACAGCGAAGAGGTGAATGGCTCTCAGAATTCTTATTTGCTGGACGGGGTCCCCTCTTCAATCTCAGCTCAAATGAATCTCCAGCTAGAAGCCAAAGTCACCATGGAGGAGGTCAAAGCTGCTCTCTTTGCCATGGACCCTGATAAAGCTCCAGGACCTGACGGTTTCTCTGCCAGATTTCTTCAATCTTGCTGGCACATTGTGGGAAAAGATCTCCTCAAAATGATTCAAAAATCGCAAGATTTCCAGAAAATTGGAGGAAGCACAAACTCCTTGTTCCTTGCTCTTATACCTAAGGAGAAGGGCACCAATTCATTTAACAAGTTCCACCCCATCTCTCTTTGTAATATTGGCTACAAGATGATCACCAAAATCATTGCTAGCAGGCTGAAACACATCCTCCCTAAAATCATCCCTGAGAATCAAGGGAGCTTCATCCATGGAAGACAGCTGGTGGATAACTTCATCCTAGTCCAAGAGGCAATCCTTTCCAGTCACCAGCGCAAGGAAAGAGGTATGGTCATCAAACTGGATTTAGCAAATGCATTTGATCGTGTTAGACATAGCTTTCTGTTGAATGTTTTAAAAAAAATTGGATTCGGAGAGAGATTTATAAAATGGATTCGGGCTTGTATCTCAAAGTCATGGATAGCCCCTTTAATCAATGGCAGAGTTGCAGGGTTCTTTAATGATACAAGACGATTAAGGCAGGGCTGCCCCCTGTCTCCATTGCTGTTTGTGATCCAAGCATCAGTTCTCAGCTTCCACTTAAACAAAAAAATGTAAGATCAGGAGATTCCAGGGATTTGCATTGCAAGAGGAGTTCAGAACATAAACCATGCCCTGTTTGCAGACGATACACTGCTTCTCGGGGCTGCTTCAATCCACTCAGCCACCAGATTCAAAGAGGCTCTGGATGAGTTTGGCACACTGTCAGGAAGCTGTCTTAATAAAGGAAAGTGTCACATATACAGCTGGAATACCCCACCCCCTATGCTCATCCCCATTGCCAGATGTTTAGGATTTGTTGGCTCTGCTGTATGGACCTCATTTAAGTATTTAGGAATGCCTATCTTCCTCAAACGTGCCTATAGCAGGGACTGGATACCTCAGCTGGAAAAATTCAAGGTCAAACTTCAGGCATGGGGCTATAATTGGTTAAATATTGCAGGCAAGACAGTCCTAATCAAATCTGTTCTCAGCAGTCCCCCTTTATTCCAGTTCTCTGTGCTTCTAGCTCTCGTCGACATCCTTCAGAAAATGGACCAGCACATTTGAAACTTCTTTTGGAAGGGAGGTAAGCAAAATGAGAGGAAATTCCCTCTGGTCAACTGGGAGACAATCCTCAAACCTCAGATGGAGGGAGGCCTAAACTTCAAAAAGATTCCCCTTCAAAACATCGCCATGGGAGCTAAGCTGCTTTGGAAAATCATAGCGCCCAAGCCTGGCTGGGCTCAGCTAGTGCTCTGGAGGAAATATTTCACTGGTGAAAGGTTAAGATGCTTGGACGGACCTCTTCCCCAAGGCACCTCTTCGTTCGCCAGACTCAGCTCTAAAGCTGCCCCTCTGATCCGTTCCAAGGCCTATTGGATCCCTGGAAATGGGAAAAAAATCAACATATGGTCAGATCGCATAATGGATCGTAACCCGATTGGGGACTGTCATTCTTTGAAGAATCTGTGTGATTGGATCTCAAATACAGGTAAACGCACTCTCTGGGACATTTCCAAGTGGGAAGGGACGCGTTGGGTTGGCTGGAACTTCGTCGATACACCAGCAGAATTTCTACAAGACGCCAGCCTTCTATGTGACTTGTTAATCGGTGTTGCCCCCTCACACATACGCAGGAGAGACAGAAGAGGTTGGGGCTCTTTGGCGGCGGGATACACTGTGTCGAGTGGCTACTCGAGCCTTGCTGCAATCCCGTATGCGCCCCCTGATCCAGCTCCGTGGAAAACAGTTTGGGACATACCATCATTGCCCAAGATCGATATGTTCAATTGGTTGCTTTGTCACGGTAAAATACTCACCGACGAGAACCTGCAGAGGCGTGGCATCAATGGTCCATCGAGATGCTCGTTATGCAGAGAGAAGGCGGAGTGTGTCACCCATCTGATATTAAACTGCAATTTTTCAGAGCAGGTTTGGAGAGCGCTGATGGAGCAATGGAATCCAAATTTCGTTTTGCCTGCCTCCATATCCGAACTCTTCACTAACTGGCAGAATAGATATCCAGCTCCCCCGCCTAAAAATAAAATGATAAAGGTCGCCTGGTCCTCCCTTCTCAAAATTTGATGTTGGAAAATCTGGTTAGAGAGGAACAGTAGAATATTCAGAAATGCCCAGCACGATGTAAAAGTAGTAGTGGCTAAAATAAAAACCCAGCTAAAAGAATGCCTGGAGGATTTTAAAGACGATTTGAATCTTAGTCAACTTGACATTATTTGGGGGGCTTCTTTAAATCTTCAATTCCGCCAAGCCAACAGAAGCATTATTCCTGTTGAGGAATGGCAAGTAAGAGGCATAAATAAGGAAGAGTTTCGAGCTTGGATCTCCAATCATAAGGTTCATTCTCTCTTTTTCGATGAGGCAGCAAAAGGAAATCCTGGCAAGGCTGGGGCAGGAGGAACTGTTAATAGCACGGAAGGCACTCTGATTCACAACTTTGCTTGGGGGCTGGGGTTCAATTCCAGCATTCAAGTAGAAGAATTGGCCCTGTATCAAGGTCTCAAACTGCTATTGAGCCTGGAAATCAAGGAGGCAATCATTCTAGGGGACTCTCAAGTGATCATAAAGCTCATGGTAACCAACACTGCCCCCCGGGACTTAAGATTAGCAAGGCAGATTCAAAGAATTCGAAGCCTGGGAAAGTTGTTCCAAAATCTGAAATATTTCCATGTACTAAGAGAAAATAATAAAGAAGCAGATCGTGAAGCAAATAAGGCCGCTCTTCTCTCTGCCGGGGCAATGATAAGGGACGGGATAGAAACTTGGGATCCAATACCATAATCACTTCAGCAGCTATGTTTTATTGCCTGATTCTAAATCAGTTTGTTTGCATTTTCAAGCTTGGACAAATTACAGAAATCAACTCCATTGTAGAGCCTAAAAAGAGCTGGAAGAGGAACACAAATTCAATACTTCAGGAGGTCGGTTCTATTTTGGACCTGGACAACTCCCATTGTAATACAACTCCCATTGTAATCAGAAATCTGGCAATTAGGCCAATCAGCTAATATAATCCATAACCGTTCTTGTGAAAAAAAATAAAAAAATACTAGAGTTCTAAATAAATATAAATAAAAATAAGTAAAGTCAACAAAAAGTAAATTAAAATATGAAAGAGTTAAATTAAGAGAACTATAAAAATAGTAAAAAAAAAATAAAGTTTAAAAAAATAAATATGAAAGAATTATATTAAGAGAATTACTAAATTAAGTTAAACTTAAAATAAAGAAATAAAAGGTGCATGTTGACACATGGAGTGTGTGCATGTGGTTCCCCTTCCAATGTTTGCTCTATTCAATAGACGGTGAGGAAGATGAGAGATCATTCCATCATCCATTCTTTTGGGAGAAAAATGTTGTGAGACAAAGGATTCCCTTGCAGTGGTACGTTGATTGAGGGCTTGGGGGTGGCTAGTTGTAGCAAGATTTTGTGCAACTGAGCCTACGGTAGGGTGGAGAGTCGTCCCCAAAACTTCATTGTGGTTAGCAGGATTCAAATAGTGTTCGACTCCAAAATCAAAAGTAAGGAATATCATCGCCACAAGTAAGTTGTCTCTACTCATATTTCCGAAATTCGGGTTAAATCATTGATAAATTGTGTCGATTATAAATCTCATAATTAGTTTAATTAGTTGCATGTTTTAATTTCGAAGTTGTTACGTATGGTATCAGAGCTCAGATACAACCCTCGAGGCCTATGAGCCCTATCATGCATGTCTAATTTTGATAAAGTCTATTATATAATTTAGATTGTTAAAATTTATTCTTAATTCATTTAAATTTTAAATTTTTTAATATTGTTTAATAGATTTGTGTATATTAATTTATGGAAAAACAAATATATTTTTTAAATAAAAAAATTAACAGATAATTAAAAAAATTATAATTTTTATTTTATTTTTATCCTAACATAAAATTAAGGAGATTCGTGAAACTATATCCTGGTGTATTTAATGATACCATGAATGTTCAAAGTTGTAGGTTTTTTCAAACTTACAAAATTAATAATAAAAAAAAGAAGTAGATTTATAGAATCAATTAGATGTAATCGAATTGTATTTGAATTTTGAGTTGGGGTTAATGGCCTGGCCATTTGTGTAAGGACCTGCAGTCCTTGCACACGCTCCGGCATGAAGTGCGAGCTCGACTTAGGCATGCGAAGGTGTTATGGTATAATACAAGTGCATAGAAGGTTGGGCGCGCAGTTTATAGATGCGTGGGAGTGTGGAGGAGCACTCACGGGCTGACCAACAAACATAGCGAGGCCGACCGATGGTTGTAGGCGTTTGGAGGAGGCCGACATGAAGTTTAAGTGTAATTGCGATGGAGATGAGGGTGTGGGCAGGTCGGCTGGGCAGCCACGACCTTGCCTTGCCACTCATATAAATTAGCACGCATGGAAGCTCATTTGTACTTCACTCAAGGATCGAACTCGCTCATGAAGAAGGCACAAATCTAATGTGTGGACGCAGCAAGTAGGAAGGCGCAGAACTTGGGTGATACGCCCACTCTTGGGCGAGGCCGCACGGAGGTAGCGCTTATCTTGGTGTTGGGTGAGGGCGCGGGTAGAGGTCGCCCGCCGGTTGGAGAAGGGCGTGCACGGTGTGGTGCCCGGTTGTGCGAAGGAGTGTCCAACGGTGAAATGAAGGCGTGGGCGCCCGGTTTGTGCAACGACGTGGCACGGGTTCTTGGGTGACTTGGGTGAGCGCCCGCCCGTCGTACAAGTGTGCACGGTGTGACTTGGTGAAGTGTTGAGATTGTGAACAAAGGTGTGACTTGTGTGGAGGCGCCCGTGTGTGGCGACTTGGTTACGGCGAGGCGCACCCAAGTTGGGCAAACAACACGATCGTGCGACGAGGTGAACGAAGGGTTGGTGAGTCATGCGGCGACCGTGCGGAGGCGCCGACGAGCTGGGCAACCGAGTTTGCCGAAGTTGAAAATTGGCTAAGTGTAAATTTGGGGGTTCCCAAGATTTAACTTGTACTTTGTAAAAGTGAAGATTGTATAATATGTTGATTCGGGCAGACTCATATTGCAGGGAGTTGCCCCTCCCTTTATATTGTTGTGCATTTCTCTTGTATAATGTTGTTTATGTGAATGTTATGGGTTTTCACTTGTATAAAGGAACACATTAATAATACTTGGTTGCGAAACACAAACTAAGTAGAATAAGTGGAATGTTAGGTGTAGTCTACAATCGTAAGTATTGGTGAAAAGAAAATGATTGGTAGTGCCGCACCTCCTATAAGTGGTTGAAAGACTACCGCAGGTGTAGGGGCGTGATAGGTGGTATCAGAGCTAGTGCCGGGGAGCTGGTGCTGGTAGACTGAATCAAGGAGCTAATTCTACGAAGACTGAAGACTTGGAAGGATGTTCAAGTTTTGCAGGTAACAGGTGGCATATCAGGGTGATTTAGGTGAATGGTGAAATAGGTTTAACAGAGGTGAAGCTTTGTGCTTGGGCCAAGCTGAACGACAAGGCATGGCAGGTTTGGAAGAATGTAAAGGGAAGCTCTTGCTTACCTTATACAGGTTGAAGCGGATGAAAGAAGAGAATCCCCAGATTCGAAAGGAACTTGAAGTCTTGGAAAAGAATGTTGAAGACGAACTTCTTCAACTTGGTTGGAAAATGGAGCATGATGAAGTTGCAGATTGTGCCAACAAGGAAGAGGAAGCTCTAATGTTTGAGGATGTTGCAGATGTGACAACGATGGTGGATGAACTTAAGATCGATCAAGTTGGACCAGGATCATGCAGTTTGCAGACATGGATGGATGAGGATACTCACATGGAGGAACCTCATGATGATGATGTAAGTATTGTTGATACTTGTGTTTCATTTGAGCATTTGGTGGATGGACCATATGCAGGGAAGGGAAAAATCAGTTTGCCGATGCTAGGGAGGATCTTACCATGTATGTCTACAATGAGACCTTGTATGGAGAAGCAAGGATTGTTGACTGTTGCAGGACTTGTTGGGGTTGTTTGTGACCTTATGGTAGAAGATACAAAGGCCTGTGACAAGGGAGGAACATGATGATCATTACGGAGGATTGGGTCATGCTTTAGCCATATGAAGAATTGGCTAAGTGCCCGGCATGACTCATGGACAGATTGAAGAGGGCACACACTTGAGGTATGATGATACTTGGGTGGACTTCTCATGGCCGAGACCAAGAGATAGTCTTGGTGGAACCTTTAGTGGGGGAGCTATGATGGAGAGACTCATGTGATGATGATATGGTTGGGTGACCAAGTTCACTAGACTGAAGATTGCAGACTTGGATGAGGATGACCGATTATTGTGATGGGTCTACTTGGTTGGACTACATGGGCAACTTAGTCATGGACATCAGGTTGGAGACATGGAGCATGGCAGTCTTATGTAGGGACATTATGCAGGAGCACTTGTAGAGGTGTCACTTATGGGCATCCAATGAGGAGTGCCAAGGCAGGGATGTTGTGCAGGTGGATTTGCTGGTGTGACATGGAGATGTTTTACTTATGAGCCGATGGAGAGGTTGTGCACTTATGTACAACAAGGCCATGGACTTGGATGGAGTTGTGAGCAGACTATGGAGCATTCCTACTACATGGAGAGCTGAGGCATCTTGCAGAGACCTTTGGGCCGAGACTTGTATGCTTGCTGAGATGTTGGTTGGAGATGACTCATGGAGCTCATGATGACATGAGATTGTTGTGACTTTTGGGGACTTCATATATGGTGGACTTAGAGGATCTGATGCATTGAGGAGCTGAGGTCAGAGACTTTGATGCATGATGGGGTGCATACTTTCAAGTACATGTATGGGAATGGCTTGAAAGAGTGACTTGATGTGGAGGATAGATATGAGACACTTTGGAGTGATGGAGTTACAACGATGATGATGCCTTGGTGACAACGCTTGGGCATGGGTTGAGCTGAGACTTAACCACTTTTGACACATGGGAGCTGATTAATCGATGATCATGGGCAGCACATGAATAGATGAGACAAGTGTATACTTGTTTCTATGGCAGACTTGAGGAATGGCACATTACAGATATGATGGAGGTTGCTTCATGGACCTGAATGTGGCACATCGAGAGTTGGAGTTTGATGAGATGGTCTCTTCATATTGAGGAGGCACACATATGGATGATGATGTTGGGGTAGATGTGGCTGATTTCATGCAGCACATTAGTACTAGACATCATGGACAACATGTTGCAGATGAGATGAGGACTACTTCATGGACCTGAGCATGGCTTACTTATATGGAGATGGATTCTTGATCGAGTTGAGGATGTGACAGGATGTTCTGAGAAACAACTGATGATGGCATGAGGATGTTCACTCTCATGGTTTGATCGTGACAGTTGGACTGATCACTCGACTAGTTCAAACATGGGGACGCATAGTGTACAAAGATGTGTTAGCATTGTGTTGGAGTATCATGATAGCAGTTCACACAAGGACGACACATGATGAGGTTGATACGAGATATTGCAGGAAGCATGTAGCTTGAGATGGAGGGACCAACTTTCCACGATGGGGAGCAGCATGTGGAAATTGCAACGAGATGGTCGATGATCATGGATTGAGATGATTTCTGATGTATGACATACCAATGGGGTGTATACCTTGGTATGGTGATCTTGGTGACAGATGGTTGCCGAGACGAGACATGATGGAGACGGTGGTTCTACATATGTTGCACAGATGGTTGCAGTATGTGGAGGAGTTGACATCATGGGTGAGACAGTTGCTGATGATCTTGGTGGATGGCTACCAGCATGGTATGTTGTTGAGGACGACAACGACTTCAGGTGGAGGAGGATGTAAGGATCTGCAGCCCTTGCATGCGCTCCTGCATGAAGTGCGAGCTTGACTTAGGTGTGCGAAGGTGTTATGGTATAATACAAGTGCGTAGAAAGTTGGGCGAGCTGTTTATATATGTGTGGGAGTGTGGAGGAGCACCCACGGGCCAACCAACAAACGTAACGAGGCTGACTGATGGTTGTAGGCGTTTGGAGGAGGTCGACATGAAGTTTAAGTGTAATTGCGATGGAGATGAGGGCGTGGGCAGGTCAGCTGGGTAGCCACGACCTTGCCTTGCTACTCATATAAATTAGCACGCATGGAAGCTCATTTGGACATCGCTCAAGGATCGAACTCGCTCATGAAGAAGGCGCAGATCTAGTGCGTGGACACAGCAAGTAGGAAGGCGCAGAACTTGGGTGATGCGCCCGCTCTTGGGCGAGGCCGCACGGAGCTAGCGCGTATCTTGGTGTCGGGTGCGGGTGCGAGTAGAGGTCGCCCGCCGGTTGGAGAAGGGCGTGCATAGGTGTGGTGCCCAGTGGTGCGAAGGAGCGTCCGATGGTGAAACGAAGGTGTGGGTGCCCGGTTTGTGCGACGACTTGGCACGGGTTCTTGGGTGACTCGGGTGAGCGCCTGCCCGTCGTACAAGTGTGCACGGTGTGACTTGGTGAAGTGTTGAGATTGTGAACAAAGGTGTGACTCGTGCGGAGGTGCCCATGTGTGGCGACTTGATTACGGTGAGGCGCGCCCAAGTTGGGCAAACAACACGATCGTGCGATGAGGTGAACAAAGGGTTGGTGAGTCGTGCGGCAACCGTGCCGAGGCACCGATGAGCTGGGCAACCGAGTTTGCCGAAGTTGAAAATTGGCTAAGTGTAAATTTGGGGTTTCCCAAGATTTAACTTGTACTTTGTAAAAGTGAAGATTGTATAATATATTGATTCGGGCAGACTCGTATTGCAGGAAGTTGCCCCTCCCTTTATACTGTTGTGCATTTCTCTTATATATTGCTTTTTATGTGAATGTTATGGGCTTTCACTTGTATAAAGAAACACATCAATAATACTTGACAAACTAAGTAAAATAAGTGGAATGTTAGGCGTAGTCTACAATCGTAAGTATTGGTGAAAAGAAAATGATTGATAGTGCCGCACCTCACTATAAGCAGTTGAAAGACCACCGTAGGTGTAGGGGCGTGACAATTTGGGTCACCGAGTGACTGTCATTAACTTGTGGGGCATCACGTTTTAGAATCCATGTGCACCGAAACACACAAACCAACCGACTTAACATATCTGATAGGCTGCCACATGCGTTGATTACATAAATAAACATCACCTTGTATAGGTTCCTGCGCGTTGCATTTGATAATACATCCAAGCCATTTTTTTTACATAATCTCTGATAGTGTCGTTTGATTTATTTGCGTTGGGTATATGCGTTTTGTGTGAATTGGCTTTGGTCGTCATATGCCCAAATAATGAAGGAAACACACTTTTGCATGATTCCTTTTATATTGCATAGTAAATTCTTTTATCAAAACAATAACTTGCCACGTAATATACATTAATTCAAATTCAGCACATGTAATTTACTTAAAATAAAACTGCAGTAATTGGCATTTTGTGATAGTGGAGTGGCTTTTTAAGAAGTAAAATAAATCTATTGTATTTAGTAGAAAATTATATAATAAATTGATTGATTGTGAAGTAAGTGGTAATAATAATTAATAGTTATGTAAAGTAATGTGAATTTTAATTGAATGTTATTTTATAATAATAATTTTTTATTAAAAAATAAATAAATAAATTATATATGGCATAATATAAAATTGCATGTATGTAGATATTATAATTTTTATTTTAAATTAAAAAAAGAATGTTTGTGTTTAAAATATGATATATATAATATGTGTTTAAAATATAGGTGAGTTAATTTATATGTGTTTAAAATAGAGGTGTAGTTGACAAATTATTTTTAAAATTGCATAATATAAAATTGCATGTATGTAGATACTATTAATTGTATTTTAAATTAAAAAAAAAAAATGTTTGTGTTTAAAATATGATATATATAATATGTTTTAAAAGATAAGTGAGTTAATTTATATGTGTTTAAAATATAGGTGTAGTTGACAAATTATATTTAAAATTGCAATCTATGAATTCTATAAATTTCATAGTTGATAATAATTTGAGTGACATTTTGAATATAATTAATAACAATATTTTGAATATTGATAGAATTTAATTTTGAATGTATATTAAAGATAAAAAAAGAGTATTTTATTTACTTTGTGGAAAAATATATTAAACAAATTATATAGAAACAGATTGAATTGTAAATAGTTGCAATTGCAATTGTTTTTAAAAGCATTTTGAGGCATTAACATTGTTTAACTTTCTTGATTATTGATTGGTTACCTAATATATACTTGTCTATTAATTTAGGATGTCCATGTTATTTGTTGTTGGCTTTCTTTTGATATGGCTATTAAGGTGGTGGATACTAATAGATTAAAGTTACATTTGACCTAGGGGGAATTCTCTCGACGTTGTTGGCATTAGTTTTAGAATAACTAATATCATCAATTTATTATAGAGGTGCCAAGTTTTCTCATGATGCCCATCCACAATAAGTCATCTAGAATATAATTTGTTGATAATGCTCACTTTAGTTATTTATGTGTTGGTAGCAATAATGTGATCATGTGCCTATGTTGTATCTTAGTTACTAACATTTTTATCTTTTAATAGAATTGATGTAAGAGTTGACCTTGCAAGGGCGTAGATTTGTGTGATGTTGGGTTTCATTTAGAGTTGGGAGTATCATTTATATAATGATATAGATGCAATTTGTATGATTGTAAATATATGCGATTGAATTCTCATAGTCATTTGGGCATATCAAAAGTTTAATTGGTCAACATTGCTCTGAGGATGTCACCCCTTGAAATTTAACAATGATGACCATACCCCCTAGGTAAATAGTTAACTTCCTAATAGAAAGAACAAGAAATGATTATTGAAAAGTAATTTGCACCTTGGTGAAAACATGACAGTAATAGTACTCATAAGATAATATAGATCTGAGAGGGACATTGAATAATCTTAATTCATAGTTAGTATTCATTGTTTATATAAGTAAATGAAATCAATTCATGATAATAATGCTTAAAGTGTATTGTTGTTCTATATTTGATAAGTATTGAGATGATTCTCATATTAATGATGTTTCACAATGAGATGGTATGTGGTAAACAAATATAGTTCAGATGAGAGGGTAATTATTTTATGTGGTTCTTATTTATCTATTTATCATGATAATGACGTTGAATGCTCATGATGAATATGATATGCATAGGGATTATGATGTTATATTGAGGTATATTGACATGTGGTTCATTTATTATGTGATGATATGTCTTTGACGTTCATATGTTGATGTTGTAACTTATGAGGATATTATGATGTGAAGCATGTGGTACTTGCAAGCAAATTTTATAACATGAGAATGTGGTGATTAACAATGATGTTATGTTATCATGATGACATGCAAGAGTTGGCATGTAGATTATTTTCTATGAAACTGTGATTATAACTAATTCATTGAATATATGTTGAGATGTGGTGATGGACAGGAAATCCACAAATGGGCCGAGAGGGTCGATTTATTTGATGATCTCGTAGGAGCCCATACCTACGAGGAAAAATATGTAATACCATATGGGCTGGGGACATACTCAATCAACACTACATATACCAGTGGTTCCTCTGTCTTGTATAGCTCTTGAGGGGCTATGGGACTATCTCGAGGAGGCCAAGTGCCTGATGTTCTAGGATAAGTGCCTGTTATTGGATTGGGATGCCGAAGTCTGGTGGGGGTGTAAAGACTTCGATGCCTAGGGCTGTGCGCCTTAGTAGTTGTGGAGGGAGTGGGCCAGCCTTGTGAGACACCCGGAGTCATTAAGTACTGTACCAGATGCCTGCTTTGGGGCAGATGAGGTCTGAGTGAGGCGCGAGCCTTGGGAGAAGCCTTGGACTAGGATACAAACCAGGGAGGCTTAAAAGTGGGAAAAAGGACAAAGATTCCTTGAGATTTCTTAGGTGTTGTGAAAACTTTCGTTGCTCGCTGGTTATACTAGTTCAGCAAAGGGTGTAGGGCAAACATGAAGTAATAAATAACTAAATAAATAAAATGTTAAATAATTTAACTTAACTTCGGGACGAAGTTCCTTAAAGAGGGGGAGTATGTAATGTCCCCTAATAATAATAAAAGTAATAAATAATAAATAATATAATATAATATTAAAATATAAGAAAATAAATCATAAGCAGTAAAGAAAATGTAATAATAGTAAATGAATAATAAATAATGAAAAAATATAATAATAATAAATAAATAAAATAATGAATAACAATACTAGAGTTCTAAATAAATATAAATAAAAATAAACTGTAAAAATAAGTAAAGTTAACAAAAAGTAAAATAAAATATGAAAGAGTTAAATTACGAGAACTATAAAAATAGTAAAAATAAGTAAAGTTATCAAAAAGTAAAAAAGAATAAAATAAAAAAGAATTATTTTAAGAGATTTACTAAATTAAGTTAAACTTAAAATAAAGAAATAAAAATTTCATGTTGACACATGGAGTGTGTGCATGCGGTTCCCCTTCCAATGTTTGCTCTATTTAATAGACGGTGAGGAAGATGAGAGCTCATTCTATCATTCCATCATCTATTCTCTTGGGAGAAAAGTGTTGTGAGACAAAGGATTCCTTGACAGTAGTACATTGATTGAGGGCTCGGGGGTGGCCAATTGTAGCAAGATTTTGTGCAATTGAGCCTACGATTGGGCAGAGAGCCGTCCCCAAAACTTTGTTGTGGTTAGCACGATTCAAATAGTGTTCAACTACGAAATCACAAGTAAGGAATATCATCGCCACAGGTAAGTTGTCTCTGATCATATTTCCCAAATTCGGGTTAAATAGTTGATAAATTTGTTGGGTGTGGAGCCTGATTATCTTCTATATTCAAAGGTATCGCCACACAGGACCCCAGTTCGAAATGGGGGCGGCAACGCTGCCCGTAAAATATTCGCTGCAGGGGGGGTCCAGGGGGGGGGCGACTGCAACCTTTGGGAGCCCCCCCCCTGGCGGGGGGTTTCGGGGGCAGCGCCCCCGAAGCTAAAAACAACTGTAAAATTGCCTTGTAAAAGTATAGTAATTTCTAGTCAATCTGGGCCGTTCATTAGGCGGATGATCTGACGGTAGAACTTATGTTTAGTTTAGGGTTTTTTGCCCTAGAAGGCAACCCCTCTCTTTGTATGAGGGTATTGTATTTGAGGCTGTGTGATAGATGTGTATTCTGTGAGCGAGAAACAGAGAGGTGAGACTGTGAGAGAAAACAGAGGATATTACAGTGGATTTGCTGTAGGTTGTGTCTCTTCATTTTGCTGGATAATAGAAAGGAAGGACTGGCTGTTCGGGGTGGACGTAGCCCAAACTGGGTAAACCATGTATATCTGTGTCTCTCTTGTTTTGTGCGTTTTCTGTGTTTATATTTCTGCAATATTTTATGTGTTCCATTGCTCTGTAATATATAATTTTCTAACAACTGGTATCAGAGCCGAAGGTCTATTTGGCTGATAAACTCGCACGAAATAAGGGTTCCTGGTTCGAGTGGGAGCAATGGCGGAAGATGGTAAGTTTAGGGTCGAGAAATTTAACGGCCAAAACTTCTCGCTGTGGAAGATGCAGATGGAAGATTATCTGTATCAGAAAGATCTATACCTACCATTGGGCGGAAAAACAAAGATGTCGACGGGTATGAAAGACGAAGAATGGAACCTTCTCGATAGAAAGGCACTCGGAACAATACGGTTGTGCCTTGCTGCGTCAGTCGCCTTCAACATTTCGAAGGAAACCACGGCAGAGGGTTTGATGCAGACGTTGTCGAAACTATATGAAAAACCCTCGGCCTCAAACAAGGTATTTCTTATGAAATAGTTATTTAATATGAATATGTCGGAAGGTGGATCTGTTGCAAACCATTTAAATGATTTTAATACAGTTACAAGTCAGTTAAGTTCTGTAGGGGTAAACTTTGATGATGAAGTTAGAGCTCTGTTATTCTTGTGCTCATTACCAGAAAGTTGGAATGGTTTGTTAATGGCCATTAGTAACTCCGTTTCTGGATCTAGTACTTTAAAGTTTGATGATGTTGTCGGTGCTATCCTTAGCAAGGAAATGCGACGGAAAAGCTCTGGTGAGACATCGGGAAATGCTTTGAGTGCAGAGTCTAGAGGAAGAAAAATGGAAAGAGGAAAGAGCTCAGGATATCGCAGTAAATCAAGGAAAGGCAGATCTAAGTCCAGATTGGGGATAATGTGTTGGAAATGTGGAAAGAAAGGACACCTAAAGAAAGACTGTAGATCTCGAAAGGGAAAAGAAGGAGATGCACAACAAGAAAACAACCATGAAGCAAATGTGACAGGTGAGGTGTTACAAGATGCTTTGATTCTTTCTTTCGAAAATATTACCGATTCCTGGATGGTAGATTCAGGGGCTTCATTCCATGCCACACCTGATAAGAAATACTTTCATGACTATGTTCAAGGAGATTTTGGACAAGTTCGTCTGGGTGATGATAAACCCTGTAAAATCGTTGGAATGGGTAAGGTTCTTGTAAAACAATAGAATGGAAACCAATGGCTATTAAAGGAGGTAAGGCATGTTCCAGATCTAAAGAAAAATCTGATTTCAACAGGGCAGTTAGGCGGTGAAGGCTGTGTGACAACTTTCACAGATAAAGCTTGGAAGGTCACTAAAGGAGCCCTGGTAATAGCAAAAGGCGAAAAGGTTGGTACATTGTATTTATGCAATGGTATTTCTAACTCTGTTAATGCTTTAACTTCCAAAGGAGCAGATGCAGCATTATGGCATCATAGGCTCGGACACATGAGTGAAAAGGGGATGAAGATTCTTCACTCAAGGAATTTGTTGCCGGGTTTGAAGAATGTTGATTTGGACTTCTGTGAGAACTGCATTTATGGAAAACAAAAGAGAGTCAGATTTCTCAGAGTTGGGAAAGAAAATAAGAATGAAAAATTAGAGCTTGTGCATACAGACGTATGGGGACCTGCTCAGGTATCATCTCTCGGTGGCTCTCGCTATTATGTTACTTTTATTGGTGATGCAACTAGAAAAACTTGGATTTACTGTATTAAGAATAAATCTGATGTATTTGATACTTTCAAGAAATAGAAAGCTTTGGTTGAGATTGAGACAGGAAAGAAATTGAAGTGTCTTAGATCAGACAATGGAGGTGAATATTGCAGCAAAGAGTTTGATAGGTACTGTTCAAAGCATGGAATTCGCAGAGAGAAGATAGTTCCAAGAACACCACAAGAAAATTGTGTGTCAGAAAGGATGAACAGAACAATCATGGAGCGTGCAAGGTGCATGAGATTGCATGCAGGATTGCCTTTACAGTTTTGGGCAGATGTTGTAGATAATGTTGTTTATCTAATAAACAGAGGGCCTTCAAGTTCCTTGGATGGTGGTGTTCCAGAGGAAGCATGGACAGGTAAAAAGGTAAACTACTCTATTTTAAAGCCTTTTGGTTGTGAGGCCTTTGTCCATATTGATAAAGAAAATAGAACAAAGCTTGAGGCAAAGTCAAAGAAATGTACCTTTATTGGATATGGTGTTAATGATTTTGGTTATCGCTTATATGATTACGAAAATCACAAAATCATTAGGAGCAGAGATGTAATATTCAATGAAAATGTCTTGTATAAGAATCAGTTGCAGGAAAAGAAACAGGAAAAGGAAAACAAGGAATACGTAGTTCTTGATGAAATCACTGAAAAAGTAAAGGTGCCTGAAAATAATAATAATCAACAACCACAACAACAACAACCACCACAACAACAACAGGCACCCCAAACACCTGAAAGTGGTGTTAGAAGATCTACCAGGATAAGTAGACCCCCTGAACGATACTCTCCTTCATTATATTATTTATTGTTGACTGATTCCGGTGAACCCGAATGTTATGAAGAAGCAATGCAGGTTGAAAGCAGGAAGAAGTGGGAGGTAGCCATGGAAGAAGAGATGGACTCCTTAATGCATAACCAGACTTGGGATTTAGTCAGGTTGCCTGTAGGAAAAACTACATTGAAGAATAAATGGGTTTACAGGCTGAAGGAAGAAGATGGAGGAAAACAGAGGTATAAAGCTAGACTTGTGGTGAAGGGGTTTGTAGCAGCTGAAGATTTGCATCTTGAGCAGTTAGATGTAAAGACAACCTTTCTCCATGGGGATTTGGAGGAAGAGATATATATGCAGCAGCCACAAGGATATGAGGTGAAAGGGAAGGAGAAACTAGTGTGCAGGTTGAAGAAGAGCTTGTATGGCTTAAAACAGGCTCCAAGGCAGTGGTATCTAAAATTTGACAAGTTTATGTCTGAACAAGGTTAAACTAGATGTCACTCTGATCATTATGTTTATTTGAAAAAGCAAAATGATGGCAGCTATATTATATTGTTATTGTATGTAGATGACATGCTTGTTGCAGGATCTAAAATGCAGGAAATAAATGTGCTCAAAAGAAAATTGGCAAATTCATTTGCAATGAAGGATTTGGGAGCTGCAAAACAAATCCTTGGTATGAGAATAACTAGAGACAGAAAAAATCGTAAATTAACATTGTCTCAGAATGAGTACATACAAAAGGTGTTGAAAAGATTTAACATGCACAATGCAAAACCAATTAGTACACCTTTTGCTAGCCATTTCAAACTTAGCAAGGAAATGTGCCCAAAGACCCAAGAAGACATGGATTATATGTCTAAAGTTCCATATGCATCAGCAGTTGGAAGCTTAATGCATGCAATGGTCTGCACAAGGCCTGATATTGCACATGCAGTGGGAGTTGTAAGCAGGTACATGAACAATCCAGGAAAGGAACATTGGATGGCAGTGAAATGGATTCTCAGATATTTGAAAGGTACCACAAATCAAGCATTATGCTTTGGTGGTTCAAACATCTGCCTACAAGGATATGTTGATGCAGATATGGCCGGTGACAGAGATAACAGGAGGAGCACTACAGGATATGTATTTACTGTTGGAGGAACAACTGTCAGTTGGGTTTCGAAAATCCAAATTGTTGTTGCACTTTCAACAACAGAAGCAGAGTATGTTGCTGCTATAGAGGCTAGTAAAGAAATGATTTGGTTACAAAGGTTTATGGGTGAATTGGGTAAGGAGCATGATATGGGCACGTTATACAGTGATAGCCAAAGTGCCATTCATCTTGCAAAGAACTCAACATTTCATTCCAGGACTAAACACATACAGCTCAAGTACCATTTCATACGATCAGTGTTGGAAGATGGAGAGTTGAAGCTGGAAAAGATACACACTAGCCAGAATCCTGCAGATATGCTAACAAAAGTTGTAACCAGGGAGAAACTGAGAATATGCTCAGTTTCAGTTGGTCTTCAAGGATGACGATGAAGATGAGAAACAGCCAGGTCCAAAGAGGAGTCATTGTCCAGCAAATGGAGCAGCGGTGGAGTTAATACAATCAGTCTCCAAGTGGGAGATTGTTGTGTGTGGAGCCTGATTATCTTCTATATTCAAAGGTATCGCCACATAGGACCCCAGTTCGCCCGTAAAATATTCGCTGCAGGGGGGGTCCAGGGGGGGCGGCTGCGACCTTTGGGAGCCCCCACCTGGTGGGGGGTTTCGGGGGCAGCGCCCCAAAGCTAAAAACAGTTGTAAAATTGCCTTGTAAAATTATAGTAATTTCTAGTCAATCTGGGCCGTTCATTAGACGGATGATCTGACGGTAGAACTTATGTTTAGTTTAGGGTTTTTTGCCCTAGAAGGCAACCCCTCTCTTTGTATGAGGGTATTGTATTTGAGGCTGTGTGATAGATGTGTATTCTGTGAGCGAGAAACAGAGAGGTGAGACTGTGAGAGAAAACAGAGGATATTACAGCGGATTTGCTGTAGGTTGTGTCTCTTCATTTTGCTGGATAATAGAAAGGAAGGACTAGTTGTTCGGGGTGGACGTAGCCCAAACTAGGTGAACCACGTATATCTGTGTCTCTCTTGTTTTGTGCATTTTCTGTGTTTATATTTCTACAATATTTTATGTGTTCCATTGCTCTGTAATATATATTTTTCTAACAAAATTATGTGTCGATTATAAATCTCATAATTAATTTAATTAGTTGCATGTTTTAATTTCGGGATTGTTACACTAGTGACTTACCATGTAGATGTCAACAATTTGAGTTATCTTATTTTTAACCGGGAATCTGTGACATATTACAGTAACATAAGTTGTTCTCTTTAGTTTAATTTGTGTTTTCTTTATGTATTAATAATATTTTGCATTTATTAGCTCCACATTTATTATTTCATAATAAAAAGTTAATAATAATTAACATCTGGTTAGAATTTGTAAAAGTGACTGACCATTTCTCTGTTAATAATTTGTGTTCTATTATCTCTTGTTCGTATACAGTGCTATATGGTAACATAAGATTCACTGGACTCTAATTTGAATTATGTTTTCTTTCCATTTATTATTACCTTGCCCATCCGTAATGAAGTTCAAATACGAAAATTTGTATAATATATATTCATATTAATAATGTCCTCCCATTTATTAGTTCCTTTCCCATCCAATAACGAGTTTAAAATGGGAAAAGTCATATTGGATTCTTAGTTGCACAAATAGAGTGAAGGAAATGGAAGTGATGCACTCATTTAAGAATTTATAAGTCTACATGGTCAAGGTTATGAACATGGTCCATCTTTTGAATTGACATATCTATATCATACAAAGGACAACATCACAAATAAAAACAACTCAATTGGGTAATGTGTACTTAATTTAATACATGTAAAGGTAATAAATGTTGGAAAAAAGGATAATGAGACCCATGAGAAAATATTGATAAGCATTTATGACCTACTATAAAATTAGTTTGTGTTGTATTACATCATAGTTATATAAAGTTATGCATATACCAAACTCAATATGCGCAACCACAAGTGTTGTATGAAGTTCTTACTTTCTAATTTTTCCAAATAAAGCTTATCCACAAATAAAATTTTGAATACAAACATAATCTAAAAGAATAATGAAGATGAAAGTTATCCACAATATTACAACTATTTTTTAAATTTAGAAACTCACACATGTTTTGGTTTCAACCATTTTACCATTATCATTTCCTCCTTGTTTAAAGAAAAGTGACTCTACTTTCTACGACAACTAAGAATGTTGTTGTCAAAAAGTTAAGTTGATAAGTTTAAATAAGAGGAAATGGAATTAACTTTTCTTATGCAAGGTGGGATCTAGCACTTTAAGCATAAAGACTATAGAGTCAAGAAGACCCATAGTTGTTGCAGAAAGCATTCAGTGTGCCAGTACTGAAATATTTAGCATAATTTTGATGAGAAAATGCAAGTAACAGATGGACAAAAGTATATATTAGAATTAATAGAATTATTAAATCAAATGATGCACAACATTTATTAATTGGTAATCAGAAAAGTGATGTGTACAAAATAGAGAAATGCTAGGATTTATAAACAAAAGAACATATATGTGGTTTAACATACTATGCTTAAATAATATGGTGGCATATGAAGAGTTAGAAAAGGTATATGTAATATCATTTGCAATATTGAACCATGAATAAACCATAAAATTTCAAAACAAATCCATGCAAGATATTACATATGTGGGTAAAATTCGTACACTATTTTTTTTTAGACAAAGTTCGGGTGCTGTTCATTAACTGAAAAAAGATGAGGCTAAAGCCTTTACATAGGATGCTTCTGGAGCATTTTTGGGCCAAGGAATTACAAAAAGGAATTTTCCCTTGGTCCTTGCCTTAACTGGACTGCTACTAATGCTACTTAAGCTGCTATAGATATTGACATACTGCTGTCCCCAAAATTTACATTTACAAAGCATGATTAGTCAATCTCAATGTGACTCATCTTTCTTGCTGTTGATCCTTCTGGGTCCAGATCGACATCAATTGGCTTGACACTTGAGGAGGAGGTGGCTTCTTTCTTTTCCAGCATCTTCTTGAGTGCTTCAATCTTTTCTTCAGCATGGATGCATCTTTCTTCAGCATGGATGCATCTGTTGTGCAGATCGCTGTACTGTTCATGGAGGGTGTGGACCCTATGCAGAAAAAGGTTCATTTCTGCTCTATATTTATCATGGAGGATTTTAACTTGCTCTTCCAGCCTATTCTCCAAAATGCGGACTTTGTCTTCCATCCGATTCTCCATGCTGCGAACTAGGTCCTCCAATGCTCTTTGCTGGGCTCGGACTTCATTGAATTCCATGTTCAGGTCGCGGCAGTGAAAGCAATCCTCTGGGCGCTCCATATTTTCCTTTGTCTGAGTATTAACTGTATTCTTTTGCTTTTGTCCTTGGTGTTGTCGATTCGCTTGGAAGATGGTATGGATTCTGCTAAGACTCTCTGTGGTGATGAGAGCACTTAGATGACAGCACGTTGAGTGCCTGAGACTGCCGCTAATACCTTTTGAGGATCGTTGAACATCAACAGCGCTCCCACTGTATAACAGAGTGAGAGCGAGACTTCTAAAATGCTCCACAGTCTCGCTTCTGTCCTGCTTACTAAGATGGCCTGCAAATTCGGCTTCTCTCTCGAAATTACAGTGGAAATTTTCAGATGTGAGTTGAAGCTTATGAGCTGAGGGGGTACTTAAAGAATTTCTGCGGTTACAATGGCGGGAGAGGGATGTACTCTTCCCGATGCTCCTCTGGATATTTCTGCGCATATCTTGACTGAGATCAACATTCCTGAGACAAGGACGATTTCCTGGGCTGTGAATCTTGGTTCCCCTGCTTTGAAATGTGCTTCTGTGCCGTCTGCTGATACCAATGCTATCATTCTTATCTGTTCTGACCTGTGATCCATTGATTTGGTTGCTGTGGCAGGTTCTGTTGGATGGGATACCGCACGAGTTGATTAGATATTTGTATTTCATGGCAGCAGTTGGATGGATACGCGATCATTGCAGCGTAGCTGGCCTTTGGGTTGGTTACATGCTTGGTTGGCGTGGTGGTCCGCCTTTTTGTTGAGGCCCCTTAAGATATGAAAATAGTGGGCTTCTTCCAGCGTTCTGTGTAAAATTTGATTTCTATTATTGATTTGTTGCAATAGAATGTTTGGTGAAGTTCGCTTTTGCTCCATGAGCCGGATGATAATTGCTGAGTCACCAAAGACATTCACTTTCTTTATGCCCAGCTTGATCACCTGATTTAATCCTTGGAATAAAGCCAGCCCTTCAGCCCGATTGTTGGATAGGTCACCCAATCCCCATTCAAAATACAAGATAGTCTTGCCATTTGCATTGCATATGATACCTCCGGCGCCTGCGAGACCAGGATTAGATTTTGAGGCCCCATCGAAGAAGAGACAATATTTGTTGCAGTTGCCCAGCCAAAGGGCGAATTCCTCCTCCTTAGGCCTAAGCTTCCAGGCTGTAGCTGTCTCTTTTGAGTTTGAGTTATCTTTTTCTTGTTCATGGGCATTGATTATGCTGCCATAATTAATCAGATTTCTCTCTTCAGCACTGAAGCTGTTGAGATTGATTTTGCTGTGGGAGCGAATGGTCACAGCTTCTACAGCTAAGTTTATAGCTTTGTGACACATGTATCTAGAGTTGTGTCTTTTGTCTTGGAACACCTTCTTGTTTCTGGCTATCCAAATGCTCCAAAGCAGTGTTAATGGTAAAGTGCTCCATATCCTCTGAGATAATTTGATCTTCTTGCTCTTCCATGGGCAGAGTTTCTTCCAATTTTGGATTGCCTCTGCTATGCTTGGCTTAGGATTCCATTCTACTCCCCCTACAGATGCTATTTCTTTCCAACAATTGGCAGCCACTTGGTAGTCCATGAACAGATGCTGTATAGTCTCTTCTGCTTGAAGACAGATTGGACACCTAGAAGGGCCTAGGATGCCCCTTTTTTTGAGGTTTTCAGCTGTTAAGATCTTACCTTTCAGAAGGAGCCAGCAGAAGAATTTAACTTTAGGAGGGGCTTCCGCTTTCCAAACCAGTCTCCAATGACTCCATGTATCCTGTGGAAAGGTATTGGCGCATAAATGGTGGTATCCTACTTTGGCTGTGTATTCAGTGCCTGAGGGATCCCATCGAAAGCTATCTCTATCTCCCTTATGAATAGGAGCCTTGCTGTGCAATTGGTCTTTTAGAGCGATGAAACTTGTTTCCAGATCCCTTGGGTAGTTCGGCAAAGCCCAGCCAATCCAAGCTTGGGAGGAGCTTCCCCACTTGGAGATTTGGGCTAAATTCCAGATTCCTTTGTTATTTAACCAATTTATAGCTGGGATTACTTCTGCTTTGGATTCTATGGGACTCTGGCCTAGGATTCTATCTTTAGAAATGCTGATGTTGCTTCCCTCTCCAGGTACTTTGGAGATGTGCTGGGTCATGATAGGGATAATTTTCTTGCACAATTTCCAGATGTTGGAGCTGTCTTTATTGGGTATGCTTACTTCCAGGAGCTTGTGCCTAGAACTGCTGAGGTACTTTGCTTCTAAGACTGATTTCCACCAGGCAGAGTCCCCATTGATTAGTCTCCAAACAATTTTAGCCCCGAGAGCTAAATTCAAGAGATATGGAGACCTTATTCCGAGACCTCCTTTTTCTTGGGGCTGAATGACACTTTTCCATCCAACCAAATTGAATTTCTTTTTCTCTGATTTCCCTCCTTGCCAGAGGAAAAAACGAAGGGCCTTTTCCAATTTGTGATGGAAGTTCATTGGAGCTTGTAACAAAGAAAAACGATAGATGGGGAGAGAGATCAAACCTGATTTGAGAAGAACAAGACGGCCTGCTGGGTTCAGCCACATGGTTCCCCATTGTTGAATTTTCCTTTTGATTTTATCGAGAATTGTGTTCCAAGTTTCAGTCTTCAGAGGACCTTTGCTCACCGGCATCCCTAGATAGGTGAAATGGTTCCATTCAATCTTGTAAGAGACCTCTAAGATATTTGCAATACTTTGAATGGTGTGGGCTGGTGTATTCCATCCGTATATGCAGCTTTTGCCTTGGCTGATTCTTCCTCCAGAGCAGTCCATAAATTGGTCCAGGATCCTTTTGAAGCGCCTGGCAATGATAGTCGATGCACCACCCATCAGGAGGGTATCATCAGCGAATTGGGAGTGGTTGATATTCTTTGTGCCCTGCTCAAATTGGATACCTGTAATTAATCCTGTTCTTCGATTGTAATCCAATGCTTTGCTGAGGGATTCAGCTATGAGAATGAAAAGGTAGGGAGAGAGGGGGCAGCCTTGCCTGAGTCCTCGGGAGGATTGAAAGGCTGCACAGGGTCTTCCATTCACTAGGGGCGAGATCCAAGGATTAGAGATACAAGCTTTGACCATGTTAATAAAGGAAGCATTGAATCCTAGTTTGCTCAAAACAACAAAAAGGAAGGAGTGTCTGACTCTATCGAAAGCATTTGCTAGATCAAGTTTAAGGATAAAACCTTTTTCCTTTCGACTTAGACTAGAGTGAATGGCTTCTTGTACCAGAAGGATAGAGTCGGAGATGTGCCTGTTGGCTAAAAAACCTCCCTGATTTTCCGAAATTAAGGAAGGGAGGAGAGGCTTGAGTCTTGTAGATAGGATTTTTGTGATTATTTTGTAAGCAGAGTTGCACAGGGATATTGGCCGGAATCTAGAGAAGGAGATTGGCCTATTCTCTTTAGGGATGAGGGCTAGAAAAGTTGAGTTGGTATAGCCTCCTAGTTTGCCTTTCCTGAGGACCCAGCGAATCATCTTGAGAATGTCCTTTTTAATCATTGACCAATATTCTCTATAGAAGCTGATTGGGAACCCATCTGGGCCTGGGGCTTTGTCCGGATGAAGGCTCCATATCGCCTTTTTGACTTCATCCTCGTCGACTTCTTGGGTGAGACTGATATTCATTTCTTGGGTGACTTCTCTGCTCATGTGTTGGAGGAAGTTTGAGAAGTCCTCCTCGTTGTTGTCCTCTGTCAAGAGAGATTTGAAGTGGGCGGTTGCAGCAGCCTTGATAGAGTCTTGAGTTTCATGATTGTTCCCTTCTCCATCTCTGATTGTATTTACTGTGTTTCTTGCCTTCCTGATTGTGGCTTGTTTATGAAAGTAAGAGGTGTTTTTATCACCTTCACGCAACCAGGTCTGCCGAGATTTTAATCTCCATTTGGTTTCTTCATCTCTGACTGTTTGGGTTAACTCTGCATACAGTCTGATCTCTTTTTGTCTTGCTTGCTGAGTGAGCCCTTCCGCTTCAATGCTTTGCTGTAGTTTTTCAAGGTTCTGTTTGATATCTTTTTTAGCTGTCTCGGGTTCCTTGTAATTGGTTTTTGCCCATGTTTTTAGCGCTTGCCTCGTTTGCTTCAGCTTTGACTCCCAAATGAATATAGGGGAGCCCTCCACGTGCTGTGACCATGCATGCTTGACTATGTCACGGGCTGCTGGAATTGGGTTCCAAAGGGAGGAGTATTTGAAGGGGAGGGGGCCGAGATGGCTTTGACTTTGCAAGGTAAGAGTGATGGGGAAGTGGTCCGAGGCGGAAGAATTGAGGATGTCAGACTGTCCGTTGGAGAATGAGGACAGAAAAGCGATATTGACAAGGAAACGGTCAAGACGTTCCATAATGTTTCCTGCTCCCAACCGCCTATTGCTCCATGTATATTTGCGGTTCTTGGGCTTTAAATCAACCAGATCTTTTTCTTGCATAATGCGTTCCAGCCGGTTTCGAGAATGATCAGCAGTGAAGTTTCCTCCCCTTTTTTCATTTGAGTGTAAAACCAGATTTAGATCCCCTGCTAGGATGAGGTTGTTGTCACGATCTTCATCTAATTCTTCCTCTAAGGTGGTCCAGCAGACCTCTTTTTCCCTGAAGTGGTTGGGAGAGTAGATGTTGTAGATTTTAACTTCTGTGCCATTGTCCTTGTTTTCCAATTTAATACTTATCCAATGCTGCTGTGTTTTGACCACGCTGCAACTCCATTTGTTGACGTTCCACATCGTTAAAATACCCCCTGAAGCTCCTCTAGCTTCGCTGGTGCAACCATCGTACTGTTTTTGTTGGCCAATGAGTCTGCTGATTTCGGACTGATTTAATTTTGTTTCTTGAACAAGCAAGATATCTGGTTTTTCGCTGTGGATTAACTCCATGAGGGCAGCTTTTTTGGAGGGGTGCCCTAGTCCCATGCTGTTCCAAGACAGCACTTTCATCATGATTTACCTGTGGTATGCAGAGGTGCTCGCCTCTCTTTGCCTTTGATGTTGTTTTCCTTGTCCGAAATTCCTAATATGAAGGTTTCAATCGGTGTCTGTGATCCCATTGCTATGTCCTTTTGCGCACTTTCTTCTCTATGCTGTTTTGCCGACTTCCTTCCTGGTCCATGTTTTTTTTGAATCTCACTAGATGCAAAATTCGTACACTATTATTATCATTATAAAATCATGAATAAAATTTCAAAACAAATCCATGCAAGATAATACATATATGGGTCAAATTTGTACACTAGTTATTATCACTATAAAATGTACTACAAAATTGATTGTTAGAGTATGAGATTGTAAGGTAACTCTATGTGTGTGTAGCCTTGTGAAAGAAGGTTGTGAGATTGTCATATTAATACATGATAAATAATAGAAGAGAAAAGACTCTAAGATGTTAAGTTGTGCCTTACAGGCTATAATAAAATTCTATACATATACAAGTTGATTATCACTTCATCTAAGATTATCCTAGATGGTTAGCCTTGGTCATTTTATATGAGGTTGATCAATGTTTTATGCACAATATTAAGACATTTGTGGAATGTAATGACTCCACTGGAATTGGTTGTAAGTAAATGACTAAATATGCTAAGAAATGGATCCATTTTTATCACCCAATAAGTCATATATATAATCCCTCCCAGTTATTAGTTAGTAATAGCATAGACCATTAAGTTGTCAATATTGTGGCATTATTTGCCAATTATTCAATTAATAAAGAATATACTTGGTGTGATTGTATGAGGTACAATATTAGTTGGGCATAGGGGCTTGGCCTAGAGCTATAATGCAATGAATCGAGTGTGATGAGAATTGTTGCGATCTTAGCAAGGAATGAATCTAGATGAACAAGTGTTGTTGAGGTCTTGACAGATGTTGTTCTTGCATAATGAGATCATGTAATGATTTTATATTATTTATAGGAGTTGCGCATAATAACCCATGACCCATGGAATGGAATTAGGCCCATATTGAATATATTTTCTTGAAAAAATCTTCATTTAACCATTATCAACATAATATGTACAACAAAAAACTGGGTCATGAAAGTATTTGTCATAAGCATTAACATGGATCAAGATTAGGTTGACTAATTCCTAAAATTTCCATAAGTATTAGGTGTTGGTTGAATAATAACCACATGATATAACCATGCGTACACATCAAATGGTCAAAGACATAATCATAAACATAAATACATCAAATGGAAATAGGTAGAAGCCCAACATTGGGTGGATCATTCTCATGATCTGTAAGGGATTGTGCCCTAATTAATGCTATGAAGCTTTGCATCCATTATAATTAGATCTTAATCATCATTTTTAGGGTTTAGGGGTTTTGGAGTCTTTAAAGTATCCACACCCATGGTTAAGTGTTTGCCATTGTACTAGATTGAAAGGGGAGGTTAGTTTTTCCTTCATTCACACCTCTCTCAAACTATAAAACTAGCTTTATGACATGGCTTGCTAATGGACCTAGATCTAGTAGAATGGCTTTGGGATGAATTGGTTGGTTCCCCACTTATATTGCATGGGTAACACCCCATAAATCCAATAGTTTTGTAAATGACCATCTCAACTTGTATCTTCCATACCTAAATATTAGTATACAAAGAAAAACTTACATATATTATAACATCATCTACCCATGAAAAGTCTTAAGAAGGACCCTTCTTATTAAAAATGATATTGTTGTTCTTCTTCCACGGGAAATAAAGAATTTTAGTGCAAACAAGAAGCCATGTACACTAGAAAGGTATAGCCTATGAGAGTTTATATTGAGAGTGTATCTCTACACAAAAAGGTGCAAGAGAAATTTGGCCACACAAAAACTTATTCCACCCATGAGTAGAATTAGCATGAGCATAAAACTAAAAGAGGAGCTTTAATCTTTCAACGTGCCCATAATGGGGATTATCTTTTGCACACATAAGTGAGTGAGTTTCCATCTACATGCATATCCCACATAATTAGGGACCATGAGAACTTGTGTTCTTGGGCTCCAATATTGAATTCCACAGGCTAAATAATTACTTAGACTTAAGCCTCCATAGCTTATTTAGGTGATCATCAAGGGTTTTCCTTTTTGCAAATCCACCTATATCCATAAACTATATTATACTTAGATAAAACATTGGATCTTATTCCATTTCTATTATTACCACTAATCTCAAGAAGGCCAAAGATCCAAATAGATCGAGAGGTCATCGAGAATTAAACTACATGCCTTATCGAGAAGAATCTTGTTAGGGTTGGCCAACAAAAATTTGGCTTTAAACCATGGCTAAGGAAGCCATTCCCTTGCCTAGTTGTCAAATAGCTCTTTAGACAATCCAATACTTTTCTTATAGAACGTAAGGGTCAAGAACTAGGGATCTCCACATTTCGTTTTACCATTTTAATTCAATATATAATTCCACTATATATCATGCTCACTAAAAGAAAGTATAATTCTTATAGAGAGGCCTCAATAATTCTTTTGAAAGTGTTTTGTTTTGCAAGGTCCCTTTTGACATAGTTTGTGCATAGATCAATATTTCAATCAAATTTATCTCATAAACTCTTGTGCTTCATTTCTTATCTAGCTAATCAAGAGCCCCTTATAAGGTAGACAAGTGATGGGGTATTTTCCCATCACTTGATTTAGTTTCTGCATATTATATTGTAGCATTATCACTCATTTTGCATGCTCTTTTTCACACTAACTTTGGTTTTAGTTTTGTAGCCCTAACATTTTTGTTGTAGGTTCTCTCAAGCTTCAAGTTTCATTTTCAAGGAGGTCGTGGGAATTAGGAGGGCTTGAGGCTTAATGGCTTCTCAAGACTTCCAAATGCTTTGATTAGTGAAGGAACCTTTTGTAATGTCCCTTTCTGACCCTTAGAAAATAAAAGGAGATTGAGTCATAGCCTATCCAAATCCCATGGGATATTAACAAGAGAAAACAAAAGGGTCGCCATAATAAAATAAATAATAATTAAATAAAAGGGGTAAAAATTCACTTTTGAGAAAGAAAAAAAGTGACCCATGATATTACCCATAGTTTTCAAAGGAAGACATTATTATTAAAATGGGAAAGGAGATTGAAGAAGTGTGAAGAAAAATTGAAGAATTTGTTGATGATCTCTAGTAGCTAACTGAGAGGGGTAAAACCCTCACTTGGCGCCTAGTTTTGGTGTTGTAATATACACCCTAGATGGTGGCATTAGTTTTGATCATTGCAAAACCACCCTCACCAATTATTATTTTCAAGTCAATCTCGTGGCCAAGAATATTAATTCAGAAGGATGGATTTCCCAATCTATTGTGTAGGGGCTAAGATTGTTTTTAGTTGAGGATGAGATAATCTAGTTGTTGAGGTTGAGCTCTTAAATTATTGAGTTTTATTTGCTTAAATTATCAAGGTTTCTTGCTGAATTTATGGAGATAACTACGTCGATTTAATAGACAATACATGGTTGTAAATAATTAAATTATTGAGGTTGAATATTATAGTTCGTGAGGGCCAAATTTTAGGGTTTTTCTAAAGCAAAAATGACCCATTTGTTGAAGCTGAATTTTCCTAAGTGGTGAAGGCCCAATTCGTGGACTTAATTGGGATGATCCATCATATTTACAGGTTGAAACCCTAGCTCGCAAGGGTTGAATTTATTGCAATTACCAGGGAATGAGTTTGCAATTTGTTAAAGCCAAGTTTGAAGGATAACACTGGGCCGAGTTAGACATATATGTTTGGGGCCAAATTGCCAGACCTTGTAGCAAATTGAGTTGGGCAATAGCTGAAATTATTAGAGTGTAGAAGCGTTGAATTTTCCTATTGTGAGCTACCTATTTTGGAGAGCAGTACAAAAGAAGTCAAGTCAGTAAATTGTTGAAGATGAGTTCCATCATTGACGGATGAGTTAATCATTTACGGAAGAAAAAATTCATACCCTTCTTAGAGGCTAAATTATCCGACAGTCCTGGGCCAAATTTCTTGAGCATAAGTGGGTGATGTGTTGCTGGGTTGACTTGCAATAAGGAAGAAAGCCATATTTCTAGGTTTATATAAAAAATTCATGTAATATTCCTTTGAAGAATCCCATTTAATAAAATAGTGGTCGGTGTTACAAAATTTCATTTATGGGTTGCACAATTTATTTAAATTGTTGGTGTTTTCTATTGTGTGAAATTTCGGGTAATTTTATGGTATTTTGGAATGAAATTCATGCTTTAAAATTCTAAGTCAAAAATTCCAAAATTTTAATTAAACATATAATTAGGTTTATTACACCTTTATCTCAACCCTAAAAAGTCTGCTTCTTCCCCATAGATCTCATAGAGATATGGAATTCCTTAGTGAAACTTTTGAGGGTTCTTTTTGTTGATTTTTGTGTAGCAACATGAGGAATTCCCACATGCTAAGAGGCCTAGAATATTTATGAAAATAAAAATAAAAATTCAATTTTTTATTGGGCTTCATGTAGGCTCAAAATGGACAAGTCATCCCACCTCATGAAGGGACTTGTCCCTTGGGGTAAATGCACCCATTTGACTTGAATATATATACATGATGTGACACTTCATTTGATCACTCACTCATCACCATCTCTCTTCTATAAAAACCACATGTGGGATCAGTTAGAGGACAAATTTGACTAAAGTTTGGGATGGATTTTTGGCATAGATTTCTAAACAATTTGGAATTGTAACCTTGCTAAAGAATGGTTTTTCTAGAAGAAAATTTGTTGGGTTTTCTCCCAAGTTTGGGTTTCCTATGGAAAATTTGTTGTCTCTATTTTGTGTGGTTTTCTCTTTATGATCTTATTGTTTTCGTTGCATTCACTGCTGAATTTTTTTGTGTATAATTGCTCAATGATTTCAATGGCATAAGATAAATTCTTAAAGATCATTAGGTAGTAATTATTAGATCATAAAATTGGTTTCTACTATTCATCTTGTAGAAAATTCAACATGGTATCATAGCTTTGTTAAGAGAGAAACCACTAAAGACAAGTGAAAAGGGTCTCAATTTGTGGAAGAATATTTACCCTAGGAGAGTCACAGCCTAGAGACTAAAGCCATAGCTAGCTGAGGAATTTTCTTTGGAGAGGTTTTTATGGTTTGGAGAAGGAATTCTAACCACAATAAGAGAGAGAGAGAGTTAACTGAGGAAAAAAAAACCTAGGTCGAGGCTTCCACAAGTTAGAAAATAGTGGAACAAAGGATGCCAAAGTCATTTGAGGAGAGGTTGAGTCTTCCAGGAAGAGGGTTGAGTTAGGCTACAGTTTGGGCCACAAGAAGAAGGCCACAGTCCAGGTTGTAAAGGGTCATAGACTTGGACAAAGAGTAGATCAAGGGCAAGCGAGGGCTAGCGACAAAGGGTTGAGTTGTATTAGACTTGGCTAAGGCCTAGGACATGATGAACAAGTGTGAAGTTAGGCATACTAAGGGTTGTTGAGTGTAGGACATGACCTACAATAGGGAAGTCATGGCCTAGAAGAAAATTGTATGGTGGATGAGTGTTGTGTAAGTGCTAGCAAGACCCAGTAAGGGGCTGATTAGAACCTCAAGTGAGTAGACCAAGGTTATAAAAACAAGGTAAGGCTTGCTAGGGAGAGTTAAATGAGTCATATTAGGGTTGTAAAATTGTTACAGCTAGTAGTATGCAAACTGAAGGGATATGCCCAAACCTAAGAAGTTGATCATGGAGTCTATTAGGTGGGCAACAAGTTGACAGTGATCAAAAGGAGCTAAACTTTGTGTAAACATTAGAGGCAAAGGAAAATTGGGTACAAGAGTTGAAAGTCCTCAGGTTTATGGAATGAAAACTTGGAGTGTTGAATGCAAGTGGAGTTGGTGTGATGCATACTTGGTTTATCTCATTGATAGAAGGTTTAATGACTTTATTTTGATGCTAGGTTGTCAATATCTTGGTGTGGCTAGATAGAACAATGAATATGCAAGATTAATATACTCCAAGGAAAAGTAAAGGAAAGCAACATGCATCAACAACGACGAAGATGAGCATCCACCTTCGAAGAAGACAAAGGAATCTAAACTTAAAGATGGACTTCATTGATTTCTGCAAGGAGAAAAGGATCAAGAGGGAGTTGAAAATTCCCTGCAACCCTCAACAGTTTCCTTATTAATCAAGAGATGAGTACTTCGTATTTTTCTCCCTTAATTATTATTATTATGATTTGTATTCCTTGGTCAACCTCTTGTCTTTTCATTTTTTGCTTGGTTATAATTATTTCTTCCATGGCATCTTGAATGAGGTTTGCAAGTAGATCATGAAGGGTGCCAAGGAAATGATTATGGCAGCAGATGGCAACATCACGAAGAACGAAGCAAAGATTATGGCAAGAGGGTTCTCCTAGTAAGAGGGAATACAAGGATATTTTTTTGTTGCAGTCTCTGATGGATAGGTTCTTGTATGACCTAAGGGCTCAAGAATAAACTTAACATGAGTGATTTGTGTTTGAGGGAGAAATTGTACAGACATCCAAGATTGTGCTAGATGACCGAAGAGCTTCTAGTCTCGAGGGAGTATATAGTTAGGTAGAGTGGAGGAGGCAACCTTCCAAGAGGATGTCATGAGTTGAGATTATCAATATGCTTAGAGACATAAGATCTCTAGGAGCGATATGCCTTCTTTAAGGAGACCATGTCAAATAGTAGAAGGACTTGTTTGCGTGACAGAGGAAGCAACAAAAGGACTTGCTTACGTGATAAAGGGAGAAAAAGTGGCAGGAGGATTTGCTTCCATGACAAAGGGAGTAGCTAGGACTACCACAAGAAGACCCTCTTCAGTGTCAGAGGGAGTTGGTCTCGAAGATTGAAATGAATGGTTATGGACAAATACACTATTTCTTGGGTTTGGAGATTTAGATTTGGTGGATATCATGATGTACATGTAGTTGATTAGATCCTTGATGTACCTAGTTAACACCATGCCTAATATTTTCTTTGCAATGAGCACCCTAATCCAATCCATGGTTGAGCTAATGCATGTACATTTGGTTGCAATGAAGCATGTTTTTAGATACATGTGTGGTACAATTGGATATGGTTTGAGATATGTCTCAAGTGATGAAGTAAAGTTGTAGAGGACAGAAAGAACACTTTGAGGGAGCTGCTTCAGCTTGGGATCGACTATGATATCTTGGTTTAGTAGGAAGTAGAATTTTTTTGCAATCATTATAGCAGGATCAGAGTATATCACAGTCCGTGTCACAAGTCGTGAAGCAATGTGACTTTAGAAGCTTATTGCGAGACTCCTTGATCAAGACACTCCATCTGAGACATGGTACAAACAAGAGTAGTGGATCTCTAATACATATACATAAATGAGTAGATTGCGTACATTCTTAGCAAGCCTCTATCTAAAGTGAAGTTTGTATACTTCAGAGGCAAGCTTGGTGTGATGCAGAATGTCTCCCTCATTGAGAGGAAGTCTTGATGTCTTTCCAGGATCAAGTAGACCATCTCCTAAATCCATAAAGGGCTTTGGTTGGGTCATAGAGGACTTTGACTCGGGGAGATCGATACAATCACCTAAAAAACTAGAATAACTTAGTTGGGTTATAAAGGACTTTGACCAAAGGTGAATAGCCCAGGGAAATTATAGGATTATATAAATATTTTCCTAAGAAGCCAAAAGGACTTGGTTGGGTCATATAGGACTTTGACTAGAGGAGATAGATGTAATTCACCTCAGAATCCATAAAGGATTTTGACGAAAGGTGAATGGTCTGAGGACAGATTCTCTCTTGAAAATCCATAAGGACTTGATTGGGTCATAAAGGACTTTGACCAAAGGAGATTGATACATTTACTAAGGAGCCATAAAGGACTTTGGCTAGAGGTAAAAGGCCTTGAATTCTCACATTTCCTACTCCATGATGGAGTGATGTATAGAAATGCATCAACATAGCAAGATCATGATCTTTCCTTATGGAGGAGAAATTTTAGCTAAGGGGAATTTGTTGTAGCGAAGGAGAATACCTCCCTCACTAAGAGGGAGTGTTTATTTTTGTGTAGCATCAAGATGTATTCTCGCATGCCAAGAGGCCTCCTAAGTTGGCCTAGAAGATTTATGAAAATAAAAATAAAAATTCAATTTTTTTATTGGGCTTCATGTAGACTCAAAATGGACAAGTAGACTCAGCTCATGAAGGGATGTGCCCCTTGGGGTAAATTCATCCCTTTGATCACTCACTCATCATTATATCTCTTCTATAAATCCACATGTGGGAGCAGATAGAGGATGAATTTGACTGAAGTTTGGAATTGAATTTTTGGCACAAATTTCTACACAATTTGGAATTGTAAACCTTGCTGAAGAATCATTTATCCTAGAAGAAAAGTTGTTGGGTTTTATCCCAAGTTTGGGTTTTCCAGGGAAAATTTGTTGTCTCTATTGTGTATGGTTATCTCTTTATTATCTTACTATTTTCATTGCATTTACTGTTAAAATTTTCTGTATATAATTGATTAATGGTTCATTAACATAATATAAATTCTTAAATATCATTAGGTAGCAATTATCAAATTGGAAAATTGGTTTCTATTGTTCATCTTGTAGAACATTAAACACTTTTCCATCCATCTCTTGGATACCCACTTGGGACATAAGACCTTAGCCCATGTGTGGTTACCAAGGATGCCTAAATCCCCTAGTCCCTTGGAGTGAAACATGAATTTCAACTTACCCT
Organism: Pinus tabuliformis; assembly: GCA_031772625.1. Lineage (NCBI taxonomy): Eukaryota > Viridiplantae > Streptophyta > Pinopsida > Pinales > Pinaceae > Pinus > Pinus tabuliformis. Next base: position 707,229,116 of record CM062804.1, read on the forward strand.
ATGAAATCCTTTGGCTCTGTCATTACCAGTCCAGGAGAAGTTTCTTAGATCCTTATCTAGCCTTTAATACACTTCTTTAGAGGGATTACGACATGAATAATGGTAGACATGGGTGGTAGAAAACATGTTCATGCATTTCTATAACTTTCTTATAAAGGAAAATGCCTTATTGAACCTTTCTTACACTCTCTTCTTAACCCTTTTAATTACCAGCTCCCCTAACTACTTTGGTGAGGATTAGAATGTGAAGGTGTTATAGACATTTTTGTGCCTTACAACATTGAGCATGAAATGTCCATAATCTAAGGGATCCAAAGTCTCTAAACATGTTGTTCCTACCCCTAGAGGAACAAGGCTAACTAACCACAACAATTCACAGAAGTTCTCCACCTGAAACCACTCAAAAACAAGCCAATTCTGGATCATGTCAACTGCTCCACTGAGCATCTGCGCTGAATGTCAACTGTTCCACTGCCTACCTGCGTTGAATGTCAACTCCAACAAAGGCTACCTGCGCTGAGCGAGTTTGGACAAGTGGCAGGCTCATTCCTCAATGTGTCAATGCCCAGGAAGCTTCCAAAATGACACTTGTATCAGGGAATTCGACTGGTGATGAGTAAGAGGTTCCAAATCTCCAAGTGGAAGCAAGAACCTCCAAGTGGACTCAAGAACTGACAGAGGGAGAGGACACTAGTCAGATCTCAAGCTGACTCATCCTCTCTCCAAAATAACTATATATAGATCTCTCCTCCATGAGATCTAAGAGGCTGGAATTTGGTTATTGCAAAGAATTGCTGTTGGTTTGAGACTGGAAACATTGGGTGCTTAATGCTTTGAAGGGAGCTGAAGAAGGAATTCCATTCTGCTGGGAAGGAGATGCTGGATTGGAGCCCTCTGGGTTGTATCTCTTCCTGAACCTTGTTATCAATCAATAAAGCTATCTTGGTTTTCTCCTATATACTGGTGTATTTGTATGATTGCATTAGTGTATTTGATTTACTTCTAATCCTGAATCATTTATGAATATGAATATATGCCTTTGTGTTGTGTTCTTCTCTTGTCGCAAGTAGCTGTTCTCTTGTCACATGTAGCTATTCTCTTGTGATCTCGTGGGAATCAAGTAGCTGTTCTCTTGAGCAAGCGAGGAGGCAAGTAGCTGTGAACACCCAAAGAGAAGAGGATCTAGATCGAGGGACAAACGGAAGACAACGGTAAGTCTATCGATCTCCCCCCTTTCGTATTTCATAAAGGAAGAAACCAGAATAGCTGTATTCGTTTGTTGCTAAGGTACTGTCACACCTTAGGTGGATAGGATCGTCCTGCATAGGAATTTCCCCACAACAAATTGGCGACTCCACTGGGGAAGCATTTGTTTATTCATTTCATTTGTGTTTCTGTCATTTGTTTACTTCATAGACTTGACAGCAACTATCGAACTGCATCTTTCCGGGATGCAAAGTAGAAAGTTGCTGCTTTGATCCAGTTGTTGGACTTGTCTATGATCTGAACAATGGGTCCACAAATGATTTGATGATCCTTGTGATAGTCTTTAGTACCCTCTCAAAGCATCCCTCTGATTATACCTTGCTTGTGTTTCTGATTTGGCCTGAAACAGTTGATTTTTGAGCATTTTATGACCCAGAACCCAAGGGAAACGAGAGTTTCTCCTTCAGCGCAGACACTGTGAAGGCAGTTTGCATTTCAACGCAGGTCCCGTGAAGGCTACCTGCGCTGAATGTCAAACCCACAGTGGTGGACTTGCGCTGAACCAGTTTAGCCTTGTGCAGCTGGGGTTCTCTGCTGTCTGTTGCCCTGTTTTGATCTCTGTTTTTTGTAGCCTTTAACCAGCATAGGTACCAGTCTGATAACCTCTTTTCTTTGCTTAGATTCCACCTCCTTTTGTACAAAAAGACTGTGAATGTTTTTATGTGTTTGTGGCGTCATTTACAGTTTTCCTTTGCATGAGTAAAGTAGTCATCCTGTAGCCTTTGATTCAGATCTGATTGATTGTGATCTTAGAAGAGAGTTCATTGGCTGTTTGCAGATTGATTATAGGTTTAATTTTGCTTATTGGTTTGAATTTGTCTCTTTTGAAGTGTCAAAACAAGTCTTTATTTCGAAAATTGTTAAGTAGTGTAATCTCTTCTCTCTTCTCTGATTTCGAAAAAGTGAACTTGTTTGTATTGATCATTTTAAAAGCAAATTCAAAATTGTGCAAAAAGCTTTCTTTGTAGGCATTTATACTAAGAAAGTGGAAAACAAACACCTGCATTGTGCATTTTGCATTTGATAGTTTGCATGTTGGATTTAGGGAAAGTGCATTAGAGTGTGCTGATTGCTCTTTGAGAAAAGATAGTGTCTTTCTTTTCCCTTAGTAGCTAGGATTTTCAAAGTTGAAAAGATAATAAAGCTTGCTTATCATCTTAGACTGCATTTAGGAATTTGTATCATACATCTCGTGGTGAACCTTGAAAGGCAAACTTTAAAAAGATCAACCTAAAATAAACTGAATGAACCTAACAACGCTTTGTAACATAACGCACAACATAGAGGTCTAGGCTAGAGACGTGTTCCGGCGTCGTTAAGCCTAGTGACTGTCGATCTCGAAGAAGGTGGGTGATTCCTCCTGAGGGATGATAGCGCTAGTACGGATTGTGCTCCCAAGTACCGTCGCGTATATATTGGGAGACCCCTATAGGCATATATCCTTTATCCTTAGGAAGCCGTGTCGGCCGCCCTACTGATCGCAATGTAGTGAACACAGCATTCACGAAGATCGACCGCCCGTACCCTAAAAAGTATTCTGCGGTTTTGCGAAAAGTTTGGCACACCCTCTGCCTAGATCTCCAGAGCAGTTTCTTTTGGCCTTTTTCAGACTCTATAACAGAAAAAGTCCATCCGAGCATTTGTCACTTCGGGCTCGTTAAAACATCGAAGGAGACTAGAGTCATCTTTAGCTTTTTCTCGACTCTTTAAAAGTGAAAAAGCAAGTTGTGTCTAAAGCTTCGTTAACAATTTATTTTAAACGGAACAATCACCCTTTATTCCTGTGTTGATCTTTAGGTTGAAAGATGGAGCACACCAACCAAGGAATTCCCCTTGGTGGAAATCCTAGTCCCTTCTCCTCTTGGGGAGATGTTGGTGCGCCCCACATGGCCACATTGTCGCTTCCAGGACTGACAATTGGCCTACCAGTCTGGCTCTTTTCAACCAATGTCGTTCATAATACCACCATTCCTGAACAGTCGAGTCAACAGTTAGATCAGACAAGGGTTGCCTCCCAGCCTTCCACTTCATCTTCCTCCCCTCCTTCCTCTTCGCTTGACGGAACCGGTCAAACAAAAAACCGGGTTCCTAAGGAGAAGAAGGAGAAGAAGAAGAAAGAAAAGAAGAAGAAGGAGCCTAAGGCGACTGGGGGCAAACAAGTGTCATCTAACAAAAATCCACACACAGCACTCGTAAGGCCTAAATCGCCATGCGTCATATGCAAGGGAGACCACTTCCATAGAGATTGTCCCTGTATCCCCCGAATACTAAGGGACTGGTCCCCCCGTTTGCACAATTCGGTAGCATCGACCTCTGATAGCCATGTCGACTGCTCACCGTCAACTAGTGGGAGTGAAGCCCCAGGACAGAGCGGGAAAGCTAAATTTCCCTGCAGACTGTGTGAAGGCGATCACGCCATCCACAGTTGTCCCTTCTTAGATGAGGCGAAAAGAGTTTTGGAAGATCGCCCGATTTTACGAGCGCAACTTCCTCCTGGATATCAAAAACTCTTGCCAAGTCCCTCGCTAGTTGAGAATCCGGTTGACCCGCCCAGGTGGTCAGCCGAAGCACCTGTCATTGAAGATGAACCGTCTGGATCCATGCCTGACGAAAGTCAAAAGGTTGATACGGCAGTTGACCCGGTTTTGCCTTCAGAGGCTCTATCTTCGAATGATACTATCACAGAGGAGAATAAAGACGACACCGTCCAGATTCTCTTCATTAACACTGACTCTGATGAACAAGGGGGCAATGCCACCATTCCTATGTCGCAGGAAGGAAGTTCGTCAGAGCGATATCCGGCCGTATATTCGGTCCCACCACCAAGCAACCTAGTTGTGTCCTTTGACTGGAACCAACTAGGCAGACCCCGGTTGCCAGCAAACATACCATTCAGAATTATCGTTCAAATATACAGAATGGTAATGGCTGGCACTATCATTGATGAGGGGGCATCTGTGAGTATCCTTTCCTCTATTTCTTGGAAAGCGCTTGGTTCGCCAGTGCTTTTACCTGAGATGAGAAATCTATCAGGTTTTGATAAAGGAACCAGTCGACCTTTAGGGATCCTCCCCAATGTGCCTATAACATTGAAAGGGAAGACCGTTCAAATGAACGTGATGGTTGTTCAAGGAACCTTGGATTATAACCTACTCCTTGGACGAGACTATATATATTGCATGAGAGCTATAGTCTCCACACTCTTTAGAGTAATGTGTTTTCCGCATGAAGGAAGAATGGTCAAGCTCGTAGACCAACTTTCGTTTCCCGGATCACGCATCGCAAATAGTCATGTACCATCCCTAAATGGTCTATTCATGCAAGAAGTGTCTCAACCCACGGTCCGTCCTCTTGATGAGCGCGAGTAATCCGGGAGGATATGACCGGAACCCAGGGGGCATGCGTCCTGGCCTGCTTCGGCAGGAAAACTTTCGGTATAGGGTAGGTTTCCGCGGGAGAATGTGACTAGTCCGTACCCCATCCGTGGATGGAAGAGGGGTTGTTCTAGAATAGGATTCTTTTGTCAAAGTTACGTGTTTGGCGCCAGAGTCATTCACCCTTGTCTATTTCGGTAGACATTGCCGAGGAAGTGTTTTGTTTGAAAGAGTAACGAGACAATCTTTGGGTAACCTGAAAGAGGTAAACCTCTCTCTTTAAAACAAATGTTTTGAAGGAAAAGAAGTAGAGGTAACCTTGAAATCGTACTTTATACCTGGGGGCATGCAAACCTTTCGGAGTGCAAGAAAGGGGCAACTATTTATTTTTTAAATTTTTAGGACCTCTAACCCTTTAAACTCGTAGGATTAGTCGTTTCCAAACTTGCATAAAGAAAGGATAAGGAGAAAAGCTTAGTGAGATGAAGCTCCATAAAAAATAGAATCTTGATGAGACACTCTTATCTTATGACTGGGTAATCGAGCAGTTTTAGCATAAAGTTCATGCTCGTTAAAAAATAAACGCAAGATCCGAGCAGTTTTAACGCAGTCTTCATGCTCGTTAAAAAATAAATATAAGCAGTGAGCAATGTTTCCTCCAGTGTTTAAGCTCATTTTTAACTAAAAAATGAACCTACCCCGGTAAATAACCACTGTGAATGTAATATTTATCAGCCATAAAAGGCTTGGTCGTGTTTGCACCTGCCACCTCCACTTTTCATTTGGCCGATCGTTCACCTCCATATGATTGTTTACCCATTTTGAGGAACAACTGCGAAGACTGATTTCACCTAGCCATCCTTGTGACACTGCCGTGATTGGAAAATTCCAACCTGTACCTGGAATCTGCTGCTAACCCTGTTTATCACTCGTTCCTCAAAAGACGAGTCTTCTTTAAGCTCTTTTCAACTGACTCATAAAATATGAAAAGATTGCCGAGTTTTGGCCTTCCAGCTTGTTAAAGTGACCGGAAGAGCTATCCCTCCTCTAGATTTTAATCTTTTTGGACCCGAGGGATTATTGCACAAAAAGGTCGAGCGCTTGTTTTATTCGGCTCGTTAAAATTATCGAAAACTGATCCCTTCTGTATTGTTTTATACTTTTTCGGACTTAAGGGATTAGATGACGAAAAAGGAATTTTGGAGTTGACTTTATGTACCTTTTCAGACTCTCTAAAAATGAAAAGGACCGAGTTATCCTTGTCGTTAGACTCGTTAAAATTATTAAATAGCGACAAACTTGTCTTTAGACGAGAACGAGTTTCACTATCGCTAGGCTCGTTAAAACATAGCGATGGGCTTGCCCGAAGGGCAGGTTATAAAACAAGCATATGTTATCCTCCTCAAGCTTGACAAAAATAAAGAGGTACTGGTCAGCAATGACTGGGGAAAAATTGGGAGAAAACTAAAGAAAGATTTGATGGTAGCAGGTCGCTCTTGAACATGACACTTTTCCTCCGTACCACAATCGGGTTGGGTTGTCTCATTCACCGGTCACATCACCATGGTCTCGCCATACCATCCATATTTGGGGTAATGCTACCGATCCATCGCATCAGTGTCGCCATATGTTCAAGAGAAGTCGTTCAGAAAGAGTCAACCGGGTCCCATCCACTGCCATACATTATCCTTCATCCATTCATGACCGCCACCCTGAATCATATGTCACAGACCGTTTTCACCTCCATTAAAATCATTAGCTCCGTTCCGTGTCACTGATGTGGGATTCATCAAGGCCCTCCTTTGACGGATCGCTTCTTGTCGACATCAGCTCATTATCCAAGAAGTTGATCTAGGAACAACCCCTTTAGTACTTTGAAGCTTGCATGCCTCAATGGCAAGTTTCTCACTTCCAGCGACAGGTATACATCAATGACCTTCGACCAGAAGATTTTGCGTGGTGTTCGACGCCAAGTCCTTTATTCACACCACGTGAATTGTACTGCAGTACCTTGAGGGTCATTATCATTATCGGTGATTCCTCTCGCGCTTGTTAACGGTTTACATCATTGACCGGTAATCAAGCGATGTCTTTCCATGTTCGACTTCAGCGCAATTCTCACATGGATTGACTTGTACTTAGAGTGAAGATCGAACGAGTTTGAAGACCCCGGATCTAGTTTCATCCATCCGGGCTGCGATATATATTCAGGAAAGATAAAAACATTTGAGATGTACATCATTGCAGCAGATGATCATCCTACTCAAAGGATGATAATTTCGCCAAAATTATCAGTCTACCATCAGACAATCGTCTGTTCTATGTACAAAAATGAATTTATAAAGCTGAGCATGGGAATGCCCGCCTCAGCTAGATCATGAAAGCAGTATGAATCATAATGTATTGTATTGTATCTTATTACAGGTCTCCTCCCAGCAGATGGATGAACTTCGGACCCTCCTGGATAAAGCATTTCACCCGATAAACGGCCTCATACTTTAGGGGGCAACTGTTATAGACATTTTTGTGCCTTACAGCATTGAGCATGAAATGTCCATAATCTAAGGGATCCAAAGTCCCTAAACATGTTGTTCCTACCCCTAGAGGAACAAGGCTAACTAACCACGGCAATTCACAGAAGTTCTCCACCTGAAACCACTCAAAAACAAGCCAATTCTGGATCATGTCAACTGCTCCACTGAGCATCTGCGCTGAATGTCAACTGTTCCACTGTCTACCTGCGTTGAATGTCAACTCCAACAAAGGCTACCTGCGCTGAGCAAGTTTGGACAAGTGGCAGGCTCATTCCTCAATGTGTCAATGCCCAGGAAGCTTCCAAAATGACACTTGTATCAGGGAATTCGACTGGTGATGAGTAAGAGGTTCCAAATCTCCAAGTGGAAGCAAGAACCTCCAAGTGGACTCAAGAACTGACAGAGGGAGAGGACACTAGTCAGATCTCAAGCTGACTCATCCTCTCTCCAAAATAACTATATATAGATCTCTCCTCCATGAGATCTAAGAGGCTGGAATTTGGTTATTGCAAAGAATTGCTGTTGGTTTGAGACTGGAAACATTGGGTGCTTAATGCTTTGAAGGGAGCTGAAGAAGGAATTCCATTCTGCTGGGAAGGAGATGCTGGATTGGAGCCCTCTGGGTTGTATCTCTTCCTGAACCTTGTTATCAATCAATAAATCTATCTTGGTTTTCTCCTATATACTGGTGTATTTATATGATTGCATTAGTGTATTTGATTTACTTCTAATCCTGAATCATTTATGAATATGAATATATGCCTTTGTGTTGTGTTCTTCTCTTGTCGCAAGTAGCTGTTCTCTTGTCACAGGTAGCTGTTCTCTTGTGATCTCGTGGGAATCAAGTAGCTGTTCTCTTGAGCAAGCGAGGAGGCAAGTAGCTGTGAACACCCAAAGAGAAGAGGATCTAGATCGAGGGACAAACGGAAGACAACGGTAAGTCTATCGATCTCCCCCCTTTCGTATTTCATAAAGGAAGAAACCAAAATAGCTGTATTCGTTTGTTGCTAAGGTACTGTCACACCTTAGGTGGATAGGATCGTCCTGCATAGGCATTTTTCCCCACAACAGAAGGCATCCTTGAAAACTTAAAAATATAGTGAAGTTGAAACCAAGACCATCCTAAACCCCTCAAGAAATTTGAAGTGGGGAACTGGCTTTGCCTATTACACTAGGCTTCCTTATAATCATTGTTCAAACTTTAAGAAACACATAATTTATGTATCTAGCCATCCCATAATGTTTTCTAACAAGGTTGAGCATTTCCTGTGAATGGGGTAGGCCAAGGCTTTTACAGTTAGCATAAGCAATGTGGTAAGTAGAAGTTAACTCTACTTGATATACATAAAGAGTCTAATATCTTATTTATTGGACATGTTTATGGAAAAGCACATGAAGGCCTCAACAAATACAATTTCGACAATTTTAGCAATAGGTGGACCAAAGCCAAGATCCTTCAAGATGGGTATGATGAAAGACCACTCAACGAAATCATAGACTTTTCAAATTGATTTTAATGAAAATTTCATCTAGGTGAGAGGATTGATCCCATTTCATATGCCTTCCCAAACTAGATGGACATTGTTTTGGATAAAGTAATATCTAATAAACTAATATGCTTAGATTTCATGATTTTATGTAAGACCACTTGATATACAATGCAATGGCTTAGGCCTGGGTTTTATAAGAGGCAAGGTGATAGTCACCAACTTATTTTATCTCAAGGTTCTTAATATTAGGGATGAATTTGATAATATCTTGATTAGTATAATACCTTAAGGTATTCTTCTTATTTTTCTCGTTGTACTCCTCTTGGTTTAGGCCAAATAAACACTCATGTGTTTTTGTAAAAATCACATAGGAGCCCATAAAATCCCATGGCCTTATCAACTATTATTTCATGGATGGATATTTTAAGCTCATCTAGAGCCAATGATTGATAAAAAACTCTCTTATTTTCCTTAGACGACATAGTTAGGACCAGGTATAAAAATTTATGCATATTTGTCTCACATTCTTTAGTTTGTCTCTAAGATTTAAAGACAAAACTATAGTAATTGACAAATTTACTTTTAATTTCCTAGTAGTTATTGATTCACACTAACCTCATTTTAGTATAAACATGTATTTCCATTTCCTCGGTGACAAAGGCTTTAGGGAATTCCCTAGTCAAACAATTTCTTGTTCTCAACTAGTGCAAATGGACTCTAATCTAATCACTTTAGCACATTTGACCTCGTTAACTATGAGAACCTAACACAACTTAGTTGAACATGCCTACTTCCCAACATCATAGGGTTTAGTTTAATGTACATGAGAGGCATACTCTAGCTCTTTTATGACTACCTTAGCCATCTAGTGCCCATAGCCCCTAAGAAAGGTCTTTGTATGGGAAATGGATTTCTCCCACAAGATAATCCAAATTTCAACCCACTTTAGAATAGGGTTGGTTCCCAAACTTTAGTAAAACATTCGAAGAAACTATGGTTTTGGAGATGTGAATTATTCGAGATAAACTTGACTCTATCATTCTTACTTTCTCTACCCACCATAAAACAATGAACCACATAAGTTATTAGTTTGAGGTCATACTAGTTGTAAATTGAATAGGTTTTCCTTCAACATTGTTAGAACATAATAAAACATTCTCATATAGTATGACTCTATTAAACCTCTTTATAACACCACCATCATAATAAGAAAAAAAAATCCACTCATAAGGGATGGCTCTATCAAGCCTCTTCCTAATTCTTTTTGACCCTCTTTGAAAATCATTTCCATCTGAGCTACAACTCTATAATGGTGCCAAAGTTCATAACCCCCTAGCTTGGCTTTAAAAGAATACTGATACTCTTTCTCTCCATGTGGTATTTCATCAATATACCGCCTTCCTTGTATTCTAGGTCACAAGCCATTTTAAATCCTCATCAAACTAGAAAATGGGGTTATGGAAATTTATCATCCGTCCATCTCTAAAATAATCCTCTCTCGTCCACATAATTAGAGGCATAAATGTTGAAAATCCCTAATATTGGCCCATCCAAATTTAGTAAAATCTAAATTATTTATGTGAGTTTTATCCCTTGGCCGTTGACAATAGAAGCATAATGACAGGTTATTAAGGTGGCAACGCCTCCCTTGCACTCCTCATGATTAGAATGATATACAAAATTAATCCAAATCACTCTATTGATAACCCTTAGCAAAAAACTAGTGGATATAGCCTTAGAAGACCATAAAATATTAAGCTTAGTAAGAAAAGTTTAAATCCATCAGAATGCATTTTTTTTTGTCAGGATCCATTCAACCATGAGCATTCAATGAAGCAAATTTTATTAATAACTAGAAAGGATAACCTTCATCTCCTCCTCCTCATCAAGGCCATTCAAAACTCAAGAAGAGTTTGTTCTTTTGGGCATTCTCTTAGCTATGAAGTAGCGATCCAAAGTGATTGGTTGTGGCCTCTTCATATGACCATTAATTATTTCTTCCATCAAGGGAATGAGAATAACTGTGTATATTAAGCCTTAAAAATTCAACCTCATGCAAAAGGCACCATAGTAGCGAAAACCACTAATTTATTTACAAGGGGGTTGAGGTCTATTAGAACTACACAACACTATGGCTTTATTAATTAGAGTTGTTGGAACATCATTTATCTCATTGGAATGTTTATTCTTGTAAACCACTTGGGTCTACTTGCCATCGTTATCGTTATTGAAATGAGAAGCATTTTATACTTGGATAACATAAGATATAGGTGGTTCATAGAGTTTGGGACAAGTCAATATCAAATAGACACAAATTTAGTTGTCTAAAATTTGGCAGGAAAAGAAATTATTTAGTAAATTGATGCAACTAAGACTCTACTTACAGTCTTCTCCACAATGTCAATAAGCACAAACTCCCTTAAGTCTCTAGATGAGTTGTCTTATATGCTTACCCTTGTCTGGAAACTACAATTAAAGAACTATGAAGATCCATGGTACATAAACTCACTCACTAGAACTAATATGCATTACAAAAAGGCCACAATTGTAAAAGAGGGATAAACAGCTCTACCCAAACTAAGAAAGAGAGATGAGATATTTGCTCAACTACAAAACCCTTATCTCAACGAGAGAACACATATCTATATATTCTTAAGGAATGTAAGTAATGACCGCACAAACATGATTATTTTTAATAAAATAAAATCCATTGATCAAGCTTCTATTATGAACATAATGGTGTCCATGTGGCTCCCAAACCTCCTTAATCTTACTCCTAGTAATAGACTTAAGGGGGGGATTAACCCACAAATATCTTAGAAGGGCTTCTTCTTAAAATTTAACACATGTTTGATCATATACGATAATATACAATTCAATCGAAGATTCCTTCGTATTAGTATTACCTTGTAATAGACTTGGACATGATTTTCTCAATGCCTTTCAACAATCCGTCATTATTTGATACACTGGGTTTTTTTACAAACACTTACACCAGAAAAAACATGATATATACATAAGGAAGTGGGGAGGCCATTTATGGCTCCCTATTATGCTTATGTGAAAGCTTGCAATTGGTTGGGTCCAATTGAGGTTAAGTTTAATGAGAAGGATAGGGAATAGACGTGTGATAGAGAATGAAGCACATGAAACCAACTCAAACCCTTAAAACCCTATAATAGCCCACGTGACCTCTTCATTGGGCTCAAATTGAATAGATTTAAGCTTATGAAGTTGTTTCGTTTCGTTTGAATATGATGCTTATCTAAATGCAACCTTACTATAATTTTGATTTAGAATGTTATGGATTTTGGTAATATCTTAGCAATATTATGGATAAGAGGCGTAGTTTTTCTTATTATGTTGAGCATAATATGTAGAAGGAAAATGTAGAGTAGAATCCCATAGTAAGTAAGACATTAAAATCCATGAAAATGACAAAAGGAGAATTCCAAATAAATGCATGAGTGGCCATGTTGAATGATGTTTAAATACTCGTCCACTAATTCTTTTGATAACAAATGTGAAGAACATGAAATAAGGTTATATTTATTGCTTTACCTTTTCCATTTATCTATAGAGGAAAGGGGGCTAAAAACTGAAGTTGATAACCACATCTTCTACAGCGATTCCAAAAAGTCGTAGTTTATCTGTTCTTCGTTTTGGAGGGTTTCCTGACATATTTTCGAGTCTAATTTTCTCAAAATTCGGTAGGGATTTCCTGGAATCACAAGTTTGAGTTGTAAACTCTCCACAATCTAAGTGCCCCAAGAGTTTTACAAAGTGTTGAATCCATATATGCAGTCAAAAACACATTTTAAACAACAAAAATAAGATTTGTCAAAAAATAATTCATCAGATTCCGACCAAAAACTCCAAAAGATAGCACGTTTACAAACTAGAATCCTAATATGATATAATAATCTGGTACAAACTAAAATTTGATTTTATATACTAGAAAAATAACAATCAGTAATTTCAAAAGCATCAACTAATTTTATAAAAAAAAAAATAACTTTCTTATAAAATTTGTAGACCACCCCCAAAATATACAATGTTATCATTGGGTAGTATGACAACTACAATTAAGTCCATGGAAATGGATCCTCGTGACCTAAAAGGCTTTACCAAAACTTGATAAGACCATTTGATTTCATGTATCAACTAAAAAAGAAAATTGAACTTGTTCCTTCGTAAAAAGCTAATAGAATATATCTAAAGACGTTGCAAAGTTTATTGCATACCATAATCCCCACCTTAAGTAGAGACATGTGCTCCATCCATTAAAACAATTATTAATGAAGTCGTGGAACAAAAAGTTATTTTGACCTATAAATTACCGCAACGAACCTTAGGTAGAGACATGCGTTCGCTCCATTAATAATTGTTTTAATGTACTCGTGGAATAAAAAGTTATTTTGGCCTGTAAATTACTCCAACCCTATCAATTAAATTGTTGATAAACGCTGTTAAGCTTATAATTATGATAAGTATTATAACACTTTATGATACACATCAAGTTGTTAAAATTAATAAATCATAAAAATTAACTAAATTATAATTTTATTTTAAATTAATATCATTATTATTAATTATAAAAATAATTAATATATAAGTTAAACATATATACATTTAAAAAAACATGTAACAAGATTTTTAACCATTAAAATTTATCTTCATTTTACCATGGAGATTCACCCCCACTTTAAATAAGCTTTGTTACAATACCATGGGCCAATGCCATGACTTATCAATACCACATGCCCAAAAATTCATAAATAATTTCATATGGCACTTGTTCATAAGACAATTTTTTTAATTAATCAATTTAATTAAAAAAAAGAAGGACATAACTACTTTGGAGATAAGTCTTAACCTTTGATTTGTGAATACCACTAAAAATATTGTAGAATAATCTGTGAAGGTTAAATCCCTACTATCCACCTAATATTTATTATATAGATATGTGTGTCTATTTTAGAATAGGGTTTTTAGAATTTTAGTTATGCTGGATAGACATGTCTTTTTAGAATTTTAATTACGCTAATAGACATGTTTTTTGGAATATTGCGTCCACATTGTTATTTTTTTTGCTAGGTTATGTGAGTCCTGAGATGATTGGCATGCCTAACTTGTGGCTTGAGTAGCCACAACCCAGGGGCATCTAAGTTGTCAAAATTATTCAGAGATCACATTCAGCTTGGGCCACACCAACCCTTAACATGGCTAGATTTTTTGCCCGTGGAGTTTCTAACTAGTGACCTTTACACCACAGAGTGCCTTAACAAAACACCATGTCATCATTTGCTCTGGGTTGTGTGGGCTAGGGCTTACAAAATTTTAATTTAGTTATTAGGTGGATGGTAGGATTTAAACTCTATGGAATATTTTTAGTATTATACACAAATCAAAGATTGACATTTATCTCCAAAGTAGTTATTCTCTTGTGCTCTTTTAATTAAATTGATTAATTTAAGAAAATGCCATATGAATAAGGGTCATATGAAATGTGTATAGTCATGTGGTATTGATAAGCCATGGTATTGTAACAAAGTAAAAATCTCCACAATAAAATGGAGGTAAATATCCATCCTTAGGAATGGTGTTCCATGTTTTTTCAGATGTATATATGTTTAACTTATATATTGATTTTTTTTATAATTATTAATAATAATTTAAAATAAAGTTATAATTGCATGGAGAGACATCCAACTCAATATGGAAGAGATGTTGTAATGTTTTGTTTGTCCTATTATCTAAGCATTTTGACTCGGTAAAAAAAATTGAGGTAAACTAGTAAATTTATGGTTAGTGGTTTTTGGAATATATATACACACACTACCATCCTAATCCATCTTCTCTGAATCTAACAAGGGATGGGAGGGATCATTTCTTTGTGTGAAAAGAGATTTGATCCCTCTTGGCTCTTGGTAGATGGGATGAATCTAGGCTTGTTTAATTAGTTTTATGATTTTGTTTTAATTTTACGAAGTAAGCACTTTGATTTATGGATTGATGCTTATTAGTATTTTTCAGCCATTTAATTTATATTGGTGCACTAGTTTAATTATTAGGTGGATGGTAGGGATTTAACCTGCATGGAGTGTTCTAGAATATTGGTAGTAGTACACAAAAATCAATGGTTGAGATTGTGCCCAAAGGCCTTCTCTAACCCAATAGGGAACAAATGTTGTACTATTATGTGAACATTTTGAATTGATTAAATTAAAATTTAAAATTTAAAAATAAAATTAGAGAGGTTATTTAAAAGTGTGAAGACTCCTTTGTAATTTTCCTTTGGGCCATGAATGATATATATATATATATAGTAGATCCATCTTAAACTCCATATTTATCAAGCACCTAGAGGGATCAAATCTCTCAAGGTATATAGATTCATCTTAACTCCATATTTATCAAGCACCTAGAAGGATCAAATCTCTCGATGTGCAAACCTTTCCTCCATTTCTGCATAAAAAAATACGTTTTCACCTTTAGAGATTTGATCCTCTCGGGGATTGATAAATTGGAGTTAAAATGATAAGCCATGGTATTGGCCCATGGTATTGTAACAAATCTTATTTACATATTAAGAATCTGCATGGTAAAGTGAGGATAAATCTCAATGGTTCAAAATCTTGTTCCATGTTTTTTTAAATGTATAATAACAATTGTAAATAAAGTTATAATTTAGTTATTATTATTATTTAAGGAATGCGAGATGTATCATGAAGTAAGTATTTTGATGCTTATTATGGATTGAAATTATAAAAGCCCTATTCCAAAATAGATGCCCCTATCGCCATAATTAAATATCTCACATTGTATAATCCAAAAGAGTTTCATAATCAACATTCATAAGTTGTCTACGTGTCACAAAAATGGGTATAAAATCTAAATTAGTCAAATAATGTTTTATCCAATATCATATATGTTTGAAACCTAACAAAATATGTATTGAATTATCTAACCACTTTGTTGGCGGTTGCTTTCTTTTACTTCAACATGGGACGAAATTGTTGCAAGCATAAACTCATTTGAGATGGTGACATTTTTGAATGTTAGGCCAAGCATTCAAGAATTGAAATAATTAGTCACCAAATATGTGCAAATGGTATCCTTGCCAAAAAAAGTGATGTTGGGACTAATTCAAAACTTGAGTAAAAGCTTAAAATATTGTTTTTTTAATAATCTTGGTAGGACTACATCTTCATCATGTCCAACTTCTCACCCCGATCAGGGGGATAGCACAAGATTTGAACCTAAGACTTCCGGTTTGGTGAGACTTCATTTCCATAGCCATTTCCAATTGAACTATCCCAAAAGGAGAAAAGCTTAAAATATTGTTTTTTTCCCTTGGAAAAAGTCGTAATTTCTATTAATGGTGAGAAATTACATTCTTTAGATGCCATTGACATATGCATATTAAGGCTGTTGCCTCACCATTCTGTTTGTCAAAACAACAAAATCAAATAATCTGGATTCTCCACGCAGGGAGATCATGTAGGTCTAAAAAATTTACTTTTACTTATCAGTTTTAGCCAACAAACAACAACAAAAAACACAAGTATTGAATTCTCCACACAGGGAGATCAAGAAGATCTAAAAATTGTACTGTCACATATCAGTTTTTGCAGAAAACTGTCAAAAATTGCCTCTATGGAGGGAGTTCTGTAGGACCATACGTTCTGAAATAAAAAACAACATAAAATAATGCTAGGAAAGACAAAAGTATAAACAGAGTGCTTATATCCCCTAAAGCATATGAAGATCTATGAACGGTCTATGATAATACTGATGGAAGGTTCCATCAATTTCTTCCTGAATTAACCAGTCCTCTTCCTGCCGGTGTGTTGCCTCCTTTGATAGGAAGTCTGCCCTTGAGTTGCGCTCCCTGAAAATGTGATGACAGACAAAGTTATCAAAGGATGATATAAGTCTATGAGCCTCATCCAATATGTGCCTTAATGAGAATGCAGTGCAATGAGATGTTATATTTAACTGGCTGCAAACAAGTTTGGAATCCCCAAACAGTTGGAGATGAGTGCAGTGCTTTTCAAGAGCGAAGTGGAGGAGATGTTTGGCGGTGGCTAGCTCAGCATAGTTGTTAGTGCCTCTTCCCAGGTTCATTTGGATTTTGATACAGTGGGATTCTCTCAAGAAGAGAATGGCTCCCCCCCCACAGCCCTCCTCTTGGGCTGATCCATCAAAGTAGGCCCAAGGTATAGATTTATCGATATGCTCCAGTTGTATGACCCTAGGGGGAGGCTGTGAGTCATCCTCAAGTATGGAATCAAAGTCTGCAAAATTATGGTTCTAATGGAGAACCAGTGGGGATCCCTGTGGTCAAATATGGCTCGGTTCCTAGCCGTCCAAAATGCCCAGCACATCAATAGTGGCAGGTTCCTATCCCTTCCCCTGTGTCCGCCAATTCAATTATGCCAGGCCTCATGTAAAGTTCTCCAACGCCAACCCTGAAGTGAGGGGTAATGTGCACAGATGATGTCCCATTGTTCAGAGATGATGGGACAAACCAGAAAAAGGTGCTTAGTACTTTCCTCATTGCTCTTGTAGAAGTGACACCAAAAAGGGCCATGGAAAGATCGCTTCATCAAGTTTTGACCTGTCGGGATTTTGTTGAAGAGGATGGACCACATGAGTAAGCGCGATCCAGGGGCCGCTTTTAGTTTCCAGAGGTCTTTCCACCAAGGCTCTATATGCTCAGATTTTGTAGCTTCCATGAGCTTCAGATACCCATCCTTAGGCGAGTATCTTCCATTTCTTACATGTGCCCATACAATTTCATCCTCTCCTTCTGATATCCGAATATGTGCTTGAGTGAGAGCCTCTGTAAAACCGTACCAGGCCTGATGCCAATGGGTTGGAAGGTGGATGTCCAGGGCCGATTTCCAGGCCTGCTGAAATAGTGTAGTATTTGTAGGGTCAACAATGTGACTAAGATGTTTATATCCTTCATCTGCTAGAAGACCAATCACCTCAGCTGGTAGCCTATGAGCATTCCCGCATCCAATTCAGGGGTCGACACCGATGCGAACTGCATTCCCCTCATGAATCCTCCATGTTAAGCCTTTGCGGATAAGGGGGAGGGAGTTTAACACCGCCTTCCAAATGATGGAGAAATTGATGCTGTTTCGATGGTCCAACCGGATCCAATCCATTAGAATTGAAGGGGAGATGTACTTGGCGTATGCGACCTTGGTCCAGAGACTTTGGGATGTGATTAACTGCCAACCCAATTTTGCTGCCAGTGCTTTGGCGAAGATGTCCAGTTTTTTAATGCCCCATCCCCCCCATTTCTTGGTTCTTGCAATAGTGTCCCATTTTACCCAGGCAAAGAGACTTCCCTATTTGTTACCTTTTCATAGAAATCTAATGCAGATGCTTTGTAGCATAGCAAGAATCCCCCTGGGGATCCATGCCAGAGTCATCCAATACACCGGGGTCACTTCCATAACAACTTTGATGAGGATAAGCCTACCAGCTCAAGAGAGGTATCTATTGAACCAAATGTTCAAGCGCTTTTCCACCTTAGAAATGAGCTAGGTCCAATCTGTGATTTTGTAGCCCTGGGGTTTCAACCTGAAGCCAAGGTATTTCAGCCCCTCCTCTAGAGAGTGTAAGGTGAATGGAAACCGGCAAAGAGCAAATTGCACTTCAAGCTGGGAGTAGCCAGCTGCTGTTAGAGTGGACTTGTGTACATTGATAACCATGCATGTTGCCTTCTGGAAGAGATCAAATACATTCTGTAGGTAAGTGGTGTCTCCAATACTACCATTCAAGAAGATGAGTACATCATCCACAAACAGTAAGTGGGTTAAGAAGTAGTTGTCCATGATCTTTATGCCCATTATTCTGCCCCTTCTGTGCTCAGCCCCTATAATTTTGCTTAGGCCTTCCATGATGAGGAGGAAAAGCAGGGGATATAGAGGACATCCCTACCTTAGGCCCCTCTTAGCCGAGAAGAAGGGAGTAGGAGCACCATTTAGAAGAACACTATATGAAACACTAGTAATATAGCTCATGGTCCATTTGATGTATATGTAAGGGAAACCCAAATGAGTAAGCAGAAATTGAATGTATAGCCAATCTGCCCTATCAAAAGCCTTAGATAAATCCACCTTCAGGATCATACCTTTTAGGTTCTTGATGTGCACCGAGTGAAGAAGTTCTTGTGTAGTTCCAATGGCTTCATGTATTTGACGATGTTGTAGGAAGGCAAATTGTTCTGGGGAGATATGTGTCGAGAGGATGGGCTTGAGCTTGTTTGCAATTATTTTGGCCATTATTTTATAAACGCAGTTGCACAGCAAGAGGGGTAGAAATCATTAAAGGATGAGGGCTTATCGGATTTGGGTATGAGTGTAATGAAAGTAGAATTGACAGCCGGAGACATCCTTCTAGAGATTCGGTAGTCCTCCACCACCCTAAGTAGGTCATGCCCCAGAATGTCGAAGAAAGCAAGGTAAAATTTTATGGACCAACCATCAGGGCCTGGACTCTTGTCCTTTTGGAAACCTTTGATGGTGGCTTCTAATTCCCCCATTGTTACCTCTTTGGAAAGCTCTTCCGCTTCCTCCAAATCAACAAACCGAGGGAAGAGTTCTGTTATGCGCATGATCTCCAGAATGTTGGCTTCTTTAGGGGCCGAATATATATTTTTGAAATGTGAGCTGGCTAAGGATGCCAACTCTCTGGAGGTTTTAACTACTTGTCCCTGATCATCCTGGAGTTCCCAAATGGTGTTAATAGTCTTTCGCCCATTAGCAAAACGATGGAAAAACTTTGTGTTTTCATCTCCTTCCTTTAGCCAGATCGCTCTGCTTCTGAGACGCCAGCTTTATTCTCTATCCTTAAGAATTTGGGATCCCTGTTTAATTAGGAGAGCGTTGTGCTCCTTTTGCTCCAGTGATGAAAAAGTGCCTTCAGATTGATCTTCAATAACTGAGATGGCCTGTTCAGCTTGTCTTAAGAAAATGTCATCCTCTTCCCTCTTCTTATGCGCCCATTCTCTAGATATGCCCTTTAGTTCCTTAAGATGGCTAACAAAGCCTTTTGTAGGATCTGCCTCCTCTAAGATCGGGTGGGATTGGCAGAATTCGGTGACCAGCTTGATATAGGAAGGGTCCCTTAGCCAGGTTGAATTGAATTTGAAGGGAGCTTTGAGCTTGAGGGAAATATCATCTAATTCCAGATATATAGTTCGATGGTCCAAGATTCCACCATTGCCCACCCATTTCCTGGAATGAGAATGTTGAGCATAGAAGGCCTCTTTAATAAGGAAACAGTCCAATCTCCTTGCCAGACTTTGGGCTCCTGTACAGTTATTTTTCCAAGTATGTTGGATCTTGGAAGCTGGGATGTCAATCTAGTGATGATCCTATAACATGTGCACAAAAACATCAGATAGTGGATCTATCAGAGCCATATGGCCCCAAGATTCCATAAAGCCCAAGGAGAAGTTCAGATCCCCACCAAGGATGACATTGTCTGCCTGAAAGAGAAAGTTTCTGAAAACCCCTCTCCAGAATGACTCCCTATTCTGACAGGGGCCATAGACATTTACAACCCTTATTTCAGTCTCCAAATCCTTGGAAAAGATATCAGCACCTACCAATCCTCCACCACCCCATATATTATAGTCCTATTCCTGAATCCTATAACAACTCCCCCAGATTGCCCAGAGACATCCAGTGCATGGAAATTCCAGTCCAGAAACCATGATTGCAGTAGGGGTATGATCATGTTAGCCATACATAGGGTTTCTTGCAATAAAATTACATCGACCATTTCAGATAGAAAAAGTCGTTTCAGGGCTAATTTTTTCTCAGGGCTAGCCAACCCTCTACAGTGGAAAGATAAAAGCTTCATGGAGGGGGAGGGGGGAGAGTATCCTTTGCTCTAAGTACCCTTTCAATGGTCTTCTATTTTCCTTGGACAACCTCTCCCCTAGCTTGTGCAATCGCCTTGTTAAGGTTGGAGGGTTTGCCCTGTGATGGTCTGGTAGGAACCAGGGGAGATTCCACATCTAAGCCGACTGCATCGGGCTCTCTCTCTTTAGTTTTGGATTGGGTGGACTACCTCGAGGCAGAGTTAACCGAGGGGGAGGGTGGTGGAAGGGAAGGGATCAACGAAGAGGAGAGGGAGTAGGTCATATAGGATTTTCCTGCCAGATGGGGTGGGGGGGGGGATTCGAGGGCCGGGGAAAGGGCCAGAGGGAAGGGGGGGGGAGACCAAACCCTGGAGGGGAAACTGAGAAGAGAGAGATAAAAGAGATGTAGAATTATGAGATGCACAGACATTAGAAAAAGAGACATGCCCGAAGTGAAGACGTCACCCTTTGCAGCCTTGGAGCGCGTAAGAGGTGGGGAGGGAGGCCAAATTGTGGATTTGCCTCGCTTCTTCTGAATTGGTGCTATAGGTGCTTCAACCGTATCTGAATTCTTGATCTGCTCCGCCGTTTGGGTCTCAGCTGTAGGAGGAGGAGGCTGTTCTACTGGCGGTGCCTGTTCCAGATCTTGAGAGGCCTGTTTGTGCTTCTTTAGAAGGGAGCATGCTTTGAAAAGATGGCCCACCTGATGACACCTTCTGTAGCGGTAGGGGATACCTTCATAATCCAGTGGCTGTTTGCGCGAGAAGGATCTCCATTGTATGGTGATGTATTCTTGAAGACCTCCTCTGGTATCCAGGTGTACAAGGATTCTTGCGTAGGCCATCATGCATGTGGTTAGATATGACTTGTCAAACTCCATGAAAGTGCTTGGGAATTCCTAATTTTTTGGAAGATGTCCTCGGACCAATATTGCAAAGGCGAGCCAAGAAGTCTAATCCAAACCGGGCCGACTCCAATTTTCTCAGTATTCGGGTCGAAGAGAGGTGTCCAACGCTTGAGGAGTACTGGAGCGTTCTCAAAATGCTAGAAGGATGAGAGGACCCAACTCGTATGGTCAGCCCTAGAAAAGTGTAAAGAAAACCATCCTCGAACGAAAGTTTGGAGAAAAGGGAAGTCTGCCAAGTACTGTCCCCAAATCTCCGTGGCCCATGTCTTCAGCTGGGCAGCTGAATAGCTTCTCCCTCTGATTCTTCCAACCAGAACTCTGTCAGCATAGTCCATCATGTCCCCCCACTGGATATCCTCTTCGAGCCAAAGTATAAATTCTGCAGCCCTAGATTTGAAGCACCTTTGTTTCTTTAAGGGATGGGAAGGCGGGATGCTAGGGTTTGCAGAAACCCTCGCCTCTTCCGGAGCTGCGGGGGAGGGGTTAATGTTTGGGGGAAAGTCGGGAATGGATTCAATAAGGGGGGACATAGGAGAAACAACCCGAGGGAAGGGATTGGGCGGAGGATGGGAGGAGGTCGACAGGCGGGGGGGCGTTAGATGGGGCTCCTGACAGAGGTACAGACGAGAGGCCCGACGCCACAGAGGATGGACCCACATTATCAACAGAAGGGTGAAAACAGTCTGAAAGAAACCCTAGGGTAGTCGATGACGACACGGAGAAAGGCGGCTAGGATGTGGGTTCTTCCGGCAAAATAGAGGCGGTATGAGCAGGACCAGAGGACTGTGAAAAATCTGCAAAATGGCCAGGGGGACCTTCGCTGTAATGTAACATACCTTTAGTAGTTGTGAACGTGGAATTCCAGATGGAGCCTTCCTTTAGAGGATCCTTCGAATAATCCACCTCGTCAATGTCCATATCGACAGCTACACAAGAAAATGGCTAACCACCTCGAAACTAGCTGGCCGACGGAAAACCGGCACCGACAGCAGTGGGAGCAGTAACAATCGAAAGTGAAATGCCCAGGGAGTAGGGTCCGATGCTTGAGCTTGGAGCAGGCTCGAAACCGTCGGGGGAGAGTGACCTAAGAGCAGACCCTCGTCAAAACGATGACCTAAACGATAAAACCCCCGCCCGTGAACATGCTTTGTGGTAAATGCAGCATAGGATAGGGTTCCGAGGAGCTGTCAGGGTAGCTGCAGGTCAGGTGCCTGACCGTTGCAGTACCCCATACCCAAAACGCCATCCCGTTCAAACCATTGTCATTCCATTTAGAGCCATTGCCGTTCCGTTCCTCTTAAAATATTGTTATATGTACTGCAATTCAATTTATTATGGTGGTAGGTAATATGATTTCTTTTGTAATTATAATTATTCCTACAACATATTATGAAGCTCTTGTCTCAATCTCAACTAGTCATTAGAAATTAGGGTGAGCTACAAATGAACTAGGACAAATAGTGTCATTCAATTGGGATTGAATTTCTATATAAATTCATATAATGAAAGAACTCTTTGAGGATGAAACTAAAGTGGGGGTAAGTCATTGTTTGAGCACCTTAATCTTGTATAGAGTTGCATACATTCTATGTTCATTCATATTCATAAATCCATAGTACTTACATGATCTTTTTCCAAATAATTATTTCTTCATTTTTTTCTTTGAATTGATGGGCCTAGTGGAGTATATCCAATACAACTTAAAATTACTTTTCCGAGTTTTTCTTTGAATATCATACAAGTAGAATAGCACAAGCTTGCCAAGATATGGCCAAAAACACCATTAATGATTTCTTGAAAAGTAATTGATTCATTTGTAAGCCCAATAGTCATCACTGACCATTCATAAAGCCCAAACATTTCTTGAAATAAATTTTCCAAGATTCTTAAAAGTTAGTGAGTGTATGATGATAACCAAATGAAAAGTCAAAGGGAAGAAATAAGCTCATTAAGGTTGGTGTAAACCATCTTTGATCCTGAAAAGTAGATAGTGGTTCTTCTTTTTTATCTTATTCAACATCTTATAGTTGGTGCATGTTTTTCTTTCCCACGTTCCTTCTTAAATATAATTAGTATTGAAAAAACACAAGAAGGAATTTTGGGTCAAGTATCACCTTATTCTACTAATTTCTTATATTTGTCTTTCTATTTGGGTGCCATCGATTATTGTAGTCTTGTATGTAGATAAATTGAGAAGAGAATGTCCTTGAATCAACTTGATGGAACATTATAACACCCATGTGGGCATATAGTAGAGATGATATTCAAGGAGTTTTTGAACCACGAAAAGTGTCATAAAATTGTATAAGTTAATTTGCTTGACAATTATTTTCACTAAAAGTTAAGATTTAAACCATGAGATGATGAGATGATGAGTTTGTTGTCCCTTAGTTGTTCCTCCTTACTCTCACTTGTAGTTTCAATGTTGGTGCATACTATGCAAAATCACCTTGCACCACTCTATCCCTTCAAGTTAGTCCTTGAGCTAGAGGTGGGGTACCCTCAATTTCCCTAAAGTTATTGTTCTAACCTTCACTCTAGAACAACTTTTTCCTTTGAAATATGTTTAAGACAAAATAAAAATGTGTTGATTTATGGTTTTTGGGGTTGAGCAAGAAGCCAAATAATAAGGGGATTTAATATGTTTTAGCCACAAGAATAACCTTTTGAACCATTAGCACATGATCTAGTTTTGGATGACAAATACTCAAAGAAAATGAGTCAATATATGTTGAGGAGGAGGCTAAACTACTTTCCTAACACATATTCATTATACCAAATACCAAATGGGTAAGCCAAGCATAAATACCTTAGTTTATTCAACAACATGTGAGACAAAAAAAATAGAAAGGGAACCAACATAAATTGCTTGAGATTTATTACTTCACCAGTGGCAATGTGCCTCAATCTTTACTAAATAAACACAATGGTTCATTTATAATATAATAGCTCCAAGGTTGGGAATTATAAAATCGTAGGCCTCAAACAAACATTCATTTATATAATAAGTGCACTGAGGGTTGCTATTATAAAATCACTAGTTTGGATCTCTATAAATCCCTTTATAATTTCCAATTCTCAAATAATGCTTAAGAGAAAAAAGTGATGAAAGAAGAGTAGGAGAAGAAGAATGTTATTTGTTAATATAAAAATAGTAATACCCTGGGTAGATTTTCAATTTTCGATGGCCTATTTCATTTACTTTTCCTTTTTTTTTGCTTTTGAGTTGAACTTCTAATGAGTCTCCTATGTAAGTGAGAAGAATGTCTCTTATGAACACAAAATTAGGTTTATAAAATGCACCTTCTCGCAACCAATGAGAGCCCTCCATTTCCCCACTATCTCTACTAATTAATCCCTTTTGTTTAGGGATTAATTTATTCTTTGGGGCAACCACTCTCTTAATCCCACAAATTATGGGTGCATGTTCAAGGTCTAATAAAAAATGAATGCTTACTACATTTGATTGCTTTCCCCTTCTAGTACTACTTCTTTCAATCTGGGGAGTGTTGAGCACACAACATACCCTAAAAATGTTCAATTTATGGCTACCACTTTTTCTTTCATTGCATTATTATTGTTATGTGGTTTCAGAAATTTTGTGTGAGCTTTTTTCCATAGTTTTGATAAGTCTCAGGGGTTTATAGAAGGTGTAAAATATCGATTTTGTTTCCAAGCATGGATGGATTGTATTAAGTTTTTTTTTAGCACTAATAAATATTTCAAAGGTCTAAGGTTTTCCAAGCATTAAGGAGGTTTTTGGAGGTCCACCAAATAGTGTAATGTAGTAAATTTGTCTTGAGCACTGATAAACCAAGTTTTTTTTTTTTTGTAAGCTTCGGTGGGACCCTCTCATTTTACAACTTTTTACAACATTTTACAACCTCGCAGGATTCGAACTTGGGTGGGGGGTGTGAAAGCCATCCGCCCCAGCCATTACATCATGCACATCATGTGCAAACCAAGTTTTTCTAAAGCACTAATAAGCTTTTTTTGGAATTCACAATTCCTTTCAAGCACCAATAACTTTTTAGTGGTCTATGAAAATATTTAATATGTTGAGATTTCTTGTTGAGTGACGATAAATAAATCATGTGTTCTTTTAAGCATCAATGACTTTTGGGGGTTCGTGAAAAGGCATCATAAGAATAGTTTTTAAATAAGTGCTTAAACCCAATTAGGGGTTTGCTAAAAAGTGTCATCAAGGTAGTGTTTCACAAAGCCTGGAAAGAATATCCTTAGAATTTCTTAGGAGAATATGCTACAAGGGTTTGCCAAAAAGTTCCAAAATTACATTTTTTGAAAAAATCTAATGCATCTTTTCATGGAATGTCAATAAGCAAAGCAAAGTGTGCCAAAAATGAGTTTTTTTTAAAAAGGTGTTGAAATAAATAAAAAAACAAGCTTTTTGTTGATCTCTATTGAACAAGCCTTGTTATTAATGTGAATTTGGTTAATCTAAGAAGAATAATAAAGATCTTGTTACTTTATACACCTATATCTAATCTCATATTCTTCAAATTCAAAATTGTATGTTTAGTTTATTCATTATGCTTTGTTTCTAAACTCGTAATGTTTATTGTTGTGAACATTCTGAATTGTTGTATAGCACAGTGTGTGAGCTGTGAAGAGAGTGTGATTTGTGTCTATTCTTCAATTTCTTATCTTTTTATCCTTAGTAAGTTGGTTTAACCCAATTTCATTAATTTTAGGTTTTTGTAGGTATCAATCTTCTTATGTTGTTATGTATGGGTTTTACTTGAAACGTTATAAAGGATTTCCAAGATAGCCATGAAAATTGCTATGCTATTTGATTCAAAGATAATTTGACTTTTGGATGGTCTCATTGCAAGAAGAACGCTGCCAAGAAGAACCCTATTTGAAAATCTCCCAAAGTGCCAAAAGGGAAAGGAAAGGAAAGGACATAGGAACAACATCATGCCCAATGCCAATGACGATTGCAAAACTAGTAGGATACTTAGCACTAGTAGTACACATTCTCTTCCAAAAGGAGCTTGTGTAATCTCTGGTTTATAAAGATACTATAGTCACTGAGAAATAACGTTCTCTTATCAAGGTGTAATGGATTGTTCTAGAAGTTCAAAAATGAGGAATTTCCATAGACCCTAAGATATACCACATTGCCCCTAAGAAATACTCAATTAATGATGAGAAGTGACATTGTGTGAGGATGTTTTTATCCACATAGGTTAATAAGTGCTACATATATCCAATAATAGAAGATTAAGATTGGATCATTATATTGTTTTTCATTTATATTGATGTTTTTAGGGTGGAAAAATTAGAGAAATCAACTTATAGGAGCAGTTTTAGTAGTGGGACCGAGTTTGGAGAATTGGGTTCAAAAGCTTTTAAGGCCAATTTGAGGTCTTCAATGAAGTTTTTTAGGGTAAAAAATTATCACTTAAGGTTGGCATCCCCTGCCACTATTCTACACTTGAAGACCTTTCTAATAGTGCAATAATCACATCAATTTGAGATCAAACACAAAATTTATGTCTCTTGACCCCCATAATTCAAGAGGATGCCACATTAGCCCCCATTACTCATGTAAAAGGTGCTAGACACGTGGAAGCTACGAAGAAGACTCTATAAGGGTCAAGTTGTAACTCATATTAATGGTTAAATGGGTCAACTTTAATCATTAGTTGACTATTGGGTTGTGTTATAATTGGGCCACTAAGAGGAAAAGGAGTTCCATTCTATTTAAGCACATTTTGTTTTGTAGTAGAGTAGATTAGCTAAGAGTGACTAGAAAGAGTGAAGAATAAAGGGGGTTTCATTCTATAGAAGCCAACGATACATAGGTCTCACTCCTTTGTATTTGCAATATTTCCATTTTAAGAAAGAGAAAGCATAACAATCTCACCTTGAAGCTATGTTTTCTCTTAAAAGTGTTTGTTGGGTCATATCTTGGTGTTATTGTGGTTTGTGAGTTTGATCTATTTTCTATTTTCCATGCTTTATATATTGCATGTATAAGCAGAAAACAATAATTTATTAAATCCAAAAATATAAGGAAATTAACCCTCATAGTGTAGATTTCAGATTTCAATATGCTTTTATTAGATCTCTCGTGATGAATTGTCTAGGAGAATATCCATGATAATTTATGGATCGGTTACTCAACAATGATTTTGTGGTAGGGTTTTATGACCAATATGACATTTAAAAAATCTAGCTAGCTGGTGGAAAGGAGATAATAAGTACTTCAATAAATTTGTTTGATGGCATAATGTTATAGGCATAAGAGAAACTTACATGTATATCATGGCTTTGTTATGTCAACTAAATGGGGAGAAGCATTGTTCTCGATTCACTGAGGCATGGGTTCCATTGTAATACATAGTGGCCACTACTAGGAAGTTTTTCAATTGGGCAACTATAATCTCAAGATAGTTTAGTACCAAGAGCAAGCTTGTAATGTTGAGTTAGGTGAAGTTCCTCCAATTTATATGGATTTTGAATTGTTGGATGTGATATGTGCCAAGTGTGTCTTTCTTGGTTTAAATCACAATTGGCACATTTCAGAGGCTTTTGTCCACATCTACTTTAATATCTTTGGGAAAACATGTACAAGAGTCCCTACTCCATGATTTGTGATTTCTTTTTGGCTCATTTATATTTCATAATTTTTGATATGAGTGTCTAATAATATCTAAGCATGTAAATAAATTTCTCTCATGCATTGGGAATTGGTACATTAATGAGATTTACATTTTTTAGGATATTTGGTGCCATTGCTCCACCCCATATTCCATCGAAATATGTTCTTGATAGGTTGGTTGTTGGAGAGATTTATCATCAAACCATTCTTCAAGGGTTAATGCATCCTTATTGAAGAATAAGAAGGTGGTTTTAATTCCTTAGGGATTTCAACTCATATATTACTTCGTTAAAGATATTAAGCAGACAAAACATGAAATTGTTAGCCACTTATAATACATGTTTGATACTGGTAGATTTATAAGGCACGATCCCAAGTGTTTGATGATCAAATATGCTAAAAAAATCCATTACCACTAGCCATACAATCATGAAAAGTATAAATTGGTTTACTGAAGATGTGTAGAATTGAGATGAAGTTTTGGAGAGGAAAAACAAATTTTGTCTCATTGTTTTTATATCTTTAAATTTAGATAGGTAGATGGAAGAAATTACCCAAGGGTTAGAAACTGAAAGGAAAGTTTAGGAGGCTACAAGACTAGAGGAAATCAGAATGAAGGAAGGGGAGAGATTAGTGCTATCTAGGAGGAACAAAATATAGCAATTCAAGAGCAAGAGCTTTGAACAATTGAAGAGTAATTACAAAAGAAGAACAAGGAAGATGTTTCTTAGGAAGTGCTGGAAAGATAGAAGATAATTGGAAAGGTTGAGAAAAGGGTATAGGATTTGGATAAACAACAAAATAAAGAGAGAGAGTAAAAGAGGAGGTAGGAAGAAGAACAAAAAATAATTTTACCGAGGATAGATGAAGAAGAAAAGGAAGAAAAATAACAAGAAGAGTTGTAGCAGTTAGTTGGAAAACAAGTAAAGTCTCAACCTATTGATCCTCCTCATAATATAATTGATCTAACTCAAGAACAGGAGGAGGTCATAATGCTCAATACTCAAGTGGAGAATGAACCTACTCCAAATATTGATGAATCATTCTAAGATCCTACCAAAACAAGGGCCAATGAAGAAACTAGAGGGCCTAAAGTAGCTCGAGAAATTGATCAAATGATGATGCTATACCTAAGGTAACTAGTGAAACTAAAGTGCCTACTAAAACATAGGAACATTATCAAAGTAAGAAACACACAAAAATTCCAACTTTTAAGCGAGATGAAGCATTAGAGAAGACCTAAGCTATCAGTAAGGATAAAGAGCTAGTGATAGAACATTTTCATACACCCAATAATTAAAAAAACACTGTGTCCTTGGGATATGAACCAATTCTTGAGCCCTTAGATAAGATTGTATATGTGCAATCTATTTGCTACAACCATCGAAGGCAATTTATTATGAAAAGAACATAGAGGAACCACAAGATTAATGTGTATAGTGTGTTAATATGAACTTCTAAAGAACCTTTATTTTACATCAAGAAGGCCAAAATAAGTGAATTTATTGTTTGCTAGAGTAACCATTTCACATGCTACCATTGATAAAGCTAGGGTAGAGGAAAGAGAAATAGAGCAAATGAGGCAGGAGCTAGCATCCCCCAAATATCAAGTGCATTACTGTAAAGAATCCCTAGAGGGTGTGTCTAATTTATCAATGATATTATAGAGGAATATGCTAGACATGAACATGTCAGAAAGACATTTTTGCAAAGGATAGTGGAGCTTCAAGTAGAAACATTACAACTATTTGTGGTACTTGAAGATATTTTGGAGGAGGGAAAAAAATTGCAAGATCAAATTTATTATATAAAATAAATTTAGAATGATAGAGTAGAATAATATCACAACGTCTAAGTATTATTAGATGAAAGTATAACAAGGATGCATGGAGAAATTCAATATTAGGTGATATTGGCCACCAATCCAAGGAACCAAATGGAGGAAGAATGATTTGCTTGCCTAAATTTTCAGGCTAAGCTTAATCAAGTTATAAGTGATCTTAATTTGCTAAGTTTTCATTCACTTGAAGGGTTTCAACAATTGGAAGAAGTGATGTCAGAATGTCAACAAATAACATATAAATATGAAGCTAAATTCAGGTGTGTATTTAATTTTCTAAGTTTTCATTCACTTGAAGGGTTTAAACAATTGGAAGAAGTGATGTCAGAATGTCAATAAATAACATATAAATATGAAGCTAAATTCAAGTGCGTATTTAATTTTCTAAGTTTTCATTCACTTGAAGGGTTTCAACAATTGGAAGAAGTGATGTCAAAATGTCAACAAATAACATATAAATATGAAGCTAAAGTCAGGTGTGTATCTTTGGTAGAATGTGGCCACTTGCATAAATATATAGTTCTTGACGTAAAAAAAACTGACAAATGGAGCTTTTAGTTCCTAAACTATAAAAGTACATCTAACACTTCAAGGAGAAAAAGGAAATCCTGAGTCTTCTTGTGGATCAACATGAATTCTTGTATACTCACTTACACAAGGAATTTTTTTGTATAGTGGGCAATCCATGATTGCGAGCATGCAACCAATGATTCACCCACTTCACATTGACCTCTAGTAGGGGTTCTCTAAATGGTTCTAGGGAGGCAAGTGTGGCAGGGTTTATCTACAACCCAAAGGGGAAAAGGGTCCACACTTATCAATAGATTCTTAGCACCATGACCAATAACAAATATAAATCCTATGATCTCCTACAAAGAATCTTTTAGCCTATAACATTCAAATAAAAAAAATCATTCTGTTAGAATACTCTCATCTAATCATCAAGAACATGTTCTATAAGACTAATCTAATTAAGTAATGTCTGCGTTCCATTTTGGAAAGGATAAAGCAACACTATTGTGACTTTGAAGTGGTGAATCGATATCATATTCTTTAAGAACATAATGCCATGGTGGATTCAAAATCCAATAATGCATCAAGGAGAAAAATAGGGACATTATTGATCAATTATCATGCTTATGATCATACAGTACCATGATTGATCAGGTGCTCACTGTTTAGCTCAAAAATCAAAGTTCTTAGTATCACTCAAAACCTGAATGATTGCGTCTATGTTGGCGATATGATCCCAATGCAACTCATTTCACTCAAAACCGAGCTCGTATGAAGAAGATATCACGTTCTGTCCACTTTGCCAAATAAGGAATTAAAAAAAAAGAAGGTACAGTCACTGCATAGTCAACAGTTTGTACTACTGGCGTGAAAGGTGACTGGGCAGGGTCAAATATGATCAACGACCAACCAGGTTTCGCCAAGTGCTACATTGTGGTTGGTCGGCAGGTTGTTGATTTGGTTCGATTTCATTGGATAAAGGTGTACCAATGAGGAGGGGACAAGTGGCAAGCCTGGAGGCCAGCACATGTCCATCCCTAAAGGTCGAAATATTCGGCGGGCAGTGGAAAAATAATGGGCAGGTCGCTAGAGTCGAACCTACAACCTCGCCCTCACTAACTCCACGTCTTACCATTACACCGCCACCATGAGTCTTAACCTTTAACGATCATATATTTTATTTAATGTGATATGTCTTGGCGGTTGGGGGAAGGAGGGAGATAGCCCCCTCCCATGTGATCATGCCATAGAACCAGAGGCTACGCAAACCATAACCACGACATTACCGCCACTATGTAACCACTACCATTAAACCGTCAGGCTAACGGTTTTCCATTAAATGCGTGGATCATGCGCTAACCACCAGTTAATGTTAATTAATCTCCGCTTATCACTAATTAATCCGTAGTTAAGATGGAGATAAGTTTGGTGGTAGCACCACTCTTCCTCCCCCCCCCCAAATTTCGGCGGTAACTCGACTTTTAGCGGAGTTAACTGGAGTTCCTCCAGTTTTAGTGGAGAATTCATAGGAGAAATAGATTTTTCCATAACTTTTGCAAAATTCGACCAATTTGGGATCAGGAAAAGGCATTCCTAGATGATTTTTCTTTTTTAAATTTCTTTACATAAAATCATAATTACATGTCATTATGAAGACCGAACCTAGTTACACATTTCAATCCTCCCTCTTAACTAGGGAGGTGTTCATAATGGTACTTTTCCATTCTCAATCTGAAGAATTTATCATAAGAAGAATAAGATTGGTAACCCATTTGTTTAGAATTATATCAACCAACATTGTTACGCAGCAAGACCTTGAATAAAAACTCTATCTCTCCACAAGATCTGAGCTCAATGATGGTGAGACCAATGATTTATAGACACTCTCATCATTGCCTCTCCCAGAACATACCCCACCCGGGTTCTCAGGGTGTGTTCCATCGGGACTATTCTTATCTTGGACTCCCCAGTCCTCAAAGAATATTGGTCCTCTATGACTACTCTTATCTTCAATGCCCTATCTCATCCTCAAAGAGTATCAGATGCCAAATGATTACCTAATCCTCCATACTGTCTTCCCAGGTGAAGACCATAATGATGTTTCTATCCCTCCTTCTCAATTTGGGAGAACATATCTATTCCAATAAAGGAATGTATTCATTCCTACAGAAGGAATGTACCTAACCTCCCTCTTGGCTCATGAATTACCAAGTTTCTTCCAAGTAAGAAACTTCTTTCCAGGCTCCCTCTTAATTAGGAACCTGCAACATCTCCTCAAGTGGAGATGATGGGACAACCAACTGCTTGTAGAACTCCTTTGTTCGATGTCATGAATTTATTTGTGACAAAGTCTTCATCTTTTGGGACTTATTCATAGGGCATAAACCATCCATCACTTTCATTCATGAGTGAGTCATGTCATCATTCCTCTCATCAGAAAGTGATCTATTAGTCTTCATCTGGAATTGCTTCATGTTATGCTACCTTCATCATGTTTTATTCTTTGGAAGGATCTTCTATCAAAAGATAGTTGATTTCTCTACTTATGATAATTGCTTGTGATAGAATTTTTACTTCTTTATTATGATATTCTCTTCTTGTGTTATTATTATGTTCTTTTCATCAAGACAATTACCAAATCATGAATACTTATGATAATTGCTTGTGATAGAATTTTTACTTCTTTATTATGATATTCTCTTCTTGTGTTATTATTATGTTCTTTTCATCAAGACAATTACCAAATCATGAATAATAAAGAGACAAGAGACACAACATATAGGCTTGTCAACTAGGGCCAAAACTTCTCACTCTTTGAGAGGAACACCCAAACAAAATTCTTCTTATATATCTTCAATTGATGGACACCAAGACCATGACAAAGACCCTTGACACTAGAGTCCTCCCAAGACCAAGTCACTAGCCTCCTCTCTAACACTTCTCTTCCTCTTCTCCTTCTTGGCTTCCTTCAGAATCTCGATCTCTTCTTGTAGGTCTGTAACCCTACCACAAAAAACCTAGATTATTTTCACTTCCTTAAATGGTCTCCTTAAGAGAGAGACTGATTGCACTTCTACTCGACTCCTTCTAGCGAGTTCTTATACCCAAATGAGATCACCTCAATGTAGCTGCAATAGTTCGACCTTCTCTTCACACCTTCAGATCTGCTACCTTCACACATGGGAAGAAAAATTAGCCCAAAACAGTCACAACTATCTTCACTATCCTTCCTTCTTGCTGTGTTGATATAGAGGCTTATTCTAGTATCTATTTCAAACTTCTTTTGTAGAATTGCTTCACCAAATTGCTTGTCTCCAAATGAAGACGAGCACTAGTATATATAGTCGTTTTTCCATAGCAGTTAGGCCGACATCATCTTCTAGGATTCTTCCTTCATTGTAGGCCGACTTGATGAGGGCTAGTGACAAGGTCTTGGAGGATGACTTTACATAGGCAAGTATGACTCTTTACAATGTGTAACATGTCTTCATTACATGACACTAACTCTATTAGACTTTTATGACTACATGATAATATCCCTAAGGGTTCTCAATGGGAGCCTCAACTAAAAATAAAATCTCTTGCTCATGAAGCCCATGGTGCAAGCATTACAATTTATTTTTCTTCTTTACATATCTTTACATAAAATCATAATTACATGTCATTATGAAGACCGAACCTAGTTACACTTTTCAAAAAATCATGATGTTTATTTTGTGTATGATGTATGTGTTTCCTTTGTTATTTTTATCTATGCATGTGTTCATTGTAAAGATTTAAAACTTATAAGATAGGCTTGATGAACATATCAACCTCAATTCCATAGTTGGGGAAATAAGTGGTTTAAAAGGCAATAAACAATTCCAAAGGCAGAAGGCACTGGTTTAGAAATTAGGAGTTATCATGAAGAAGCATAGTTCAAAAAAGGAAAAGAGGGCCTAGTTGCAAAGTCAAGCCCTTTTTGAAGATTGACTTTGAAATTCAAAAAATAAGTAAAATGATGCCCAATTTGAGAATCATAATACAAAGGTCGTAAAAAAATGGGACCTAAACAAAGGAAAATATTTCAAACATTTACAAAGGCTTAAACATATTGGAAAAAACTGAAAAACCTTAAGTATTGAAAACTTCAAAGATAAGGCTTGAATCTGAATGAAATTGACATGAAAATGAAAAAATAGACCAAAGACTAAAGGTAATGGATAAATTAGGGGTTGAATGCTCAATAAGGTTGAAGGTAAGTTGTTGAAGGATCAACAAGATTGACTGTAAGTTGAAGGGGTTGAAGTTAAGTAGTTGAAGGCTCAACAAGGTTGAAGGTAAGTTGAAGGGGTTAAAGGTAAATTGTTGAAGGCTCAACAAGGTGACAACATCAACTTCTTTTGTGGGATGACTCCTACTTATGAGCTGTTAAAAACTAGACTCTGCGATGATAAAACAAATGCCTTAGCTAAGAAGTCAATATTCAGGTTATGGAATCAAAACTTGTATTCTTCCCAAACTTTGATTTCTAGGACAACACCAAATCTTGTTGGAAACAATGTTGGGAAAAAAAGATGAATGTTGGAAATGTTCAAAATCAAATGCAAGGAATAAAGATGAGAAGAATGTTAAACCTACCCACCTAACCTAACCAACAAGTGTCCCCATTAGGTGACATATCACAACTAATAGACCCATGTATGCCTTTTGATAAGGCTATGAGACTTGTGTATGCATAGGGTCGATAGGATGGTGGATGTCAATGGGATTTGACAAGTAAAAGGATAAGGAAATACATCCATAAGAGGGGAAAGAATTACCTGAGGCACATGCAATAATAGAATACCATTGGGAAACTTTGAAGTCATAATAGAAATGAATGCTAGTATATGAAAATAGTGAACAAGTTACCCATCTCCAATATTTTATTCTTTGCTAATTTTGCGGAAAGTATCCTCCATACACTTGGGTTTTCGTGAAGAATAGCCTTTTCAATGCATTTGGGCTCAAAAGTAAGCACATAAACACATTGATTTGCCTTTGAAAGTGAAATATGCACTTCTCAATGGTTGCTCAATTATACAATCCTACTCTTCTAACCATCACCACTGTGATTAAATCCCAAGATTTGGATATTTAGGTGCTTGTAAAATTTGTGATACATTTCTAGCTTAATTTAAGGTAGCATCCATCTTTATTATCATAACTAACTTATTTTACCTTTCCATAGCTGTTGCTTAAAAAATATTCATGCTCAAAATGGATGTCCTTTGCATTTTCATTCTCGGGCAACCAAGTACATCTTCTCTTGGATGGAGTAATTGTTCCCCTCTCCATCACGTTTATATTTCTTGTGCTAGGAACCATTGCCTTCTTGGTTGGAAACATCTAAATCAACATTATAATATAAGAAACACTCAAATCAACATTATAATATAAGAAACACTCATCTATAGTAGTATCTTTTAAAAAGGAAAAGGTTCATTAAATAACTCATTAATTGCATTATATATATATATATATATATTATGTGTGGTTCATGAACCCCGAAAATCGGAGACTGCTACGTCCATGAAATATTTGTACTAGGAAAATCCACCTAACGTGATCAATTCCTATGGCCCAACCATGGATCCTGACCCCAAGAGTGTCGAGAGAATTGAACCGATGACCTCTCAATAGAAAAGGTACTTTAACGACGAGGAATCGACCAGTTGAGCTAACCCTAGGGGCTATTTATATATTACAAATCACCATCTCCTTTATTTTCTCCACCTTGTTGCTGATCACTCACACATGTAGATGAGGGCAACTCGTCATCAATTGTTTTTACATTTTCCTCTCATGTCACCCTTAAAAATCATGAGTAACCATCACATTTCTAGACTCAACCAACACATGCTTATTATTAACAGGAATCCCAAATGTTGATGAGATCTTCTGGAACATTGTGGTGTTTGATGTTTCGGGTGAACACTTCACCTATATCCAGGGACAAAAAGCTTAGATAGATGATACAAAGAGTGCCATACCAAGAATAAATAAACATAAAATATAACCATTAGGGAAGAAAAGATGAAATGAATGTTGATGATTTAATATCATTAATTAATTTAACTATTTATTAATAATATTTTTAGGGGAATGGAATGAGTAAAGTTATAATTAGGATAAATAAAATTAGAATAATTAAAATAATTTGGGAAATAGGTACGGGTTTAAGTTAAAAAATAATAAATGTTGGTCAACATGATTTTAATATCTAAGGGTTTAATATTATATTGAAATATTAATTCTTTAAAATATTATTGAAATAATATTATTTATTTAGAATAAATTAGAATTAAAGTATTAAATTTTAAGATAGTGTAAGTATCATAAGAACGATTGGAATTAGAACCAACCTAGATCCATGTTAACTCTGGATCCACGCCTAGAGGGATCAAATCTCTCTCTTGAGGTGCAAACCCTTTTTACCCTAAAAAGAGATGTGATCCCTCTCGACTCTTGGTAGATCCAAAGTTAAGACGAATCTAGGCTATTTTGATTATTTGCCTTTAAACATGCCACATTAGAGAAGAATACCATGGGAAAAAACCATAGGTTAAGAATACCGTGGGCTAGAGGATTTTATGTTTTTTATGTTATATATATATATATATTATTTTTTTTTTAACTTAATTTAGTTTTTTTTACTAAGTC
Source organism: Pinus tabuliformis (assembly GCA_031772625.1). Classification (NCBI taxonomy): domain Eukaryota; kingdom Viridiplantae; phylum Streptophyta; class Pinopsida; order Pinales; family Pinaceae; genus Pinus; species Pinus tabuliformis. The sequence continues at coordinate 707,266,242 of CM062804.1, forward strand.
AAAATGTTCAACATTACAAAATCTCCCCCATATTGGCCTGGAGAGCATCTCTCGCGAAATAAGTTGGAATAAAACTAGAACCAACCTAGATCCATCTTAACTCTGGATTTGCCAAGCACCGAGAGGGATAAATTCTCTTGAAGTGAAACCTCTTTAGAGTGAAAAGGGATTTGATCCTTATCGGTACTTGGTAGATCCGAAGTTAATATGGATATAGGCTAGTTTAGTTATTAGCCTTTAAATAGGCTACATTAGAGAAGAATACCATGGGAAAAACCATTTTATTTTAATTTTAGTTTATTTTATTTTGACCTAGTGAAAAAGTCAAACATTACAACATCTCTACCATACGAGGTAGGAGAGAGCCCCTTGGCGCAATAAAAGAAATGTTAACCTAAAAAGAGAATGAAAACATAATTAAAATTAAAGGTTTTTGAAAAAAAAATTATTAGTAAAAGAGATGGGTAAAGGGGGAAAGAAAGGAAAGAGTGGATTAGATTAGAATATATTAAGAAATGAGATACGATGAAGAATTTTGATAGGAAGAATAAGAAAAGGGGAGAAGGGTTGGGAGGGGGGAGTAGATTAGATTAATTAGATTAAATTAGAATTAAAATATAAAATCTTTAAACTAGAGGTAATATTATTATTAGAATACATACCATCACTGAATCGTTAAATTTGCCATCGTGGAACACTCCCACAATACCAAGCATTTAATTTGTTTTGATAAAAACAAAATACTGATCTTTGCCCCTTTCCACTCAAACAATATCTTTAAGGAAGGAGGGGGTCCTTAGAGCAGGGCACACCCCAAGAGGTGTCCCCCCATGAAGTGCCTCTCATTTAATTGTAGAGGACTGGCTAGTTCCTCCAAGAAACTAGCCTTGAAGAGGCTCATCGAATCAGAGCCCTGTGATATTATCATGCTTCAAGAAACGCTCTGTTCAGCTGATCAATGTTCCCTTATTCTGTTGTCTCTGGTCCCTGGATGGATTATCTCTGCTAATGATGCCATTGGTCGATCTGGGGGAATAGCCATTGGCATAAACCCCCGAACCATTAAAGTTTCTGCTAGCTGGTGGGGGGCTGGCTTTATTGGAGTGGACATCTTCTCGGCCGACCTTGGCTTGGACCTTAGAATTGTCAATATCTATGCTCCGTGTTCCCAGCGAGAAGCTTTCTGGCAGAACCTTCTTCATCTCCCCATGTTGAGAGAAGATCATATCATATTGGGAGGTGACCTAAACTTCTCGTTAGGCTTCAGGGAATCATGGGGTTTGGATGGCCATATTGACCCCATCACAGATTTCATGTTCAACCTGCTTGAGCAATCTAACTATATAGATGTCCCAATGCAGCGTCCCCTCCCCACCTGGAGGAATAGAAGAATAGGGGAAGCTGCTCTGGCTCGTAGACTTGACAGATTCCTTCTTAAAGGGTCTCTCATCCAGCGTGTCCATCTGTATCGTCAATGGGTTGGATCGGGGGGGCAATCGGACCACAACCCCATTTATCTTGAGATTCAGGGGCCTACTAAGAAGCCCAAAGCTCCTTTCAAATTCAATCATACCTGGCTGAAGGATCCCTCGTATATCAAGCTGGTGCAGGATTACTGGACAGCCCACCCCATCAATGATAATGAATCTTTTGCTAGGAGTTTCTGCAGAAATCTTGCAGAGCTAAAGCATCTCTCCATCCTGTGGGCCAAGGAAAAGCTCGAAAGGGAAAATTCGCAGCTTACCCAAATAGAAGCCGATATCTGTAACCTTACAGACGATCGGGGTTTGGGTTTCACCTCATTGGCTGAAAAGAGCAAACTTATTAACCTGGAAGGTCAAAAAGCCAGGATCCTCAAAGAGAGGGAGGAGTCTATTCGGCTGAGAAGCAGAGCTCTATGGATTCAAGCGGGGGATGATAACACAAAGTTTTTCCATAGCTATGCTAAGAGCAGGAAGGTGTCTAATACTATATGGAAACTTCCCTTCCCAAATGGTGAGTCTGCAGACAACTTTCAAAAGCTTGCACACCTCGGCACCACCCACTTCAGGAATTTATACAAGAGTCCAAGGGAAGTCGGACTCCTGGACATCATCCATGTAGCTAACCACTTCCCTAGATTTGTGGAGGATGATGAAGTGGCGGATCTCACTGGGCCTGTAACAGCTGATGAACTTGAAGGGGTTATGAAGTGGTTCAAGAAAGACAAAAGTCCCGGCCCAGATGGATGGACAATTGAATTCTATCTTGCTTTCTATGAGGTGCTGGGACAGGATCTGCTGAGGGTGGTGGAGGAGAGTCGTACATCTGGATCTATTTATCATGCTATTAACTCCACATTCATCGCCCTCATCCCCAAATTTGATTCTCCTGAATCCTTTGATGATTACCGACCCATATCGCTTTGCAACTGCTTGTATAAAATCATCTCCAAGACCATAGCAAATCGACTCAGACCTATCCTCTCCAGGGCTATTGCTCCCCAGCAATTTGCGTTCCTAGACTCTCGTCAGATACATGAGGCCATTGGACTCGCCCAAGAGGCCCTTCATTCCATTTGGTCCAAAAATCTGAAAGCCATCCTTCTCAAAATTGACCTCTCCAAAGCTTTCGATCGGGTCAGTTGGCTCTATCTTAAGATGATTCTGATCCATCTGGGGTTTCCACACTCCTATATTACATGGATTATGGCTTGTATCACTTCTCCCTCGTTCAGTGTTCTCATCAATGGCTCAGCATCCTCTTTTTTTCACTCTGAGAGAGGTCTGCGACAGGGATGCCCACTATCACCACTACTATTTCTCTTAGTTATGGAAGGACTCAGTCGTCTCATGGAAGCTGCAAAGAGGAATGGGGATATTGGTGGGCTTGGGATATCAGATTTGTGCTATCTTACACATCTACTATTTGTAGATGATGTTCTTATTCTTCTTGATGGAAGTGTCAGAGACTCCCGGAACTTCTTGAAAATCTTGCAAAGATTTTCTGCGGCCACAGGTATGATGCCTAACCAATCGAAATCCACCATCACATGTGCTCGCACCTCGGTCCAAGAGACCAGGATTGCACTACAGGCTTTTCCCTTCTTGGTGCACTCTTTGGATAGAGGTCTAAAATACCTCGGTTTCAATCTGAAACCCTCATGCCAAAGGATTGCTGATTGGGCCTGGTTGATTGCCAAACTTGAAAAGAGGCTACTGGGTTGGAGCCACAGATATCTATCTAGAGCTGGCAGACTGGTGCTCATAAAATCAGTGCTAGAAGCTACCCCAGTCTTCTGGATGGCACTAGCATGGATTCCTAGGACTATCCTGGGGAGGATACAGCAGCTTTGTAACCGTTATCTTTGGAATGGGAATCAGGAGAAACGTACATTTGCTTGGATCAGCTGGAAGAAAATATCATTACCTAAGAAGTGGGGTGGATGGGGCCTCAAGGAGCTCCCTGACTTCGCTAAAGCACTTGCTGCCAAGATGGGATGGATCTTGCTCACTAGACAAAATCTGTGGACTCATGTCACATACCACAAATACATCTGGCCTCAAAATATGATGGACTGGGCACGTCTTCCATCCTGGTCTTCGAAGGGGGGCTCATCTGTATGGAAGGCCTTGATTGACTCCCTCCCTCTCATTCGGGACAACTTGGCATGGCGAATCAATGATGGAATGACAGGCAGGATTGGCCTGGACCCTTGGAGCAACAGTGGAGGCAGACATATATTAAACCAGGAGATTATAGATTATTTACAAGGCCGGGGGATACTACATTTTGCACAGATCGCTGATCCACTTCACACTGATATTTTTTCACAGGCGTGGAAAACTGCCCACTCTTTGGATCTACCTAACCAATGGCACCAGGAATGGGATCAATACATCATGGCACTATCTGAATCCCATATTCGTATTAAGCAAGGGCCTGATGAATTGATCTGGTGCCCGGCCGACCATGGTACATATGTCCCAAAACAAGGCTACTGTGCCCTCATTGCTCACAGATCTCCGGATCAGGTTCACCCTTGGTGGCACTCCATTTGGAAGTTAAGGGCCACTCCTCGATCTAAGCTTTTCTTCTGGTGTGCGCTTCATGGTATCGTTCCTACCGGTGAACAGTTAACCCGCAGAGCCATCCAGGGACCCTCATGGTGCATATTCTGCAAAAATGCATCTGAATACACAGACCACATATTCTTGTTTTGCCCGACGTTTCAAAGCTTTTGGAGGAATATCTGTCAACAGTTGGGAATTACGGGAGATTGGAGCGGCGTTGACCTACAGGAGGCTTGGTGCTCATGGGCCCGTAGCCACCCGGAATCCAAACTATTAAACCTCCCCCCTGTGGCCATTTGGTATGCATGGCTTGCTCGAAACAGAGCCATTTTCGAAGATAAACCTTTCTCGGGAAGCCACATTGAAATAACAGTCATAGCAGCATACCAGGAACTTCCAGAACCGACCCTAACCAGAACCCGTGTTATACAGCCTATGCCTGAGATTGACAGAACAATCCCTTGGGCTTTTTTCGATGGTGCATCGAATCAAACAGGGTGTGGCGGTGGATTTGTCTTGCACATTAACGGAAATCATAGATATCTAGCAAAATTGGGTTTTGGTTTTGGAACGAACAATTTTGCTGAGCTCTCTGCATTATATAATCTACTTCATTTTGCTTTATCTCATCATATTACACAGCTCAACATATTCGGGGACTCAATGGTGGTTGTAAATTGGATTAATAATGTGACAAATTGCCATGTACACATGCTCAGCAATTTATTTCAAAATACTCTTACTCTCAAAGCAGCATTTGAACATTTTACATGTGTGCATATTTACAGAGAACACAATAGCGAGGCTGACAAACTATCCAAAGAGGCCTCGTCACTTCCCCGAGGCAATGGACAAATAGTGGAGCAGAATGGGTCGGAGGAACATCAGTTTTACCACCGGCCATATATAGATCAGAGGATGCAGCGGGACAACAGTCCCAACAGCTAAATAGTGAACAGAGAACAATATGAACTGCTGATATATTTATGAACATAAACTTTTTGTAATAGTAAATAGGCTGTAAAGCACAGATCATGGATGTAACTAGAACTTTTTGTTATGACTCTGAGAACTACCTGAAAAGGTAAATTTTGTATGAACTATGACAGTAATGCCGCGGCATCTGCTTATGTAATTTTCAAAATATTAATGAAAGTTACTGATTTTCCCAGGGAAAAAAAAAAAAAATCTTTAAGGAAGCTCTTGAAATAAAAAAGCACCCTATCAACTTTAATCGTGAAGGTGGATATCAACTGAGTCATTCTTGGAAATCGACTATCCATTTTTTGTCGTCTAAACCTAATTCTCCTAACAATGATGTTAGTCCCCTTCCCCCATCACTTGTAATCTGATTTTCCTTACCCCCACCACGACCCTCTTCTCCTTTATTGTGTACCCCCCGTCCCCCACCCCCCACCGCCATTTATTCTATTTTCTTCTTCCAAACTAAATTTCTCCACTATTTTTTTCTTAATATATTATAATCAAATCCACACTTTTCTTTTCTTTTCTTCCCCTTCCCTCCCTCACCCCCCTTACCTCTTTCTCTTATTTATTAAACATTCTCTTAATAAACCTTTAATTTTACTAATTCTATATTCTATATTCTAATCATTTTTATAAATTTTCAATCTAATATCGTAATTATAATGTATTCTAGTAAAAATATTATCTCTTTCCTACTTTAAAGATTTATATTTTAATTCTAATTTAATCTAATCTAATCCCTCGCCTTCCTCTCCCCAACCCCATTTTAAACTTTTCTTATTCTTCCTAATGAAATTCTTAGCCTATCTCATTTCTTAATATTTTCTAATCTAATCCACTCTTCTTTTTCTTTTTTCCTTATTATCCATTTCTTTTATTAATATTCATTTTCTCAAAAACCTTTAATTTAAATTATATTTTTATTCTCTTTTCAAGTTTAATATTTCTTTTATTCTAGTTTTATTCCATCTTATTCTAATTCTAATTGATCTTATAACACTTTTATTTTGTAAGTCTGGCAGGACATTTTCATTCATTCATTTAAAAAAAACAGGTTACATCCATAAAAAGACGTTTAGTGGCCTTAACCTACCCATTGGGAAACCAGGTATGTTGGCCACCAAACTGAATTATATGCCATCCAAAATCTCAATAATTTAAGTCTGTCAAACAAGGCCTTATATGGATGAATGTTTGGAAACCATCTATCATCTAAATAGCTATGGTATAAACTACTAGTCGACATATACATCAAGAAAATTAAACAAAATTAGGTGATGCCATATCTAAACTAACTATTAATCATCAGAGGACTCCACAAGAGCTGGGTCCTTAGCATTGGAGCCTGGTAATTTAGACTGAGGAAGACACGGAATGTGGTGCTCAACGCGGCCAAGATGAACATTCTGCTGCTAGATTTGGAATTGGATAAGTTGAAATTCTTATTGAATTTCTTGAAAACCAGGATCATATTTGACAGAGCCTGTAGGAGAGGTCAAGATAGCTCAGGCCACAATACTTTTCATCAACCAATAGAGATGTATAATTTGTTTATATTAGGTAGTGCGGCCTTGCGTATGTCCCGATTCGGGAACTAGTATGCACAAGTCTTCTATTTGAACTTCAGCTTCCGCTTGTTGATTTAATTATGCTTCCCATGTTGATATCATTTGTTTAACATGTGATGGGGTGCCTGTATTATAAGCCCAGGCTGCCTTGCTGATGATTTGAGCATCAATCTTGTTGTCGCTTCTTCTCAGTTGTCGAGCTGAGGATGAACCCTTGTCGCCTCGGTTCCTCAACTGTCAACTATGACTCCGACCCCCATTTCCAGAGGAGTTAGCACCAAGGGATGGATGAGCCATTTGAATTATCAACGAACAATAGAACCACAAATTGTCAACCAAATAGGACAAACCACAGTACAAAACCAGACCATCTGCTTGTAGGTAGGGTGATTACAAAATTTTTGAGAACCTGACATAATAACATGAAATAAAAGAAAGAGGTAAACTTTGTTACATTTGAGCCTTTCATAGTGATCTAGGTGGATATTGGTGGCCACCCGCCTATTCTGCTTGGACCCCCAACACTATCTCTTTTAGTTTTTCAGTTTCCTTGATTGTAGCACATTTTACTATTTTGGCAGTTTTTTGGGTCATGAACTTCCATAGCCGTTTTGAGCCCCTAAACGACGTTTTTAGGGAAAACAAAGAGATTCAAAAAGACCTAGACAAGTTTGCCTATTTGTTTTTGGCCCACTCTTTAAGATCTTCGAAACGAGGTATTATGATAGAAGAGAGATCATATGCCAAAATTACGACACCGGGAAATTGATGTACCAATTTACCCAAATGGGGCCCACAGTTTTGGCCCTTCATTTCTTAGGGTTAGGTTTCTGGATGTTTAGGGTTTTCCATTGCTTGTCAATAATAAACAGGCCTTGGTGCCTCATTGTAACACAGTGGATAGGCATGTAGTTGCCACATCTCTTCTTAGAGACAATCTACCATAGCTCGAGCTAGTTTATTTCCATTCTGTTTATAAGCATATTTCAGTATTCTGATATTAATGAAATGAAGTGTTATTTCTATTGCATTTATGTATTTATGGTTATATATGTAATTTGCTGCATTCTTGTTTAAGTTTGGATTGGTGGTATCAAAGCAGTCCGTTCTTTCTATGTTTTTCTTTGCATGTCCCTAAGGAGGTCAGGGTATAAGGAGTTAGGGCTCGATCTGGTTGAAACTTTCCAAGACCAGCCTCACAAACCTCGATGACCTCCCATGATGGAAGAAAAGAAATACGAGGGGGCAGGATATCCTTTCAAAATATTGCTCGAGGAAGCCCTCAAGCGATAGAGGAACACGATGATGGATAAATTTTCCCAGATCCTTCGATGGCTACCCACAGACGACGCATCTTCATCTAGCATCCACTCTAGAGGCACCACTCCTTTTAAGGTACAAGTTAACTTCGATATTCCCATATTTGAGGACCAAATATATGCAGACGCCATAGATAAATGATTGAATCTGTTGGAAGGACATTTTTGAGGTCATGACTTTTCCAATCGGGAAAAGATTACTTTTGGACTTCTCAAATTCACCCCACACATCAAGGACTGTTGGGAAACCTACTGTGAACAAAAGGATGAGGGGGAATCCTCACTTTTTTCAGCTGCACCCACTTGGGATTCTTTCTGAGATGCCATCAAGGAATAATATTAACTCGTCAGAAGCCATGAAGATAAATACATAAATTGGACCACACTACGGTAGGGAAGGCACCAAGATGTATTGGAGTTCACAAATATTTTCCATACCCTCTGCACTATGTTGCGTATCAAGGATTCTGGGTCGAATTCAGTACTAAAGTACCACGGCTGTCTACACAAGTACATCCAGGATGAGATGGAGTTCCTGGACATCTGCTTGCTTGACACGACATACCGATACGCTGTCAATATTGAGCAGAAGTTTAAACAGAAGAAGCGAGACTTTGAATCTGTAAATCTAAAGCAAAGAAAAGGCAACCCCAAACCACAGAGAAAAGGCCAAAGCCAAGGCGAGGCGATCCAGGGGTTGGGGAAATTAATTTCTTAATAAAAAATGACTAATCACCTGAACACTAATTATCAACCCAAGGAGCGTCTTTTTATTTCAAGGCAATCAACAAAATATATGCAAGCAACTACCAACAACTAACACTGGTTCTACATGATTGTGTTCTACACTACCAAGCTCATTCAACAAGAAATAAAATGTAAGACTTGAAAAACAATACTAAATTTAAAAAGCAGAAAGTAAATGACATGAAAAGAATTATGCTAATCACACGGTTTGAATCAATACTAAATTAAACCACACCTTGTTGAATTGGAAGTTTAACTTATTGCACCCAACATAATTCAAATGCTAATATAAAGAAGTAAGTTAAATAAAATATAGAAATGACAAGAAACAATAAATCAGGAAAATGAAGCAACCAACAAATTACTTGAATAAAAGGAAATTTACTTTAAGGAACAACAATTGAAATTCAAATAAATAAGCACACAACTAAACTACTTTAGATGTTCAAGGCAACACCTCGTCCAAGGTAGTGGGCCCAATTGCCCAAGAGTCAGTTCTGCCTTGAAAAATAAATCAGATCAAATTACAAGTAGACAATTATGAAATTCCACTGATAGCTCCTTTCATTAAAAATTAGAAATATATACAATATAGCTCTGAGCTTTGCCTCTAATTCAATAATTGTCCACATTCTCTTTGATCTCCGTTTTCATTTAAATACACAGAGAGCAAAGGGAAATTACAACTAAATTGATTACAAAATGATTTTCCATTACAATTGTAGATTGTCCACAACAAATTGATCAACAAGATCAGATATAAAAGATATTGCCATCACAATTTAGCTGGAACAAGTGGAAGCTGGTATTGCAATTGGAAGAATTTGGAAAATGGCCACAACAACAAATCTGAGAAAATCACCTTCAGAGAACCTTGCGTTTATCTCAATCTAGACTGAATTTTGGAAAACGACTCATTGGAAAAATAATTTGGTTTGTTATGCACAAAACCTATGTCTCGGTTTTTCAGGATTCATCTTCATTTTCCCAAAGCATCCAACACAACACTGCCACTTTTTATCCCAACAAATTTCTGAGTTGGAATATTTGACTATGAGCTTAAGATCAAATTTGCAATCTAGAAGAGATCTTGGAGGCTAAAATCGCGAGTGAAATTATAACAAATTTATTAATAAACCATCATTGGAAAAATCATGAATAATAATCATAAGTTTATTAAAAATAAAGGAGAACAAGCATTATTGATCCACAAGAGCATAAATAATTATGAAATGGAATTAAATGATTAATTATGATAAATGACATGATAAAAAATGGTAGGAATGGATGAAATATATGTTAAGAAATGGTAATAATTATGACAATATAGTGGCCCAACATCTCCCCCCAACTGAACATGTTGCATGTTCTCATGCAACCCAATGTCTCTCTATTAACCAGGTTGTAATACAATAACCAAGACACTCATCCCAACTCAGGATGTTGATTGAACAAAATGCTTCTTCTCCAAAGATTTATTTAAAACAATAGTTATTCAATTTTAGCATTGTCGGTGGAGCTGTAACAATTTGCACATTAATTTTCGATATATATATATATATATATATATATATATATATATATATATATATATATATATATATATATATATATATATATTTAACCATTTCCTCAAAAACAACAAACCAGGTCTTACTGAAATTTTGCAAGCAAATTCCCACTATATTAATGTTTCTTCAACCCAAAAATCAGAGCTATTTGATCCATGGATTTCAAGATATTAGCAAAATGGTTGTAGGTAATAGTGCATGATTTCTAGAATTTTTCAAATTGGTTTATCTTGAAATTTTATGGGTTTGTGTATTTTATTGATACCTCTTTATTGTCCAAAAATCATATGAATCCAGTTTATAGTTTTAAATATATGTGTAAATCAATTTCTGCATTGTATAAAAATGTAATGCATGCCTTAAATGAGGAAGAAAAGAGAAAACATTTATCTCGCATAACAATTCCTTCTTCCCCAAACTGGAGAATTAGCATGCCCTCATGCTATACTAGAAAACAATGTGAGGTTGTTGCTACAATTATTATTGAAATCTTGGCTTGGTGTAAAACAACATGGAATAAGGGAGGTTTTGAGAATGAATAAGGATATCGATGGATGATAAAGAGTATTAATGGTATGGTCATGATAAATAAATTAATGAAAAGATACATCCCCACAAACTAAAAGCTTTTGTGACTATGAATAATGGGAAGTGGTAAAGAAGGGGAAATAATGGTTTAAAAATTATGAGTGAATAATGCTTAGTGGATTTTCATGACATTCTCCTAAACTTTTAATAAATCAGAAATTTATGTTATTTTACCTCAAGTTTTACCTCCATGAAAGCGTGGAATGACATGTATGGACTGATATTTGTTGAAGCTGATGTAGGTTGAGTTGATGTTGAAAGTGATGCAAAAGGTGGAAGCCATGCAAGCTGAAAGAAATTAATCATAAAGTGTAGCAGGGTTTCCTTCCCCCAAACTGATTAGTTGCCTTGTCATGAAGGTTTCTATAACACATCTCATGAGTAGCCTCAATCAGTAATTCATTACCTCCATTATCTCATTATATAAAAGTGACATAGTCATGTTATGAATTCCATGGGATAATAATGGATAAAAAAGGAATATAAAAGAGGATAAAAATGATGAGAAAAAGATGCATTCCCTATACCCATAAGAATTGGTTGTTATGAGCACAAAAATGGTGATACATGGGATGAATTAGTTATCTTAGTCATTAGTTGTCAAGCTAGGAATAAATGACGACTGATTGGGCAAAGCAACTATCTTTAGTTAAAGACATGAAACATGTAGAATAAAGGAATGATAGATTAGATGATACAAACCGTAAAATCTCAAATATCCTAAAAGTTTCATCCCTCACATGTAAATTGAATATATAGAACTCATTAATAGATATAAACCATAACCATCATCATCTAAGAATTGATTGAATATTACCCCATGAACCATGAGTTCTAAAAAACCTTATATATGCAACAATAGGCCTTATTGACAATTAGTTTTGAGAAAACAAGGTAACCAATTAGATCATAATATTGAATTAACTTCTATACCATAGGCATGGCCACAGATGCCAGCAAGCGTCCATAGCCTCAACAGGGATGCCTTTTTAGCCCATTGAGATGCCAATGTCCCATCTATTAGAAATAAATACATAGTTACAAGAACATTTCAATTTACTTAGATGTCTACTGAAGATCATTGTTCTGGCTTGGTAACTAGTTAATAACAATGTCATTCATGAGAGCTAACAAAAGTGAACAAGTCAGCTTGTGATGAAACCTCTTGTCCTTCAGTTTTACAACCGAAGGCTACCTTGGCTTCGTGACCAATAGTGGTAATGTCACTTTATTAGGACCTATGATCATGGTAGGTCGGCTCGTGATGAGACCTACTATCCTCCAGTTGACTATTTTTGTTTAAAATTCAACTATGGTTATTGTTAATCAACAAAAAGTTACTTAATAGATGGGGTGGCAGGTCAAATCCTTAAGAGCTAGGGATGATGTAAAAAGTTTTGAAGTAACTATTTACAACTTGGGTAGTCTTGCTTCTAAAAATCTAGTAACCTTCAAATGACTACTGATAAATATATTTTGCTTTGTTAAGATTATGGTTGAGGAACAATTCGTTAGATAGTTACAAAAAGATTTAAGTACAATTTTGTGGAAATCATCATAAATTTAACAAGATTAGGGACTTGAAAAATTAAGAAAGTTGAAAATTGACATGGTGAAATCATCTTTGCATAATTATTTCTTAAAAATAAGATTATGTTTATAGATAAACAAGAATAAATTGACTACCCAATCATTATTTCAAAGAGGACCTAGAACATTAAAATTATTTCCTATTCACCAAGTGTTGAATCAAAAACGTGAAAATGGATGACCGTGACTTTGGTAACAACTACTGTAATGGAGGGAACAATAGCTGTGACCTAAGAAACAACAGTTGTAACTGAGGGAACAACAACCGCGACCAAGGGAACAACATGTGTGTCTAAGGGAACAAAAACCGTGACGAAGGGAACAACATTTGTGACTAAGGGAACAACAACTATGACCAAGGAAATAATAGTTGTGGCTAAGGGAACAATAGCCACGACCAAGGGAACAACAACTGTGACTAAGGGAACAACAACCATGACCAAGGGAACAATAACTATGACCAAGGGAACAAAAACCGCGACCAAGGGAACAACAACTGTGACTAAGGGAACAACAACCATGACCAAGGGAACAATAACTATGACTAAGGGAACAAAAACCGCGACCAAGGGAACAACAACTGTGACTAAGGGAACAACAACCGCAACCAAAGGAACAATAGGCGTGACTAAGGGAACAACAACCGTGATCAAGGAAACAGTAGTTGTGGCTAAGGTATCAATAACTATGATTCAAGATTTATTTATCCAACAATACCATTGTTGCATGTTACAACCTTGAAACTACCCATACCATTTTAAGCTTGTGGACATGAAATATCAAACATGATTGTGGCAATCCCTCCCAAAAACTATCTCAAACGAAGATCCTAGCAAGGTGACATGGAAAAGGATTAGCCATCGAATAGTCATAGTCAGTTTACAAAATAATGAAGAATTAATATTAAATCATTCCTGACAAGACTTACCATAAGAATTTTCAATATTAGATATGAGACCAACCATATACTTGATAATGCTAGGGAACAAATGGATAGATTTGGAGCAACAACATGAATCTTCAGAACTTTCTTCTTTTATTTTGGTGAAGGAACAAAGTCGTGACTTTGAAGTAAACAACACTTGAAACATAAAAAAATACAAGAAATAAGAAAAGAAAAAACGATTTATTGAAAAACAATAAATAAATAAATAACTTAAGTTACAACAACTGTGATTTTGGGTGCAACAATGTTTTTTCTAAGGGAACATCAATCTGTTTCTAGGAACAACAATTTGTCAATTGTGAATGAATGGAAACAAAAGATATTTTGGAAAAATGCTTTGGTGGCAATTACTTGGGCCTTCAAATCGAAATCAATTCTTCGTTTCTCCTGTTATGAATTTTTCTAGTATCGAAAAAGTCTTCAGGTTGTTTTTTCTTGTTGGCAAGTATTAGCGGGAAATTTGTGGCAAGCTCTTATAAGACATTTTATATCATGACACCTAAAAAAGATATTCTCAACATCATATGATATTAAATTTCTTAATAGATTCTTGGATGAAATGCCCTTATTTCATTAATATTTTCTTCAAGAATCAATTTTTCATAAATGGACCTCCTTTATTCTCCTCGGACTTGCAAAAAACGAGTGTCTACCTGCAGTAAAACATAAAATCATGGAAGAAGAGAGGTGCACTGGATCTCTTAATCCAAGGAATATGCAGAAAATAACAAGTAGTTACTCTATAAAACATATCCATGGAAAAAATAACAAATAAAAATTAATTTATTACCTGTAGAGGAATGGTGACCAACCATAATAACTGGTAGTGTTTTAATCATTACTTCTTTGTTTTTCGTCTGATTTGAGAGATTCCAAAGCCAAATGAAAGTGAATTAATAGGGATATCTAAAAAATAAACAAGTTTTAAAAATTCCATGAGATGATGTTTCAAATTTACTTAGAACAACCTGCATAATAAAGTCATTTTCAATTTCCCGGCTTAGACCAACAATTGATATTTTAGGCATAACTTTTCATTTAATGACGGGTTGAACTTATTCAAATTGGATATTAAATTATTTTAATATATATTTCTCCAATGGAAAGAGGTTTTTAAGGCAAGAAAATTGACGGGTCGAATACGCTAGTGAACGACCAAAAAACAAAGTTTTAAGAATGCTGATTTACAATAGGCAGTTAATATTTTGGTCATAACTTTCTCATACGATATCGAAATAGAGTGATTCAGAGTTCCTTGTAAATTATATTCATAGGGGAATATAAAATAGAAACATGTTTTCATTATCTAGTCATTTAAACCTCCAAAAACTGACTGTCCGAACAATGTCCTTGAGTTGCCTACTAGACACCTTGTTAATGTTGGTTAGAAAGTATATATCAAGGGATAATATAGAAGCATGTTTTAAAAATATTCCCATATGGTCCCTCAAAACACGATTGTCCCGACTGCGTTTTTAGTAATTTTCTCAAGCCCAAATACCATAAAATATGGTAAACAAGCAAATTTTCCCAAAATGGTGATGAGTGTTTGCAGAAACCTGATTTTAAATATAATATGTCTACATACACAAAAAGAAGATCTATCACCAATATTGATTTAAACGACATATTGCAACAAAGACAATCCTTTTACATATAAAGAAATTTATTTATTTGTCACCTTATTTATTCTATTTTTTTACACTAACCTAATCTACTTCAAAAAAGATGAAATATCTCTACGTATAAGAGTACTTTCAATGGATCCATTTTCTAAATAAGGCCTCAAGTATATACATACATGATTTTGAAAAGTGCATGTTAATAAATACCAGGGTAAGATAGACCAACTTCCCTATTAAGGATGATGCCAAGAATTGCTGAATTATGGAGTGATGCTGCAAGCAAATGATGGAGTGAAACCAATATTCAATATATTCATTTATTTCTTGATTTCCCATAGTTGTCATATCATGTAGTTCTTGAGTTTTTAATGTCTTATTGATCTTGATGACATGTTGATGTAGACTAGAAGAAACCTCATTTTCTTCCACAACTTCTGCAATTTTTGGATTTGGAACCTTCCCAATCTCGATATAAGTTTTCAGCAATGGTGCATGTGAGATATAATGGGTGGGAAGGGTGGGTAAATTTTGCAGTTCAAAACTGTAAGCATGTTGTACTGGTTTATTACTATGAGGGTGTAGAATGGATTGAGCAGGAAATTGTGTAGAGCATGGAGGATTTTGATGATGTAGTTGATTGGGTTGTGTTAGCTCTGTTACAGTTTGCAACATTTGATGGATAAAATCAGGTCAGGTAGTGCTGGTTTGGGTTGCAAAGGGTTTGCAACAATTTATTTTATCCTTCCCTTTCATTTGCCTTATTCCCTTATAACTCCCCACACCTTCGTTTCCTCCTTCCCCTTAAATCCTCTTTATTCTCCTTTAAACCCCTTTATCCCTGTTTTTCTCCTAAAGCCCCATGTAAGTCCCTTTATACAGTTAAAACCCTTATTCGCTTAATTTCAAAGCCCATATGATGTTATTCACATAACAGCGCGCATATAATAACAACGTCACCGCCGGGGCCATCATCGGTCACGTCACTCAAAGCACGTGCGCATTCACCCACCACCGTCCGATCATTTCCTGCACATCCGACGGTATCTGCTGCTCCCACTCCCGTAACCTGCGCGTCCGTTAGTCAGCGGGGAAAGCTGTTTCCTCGCCGTCCCATCTGCCATGTGGCACTTTATTACTTGATCGCTCCTCCGCATACGAAAACCACCCAACTCCTGTGAGCGTTGTGGGGAAATTGCTTACTGCCCTCTCTCGTACGTCCTCCCGCTTGTTAACCGTCGCACAGCTCCCGCTCCCAATAGCCGTCCGATCATCCCGCCTGAGATCCAACAGCCTATATTCTTCCCGTGTATATACCTTCCTATAGCCCACGTATCCCGATCTCCGCCATCCAATCTGTCAGATCCAACAGCTTATATTCAATTGTGCCTCTGTGTCTTCCCATCGCCTCTCGCCATCAGATCTCGGCTGTCTGTCTAATCCATCTAATGGCTAACGTTCGTTCTCAGTTCCTCGTTCGTTTTCAATGCAATTTTCGTGTTTTTGGCAGTCCTGGGCACCCGAAGGAGAAAGGAGGCCATGATCCAGCATGCTGCGCAGTTAATACTTCACCCACTACATTCAATACAGTGTACATCCGAAGGACAAGAAGGACAACCTTGAGCAGATAAACATGACATTTCACTTGTTCGTGAAGTACAACCGAGCAGCAGAAAGGTCATTTTGTCCATTAAAACAATCAAATTGCATCAAAGACCATATATGATAGTAAATGTGGTTGGTGGTCAGTTATGACCCCTCCACGCATAGATTAGCAAAGATTTTTTGTATTCAACCTCCATATATACCCACAAAGAAGATGTAATGAGGTTTATGAATGTTATCTTGATGTAAGGTTCAACTTCTGGAGACTGTAACTACTGTGATACGTGTAGCTTCTGGTTTTCATTTTCAACTAATGCAAGCTTATTTTGCTGTCAATTGCTCACTTTCCACTTCTTCTTTGTTCCAGGCTGTGCCTGTTATGCATTTTTAATCTGCTTTGATGTTTAGCATTAGAGGGGCTGTCATCCCACCTTTGTGTTAGAATCTAGTTAGTATTATTGAATGTGTATGTAGGTTTCTATTGTTTTAATGCCAGAGAGCTGTCATCCTATCTGTGCATTAGGAAATAGATTTGCAGACCTCTTAACTGGTTGCAGCTGACCATCACAGGGTCCTGTGCATCTGCTGGTGTGATCAGTATTCTCCATCATCACATTTTCCTTCAACTGTGAGTAATTGGTGGTCTAAAGCCTTGTAGTCTGGGGGTGTTCACCCATGTTTGGGGTTAAGCATAGTACAAGTGGTTATCTGACTTGAATATGTAGCATTTCTTTCATTCATCCACCATTTTCCAACATTTTTGTTGAGTTTGTAATGTTCCCGAGCATCTCTGATATACAACCTAGGAGAGTTTCTTGGGGTGATAACAGGTTGTGTGGATGATTTTGATTGGAAAACAAGATGTTGTTAAAGAGATGGTGAAGAATATGAATGATGTGTTTGTGCTACAAGATGAAGGAAAATTGTATCATAAGATAAGCCATGCCAAAATTGTGGACAATATTGGTGGGTGTTATACTGAGATTGGTATGGCTACCCTAATACAGGAGTAATCCATAATGGATAATGCAAGTAAGAGAATGGAGAGAAAGTGTTTAAATCCATACATGTAGGCCATAGTTTCCATGGTTGTGGGCTTATTGCATCTTCTCCATCTCTTTGATATGTTATTTCCATCCTAGATAAGAAAGAGCAACTATCTATGGGATGTTTCTTTCGGTATTGAGCACAAAACACTTCTTCAAAATTTTCTTTATTTTTGTTATCCTGCAAAACATCCAATTGTGAATTTAGAGAGCTAATAAAATCAATTTTAAAATGTTCAAATAAATCATCGATTTCAATTCTTATATCTCTTGTTCTTGTAGTAGATTGGGAAAGGAAAGAAGAAAGTTCTCTAGAATTCTTACCAGCCTTGGAGATTCCTCTTGAATACCTTATGCATAATTCACAGACATCATCATATGATAGCTGAAAAATATCACCTTTTCCCATCATATTTAAGAGTTCTAAAAATTAATCTTTTATTCCTTTAAGGAGTTTTTTTCAAGATCTCTTTTTCCAAATGCTTATGCTTTGATTTGAAGATTGTGTTGAAATCGTTCCACATAGTCCACCAAGATTTCGCCTTCCGCTTGTGTCATTTTAAAAATATCTCCATTGGTATTGCAATAGTCTTGGTTCTTCTTCAAGAATACATTCTTCATGTCCTCCCATTTTTGAATGTAGTTCCCACCAAGGCTCATAAACCATGAGAGAGATGCTCCTTTTAGAGTAAGAGGAAACACTTTCAACCTTTGAGAATTACTAAAGTAATCATATCCTCTACAAAGTACTTTAATCTCAAATAAGAATGTATATGGGTCTTCATTTTCCAAACCATGAAAATTTGGTGGAGTAGGTGGGGGAATGATATGCATTTGTGTCACTCCTCCTAGATCTTCGATAGGGAATTCAAAAGTAGCAATGTGTGCCATCTCTTACCAAAATAGAAGGTGTTCTTCATATGTTGCTCCGAGGCTCCCCCTTCCAATTTTCCTTCCAATTGGTTAGTGAAATGGGTGGTGCTTACATCACCACTTGATTGAAATGATAATATTTCTTCAAATTTCTACCTCTAAGATTCCTACTTTTGTCCATGCATGTTATATCACCTGAAACTACCTATAGAGGGTAGACCTCACCACAAGTTAGCTAGGGTGCGTGCGTAGGTTCTTAGTTTCTGTATTTAATATCCAACCCTCTCGGAGTTAGGAATGCATCTACAACCAGATATTAATGTGGTAGTGCTATTTGAATGCCTCCCCGACAACAACACCAAAATGTTGGGGAAATTAATTGCTTAATAAAAAACAACTAATCAACTGAAAACTAATTATCAACCCAAGGAGCGTATTTTTATTTTAAGGCAATCAAAAAAATATATGCAAGCAACTACCAACAACTAACACTGGTTCTACATGATTGTGTTCTACACTACCAAGTTCATTCAACAAGAAATAAAATGTAAGACTTGAAAAATAATACTAAATTTAAAAAGCAGAAAGTAAATGACAGGTAAGAAATTATGCTACTCACACAGTTTGAATCAATACTAAATTAAACCACACCTTGCTGAATTGGAAATTTAACTTATTGCACCCAACAAAATTCAAATGCTAATCTAGAGTAGTAAATTAAATGAAATCTAGAAATTGCAAGAAACAATAAATCAGGAAAATGAAGCAACTAACAAATTACTTGAATAAAAGGAAATTTACTTTAAGGACAAATAATTGAAATTCAAATAAATAAGCACACAACTAAACTATGTTAGATGTTCAAGGAAACATCTCGTCCAAGGTAGTGGGCCCAACTACCCAAGAGTCAGTTCTGCCTTAAAAAATAAATCAGATCAAATTACAAGTAGATAATTATGAAATTCCATTGATACCTCCTTTCATTAAAAAATAGAAATAGATACAATATCTCTCTGAGCCTACACTTTGAGATCTTTGAAACGAGGTATTATGGTAGCCAAACAGAGATCGTATGCCAAAGCTATTGTCACACGGAATAAGTCGATCTTGCGGACAAGATAGATCTTCCTAGAATCTAAAGAAGACCTAATGACAAGCAAACCAACCAGACACTATCTTTCTCTAAATATGCTTTGATAAACAATAGCAAACAAGTGTTTTTAGGGCCTACCTTAGGTCCAACGCAAGCTTGTGGATGCCCTCGCTCCTTCGATCCAAATGAGCTCCTTTTCGCGAATCTGCAAACACAAACAAGGCAAACAAATTAAATAGCACCTGAAAAGCCAATTGCATAAAACATATTTAACATGAAAGTCAAGGAGTCCATGAAACAAATAACATAAGATACTTGTTGAGAAAAATGAGTTTGATTGTATTAATTCAAAAGAAGAAGAACTTTAAAACCTTTGCCTTGACGCTGTACAAGCTCCTCCCAGGGTCCAGCAAGAAGTCTCCTCTACTTTGACAAGTTTCACTCACTCCTCAATGAAGCCAAAAAGATGTGTGATCTCTCCTCTTAAGCTCAACTAGGAAGTCTTGATTTCACCAGCATTTACCCTCAAAAATTTTTAGCTTCTAACCTCTCCAGCAACCAGCCCAATGCTTGTATTTATAGTGAAATGGAGGGAGGTTACTAGGTCCTCCTTCAAAGGGATAAAGCCCTCCTTCAAAGGGATAGCTCCTCTCATCAAGGGATTAGCTCCTTCTCTTTTGGGATGCATGAACCACCTTAGAGCGAACAATCCACGTCAAAATTCGTTCTAGAAACCTCTAGAATTAACCCAAAGTGAATTTTTTAAGATAAAACTTGCGCCTTTTAACTTTCACAGGGGTTCACACCTACACCGTTAGGGACAGAGCGGGCAGGTCCGCAGTTTTTGTACACAGAAGGTGCGGGACCGCAGGTGACCATGAGAGAAAGTGCGGAACCAGAGTTACATTCATTTTTAATGTCTTTCTCTCATTTCCAAAGCTTGATTTGAAGAGCTGAGGTCTGAGACTTGCTTAGGAGGATAGTACAAGTGATGATAGACCCATACTGACTACAAATAATCATGGTGACGATATTTTTGTGTAACAGATTGCCCCCTAAAGTGCGAAGTCTGTAGTAGATGAGGATTTCTTATCATTTAGGAAGAGTGAAGAACTTTATCATTTCGAGGATCATCTTGTGGAGAGCCCGGTTGGAACCTGTAAAAACATTCAATGCAAGATATATATATGAGATCATATCATCGCTGAGGTAGGCATTCCCATACTCAGATAAAAACTGACTAGAAACTAACTACTGCTCTGGTACAGGAATGATCTTGTAAAACATCACAAGTATAGACTCATGTGGACACAGTATGAATGCAGCCATCTGTTTATGAATATTCCATTATATAATGAATACAAAATTCCTCGCAGCCTGGATTGTGGAAACTAGATCCAGGGTCTTCATTTCTACTTCCCGAAATAGTACGATTCTATCCATGTGAATGAATGTGTTGATGTCGAACATGGTAGAAACCACTTGATTACCAGTTAATGATGTAAACTGTTAACAAGTGTGAGAGAAACCACCAATGATGTCAATGGCTCTCAAAGTACCCAGTACAATCCATGAGATGCGAATAAATGTGTTGATGTTGAACATGTCACGGAATCCTTTGATCGAAAGTCAATGATGTAAACTGTCGTCAAAGGCGAGAAACCTGCCATTGAGGCATGCAGACTTCAAGGTACTGATGATTCCTAGATCATCTTTCTAGATAATGAGTTGATGTCGATAGAAAGCGATCCGTTGTAGGCAAGCCCACAACACGAAATCATAGATCAAGTTGCAGAAATTTAGTTGCAAGAACTGACTCAGGGATGGTCAAGATGAATGACAGATATTTTGCAGATGAATGGCTTATTGGCAGTGACCTCTTGAACACATAACGACACGACAGATGGCTTGGTGACAATTGACCCAAAGTTAATACCCAGAAACCGGCTGAATACTTTCAATGTGGTTTGATCAACTGTTAGGCAAAGGATTTCCCAACCCAAGTGAACAAAAGTGTCGTGTTCAAGAGTGGTTGCAAAGTATGACAAACAGGCTCATTTTTATCTCTTTTCCCCCACATTTCTGGCAAGTACCTCTTTATTTTTGACAAGCTTGAGGAGGATAACATTTGCTTGATTATAAGCTCATCCAACTTAGTTTAAACTCGAACCCTAAGAAGGAGTGGTTCTTTCCCATTTGTAATTGAACAGGTCCTTTACTGTGAAATTTTAACGAGTCCAGTATAGGAGAAACTCGGCGTTTTTTCAATTTTAGAGAGTCTGAAAAAACTTAAGAAGACTCCAGGGTTGACCTTTTTCGTAAATTTGTGTCTCCCAAGCCCGAAAAAGTATAAAATAATACTTGAGAGAACCGCTTGATCTTTTACAACCAAGGAGTACTTTTCGTCATTAGTGCCCTTGACCCGAAAAAGTAAAAAAAGCGATCAATGACACGTCGTTTTATAACCAATATCGAATTTGAAACGACAAAAATCCGACATTCTTTTCATGTTTTTTACGGTCGGAAAAGAGCTGTAAGTGGACCGTCTTTTAATTCTGTTTTAACGAGTCTAAAAGAAACACTCGACAATCTTTTCATGTTTTAGGAGTCAGAAAAGAGCTTAAAGATGACTCTACATGTTTTTTCGTCGAAAATGATAGATTTCGCCTGAATAATCCTTTATTCTGCACAAAAACACAAACATTACTCATACCTGTTTGAAATGGATAAAAATGTCGCAAAACACCTTTTCAAAGTGAAACATAAACAAATTTGCAACTTATTTACTCAAAAAACTTATAAAAAGGGCCTTTGTCAATTCATTTTTACTGTTTGAGTTTGGGTGAGAAAATAGTGCTTTTGCTCAGAAAACTTCCCGTGAAGATTGCAGAAAATCCAACCGTCGGAATCAAACGCCGCCTTCTCCAGGTAATCCACATCATCCCACTCTTCATTTTTAACCATTTAATTTTTTGTTTTAGTCCTTTATTTCATTTTTGGGAGGGTTTTTAGGCGCAAAACCCGCACGCGGGGGTCCGCAGGTTTACCATTGCAGACCTGCGGACCCCGACTTTTTCTCCATTGGGAAAAAGCTCGGGGTCCGCACCTTCCATGTAGACAAAGTGCGGTCCCACGCACTGTGTCTAACCTGGAGGGTGCGGTCCCCGCCGCAAGGGTTTTGAACCCAAAAATTCTCAAAAATGGACCACACAAAATATTTTCTAGCATTTTAATTTGTCTTTATACTTGATGCAGAGAGTACATCATGCTAGATTGGCGTGAACGAGAGCATGAGGACGTGGATGCTGCCACATGGAATCATCAGCCTTCACTTGATGCTTTGAGGGCGTGCAGATTGTACAAATTCTGGGCCATTCCTGGCATGAGGGCTCAGGTGGATTTCTTATAGTCGCTGGTTGACAGATGGAGCATACAGGACCAGTGCTTCTTCATTGGCGGCCACCAGCTCGAAATCGAGCCGGCGGACATATATTTCTTGACTGGTTTGCCTAAGAGAGGTGAAGACTTGACTCTGCACGGGACTAGGCCAGGTGGCCAGTCTGTCGATAGCCTTCGGCTAGAGTACTGCAACAGCCAGGCTAGAGACAAAGGGATAGACATAAAGAGGATATCCCGTCCTGAGCTCATGGTGATTGCATTCATTGTCACCAGACTTTGCGGAGCTGCCACATTACATATTGCCACCGGATCCCAGATGCGTATGGCAGTTGATTGCTTTCGAGGCACCATCTTCAATGGTGCGATGCTGTGATGGCCAATGTGAAAGGCCAACTAACCAGGGCCAAGAACGGATGACTAAAGACCTTTGGTTATGGGGCTTTAGTCGTGAGTTTTGGCCTGGAGAGTGTTCCTATGTTGATCCCACAACACCTTACTGTTGGAGCTGGGCTTCCTCGAGAGCCCAAATTGATGCGATGGGTCGCAGTCATGGCCCGTCACCCGGACAAGAGGACAGAGTTTGCTCGATTCAAACCTGAGTATTTCCAATGGCTGGAAAACCAGGTCTTTTCCATTCAGGACTTCCCTTACGCTGGGATAGATTTTCGTGGTGACCCAGACATGGTTCTTCCACCAGGAGAGCAGTGGGACGAGTTAGGTAAAATCCTTTTCAACATTTTTCCTATTTTAATTTTTTTTGTTATTTTTTCATCGTCTCAAAACTGATAGTAAAAATTTTAAATGCAGATGTGGGTCCACAGCGACCAGCCGCTCTCCGACCTTACGAGAGGAGGCAACCAGTTGCACTCGCGCCAGCCCCACAGGACGAATCAGTAGAGGTTTTGGCTGAGTTGGAGGGTCATCTCGAGCGCTTGACAGGAGATATTCCTGAGACCACTATAGACGACATTCCTCTTCGACTTCAGCGCTATGTGATTGAAGTCCCAGGACCTTTTAGGAGGTTCCTTTGCAAGGTGGCCCGTGCAGTGGTTTCTTATAGAGATCATCACCAGTGATAGGATGATCGCCTATTGTGGGCACATATGACATTTTTGTTTTTTGTACTTATCATTTTTGCTAATCATAAGGTGTTTTTCAACCTATGATCGAGGACGATGTATTTTTGACACGCTCCTATATATATATCACTATTACCGGCTTATCTTGTAAATCATGTTATAAAATGGTTTTAAATTTACATGTATGATTATTGCAAATGTCTATTTAACATTCGAGAAGCAACTACATCTGCTAATGTATTTAAAGAACTTGGAATATGTTGATATTCAATATAATCAAATTCACGTTCCAAGAGACACACTCTCAAAAATAATCTTAATAACACCAGATTTCTAATGGCATACACTCTATTAAGCTGTAATACAATGAGTTCAGAATCTAACCTCACTATCAAACTCTGAATCCCAAATGAAATAGATTCAGATAATAACTCAATCACTGTGCTATACTCGACAATGTTGTTTGTTGTTTGACCGAGGCTTACCCCATGCATAGATACTAACTCGTCAGAGGGTGAATAGATAACCCAAGCTACGGAAGAGATGTTCCGTGTATTACGACAAGCACCATCAGCGAAACCAATGTATGTTTGGAGAGGCATCGAAATCTACAATATCAAGAGTAAAACCAAGATAAGCAGGAATAATGACGAAAAAACACTCTCTAAGCTAAGCACACTGTTTAAACTAAAACACACCAGCTAGAAAGAAAAAACTATCCTAACTAAAAATCTCCATACCCATTCTTTTAAGCATAATACCTCTTCAAGTAAAAGCCATTTCTGGGTTTACCCAAAGAGTCCCCATCAAAGTCTACCAATTCATATGCCCCTTTGGCTAACTTTCGCTTGACAACATAGGGACCATGCCACATAGGAACGAATTTTCCAGCGCCTAATTTATCATTAGCTTGATCATAAACTAAGACTAGATCTCCTTCCGAAAAATTTCGAGGGGTCACATTTCGATCATACTGAGCTTTCATTCGTTTTGCGTGAGTCTCGATCGCCAATGCAGCATCACGTCGATTCTCATCTAATTGAGCCAAGTATAACAAACACTTTTCCTCTTCGGAAGTGGCTGGAAGTAACTTGATGGCCATTTGCAGTGACGGGATTTCGCATTCAATGGGTAACACGACTTCCAAACCACGGACTAGTTGGAAAGGAGTGAACCCTGTTGATGTTTTTACTGAAGTTCGGTACTCCCAAAGCGCTGAAAATAGCATGTTGTGCCAATTCGACCGATGAATCCCAATGATTCGTCGGATCATGATAACTAAAACTTTGTTGATGGACTCAACCAGACCATTCGCTTGTGGATAATAAGGGGTTGAACTATCGTGACGTAAACCAAGCTGGCCTGTAAGTTCGGTTATCATAACGTTTCAAAAATGACCCCCATGATCAGTGATTATCGCTTGCGGGACACCAAACCTAGCAATTATATGATTGAACAGGAAAATTGCAGCTGTCTTGCCGTCTGCCTCGAATGTAGGCATCACCTCGGCCCACTTAGTAAAATAATCTACCGCAAGGATGATATACGCATGCCCCCCGGCCGAGTGAGGGTTACATGTAATAAAATCGATACCCCATTTGGAAAAAGGACCAACGGCAATTATAGGGTGGAGAGGAGCAGGTGGAGCGCGCATCTTACGATCAAAAATCTGGCAGTTGTGGCATTTTCGGACCGCCGTAATACAATCTTTAAATAAAGACGACTAGAAGTAGCGAGCGCGCAATATCTTTTTGGCTATGGAAAACCCAGACATATGACCACCACACGCTCCAGAGTGACAGTCATTTAGAACCCTTTTAGCTTCCTCGTGAGTTAAGCAACGTCGAAAAACAGAATCCGCCCCACGGCGATAAAGAGTATCTCCAATAATCCTGAATTGTTGGGACTGTAATCGAATTTTCCGACGTTCTGACCTTGAAATTTCTAGCCGAAAGGATTGGGTCTGGAGATAAACGATGATATCCCCGTACCACGGATCTAAAGTGCTGATTAGAAACAAGGATTCGTCTGCAATGGGCTCCTCCGCCACAGTTTCCGTGTCAGCACGCGGGAAGTCACATATTAACTCCGCAAAAACTAAAGATTTCTTAGACTTGGATTTCTCAAATTCCAAGTCAAACTCCTGCAGGATGATGATCCATTTAGAGTACTTGACTCCTAGCAATTGCTTGGTCAAAATGTAGATCATAGGGTTGCAATCCGAAATTACTGTAGTTTTACGTAGTAGAATGTAGTGACGAAAACGTTGGACAACTTGAACGGCTGCCAATGCCAATTTCTCCACATGTGAGTATTTTAGCTCAGTTGGTTTTAACATTCGACTAAGGTAATATATCACATGTTCCGTTCCGAATTCATCTTCCTGAACTAAGACCATTCCAATGGTGGAATGAGAGGCGGCGAGATACAAGAAGTAATCCTGGTTGTAATTGGGAGGATGCAACAACGGTGCATGGGTCAACGCGTGTTTGAGTGCATCAAAAGATTTCTGAGCTATCTCATCCCAATAGAATTGAGTGTTTTGCTTCAACAACTGGGTGAAACCCTTTGTAACCTCGGTGTAGTTAGGAATGAATCGTCGTAAAAAGTTTGCTTTCCCCTGCAAACTTTGGAGTTGGCAAAGACTCGAAGGAGGAAGCAATTTGATGATAGCTTCGACCTTCGAGGGATCAACGCGAATGCCGGCTTTCAAAACTACAAACCCCAGCAATTGACCCATTTCTATACAGAAGACACATTTGTGTGGGTTCAACCGAATACAATAATGCCTACACCTCATAAAGATTGCTCGTAAATGGACGAGGTGATCAGCTCGATGTAATGAATGAGCAGGCAAGTCATCGAGATAAGGTTGCACAATGTGCTTGATGTCATGAAATGCATAAGACATCGCCCTTTGAAAAGTTGCTCCGGCATTCTTAAGCCCAAAAGGTAATTTGCAATAAGCAAATGTCCCCCATGGACAAATGAAAGCCGTTTTTGGTTGATCGACAGGTAGAATATTGATTTGATTGTATCCGGAAAAACCGTCCATAAAGGAAAATATTTCGCTGCCAGCACAATCATCAATGATTTGATCGATATAGGGAGTTGGGTAATTGTCCTTTGGATAGGCTCGATTAATGTCCCTATAGTCGATGCATATTCTTATTGTTCCCTGCTTTTTGTTAATCGGAACAATATTCGATACCCAATCCGTTAACGGGATCGGATAAATGAAACCTGCTTTCAACAATTTTTCAACTTCTGCTTTAATTGCAGCAGCTTTTCGTGGGTGAATCTGACGCAAACGTTGCCGGACGGGTTTAGCGTCCGGGTAAGTCTTGATCTCATGAACAACAATCGCGGGATCAATTCCTGGCATTTCCTCATAGGACCAGGCAAACACGTCACGGAATTCTTGAAATAGGGCCTTATATAATTGAATTTCGTCATCTGTACACGAGGCAACTATATGTTCTCAACAATTCCGGGCTTAACCGAAATGTCAATAGGAATAGTTCGAGAGATGTTTCCCAAATTTAACTCTGAATCGGGGTGTTTCATTGGATTCTGAGGTTCCTTGACATATTCAGTTGTAAAAATTGATGAGAAATCATTTTCAAAACGATCATCCTCAGGTAAAAACGAAGATCTGTGATGGAGATCTTCCCATGGTAAATCATCTACGCATAGGATTTCACGAATTTTCTCATCAGAGTGAACAAGTTCAGAAAACATAGTTAAATCCGAGGTTGATGTGAAAAGTGATTCCTCACGAACCACATTCATTAAGTCATTTTTGATTGAACACGGGTCGGAAAACGACTGCACAGATTCATAGGCAATTTCATATGGACTCAAAGGCATGGAATTACCAAATGAGTCTATCTCAGATTCAGAAGGAATGATCCAAGGATCATCATAAACAACGGTGTCTGATGTAATCATATGAATGGTTGCGAATGAAGACGACGCGTTGATGGGAGGAAAAGGAAAAGTTCCCAGTAAACCGACATCTTTAACTAATCCTACTCCAACATCCTTATATGGGATAGTCGTTTTACCAACATGCTGAATACTCTCCGAAGAGGCTGGGTCGGATGAAAAGTAAGCCAGCTGGTCTATTGTTACGATCTTTCCATTGTGTGGAAACTTTATTATTCGAAAGATCGATGAAACGACCGCTGTCATAGCGTAAGACCAACTTCGACCCAAGAGAAGGTTGTAATCTAGAGGGGCATCAACCACCTCCACATCTAGACTAACGGTTTTTCCTTCAACCCCTATAGGCAAATCCTGTAGAATGCCAAAAGGATGAAACCCACGGCCATCAAAGGCCTTTAGAATTGTCGGGGATTGATTTAGCGAAGGAGAACCAAGCGATCTCCAACACTGTATCGACATAATACACGTTGAGGCTCCCTCATCAATTACAGTCCGATGAATAGGCCTGTTTTTTACTATCACTGGAATCTGGAAAGCCATTTGATGAGGCAAACGCGGTGTACTATTTTCTAGATTGAAAATTATTAGGTTCAGGTCCTGAACATCAACAGCTCCTATAGCCAACAAAAGTAATTTACGTTGTGCTGGGCATGATTGCAGCACTTCCAAAGCTGACCTTGCTGAGGGTGAAACAACTAAATCCTCAACAATGTTATAATTCTGAGCCGCTCTCTCATGTGGATTGAAAGTTGACTTTCGAAGTATACCCTTGGCAGGCGGTTTGATTACCAAATCTGGATTAGGTTTCTCGATTTGTAGTGGATCGGAACCGGGAGCTGAGGTTGATGGATTAGAATGAGAAGATTCTGCTTCTTTACCATCAACAGGACTCTTACTACCATAATCTTGTGATCGAGTCGCAATCCTAACATGGGACATCTTCAGTATGGGTTCTTCATTGGCACTCGAGGATGAACCTATCATCTTACTGTCTTGAGCCGGAAAAGGATCCTTCAAAACAGCAGGAGTTTGGGAACCTTTGACAATCTTCGCAACCTCTGCACGATGAGGGCAGTCTCTTGTAAAATGTTCATCGTCACAAATGAGACAAGGATAACGAGGTTTGCGCTTTTCATCATTGGATTCCGCCTTTTCAGGTTTCTCCTTTGAACTTTTGTCTGTTTTATTCTTCTTCTTTCCACTGGATTTTGATTTGGCTGTAGATGACTCTACAACGTGAATATCGGCGGAAATCTCTACAGAAGAATCTCCTGTTGGGGAATCAGGCAAGGTTATGATAGGAGAAGAATTCTTGGAAGACTTCTTCTTACTTTTAGTGTTAACCATACCAATCATACCATTAGCGGCATGAGATCCCGAAGGAGCTGCAGCGATTTGATTTTGCTTGGGAAGATCGGGGATTTTTTCGTGTAACGTACCCGACTGAGTATAGATCAAGTCAAGGTACTGTGCTTGAGCAATTACATGCTCCTCAGTAACAACTCTGGCTTTAGCAACATCTTCAGTGATCTTTGGCAACAAAGATTTTACAAACCACTCAGCCAAGATTTGATCCGGAATAAATACCTTCACTAAACGAAGTCGACGTCTCCACTCATGAATATGATCTGAAATTTAAGTGGATGTCGATTGTTTTAGCGAAGTTAAAAATTCCGTGCCATTGTCATATCGGGCTGACAACTAAAAATGAGTTAAAAACGAGGTAGCTAATTGACTAAAATTATAAAAAGTGCCTCGCGGTAACTCAATGTACCACTTGGCCGCGAGACCAATTAGAGTGCGCTGGAAAAGTCTAAGACGGATTGAATCATCTGAAATGGAGTTAGACGTGCACCAGAGGTGGTAAGTCATCACATGGTTTGACGGGTCCTCTCCTGATTTACCTTCGAACTTGGGAATGTCACTGGGCAACTTATTTGGCATTGGCGGCCAAAACGGAAGATAATTAATGGGATCGTTCGTTAGGTGCGACAAGTCAGGTAAGTCCAAAGTTGCGATAAACGGTAACTGCCGATTAGGGTCCCTAAAACTCTGGGTCATGAGACCAGCCCTAGGAGGAGGATATCTAGGATAACTAGGAATGGGAATGGTGTTCGGGATATTGTACCCTCCCGGAAAACCAGGATTAACCGGACCGTATTGGGGTTGTTGAGGTTGTTGATAAGTGTACCCAGGGTACGGTTGATACTGATAGACTGGCTGCTACACAACAAGACCGAATTGGTACTGTCCCTGGTACGGTTGATAGGTGAATTGTGGTTGACTTGTGACAACCGTACTTAAACCAGGTTGTCCTACATGCATCTGAACCGAAGTTTGAATCGTAGATCCAGACGGTGGTAAAGATGTCCGAGGAGTAGATACAGGAACAGTAGAAATCAGAGCTGTCGATACTCCAGAAGTAGGTGGGATAGATTGAACAGATGTTGCGGCAGTTGTGACAGTCGTTTGAGGCGGAGTACGAGGGGTACTAGGCCCAGGCTAAGAAACTATCAAAGGTACAGAAGTTTGAATGTTAGACTAGACTGGTTGTTGGGGTGTACCAGAAACTAAGGGTTGTCCAGTTTGAGATGAAAACTGTACACTTGGCTGCAACACCTGTTGGGTTTGCGATGGATCCCACACTATATTCATTCTGGGGTATTGACCCATAACAGGTTG
Source organism: Pinus tabuliformis (assembly GCA_031772625.1). Lineage (NCBI taxonomy): Eukaryota > Viridiplantae > Streptophyta > Pinopsida > Pinales > Pinaceae > Pinus > Pinus tabuliformis. The sequence goes on from CM062804.1 coordinate 707,296,957, forward strand.
AGAATACTGAGGACCATAACCGGGTTGAGGGTAGGATTGATAATTGAAAGGTACATTTCCAGTTCCTTGAACATACGTTTGACCTTGGGGTGGTTGGAAACCTTGGTTCGAGTATTGACCTTGGGGTTGATACCCTTGAGGCACATACTGATACTGGGGTTGACCTTGAGGTATAAATTGATACTGGGGTTGACCTTGGGGTACATATTGAGTTTGGGGTTGACCTTGAGGAACGTACTGTCCCATAGGTATGTACTGTCCCATAGGAACGTACTGTCCCATAGGTATGTACTGTCCCAGGCGGTAATTGGCCACCTTGAGGTTGAGGATTGGGAATAGAACCTGACATCATAAGAATGTCTTCTACGCTCAACGACTTAGTACCATTGTTTCCAGTTAATAACCCTTGCTCAATGGGTTGAGGAGATGCTCCCGAAAAAGTACCAGAAAGTGACTGATACCGGGAGGGAACAGAAGGACCGCCGTACAAAAAATATTCGGGCGATTGAGTAAACATGGATGACTGTCCTGCCATATTGACAGGAGTATAAAAACCTCTACGTGTTGGGTGATAAGGAGCACGAGGTGGTGAAAAACTTAACCATGAGTTTTCTAAATAATTAGTCAAAGAAAGATACCAAGAACTACTCCTAGGCGGACTGTAAAAAATTGATTCACGCTCCCTTAGTTCAATAACAGGTTGATTTTCAGGGATAGGGATGCCTACTTCTTCTTCTTCCGGAGCAAGTTCTTCAATAGAAATAAGTCCAAAAGGAAGATCTTGGGTGATTACTCTTTCTACCCTAGGTGAACCAGGACCAATAAAAGCTGGAGAAACAAACCCCGATGTCGGAGTAGCAGCAAATTCACTTTCAGGCTCGGATATTTCGGGTTCCTCACCTATATCACTAGTAGATGAAAAGCTACCAGCGATTTTAGAGACAAACACTGGCTGTGGATTATAATCTGCTACTAACGGTTGAAAATCAGGATGTACTATCAATGAAGATTCTCCTTCTTCTGGTGACCCAAATCTACTGTCTCTAGGAGTTACGAGGACTTTTAAGCCTTCAAGTTGGCTCGGTACTTCCTCAGGAGGTTGGCCCCTAAGTCTACGGGACTTCCTCAGTAACTCAGCCACGTTTACAAAATCATGAGACTGGCCCCGAAGTCTACGGGACTGTCTTGGTAATTCAGCCACAGTTAAAAACTTTCAACTACTTCACACGCAAACAAATTAAAATCTCAATGAAAAGCACCTAAAGTCTCTAAAGAACCAAAACAAATTTGAATCACACGCCTAAAGAATCTAGGAGATCAAACACACACACAGTAACTTTCCGGACTGAAAACACTAGTTGGTGATGAAATCCAACATCACAGAGTTCAATCAAGAAATGGCGGTTGGAACAGTTACCCCGGCAACCTGCTTAATGAATAGACTGGCACAAGTTCCTCCACTTAACCATCTCGAGAGAAGTGAACCCCCCAGAAAATCCAAGTGAGTCTAGCCGACGTCTGCTCCAGGTACAGTGGGATCTTCCCACCACTGTCACCTCAGGAAGAGTCCTAAAGAATATGGCCAGTAAGGTTACCAACTGAGACAAATATACCTGGGGGAACAGTCTACGATTCGATACGCACGCAAGGGCAGAGTAGCAAGCTCAATCCCCTTGAAGGCTCCTTGACATAATCCAAGGTTTACCAACAAGTGACCCCAGGCTCCTCGACAATGGTTAATCCGAGGTTTACCGTTTTTAATACGTGAATATCTGGTGTCGTTCCCAATGAGGAAGGATTGATTCCCACACTGGTTCGGACACAATCTCGTGCTTCTCCTTTAAGAGGAGCTTTCCTAGAGCATAAATGCAACAATTGGATTTCTTCCCTACCACAAGATACAGCTACTTGTTTGTTTTTACTGTCTTGGAGAGTTAATTACTTTCCTACTCCAAGACACTAGCCTAAGCTAAGTTGGTGTATCAGAGCCCTAGAAATAAAAATGTTACTAGGTGAATTTTACTTTAAGCGTTAATTTTAGTGGTTTTTGTTTAAGTCCAAAGGTGCGGAGATGAAACTCGTGGTATGAAGACTCGACTCAAAATCACTAAAAATGCACCTAAGATGATCTAAACAATCTTTTTCTCTTCGATGAACTTCTAAACTAAGAAAGAGTTTGAGAATGCAAATACTTTGTAAACACAAATCTTTCTCAATTAAAAAAATTAAAAGAAGAGCTTTTCCTTTCCAAAGCACTCAAAACGAGACAACTAGTTATTTCACAAAAAAATTCCCTTTTCGTTTCAAAGCACTCAAACACTACAAAAAACAAACTTTTTTCCAAAAGAGATTTTTATATTTAAAAAAAAAAAAAAACACTCAAAACTAATGAAAATGACTAACTTTGAGATCTACAAACTATAAAAACTTATTTGAAGTCAAAGCCTACTAAAAGTCTTTTTAAAGGATGTTTTACTTAGCTAGATGTAAGCTAAGGACCAATTTATGCAGAATCACAAATCAGTCAAGAACAACCAATTTTGTTTTCTTTTTGAAAATGAAAATCCAAACTCTTAAACACAAGCTTTTCGAAGTTTTGTAAAGAGAAAACTCAAAGCAGATTCCTCAAACAAGGGGAGATTTCATAAATGGTCAGACTCGTAAGAAGGCTGGTAGACACTAAGGTGATCTGAAGTCCCTACAGCTTCTAAGCTCAGAGCCACTACACAACCAAAATGAAAAACAAACCCAACAAGCAAAACTCCTAGGAATTTCACCTAAAACCGTAACACTAACGAAATCAATCCAAGGAAAGCTACTAACAAGTTATATGTAGGTCTGGGCAGTGGATAACAATTTCTAAAGACAAACTAAGCTGACTAACAGAGGAAATTTTAGGGTTTTCAAAATTTTGACAGGGTCCGCAGGCCCACAGTTGGCACAGGTGCGGTCCCGCTCTGTGCTAAAAGCCAAGCTGCGGGTAAGTACGCACTGTGTCAAACGGCTAGGGTGTGGTCCTCTCCCAAAGCTATGAAAAACGAAAAATAACCCTGGATCTACAAACTCTACCCAATTTTACACACAACAAGCCAAAAACAGAAACAAAAATAGAGTTTCTCAGGTCAAAGTAAAAACAAGGAAAACAATCAAGTCCCCAGCGGAGTCGCCATTTTGTCACACGGAATAAGTCAATCTTGCGGACAAGATAGACCTTCCTGGAATCTAAAGAAGACTTAATGACAAGCAAACCAACCAGACACTATCTTTCTCTAAATATGCTTTGATAAACAATAGCAAACAAGTGTTTTTAGGGCCTACCTTAGGTCCAACGCAAGCTTGTGGATGACCTCGCTCCTTCGATCCAAATGAGCTCCTTTTCGCGAATCTGCAAAAACAAACAAGGGAAACAAATTAAATAGCACCTGAAAATCCAATTGCATAAAACATATTTAACATGAAATTCGAGGAGTCCATGAAACAAATAACATAAGATACTTGTTGAGAAAAATGAGTTTGATTGTATTAATTCAAATGAAGAAGAACTTTACAACCTTTGCCTTGACGCTGTACAAGCTCCTCCCAGGGTCCAGCAAGAAGTCTCCTCTACTTTGACAAGTTTCACTCACTCCCCAATGAAGCAAAAAAGATGTGTGATCTCTCCTCTTAAGCTCAACTAGGAAGTCTTGATTTCACCAGCATTTACCCTAAAAAATGTTCAGCTTCTAACCTCTCCAGCAACCAGCCCAATGCCTGTATTTATAGTGCAATGGAGGGAGGTTACTAGGTCCTCCTTCAAAGGGATAAAGCCCTCCTTCAAAGGGATATCTCCTCTCATCAAGGGATTAGCTCCTTCTCTTTTGGGATGCATGAACCACCTCAGAGCGAACAATCCACGTCAAAATTCCTTCTAGAAACCTCTAGAATTAACCCAAAGTGAGATTTTTAAGATAAAACTTGCACCTTTTAACTTTCACAGGGGTCCGCACCTACACCGTTAGGGACATAGTGGGCAGGTCCGCAGTTTTTGTACACAGAAGGTGCGGGACCACAGGTGACCATGAGAGAAAGTGCGGAACCAGAGTTACATTGATTTTTAATGTCTTTCTCTCATTTCCAAAGCTTGATTTGAAGAGCTGAGGTATGAGACTTGCTTAGGAGGACAGTACAAGTGATGATAGACCCATACTGACTGCAAATAATCATGGTGACGATATTTTTGTGTAACAGCTATGACCCCGGGAAATTGATGTACCAATTTACCCAAATGGGGCCCACAATTTTGGCACTTCATCTCCTAGGGTTAGGTTTCTAGATGTTTAGGGTTTTCCATTGTTTCTCAATAATAAATAGGCCTTGGAGCCTCATTGTAACAGAATGGAGGGGTATGTAGCTGCCACATCTTTTCTCAGAGACAAGCTATGATCACCCGAGCTAGTTTATTTCCATTCCATTTGTAAGCATATTTCAATATTCTGATATTAATGAAATGAAGTGTGATTTCTGTTGCATTTCTATATTTATGGTTATATCTGTAATTTGTTGCGTTCCTGTTTAAGTTTGGATCACATAGAAACTAAGGGCCGAATAAGACAACCATCTTCGACTCTCAATACTGTATTCCAACACCCCGTGCTCAATTGAGTCAATAGACATAGAAAATCCAAAGTTAGTTTGTCGCCTCAGGAAGAAGGATCCACAAACCAGCTCCCTGAACCCAATAACAGTGAGGTCCACACCATATACGTAATAAATTAGATGGAAAGAATTTAAGCTCATTCCCATGCTCAGGGCCAATAATTTAATGATAGAACCAACGCCGATGGACATACATTCCTCCAACGAAAGACTACAAACTAGAAATATGCCATACATTCCCATTCAAGACAATAGAATGCCAAAAAAAATGGATACCGACATAGAAACATCAAACATTACAATATGATAAAACCATAAAAACTTTCCCAATTTCTAGACAATGAGTTCCATTTCTCACGAGAATCGAATTGCATATAATATCAATAAGATTTTGAGAGACATTAGAATATTGAGAAAGTCGCAGTGGAAGAGGGGAGAAAAGGAGAAGAACATACCCGATTTCAAAAGTAATGAATTAGAGAGGACCAGTCGCGTCTCACGAGGAGAACCACCTGACCTTCCTTGCAGACAAGATATTGATAGCCAAGAACCTACTTTTACCTCTAGGAGTCAAATCCCAACACAAGACAAATGCATGCATGGGATGCTGAGCCCTACCCACATGGAGATTAAGAACCCCACGGCTCATCTCATCACCATCAAAACAACCCATGCACACAAACACCCCACTTACCTGATCACACATGTGAGGGAGAGGGTCGAGCTGCCCTCCGTCCGTTTGAATGATCATTTCACACATGACAAGAGTCCCGAGAGGGACAAGGAGCTGTCTTGCGCCCTGATTAGGGAGGTCGTACAATATTTAATCTAATATTGTAATGCTAGTTTATTTTAATTTAATAATATTATACTATATTAAAATTTAAAATTTTAATTATACTTTATTCTTATTTAATAATATTATTTCAATATTATTTTAAGGAATTAATATTCTAATATAAATATTAAATCCTTAGATATTAACATAATTTTAACCAATTTTTGTAGTTGCTGCAACACCCTCCAAAATTTTGGCTTGCACTCAAATTTCAGAGCCTTGGTCTTTTCCTTGATTGTTTCAAACACTCAAGCTCATTCCATGAGTTTTATTGAAGTTCTTTGGCCCCTTTTGCTTGTTGGAGTAACTGTCATCTCTTGGCACGTTTGATTATTGTATAATGTTTGCAAGCCTTTTCTGGTGGTTTCGAAGGTCGGTCTTTGTGTATATGAGTTATACCAACCATGTAAACATTTGTTGCATACATACATGAAGTCTTGAGCACTGTTGCACAAGTGTCGTCACAGTCATCCTAATGTCTATCTTAAGTGTCACACTTGTCACATCTTGTCATGAGGAAGTCACAGAAAGGGGAATGATTTGCTTATGTGTTTCGATGATCTATATTGTCATGCCGTAAAAGTGTGATAATTCTGTGATCTCAGTTCAAGTTCATCATGAGTCCATCTCTCTTCCCTCAAATTTTTTTGGAAAATATTCCCGATTGGGTAACTTAGCTTCATCATGCCCCGATTGAGCTTATCCCTCTTGGATGTGACCCTACTACCTGGAACTGCACAGTATGCAGTCCCTTCCCTTTAGGGCTATTGTTTTGCACAATTCCTAAGTCCAACAGTCTCCCTTGACCTCTAGAATTACGCAATTATGCCTCCCAATTTTCCTTGAACTACACACTTCAAATCTTCAACCCTCAAGCCTTTTCCTTGCCTGCTAGAGATACACCGTGCGCAAAAATCATAGCCTCCCTTGGCCTCCAAAAATGTGCAGATGCTTCGTCCAGTGTCCTCCCCTCAGTCGGAGATCACTGCTTCCAGAAACTGTGCAGTTCTTCTCTCCAAGCCTCCCAGCTGCCCAATCCCCCTTGCATCCTGAAACTGTGTAGTCTATCCTCCCAGGGCTCCATACCGCAACCTCCAATATCTGCTTGAATTGCGCAATTTTGTCCCTTAGTGGGCATTGTGCAATTTTTCTCCTCAGTGAGGAGTATACAGAAATATCCCTCAGTCTAGCTTGAGCTGCGCACTGCGTAGTCTCAATGATCAAGCTCTCTCCCTGTTTGCTGGAACTGCGCAATGCACAGTCATTGGGCCCTTTCTCCCAATCTGTGACTTGTCCCGGTTTTAGTTCATGGATAATAATGCATCATCTTAGATTAGGGAGTTTTCGGATTGATGTCGTCCCGTCATGAGTGAATTGCAGGAACAGGTACACTATCAAGTCATGGCAAGATGACAAAGATGGAGAAGGAGGAGGGAAGCATGCCTAAAGACTCTCTTGCAACTGAAATCACAAGTGGATCTATCAAGAGAAAGCAAAGGGACACAAGTTTGCAACTACCATCCAAGACTTAAGATCATTGAAGACCCCACATCACCAAGCTATGAAGAGGTGAAGAGAAAAGCATATTCAAGAAGACATATAGCACTCAGCAACAATAGTCACTTGACATTGCCACATCATTAAGCTAGTCCATGTCAACAATGTCATGTCATGAGTTGTCATATGCCACATCACTATTGTGGACCATGTGTATTGTATTCAAATGTATTGTAAAAAGGAAGTTCAAAGGACACACATGAATATGAAGAGTCATGTAAATTGAAAAGTCATAGAAAGTTGAATAGTCATAGAAATTTGAATAGTCATCAGGGAAGTCAAAGAGTCAGAAGGGGTAAGCATCACCCCTTGGTTATATATAACCCCCTCATTGTATGAGCAAACGAATTTTCACCTTGGCTCCTCCTGCAAGGCATTAGAGAGATCAACTAGTACTTTGAAGAGTAAGGAGTGGATCTAATGTCCCATTATTTGGGATAGTTATGGACATTGTAAACATGTGTGTTGGACCTTTTGCTCAATAAAAAAAAGGCAAACATGTGCTTCGTTCATGGACTATGAATGTTTGTAATACTATTCTATGGACGTTTGTATTTCATGTTTGTTTTCACATGTACTAAGATAGTTGAACTATTTTGGTTATTTTAGTGCTTATCTTATTGAGAATTTGTTGTAATGGTTGTTATTGCTATCCCATCCTTATGGACTATTTTGTGGGATACTAGACAAATCTTTCCTTATTTGTTGGTTGTAATGACCATCACATCCGCTTTGGACTATTCCGATGGATGTTAGATGGGTCCTTCTGGTTCATGTATGTCTCTTACTGGGTGGTACTATTACCTCTCACTTAGAGGCTCACTTTTATTCCCCCCCTTTGTAGTAGAAGAACCTCAACATAATTGCACTGCACACTCACTAGGCACACTCCCCTTGATTTTTGAAGAGACCATTGCATCACTCTCTTGTGCTGACAACTAGAGCCAAGGCAAATATTTAAGGATTTGGCATCCGAGCCTTTATACCAGATGAGACTCCTAGACCAAACAGTGTGAGGTCTGATTGGGACTTCATATCGGGGAGATCCCCTGAATGTTGGCGGGTCCAACATCATCAACATTTCTAGTGCTAGAAGGAGGGCAACCAGTACTTGGCTGATAGATCCACCGACCCCATCATTCCATCTTCTAGTCAAGGCCACAATGTTCACTCCACCTCCCCTACTTGTAATTATGAAGTTGGTAACTCTTCCCAACCCAGGCTTGAACGTGAAATCTCGTATGATCAAATTCGGGCCATTCGCCCCATCACTCGTCCGTTTGCAAAAGTTGTTTGATTGATTCTGGGAGTAATTAGTCTTCCATAATCTCCAAAGAAGAATAAGACCACCTCTACAAGGATAATAGTCTCATCTGTTGAAGAAGTCGTTCTTGCAACTCTCAAAGAATTAACAGACTCTGTGGAAAGGGTAGAAGAGCCTCCACTCTTTCATGGTGGTAACAAAGGCAACATCTTACTCTCGGGCTCAACTTTTGGCGGGATAGGCAGAGAGCAAGAATAAGAGGAAGAAGAACCATCAGATTCAGAAAAGGAAGGGGAGGACAATGAAGAGGAAGACATGGTAGATAAAAATATGGACTGGATGACTCAGGGCCCATTAGCACTTTTGGGTGTCTTGCATAAGATTCCAAGGAATTTGGAGAAGCTCTTAATGAAGTATGACCTTGGTAAGATAATGAAGGCTAAAGAGCATCTGGATAGATTTTACCTACATCTCCAAACACTTGAGGTACGTTACGATGATGTTGCATGAAAATTTTTTCCATGTACCTTGAATGGTGGAGTAGTTGTATGGTATCATAGCCTTCTTCCAAACTCCATCCAGAATTGGAGGGGGTTTAAGAAGATATTTCTTGAAAAATTTGCTGAAGTCAAAACCCTTGCCATGTTATTAAAGGAGCTGGGTAATCTTAAGATGGAGAAACGGGAGAAAGTGAAATATTTCAACCAGAGGTTCAATTTCATTTGAACAAATTTTTATAAAATACAAAACCTCATGACTCCATCGCCATAGATTACTACACTTCTGCCTTGCCAACAAATATTGCACAACTTATAAAGTGAATTGCAAAACATACATTGACTGAAAAATAAGAAGAGGATATTACCGTTGAGAAGAACTTGTGTGCTATTGGATTCATCTCAGATGATGAATCAACAAAATACTCCAAGGACACGGGTAAGAGGTCTCAAGCATCTGTGATAAAGGGTAAGGAGAAAGAACCAAATGATCTTGAAAGCCTAACTCATCTCATCAAGTCCCTGACCACTGAAATGGATGAACTCAAACAAAGGACAAGTGAGAGTAACGTGATCAACAACCCCCGCAAGTACATGTTCAAAAGGAATGCAACTTCTAGCAGTAGCAGTAATCAACTGGTAAAGTCTGCACGGAGTTCCAATGTTGTCCTGAACATTGAGAAAATAGGCACATATTCATATTGCATGTTTCATCAAGAGCATCATTCAGAAAATACGTGCCCACATTGGAACCAACTCATGAGCATGATGGTTGAGCAGTTTGTTGACTTAGTCATGGCTGAGGAGCAGATTGAGCCCGATGAAGAGAAGGAAGAAGCTATTGTAGCTAATGAAGCTCCAAGTATTGGGCATGTAGTGAACATGTTTAACTGTGTTCTCACAACCCAAAAGAGTAATGCCGATAAGCAACCTCTGAGTGACAGTCCGATCCAAAAGCAGAACAACCGATACAACCTAAGAAGCCAAGGGCCAACCATTGTAATTGAGTTGCCAAAGCAAAAATTCAAAGAAAACCTGTTAAGGAAAATCAACCCACCGGCTAACTCAACACAGAACACTCAGAGCAAGTCTGGGAAAGCAGTCTCAACGAAAAGTGTTTCCGACAGCAGTAAGGAAAAAACCATCCCTCCAGAAACCACAAACCAAGTTCCATCCCCAGACACCTCGATCAGTCTTCCCACTGTGGATTATAACATTGTGGATGATATGAAGAAGGTTCGAGTGAACATATCTATGTTCGAACTCACAAATATCACGAGCCAGCAGGACATCCTTCTATGGTCACTTGGGAAAACCTCTCCAGGTAATGCTACCTCTTAGGACAAGGGATCCAGTAAGTCTCCTGATACTCTTGCATTTGTACTTAATGCACTCACGATGGGCGCAAACACACTATACCCTCCGTTCTTATTAACATTCAAAATCTTCAATTTCAATTTACACAATTGCATGGTTGATTCAAGTGCATCAATGAATATCATGCCATTATTTATTGCCAAGAAAATCAATGCTAAATGGGAAAAAAAAGATGCACAAATTATTCAGCTGGACACATCCATGCAATTGGTGAACTTAGAGATTTCATCATCCGTTTATCCTCTGACAGACGAGTCCACCAATGTATCAACACAGTGATTGTGGAAATTATGGAAGCATACAAAGTGTTACTGAGTAGAGACTGGTCTAAAAAGATTCAAGGGTACTTTTCCATAGACTGGTCATACTAATGGCTTTCATACAAGGGCATAAATAATAATATCTAGGTAGAATCAGAGAGATATATGAAACACACACAACTACTCCCTTTAACAGACACAACGAGCCAATGGATTTTGTTGAATTATTATTTGGCAATTACTTTTTGGAAACTCAGCTAGGGTGTTATCTTGCAGAGGCATCCCCAGTTCCACCAGAAACACAGTTTGATCTCCTTCCTTGTCCAAATGGCGATAATGAACTTTGTACAGTTAGTAATAGTAGTAGTACTAGTGCAGTTCACAGTCCTTGTACATATGATGTTTAGACTATGTATTTCGATGGTTCCAAAACATAAGATGGCTATGGAGCTGGTTGCGTTTTAATAGACCCGCTGTAGAGAAAACATTTGATTTCTAGCTGCTCGGAATTTGAGTGCACGACTAACACTGTAGATTACGAAGCACTCATATTGGGCTTACAAAAAGCCATTGACCTCAACATTACCATTATGAAAGTGGTGGGTGACTCAGAAACTGTGGTTCAATAGGTATGTAACACCATACATTGTGTGTCACCTTATATTAAAACTTATCAACAAGAGGTATTGTGTCTTATCTCACATTCCCAAGATTTTAATATTATTTTCGTTCCAAGAATGCATAATGCAACTGTGGATGCCTTAGAAACACTGTTGCTAGAATGTCACCATTAAGGGATGAATTTTCTATTGAAATTATTTATAAGCTTTCTGTCCCCGATAATATCACTAACTTACACATTTTTTATGATGACCAATAGATACTGTATTTTATGGTGAATGCTGACGTATTCAAATATTTAGTGATCGATGAGGACGAGCATGAAAAGGTACTGTAGGATGCAGCCAATACAAGTAAAGGGAACCTCATCCCCAAGGGTGTGGTATCATTGGAAATGTTGTATGATCTGCATAACCACTTTTGGGGACCCATCAATGCCAAGACCCATAGTTCCACTCTATCGCATGAGAAAATCAACTTGGGAACTGAGAAGGATCCAAAATATGTCAATCTTTGTACTTGTTACACACCACAAGAGCGAAAAGCCATCATCTTCTTATTCAAGCAATACCATGATGTCTTCGCGTGGACTTATGATGAACTCAAAACATATGACGCGTGAATCATCCAGCATGTAATACCAATAAATGAAGGGGCCAAAACATTTTAACAGAAATCGAGGAAAGTTCATCCAGCACTTGAGCCTCTCATATAGAAGGAGTTGAGAAAATTGTTGGATGCTTGGATCATATACAGAGTGTGACACTCGACGTGGGTGTAAAATTTGGTTCCTGTAAGGAAAAAGTTCAGGGAGATCCACATGTGTGTAGATTTCTAGAATCTCAACCGTGCCTCAGACAAGGATAACTACCCCATTCCATCCATGGATAAAATACTGCAAACAATATCGGGGTCTGAAATGTTTTCTTTGCTTGACGACTATTCAGGATACAACCAAGCTTTGGTTGCAGAGCCTGACAGACTTAAAACTACATTCAGAATGAAGTGGGGCACGTTCGTGTTTCGACGAATGTCGTTTAGGCTAATCAACACTGGTGCAACATTCCAACATGCAATGGACATCACCTTTCGTGAGCTCATTGGCCAGAGCATAGTGGTCTATCTTGATGATGTAACAATATTCTCCAAACAGAGGTTAGACCACCTACGCCACTTGAAGAAGATTTTTGAGCGATGCTACAAGTATGAGATATCCTTGAATCCCAAGAAGAGTATCTTTGCAGTGTCTGAGGGTAATATCTTGGGACACATCATTGCTAAAAGTGGGATCAAGGTAGACCCAGACAAGGTCAAAACTATCAAACAGATTCCCTTCCGAGTGAATAAGAAAGCCATGCAGTATTTCTTGGGGAAGATCAATTTCTTCCGTATGCTCATCTCCCACTATGCCCAGATTGTTAAACCAATATAGGAGATGGTGAATAAGGACACAATTTACAAATGGGGTGAAAGGGAAATGTATGTGTTTACCCATATCAAACAGGCTATAGCAGAATTACCCACATTGTACAACCCATACTTTGGTAAAGACTTCTTGCTCTACACTTTTTCTTTTTATACCTCTCTTACTGCTGTTCTCACTCAGAAGGATGAATTGAACAATGAATGACCTATCTCCTTCATGAGCACAAGTCTGCAAGGACCAAAGCTTAATTACCCCGCCATGGAAAAATAGGCTTATGCAGTGTACAAGGCAGTAAAGCACTTCATACCATATCTATTAAAGAACCGTTGTGTTATCTTTTTCCCACACCTAGGAGTCAAGCCAATGCTTATTCAACAAGAGTTGGGTGAAAGGACGACAATCTGGATGACCGGGTTACAAGAATATGATCTAGATATCAATCCAGTTCACACAATCAAGGGTCATGGTCTTTTCCAATGGTAATAGAAGCAATAAACGTGAAAGAGGAAGAAGAAGAGCTCGTAGGATGGAAGTAAGAGGTTGAGATGTATAACATTAAGCGAGCCTCCCCCACTACAGACATAAACTCTTGGTACACATATGTGCACCAATACCTCGAGCATGACGTAATGCCCTCTCACTTTTCCACGTGGAAAAAGAGGATACTCCGACTTAAAGCATTATCTTTTCAATTGGTGCATGGGGTGCTATTCGAATTCAAGCTTCTGTGATCCATATCATAATGTATAAAGAGATTTTTCGGAAGAAGTCACATTGAAGACTTGGGTCGACACGTTTCGAACCAGCAAGTGTGGTTCATCTTTAGGACACGATGAAGAAACAGATCCAGGAAGAGGGTTAAATAGGAAGACAAGTCAACCTAACAGTTAGAAGAAAACAACTATGTTTGACTATGGGAGGGAGAGGGGACAGATTGGTAATATTTAAATTAATAAAAATATATAATTTTTAATTTTATTAGTTACCCAACTAACGGTTATATCTGATAATATTCAATTCATATATATATATATATATATATATATATATAACAAAATATTAAAATTAATAATATCAATTGAATATATATATATATATATATATATATATATATATATATATATATAATTTAAAGGATTCTTAATAAACACCTACATATATTAATAAATAATATAAATGTTAAATTGTATAACAACATATAAATATTTCAAATATAAATTAATATAAATTGTATATTAGGGCTAATAATATTAATATATATATATATATATATATATATATATATATATATATTACTTTATCAATATATATACACACATAACTAAAGATTAAACAATGATAATAACAATTAAATATATAAAAAGCACCTACTCATAATAATAAATAATAATAATGTAAAATTGTTTATAAACAAAATATCTAATTCACTATGTACAAGTATTAATATTTATATTAATATTACCATAAAATATTTATAATGCAAGAACAAATTCTATCAGAGTCTTAACAATTATTATTTATATATAAAAAAAAGGTGGAGAGAATTAAGAAGAGAGGGCGGGAATCCAACAGCTACTAATTTTCCAGCCATCGTCCCTATTAATATTACTAGAAGACTTCTCAATTTCAATGGCTTCCCTAAACTTCTGATGATGAAAATTGGGAATCATAGCGATAACCCTAGCATCCTCAATGCATATATGTTGCTTAGTCTTCTCTACATGTTCGGCTAAAGCTTAGGATTTTGTCCTCCCGTGTTTAATATCAGCAACGTATTCCTTAATCCTCTGGTTTATAGAACGACCAGTTTCACCTATGTAAGAGGTTCCACAGGAACAAGGGATGATATAAACACCTTTCATATCCATAGGGTTCACTTGGTCTTTAACAGACTTGAGGGAACTCCTAATGGTGTTGAGGGGTCTAAAGGTCGAGGAAATATTATGCTTCTTCAAGATTCTCGCAATCTTGTTAGTCGTCCCTTGGATGAAGGGGATGTGGACTCCTGAACTCCAGTCAATGGTTTCTTTCTTGATCTTGGGACCTTTGCTCGCTTTGAGGAAGGATTTGATACCTTGCTGCCTACTATAGCCATTTTGGACAAAAACATTAAGGAGGTGGGAATTTTCTTTAGAAAAGTGGTCTTCATAAAAAATTCTCAGAGCACGAGTGGGTAACATGCTGAGAACACCTATCTTCTGCACAGGGAAATGATGGGAACTTGCATGAAGATACTAATCAGTGTGAGTCTTCTTTCGATATACCTCATGGGAGAAAGATCCATCAACTTTCCTAGAAATGAGGACATCGAGAAAAGGAAGACAACCATTAACCTCACGCTCCATTGTAAATTTGATGGAGTTAGACTGATTATTGAGATGTTGGAAAAAGAGATCTAATTTTTCAGGCCCGTGCTGCCAAATGGTGCAGGTGTCATCAACAAATATTTTTCAAAACTTAGGTTTAAATAAAGCTGAGGATAAAGCCTTGGATTCAAAATATTCCATGAACAATTCAGCAATGATAAGGGACAGGGAGGAACCCATGGCAACCCCACAAGTTTTTTAATAGAACACACCTTTAAAACAAAAAAAGTGGAAGTGAGGCAAATCTCAACTAACTTGGCTGTGTCGGGATTAGAAAGGCGAAATATGACATCAAGGGCTTCTTTAATGGGGATGCAAGTGTATAGGGAAACCACATCAAAACTGACAAGAGTATCGTCAGGTTCAAATTTCATATCTTTTAATTCATTAACAAAAGAAGAGGAGTCTTTGAAAAAGGACTCCATTCGTCCCACCAGGGGTTTTAACTTCATGGCTAAGAATTTAGCTAGAAGGTAGGTTGGTCCACCAATGGTGTTGACAATGGGTCGAAGGGGGACTCCCTCTTTATGGATTTTGGGAAGCCCATAAATCCTGGGAGTGATAGGGCTACTTTCAATCAACTTATGACTAAAGGAGCCAATCGTGCTGCTGGATTTTATAGCAAGAGCAATAGTCTTAGAAATATTTTTCAAGGGAGTCTTGTTAAGCTTTATGTCGCTAACACTGTTGATTAGATGATCCAACATCTTCTTTCGATAATCATCCTTGTTAAGGATAACAGCAACCCCACCTTTGTCAGCTTTCAAAACAACAATATCAAGGTTCTTATTCAGGGATTTGAGAGCTTCGAACTCACCTTTGATGATGTTGCTCTTAGGGGGCTTTGTTTTTCTAAGAATAACAACACAATATTGTCGAATAGTATATTTAATATTATCCGGTAAGCCCCTTATCCCAAATTCGACGTCGCACATAATATCAGCTACCAAAATCTTTTTAGGAGCAAGGGAAAAATTCAAGCCCCTTTCCAAAAGATTGAAGACCGGAGGAGGAAAAGAAAAACTAGATAAATTGATTACTTTATTATTATGATGTTTAGTAATACCACTGTTAGGATTATTATTATTGTCATTAATACCAATAAATTTAATAAATTTATTATCATCTTTATTATCATTAATAAATTCAAGAGTTCCTTCTTTATTATTCTTATCGTATAATCCAGTAATTTCATTCTTATTCACTAAATTATTAGATTCAAAATAATTTACATTATTCCCATTATAGCAATAATTACTATTATTGTTATTATTATTACTACATAAGTTATTATTATTATTATTAACATAATCTTTGGGCGCATAATGGGACAGGAGGAATGATGAATTCAAAATGGAGGGGAATGGCTGACTCAGAATGGAAGGGGATGCCTGACTCAGAATGGAAGGGGATGGATGACTCAGAACATAAGGGGATGAAGGGGATACGGGGACCAAACCATCACCCGAGGGAACCAATTGAGGAACATGCAGGAGGGAGGGAGGGACCTCAGTTGGGCTTTCATGAGAAGCAACCAGGTCAAGGGAATGGGTGAGGGGAGATGAGGGATTCAGGACGGAAAGGGGAATTGAAGGTTGGACAAAGGGCTCAACGGAGACGGTGGGAGATGGGGGAAGTGCGCCGGAGAGGGGAAACGGTAGCTGGCTGGAGCAGTGCTATGATCGCAGGTGGAAGATGACATGCCTGTGACCATGGAAGGGGAACCACCCTTAAGGCGGCCAAGTTAGTTGAGATTTGCCTCACTTCCACTTTTTTCTGTTTTGAAAGTGTGTTCTATGAACAAACTTGTGGGGTTGCCATGGGTTCCCCCATGTCCCCTATTGTTGCTAACTTGTTCATGGAATATTTTGAATCCAAAGCTTTATCCTCAGTTTTATTTAAACCTAAGCTTTGGAAAAGATTTGTTGATGACACCTGCCCCATTTGGCAACACGGGCCTGGAAAATTAGATCTCTTTTTGCAACATCTCAATAATCAGTCTAACTCCATCAAATTTACGATGGAGCGTGAGGTTAATGGTTGCCTTCCTTTTCTCGATGTCCTCATTTCTAGGAAAGTTGATGGATCTTTCTCCCATGAGGTCTATCAAAAGAAGACTCACACTGAGTAGTATCTTCATGCAAGTTCCCATCATTTCCCTGTGTAGAAGATAGGTGTTCTTAGCACGTTAGCCACTCGTGCTCTGAGAATTTATGATGAAGACCACTTTTCTAAAGAAAAGTCCCACCTCCTTAATGTTTTTGTCCAGAATGGCTATAGTAGGCAACAAGGTATCAAAGCCTTCCTCAAAGCGAGCAAATTTCCCAAGATCAAGAAAGATCCCATCGAATACAGTTTAGGAGTCCACATCCCCTTCATCCAAGGGACGACTGACAAGATTGCGAGAATCCTGAAGATGCATAATATTTCCTCGACCTTTAGACCCCTCAGCACCATTTAGAGTTCCATCAAGTTTGTCAAAGACCAAGTGAACCCCATGGATATGAAAGGTGTTTATATCATCCCTTGTTCCTGTGGAACCTCTTACATAGGTGAAACTGGTCATTCTATAAACCAGAGGATTAAGGAACACGCTGCTGATATTAAACACGGGAGGACAAAATCCTCAGCTTTAACCAAACATGCAGAGAAGACTAAGCATCATATATGCATTGAGGAGGCTAGGGTTATCGCGAAGATTCCTCATTTTCATCATCGGAAGTTTAGGGAAGCCATTGAAATTGAGAGGTTTTCTAGTAATACTAATAGGGACGATGGCTGGAAAATTAGTAGCTGTTGGATTCCTGCCCTCTCTTCTTAATTTTCTCCACCTTCTTTTTTTGATATATAGATAATAATTGTTAACACTCTGATAGAATTTGTTCTTGCATTATAAATATTAATATGGTAATATTAATAATTCTAATATTAATACTTATACATAGTGATTTAGATATTTTGTTTATACACAATTTTACCTTATTATTATTTATTAATATGAGTAAGTGCTTTTTATATATTTAATTATTATTATTATTGTTTAATCTTTAGTATATATATATATATATATATATATATATATATATATATGTATATAAAAAAAAAGATTAAAATTAATAATATATATATATATATATATATATATATATATATATATATATATATATATATATATAGATATATATATATATATATGAATTGAATATTATCAGATATAGTTGTTAGTTGGTTAACTAATAAAATAAAAAATTATATATTTATATATATTTATATTAATTTAAATATTACTAATTTGTCCCTCTCCCTCCCATAGTCAAACGTAGCCGTTTTCTTCTAGCTGTTAGGTTGACCTGTCTTCCTATTTAACCCTCTTCCTGGATCTGTTTCTTCATCGTGTCCTGAAGATGAACCACACTTGCTGGTTCGAAACGTGTCGACCCAAATCTTCAATGTGATTTCTTCTAGAAATACTCTTTATACAACATGGGGTGCTGTTTAGAAAGCACCACAATAGAGTACTGCTTAGGTGTTTGGAGGCACACAATTCAAAAAAGGTATTGTGTGATCTCCACGACAGACAAACTAGTGGACACTTCAAAGACAACACTACAACACATAAGGTTATGTGGTCTGGATTTTACTGGCCTACATTATTCAAATATGCTCATGCTTATGCCCACAAGTGTCTGGTCTGTCAAAGGTGTGTCGACATAAATCAGAATTCAGCAGCCCCATTGTATCCCATTACAGTGGAAGAACCCTTTCAACAGTGGGGCTTGCAAATTATTGGGGAAATTTTCCCGCTCTCGTCAAAGTAGCATTGCTATATTTTAAATACTACAGACTACTTCACATGGTGGACTATGCTAGTTCTGCTAAAATAGGTGAACAATTAGGAAGTCATCAACTTTTTGGCAATAGAACATCATTTCCAGGTTTGACGTTCCTATATCACTTACTTTTAACAATGTAACATACTTTTCATCGTTAATAATTTATGATTTTTTATTGGAAAATGGTATTATCTTGAAGCATTCAACTAATTACTATGTGTAGAGGAATTTTACTGCTGAATCCACAGACAAGAATCTTATCTACATCATCAAAAAGACCATATTCTCTGAACAGTGAAACTGGAACTCTACTTTGGTGAATGTCTTATGGGCTGCTCGAGTCATGCCTAAACCTTCCTTGAACACCTCCCCTTACTTCCTGGTGTATGAAAAAGAAGCCATCCTCCAGCCGAACATCTGCTTGCTCGGCCTCCAACTGTCACAAGAGTCCCAAGGCAAGCCATGTCTATTAGTTCAGCGTAGGATGGAAACTTTGCACAAGCTACCGGAAGAAAGGTTGAAATCTAAAGAAAAAAATGTACTTCGCCAGAGTCATATCAAGAGGTAGTTTGATAGGAAGTCTATAGGGAAACATAACTTTAGTGTGGGTGACTTAGTCTTAAAGTGACAAAGAAAAACACACTAAGTTTCAGCCCCTGTGGATTGGACCATACATGGTACATGAAAAGATTGACCAACACACATATCGTCTTCAATCACTTGATGGGAAGATTGAATCTCTCCCTGTCAATGGCCAAGACTTAAAACAATATTTTCAATGAAAATCTGGGGCTGTGCCCTGCACTATGTACATAGTATTTTGTTGTTTTCTATTTGTTTCTTTGCTTGAATTTTGTTTTGGTTTTGTTATGTGAATAAGTGTTGTGCCTAATTGTGTTGTGGCTTCTAAGTTTGTGTGTGGTTGAACTGTAAAGAGGCTTGTAACACTTCAGCATTTGGCTAACCCTCTAGCCATCTTCCTTGTGTTGGTTACATATTTTGGCCAATGAAGTTCCGATGGAAAATACAATCCGTCTGTTAGGATAGTTTTGGTCCAACCATGAACCCATGGCTAGTTCAGAAAGCTCATGCCTATGCTCGGTTTTTCTACTGGTATTCTCAAGCTTATCCAATTAGTAAGAAACAAAGAAGGGGAAAATTTAAATGAGCAAACCAAAATTAAAGGTCTCTATATTCATTTTTTAAGGAACATCCTCTTCTTCTCTCAATAAGTTGGGATCCCTCTTCTGCCCCAAAATAATTAAGTGTCGATGCATATTTATCTTTAAATAAGTAAATAGAGGAAAACTAAGAGAAAGGATTCCTACGCAGAGAGGTTAAGCAAGAAACTCCGCCAGGGTACTGTCCAGGCTCACTGGCAGTAGAGAAATGTTTGTGTTCCTACGTGACTTTGCTGAGGTACTATCCAGGACTGCTGGCAGTGGAGCAACACTAGACATGAAAAATTATACTCTGAAAATCTTAAGATCGTGAGCGAAACTACCCTTCCCAACTCAAAACATTGTGATTACGTTGAATCTTATGTTTTGTTTAAATGGGAATGTATAGGGGGGACCATGTCTAGCCATGGGGTAAGTGGGAAGGCTAAAGTGATATGCACAATGAATCAATACTCTCTAAGGAACCAAGGCCTTGCAGAGAATAAACTAACTAAGACAAAGAAGCTAGAGTTTAACCAGTGCATTGCCAAGTGTTGTAGCTACTGCAACACCCTCCAAAATTTTGGCTTGCACTCAAATTTTGGAGCCTTCCTTGGTATTTTCCTTGATTGTTGAAAACACTCGATCTCATTCCATGATCTTTCTTGAAGTTATTTGGCCCCTTTTGCTTGTTGGATTAACTGTCGTCTCTTGACATGTTTGACTGTTGTATAATGTTTGCAAACCTTTTCTGGTGGTTTTGAAGGTCAATATTTGTGTATATGAGTTGTCCCAACCATGTAAACATCTGTCTCATTCATCAATGAAGTCTTGAGCACTGTTGCACAAGTGTCGTCATGGTTGTCCTAATGTCTATATTAAGTGTCGCACTTGTCACATCTTGTCATGAGGTAGTTACATAAAGGGGAATTATTTGATTATGTGTTCCGATGATATATGTTGTCATGTTGTCGAAGTATGCTAAGTGTGTGATCACAATTCAAGTTCATCACAAGCCCACCTATCTTCCCATACTTTGTCATTTTTGGAAAATCTTCCCAATCGGGCAACTTAGCTTCACTGGACCTCGAATGATATGCGCATTGCGCAATATTAACCCTCTTGGATGTGACCCTACTGCCTAGAACTGCACAGTGCGTAGTCCCTGCCCTTAAGGGCTGTTGTTCTCCGCAATTCTTAAGTGCAACAACCTCCCTTGACGTCCATAATTGCGCAATTGTGCCTCCTAGTTTGCCTTGAACTATGCACTTCGCATCTTCAACCCTCAAGCCTTTTCATTTCCTATTGGAACTGTGCATTTTGTAGAAATCCAAGCCTCCCTTGGCCTCCAAAATCATGCATATGCTTCCTCCTGTGTCCTTCCCTCAGCCAGAGCTCACTGCTTCCAGAAACTGCGCAGTTCTGCTCCCCAAGCCTCCGAGCTGCCCAATCCCCATTGCCTCCTGAAACGACACAGTCTATCTTCCCAGGGCTCCATCTCGCAGCCTCCACTACCTTCTTGAACTGTGCAATTTTGTCCCTCAATGGGCACTGCACAATTTTTCTCCTCAGTGAGGAATGTGGAGAAATATTCCTCAGTCTAGCCTGAGCTACGCACTACACAGTCTTAGTGATCAAGCTCTCTCCCTATCTACTAGAACCGCTCAATGCGCAGTCACTAGGCCCTTTCTCCCAGTCTATGACTTGTCCTGGGCTCAGTTCATGGATAATAATGCATCATCTTAGACTAGGGAGTTTTCGGATTGATGTCATCCCGTCATGAGTGAATTGCAGGAACATGTACACTATCAAGTCATGGCGAGATGATGAAGAAGGATAAGGAGGAGGGAAGCATGCCTAAAGACTCTCTTGCAACTGAACTCACAAGTGGATCTATCAAGAGCAAGCAAAGGGGCACAAGTTTGCAACTACCATCCAAGACTTAAGATCATTGAGGACCCCGCATCACCAAGCAATGCATAGGCGAAGCAAAAGCATATTCAAGAATACATTTAACACTCGGCAACAATAGTGACTTGAAATTGCCACATCATAAAGCTAGTCCATCTAAGAAATTTCATGTCAATTTGTGTCATGAGTTGTCATATGCCACATCACTATTGTGGACCATGTGTATTGTATTCAAATGTGTTGTAAAGTGGAAGTCCAAAGGACACACATGAATATGAAGAGTCATGTAAGTTGAATAGTCATGAGGCAAATCAAGGAGTCACAAGGGGGAAGCATCACCCCTTGGTTATATATACCCCTTCATTATATGAGCAAAGGAATTTTCACCTTGGCTCCTCCTGCAAGGCATTAGAGAGATCAAATAATTCTTTGAGGAGCAAAGAGTGGTTCTAGTGTCCCACTACTAGGGCTAGTGATGTACATTGTTATCATGTGTCTTGGAACTTTTGCTTAATAACAGAAGCCTTTTAAGGCCGACACATTCTTCATGCATGGACTATGAATGTTTGTAAGACTATTCTCTGGACACTTGTATTTCATGTTTGCTTTCAAATGTACTAAGATAGTTGAACTATTTCGGTAATTTTAATGCGTATATTATTGACAATGTGATGTAAAGGTTGTTATCACTATCCCATCCTTGTGGACTATTCCGTGGGATACTAGACAAATCTTTCCTTGTTTGTTGGTTGTAACGACCATCGCATCCGCTGTGGACTATTCTGTTGGATGTTAGACTGGTCCTTCTGGTTCATGTGTGTCTCTTCCTGGGTGGCACTATCACCTCTCATTCAGAGGCTCACTTTTATTTTCCCCCTTTGCAGTAGAAGAACCTCAACACAGTTTCACTGCACATTCACAAGGCACACTCCCCTTACTTTTCGAAGACACCATTGCATCACTCTCTTGTGTTGATAGCTAGAGCTAAGGAAAATCTTTAAGGATTTGGCAACCAGGCCTTTATACCGGATGAGACTCCTATGCCAAGTGGTGTGGGGTTTGATTGGGACTTCATAGCGAGGAGATCCCCTGAATGTTGGCGGGTCCAACACCATCAACGCCAACATTTATTATTTCTTAACTTAAACCCATGCTTATTTCTCAAATTCTTTTAAATATTATATTCTAATTATTTTAAATTTATTTATCCTAATTTTAACTTTACCCATTCCTTTCCCTCCAAAATATAATTATTAAGTATTAATAACTATTAATAAAGAATTAAATTAATTAATGATATTAAATCATCAACGGTCATTTCCTTTTTTCTTCCCTAATGGTCACATTCTATCTTTATTTATTCTTTGTGTGACACTCTTCATGTCATCTATCTAATATTTATGTCCCTAAATATAGGTGAAGTGTTCACTCAAAATGTTAGACACCACAACGAAATAACACAGTATTCTAGAAGATATCATCATCATATTATTAACTGTGAAACTCTACATGCTAAAATCCCAAACGTTGATTTCATGCATTGCTAGGAATGTTCTTCATACTTCATGTTCACATCCTTTAGGAAGGAACCTATAGAAATATCTATTGATGATCATTGAAACCCAAGTGGCGATTATTCATTCTACCATAAAAACTAATTATCCATATTTGCATGGCATGCTAGCCCATGACTATTTTTAGGATGAAAACTATATTCAATATTCATGAAAACCACAATTTCATTAAGAGCTAATGGCCTGTCATAATGGAATTGTTTCCTTGTGCATCCAGTAGGTGGAAATGATTCCTCTAGTAATTTATTTTGATTCCAAGAATAAATATGGTGTCATCCATATATCTTCTTAAAATTAAGGCATGGCATTGTTTCCTTGTGCATCCAATAGGTGGAAATGATTCCTCTAGTAATTTCTTTTGATTCCTAAGAACAAATAGGGCGTCAGCCATATATCTTATTCAAATGAAATTGAATTCCTTGTTCAAAATAACATGTATTATTAAAAATAGACAATACGACTTTGGATCTTTGCACACCTTCACCTTCTTTGAGGCATTTGGGGGGTAGATATAACAAACATGTCTAAAGCCACCCTATTGTTTTCAATCTCCATTGTATTATCAAACATAACATCCAAATCTAGAGAATGTCTCTGTCTGAGAAATAACGAGAACTACAAATCATGGCTAGCAACATAAATGGGCATAGAAGTAGCTTTAAGGGGCCTCACATTCTCTCATTTCAAGATAAGATTTATTAAACCATCCATTGAAAGTTATTACATTTTTCAAATCATCCCTTGTAAAATAACTAAAATCCATTAACAACTAAGAAGGATCCTGTCTATCCCCACCTACATAGGAAGAGATTATGAAACTTCTCCTTCCAAGGAATGTATAAAAAGACATATGAACACTTTTTCATCTCAGTAAGGAGGATGTTAGTGATTGTTATTAATATTATTAGGAAAGGTTTTTATTACCAACTCTAAGATCTCTTCCACTGAACATTGGTTAGATAAAAAAAAATGATTGAAGGGATGTAGGAAATATTTGATATTGATACTTTGTAGCTCACCAAGGATTGTCATATCTAGGAAGATTGCTTCTCATGATGACAACTGATGTAAATGACGAGTCATGGTTTTCAATGTTAGTGTTGTTTGAGCATAAGGGTTCAGGGCTAGCAAATGGAGATACAATATCACATCTTAAAATAGTTTTGAAAGATAATAAATGCATATATGTATGTACCTAAAAGAAGTGTATTGCCGATAGTTTACAATAAAATTATAGGATGGAATTTTTAGGATAGAGTTTAACAAAAATATGTAAGAAAGATTAGAATCACAATTGAAAAGATTTAGTTATAGAGGAACTAGTAAATCAAGAGATTTGTGTTGGTCTAAGTTTGGTCCAACACTATGACATAGATGTGAAGTTGCTACATGACATGATTTCCTTTAGAGCCACTACTCGCTCACCATAGACATTTGATAATTACTAGTAATGAAACACCCATGGAGATTCCGAGCTTAAGATCCATGCATCCAAATTTTCTCCATTAATGGAACCATCAAAATGGGGTGTGGATATATTTGTGTCCAACTTAAGATTAGTATGACTCAAAGACTAACCTAGGTAGAAGCTTATTTAAGAAAATTACTCAAGATTTGTTGGTGGTGGTGCATACCTCCCAAGGCCACATAAGATTTCCATATAGAGGTTTAATTAACACATATTGCAAAAGGAAAGAAAGATAATAATAATGATAAGTCCATTTTTGAAACAAATCAAGCTAAACTTGATTGAACACATTTCCCAAGCCCACATAAAATCATCATATGGGTGCTAAGTACAAACTTGTTTTACAAGGAAGAATGCTATGGAAAATGAGATATTACTTTTGGTAAATAGAAATTCAAACAAATAAATTCAACTTTCGTTGATACAAAAGCCCTATATGGATATATAATCCTCAAAGAAAACTATCGATGGGAGTCTATTAAGAAAATTTTGGATAAGTATATAGGTTCATAATTATGCATCCAGTTCTCTAGGGAGTGTCCATATCAGTCTCAGACGTAAACACAGTGTCTCAGTGTGTGTCCAGGACCAAAAGATGAAATATCAATATTCTGAATATTCCACTTAGTGATATCTGTATTCAACAGTTGACTACAGTCAGTGACAATGCATTACAGTAACATAATCAAGGTTTTGAGTACAAGCATGTTTAGGGTCATGTCATGGATGTTCTAGTTTTTGCATTGATGAAGATATGGATCATTGTACTCTCTTTTGCTGAATCATTTGATGACGATATAAGAAGAAGAAGAATTTACAAGGGTTTTCCCCATAGTGGGTTTTGCCCTGGTATCTGACCAATCCTGGTGTCCCTATGTGTGCATGATTTTCTTCTATTGTTCCTTTATGTTCCGCTGCATTGATGATGATGATATTGTTCTTTCTACATAGTTGCATATGCTGATGAATAATGATGTAAATTTGAATAATGTTATAATTTTATGGGGTGAACTTAATGTGTTAATGAAGAAATGCAATTGTCAAAGCAAAGAACAATGTATCCCTATTAAAAATTAACATAAATCATCATGTTGGTGCTGTGTTGGGGCGTTGGTGGGGGGTGTGGTCCCCCTACTTCGTTGGGGTGAATGAATAAGGTTTGGAGTGGGGCTCAACCCCTTGGAGTCAATCTTAGTCGTTGATTGGCTCTATCCACTTCTTGACTTTGACTTTCCGGGGGTTAGCGCTGACTTATTCACCACGCTATCTACCCCCTCGAAGTGCCTTCCGGGACTAGGAAAATTTAGTAATGATGGAGACCTGCCAGTTAATTAGTCACTGGTTAGATCTTTGCATTCAATGTGGGGGATGGACCCATTCCTTTTGTCCTTTTTCTACGTTTATTTTCATTATCCCTTGGGATTTTACCATTGGGTGGACCCCGCCCACTTAGTTACACCTCGACGCTTCCATTCTAATCCGTCTATGTTTCCCCCAGGGTATTATAGTCATGTGGAACCTACCTACTTGGTTACATCCCGATGCAAATTGTTTGTGCATTCTTATCCTTATGTCGGGATAACTTTGTCAGGTGGGTTCCACCTTGTGACTGATAAGCCTATTTCTTATGGCTTACATGTTAGCCACATCTATCTGGAGCTTCGCCTAGAGGCTCCACCAAACCTTCCACCAAATTTAGCAGACTACGTGCCAAAGGTTCACCTGAGTGCAACACATTAATTTCTCATGAAGAAGCCCATCCAGTCTAGTTTGGAACTTGGATGCTCTGATACCAATCTGTAACATACTTGACCCTTTCTTTTACATCGAGGAATGGGGTGTAAAAAAACAATTCCTCCCTTCGTTTTCCAAATTTCGTTGATTTGGCATTTCCAACAAACCATCAAGATCAATCCCTAAAGAGGCCTCAAAATTGCCACGTGACCATTGATGAAACCTATAGGTGCTTAGCCTTTTTATGCCCTTCGTAGGCTGAATTCCATTCGTTAATGGCTTAACACTATTGGTCTTGTTTCTATGTGAAACAACCAAAGGTCAGGCACTAAGGCTAGAGCTCGCAAGCCTTAAAATTTTATCTAATCCTCTTCTTATTCCACTGTGCTCGTGATCTATTTATATGTGGAATCACCAAGGGTTAGGGCTTAGCCCATAGCCCTTCATTCCTAGTGCATTACTTCATGCCTTCCTTATAATATGTCAAGGACTATCTTCCAGGTCAACATGTCTCATGGGGTCAATTCTATGCTTCCTTTGGCTAATCAAGGGCTTGTCGGGGTGAGTTGTCTTTGGCCATGTGTTTCGATGCTTACTGCTTGGCATATTCATCTTTGCGCACCTAAAACATTTCTGGGATCCAACAAGTGGCATGATGTCACGCTTACATCACCTATGCTACATGTCAACCTGTGGGAGGTCTACCTGTCCACTTGGAAGTCCTCAATCCCGGATCTTGATGCTCCAATTAAATTCCTTTCATAATTATATATGGGATTTCAGGGTTCCGACCTCCTAGTACTTCTAGCATCAGGTTTCCATTATGGGATCTGTCTAATGATGATCCTTGGTCCATCAAATGATGGACTTATTGATGATCGATTAAATTAACTTACAGGATCCAACTCATCTAGGAATTTTCCCATTAATTCCCACTTTATTACTCAGGGTGTACTTCGTCAGGATGACTTGGCAAGTGGGCCAGCCCTTGACCAATAGTTCCACAAAAATGGTGTGGGCCTGATCATGTACCCCTTTTACATCATCCTACCAGGCCTTGCCTGATGTTTTCCATTATGCCTTCTTTTCATCCTTCTACTCTATTCATCCAGGCTTATGTGGGTTGTGGGCCAACCTTCTAGCAAATAGCAACACTGTCAGGCACACATTATCTTATTGCTCCATCCCTATGCTTATGCCTTTAGGTATGTTATGGGGAAAAATCTCTGGGTTCTATCTCTTGGTCATGTCGGTTTCCTCATGACTTATCACGTGAGGGGAGAATCTGGCCTCGCCAATAGGAAGCCTTCCCGCCTAGGGTTCTGATCTACAAAGGAATAAGGTTATCCAATATTTTTTATAAGGCTAGGGAATCGCTCCTTTGCATCACAATAAACCATTTTTCCTCACCATTATGCTATGGTTCAGTCAAGGAACTTCGACTCTGTCTCATGCAATGTATTATACAAGGATCTCTACAATCTCCTCGAAGATAATATCTACCACCGCGTAGTCTTCCTCGAGCTAGTTTTCTCGACCGTGACTTAGTCTTAGAGGTCTAATAGACCTCCAAATATTATTCAATATTTTGAAACTCTACCAATTCCAAACCAAATTGTTCCATAATGCTACCCCTCCTGATCTTGGATGCTATCTACATTGAGGGATTTCTAGCCCGTGGGCTTGGCGCGAGCTTCTATGGGCTTGGTGCAAGCTTCCAATAGGTTTCCACCTCACTAGCTACACACCAACAATTCTAGAGTCAACACTAACTTTTCTAGTGGCTCCGTGGTGTGTTACCAAGCCTTCCCTTGCCTCAATGACAATGTGAAGACAACAAATATAGATATCCCGACCTACTTAAAATATAAGGCCAAAGGCCATTTAGGTAAAGCTGGAGGATATTTATGTAAAGTAGCACGACTCGACCAACCCCAGGGAAAATCCCTTTAACACTCATACTTCACTTTCCCAATGGCACAACAACTTGTAAGAAAATACATAACTTGCAAACCATTACCGACTTTGCCTAGTAGAGGGTCTTCCATGTAAACTATATATTAATAAAATGGTCTCAAAACCCACTGCTTTTCAAGGTTCATTTCAAGCTCTCATGGATTTAGCTATGGCCTGTAACATATCATGGAGTTCTTTTACTTTTGTTAATGTATTATTCTTAGCACAGTCAAGTATTTCATTCAGATTAAGGTTCAACTCAATTCTATAGCTTAAACACTATTATCATGTGGTTTATTGCACCTCTTATACATCAGTTACACTATGTTTTCCATCAATAAGTTATCATGCTCATTTTTCTTCTAGATTCAAGTAAAACACACACACACATATATATATATTCAACACACATATTAGGGGAATATCCCCACAAAGATGCACCACATATGCGAGCATGATCAACACAGATGTAATCCTGAACCCAAAACCGTTAACAACGCAATGCAACATGATTCATTAAAAGTAAAAAAGAATACACAAATACTTATCTTAAAGTTTGCAGGGAAACTGAGTCTGCGACAAAGAATCCACCCAACCATAGATAACTACAACCACATTTACTTGCAACTATCACCCCCGAGCCAGATTCCAGAGTTTGAGGCAGGAAATGCTTTCTTCTGGGACTACACACCAACTGCCAACTAAAATGGGGACTCCAGAGGACCTCCTTCCTCAATCCCACCAGTTAATTTCTTCTTTATTTTCCATCATAGGGAGTCTAGATGTGCCCCACTTGATCCTCAAGTGCACACAGAGTGATTCACCCCCTTTTAGGGAGCCCAAAATCCATTATTCCAACAAGGAAATATCTACAAGTCTTTGATCAAGTATTCATCTACCTATGCTTCAAGATGGTCTCTTCCGAGGCTGTTACAAGGCTCTAGAGTAAGATATCTCAACCCAAAACCTCCAGGGACCTAAGTTGTCATAGAGACAAGGATCCTATCTAAACCCACAGGCTCCAGGGACCCCAAGTTGTTGCAAGCCTCCAGAGACTATCACTCAACCCACAACATCCAGGGATAAAGAATCGATCCCCTTCTCTTCTCTTCCCTTAGCGCTACCTACTAAAAGCTTTTGTTGGAGGCTCAATTGTGGTCACCTTCTCGCTCTGCCTAAAAAAAAGGGTCTCTACTTCCCTTCCTGCATGGAATTCTAATGGGTCTCCCTCCAAACAAAATCTGCCCCCTTCCTTTTTGCACTTGCTGCCCAACCTGCATTTTCTGTCCACATTTACTTCTGCCTCCCTGCTGCTTGCATCCATTCATAAATTTTTGTTCTCCTTACTTGTAGTGGTTTTTTAAAGAAACATGGTCAGAGTCATTTTCCTTATCCCCTTTAATTTCAAGAACTTTCTCATTAATTTAATGCACCAGCAAGCCTTCAATGGTTGTCCTACAAATTCAGGTTTCTTCTTGGAACAGGAAACCATAACACTCCAAGCAACAATCCTCCTCCCCTAGCTCTGGAATTCATGTCCTTTAAAATTAGTCCCCTTTTTCTTTGATTTCAAACATGCATTATATTTACAACATATTTACAATGTGGCTTATGCGAGAACCTTGGGTGGTGTTGTCACAATTTTTTTGAAATAAAAGGCTATTTTTAAATATTTTAGATAAATTAGTATTACCCTATATCAATAATGAAAAAGATAACTGGTTCTTCTAGTATGTTGCTAATTGTTGTTTCCCTATACAACGACCCCCCTTATTTTATTATTTATTCATAAAAAATAATGGGGACCCTTTAGATAATGGGGACCCTCTAGAGGAATTGAAAACTTAGCCAATTTCATACTCACATGACATGGGGTCGATTATGATTGTTACCAACATAACCTCTAGAAGTCCACACATGCCCCTTCCATGGACTTGGGTAACACGAGGTTTGAACCTATGACTTTTACACAAGGATTTCCTTAATATAACCTCTTGTCATAGATTGGTATATACCCGAGGGCTATTTGTGAAGATGTTTATTCTAGTTTGTTTAGATTATTATTAGGTTAATTTTTATGCTTTTAAAAGTTTTCCAGTTAAATTATTTCAATGATTTCCTTTGAAAACTATTCTTCCCATCCTTCAATTTGGTTTGGTTACTTATTATATTGTAGCATGCCAAAAACTCATTGGAAACAATTTGAGCCACAAGTTTCGAATAATTTTTTTCTTCAATATTTTTAATCTTATATTCATTTTACGTGATACCAAATACCTAGATGAGGATATTTTGGATTTGGATCAAATGGTAACAATAATAATATGAATAACCCCGATTCCTTCAATTGAATCTTTATATTTGAATCCAAAGTTATTTTTATTCAAATGAGTTGTGGACTAGATATATCTAGATCCAAATTGAACTTACATAATCCATGTGTGAGTTTACCATA
Source organism: Pinus tabuliformis (assembly GCA_031772625.1). Classification (NCBI taxonomy): domain Eukaryota; kingdom Viridiplantae; phylum Streptophyta; class Pinopsida; order Pinales; family Pinaceae; genus Pinus; species Pinus tabuliformis. The sequence continues at coordinate 707,327,889 of CM062804.1, forward strand.
TGCCTAGATACTAGATATCATGTTGATGTGTTATAACTTCACATGGTTGTTGGTTTCATTTAATTTATTGACCATGTTGATGAGGTGTCTTACAGGGTAAATGAATTTGATAGTGACATGTCATTTTGAGTTGACATGTTTCATGCATCCAAATTCGTGAGAAACTTGGCTGAACAACTTTAGAAATTTTCTAAATTGTGGATAGTCTATCATAAAGTGGCTTATATTCATATCCTAGATTTTATTAATTTCCAATTGTATCTGGATCCAAGACCTTGGTTATATGATCATATTTAGATCCTAGATTTTATTAATTTCCAATTGTATCTGAATCCAAGACCTTGGTTATATGATCATATTTAAAATTTCTTGGATTCTCTGAAATTTGATATATATATATATATATCTTATATTCGTATCTGGGTGTATTTGATACCTCGGTATCTAACTCTATCATGCATACCGCCAATCATTTTCCACATCATATCTTAGTGCCTACTTGTACAAGGATGGATCTATGTGGCATTTGGAGTTCATCCCATGCCTCATCTAACCAACAGATTCTCTGAAATTTGATATCTATATATATATATATATATATCTTATATTTGTATCTCTATCATGCATACCGCCAATCATTTTCCACATCATATCTTAGTGCCTACTTGTACAAGGATGGATCTATGTGGCATTTGGAGTTCATCCCATGCCTCATCTAACCAACGTTGATCTGTCTTATTTGAAGTATCATTCAAATCCGATTTTTATTTTTTATTATAATCAAGTTTTTTTTACTTATGGATTCCTAATTTTAATATATGGATATTATATATGATCATGGCTAGCATATTACACAATATACTATGTTTTATACCATATGCTACCATTTACATGGAATACAATGAGTAAGCAAACACTTATAAATTTTTTATCATGAGTTTACCTGATCAATGTGGCACTAATTCTTATAGTTGTGTGATGATAAAAAACGATGTACTATTTATGAAAATAATAACTTGCATCCCATGTAGCTACTTTTAACTAGATCTTACATTCTTGGAAATTAAATTATAGTGAGTGAAATCAGAAAGTATGAATCATAGGACCAAATTTCTTATTAATTGTTTGATTAAGAGTTTGTGTAAATAAATTTTGAATTTTTGTTTCATAATTTATTTTATGCATGTTGATTATCATTTTTATACATATTTATAGATTTATAGGAAAATAGAATAATCCCGATGACTAGGACAGTGGGTGGAATGAGAATATTAAGGAAGAAGTGGACAAACAAGAGAAGATAATATGCTTACAAACGACTAAAGAATAATACACATTCAAGTTCCATAATAAAAAACACCTACATGGATAACAAATTTAAATTTGTTATTCAACACAATTCCTGAATTAGAAAAAGTAAAATTTGTGTAATTATAGGATTTTTTCCCAATAAGTATGAGTTGGATAATAGAAAATTTTATAGTAGTTCAACAAAGGGGATCGTGTAAAGGAGTTTAAAAAGGAAGTTCTTTCAAGAGAGGATTGGCTAGAAAATCCTATATCAAACATGTATATTGTTGTCAATTTTAATAGAGAGTTGAAGGTCTGATACCTTTTCTAGCAATTTCCTGTGTGAACATGTGATTTTTCAACCTACATTTCTATATGTTGTGCATTTTACATATTCACCCTGATATTTGAAATTCTTTTCATTTTCAATTATTTCTTTGATTGATATTTTATTATATACAAGAGCATGTTTTAAATTTTTTAAATAACTATTTATTGAAAAAGTATTCAATATGTACTCACGTTTAAATTGTATTGAAATATGTGAATTAATGCCTAAAATTCATTAATCAATTATTCCTCTTTTGTTTGATTAAAAAAAATCGCCCCTAGATATATAGGATATATTAATTAGAAATAATATTAGTTATAGAGATATACCTATAATAGATTTTAAACCTTTAGATTAAATACTTTCAATTCATCAACATTAAGCTGTATCCAAATATTTTTAGTTACAATTGGGCCGTCACATTAGTTGAAATCACTACTCCAAACAAAAGTAGGTCTATCTGTGACCTATCATCCGGTGATTCTCCCTTGTTGTTGGTGGAGAAAAATTTTCAACTATAAACATGACTTTAGTAGGAGTTTCTAAATCAAGTATGGACGAATGGGATGTGAGATATCTATTCTAAGGTAGATCTGTAAACCAATATATCATCTAAGTACACTTTTAAAAATAAATATAGAAAGGGATATAATGCATTATTCATCAAAAACATAAAATTAACTACCACATTACATAAACCAAAAGGAATTTTCCAAGCATTCATATAGAACTTGTCTCGTGTTGAAGGTGGCACTACTACATATAAGACAAAATTTTGACAACAAAGTCCGATAGTATGGCATGTACTAACGTAAATTACAAGAAAAAAATGTCATTTTTTTGTAAACTGCTCGAGTTCGTTGGTATTCCAACTGCCAATGGACATGGTGTTATTTTTTCAATGCTATATCTATATGGTGTCTATCTTCCGACGTAAATAATCTAAACATTTGCTTAACAATGTACGTTGATTCAAAGGTCGGGCTCATTCCTATGTTCACACCAAGTAGGAGGTCGGGGTCAACCTCATGTGTCACCTCGTGACCTTGGGAAGAGGTATGGCTCAAAGAACGACATAAATATGTCAGAGGAATCAAATGCTATAAACGCTGAATTCTGCCCCAGTGATGTCATCAATAAGGGAGGGGGATGTCCCACCACGATATTGATCATCAGATGAAATGGGGGAAATCGATGGTGGATGTATCGGTAAGGACATCGCTCGTTGACGTAAGTAGAGGGGAGTCGAAGCCTCGCATGCTGTTGGATCGAATGAGAAACGAAAAGCCATCAGATAAGTATCTATGGAACCCTGAAGTGGAACATGGGATTCAATTTTTTTTTTTTTTAAATTGGCATCAGTGTTGTTATTTCGATGCCTAAATTGGTTGAAAAAATGATATCGCATCTTTCTACCGATGCAAACGATGTGAACATTTGTTTGAATAGTCATCTTCAAATTTGGAAAGTTAATGATTGTCAACCATCTGACGGTAGCAAAATATAAATATCCTGCATGTAAGACATGTTTCAACATATTTACTATACAATAAGTCGAAAGGTTATATGGCCTTTGTAACGCATTCAAAGATCCTCCGTTCGTGTGAAAAACAGAAATATACGCACCGTTGCCATCGATATGACGCTACAGAAGGAGGGACTCCTTGTCCTGATGCTTACGTCATGCCAAGAAGCGAGTGAGAAAGATCCAGGGTGGAATGATTAGCATCCCTGTGCTAATCGATTAGCAGCGAGCAACGAGCAGTGAGAAGTGTGAAAGCAGAGCAATTTGGGCAGCAGTGAGAGCAGCGAGCAACGAACAGTGAGCAGAGCAATTTGGGCAGCAGTGAGAGCAGCGAGCAACGAACAGTGAGCAGTGTGAAAGCAGGGAGTTTTTATGCAGCGGAAGTATTCAGCAGCAAGCAAGCAACAACAAATGCATTCAAACATGACAAAGGAACCAGAAATTTCAGAACATGTGGAGACAAATGATTTAGGACAAGTGAAAATTGCCTCATCCGCCAAAGATGGGAAGTGGGTTTGGGTCAATGCCAAACAATATCGGGCCATTTTAAAACGAAGAATAGCTCGTCTAAAATGGGAGCAAACAAAGAAGAAACTCCTTCGCAAAAAGCACCCAAACAAGTCTCCTCCACAAGCACGTGGCAACAAGAAGTCCAAAGGAAAAACCATTGAGGATTTTGCCTTATATAGTCTCACATCCACACCTCTCACCTGGTCATCTGATCTTTATGTGAAAAAATTGTTAAATGAAAAACAAAGGTTGGAGGTTTTAGAAGCTAAAGGGAAGGAAAGAGATCATAAAATTCATATAATAACGACTGAGAACAAGGTGCTAGCAGAAAGCAATAAAATCTTAGAAGAACAAGTGGCATTGCTACAGGAAGCTCTCCTGATAGGGAAGACAGAATGGCAACGCATGAAGGCGGATGTGCAAAATGTAAATAAATTTGTAGTGGAAAGTACAGAGGTGGTGAATGTGAAATCATTCCAGGATAGAGGGAAAATGATTGTCCAAATAAACAACCATAAAGAGAACGCAAGAGAAGAAATGAAAGAAGATTCCACCAAAGTTTCCAAAACTTGGGCTCAAGTTATTAGCAATTCTGCTAATAAGGAAGGAGAAACAAATATTCAGGTTGACAACATGCAAGATAGTGAAGGCGAGGAAAGACAAAATAGGGCAACAAACATAATTATTAAAGGGGTGAAAGACTATGGAAAAAATGAATGTACTCTTGACCTTGCAAGAGACTTCTTGAAAGACAAGTTGCTATGGCAAGGACAAATATGCCAAGCATGGAGGCTGGGTAAGTTTAACGAGGAGAGAGCCAGGCCCATAAAAGTCATTATGCCTAGCTTGCGTGATAAATATATTATTCTAAGCAAGAAGCATCTCTTGAGGGGTTCTCGTTTTTTCCTAGAAGAAGATTTAACTGTAAAACAACAGGAGGAAAGAAGAGAGGAAATTTTAAAGGTTAGGGCCGCAAGAGATGAAGGAAAGAGAGCATGGATTTATAAAGGCAAAGCTGTGATAGCGCAATTTGGACCTCCTTCCAGAACAGAGCAACAAGATGGTAATAAAGAAGAGGCAACAAACTCTTCAACAGGAAATCAGAAAGCAAGGTCAGTATGGGAAAACAAGGACAAAGACTCAAATGTGAGTCTTTCACGTCAAAATAAATAGCAATCAAGTCATACCCAGGTTTCCTTGAGATTAGTTTGTTGGAACTGCAGAGGTTACCCATGGAGACGAGGACCTGGGTTAGGGCCTATTGCGGAAAATAGAGACATAATTTGCCTCATAGAAACACATGAGCATGAAGGGTGCAAGACACCTTTGTTTGAAGGATACTGGAAGATGGCAGTGTGGAACAAGGCAGCAGGGAATGGCAAAGGGCACGGGGGTATCATGGTTTTAGTAAGGGAGAAAGAAGGTCGTCTCATTTAGTTAGAAAAAGAAGACTCAAATAAGCAATTCATTTGGTTTAAAATATCAGAAAATGGAAACCACATCAGAATTGCAGCATGCTATTTTGCGCCACAGGTTTCAAAAATCTACAAAGGTAGAGGGCTTGACCACAAAAATCCATTTGCAGATTTAAAAGTGGATATTGCAACATATTCTCAGCTAGGTGAAGTCCTTATAGTGGGTGATTTCAATGCTAGGACTGCAAGTGAGCAAGCTAGCATTCTTTGCTGTAAAGATGATTGTGACCCTATTTGGCTTACAGAAGAAAGCAATCATCAATTGGAAATAATTTCAAAGGACAAGGGCTGCAATCTCTTTGGTGAACAATTGCTTACTTTATGTGGGGCCTTTGATTTAGTCATTTGTAATGGCTTGACTAGATGGGCAAAGTCCGGTAATTTTACTTGCAATACTTACAATGGAGCAAGTGTGGTAGATTATGTAATTTGCTCGCATGGTTTGTGTGAGAAAATGGAAGAAGTTTTGGTTGGAGATCAGCTGTGGGATTTGAAATCAGATCATAAGCCAATTTATTTATGTTTTTCTTGGATTAGAAAGAAACAATTAGAGTCAAAAATTCAGCATGTCCAACAAAATCTCCCACAGGGCAAGATTTTTTTGACCCCAGAAAATTGTAATACCTTCAAAATGACGTTAAAGAGACTCTTTGAGAAGGAGAAAATTACAATTCACAGCCTTCATAGTCATGAATTAACACATTTAATTCAATGCGCACTTGAAAAGTGCAAAAGAACAAAAAATTAAGAAGTCTGAAACAAATTGCTTTCTGGTTAATGCTTGGTTTGACGAGGAATGCAAAAAGGCAAGGAGAATGTGGAAAGAGTCAAACAAGGATAACATAAAGCTCAAATCTTACAAGCATTTATTAAGCAAGAAAAAGGTTGATTTCATGGTTTCAAGGAGGGAAGAACTAATCTTCCTTGGGAAAAATAATCCCAAATTATTTTGGAAGGAGCTCCAACCGAAAAAGATACAGATTGGAAATAATATTACAGCTTCTAAATGGTTTGACTATGCAAGACAACTCTATGAGCAGGTTCCCAAGGTTGACCCTCCCCCCTTGGTCAACACTGATACTAAACTCTTCACGGTACAAGAGGTAGAGATGGGTATCAAGAAGTTGGGTGTTGGAAAAGCAAAAGACTTAGCTGAACTCCAAGCAGAATATCTAAAGTGGGGCTCAAAGATTCTTGCACCTCACATTACAAAAATCTTCAACAACATCATACAACAAGGGCTCCCCACAGATTGGACAACTAGTCTGGCAATACCTCTTTTCAAGAGCGGCGACATCAATAATCCCTCCAATTATAGGACCATCATGATAAACCCTTTGTTTGCAAAGATATTTGGAAGCATGCTAGAAAACAAAATTAGCAAGTGGGCAGAAGAAAGAAATAAGTGTGCTAAAGGGCAAGCAGGTTTTAGACCTAAGCATTCCACAGTTGATCATTGCATAACTTTAAGGCACATCATTGAAAAAGTTTGGGAGAAGAAGGAAGAAGTCTTTTGCTGCTTTGTTGATTTCAGAAAAGCGTTTGACTGGGTTCCTAGGCATAAACTTTGGCAAAGAATGGAGGAACTTGGGGTTCCTAAACATTTGAGAGCAGCTATGCATAGGCTGTATGAAGAGGTGAAAGTCAAAATTAGAACTTCAGCAGGCATTTCTGAAAGTTTTAGAAGCGATATCGGGGTCAAGCAAGGTTGCCCACTGTCTCCTACCCTTTTTGGTTTATATATCGACAAGCTTGAGGAGTGGTTAAATTCGCAAGGGGGTGATGGTATCTATTTGTGCAATTTCGTTATAAGGCTTCTTTTGTATGCAGATGACCTTTTCTGATTGCTAAATCGGCTCTTGGTTTGCAAGATCACTTACTATCCCTTGAGCATTTTTGTAGAAGTGTGGGGATGCAAGTCAATATCAACAAAATGAAAGTAGTGGTCTTCTCTAAGAAAAGAAAACATAACCAACATAAGTTCTACGTTGAAGGCAACATTCTGGAAGAAGTTGCGAATTACAAATACCTCGGAATTGACTTCAACAAAAATCTACGCTGGAATGGTTGTAGAAAGAAAAGAACTTTGGGGGGTTGGAAAGCATTTTATGCTTTTCAAAATAGGTGTAGAGAGGCAGAGTTATGGGACTGGAAGACCACTCAAACTCTTTTTGGGCTTCTAGTGATTCCAGTGATTCTATATGGTTGTGAACTGTGGGCTAGCAGTACTTCCGACATGCAGTGGAGACAAATTGAGAAAATTCAGAATTGTTTGATTACAAACAAATTTAAGATTAAAAGTGCAGTTCCTTATGATATCTTGTTAAGTGAAACAGGGACTGCTCCTATTGAAGCAATTGCTATGGTGCAAGTCATAAGGTATTTAAAAAAAATTGAGCAAATGGAAGAGGGTAGATGGCCTAAGGTTGTCTTTAATGATAGATTGTGCAAGAGCAAAAAAACTTGGATGCAACAAAATAACAAATGGTTTAGTAAATGGGATATTTGCTTGAACGCGTGCCCCATAAACAACAAAGAGATAAAAGCTTTTGTTATGGAAAAGTTCCACAAACTTACTTGGGAGAAGGAGCTAGGAAGAAAGAAAAATTACTATATTGAAGTGTTTAATCCCACTCATAATCATCAACCAAAAGCATACATAGAGGCCAATATCTCTTGGAGAGCCAAAATTCTTATTGCTCAGTTAAGGACTAATTCTCATCAACTCCGTTGTGAAACAGGGCATTGGAAAAGGCCAAAGAAAGTGTGGGCGGAAAGGGTATGCATTTTTTGTTCTTCCGGAAAAGTGGAAACAGAAAAACATTTCATTTTATAATGTGAGGCCTTCAAAGACAACAGTGAAAGTTATCCAGATACGCTGGCAGCTAGCTCTTGGGATAATCTATTTAACGAGGGGTTTGTCGAGAAGATGGGAGCATTTATTGTGAAGCTTCACAAAAAAAGGGCCGAATACATTAAGCAGATGAAGAAGCAATCTGTCCCATAGGCTATCTTTAGCCTCGTGGACGTTAAAATAATTTCTTTCTATATTAATGACATATGGAAAACATATTTTGTTATATATATATATAGATTGTTAGATGAAACGAGGAAATCAACGGTGGACGTATAGGTGGTGAAATTCCCGTATGACATCAACAGAGGGGAGTGGAGGCCCCACATGCCATCAGATCGATCAGGCGATGATGAGTCGCTATATGTGTATGACGACTCCTATTTCCGATTCTATAGCAATATTAATGCTATCTGACATGCGAGGGAAATAGCCATGGAGTGCCCTCTCCACGCTCGCCCTCTCTCTCCATGTGCTGTCACTCAGAGGGCGATGCCTATTTAGCTCGCATGTCAGATAGCATTAATATTGCTATAGGGTCGGAAATAGGAGTCACCATATGTGTATCCCCGGAAACTTGCAGTGGAACTCATTTTTTTTTTTTAAATTGGCATTGATGTCGCTATTCCAATGACACATGATGTCACCAATATGATTTTTTTTTATAACAATCAATATGGCATTTGTCTTCTAATGCAAGCAATGTGAATGTTTATTTGAATGGCTATCTTTGACTTTGACTAGTTAAACTTCGTCAGAAGTACGGCAACAATAAAATATAAATATCCTGCATGTAAGAGATGTTGCGACATTTTTTTATAGATAATAATTCTAAAAAGTTATAAGGTATTTTTTGCAAGTGAAAAAAAATATTATATTTTACATATTAATGGAATAGTGAAAAAATATTTTGTTTTATATATATCAATTTCATTACAAAGATATAATATTACATCTAGTTACACGACCACTTAGCTTTATAACATAATCATGACATAATATATTTTTTGGTTGGGAAGAATGTCAACCAACATTAGATGATGAACGTCTAATTGGCCAGGGCCCAATGATGAGAAATGTTATTTACCTTGCACTCTTTGTGGGTGTGGTAAGCTATTTAAGAGTCATTAGATATATTTTATTTATATTTAATCATATTTATAATTTTGTTTTATTGTTATAATATTTGTTCTGCAGACTAATTTCATGTGATCATTTGTAATTATTATAAAGTCAAGGTGGACCCTAGGTACCATCATACAAATGTGCCATGTAGTAGTACTAGAATGATGTTCCACAATTTGAGGAACATAGAGTGAATATTGAAGATCACGATAATGATCATACAAAAGAAGATTACAATAATAACTTAGTTAATATGATGGGACAAATCAATTGATCCAAGACTTGTATGAAAGTGAGAACGATGATGATATTTATGATGCACCTGTACTACAGAAGGCAGGGACACCATGTTATGAAGTTTCAAGAGAAAATATTCTCTCTGCTACATTATTGTTGGTGACCTGAAAGGTTTTGAATGGTTTGTGAAACACTTGTATGAAAAAAATCCTAAGGTATAATGTAATATGTTTCATCACATGAAAGGTTGACATTTTTTCCCTTTTTTTAGTGTTAATTAATGTGTAAAATAATAATGCAATATTTATGATTAATATTATTTACACTAACTAGTGATTTTTTATGTTGTAATATATTTTTAGATGATTTTTTTAATCACCATCAAATAATTTACCTCACACATAACGAGATTTATATGCCATTATGAAAGAAATTGGAATGGAGTATCAATCTATAGATGCATGTCCTAATTATCATATTATATATTATGGACAACATACATCAAAAACGAATTTCCAGCAATGTCAGAGTAGTAGATATCGAAAAAATCAACTAAGAAAAAGAGTGCCTCGAAAGGTTCTTAGTCATATTGCCATAATTCTACGCTTGCAGCGATTGTTCAAGTGTGAAAGCGTAGAAAAATTTATGGATTACCATGCATGGAAGAGAAGTGAAGATGGTTTTTTTCGAATGCTTGTGGATGGTTATGAATTTAGGGACATTGAGGAAAAATGCTCATATTTTAAAGATGAACCTTGTAATGTTAGGCTTTCATTGGTAGCTGACAGTGTTAATCCATTTGGAGAGTAGAGGTTTGTTACTCAGTGTGGCCAATTTTGTTATCAATAATAACATTCTTCCTTGGATGCCAATAAAGAGGGAGCACATTATGCTGACAATGATTGTTCTAGGTATTTGTTTACATTAATTTTTCGAATCTTGTAACATTTTCATCTCTTGTTTGTTGCATAATATGTTATATTTATTTATTTACTTGTATGTACATATCATAGATGTAGTAATAGCTTGTAATTTCAAACAATTAGGTAAGTACTAAGTTAAAGATATGAATGTATATATCGAGCCTCTTATTGATGAGTTAATGAATTTATGGGCCAACATCACTATGTATGACATCTATAAACCAATATGGTAGAGGCAATTTCAATACCACGAAATACATGTATGGACAATTCATGATGCCCTAGGACTAACATAATTTTGTGGTGTTTAACGTTCCATTGCACTTTATTAGTATATAATTATTTCAATTAGATCATATCATGCATGTATTTTAAATAATCCATTCATTTATAATTGACATTAATCAATATCATGTAGGCCTTCAAACAAAGGGTAAATTTTCATGTCCAATTTGTTGTCCTAAGATGAAATCTCGTCGTTCAACAAGTTTAGGAAATGAGGTGTTTGATGAGTATAGGCACTTCCTCTCTAAGAGACATAGGTATCGTGCTACTGAACAACATATTTTCAATGGGAAAGAAGAGATTGGATTAAAACCACAAATAATGACACCTCACTTATGGAAGTTGGAATATAACAAAAATCATCATGAAGGACATGATGGGATTCCACAAGGAATGAAAACTTATCCCGCTCAATTCATGAAGTTTCCCTACTATGAGCACCTAAGAATAACCCATTTGTTTAATACAATGCATATCGAGAAGAATGTGACAAACTTTATGGTGGATCATAGATGGTAGGAAGGATACAAAAAAATCCTCAGAATTTGTAATGACATTTTGGAGGTCAATCATGTATTGAAAAGTGGGATACGATCAAATAACAATGGAGACCAAAACAACCTTCCATGGTTATTAACAGAGAAGCAAAGCGATGATATAAAAGAGATCATACGAAGAATTAAATTTTCCATAGGCTTTTCTTCAAACATAAATAATATATTAACAAAGAAAGGTGAATTTGGTGGGGTAAAAACACATGATTGACATACCTTCATTAAGGTAATTATTTTGGTATATGTATTTCTATATTGGTATATATACATCTTTATGGGATTTTTTTTTCTACATTTGATTAAACAAATAACGATTCATTTTTATTGCTAATATGTTATACCTCTATCTCTCCCAGATGACTTCGACAACATTGTTAGACAAGTTATATATGATCTTGGAAAAAACACGAGGTAAGTAGTGATTTATATGCCGAGTGTTTTTTCAATTAGTTGTTCAATTTTATAATGACATGTATTTTACGTATAATGTAATATATTATGTTTTGCTGAAACATGTTATTTTCTCGCATCATTTGTAGATGGTGTCATTGAAAGAAACACATAAAGACGATATAAAGCATTAGAAGAGATGAGTTCCTTGGCTAATGTGTGAAATGAAAAAGTATCTACCTCCTACATTTTTCAATGCAAAAGGACACTACCTCATACACCATGTTGAGGAGATTGAATTATGTGGACCTATACACACAAGGTCAATGTGGATGGTGGAGAGGAACTTGAAATCATTGAAGGCTTCGGTTAGATAAAGAGCACGCCATGAGGGTTCTATGGTGGAGGGATATATGGCATATAAATCCATGGTGTATATTAGTGAGTATATTCCTATATTAGCAGCGAATATGCATGTGGATCACATTTGGGATGTGAACTCCATAATTTTTTTTGAAGCGGAGCATATGTTGGAGAAAGGTAGAACGATGAAAGCAAGAGCTAATTAAATATTTAATGTGGGATTTATAATACACACACACACACAAGTTTTCATTTTTGTGTATATCATACTTATTCATTTTTTATTCTTTCATCAATTATTAATATTGACCATGTTAGCTAATATTTATTGGTGAATTATGATTTTCTAATACAATTTCTTGAGAGTGGGATGCACTACTAAATATATACATTGCCAACAATCTTGATTGGATGAAACCATGGATTTAAAGTTGTGAACAATTTTATAGTACATTATCGTGGGAAGGGGTGTTTGCATTGGTTAGAGAAGCTCATCATGCCCGAGATGCAAATATTACACAAATGGAAATTGATTTACCAATTAATGGTTTCAAAGATAAATAGGAAAGCAAGATGCATTTTCACCCTACAATATCTTTTTAAGTTTTATATATTATTAATGTACTACTAAGTGCAGGTGTGTTCTTTTCAGATACTTTCAAGTTATATGAATATGTTTATTAATTGACAATGCCTTTTTCATGTGTTTGGAATATTATAGTTCAAACACCATAATGCAATGTGGTACAAAGGCTGTAAATTTCACATCAAAAAGTTGGGTGAAAAGAGGAAAATTTCTAATTGTGGGATAACTGCAGTCTTCCAGGTCACTAATTTTTCCTCCAAAAGTGACACATCCAAAAATCTTTGAAAATTGATACTATGGGTATTTGGATGACATACTTGATTGTGACTTTGATTCCTTGAAATTGGTTCTATTTGATGTGAATTTGGATAGGATATGAATGAATGAAAATGATCTTGATAGAAATATTATTAAACATGATAATGTATTTATCATGGTTAATACAAGGTCATTTGAGCAAGGATTGGATTGCTATGTTCTTCCAAGCTAATGTGAACATGTCTTTTACTCAGAGGTTCTAGGTAGAGCAGGTTGGTCATATGTTGTTAGATAAGATCCAAGAGGAAGATAGTAAAGTATAATGTAGCGGAAGAATATGGTAATGTTGAAGAGGATGATGATGTAGAGGAGCAGTTAGTTGATCATGTCTCAGGTCACGAAGATTTCGAAGAAGTTCAAGGAGATGTTTGAGAAAATGTTCTTGATGAAGATGGTATCGATGATGTACTGTAGATGAAGAAGTTGAACCAAATGATGAAATTGAAAATGATGTTGAAATGGCTAATCGTTTCAGTGTCATTTTTGAACCGGATGACGTAAATGTTGAGTTGGATGAAGAAGAATATTAATGATATCGAAATGTTGAAATGTATGGGGTATGAATTTATATGTTTTCAGTTTATTTGTCCTCATTCAACTTAAGTTTTTGTTTTCTTAGTAATTCCTATACATGCTTGATTCTTACTATATTGCTTTAAAACATTTTATAGTAGATAAATAGGGTATTGGGAATACTGAAAGTGATGTGAGGGGGAGGCGTGGGGTATATGAGCTTCCACTTTCACATGGTTGGCCTTATTCAAAAGAGAATATTATATTATTCTTGAAATAAGAGAAGCTAATTATTTGCATTGATCTCAAGCTTGTTGTCATGGCCAATACATGACATACTTTATTATATTTCTTTTACGCTTTTGTTTCTAATATCAAAGTATATGAGTCCCCATGGATGAAAAAATGATGGCTAGGAACCAATTATTTGTAGTACCTATCTCAAGCTTATTGTTAGAAATTGATGGCATATCTTGAACAAGGTGTTAGGGCCTAAATCTACCTTAGGTTGAGAAAGGTAGGATCTAGGGTAACATCAAACCACGCTTAACTTGGTAGCTAGCCCTACCAGGTCGGGAGAGGGCTCTCTCCTTGTCAATATCAGAAAAGATGGCCAATGAAAGCTTGAGATGACTAATTTTAGGCTAGGTATGGGTATAGAAGTGTTTAATTGAATTTGATGATGTTTTGTTGGCTCGAATGGAAAGGAAAATTTTGGGTCTTGGGAATGAGGCTCAGTTTTGCAGAGGTCTCAATGGGGCAAGGTAGGCAAGTGATTTGATACTTCAAATTGAATGAAATGGAGAAATTTAGACAGGTGAGGAGTTGAAGAGGGCAAGAAAACCTCAAGGATCCTCTTCAAATAGTTGAAAACATCAATAACTAAGTAAACCCTAGGTAGAGCACTGCAATTTCAATGGATTCTACCTTTATCCTTGTTTGTTTTAGTTAAGAAGAAGCAAGATAGATAATGGCATACATAAAACACATATAAACTTACATTTACAGAAGGAAACACAATATCAAAGCAACATGCCACATGAATCCCATAGAGTGCTGCAAACCCTGGTCTATTCCTTAGCCAAAACTGCTGAGAAAATGTATACAATGAAGCTCCAAGCTTTCTCAAAAGTCCAACCATGCTAATGACTGAAAAAACATAAGATATAGGCAAACAACAACTCATCCTAGCCTCTAGGGGTCGAGCTCATGAGTTTAGGAGCTGTTCCAACTAATTCTAAACTAAGAACTACAAATTAGGCAGTGGAACAACTTGCCTCTAGAAACTAGGGAACTGATTCATTCAGTTGCAAACTACTTTTTGATAGATGAATCTACCTCCATGGGTGAAAATTTGACATAATTACATCAAGATCCATCAATTTACATTAAATTTCATCATAAGTTTGGCATTAATAAAGAGAAAAGTCAAACTGTCAAGGAACTAGGCGAAAAATAGAGTATACTTGGTCAAACTGAGCAAAATTTCCCCTATGCGCCACACTGATTTCTCTATGCGTAGCGCCTGTTTGCAACCACTTTTGGAGGCCTTCCTGGTGTCCAAATTTTCTCCAAGAGTGATTGTTGGAAAGGTCTACCTGTCTACTTTCTAGAACAAGTGGAATTTTTGAATTTGGCCTCCATTTTCCCCTCCAGAGTTCTCCCAACATTGCTTCTTGTGTGTCAAAATAGGGGTAGTAAGGTCATTTTTTGGGTGTTTTTGACCTTTTTGGGGGCTCAAAACTTGTCAAAATTTCTTGGACATTGGTAGGCATGCATATAGTTCTGAGAAAAATCCAAAGATGATGAGTTTTTGTCATTTGGAGGCCTCCATAAAAATCGAGCGCCAGGTGGAGCAGTGCATTGGGCAGAAAATTTTGTGTTTTGGCCCAAAAATTTAAAAAATGCAAAAAGTGTCCCAATTTTTTTGAAATTTGGGCTGAGTGTTCTCGATCAAGTGTTTTCTTGGGCCAAGGAAGCCTCAGCCAAGATCTAAAGTTTAACTTGTGCTTTTTTCCTCCTCGATCTCTTCTTCAACTCGGTCTTCAAGCTCCTGATTCTAGCTTGGCACACCATATACCTTGACAAATAATGATATGCCATGTTTCTTAACATATTTTTCTCATTGATGGCTTTCTCCAGCATCCTATCTAAGTGGATATTAGTCCTCTCCACCCAAGACTCATGATCAACATTAATTTCTTTCTCAAGTGTTGTGAACTTGACTTTCCTCCATTTGGCAGCTTGCCGGTTTTCTCGTATGTTTCTTAGCTCCATTACGGTTTGATGATCCTATAGTTTCTTTTTTCTTTGCTCCAGGTACTTTATTATCCACTCGGCTCTTTCCAAGTTGAGGGACAAAGCATTGATTTCTGCCTGTTGCTCTTGGATGACCTCCTTGAGCTTTGAGCTTTGTGGGCCCAAATTCGTGTCATCGTCCTGAATGAGAATGAAATCGGTCTCCTGCTCACCTGAAGGCCGCTCATCATGTAATGGCCTCTTACCCTTGTCCTGAACCTACTGTGCTGATGAAGGAAGCGAGACCCCTTCCACCCCGGGTGGAGATAATACTCGTTTTGCTGCTGCAAACAATCGTCTAGTGCCCTTTTGACAGGTGACAAATACCAACACACTAGCGGTCTCTGTCTCATGACCCTCCTGCTGATGAGACGGTCCACCTGTCTCATGAAAAGTCTTTAGAGGTACCTGAGGAGCTGTGAAGAACTCATGAGAAATGAAATCCTCCCATGAGATGCCCTGCAAACTAAGCTGACGCATGACCACAATTTTGATGAGTTGAAAATGGTATATACTGTTAAAATGCTGCTGAGGAGTCTTATGTTGTACTAGGGTGGTCAACTTCTCAATATTTCGACACATGAAGTAGGGGAGATTCATCGTTCTCACCCTGGTAAAGTGCATCAACAATATGATATGATAAGCATATAGGCGAGAAAACCGGCCCTCACAGCTGAAATACTTCATTATGAGTTTCATCAAGGGAGCATATGAGTCTTTCAGGTACTGAAAGGGAAAAAATCTGCTGAGTTGTCTCAAATAACCAGGCTTGATGTATGGTTCATAGTGTTCCCTGTCAATCTGCTGCCTTTTATGCCAATGCTCTCCGACATTAGGAATGCTAGTTGCTAGAGAAATAGACTCTGGTGTCAAGGTGAATGTCACACCATCTAGAGTGGTTTGGCCATTATGTTGATGAAGCACAAACAACCTGGCTAACTCATGATGAGACTGGACTCTAGCAACCATCTCACAGAACTGATAACAGGATTGATGTTGGAAGCATGTGATAGCAAGAGGGCAGGCCTACAGCTCAGCAAGTGAAGTAGTCTCCTCTCGTATATGTTTGCCACCCTTGTGAGGTCTCCTTGGTGAATGCATTTCTGTAGGAGAGTCACTATGTGTCTCTTCATCTCGGCCATATGAAGGATCAGATTCCATGCTTGCTAATGTGTGAGTTTTCTTGATGAGCATGAAGAGATTTATGGTGATTTTGATGTTTTGCTGCCAAATGTTTGAATATGTATTAGGGACTGTGAAGGGAGAGGGTAAGAGGGGTTTTAGAAATGTTGCTGACTGGAATTTAGGGAATAGAAGAGTTTTAGGGAGAGTTTTTAGATTTTGGGATAATAATTAAGGTTTAGGAATGTGTAGCTAGGGTTTGGGATAGTGGGAGTTAGGAATATGGTGTTAGTGAATTTAGGGATATGGGAATTAGGGATATGGGGATAAAACTAGAAAATGAATGTGGGAAACAAAGTGTGTGGGAGTGAGGGAATGGAATTTGGCAGCAAAAACACAAACTACAAATCCTAAGCACTTGTTTTTGAGAAAAATTGCAAGGAGGTAGGGTTTCAAGCTTATCTCTTTAAATCACCATAAACTCTTTAAGAAAAATTCATTCACCGGTAGTGGAAGAATGATGAATTACTTGAGCAGGTGGAAATTTAGCAAATTTGGCAGTTTGAACGAATTTGTGGGTGAAATCGGGCTTGAAGCCCTGTGTGCTGCGGCACAAACCCAACACGCCGCGCCTCCTGTATGCACCGCGCCAGTGTAAATTTAACACTGTGGAGGGCGACCCAATGCACCGCGCCTCTCACCCAATGCGCCGCACCCCACGAATTTGCACAGTTTTTCTCCAAGATCTTCCTTTGCTTAACACGACCTTCACTTTGCTCAATCTTTCTTTTTTAAGTGCCAATGAGCTTTTTGAATTGTAAAAATGATTTATATACAAGAGCTTAAAATTTTTTCATTCATAAAACCCACTTTTATAATGTTTGCAATGTGACTTACTTTTTCAAACTCTGTTTTTTGGGAAGTTTGCTTTATTTTTGCTTGTGATGAACTAAATGACTTGATTTTTTGTTTTCCTTGCAGAGGATGGAGCTACTGAAGCTTGGTAAGGTGACCAGGGTTGCCGATGAAGTGATTTACATATAAGAGAACTAAAATTACATGAATTTATACAATAAAAACCTAAAATACTCTGTTGAGGAAAAATACATTTCTAAGCATGAGATTATGAATTTTATTGGTACTGGAACTTTATTCAACCTCCTCATGCACCTGCTGGCTGCTATTGTACATTTTGAAGACCTTTTTGATGAAACCCTAGACCTAATGAAACTGAAACCCTAGAAATGACTTTTGCAAATTTAAAGACAAAAAGTGACTGCAGATAATCTTGATAAATGGAAATGGGCCAACAGGTAAAGGACATGAGGGAAAATGTACAATAAGCCACTACCGTCAGATGATCCATGCTCCTAATGGAATGCAGCTGACTGAGCGAGACACCTAATATGCAATGCAATAAGAGAATTTGATCTCTGACGGAGGGATGAAGATAACAACACTAACATTGGCTCCAATGGGGATGGTAGCTCCTTGGATGTGCCAAGAACTACAGATCTCTGGGAAAGCAGGCAGTGCCTTCGTCCATTGGGCTATGGAGTCAATAACTTCGACAAACCAAAATGAGACTCTTGACTCAATTTCAGGATTGAAATGTGACTCAAAACTGACCCAATTTCAAGACTGAAATCGACTAAAAGACTTGAATCAAACAAACCAAACCAAAACTTAAATCAAACCTCAGTTTTATAGCCTTCACCTCGAGCCCCAAACTGAAAGCGTGAAAATAGTAGACATTTTCAATGGAATTTAAACAAACCGGTATGTACAATGATACATATGATAGCAGAAAATACTTCAAAAATAGTACCGTTTGAGTAGCCAACCATTGACAGGACCACCGGGATAGTCTTCTCCATTCATTTCTTGTAAGAGGAAGGCATTTTGGCCCCGATATGCTGCAATCCTGTAAGGTCCCTTCCAAAGATTTTCAAACTTGCCATGCTTACCTTTCTCTTCGTTCCTTGCATCCCATTTCAGCACTATGTCTTCTATTTGAGACTTTTTCGCTTTTGCCTTTCAGTCATATATCTTCTTGATTCTCTCTTGCAGCTTGAAAGTGTTCTAAAATACCTCCTCTCTAGTTTGTTGCAAATGAATCATTTGATTCATTTTCCGCTGCAAATGATTGTCTTTGCTGCCCGCTTCTTGTAGGAGTTTGACCACCGGGACTGCAAGAGAGGTTGGGAAAACTGTGTCCACACCATACACGAGCTCAAAAGGAGACATGCCTATAGATTTCTTTTGACTTACTCTGTCTGCCCAAAGTGCATTGACCAACTTTTTGTGCCAACTTTTCTTGTTCGTTTCTAGAAGCTTTTTGATAATGTTGACCAAAGATTTATTTGAGGATTCCACCAATCCATTGCCTTGTGGGTAATAGGCGGTTGAGTGCCCCAAAGTGATTTGATATTTATGACAAAAGTCAATCATCCTTGTAGATTGATCAGGTGCTCATGTCCTAAGTGTCGTAAAATGCTCAAAATTTAAAATGCTTAGAACTAGTTCAAAGTTGAAAGACTGGAAAGTGCTCGTCCTTTTGATTTCGGCGTCGTGAATGGTTCGAAAAATGGTTGCCGTATGAGAAAGTTATGGCAAAAAGAAGAATTTCTCAATAACATTGAAAATTTGAATTTTTCAAAAAAAAAAAAAAAAAAAGAATTTTCCACAGTATATTCTTTAGAATATTCCTTTTCGGCAACCAATCACAGGCTGCCACGTGGCAGGCCCGGAGGCCACCACGTGGCCTAGGATGACGTCAGCATATGTGGGCGCATATATTTAAAAGTTGGGTCAAGCATGGTTTGAACCCACGACCTGCCGGAAGCAAACGCCACGCCTTACCAACGCACCACGGGAGCGGATCTTGTTTGCATTGCAGATCAAAGGGTAAAAGAACCTTGTAGTAAGGTTGGGAGGGGCCCGAAGGGGGCCAGCCCCCGCATACCATGTGACCTTACGCCCAAAACCGTGGGCCGAGACCCTTAACCACCGGGCACGAAATCCAATGCAAACCACCCGCCGAGATTGCAGTCACATGCGGGCAGTTAACTAACAGTCAGGATTTGGTGGAGATTTTTGGCGGAGGTGGCGAATTTGGCGGACCCACCATAATTGGCGGAGTTAACTGGACTCCAACTAAAGTTAGCTGGAGTGTTTCTAGGCATAACTGGAGGAAAACTTTAATGGGCCATAACTTTGGCTAGGAAAGGCGGTTTTGGACGAATTTTTTTTTGATTTTGGGTATTTTTGACCTTCTGAAGCCATTGGTGCAGGTATTACAGACATATGAGGTCATTTTCAGAGGTTTTGTAGCCGTGAAAGTTCTAGGAGCCACAAGGGCCCAGTATTGTGAAGACTGTATAGGGTTGCAGGTATCCATTGGAGGTGAACCAGTAGTCAATCCTGAAGGATTCAAGTGTTTTGAATCCGTTTTTACCATCTATTCCACCTGTAGATGCTTCTATTCAGCTGTATATTCAATTTGAGCATTTAATTAAAACAAGGACAGGCCCATTTGGGAGCCTTGGACCCAACAGACGTAGCCCAGGAGGGGTGAACTGCTTCATCAACTTCTTTTGCATCTGTGGTTGATTTATTTTGCAGAACAAATTCATTTTAGTGTGTTAAACAGTAAAAGGAAATAAATCTGCTATACTTAAATGGGTCATGAACAGCTGAAAATTTCATTTGTTTCTTTTCTGCAAGACATGGACATCTTTTAAACATGTATATTTCTGAATTGAATACCTTGCAAACAATTTACAAGTAGTTTCAAATTCAGATCAAGTTGGTATCAGAGCTATGTTGTTGCTTCTTTGTATCAAAAGCAGTCAAATAAGCTATAGATAGAGCCTGAAACGAGCCAGGAAGCCTTCGAAATGCCCTTGTTATACAATTGCAAAGTAGATAAATGCTCTTTCAGTCAATCTCTGGTATAGTTGTCTTTTGATTGTTTTTGTGCAAAGATCTTCTAACTGTCTTGCAAGTATTGATGCTTACCAGGTTGAAACTTAAAAGAGGGGAATGACAGTTGACTAGAGAACGAGAGAATCCTCAGTCAAGGAAGGCCAGAGAGCCATCACCTCCACCTTCAATTTCGCCCTCAAGAGTCTCAACAGAAGCTTCAAGAATGTCTGCACATGAAGGAGAAATTCCTGCAGGCATGGATCCAAAAGAGGAAGAAAGAGTCTTCAGAAAGGCTTTCTTGGACGTCACTGAAATGGTGAGGATATTGTACCAAGAAAGAAATGAGAAATTGGCTGGAGAAGGGTCAAAACATCCACAGGAAGGAGAGGGCTCTTCAGGAGGTAAGAAGGATGATGATCATTCCAAGAAAGGACATGGAGGTAATGGTGATCCACCACCCCCATCGTCACCTTCTTCCTCTTCATCATCGTCTTCTTCTTCTGTGCATAAGCATAGATCCTCTGGAAAAAGTCCTTTTTTGAAGCTTGATGTAAAATTCGAATTACCTATGTTTAATGGTGAAGTGAATGCAGAAAAGCTTGACAACTGGATTAGGCAGTTGGAAGTTTACTTGAGGATCCATAATATGCATGATGATGCCACCAAGATTCAGTTGGCTTCTTTGAGAATGGATGGAGCAGCATTGGTCTGGTGGGAGGCCAAGACTAAAGAGGAGATCAAGAAATTTGGTAAGGTTACCTTAACATGGCCTGAATTTCTGTTAGCCATTAAAAAATAGTTTTATCCTCTTGCTCACATGCAGAAAGCCATTATGAATTGGCAAAATTTCAGACAACTTAAGGGTCAGAGTGTCCAAGACTACACCCAAGACTTCAGGAGAAGAGCTCTCTTGTTAGGGGTAGATTTACAGACCTAGGAAACCTTGCTGAAATACATTGGTGGCTTGCATAGCTACCTTAGACACACCATCTTGATGTTTAACCCTACTAGCCTGGATGAGGTTTGTGTCCAAGCTACCCATTTAGAGGCAAGGGGAAAAAAACATTTGAAGAGGGTAGAAACAAGCCCCCCAAGGGGAAAAACAAAGAGAAAACCTCCAAGGGAAAGGGAAAAAAGAATGCATCTGTCAAACAAGAGAGTGAGAAAGTGATCTGTAAAAACTGTTCTAAACCAGGCCATGAGGAGAAAAACTGTTGGAAATTATATCCTGAAAAAAGACCTCAATTTAACAAATCCAAAGGGAAACAGAAAACTGCTGCTACTACATCTACACCACAGGATTTAGGGGATGATTCAGGTGATGAAACCAAAATTGCAGCCATGGGTTTGAAAAACTTCAAGGGAAAAGAAATTGAAACTCAAGCCAGCACTAGTACCTCAAACTGCCATGTACAAGCTGCTAATGAGGAAGAAAGAATTGAACTGTTTCATGTGAGGGTGATTTCAAAACATACTAAAATTGACACACTTTTTGATAGTGGGTCACAAGCAAACCTTATATCAGAGGACTTGGTCAAGCAGCTTAAACTTGAGACCATTCCACATCCGAAGCCATATCCACTTGGATGGATTTGCAAGGATGCAAATTTACAAGTTTCAAGAAAGTGCACATTGCGCTTTGCAATTACTGCACATTTTATTGACACAGTTGAACTTGATGTGGTACCTTTTGATAGAGCAGGAATTGTTTTGGGAAGTCCTTACTTGTTTGACAGGAAAGCCATCTTTCATCACCATGAAAACAAATATCATCTTTTCAAAGATGGCAAGGAGTTCATTGTTAGAGCTCATCGCAAGAAGACAAATATAGCGATGGTGAATGCAGGACAGGTAAAAAGGCTGGTCAATTCAAGTAAGAATTTTGTTCTTCTTATGATTAAGCCCAAGGTTGATGTGAATCATGAGTCATTTGACAATTGTGATCCAAAACTTAAGTCAGAGTTGTATGATGTAGTTGATGCATATCATGAGATGTTTCAGGAGCCAACAGGTTTGCCTTCTAAGAGGGAGATTCAGCATGAAATCCATTTGCATCCAGATTGTCCTCTTCCAAACATAGGCATGTACCACATGTCTATTATGGAGAATGCTGAAATAAAGAAGCAAATCAAGGACTTGTTGGACAAGGGTTTCATAAGGCCAAGTACTTCGCCATGTGGGTCACCGATTGTATTGATTCCAAAGAAAGATGGCACTTGGCGTATGTGTGTTGATTTCAGGGTCTTGAACAAGATAACGGTAAAGAATCGTTACCCACTCCCAAGGATAGATGATTTGCTAGACTAGTTGAAAGATGCTCGATATTTCACTAAGCTAGACTTGCGCAATGGATATCATCAAGTAAGAATTGAAGAAAGTGACATTTGGAAGACATCCTTTAAAACCAAACAAGGACTCTTTGAGTGGCTTGTGATGCCGTTTGGTTTATGCAATGCACCTGCAACTTTCATGTGGGTAATGGATGATGTCTCGCGTCCTTTTCTTGATGATTTTGTTATTGTCTACTTAGATGACATCTTAAGTTTCAGCAAGTCTAGAGAAGATCATGTCATGCATGTTAGGAAAGTACTTGATGTTTTGAAGAAGAATCAGTTATTTCTTAAAATGTCAAAGTGTGAATTTGGAAAGACTTCTTTGGTTTATTTGGGACACATAGTAGGAGGAGGTGCTTTGAGAATAGATCCTGCTAAAATAGAGGCTATTGTGAATTGGCCTACTCCCAAATCCATAACAGAGGTAAGAAGTGTTTTGGGCGCAGCTCAATATTGGAGGAAGTTCATCTCTAACTTCTCTTCTATAGCAGCTCCTATGCATGCAGTGACAAGTGTGAAGCATGCTTTCCAATGGGGATGCAAGCAACAAAAAGCTTTCGAATCTTTGAAAGAGAAGATTAGTTCAGCTCCGGTCCTTGCATTACCGGATTTGAGACAGCCATTTGAGATACAAACCGATGCTAGTGATTATGCCATGGGTGCCGTTCTTCTACAGCATGGTAAGCCTATTGCTTTTCATTCTGAAACTTTTAATGGTGCTGTTGTAAATTATCCTACATATGATAAGGAGTTATATGCGTTGGTACAAAGCGTCAAAAAGTGGAAACACTATTTGATGGGCAAAGAAACTGTTATACATACCGACCATCAACCCTTACAGTACTTGCAATCACAAAGCAAGTTACAACAGTCACGACACTTCAGATGGATGGGATTCTTGCAACAGTTCCATTTGGTAATAAGGTACAAGAAAAGTACTTTGAATAAGGTTGCTGATATGCTTTCAAGGCCTATTATTGGTGCTGTTACTTTACTTAAGAATGATTCCATTGTACATGATAGTTACATAGAACAATATGCATCTGATGATGACTTTAAAGATGTGTATGCGAACGTGAGTAAAGGGAATCATGTAGAGGAAAATGACTATCACATGCATAAAAATTTGCTGTTTCATTTGGAAAAGTTGTGTATACCACAGGGGGAGAGAATAAATGTCATAAGAGAAGCTCATTCTTCTCTTATTGCTGGCCATTTTGGGGTAAGCAAAACAGTTGCACATCTACAGAGGTATTGCTATTGGCCTCGCATGGTAGATTCTGTTTCAAGGTTCATAAGAGGATGTTCATTATGTGCTACAAGCAAGCCTAGTAATAGGAAGCTTGGTTTGTATACTCCTTTGCCGGTACCTTCTAGACCATGGGAGAGCATCTCTATGGATTTTGTAGGAGTTTTGCCAAAATCTAGAAAGCAGCATGATTATTTATATGTAGTAGTTGATCGTTTCAGCAAAATGTGTATACTTATGCCTTGTAAGAAAACTATAACTGTTGAACAAACTGCTGAATTATTTTTTCATCATGTATGGATTCACTTTGGTTTTCCCACTTCCATTATTAGTGACAGGGATTCCAGATTTGTGGGGAATTTTTGGTCCAACCTATGGGAGATGATGGACACAAAGTTGAAGAAAAGTACTGCTTTCCATCCACAAACAGATGGACAAACAGAAGTTGTGAATAGAACCATTGTGCACCTCTTGAGAGGATATTACAGCAAGCATCCCAAGCTGTGGGATGAACATTTGCACTACATACAACATGCTTACAATCATGCCAAGCACTCTTCCACAAACACCTCACCGTTTGAAGCTTGTTTTGGTTACTTGCCAAAATCACCTCTTGATTTCATTCTTGAGAAAGATGTTGCCATTGAGGGACATAGTGAGATTGATAAAGCTCGTTCATTCATTGAAAGAATTCAGCAAATACATCAGCAAATTCAAGAACAGCTTGAGAAGAGTCAAGGCAAGTACAAGGAAAGACACGACAAGCATAGAGTCGATCACAAGTTTCAAGAAGGGGATGAGGTATGGCTGTACATTAGTAAGGAAAGGATGCAAGGAGAAGGTAAAAAGCTGAAGCCTATTCGTTATGGTCCATTCAAAATCCTCAAGAAGGTTGGAAATAATGCTTTTCAATTAGATTTGCCTTCCTACATGCAAATGTATTCTGTTGTCAATGTGGAGAACTTACGTTTGTATGAACCTCCTTTGATTGCTGATCATGAAAGTGCTGTTCAGCTGCCATCTATAGAAGATTTCTCGCCAGAATTCTTAGATGAGCTTAAAGAAGATACAATCCTTGACAGAAGGACACGCACTTCAAGGAGGGGCAGTGTAGATTATGTTCAGGTTGGTTTCAAAGGCAGCAAACCGAACAAGGCAAAGTGGATGGAGGTGGACAGAGTGAGGGAGATGTACCCTCACCTATTTAACAGGTAGTTGAAGGCTTTTGGGGTCCAAAAGCTTCCCAATGGGGAGGTGTGATCAGGTGCTCATGTCCTAAGTGTCGTAAAATGCTCAAAATTTAAAATGCTCATAACTGGTTCAAAGTTGAATGACTAGAAAGTGCTCATCCTCCTGATTCCGGCGCTATGAACGGTTCGAAAAACGGTCACCGTATGAGAAAGTTATGGCAAAAAGAAGAATTTCTCAATAACATTGAAAATTTGAATTTTTCAAAAAATAAAATAAAATAATATTCCACAGAATATTCCTTGGAATATTCCTTTTCGGCAACCAATCACAGGCTGCCACATGGCAGGCCCGGAGGCCACCACGTGGCCCAGGATGACGTCAGCATATGTGGGTGCATATATTTAAAAGTTGGGTCAAGCGTGGTTTGAACCCACGACCTGCCGGAAGCAAACGCCACGCCTTACCAACGCACCACAGGAGCGGATCTTGTTTGCATTGTGGATCAAAGGGTAAAGAACCTTGTCGTAAGGTTGGGAGGGGCCCGAAGGGGGCCAGCCCCCGCATACCATGTGACCTTACGCCCAAAACCGTAGGCCGAGACCCTTAACCACCGGGCACGAAATCCAATGCAAACCACCCGCCGAGATTGCAGTCACATGCAGGCAGTTAACTAACAGTCAGGATTTGGCGGAGATTTTTTGCGGAGGTGGCGAATTTGGCGGACCCACCATAATTGGCGGAGTTAACTGGACTCCAACTAAAGTTAGCTGGAGTGTTTCTAGGCATAACTGGAGGAAAACTTTAATGGGCCATAACTTTGGCTAGGAAAGGCAGTTTTGGACGAATTTCTTTTTGATTTTGGGTATTTTCGACCTTCTAAAGCCATTGGTGCAGGTATTACATCCATATGAGGTCATTTGCAGAGGTTTTGGAGCCGTGAAAGTTCTAGGAGCCACCAGGGCCCAGTATTGTGAAGACTGTATAGGGTTGCAGGTATCCATTGGAGGTGAACCAGTAGTCAATCCTGAAGGATTCAAGTGTTATGAATCCATTTTTACCATCTATTCCACCTATAGATGCTTCTATTCAGCTGTATATTCAATTTGAGCATTTAATTAAAACAAGGACAGGCCCATTTGGGAGCCTTGGACCCAACAGACGTAGCCCAGGAGGGGTGATCTGCTTCATCAACTTCTTTTGCATCTGTGGTTGATTTATTTTGCAGAAAAAATTCGTTTTAGTGTGTTAAACAGTAAAAGGAAATAAATCTGCTATACTTAAATGGGTCATGAACAGCTGAAAATTTCATTTGTTTCTTTTCTGCAAGACATGGACATCTTTTAAACATGTATATTTCTGAATTGAATACCTTGCAAACAATTTACAAGTAGTTTCAAATTCAGATCATAGATTTAAAGGCTACTGCATTGTCAGTGATCAGCTTATTTGGACAGCCAAAATGAGACAAAATGTTGTTTTCAAGAAATGAAATGATTACCGAATCAGTTGCTTGGCTTGTGGGAATCGCCTCAATCCATTTGGTGAAATAATCCGTCGCTGTGAGGATCCATTTGTATTGCGCTGAAGAAGAAGGATAGATCTCGCCAATGAAATCCAAACGCCACTGCTAAAATGGAGCACTTACTTCAATGGGCTTGAGTGGTAAAGGTTGCAACTTCCTTCTACCTTGAAAAGTTTGACATTCATGGCAGCTTGCTACTGTTTTGTACACATCAGCAAAAGGATTTTTCCAATAATACCCCGCTCTCAAAATTTTATTGCTGTTGTCTTCCAGAAAAGATTACCTCCGCAATCTTTAACAACAGCGTTAGGGACATAAGCAAGGATGTGAGAATGCAAAATATAAACTCGAAAATCTTTCAATGCCTTTACAAAAAAAAGAGCCTGTTTTTCAATAATATTGTACTTTAATGCCACATCCCTTATGGTCCTACTGAAAAACGCAATTGGTTTCTCAAGCTGGTCTCTTTTCTGCATCAAGACTACTACCATAGTGTGATCCGAGGCAAATGAAAACAAAATGAAATCCTGAGTATAGTTCGGGCTGATCAAAACCGGAGCAGAAGAAAGGGCCAATTTCACCAAATTGAAAGACTTAATTGCTTCCTCGGTCCATTTCATTACACTATCTTTTTTGAGCATGTTTGTGATTTCCCTTAAATGTTCTGCAAGATTGGGCACAAAGCGATATAGGAAATTCATCTTACCATTGGATGATTGGATTTCTTTCTTACTTCGTGGAAAATCAATCTTTTGAATGGCTTCCACCCGAGTTGGATCAATGCGGATGCCCTCCTTTGATATGATATGACCGAGAAGCTTGCCTTCATCCATGGCAAACAAACTCTTCTTTGGATTGAGAGAAATACCATACTTTCTACAACACTGAAATACAATTTTCAGATGATAGAGGTGCTCTTCATCTGAGTTAGAGAAAACTGTCAAATCATCAAGATAAACAACTAGAAAAACATCTTTTTCATTAGCGAATGCAATATCCATCGCCCGCTGAAAGGTTGCACCAACATTTTTCAATCCGAAAGGCATCTTTGCATAGTGAAAAGTTCCCCACGGAGTGGTGAACGCTGTTTTGTCTCTGTCATCCTCATGGACTAGAATTTGGTTATACCCGGAATACCCATCAAGTAGCGACATGCGGGAAGCCCCAACTACCCTCTAAAGTATGTGATCCATCTTGGGAAATGGATAGTTATCTTTCAAAGATACTTTATTCAGATTTCTAAAATCAATACATAACCGAATCTCACCTGTTTTCTTGCGCACAGGCACCAAATTAGAAATCCAATTTGAAAATCTTATGGGGACGATGATACTGGCTTTGTACAACCGATTCACTTCCTTCTCAATTGAGGGGAGTAGCTTTGGATTTATTATTCTTAGCTTCTAACGAAAAGGCTTTTGATTTGGCTTGATCGGGATGATATGCTGAATGATGCTTGTGTCATATGCCTTCAAATCTGAATAATCCCAAGCAAATACATTAGTAAAAGAAGATAGTAAACTGATATACTTTGCTTTTACCTGTGGAGGCAATGCCTTTGATAACTTCACCATTTTAGGATTTTCAGCTGATCCAATGTTCACATCCTCAACTCCTTTCTTGGTTGGCAGCAAGCTCGGTTTCCGGACCACATCATCTTGATCAAACAACTCCTCTAAAGGTATTAGCCTTTAGGAATGACGTTGTCCTTCAGCTGCAAAAATTCCATTTGATTGACTTCTATATCTGCCTCACCATCATCATACTCCAAATCAATAGAAGTGTCTTTGAATTTACCTTTATTTTGCAGAAATTCATCGATCTCTTCATCATCTTGAAACACTTGTCAATACCTTTTATTGTCGAGAACAATTGGGCGATGTTTCACATGAATCTCAAACTTGTTGTTTGAATTCATCAGAATTTTCAAATTACTTGCTGTTGTTGCAAGTGAATCTGCAATGACATTCTGAACACGAGGGGCACATGTCAAAGTATAATCTGAAAACACTCTCAAGATGTCTAATACTGCATTGTGGTAGGCCCGCATTCGAGGATGCTTAGCTTGGTATTCCCCTTTCACTTTCTTGATAACTAAATCAGAGTCGCCATACACTGAAATCCTTTTCGCATTCAACTTTCTAAGAATTTTCAAACCAACAATTAAAGCCTCATATTCAGCTTCATTATTTGAACAGTCAAAAGCTAGTTTATAAGAACAGACCCTTACATTGCTTGGCACTTTGTTTGGGGTGAAAACAGGGTTGCGTATCCAAATGCCAATTCCAACACCTTCCCTTCCTACCGCACCATCAAAATCCATGCTCCACGGGCCTGCTTCGTCCTCTTCCAAATGCTAAAATTCTGTTTGCTCTGTTACTTTTCCTTGTTGTTGATCAATATGCTGCTGCTGTCGGAAGGCTGATTGCTCAACGATACTATCAAGTCTTTACCTTTCTTGCTTTAAGACTTCTCTGAAATTTTCAGTGATCTCGGGAATGTCTTCTCCTTCTACTACTTGGATTTTTACATCATTAAAACTATCTGAATACAAAACAAATGATTCTAAATCAGTATGTACATAGTTGATTGGATGATTTACTGGTTTCTCCTTGCTAGTAATCATGTACTTCATCTTTTTCTCCTGGTATAATTTCCTCATTTGACCAAACACAAGAATGGTAGCATAGGAGAAATCAAGTTGCATTGTACCTTTGATCTTTTCTCCCCAAGATCTGGAAAGAAGCATGCCAAATCTAGGAGGTATATCTGCCACGACCACATCAATCAAAACATTTTTAGCTGGAATCTGATCCAAAATGACCACCAAATTTTTGATAAGACCAATGCACCTTACTCTACCAGAATCAAAGGAGTAGAGGTCATGATATTTTCTAGCGATATCCAACCCCAATTTCTCCATTATGGCCTTAGGCATGAGATTATGAGAGGCTACGGAATCAAACATAGCATTGTGTAATACATAGCCATCCACCCTAATGCTGATGTAAAAAGGAGCTACATCATTATCTTGAGACTGACCTTCCAATGTTGGACCAAAAATCAACTCAGGTCTATCATTCGCCACGTTCACCATATCAGATGATGGATCCAAATTCAAAATCTTAGACACCTGAAATTTGTCGCTACTATTTTTCATCAACTCAGTCAAAGGAATAGATACTTTTAACTTAGCAATTTCATTTTCTAAGTTAAAAACTGAAATCTTTTCTACCTCTTTCGCTGAAACATCCTTCTTTTCACTTTTCTCCTTTGACACACTTGGCTGATTGGATCTTTCATTTGCTGATGGCGTTTTGTTGGTGGTAGGATCAACTGTCTCTTTTCCCTTTTTCTGCACAATGGGAGGATCACTTTTTGGTGCTGTTATCTCATTCCTTTTCTGAATTGGATTTATGGGCACATCTCTACTTCTGAGTGAATATTGTCACTGTTGGGCTGACAAAGCATTCATGTATCCTCTCTGATATTCATCGGACTCCTCCTCAAGAACTGTTTCATTCGCCAAGATGAAATTTCCATCCCTTTGTATAGCTAAATTCTCGGAATACTCCTCATCTTCAGTAATAAAAATTGGCATATCATTGAGTGTAAAGAAATGATTCTCTTCTCCAATTACGTTCTCCTCATCATCTGATTCCGGACCATGTACAAAATTCTGCTGTAAGGGTGTCTTTACCTGCTGCTGCGCTGCTTGGTCTTGTGCTCGCTGCTCTCTTTGCTTGATTCTAAATTGTGGTTGCTGCTGACCACGGAAGTTGGGATTTCTGACTTGTGGTTCAGGCTTGTCAATTGTCAATCTGTCAAACATCTTCTCCATCTTTCGAAGCACTTGATCTGAAGTGGAAACCTCTTCCTTTATTGTTACCTTCTTTTCAGCCTTTGTTCTAGCTCTCTTGGCAAGCAGATTAGCTTCAATGCTGACTGCAATTTTCTGCATGTCTTCCAAAGTGGCTGGATCTCTTTCTCTTAATTGATAGGCCATATCAGGATTGAAACCATCTAGAAACTTAATCAAAGTCATCCCCATAGGTGGCTTTATATGATCAGGAATTGCATTGTCAACTGAATTGAATCTAATACAATAATCTTGAACAGACCCACCAAAATTCCGCATGATGTTCTGATATTCGAAAAGGATCTGAAGAGGATTTTTCTTCACTTCCCAACGATCCAAGAATTGTCTCTGAATATTATTCAATGTAGTGATACTTGCAATAGGCGAAGCTCTGAACCACTTCCTCACTTCACCACCAAAGGTTTGTACAAACAGTCTCATTGTCACATTTACGGCATCAATCTCATGAAGGTCGAAGAAATATGTCATCCTGTCCACATGTTGCTGAGCTGTAACACTGTGAGGAGTGCCATCAAACAATGGAGTTTTGCTTTGATAATCGGCGGGCGTATCATCCAAATTTTGAGGCAGCACAAGGGGTGCAAAACGAGCAGCCATTGCTCTCAGTGGATTTGCAATCGGTCTTGGGGATGTTGGGGGAGTGGGTGAAACTGATGTATGGGGTGTATGA
This sequence comes from Pinus tabuliformis, assembly GCA_031772625.1. NCBI lineage: Eukaryota > Viridiplantae > Streptophyta > Pinopsida > Pinales > Pinaceae > Pinus > Pinus tabuliformis. Next base: position 707,359,360 of record CM062804.1, read on the forward strand.
GGTGGGGATGGTGGTGAAGAAATTTTGGATGTTTGAGGGGTAGAAGGAGTGGACGGAGGTGACACCACTACAGATTTTTGATCAGAGATAGAAGGCTGCACGGGAATGGTGGGAATGAAGGGAGTTTCGGTAGGAATTCCGGAGCTAGATGCAATTGTATAAGACCCAAGAGTTGCAGATGCTGACTCTAAAAAATTAGTGATATTTGAAGCCACAATTGAAGTTTGGAGTTGTTTCAAGATATAATCGTCAATTAATTTATTGGCCCTTTCAGTTTTAAGATATTTAACAAACTCTGGATTTAAGGCAGTAGAACCAACAACACTTTCAGATTTGGTCTCAAACAACGACAACTCAACTGTCCGTCAAACTCAAGATCGTCAAGATACTAAAAAACAATAGGACATGAATGATATTTGAACACGGGAATCACAAAACTCTCTTGGCGAAGGATTCTCGGAATAAGATTGGGATTTTCGTACACAGGAGGTGGATCAGGATCCAGATTTGCTCTGGTATATCTTTTGGAAGCCGGTGTGTTATTATTTCCAAGAAATCAAATGGACATTACCAACTTGTTCAACCTATCAAACTCTAAACTTATCATCCAAGAGCTTAGAATTCTCAGATGTACTGGGGCAATTTGCAAGTTAGATATTCCATTTATAAAACTAGACCGGAGATTGACTGAAGTAGCGTTTATCTACTTGCGCTAATGCAAAGCAAAAGCGTTTCGAAGGATACCTGGCTAATCTTTAGAATCCGTCTGTAGTTTATAAAATGAAGAACACTAACAAACAAACAATTTCTTCCCCAGTGTTAGAGCCTAGATTTACCTCAAGTTGAAAAGGTAAGATTCTAGGTCCACATCAAACCACGCTCAGCCTCGTAGCTAGCCCTACGAGGACAGGAGAGGGCTCTCTCCGGGTCAATCTCAGAAAAAGATAATCAACGGAGCTTGAGATGACTAAAATATAAACTAATTGTAGGCTAGGTATGAAGTGCAAGGATTTGATTTGATTTTTTGAGAGTTTTGTTGGAATCAAGGAAAAGGCAAATTTGGGTCCAGGGATGAGGCCAAATTTTGCAGAGTCCCGGTTGGGGCGAGGTAGGCAGTAGTCTTGATGCTTTAGATTAAATGAATGCATAGAAAATACCGCTGAGGAGCTGAAGAGGGCAAGGGGCTGCAAGAATCCTCTCCAAACAGATGAAAAACATGTAAAACTAAACAAAGTTTAAGGCAAAGAACAACAAACTCATGAATTCTACCTTTGTCACTCAATTTGTTTAATTTCAGAAGAAAAGAGAAGGGAAAATGATACACATAAACATCAGTGAACTTACAATTGCATGAAGAAAAACACCATCAAAACACAGAGCCACAAGGATCCCAACAAGTGCTACAAAACCCTGGTCTTTCCTTTGCCAAAAATGCAGAAATCAGATGTACAATGGAATGCCAAGCAATCCCTAGTGTCCAACCATAAAAATGACTTAGAAATTACATAATATAGACAAGCCAAACCCATTCCCTTGCCTCTAGGGGTCGAGCTCATCATTCTAGGAGCTGTTTCAACCAATTCTAAACAAGGCACTGAAATCTAGGCAATCAAACAAATTGCCTCTATATGGAAGGAAACTGATTCATTCATTTAATTTTCACTTTTTAGTGAATGAATCCTCTAGAACAAGTAAATATGTACCAAAATTACATCATGGTTATGAAATTACATCATGGTAGATCAAGAGTTACATGAAAACGTAAAACTAGTCAAAACTGGGCGAATTTCTGAGCTAAAGAGCGAAAATGAGGCCAAATTTCTCTATGCGCCGCGCCCAAATTCTCTATGCATTGCGCCAATTTGGAGCTGATTTTGAGGCACTTACCGAAGTCAAAATTGAGCCCATGATAGCTTGTTGGAAATCCATTCCTGTCTTCTTTCCAACCCAACTATAATTTTTCAATTTGGAGTTCATTTTCCCTGTCAAAAGTCAAATCTCCCAAGACTAGTCAAAATGTGCCAAATGAGGCTGCTTCAGGGCAGAGTGCTGTTGCAGTCAACTTTTGAAGATCTTTCTAAACTACAAATTGAGCTCATGATAGCTCATTGAAAAGATATTTGTGTCTAATTATCATTTGATGCAACAAGAAAGTCATTTGGCCAACCACGCTAGGAGAAAACTTGATTTTTCCAAGGTCACTTCAGTGGTGCCTCAATTCTCCCGAGGCAACTGTACTTTTGACATTTCTCTAAAACCATGACACTTGTGTAAAAATTGAAGGAGGCGTTTCCTCCTTGGCCTATTTTGGAAAAAAACTCTCTCATTTTTTCCAAATTCATCTCTCCTTGCTCAGAAGCATCATTTGAGTAAAACCTACCCCGATGTGTGGAACAGGGGATTTGTCGAAATGAAGCGAAATGAAGGGGATAAGGGGCTTCTAAATTCTTGAGAAAATTTTGGGAGGTGGGTAGGGATGTTAGGAAATAGTGGAAAGTTTAATTTCAAATATTGAGTGAGGGGAAGGGGTCAAAAAGGGCAAAACACGGGCCTAGCCTAGAAAATTGCCAAGTTGTAGCAAGAAACTAGGGTTTGTGCGAAAATGAGGAATTTGGGGGATTTTAGTGATGGGAAGTGTTTAATAAAGTACATTATGGATAGGGGAAGGTATATGAACATCATGATACAATTTTTACTTGTGATTTGACCATCCAAGAGAAATTGCCTTCAAAACCCTATGAGAGGGAAATGACCTTACCTAGGCGCAATTGAAGCATGAACAAGGCATAAAATAAACCAGTGGAACTTGGCATGGTGATGAAAACCCTCTGAATGATGGTACATTCTGTCGAATGGTGACATGAAGCTCTTGGGACAACCATTAGGGTTTGGGAATTTTAAGTATGAGACTAGGGTTTGTTGCATTTGGGATTTTGGGAAAGGGAACTTGGGATTAGGGGTATGTGAATTTGGGGAATAAGGAAAGAAAGGAAAATATGCAATAAGTGAGTGATGAGCAAAACAGCCAAATAGAAAACCCTAGTAGCAATCTCCTTTGCAAATTTTGAAGAGATAGGGTTTTATTTCCTTAACACACTTCACCATTCATCAAACACCATCAACAACCATCAATATTGGATGAAAAACCATGAGAGTAGTTCAACCTACTTGTATCGATGGCAAGGCATACATTTTGGGTGATTCTGGAGTGAATTTGGCAATGTTCGGGTTTCCTGGCTATATGCGCCATGCACTCAACCCAATGCGCCGCGCCGAGCAACCTAGTGCGATTTTCACCCACACTTCACATAACTCTGTTTTTGCTTCCACTTTGATTTTTCTCTGAATGATGAAACTCTATCTATTTTTGCAGGGATGATTGGCATGTAATTTCGGCAAAGGATGACCAGTGCTGCGCCTGAAATACCTCATGACTGAAAAACTTTAAAAATTACATATTTATTACAAACCATAAATTTGATGATTTCTTCTTCAAAACAGAGTTTTGAAGAAGAATCATGATCAAACATATTGACGATGAAATTTCGCAATGAAAACTGATTTTGAACCTCCCTCATGTGCATGTGGACATTATTAGACTTTTTGAAGACGAAACCCTAGACCTAATGACTAAAATGACCCTTTTGCTGACCAAGAGACAAAATAGGACTGTGAATGACTTTAAAATTGTTTTGATGTATAGACACGGACCAGCAGATACATGACATGAGGGAGATGAGTAACAAGACCGTTCCGTCAGAAAATCGATGCTCCTAATGGAATGCAAATGACTGAACTGAATGAGACACCTAAAAATGAAATGCGACAAAGAGTTTTTGATCTCTAATGGAGGGATGAACACACCGACTCTAACAACTAGTATGGTCGCCACTATGTTAGGGGCTAAATCTACCTCAGGCTGAGAAAGGTAGGATCTAGGGTAACATCAAACCACACTTAACCTGGTAGCTAGCCCTACCAAGTCGGGAGAGGGCTCTGTCCTTGTCAACCTCAGAAAATATGGCCAATGAAAGCTTGAGATGACTGATGTGATGACTGATTTTAGGCTAGGTATGGGTACAAAAGTGTTTAATTGAATTTGTTGATTTTTTGTTGGCTCGAATGGAAAGGCAAATTTTGGGTCTTGGGAATGAGGCTCAGTTTTGCAGAGGTCTCAATGGGGCAAGGTAGGAAATTGATTTGATACTTCAAATTGAATGAAATGGAGAGATTTAGATAGGCGAGGATTTGAAGAGGGAAAGAAAACCTCAAGGATCCTCTTCAAATAGTTGAAAACATCAATAACTAAGTAAACCCTAGGTAGAGCACTGTAATTTCAATGGATTCTATCTTTATCCTTGTTTGTTTTAGTTAAGAAGAAGCAAGACAGATAATGTTATACATAAAACACATATAAACTTACATTTACAGAAGGAAACACAATATCAAAGAAACATGCCACATGAATCCCATAGAGTGCTGCAAACCTTGGTCTATTCCTTAGCCAAAACTGCTGAGAAAATGTATACAATGAAGCTCCAAGCTTTCTCAAAAGTTCAACCATGCTAATGACTGAAAAAACATAAGATATAGGAAAAAAACAACTCATCCTAGCCTCTAGGGGTCGAGCTCATGAGTTTAGGAGCTGTTCCAGCTAATTCTAAACTGAGAACTACAAATTAGGCAGTGGAACAACTTGCCTCTAGAAACTAGGGAACTGATTCATTCAGTTGCAAAGTACTTTTTGATAGATGAATCTACCTCCATGGGTGAAAATTTGACATAATTACATCAAGATCAATCAATTTACATTAAATTACATCATAATTTTGGCATTAATAAAGAGAAAAGTCAAAATGTCAAGGAACTAGGCGAAAAATAGAGTATACTTCGTTATACTGAGCAAAGTTTCCCCTATGCTCCGTGCTGATTTCTCTATGCATAGCACCTATTTGCAGCCACTTTTGGAGGCCTTCCCAGTGTCCAAATTTGCTCCAAGTGTTCTTGTTGGAAATTTATGCCTGTCTACTTTCCAGAACAAGTGGAATTTTTGAATTTGGCCTCCATTTGCCCCTCCAAAACTGAGTTCTCCCAACACTACTTCCTGTGTGTCAAAATAGGGGCAGTAAGGTCATTTTTTGGGTGTTTTTGACCTTTTTGGGGGCTCAAAACCTGTCAAAATTTCTTGGCCATTGGTAGGCATGCATATTTTTCCAAGAAAAATCCAAATATGCTGAGTTTTTTTCATTTGGAGGCCTCCATCAAAAGCGAGCGCCAGGTGGCGCGGCGCATTGGGCAGAAAATTCTGTGTTTTAGCCCAAAAATTTCAAAAATGCAAAAAGTGTCCCAAATTTTTTGAAATTTGGGCTGAGTGTTCTCCATCAAGTGTTGTGTTGGGCCAAGGAAGCCTCAACCAAGATCTGAAGTTTATCTTGCGCTTTTTTCCTCCTCAATCTCTTCTTCAACTCGGCCTACAAGTTCCTGATTCTAGCCTTGCACACCATATTCCTTGACAAATAATGATATGCCATGTTTCTCAACATATTTTTCTCATTGATGGATTTATCCAGCATCCTCTCCAAGTGGATATTAGTCCTCTCCACCCAAGACTCACGATCAATATTAATTTCTTGCTCAAGTGTTGTGAACTTGAATTTCGTCCGTTTGGAAGCTTGCCGGTTTTCTCATATGTTTCTTAGCTCCATTATGGTTTTCTGATCCTCTAGTTGCTTGTTTCTTTGCTCCAGGTAATACGGGAAATCCGATATGATTTCTACATCTTTATCCTCTAAAGACTTCTCAGGAACCTTTGTTGTTATCAAATTCTGTTCAAATCTCTTGGAAGCGTCTTGATCCTTTAATTGTAGAGGAGTTTTAGCAACCTTTGATTCATTAGCCTTATAATTAAGAGCTTGATTGTATTGTTCCCAAATTTCTTCTAGCCTAGCATTAGGAAAAAAACACTCTACTTGAGAAGAAGAAGATGCAATTGTTTCTCTTGATTGAGAAGCGCCAACAGATTGTGTAGAACCAACAATTACAACATCATCAGGAATCATCCTCTCCTAAAGAATCTGTAATGAATCCATTGGAAGATTTTCCAGCCTAGAGACCTTGTACTAAGTGAACTGAATCATTTCCTATGGAGTTAAGTTTTGCTCTAATTTGTGTATAAGCATTGAATAAGAAGAATATCCCTCAAACAAATCATCAAACTTGTCAGGTTCATGGGAAAATTGTGTGATACTGGATGCAGGTGTAATCTCTTTGACAATTTGATGTGGATCACATTGTCTGTTGGGGATAGTAGAAAAATGAGATCCTGAACGACATTTATTTCAGTCACTACATGCTTGTAGTTACATATATAGCAAACTGGACTAGAAAGACAGGCCACATCTTTTTATTGGATTCCTTCAAAGCTTTAGAAATACCATTTCCCATAGTTTGATAGGTTATCTCTCTAGCAAGAAGTTTTTCAGGAATGAACAAAACTAACACATGAGGACTGACTATACTCCCATAAAATATGATATAGGCGAATGAATCTTCACCAAACCAATTTTCTACTCGGAGCAGGCCAGTTTCAGCTTCTAGGGACATCCGGGGAGCCCTTTTATCAAAGATAATTTGATATATTAGTAACATGAACCCATGAATTTTTTTATAGAAATGTGGTAGATATTTGGAATCTGAAAGAATATAATGGTAGATATGAATAAGATTTGGGTCTTCCAGAGTCCACTTCCAACCCATAGATGAAAATTCCATGGTAAAAAACAAGGCATCCATGATATAAACACTCATGTAGAAGGGAAGGATTATATTCTCAGAAACCTTTAGTTTACTTCTAAAGGACAAGATATGGGAAACTAAGTTATCTGATATTATAGTAGCCCAATAAAAAATATAATCCTTTGAAGCCCCATCTATAAGCGATACACATTGGTCAAGAAATTTATGTGTATTAGGTTGTGCAAAAATCCTACACATCATAACAACTATCTAAGAATAGGGACCAAAAAAGGAATCCCCAACATAATTATCACTTTCCTACCACTTGTGCTTGTTTGGATCCCTTATCCATCCTTTAATCAGATCCGATGGATGTTCATGTTATTTCATAAATGCCTTAATGTATTTCTTTTTGTATTTACATCATGCCTCAGGCAGTTGGTACATCTTCCTCAAGTATTCTCTAAAAAAATCCAATCACTGTTTGCTTACTTGTAACAATTCTCTTATTAGAAATGCTCGAATTGTATATGACCCACCGAATCATATCAGTATAGGGGAGAATTTTATGTATGGCTGCAATAGTGTGCAAGAAGGAATTCACCACATTGTTGGTTGTGTTTGAGACTGGAGTAGAATCATCAACTTGTGCTTTGAGTAACCTTGGGTCCTTCATCTTCAAAGAATTCATATATTGATTCCCATGATCATTGTACAAAGTATTTAGAACAAACTGTATCAGAGAACAACCCTGGCATAGGATCCTTTTCTTCAATGCTTTCAATTGGAGAAGTGGTAGATTACTGCTTCGTTGCGGTTTTATTCTTCCCTTTCCCTACTTTCAAAATTTCTTCAATGTTATGATAATCAAAGCTAGCATGTAGTAGAAAACACAGGGACGAGGAAAAATTTTTACTCATAGAGGAATTAGCGCAAATGATGAAACTTTACAACAACAATCTTTTCTTTAAATCAAATCTTCATAAAATCGAAGTGAAATGAATGCAAGCATTTATAATTTTGAAAACAATAACTCTCCACTCTCAAACATTAAGTGCACGAGCGTGGAATCACATGGGATTTCCAAATCAGCATATAGGAGGTTTAATATCAGAGAAACATATCGGAGGACTGAATTAGAAAGTTACGATAATCCAAACTTCCGATGTATAAGGATTCCGATAAAATAACGGTCATGATAGATATCAGGCAAAATGCTCTGATGAAAAGAGGCGCGGAGCATTTTGGGGAAGTTATATCAGAGGTGGCATATCAGAGGAATCATATTGGGGGTTTTAGGAAAAGGCTTCCGATAAAAGAGTTGTGATAAAGAGCTATAATGGAAATATCAGAAGTATTGGAGGTGAGAGATATTGAAAGTGAAAGTATCGGAAGTGTGGGATATCAGAGGTGTCACATGATAAAATTTATGATAATGAATGCGACGATATAATAAATGATAGTTGTGGGGAAAACAAATAATTATTATATTCATTTATATAAATGCGCGCAAGAATTATAATAAACCTAGGTAAAATCCCTTTAATGTGATTTTATTAATAAAGCTAGTATGTGATTTTATTAATAACTCCAATGAAAGTCTTCCGATATGACTTTGAATTTATGAGTGGGACTTATCGGGGTTTATGTTTATCGTAATTTTTAGAAGGTGCAACTCTGATATATAGGTTTCGATAAAGGAAAGCCTTCAAGCCTATCAAATTTTATAACTAATTAAAATATGTCCCAACTTTTATTAAAATCGAACAATTTTATTAAAAGAAAAGAAGGGTCCCCATTATTTATGGATAACTAAGTATAAATAAATGGGGGTTTGTTGAATGCTACAAAAATTGGCGACGTACTCGGTGAAACAATTATCTTTGTAAAAATAAATGAAATTTTAATAACTAAAGAGAAAGACGTAGAAATATCAAAATGTTTGAAATTTAGCTTGATTGAGATTACTATGAATAAACCGGAACTCATTATTTTGTAAACTTCATAACTTCTTATTGATAAGAACCTTTATTATCTTTGTTAGTCATTTTATCAGTCGTAAAGATAAAATAAAGAACTATGGAAGTTTAGCATTTAAGATAGACTTATTTGTCACTAGTAGGGCCACTGTTGCCAACATGTGTCCATAGCCTCGACAGAGTTACCATTTAACCAAATAATACTAATATCCCATCCACTATAATAAATTTCAGAGGTATTGATCTTTTTCTTTTTAAAATTTTCTTTTAGTTGCTTGAAAGCCATTGTCTTGGTTTGGTGGCAAGATGTTGAAAATTCCCTTCACAGGTTATAATGATATTGAACAAGATGGCTCGTGATGAGACCTCTTGTCTTACAGTTATGCATCCATAAGCCATTATGCTGGCTTGGTGACCAGTTTTGATAATGTCAATGTCATTAGTTCCCCATGATCATGGTAAGCTGGCTCATAACAAGACCCGTTATCTTTCAAGTTTAAATATTTTTGAATTACGCTCTAAAAATGTAAAATCAGTGGATGGGGAGGTAAAATTACTCAAGAGTTGTGGATGATAATTAAAGTAATAAGGTGCTAAAAATTCAAGATAGTATTTATTTTTTAAAAGAAACTGTATATTATAGATGAAAGGATAACATGATCTTTTAATGTTTCAAGTCATGAAATATTCACAAGCTAATGGAGATAAAGATATTAGATATTATAATAGATGCAATACTAAACTTCAATATGATAGTTTCTTTCTAAATAATTCTCCTTTAATTAATTAAATTTCATGTTAATGATGACAGAACCCAATACAAAGTCAAAAGAGTATTACTCAACATAACCAACCTAAAGACACCGATATGTACATATGATTATTTACATATTTACAACATAATATGCATCTTTAAGAAAAATACTTTTTTAAAACTAGCCCATTTGCAAGAAGAGAATCTCTCTTACCCAGTAAATATTGGAGGATAAAGGTTGATGGGCCTAGTTTTTCAATGATCTGAAATGGATCGAGCCAAAATTTTTGGAACTTTGTGTGTTTTTGTTTTTATTCATGGGCCTTATCCCATTTGAGAACTAAGCCACCGATTTCAAAAACTTTATTGCTTACTGAACTCGCATCAAACCAAGACTTGACTGTTTGTTGATGTTGAGTAGGAGTCTGTTTGGCTTTGTTCCTTCCTTCTTCTAGTTTTAGGATTTTAGCCATTCTTAATTGTAAAGAAGAGAAAGGTTGTTCCTTTACAAAATGCACTAGGGAAAGTGAAGGAAAAGCCATATTAGGAGGCAAGGCAACTTCTTTTCCATATACCAGATTGTTGAGAAATGGCAACAAGAAATTCCAGTTTAATTTTTCCTTGAATTAAACTGTGAATTAAAATCGAATTCTATTCTCATAGAAACTTGTAAATAGTTAATTAAGTTTAATTAACTTAATTAGCTTAGGAATTTCAAGTTGGAATTGTTTGTGTAGTCATGTATATGTTCTCCCTAAGTTTTAGGGATCCAGCATGAGTTTAAATTGAGTTGTAATTAGATAACTTAGTTTATTGAGTTATGGTCAGTTACATTAGTTCTAACGGTTTGTGGAACTGTTGGAAATAATACTGGGGGGGGGGTGAATCAGTATTATCAAATCAATTAATTTCCTTTTCACAATCAGATTTGTATATGCTACTTCGGCTATGTGAAACTGCGTATATACACTACTATGTCTAAAGAAACCAGCGTATATCAGAAAACTTAAGATTCATTAATGTTTGATCTTTAATCAGTGCATCAGAACTTCATTAATCATAAGAATAGTAAGCAGGAGCAGTAAAACAGAGCAGATCATCACAGACATGGACACAAAGATATAAGGTGGAAACCCAATGTGGGTGAAAACCACCTGCTGCAATTTGTCTCAATCTTCTTTTAAATTAGAAAATTCATTTTACAATGATTCTGTACTAGTGCAGTCTTATACCAGTACGCAGGCTGCTACTTACAGAAGGCTACAACCTTCTCTCATTCTCCAGCTTTTCCTGGAAGGGAGCTACAACCCCCTTAGCTCTTGTACTAGCTGAGGTACTAGTACGTAGGTGCTGACCTACAGAAGGCTACAACCTTCTCTTTTCTTCCAGGGACCACGTTTCATAAATTTTCAGACTGGATCCATGAATATCAATCAAACATCAAGTATATTTGTATTAACTAAACTCCTTTGTACAGACAAATACTGAATCAACCAATAACTTCTTAGAATGTTGTAACCAGAAAACAATACCAGTAACCAAACACCAATTCTAAACCCAGAGCACTACAGCAATAAACAGAAGCAACTAAAATATATTTCATGAGATGTACACTACTTCAATATGTGAAACCTGCGTGCGTACGATTCTGTATCAAGGCCAACCAGTGTATACGCTGTTTTAAGTTAGTGAACCAGCGTGTATACGCGCCTCTGCTGCACTGAACCTACGTACAAATCTATAAAAGATAATTTATCCTTTTTACTTATTCAGACATTAGTTATACCCAGATTATCATATTTATAGATCACGTCATGTGCCAAACAAATAAAAAATTACACAAAGATACTTCTATTCAAACCAACTTGAGATCTTGACCCCTCAATAGAACTTATCCTTCTCCTTGCACTCAGGTTCCTCCTTGATTCAGATCTAGTTATGCACCATAACCCAATGACAGTATTCTAGATCTTGCTCTTCATAAGATATTCAATGCTTCAGTTGATCCCTTGCCAAAATGATCTCCTTCCCTTTTTATAGACTTAGACCTTACTCAAACCATGATCCAAAACCATAGAGATCCAATACTAGGGACTCAATACCTGAACTATGATCTGCCCTTTGAGTGAGTTGCCATCAAGGACAACACCTGTGCCATAGTGCCAACCTGTGTCATAATGCCAACAATCCCCTTTGGACTTGATGGCAACCCCAAGTCACTCAAAATCATTCTCCCCCTTTGACATCAAGGGCAAAGGGTTATGCTCCCCTTGAATACATGCTGAAATCTCTTCTCTGCTGTGTTGTCCAAGCTCCCCCTAACTGTAGGCAAGGTCTGTAAGAAGATGTTATATAAAAGAAACATGACTTTATACATTAGAAATGACCGTCCTATCACCAAAGGCTCATACACACAACCATCTCCCAACTGAGTAGGGACTGACTCATCTACCAAGAATTTCTACATGATAACAACAAGAACATTACTTCATCCATCCCAGGCATAGTGGGGAAACCAAGATAGGCCGTTACATGGCCTTGATAAGAAAAGAAATACATGACATAGAGACAAAATATCTACAGCAAGACTAGCATCTGTCAATCATCAATCATCATAACCCTCAATAATCATTCAGACCAACAACCATGCTCTTCCACATGCACCTGTTCCACCTGAAAGTAAAACAACTGTGAATGTAAACTGAGATCTTCTAAGATATTTCCAACAATGCATTATTAGAAGAGTATATGCTCCCCCTGAACCTGTGTCAGATGGTCTCTACCAGACCTATACTAGACTCTTTTCATCCTGAAGCTGGCCCACTATTTTTCTTTAAACCAACATATACGCGACTGTATCTACATAAACCGGCCTATGTACACATATCCTCCTCATGAAACTCGCGTATAACAAATTTTCTCTGAAACAGACAAGATTCGGTAGCAAGATGATGCATCAACTACCCCCAGCTTCTGTCTGAGGTATTCAAATGTCTCCCTAGGTAGTGGTTTGGCGAGTATGTCAGCAACTTGTTCCTTAGAGGGAACATACTCCAATTTAACCTTTTGTTCAAGCACTTGTTCCCAGAGAAAATGATACTTGATAGGTATGTGCTTAGTCTTTGAATGCATGACAAGATTCTTTGAAATACTGATTGCACTTGTATTATCACAAAAAATGGAGATAGGTGGAGTACAAGCGATTTGTAGGTCTTGTAATGTTTGCATCATCCAAAGGAGTTGTGTGCAGCAAGATGCAACAGCTACATATTCTGCTTCAGCTGTAGATAATGCAATTGAACTCTGTTTCTTGCTGAACCAAGATACTAATCTAGGACCCATGAAGAATGCACCACCACTAGTGCTTTTTCTGTCATCCACGCTTCCTGCCCAATCTGCATCTGTATATGCATGAAGTGTGAGATCTGTACTTCTAGGATACCATAAGCCATAGTTTTGAGTTCCTTGAAGATACTTGAAAATTCTCTTAACTGCCTGAAGATGAGTTTCCTTTGGATTTGCCTGAAACCTTCCAACTATTCTCACTACATGCATAATGTCTAGTCGGGTACCTGTTAGATAGAGCAGACTACCAATCATGGATCTATAGGTTGGTTGATGCACTGCTGCTGATTCATCATTTGCGTTGAGGCTACATCCTGTTACCATAGGTGTACATACTGGCTTCGAATCTTCCATCCCATATTTCTTCAAGATCTGCTTGAGATACTTGGTTTGTGATAGAAAAATACCGTCTTTGTTTTGTTGGACTTGTAAACCAAGAAAATATGTGAGCTCCCCAAGCATGGACATTTCAAACTCTTTTTGCATCACCAAGGCAAAATTTTGACTCATGTCTTCTTCATTGCTACCAACGATGATATCATCAACATACACAACAAGTATTAGCAACTTATCATTGTCAACTTTATATATAGATTGCTATCTATGGAACCTTTTGTAAAACCTTGTTGATGGAGGTACTTATCCAAGCGATAATACCAAGCCCTTGGAGCCTGTTTAAGGCCATAGAGAGCCTTTTTGAGTCTGCATACAAGCTTTGGATCATTTCCAAGGATAAACCCATCCGGTTGCTCAATATACACTTCTTCATCCAAGTCTCCATTTAGAAATGCAGACTTCACGTCCATTTGAAATACTTTGAACTTTTGAAAGCTAGAAAGAGCAAGGAACATCCTTATGGCCTCAAGTCTGGCAACTGGTGCAAAAGTTTCTTCAAAGTCTATGCCTTCTTGTTGAGCATACCCTTTACAAACAAGTCTGGGCTTGTTCCTGATCATATCTCCATTTTCATTTAGCTTATTTTTGAATATCCATTTTGTTCCTATGACATTCTTATCTTTTGGTCTAGGAACCAACTCCCAAGTGTTATTCTTTTCAATCTGCTCAAGTTCTTCCTCCATGGCCTTTACCCAACATTCATCTTTGCATGCCTCTCTTACATTTTGTGGTTCAGTGGAGGAGAGTAATGCTAGATAAATTGAAGCTTCTGAAATGGTTCTTCTTGTTTGTACACCTGCCTCCTTTTGCCCCAAAATTTGAGTTTCTGGATGGTTCTTCTGAACGTACCTGGATGGAGTCTTTTCTTCTATCCTTATCTGTTCTTCTAGTGCCTCATGTGTTTCTTCTTCATCATGAGTCTGATTTGTTGTAGAAGGATAGTCCTCATCATCTTCGAACTCTTCAGATTTTACTTGCCTTGGAATGTTTCCTTCTTCATCAACCACTACATAAATACTTTCAACAATTTTTCCAAGTCTTTTATTGTAACACTTATATTCTTTGCTATGGGGAGAGTAACCAAGAAGAATGCCTTCATCTGCTCTAGGTTCAAATTTTCCAAGGTTTTCATTAGTGTTTTTGATGTAGAATTTTCTTCCAAAAATTTTGAAGTATTTTACTGTGGGAGTCTTACCATACCAAAGTTCATGAGGAGTTTGAGTGCTGTTCGCTCGGATGTTTGTCTTGTTGAGAATAGTGACTGTAGAAAATGCAGCTTCACCCCAGAAGGTCGCGGGAGTTCCAGAGTCATCAAGCATAGCACGAGCCATTTGTTGCACTATTTTTTTCATCCTTTCCACTACTCCATTTTGCTGAGGAGTCCTTGTAGTCGAGAATTCCCTTCTTATTCCATGTTCTTCACAAAAATAAAAAAAATTATCTGAGGTAAATTCCCCTCCTCCATCAGACCTGAGGCATTTGATTCTGTGATCTGATTCGTTTTCAACCAAGGCTTTGAATGCTTTGAAATTTTCGAAGGCTTCATCTTTATGCTTCATAAGTCCTAACCAACACATCCTGGAAAAATCATCAATGAAAAATATAAAGTATTCTTCTCCTCTAGGAGACCTTTTCCTAGATGGACCACATACATTAGTATGGACAAGTTCAAGTGGCTTGCTAGCTGATCCTTCCTTCTCAGGGAAATTAGTTCTGGTTTGCTTACCAAACTGACATGATTTGCATATTGTATTGTCTGGAATTCTAATGTCAGGGAGATCACGAACCGCCTGATATTTGCATGCTTTCCTTATCTGAGAGAAGCTTAGATGCCCAAATATTCTGTGCCATAGCCAATGTTCATCATTCTTTCTTAGATAGCATTGTTGTTGTCCTCCCTTGATTATGTATAAATTATTTGGAGTTCTTATGCCTTTGATCACTATTTCTCCTGTATCAAGCTCACAGACAATGCATCCATTTGATCGAAATATTACTTCATTTCCTTGATCACACATTTGATTGACACTCAATAGATTATGCTTTAAGACATCAACATACATAACATTTCCAGCCTTGACCTTTTCTTTCAAAAACACAGAACCTTTACCTTTTATGAGTGTAGAGGTGTCATTTCCAAATGAGACCTTATTTTCCTTTTCTAAGGCACTATATGACTGAAGTTTTTCTTTATCACCTGTCATATGTTTCGAGCATCCACTGTCGATGTACCACTGATTTTCCTGTCCTTCCGCATATAAGGCTATCCCACATCTTTCTAGTTGTGATTCTTTATTTCTTCATGTTTTAGAATTTGATTAAACTTGCTCCTTTTGAGTTGTTTGCCAAAACCTACTCCTGCATTCAAAATCTTCATGACCGAATTTGTTGCAAATAGAACATTCTACTTCATTCTCAAGAGCAGAAAAGTTAATTTAGGTCCTTTTCATGATCCCAGTCATACTCCTTTGTTTTTGAGCTTCTCTAGTCATGATGGTCTTGTAGGCAACACATTTAGCAGCTTTGTGACCAAAGTTATGACAAGAGAAACATTGGCCATTGAAGAAATTTCTGTGATTATCAAACCTACCAACCAAATGATTATAGTTTCCATTGACATCCATTCTTGAGGCAAATTGAGAATGATTTAGCTGTGGTTGGTTGAAGCTTCTGTTCATCCTCGAAGTAGATTGCCCCCGCTTTACTTGGTAAACTTTGTTCATTCTTGAAGCAAATTGTCCATGATTTACTTAGTGATCTGCATTATGCTTTTTCTGCCGATTGTCAAACTGTTCACTTTTTCTTACTGCATCAAGATAACTTTTGGAGGTGGATGGCTTCTATACTTGCTTTTGTGCTTGAGACACTTCTTCAGTATATCTAAGACCTATCTTGATTAGAGGAGAACGCTGCACTTTGATAATCTCATTTAAGGTTTCAGATCCCTTAACAAATCTAAGATTAAGAGCTTTTGATTTCTCAATATCTTTTCTAAGTCCCACAATTTCACATTCTAACTTTTCGTTGTGTTTTTCTCTTTCAGCAAGTTGGAATGTCAGAGTATCTACAATCATATTCATTTCCTCTAAACAAATTTTGAGTTTAGAAATTTCTTCATAGAGACCTTCTTCATCTATAGCATCCAAGAAATCATCATCTTCAAAAGCCATCAAAAGTCTATAATCATTACGTTGTTCATCTTCATCACTATTTGAATATCCATCACTGTCTTCATGTGTATAATAGCTCTTCTTACTTACATTCTGTTTTCTATTCCATCTAACTGGTTCCTTACCTTTGTCAAGTTTATCTTTATGAGGACACTTGGCAGCATAATGACCAACTCTTCCACAAGCAAAGCATTTGAAAGGCAGCTTACCTCTGAATCTTCCAGTTCCCTGTTGAAGGTTCTTGACAAAATTTGGTTCTTCCTCTTCTTCTGACATATGTCCTGACTCATTGTAATCTCCTGTTCCTGATGCTTTGAATGCAGCTTCTCTCTTGTCTGATGGTCCCCCTTTTCTCATTTCGTAAGCAGTTAGAATTCCATGTAGCTGTGACATGGTAATACCTTGTAGATTCTGTTTTTCTTCTATGGAAGAAACTTTTGAATCAGACTTAGGAGACAAATATCTTAGAACCTTTTCAACCAAAACAACTTCTTTTATTCCTTCACCCAAGTTTTCATACAATTAACAATCTCATCTATACATAGGAAATAGTTAGCCACACTTTCATCATTGTGAATTCTGAGATTTTAATATTGAATTCTGAGAGTTTTTAGTTTTGCTCGTTTTACCTGTTCATCTCCTTCATAGCTCAGAACGATCTTGTCCCATATTTCTTTTGTGGTTTTAAGCTGTATAACCTTGACGAATTCTGATTGAGATAGGCCCCCTAATAGAGTATTGACAGCCTTCGCATTTGTTTCATATTGCTTCTTACCAGCCGTATTTGTAGGAGTTGCTGATGGAAATGTGTATCCTGTTTCCACAATATCCCAAACTTATGTACCCAAAGATTGAAGATAGGCAGTGATTCTTACCTTCCAGTAGACGAAGTTGCTCCCATAAAAAATTGGTGGCCTGATTGATGCTTCTTTTTCGTAGTTGCTCATGATGATAGATCTTCCTTCAAGCGATCAAGCTTCTTATGAAGGACCTGCTCTAATACCAATTATTGGAGATAATACTGAGGGGGGGGGGGTTAATCAGTATTATCAAATCAATTAATTTCCTTTTCACCATCATATTTATATACGCTACTTCGGCTATGTGAAACTGCTAATATATGCTACTATGTCTAAAGAAAGTAGCGTATATTAGAAAACTTAAAATTCATTAATTGTTTGATCTTTAATCAGTGCATCAAAACTTCATTAATCATACGAACAGTAAGCAAGAGCAGTAAAACAGAACATATCATCACACACATGGACACAAAGATATAAGGTGGAAACCCAATGTGGGTGAAAACCACGTGCTGCAATTGTCTCAATCTTCTTTTAAATTAGAAACTTCCTTTTACAATGATTATGTACTAGTGCAGTCTTATACCAGTACGCAGGCTGCTACCTATAGAAGGCTACAACCTTCTCTCGTTCTCCAGCTTCTCCTGGAAGGGAGATACAACCCCCTTTAGCTCTTGTACTAAATGAGGTACTAGTACATAGGTGCTGACCTATAGAAGGCTACAACCTTCTCTTTTCTTCCAGGGACCACGTTTCATAAATTTTAAGACTGTATCCATGAATATCAATCAAACATCAAGTATATCTGTATTAACCAAACTCCTTTGTATAAACAAATACTGAATCAACCAATAATTTCTTAGAATGCTGTAACCAGAAAACAATATCAGTAATCAAACACCAATTCTGAACCCAGAGCACTGCAGCAATAAACAGAAGCAGCTAAAATATATTTCATGAGATGTACACTACTTAAATATGTGAAACCTGCGTGCATACGCTTCTGTATCTAGGCCAACCAGCGTATATGCTGTTTTAAGTTAGTGAACCAGCATGTATACGTGCCTCTGTTGCGCTGAACCTGCGTACAGATCTATAAAAGATAATTTATCCTTTTTACTTATTCAGACATTAGTTATACCCAGATTATCATATTTATAGATCACGTCATGCGCCAAACAGATCAAAAATTACACAAAGATACTTCCCTTCAAACCGCCTTGAGATCTTGACCCCTCAATAGAACTTATCCTTCTCATTGCGCTCAGGTTCCTCTTGATTCAGATCTAGTTATGCACCATAACCCAATGACAGTATTCTAGATCTTGCTCTTCATAAGATATTCAATGCTTCAGTTGATCCCTTGCCAAAATGATCTCCTTCCCTTTTTATAGACTTAGGCCTTACTCAAACCATGATCCAAAACCATAGAGATCCAATACTAGGGACTCAATACCTAGGTTCAACACTTTGGATGCAATACCAAGGACCAAAACCATAGGTTCAAATATGTTGAACTAAATACCATGGACCAACCACAAATTTTCCCACATGTACGCGCTTTTCTTTCCCTGAAAGTGCACGCATACGTATACGCGCCTTTTGATCGGTATACCCGCGTGTATACGCAATTTTGTTAAGAGTAACTTGCGTATACCTCATTTTCTTTCATTCTGAGAGCCTGAACTGTGATATGCCCTTTGAGTGAGTTTCCATTAAGGACAACACCTGTGCCATAGTGCCAAACCTGTTTCATAATGCCAACAGGAACTAATAGAGGACTAACATTCGGTTGGTGGATTTGTGCATCCACAAGTGCTACTCCAGTTAATTAAAGATTCCGTCATGAGAAACTCATGCATGTTAGTTCGAAAGACCCAGTTGAGACTAGTGTGCAGGGACAATGTAATATCAGTGGTATTATTTACTGAGTTGTAAATATCATGCATCGAATCAAGAAGAGGACCTAATTAGGATTGCACGGTTTTGGAAGCATGAATTCCCTTCGAATACAGGTTATTCATCCTAGGAATTGTGCAAGGAAATAGGGGCTTGGCAGGCAATGGAAATTGGCTAAATGTTGGCTAATAACAGGCTTATGAGGCAGGGAGTTGAGCATACTTGTGTGGAATTTTCTTGTGAGAACAAGCTTTGTATCTTTACTCATATTTTTTATTAATGCAATACATGTAGGTGGGGTTTTGAGCAGTGGCTTTCCCCAGGAAAAAATATTGTGTTATGTGCCATTGATGTGATTTTCTCGAAAGGAAAGGCATTCCTTCGACACATAGCCACGGGTCAAGTAAAGAAGATAGGGAATTAGGTGAAGAATCTCTATAAGATGGAGGTAGAGGATTGTGCTTCTTTGAGCATGAAATTAGAGATGGTGTAGATATGAGACATTGGGGTATTGTGGCACATGCGACTGGGCCACTTACATCATGGGGCTTTGAAAATCATGCAATAGATCTCCACCGGTTTGCCCAAAGGTACACTAGATAAAGTTGATACATGCAAGGGGTGTACTTTGGGTAAATGATCAAGAGCTCAAGACCAAGTGTAAAAAATTATCAATTTTGAAAGTGCTCAGAACTAGTTTGAACTTGAACGACCGGATTCCGGTGCCATGAACGGTTCGAAAAATGGTCTCCGTATGAGGAAGTTATGCCAAAAAGAAGAATTGCCCAATAACACTGAAATTTTGAATTTTTTCAAAAAAATTTAAAATAGAATATTCCATGGAATATTTTGTTTTGGGCAGTGAATGGTAGGCTGCCATGTGGTAGGCCCGGAGGCTGCCACATGGCCTAGGTGACATCATCATGACGTTAGTACAATTTTTTTGCATACGTTAAAAAGGTGGCAGCGGAGAGGTTTGAACACGCGACCTGCCTTATAACACTCCCACACTTTACCGTTGAACCATGAGCACCGGACTTGTTTGAGGTGAGGAACAAACTTGTGTTAAAGTTTGAATTTGGTTAAGGGCGGGGCCCAAGGGGGCCAGCCCCCATGCATATGACCATAGTGCACAGAACCGCGGGCCTATTTCCTTAAGCCGCATAGTTTGGTGTAATGGTTATATTACGTGTTCAAATTTACACAAAGAATGAAGCTAACACCATGTTTAACTACCTGTCATCTAACCGTTCAGGCATGGAATCCAAGGGGATAACCTCCAAGCCCAGATTTGTTCACATGCGCATTTCAACCACTACAATTAATCGACGGTTTAGTTGGTGGACTTTTGGTGGAGGTGCCATTTTCGGCCGTCCCACCATATTTGGCGGCGCTAACCGAACTTCCACTACGATTAGCTGGAGTCTTTCTAGGACCAACTGGTAGAAGAATTTAGTGAGCCATAACTTTGGCTAGGAAAGTGTTTTTTGGACAATTTTTTTTTTTTGATTTTGAGTGATCAAATGATTCTGAAGCCATTGGTACAAGTTAGAGAGCAATCAGAGGTCGTTTGTAGGTGTTTTTGCTCCGTGAAAGTTCTAGGAGCCACTAGGGCCCAATATTGTGGGAGCTGTATAGGGTTCCAGGTACCCGTTGGATGAGAACCAGTAGTCATTCCTGACTGATTTGAGCGTTCTAAATCCATTTTTACAGTCTGTTTCACCTGTTAAGGCTTGTATTCAATTGTACAATCATTTTGAGCTTTTAATCATGTTGGGTTGTGTTATATTCTTTCCACATAGTTAACAGGGGGTTTGAAGGGCACTCGTAACCCAACTTTATGGGGTCCCGGGTAGCGCCCCGGAAAATTTTGGTTTTGGACCCTATGTTAGGTTGGGCAGACCCACCTATAGTTTTGTGCATGATTTTCGTACATGTTTTTTGGACGCGATGGTTTTCGGTCCATGGTATTGGATGCTTTGGCATGTATAAATATGTATTGTAACATTGAAAGGAGCATAATGAAAAATCAAGCTGGTAGTCCTGGTTTTGGGATCTAGGGGAAAATCTTTGTGTATATGTGTTTTATGTGTTATGCTCTCACATTGTTTAGTTTCTGTTTTTTAGAATTTGTATGTGGGTAATTTCTGAACGGGGTTAAAACCTACATTTGGTATCAACACAGTTTTGGCTTCAAGGGGATGCCTTTGTTGCTGAGGGGTTTCGCTTGGGCTTGTGGTAGACCTTGTTCAGTGGGAGATCTGCGAGATTGATTCTGGTGGTGAAAGAAGATGGTGAGAAGTGGAAAGATAGAGATCAAGAAATTTAATGGTCAGAGTTTTGAGTTATGGAAACTCAAGATGGAGGATCTATTGGTGGATAAAGATCAGTGGATTGCGGTAGATCAGGGTACTAAACCAACGAGAGTGTTCGATGAAGAATGGAAGAAGTTGGATCGGAAGGCAATGAGAATAATACGATTGTGTGTCTCAGATTTAGTATTGTTGAATGTATCAGGGGAAGCTACAACGAAGGCTTTGTGGGATAAGTTAGGGACTTTGTACCAATCTAAGTCTTTGGTGAATAAACTGTTTCTTTGGAAAAACATGTATAGCCTAAGGATGAAAGATGGAGACTCTGTGATAGAGCATCTGAATGCATTTAATACTGTGGTAAGTTAGTTAGCATCTGTTGATACTAAAATTTTAGATGAAGATAAGTGCATCAGTTTGTTGTGTTCTCTACCAGATTTGTGGGATAGTTTGGTTATTGCAATAGGTAGCGATGCAAATGCCTTGTAGTTTGATGAAATAGTCTTAGCCTTGCTGATGGAGGAGATGAGACGGAAAAATATGGAGAGCCAGAATGGTGATGCCTTGTCTGTACAAGGATGGTCCCAGAACAAAAACAAAAATAAGTCATCAAGTGGGAGATCTAAATCTAGAGGGAGATCTAAATCTCTAGGAAAACCTGTAAAGGTGGTGTGTTGGAAATGCGGAAAGGAAGGCCACTTTAAAAGGGAATGTAAATATAAAGCTCCTAAAAAAGGAAAGGGATCTGACGAGGCTCCTTCTGTAGAGGCGAAAACCACCTCAGATGAAGGTGGTGATGTGTACTTGGCTTGTTCAAGTACACATGTAGATCATGAGGCATGGTTGATTGACTCAGGTGCATCCTTCCACTTCACTACCCATAGAGAGTGGTTCCACAAGTATGAGAAATATGATGGTGGTGATGTCTTCTTGGGGGGTGATAGGAAGGCTAGAATCATTGGTCGCGGAAAAGTAAAGTTGAAGTTGCAAGGTGGAAGGGTTAGAACGGTTCCAAGTGTTCTACATATTCCTACATTAGTCAGAAATCTGATTTCTGTAAGCAAGATAGATGATGCAGGTGTAAAAAGAATGTTCGAGAAGGATACCTGCAAAATGGTTCGGCGAGCACTGGTATTGATGCAGGGAGTTCGGATTGGAACTCTGTACAAGCTGCAAGGTAGCACTGTTATTGATGGGTGCAATAGTTCTATGGTTCCTGAAAGTGGAGAAGAAAATCTAGTGGTCTCTGGAGAGAAGACCATGTTGTGGCATCAAAGGCTTGGACATATTGGAGAGAAGGGCCTTCGAATACTTCATGGTAAAGGTATGGTAGAAGGTATGAGTAATAGGTCTCTAGATTTTGATTTTTGTGAAAATTGTGTATATGGGAAGCAGAATCGGGTGAGTTTCCCCTCTGGTGGTAAGAGGGCAAAATAGATATTAGAGCTTGTGCACAGTGATGTGTTTGGACCTATGAAGGTTCCATCAATAGGTAAGTCTGTGTGCTATGTATCATTTATCGATGACTTCTCAAGGAATACATGGATATATTTCCTTAAGAAGAAATCTGCAGTATTTGACAGGTTTAAAGAATTTAAGGCTCTGGTGGAAAACCAAACAGAGAAGAAGATAAAGGTGCTGAGGACAGATAATGGTGGAGATTTTTTTAGCAAAGAATTTGAAGAATTATGTAAGAAGTGTGGTATATAACGGTAGAAGACTACTCCATATACACCTCAGCAAAATGGAGTTGCAGAAAGAATGAACAAGACGTTGATGGAAAGGGCAAGAAGCATGCTCAGTGGTGCCGGGTTAGGACATAAATTGTGGGGAAAGGCAGTGGATATTGCATGTTACCTAGTCAACAAGTCACCTTCATCAACGTTGGAGGATAAGACTCCACAAGAGGTATGGACTAGTAAGAAACCCCCTCTTTCACATCTAAGGGTATTTGGATGTGATGGATATGTACATGTTCCAAAGGAGAAACGAACAAGTTGGATAGTAAATTTGAAAAGTGCATCTTTATTGGGTATAAGGATGGTTTAAAGGGTTATAAGCTTTGGAACATAGTAACAAGGAAGGTTGTGTGCAACCGAGATGTGGTGTTCAGAGAGGTGAAAGATGTTATTAAACATGAAGTCCAACCAAAGGAACCCGAGAAGATAGAGTTTGAGCTAAAGGAGGAAGAATCAGACTGTACACTAGAGGAGGAATTAGAAGATGAAGAGCCACAAACTCCGACTGTGAGAAGATCAGTTCGAGAAAGAAGGCAGCCAGAAAGGTGTAGTCCATCTGCTTTCTGTTCAAATTTTGCTTTGTCTGTTACTGATGATGATCTCAGAACTGTGAAGGAAGCAATGGATTTAGAGGATGGAAAACTCTGGAAAGAGGCCATGGTTGATGAAATGGCATCTTTGCACAAAAATGAGGCTTAGGATCTGGTGGAGTTGCTGGCCGGAAGGAAACCCATTGGCAGCAAATGGGTGTTCAAGAAGAAGATAAATGCAGAAGGAAAGGTGGAGAAATACAAAGCTCGGTTGGTAGCAAAAGTTTATTCCCAGGGGCCGGGAATTGATTTTGGTGATATTTTTTCTCTCATTGCCAAGGTAACTTCTATTAGATTACTTTTATTTGTTGCTACTGCTTTTGATTTTGAGGTAGAAGAGATGGATGTGAATACAACATTTCTTCATGGAGATCTGGAAGAGGAAATATACATGAAGCAACCTGAAGGCTTTGCAGTGAAGGGTAAGAAAGAACTGGTATGCAAGTTAAAGAAGTCTCTGTATGGGTTAAAACAGTCAGTAAGGATGTGGTATCAGAAATTTGATACATTTATACGAGGACTTGGCTTCACCAGAAGAAAAGCAGATCATTGTGTGTATTTTAAATTAATTGGTGACCGTGTTATTTATTTGGTCTTGTATGTGGATGATATGTTGCTAGTTGGAAATGACAAAGAAATTATCCAGGATTTGAAGACCCAATTGTCCTCCAAATTCGACATGAAAGATCTTGGTGCTGCAAACTATATTTTGGGCATGGAAATTAAAAGAGATCATACAAAGAGGAAGCTCTGGTTAAACCAGAGGAAGTATGTCGAGACAATACTACAGAGGTTTAATATGCAGGATAATAAACCGGTGAAGGTTCCTATTCCTGTAGGTGTGAGGTTATCTGCTGAACAATGTCCCAAGACACAAGAAGAGGAAGAGGACATGTCCCGTGTTCCATATGCAAGTGCAGTCAGTAGCCTGATGTATGCAATGGTCTATACTAGACCAGACATTGCACCTGCAGTGGGAGTATTGAGCAGGTTTATATCAAAACCAGGGAAGGAGCACCGGACAACAGTGAAGCGAGTTTTTAGGTATTTGCGTGGCACTAGTGATTATGGTTTGTGCTACCAAGGAAGAATAGGATTGGACAGAGTGTTGGATATTCATGGCTTTGTTGATGGAGACTGGGATGGAGATCTAGATCAAAGAATATGTACAAGTGGTTATGTGTTTAACCTATTTGGAGGTGCAGTCAGTTGGATGAGTAAGAAACAATCTGTAGTGGCACTATCAACTACAGAGGTAGAATACATGGCAGACAATCATGCAAGAAAGGAAACAATTTTGTTGTGGAGATTGTGTTCAAGTATGGGGTTAGTACAAGAAGCTATAAGGATAGACTGTGATAGTCAAAGTGCAATTTTATTGGAAAAGAACCCTGCATATCATTCAAAGACAAAACACATTAATGTTCAGTATCACTTTGTGAGGGATATGATAGAGGACAAAAAGATGTTGCTGGTAAAGGTGGACACTTTGAAGAACATTGTAGATGCATTGACAAAATATGTGAGCTCTGAGAAGTTCTCTTGGTGTATAGAGACAATGGGCATTTCAGGGCTGGGAAGATGACTAAGCTCTCTTGTGGCCCCCTGTGGAAAGAAAACAACAAGTGGGAGAATGTTGGGTTGTGTTATATTCTTTCTACATAGTTAACAGGGGGTTTGAAGGTCACCCGTAACCCCACGTTATGGGGTCCCGGGTAGCGCCCCAGAAAATTTTGGTTTTGGACCCTATGTTAGGTTGGGTGGACCCACTTATGGTTTTGTGCATGATTTTTGCACATGTTTTTTGGACACGATGGTTTTCGGTCCATGGTATTGGATGCTTCGGCATGTATAAATATGTATTGTAACATTGAAAGGAGCATAATGAAAAATCAAGCTGGTAGTCCCGGTTTTGGGATCCAGGGGAAAATCTCTGTGTATATGTGTTTTATGTGTTATGCTCTCGCATTGTTTATTTTTTGTGTCTTAGAATTTGTATGCAAGTAATTTCTGTACAGGGTTAAAACCTACATTTGGTATCAGAGCAGTTTTGGCTTCAAGGGGACGCCTTTGTTGCTGAGGGGTTTCGCTCGGGCCTGTGGTAGACCTTGTTCAGTGGGAGATCTACGAGATCGATTTTGGTGGTGAAAGAAGATGGTGAGCAGTGGAAAGATAGAGATCGAGAAATTTAATGGTCAGAGTTTTGAGTTATGGAAACTCAAGATGGAGGATCTGTTGGTGGATAAAGTTCAGTGGATCGCGGTAGATCCGGGTACTAAACCAACGGGAGTGTCCAATGAAGAATGGAAGAAGTTGGATCGGAAGGCAATGAGCACAATACTATTGTGTGTCTCAGATTTAGTATTGCTGAATGTATCAGGGGAAGCTACAACAAAGGCTTTGTGGGATAAGTTAGGGACTTTGTACCAATCTAAGTCTCTGGTGAATAAACTATTTCTATGGAAAAAGCTATATAACCTGAGGATGAAAGATGGAGACTCAATGACAGAGCATCTGAATGCATTTAATACTGTGGTAAGTCAGTTAGCATATGTTGATACTAAAATTTTAGATGAAGATAAGTGCATCAGTTTGTTGTGTTCTCTACCAGATTCATGGGATAGTCTGGTTATTGCAATAGGTAGCAATGCAACTGCCTTGTAGTTTGATGAAATAGTCTTAGCCTTGCTGATGGAGGAGATGAGACGGAAAAATATGGAGAGCCATAATGGTGATGCCTTGTCTGTACATGGACGGTCGTAGAACAGAAAAAAAAAAGTCATCGAGTGGGAGATCTAAATCTCTAGGAAAACCTGTAAGGTGGTGTGTTGGAAATGCGGAAAGGAAGGCCACTTTAAAAGGGACTGTAAATCTAAAGCTCCTGACAAAGGAAAGGGATCTGATGAGGCTCCTTCTACAGAGGCGAAAACCACCTCAAATGAAGGTGGTGATGTGTACTTGGCTTGTTCAAGTACACATGTAGATCATGAGGCATGGTTGATTGACTCAAGTGCGTCCTTTCACTTCACTCCCCATAGAGAGTGGTTCTGCGAGTATGAGAAATATGATGGTGGTGATGTCTTCTTGGGGGATGATAGGAAGGCTAGAATCATTGGTCGCGGAAAAGTAAATTTGAAGTTGCAAGGTGGAAGGGTTAGAACGCTTCCAGGTGTTCTACATATTCCCGCATTAGCCAGAAATCTGATTTCTGTAAGCAAGCTGGATGATGCAGGTGTAAAATAGTTTTCAAAAAGGATACCTGCAAAATGGTTCAGCAAGCATTGGTATTGATGCGGGGAGTTCGGATTGGAACTTTGTACAAGCTGCAAGGTAGCAATGTTATTGATGGGTGCAATAGTTCTATGGTTCCTAAAAGTGGAGCAAAAAATCTAGTGGTCTCTGGAGAGAAGACCATGCTGTGGCATCAAAGGCTTGAACATATTGGAGAGAAGGGCCTTCGAATACTTCATGGTAAAGGTATGGTAGAAGGTATGAGTAATATGTCTAAGATTTTGATTTTTGTGAAAATTGTGTATATGAGAAGCAGAATCGAGTGAGTTTCCCCTCTCGTGGTAAGAGGAAGAAACAATATTAGAGCTTGTGCACAGTGATGTGTTTGGACCTATGAAGGTTCCATCACTGGGTAAGTCTATGTACTATGTATCATTTATCGATGAATTCTCAAGGAATAAATGGATATATTTCCTTAAGAAGAAATCTAAAGTCTTTGAAAGGTTTAAAGAATTTAAGGCTCTGGTGGAGAACGAGATAGAGAAGAAGATAAAGGTGCTGAGGACAGATAATGGTGGAGAGTTTTGCACCAAGGAATTTGAAAAATTATGTAAGAATTGTTGTATATCATGGCAGAAGACTACTCCATATACACCTCAGCAAAATGGAGTTGCAGAAAGAATGAACAAGACGATTATGGAAAGGGAAAGAAGCATGCTCAGTGGTGCCAGGTTAGGACATGAATTGTAGGCAGACGCAGTAGATACTGTATGTTACCTGATCAACAGGTCACCTTCATCAGCATTAGAGGGTAAGACTCCACAGGAGGTATGGACTGGTAAGAAACCATCTCTTTCACATCTAAGGGTATTTGGATGTCATGCATATGTACATGTTCCAAAGGAGAAACGAACCAAGTTGGATAGTAAATCTAAAAAGTGCATCTTTATTGGGTATAAGGATGGTTTAAAGGGTTATAAGCTTTGGAACATAGTAACAAGGAAGGTTGTGTACAACCTGTTAGTGTCGGTCATGATGCCCTCCATCAGTGATCAAAAATCTCTTTGCATATGCATAAGTAGGTGTCTCATCAATGTCAGTTTTGCATTCCATTAGGCATGCCATAAAACTGATGGAGGAGCTGGTCCTTGTTCCCTTCTTGGCTTTGCTGGATCAGGTCATATCCGTTAATGAACTTGTGTCACACTTGTTTTGTTTTGTCTTGAAGTCCAAAGCCTTAGGTCTAGGGTTTCAGTCAAATGTCATTGCAAAATCATGAGTCAGAGGTCCATGAGTCCCCAGCAAGCCAGAAGGAGGTATGTAAATATGTTTCATTGATATTTTTCATCATGTACAGCTTTTTTATACCTTGGATTTAAAAACCCTGTTTTTAAAGCCAAGGTCATGTCAATTTTGTAAAGCAATAAGGAAATTTCAAAAATTCTTCAAAATGCCGGCAATAACCCTGGTCTCCTCCCTAGAGTCCATCAGATGGTCTACCTGCAAAAAGAACGGAGCTAAAACACCCAAAAGATCAAATTCAGAACAAAGGAAAACTCAAAACAGTGTTAAAAGAAAGTGTCAATGCAAAACATTAGAAAGTGGGTTTGGTAAGTAAATTTTTTTTAAATTGAGCTTATAAAGAGTCAAATTCCCTCTCAATACCCTCATTGTGCATCCAAAGAGCTTGCAAGAAGAAGTGAGAGGGCGAAGAGGCGAAAGGAGGCAAAGTGCAGAGAAATTGCACCAATTTCAGGTGCGCTACCCGTCAGAGGTTGTGCGCTACGTGTTGGGCTGTGCGCTACTCGTCAGGCGCCTCCCAGCAGTGGTAATTTATAATGGGCGCTACGTGTCAGGCTGTGCGCTACCCGTTGAGTTCCCTGCGCTACATGTCAAGCTGTTAACAACAAAACCGCCCCAAATTTTGTCCAATCGCCCTCTAAGTTGCAAAATCAACCGAGGTAGGGTCTATACACTTGATGAATTGATGAATGGTGAATGATGAGATTTCATTTATATGTTTTATCACTAACAATGCAAAGAAAATAGATTTTGGTGATTGCTTGTCAATGTAGGCATAATGCTAGGGTTTGGTGTTTTCTTTTCAAGGTTTTAATTTCCCATTTATGCTCCCTCCATGTTTCCCCATTTATTTCACAATTGTCATCATATGTCTCTATCTTATCTTATTTGCAAAGAATATGAAATTTTCCTCCTTCCAAGTATCAAACCCTACCCCTCCCTAAACACATTCCCAAAACCCTAAATACCCTCCATTGTGATATAAAAAACACACACAGCAAAAAGAATAATATGCTATGAAAGAAGAACAAAATGATTATGCAAAAAAAAAAGAAAGCAATATGGTGATAAAATGCCAAAACAAAAAATAAAGAAAATGTGGCTGTGTATATAAACCAAAGCAAAGGAAATATTGCTATGTATATTTGATCAAAAGTAATGTTACTATGGTCCTAAAAAGCAAACACCATGTTTTTCCTTTTATCCCCTAATATCCTTGTCAATAAAACCCCTTTTCCCTTTTGACAAAATGTCAATGAAGCCCTTTTCCCCTAGCCTCAAATGTACATGAACCCCTTTGAAAAAACAGAGTGTGCTTTATGATGTACATTGAAAGACAGAAATCAAATGAGCAAGTTATCTATGCTGTCCCATTCCCCTGTTGAGCATACATGTCATTTCCCTTGGTTATTATTATCCATGTTACCCTAATAAAAACATTTCTTTGCAAATGATTTCCTGCTGATTAAGATGAGATTATATGTTTGACAGTTTGTGAATTGTCCCTTGAAAATTCCTTGTTTTCATATGTTTCCCTTTCCTTGTTAAAAAATCCCCTCCCCTAACATTTCCTTCATGATTTTTCCCCCTTGAAAACAGCATACAACTCAGCATTTTTGCAGGCAAGGGCAACAGTTTACTTTGTCTATTTTCTCCACTTTGCTCAAAAGCACCATGTCAACCACCGAGACCTATGAGAAAGGTGATGACCAGTCTTCTTCTACAGAGGTTGAGGTACAGCGGAGGCCTCGTAGGGGGGGCAAAGGTGGTTGTCCTAAGAGAGAGGAACCCACCTCATTGGCAGAATTGCAGGCCTGTCCTTTGGCAGTGAGTTGCTTTCGGTATATGTCATGTTTTCAGTTTTGCGAGAGGCTTGCTCAGATCCAGCACCACAGGGAGTTGGCCCGCTTATTTGTTTTGCACCTTCATGATGGGCAGGTCACTCTGGCAGGTGTGAACTTTGTGTTGTCTCCGGAATTGATTTCAGAGGCTACTGGGATACCAAATGTGGGTGAGGTGTGGCCCAAGCGCAAAGTGTTGGATTATGTTCATTTTGAGCCATATGTCATGCCAGCCTTCATGAGACACTTGTCGGGGGTTTTTCCTTTCAGATTTATCCGGAGGGAGTATGTTCCGATCTTGAGACTCATCATGCGTTACTTTACATGTGAGGGCAGGTTTTCACTGGTGTACTCTTATCACATCCGTCTGTTGATGCACTTCACCCGAGTGAGGATGATGAACATCCCAGTTTTCTTCTTCCAGGATATTCAGAAGATGGTGCCTATATTACAGAGGAAGACCCCAGCCCAGCAGTTTACGAGTTTATATCACTTTGGTCTCATCCAGCTCATTGTTTCCTATCAGCTGAGCCAGCAGGGCATTCCTTGGGAAGAGTTCATCTCTCATGAATTCTTCACAGCGCCACCACAGCCACAGCCTGAGCCAGAGGTCATTTATGAGGAGGGAGGTCCATCTCACCAGCCAGAGATCACTGTTCCGAGACATGTAGCTTCCTCACCTCGGGTCACCTATCAGAAAGGCCCAAGGGCCTTGTTTGCAGCAGCTTGGCGAGTACTTTCTCCACAGCAGGTGGAAGGGGTCTCGCCTTCATCTTCAAATCAGCGAGTGTTATCTCCACATCAGGTGGAAGGGGCCTCGCTTTCTTCATCAGCACAGGAACTGCAGAGGGGCAAAGAGCCCATGATTCATGAGG
Organism: Pinus tabuliformis; assembly: GCA_031772625.1. Classification (NCBI taxonomy): domain Eukaryota; kingdom Viridiplantae; phylum Streptophyta; class Pinopsida; order Pinales; family Pinaceae; genus Pinus; species Pinus tabuliformis. The sequence continues at coordinate 707,390,328 of CM062804.1, forward strand.
ATCCAGTGATTGATCTCGAGGCCAGTTCTCCTAGCCAAGAGGCGAAGGAGATCATTCAACATCTTAGGGCTGAAAATGATGTTTTACAGAGGAGACTTGAGGGTGCCCAATGGACCATCACCTACCTGGAGCAGCGGAACAAACAGTTAGAGGAGGAGAAAGTACTTGATGAGTTATGGAGGATTCGTACTGACCGAGTCCTGAACCGAAGAAGACCCGGTGATCTATTGCCTGCTGAGAGAGAATCCATGCTCATCCGGGTCAATGCACACTTGGAGAGGCTGTTGGCTAAGGCCAACCAAGAAAAGAAGCTACTGAGAAACATGAAAAATCATTATTGGGCAAGGATGCATGTTTGCAAGGCGAAGATGAAAATATTCCAAAGAAGGTTGACCGAAGATCTTGGGAAGAAGAAGAAGGCCAACCCACTCCGTATCTTGGCTGAGGCCTCTCTCACTCACCATGATACTCATTAGCCTCTTCCTAGCAGCTAGCACAAGAAATTTTGAAAGTTTTGAGGCATTTTTGGCATTTTTGGGAAATTGACAGGTTTTGGCCTTTTAACATGCAGCGCCCCGTGCGCTACGCTACATGGGGGCAACTCAGAACGGGAAAAACTCAGCATTTTTGGAATTTTCATGCAAATTTACACCTACCTATGGATGGACTTTAGTTTTTATGGAGATTTGGGCCTCCAAAAGGTCAAAACACATGCAAATTTTGACTTTCTGCCCTTATTTTGAGTTGCAGAAAGCTGTCTTGGGAGAATTGAGTTTTGAGGGGTCAAATGAACTCCAAATTCAAAATTTCCTGTGGGGTTGGAAAGAAAACTTGCAGACCTTTCCAATGAGCTAGCTTGCACCTGATTTGGACACTGGGAAGGCCCTCAAACAGGCCTCTCAATGTGCGCTACGTGTCAGGCACATGTGCGCTGCATGTCAGGGAATTTTGCCTATTTTGACCAGTTCGGCCAGAAAAACACTGTTTTCACTTGGTTTAATGTTTTGGGCATGTAAATAATGGATTTTTATGTAACTTTTATGTCTCTAAGATACTTTTACTCTCCTTGATCACTTCTAGAAGTTTCTTGAATGTAAATGGTAAATATTTAATGCATGGATAGGTTTCCTAAGTTTTAGAGGCAAGTTGTTTTGACTGCCTATTATCTAGTGCTTAGTTTGGAATTAGTTGAAACAGCTCCTAGGAAGCTGAGCTCGACCCCTAGAGGTGGAGAAAGGAGTTAGATAATCTATATTATGCCTTCTCTTGCTCATTTTCATGGTTGGACTCTTGAGGGAGAAGCTCCTATTGTATATTTTACTTGTATCTCTGCAATTTAAGGAAAGGGAAGACCAGGGTTTTGCAGACATCATTGGGATTCTTGTGGACTCTTGTGTTGATGGTGTGTCCTCTTATTGTAATTGTAAGTGTGTTTATGTGTTCCATCTCTTTCTTTACTGCATCTTATTAAACAAATGAAGTGATAAAGTTTGAATTCATGCTTGCCATGCTCAGCTTTCAAATTTGTTTAATGTTTATGTTTTCCACTGTCTAAAGAGGATTCAAAGTCATTGTTTGCCCTCTTTAGCTTCTCTTTTTCTTCCTTGATCATTCATCTCAGCTAAAGACATCAGCACAAACTCCTACCTTGCCCCAAAGACCCACCTGCAAAAGCTGAGCTCAATCCCCGCACCCTGAATTGCACTCCCTCCAATTGCCACCAAAAACACCAAAAACTTTAAATCAACCCTCCTTATCAGTTTACTAGCCTAATATCAGTGTTAACTTTGATTGGTCATCTCACTTCATTGAAAATTTGCCGAGATAGACCGGAGAGAGCCTTCTCATACCCCGTAGGGCTAGCTACGAGGTGAAATGGTTTGATGTGGCCTTGAAGGTTTACCTTCCTTAGCCTAGGGTGAAATCTCAAGCGCTAACATAGTGGCGACCATACTGGCGAAGAACAATTGATTATTTGTTTATTGACGTGTTTAATTCATAAGCTTAGACGGAGCCTGAAGATATGCCAGGTAGCCTTTGAAAACGCTCTTGTTTTACATCAGCGTTAGTAGATAAACGCTGCTTCAGTCAATCTCCGTGAGCTAGTGAAGGTAACATGGCAATCTGCGCTTTTAACCCAGTGTGTTGATAAACTCTGAACTTTCGGGTGATTGAGTTGAGAGTTTTATAGGCTGATTGGTTTCTCGTTCCTTGATTTCCAAACTGGCTTCTAATTCTAGCCGCATACTGAAATCTCATTCATGCCCAGCTATTTTTGAGTATCTTGAAGATCTTGATTTCGACGAAAGTTTCGAGTTGTCCTTGTTCAAAACTAAATCTGAAAGTGCACTTGCTACTCTAGTTCCTAATCCTGATTTTGCAGCTGCTATTGAATTTGAGAGGCATAATAAATTAGTTGAAAATTTCATTTTGAGGAATCTCCAGACACGTGTACAAGCTACAACTCTTGCTGATTTCCTTGAAAATATCTCTGGTCATATTGGATCTTCTATCATGGCGCATGAACAGGCAAATCCCCCTTATATTGCTATCACTCCCATAGTTACTCATCCCCCATCTACAGTTGTTTCACCTTCGGCTTCACACACTGCTTCTCCTCCTCCTACTCCTCATACTGCCACACCTACTCCGCCTGCTACTCCAAGACCTACATTACCAAGAAAAATGGCAGCCCGGTTTGCCCCACTTGTATTGCCTGCCAATCTTCATGATATGCCTGCTGATTACCAAAGTAAAATTCCCATGTTTGATGGCACTCCACAAAGTATTACCGCACAGCAACATATCGATAAAATGTCTACTTTCTTTGATCTATATGAGTTAGATGAAGAAGATGTTACCATGCGGTTGTTCATGCAAACATTTGCCGGAGAAGTAAGAAAATGGTTCAGAGGGTTGGCAGCTAACAGCATCACCACCTTGGAAGCACTTGAGAATCAATTCTTGGATCGATGGGAAATAAGAAAAGATCCGCTGCAAATCAATGCCGAATACAATAACCTCAAGCGTAATCCGGGTGAGTCAATTCAAGATTATATAATCAGATTCAATTCAGTGTATAATGCTATTCCCGATGATTTGAGGCCATCTAGAAAATCAGCACTACTCAAATTCCCGGATGGTTTTGATCCGGAGATGGCTTATTCACTAAGGGACCGAGATCCCCCTACCTTGGAGGATATGCAGAAAATTGCAGTCAGTGTTGAGGCAAATTTGAATGACAAGAGAGAAAGGATGAAGGCAGAAAAGCGAGTTACAATCAAGGAGGAAGCATCCACATCAAATCAGGTTCTTCAGTCAGTTGAACAGGTGAAGAGGTTACTTGAAAGGGTCACAATTGACAAGCCGGAAACTCAGATTCGTAATCCAAATTTCAGAGGTCAGCAACAACAATATAGGATCAAGCAGCGTGACACAAAGGCACAAGACACGGCAGTTCAGCAGCAAATGAAGCCACCTTTTCAGCAGAATTTTGTCAGTCAAGACTCTGAAGATGAGGGTGACAATGTTGGTGAGGAAAATCATTTTTTCACCCCTGATGATATGCCTACATATATCACGGAAGAAGATGAGTTGGTGAGTAATTCCGTCTTTCCCCAAGATGAGCATTATATTTTGTCAAGTGATACAATGCTTGAAGAACAAACTGAAGAATATCAAAGAGGGTACTTGAATGCATTATCAGCTCAGCAAGGACAGCAAAGGCAATTGAGAGGTCGGACTATTCCTATAAATCCTTTGCAGAAAAAGAAAGATATTGCAGCAAAGAATGACTCTGTTTCATCAAAAGGAAAAGACATAGTCGATTCTTCAACAACTCCATCATCATCAGCAGCAAAGATGGATCAGCCATCAAATGCACCAAAGGATAAAACTGAAAAAAGAGATAATCAGGCAAAAGAAGGTGAGAAGCTTCCAGTTTTCATTTTGGAAAATGAGATTGCAAAGTTGAAGATATCCATTCCTTTGACAGAGGTCATGAGGAACACTACTTATCGAAGCCAAGTTTCCAAGTTGCTGAATTTTGACCCAATGCTAGACATGGTAAATGTACAAGATGATCAGCCTGAGTTAATCTTTGGGCCAGCTTTGAATGGTGAGTCTCCTGAGAGTGATATTCCTCCCTTTTATATCAGTTTGCGTCTGCATGAGTTTGTGTTGCATAGTGCCATGTTTGACTCGGGAGCTTCACATAATTTGATGCCAAAAACCATCATGGAGAAGCTGGGGCTTGATATCACTAGGAAATATCATGATTTGTATTCATTTGATTCCAGCCGGGTAAGATGTATTGGCTTGATCAAAGACTTGGTGGTGAGTCTTGATCAAATTCCAGTAAAGAATGTTTTGATGGATGTGGTGGTGGCAGACATTCCTCCACGATTTGGCATGTTGTTGTCGAGGTCATGGGGAGCCAAACTCAAAGGTACGATTCAGCTTGATTTTTCATATGCTTCAATTCCAGTTTTCGGTCAAATGACGAAGCTATATCGGGAACAGAAGATGAAATACATGATTACCAGTAAGGAAGAGCCCGTGAATCATCCTGTAAATTATGTACAAACAGATTTAGAATCTTTTGTTTTGTTTGCGGAAAATTTCAATGAGATAGATAGTCAGTTAGTTCAGGTAGAAGATATCCCAGGCATTGCAGAAAATTTCAGAGAAGTATTGAGAACGGAAAGTGAAGAAAGGACTGCTGTCATAAGGTCAATCGCTGAAACAAATGGGCAGCAAATCATGACTTCAACAACATCAGATTTTCAGCACCTTGAAGATGATGAAGAGGGCCTTTGGACTATGGATTTTGATGGTGCAGTGGGCAGCGATGGCGCTGGTATCGGTGTGTGGATTCGAAGTCCATTCTCAGCCCAAGATCGAGTTCCAAGCAAGGTACGGGTATGTTCTTATAAATTAGCATTTGATTGCTCGAATAATGAGGCAGAATACGAAGCTCTTATTGCTGGTTTGAAAATCCTTCTGAAGTTAAAGGCAAAGAAAATAGCAGTATATGGCGACTCCGAACTAGTTATCAAACAAGTAAAAGGTGAATTTCAGGCCAAACACCCTCGCATGAGAGCTTATAGAAATGCTGTTTTAGATATCCTGAAAAGATTTTTTGAACATACTTTGACATGTGTGCCCCAGATTCAAAATGGTGTTGCGGATGCATTGGCTAAGGCGGCAAGTAATCTGAAAATACCAATGAATTCAAGCAACAAGTTCGAAATCTATGTGAAGCATCGTCCTACAATCCCGGATAATCAAAGGTGTTGGCAAGTCTTCCAAGATGACGAAGAAATCAAAGACTTTTTACATGGAGAAGGTAAATTTGAAGAAATCTCAATAGATCTGGAACCTGAAGGAGTGAATCAAATGGATGTTTTGCAGCTGAAAGACAATTATATTCCTAAGGGGTTAATTCCTTTAGAGGAACTTTTTGATCAAGATGATGTGGCCCACAAGCCAACTTTGATGCCAACAGACGCAGGTGTGGAAGATGTGAATCTTGGGACAGCCGAAAATCCAAAGATGGTGAAGTTATCAAAAGCATTGCCGCCCAAGGTAAAGAATCAATACATTAGATTATTGTCATCGTTTTCTAATGTGTTTGCTTGGGATTATTCAGATTTAAAGACCTATGATACAAGCATTATTCAACACACAATTCCCATAAAGCCAAATCAAAAGCCGTTTCGACAAAAGTTGCGGAGAATTAATCCTAAGTTGCTGCCATTGATCGAGAAGGAAGTCAATAGGCTCTACAAGTCTGGAATTATAGTCCCTATTCGCTTTTCTGATTGGATCTCCAATCTAGTGCCTGTGAGAAAGAAGACCGGTGAAATACGCTTGTGCATAGACTTCAGAAATTTGAACAAAGTATCCCTCAAGGACAACTATCCGCTGCCCAAAATGGACCACATATTGCAGCGGGTAGTGGGCGCTTCAAGGATGTCATTGCTAGATGGATACTCTGGCTACAATCAGATTTTAGTGCACGAAGATGATCGTGATAAGACAGCTTTCACTACACCTTGGGGAATATTTCACTATGCCAAAATGCCGTTTGGATTGAAGAATGCCGGTGCTACATTTCAGCGGGCAATGGACATGGCCTTTGCCAATGAAAAGGATGTATTCTTAGTTGTTTATCTTGATGATCTAACCGTGTTTTCCAAATCAGATGAAGAGCATTTGTTTCATTTGACTAAAGTGTTCCAAAAATGCAGAAAATATGGCATTTCCTTGAATCCGAAAAAGAGTCTTTTTGCCATGAGTGAAGGCAAGTTGCTGGGACATATCATTTCCAAAGATGGTATTCGAATCGATCCTGCACGGGTGGAAGCAATTCAGCAGCTAGAGCAGCCCCGAAACAAGAAGGAAATACAATTGTTTAATGGCAAATTAAATTTTCTGCGCCGCTTCATTCCTAACCTTGCAGAGCACCTTAGAGAGATAACCAATATGCTTCGGAAGGACAGCGAGATCAAATGGACCGAGGAGGCAGTCAAATCTTTCAATCTAATCAAGGTAATCTTGTCTTCAGCCCCAACATTGATCAGCCCCAATTATACTCAGGATTTCATTTTGTTTTCTTTCGCTTCTGAGCATACATTGGCAGCCGTATTGATGCAAAAGAGAGAAGGAGTTGAGAGGCCAATTGCATTTTTCAGCCGAATAATAAGAGACGGGGCGCTGAATTATAATATCATTGAGAAGCAAGCGTTGGCACTGATTAAGGCTCTGAAAGATTTCCGGGTATACATACTCAACTCTCATGTATTGGCGTATGTTCCTAGTGCAGCCGTAAAAGATGTTTTGGTACAAACGGAGCCGGAAGGAAGGAGGGGTAAATGGATTGCCGCTCTTTTGGAATATGATGTTGAAATCAAGCCTACCAAGCTGATTAAAGGTCAAGGTCTCGCAAAGTTGATGGATGAAACAAACCTTCATGCCCTTGACATCAACTTGATTGCTGCCTTATCCGATGGTGATGATGAAAATTCAACAGTTCAGGTATCGGATATTTTTATTACTTCTCCTTGGTATGCTGATATAGTTTATGTGCTGAAAAATGTATCCGCACCTCTTGGAATGTCAAGAAACAAAGCAAGAACATTGAAGCTAAAGGCTGCCAAGTTTTGTATTATGAAATCTGCACTTTATTGGAAAGATCCCGGTGGCATCTTGCTGAATTGTTTGGTTGAAGACGAAGCAAAGGTAACGGTAGAGGATTTCCATAAAGGCGACTGTGGAGGTCATTTGTTTTGGAAAACTACAGCCATTAAGATCTTGCGGGCTGGTTTCTATTGGCCATCTCTATTTTCTGATGTGTACAAAGCGGTGAAAAGCTGCCATGAATGCCAAATATTCCAAGGGAAGCAAAGGTTGCAACCATTGCCTCTCAAGCCGGTGGAAATCAGCGCACCATTTCAGCAGTGGGGCTTAGACTTTATTGGCGAAATCCACCCAGCATCATCCGGGCATCATCGATGGATCTTAACTGCCACCGATTACTTCACAAAGTGGATAGAGGCAATTCCCACTCGGCAGGCTACGGATTCGGTAATCATTTCTTTTCTTGAGAATAATATCTTGTCACGTTTTGGCTGTCCCTTCAAATTGATCACAGATAATGCAGCGGCATTTAAGTCCAAGAAGATGGTTGATTTTTGCTATAAGTATAACATCAGCTTGGGGCACTCCACGGCTTAAATGGGCTGGCCGAATCATCAAATAAGTCACTAGTGAACATTATCAAGAAGATGCTGGAAATTAACAAGAAAAGTTGGCATAAGAAATTGATAAATGCACTGTGGGCTGATCGGGTAAGTCAAAAGAAGTCAATTGGCATGTCGCCATTTGAAATCGTTTATGGAATTGATGCCGTTTTTCCAACATCACTTAGTGTACCGGTTGCGAGATTGCTTCAAGAGGTGGGTGAAGATCCAGATCCAATACAAAGGCGAATTAATCAAATGATTCACTTGCAGCAAACAAGGGAAGAGGCTCTCCAAAATTCTTTGAGGCTGCAAGAGCGCATCAAGAAAATCTATGACAAGAAGGCAAAGTCGGAAAATTTTCAGCTGGAAGATGTCGTTTTGAGATGGGATGCCCGCAATGAGGACAAAGGGAAGCACGGTAAATTCGATAATTTGTGGAAAGGTCCTTATAAAATTGCTGCATATCGTGGTCTCAATGCTTTCTTTCTCAAAGAGATGAATGGTGATGAATGTCCCGGTGTGTCGGTGAATGGCCAGCTTCTGAAAAGGTATCATACTTGAGAAATTTCTGCTCCAATCATCCTCCTTGTAAATACCATGTTATTTTCTTTCTGCAGCAAGTGTGAAACTGATCTCTCATCCTTAGTTTGGGGCCCGCGGTGAAGGCTATAATTCTAAGGATGGTGATTAGTTGGTGTGAAGTTTTCAGATTGTTTATTTTCTGCAAAAGTTAGTTTGTTTGTGTCGAAGTCCTTTGAAATTTTAGCTCATGGTCAAGTCCAATATAGTCATTTCAAGTTTGGTCACGTGTGTACAAGTTGACTCCATTGCCCAGTAAATAAGGCACTGGTCTGCTCTCCCAGAGGTCTAAGGTTCTTGGCACCTCTAAGGAGCCACCATCCCCATTGGAGCCAATGTTAGTGTCGGTCATGATGCCCTCCATCAGTGATCAAAAATCTCTTTGCATATGCATAAGTAGGTGTCTCATCAATGTCAGTTTTGCATTCCATTAGGCATGCCATAAAACTGATGGAGGAGCTGGTCCTTGTTCCCTTCTTGGCTTTGCTAGATCAGGTCATATCCGTTAATGAACTTGTGTCACACTTGTTTTGTTTTGTCTTGAAGTCCAAAGCCTTAGGTCTAGGGTTTCAGTCAAATGTCATTGCAAGATCATGAGTCAGAGGTCCATGAGTCCCCAGCAAGCCAGAAGGAGGTATGTAAATATGTTTCATTGATATTTTTCATCATGTACAGCTTTTTTATACCTTGGATTTAAAAACCCTGTTTTTAAAGCCAAGGTCATGTCAATTTTGTAAAGCAATAAGGAAATTTCAAAAATTCTTCAAAATGCCGGCAATAACCCTGGTCTCCTCCCTAGAGTCCATCAGATGGTCTACCTGCAAAAAGAACGGAGCTAAAACACCCAAAAGATCAAATTCAGAACAAAGGAAAACTCAAAACAGTGTTAAAAGAAAGTGTCAATGCAAAACATTAGAAAGTGGGTTTGGTAAGTAATTTTTTTTTAAATTGAGCTTATAAAGAGTCAAATTCCCTCTCAATACCCTCATTGTGCATCCAAAGAGCTTGCAAGAAGAAGTGAGAGGGCGAAGAGGCGAAAGGAGGCAAAGTGCAGAGAAATTGCACCAATTTCAGGTGCGCTACCCGTCAGAGGTTGTGCGCTACGTGTTGGGCTGTGCGCTACTCGTCAGGCGCCTCCCAGCAGTGGTAATTTATAATGGGCGCTACGTGTCAGGCTGTGCGCTACCCGTTGAGTGCCCTGCGCTACATGTCAAGCTGTTAACACCGAAACCACCCCAAATTTTGTCCAATCGCCCTCTAAGTTGCAAAATCGACTGAGGTAGGGTCTATACACTTGATGAATTGATGAATGGTGAATGATGAGCTTTCATTTATATGTTTTATCACTAACAATGCAAAGAAAATAGATTTTGGTGATTGCTTGTCAATGTAGGCATAATGCTAGGGTTTGGTGTTTTCTTTTCAAGGTTTTAATTTCCCATTTATGCTCCCTCCATGTTTCCCCATTTATTTCACAATTGTCATCATATGTCTCTATCTTATCTTATTTGCAAAGAATATGAAATTTTCCTCCTTCCAAGTATCAAACCCTACCCCTCCCTAAACACATTCCCAAAACCCTAAATACCCTCCATTGTGATATAAAAAACACACACAGCAAAAAGAATAATATGCTATGAAAGAAGAACAAAATGATTATGCAAAAAAAAAGAAAGCAATATGGTGATAAAATGCCAAAACAAAAAATAAAGAAAATGTGGCTGTGTATATAAACCAAAGCAAAGGAAATATTGCTATGTATATTTGATCAAAAGTAATGTTGCTGTGGTCCTAAAAAGCAAACACCATGTTTTTCCTTTTATCCCCTAATACCCTTGTCAATAAAACCCCTTTTCCCTTTTGACAAAATGCCAATGAAGCCCTTTTCCCCTAGCCTCAAATGTACATGAACCCCTTTGAAAAAACAGAGTGTGCTTTATGATGTACATTGAAAGACATAAATCAAATGAGCAAGTTATCTATGCTGTCCCATTCCCCTGTTGAGCATACATGTCATTTCCCTTGGTTATTATTATCCATGTTACCCTAATAAAAACATTTCTTTGCAAATGATTTCCCGCTGATTAAGATGAGATTATATGTTTGACAGTTTGTGAATTGTCCCTTGAAAATTCCTTGTTTTCATATGTTTCCCTTTCCTTGTTAAAAAATCCCCTCCCCTAACATTTCCTTCATGATTTTTTCCCCTTGAAAACAACATACAACTCAGCATTTTTGCAGGCAATGGCAGCAGTTTACTTTGTCTATTTTCTCCACTTTGCTGAAAAGCACCATGTCAACCACCGAGACCTATGAGCAAGGTGATGACCAGTCTTCTTCTGCAGAGGTTGAGGTACAGCGGAGGCCTCGTAGGGGGGGCAAAGGTGGTCGTCCTAAGAGAGAGGAACCCACCTCATTGGCAGAATTGCAGGCCTCTCCTTTGGCAGTCAGTTGCTTTCGGTATATGTCATGTTTTCAGTTTTGCGAGAGGCTTGCTCAGATCCAGCACCACAGGGAGTTGGCCTGCTTATTTGTTTTGCACCTTCATGATGGGCAGGTCACTCTGGCAGGTGTGAACTTTGTGTTGTCTCCGGAATTGATTTCAGAGGCTACTGGGATACCAAATGTGGGTGAGGTGTGGCCCAAGCGCAAAGTGTTGGATTATGTTCATTTTGAGCCATATGTCATGCCAGCCTTCATGAGACACTTGTCGGGGGTTTTTCCTTTCAGATTTGTCCGGAGGGAGTATGTTCCGATCTTGAGACTCATCATGCGTTACTTTACATGTGAGGGCAGGTTTTCACTGGTGTACTCTTATCACATCCGTCTGTTGATGCACTTCACCCGAGTGAGGATGATGAACATCCCAATTTTCTTCTTCCAGGATATTCAGAAGATGGTGCCTATATTACAGAGGAAGACCCCAGCCCAGCAGTTTACGAGTTTATATCACTTTGGTCTCATCCAGCTCATTGTTTCCTATCAGCTGAGCCAGCAGGGCATTCCTTGGGAAGAGTTCATCTCTCATGAATTCTTCACAGCGCCACCACAGCCACAGCCTGAGCTAGAGGTCATTTATGAGGAGGGAGGTCCATCTCACAAGCTAGAGATCACTGTTCCGAGACATGTAGCTTCCTCACCTCGGGTCACCTATCAGAAAGGCCCAAGGGCCTTGTTTGCAGCAGCTCGACGAGTACTTTCTCCACAGCAGGTGGAAGGGGTCTCGCCTTCATCTTCAGATCAGCGAGTGTTATCTCCACATCAGGTGGAAGGGGCCTCGCTTTCTTCATCAGCACAGGAACTGCAGAGGGGCAAAGAGCCCATGATTCATGAGGATCCAGTGATTGATCTCGAGGCCAGTTCTCCTAGCCAATAGGCAAAGGAGATCATTCAACATCTTAGGGCTGAAAATGATGTTTTACAGAGAAGACTTGAGGGTGCCCAATGGAGCATCACCTACCTGGAGCAGCGGAACAAACAGTTAGAGGAGGAAAAAGTACTTGATGAGTTATGGAGGATTCGTACTGACCGAGTCCTGAACCGAAGAAGACCCGGTGATCTATTGCCTGCTGAGAGAGAATCCATGCTCATCCGGGTCAATGCACACTTGGAGAGGCTGTTGGCTAAGGCCAACCAAGAAAAGAAGCTGCTGAGAAACATGAAAAATCATTATTGGGCAAGGATGCATGTTTGCAAGGCGAAGATGAAAATATTCCAAAGAAGGTTGACCGAAGCTCTTGGGAAGAAGAAGAAGGCCAACCCACTCCGTATCTTGGCTGAGGCCTCTCTCACTCACCATGATACTCATTAGCCTCTTCCTAGCAGCTAGCACAAGAAATTTTGAAAGTTTTGAGGCATTTTTGGCATTTTTGGGAAATTGACAGGTTTTGGCCTTTTAACATGCAGCGCCCCGTGCGCTACGCTACATGGGGGCAAATCAGAACGGGAAAAACTCAGCATTTTTGGAATTTTCACGCAAAGTTACACCTACCTATGGATGGAATTCAGTTTTTATGGAGATTTGGGCCTCCAAAAGGTCAAACACATGCAAATTTTGACTTTCTGCCCTTATTTTGAGTTGCAAAAAGCTGTATTGGGAGAATTGCGTTTTGAGGGGTCAAATGAACTCCAAATTCAAAATTTCCGGTGGGGTTGGAAAGAAGACTTGCAGACCTTTCCAATGAGCTAGCTTGCACCTGATTTGGACACCGGGAAGGCCCTCAAATAGGCCTCTCAATGTGCGCTACGTGTCAGGCACATGTGCGCTGCATGTCAGGGAATTTTGCCTATTTTGACCAGTTCGGCCAGAAAAACACTGTTTTCACTTGGTTTAATGTTTTGGGCATGTAAATCATGGATTTTTATGTAACTTTCATGGCTCTAAGATACTTTTACTCTCCTTGATCACTTCTAGAAGTTTCTTGAATGTAAATGGTAAATATTTAATGCATGGATAGGTTTCCTAAGTTTTAGAGGCAAGTTGTTTTGACTGCCTATTATCTAGTGCTTAGTTTGGAATTAGTTGAAACAGCTCCTAGGAAGCTGAGCTCGACCCCTAGAGGTGGGGAAAGGAGTTAGATCATCTATATTATGCCTTCTCTTGCTCATTTTTATGGTTGGACTCTTGAGGGAGAAGCTCCTATTGTATATTTTACTTGTATCTCTGCAATTTAAGGAAAGGGAAGACCAGGGTTTTGCAGACATCATTGGGATTCTTGTGGACTCTTGTGTTGATGGTGTGTCCTCTTATTGTAATTGTAAGTGTGTTTATGTGTTCCATCTCTTTCTTTACTGCATCTTATTAAACAAATGAAGTGATAAAGTTTGAATTCATGCTTGCCATGCTCAGCTTTCAAATTTGTTTAATGTTTATGTTTTCCACTATCTAGAGAGGATTCAAAGTCATTGTTTGCCCTCTTTAGCTTCTCTTTTTCTTCCTTGATCATTCATCTCAGCTAAAGGCATCAGCACAAACTCCTACCTTGCCCCAAAGACCCACCTGCAAAAGCTGAGCTCAATCCCCGCACCTTGAATTGCACTCCCTCCAATTGCCACCAAAAACACCAAAAACTTTAAATCAACCCTCCTTATCAGTTTACTAGCCTAATATCAGTGTTAACTTTGATTGGTCATCTCACTTCATTGAAAATTTGCCGAGATAGACCGGAGAGAGCCTTCTCATACCCCGTAGGGCTAGCTACGAGGTGAAATGGTTTGATGTGGCCTTGAAGGTTTACCTTCCTCAGCCTAGGGTGAAATATCAAGCGCTAACATAGTGGCGACCATACTGGGGAAGAAGAATTGATTATTTGTTTATTGACGTATTTAATTCATAAGCTTAGACGGAGCCTGAAGATACGTCAGGTAGCCTTCGAAAACGCTCTTGTTTTACATCAGCGTTAGTAGATAAACGCCGCTTCAGTCAATCTCTGTGAGCTAGTGAAGGTAACTTGGCAATCTGCGCTTTTAACCCAGTGTGTTGATAAACTCTGAACTTTCGGGTGATTGAGTTGAGAGTTTTATAGGCTGATTGGTTTTTTGTTCCTTGATTTCCAAACTGGCTTCTAATTCTAGCCGCATACTGAAATCTCATTCATGCCCATCTATTTTTGAGTATCTTGAAGATCTTGATTTCGACGAAAGTTTCGAGTTGTCCTTGTTCAAAACTAAATCTGAAAGTGCACTTGCTACTCTAGTTCCTAATCCTGATTTTGCAGCTGCTATTGAATTTGAGAGGCATAATAAATTAGTTGAAAATTTCATTTTGAGGAATCTCCAGACACGTGTACAAGCTACAACTCTTGCTGATTTCCTTGAAAATATCTCTGGTCATATTGGATCTTCTATCATGGCGCATGAACAGGCAAATCCCCCTTATATTGCTATCACTCCCATAGTTACTCATCCCCCATCTACAGTTGTTTCACCTTCGGCTTCACACACTGCTTCTCCTCCTCCTACTCCTCATACTGCCACACCTACTCTGCCTGCTACTCCAAGACCTACATTACCAAGAAAAATGGCAGCCCGGTTTGCCCCACTTGTATTGCCTGCCAATCTTCATGATATGCTTGCTGATTACCAAAGTAAAATTCCCATGTTTGATGGAACTCCACAAAGTATTACCGCACAACAACATATCGATAAAATGTCTACTTTCTTTGATCTATATGAGTTAGATGAAGAAGATGTTACCATGCGGTTGTTCGTGCAAACATTTGCCGGAGAAGTAAGAAAATGGTTCAGAGGGTTGGCAGCTAACAACATCACCACCTTGGAAGCACTTGAGAATCAATTCTTGGATCGATGGGAAATAAGAAAAGATCCGCTGCAAATCAATGCCGAATACAATAACCTCAAGCGTAATCCGGGTGAGTCAATTCAAGATTATATAATCAGATTCAATTCAATGTATAATGCTATTCCCGATGATTTGAGGACTACTCAAATTCCCGAATGGTTTTGATCTGGAGATGGCTTATTCACTAAGGGACCGAGATCCCCCTACCTTGGAGGATATGCAGAAAATTGCAGTCAGTGTTGAGGCAAATTTGAATGACAAGAGAGCAAGGATGAAGGCAGAAAAGCGAGTTACAATCAAGGAGGAAGCATCCACATCAAATCAGGTTCTTCAGTCAGTTGAACAGGTGAAGAGGTTACTTAAAAGGGTCACAATTGACAAGCCGGAAACTCAGATTCGTAATCCAAATTTCAGAGGTCAGCAGCAACAATATAGGATCAAGCAGCGTGAAACAAAGGCACAAGACACGACAGTTCAGCAGCAAATGAAGCCACCTTTTCAGCAGAATTTTGTCAGTCAAGACTCTGAAGATGAGGGTGACAATGTTGGTGAGGAAAATCATTTTTTCACCCCTGATGATATGCCTACATATATCACGGAAGAAGATGAGTTGGTGAGTAATTCCGTCTTTCCCCAAGATGAGGATTATATTTTGTCAAGTGATACAATGCTTGAAGAACAAACTGAAGAATATCAAAGAGGGTACTTGAATGCATTATCAGCTCAGCAAGGACAGCAAAGGAAATTGAGAGGTTGGACTATTCCTATAAATCCTTTGCAGAAAAAGAAAGATATTGCAGCAAAGAATGACTCTGTTTCATCAAAAGGAAAAGACATAGTCGGTTCTTCAACAACTCCATCATCATCAGCAGCAAAGATGGATCAGCCATCAAATGCACCAAAGGATAAAACTGAAAAAAGAGATAATCAGGCAAAAGAAGGTGAGAAGCTTCCAGTTTTCAGTTTGGAAAATGAGATTGCAAAGTTGAAGATATCCATTCCTTTGACAGAGGTCATGAAGAACACTACTTATCGAAGCCATGTTTCCAAGTTGCTGAATTTTGACCCAATGCTAGACATGGTAAATGTACAAGATGATCAGCCGGAGTTAATCTTTGGGCCAGCTTTGAATGGTGAGTCTCCTGAGAGTGATATTCCTCCCTTTTATATCAGTTTGCGTCTGCATGAGTTTGTGTTGCATAATGCCATGTTTGACTCGGGAGATTCACATAATTTGATGCCAAAAACCATCATGGAGAAGCTGGGGCTTGATATCACTAGGAAATATCATGATTTGTATTCATTTGATTCCAGCCGGGTAAGATGTATTGGCTTGATCAAAGACTTGGTGGTGAGTCTTGATCAAATTCCAGTAAAGAATGTTTTGATGGATGTGGTGGTGGCAGACATTCCTCCACGATTTGGCATGTTGTTGTCGAGGTCATGGGGAGCCAAACTCAAAGGTACGATTCAGCTTGATTTTTCATATGCTTCAATTCCAGTTTTCGATCAAATGAGGAAGCTATATCGGGAACAGAAGATGAAATACATGATTACTAGTAAGGAAAAGCCCGTGAATCATCCTGTAAATTATGTACAAACAGATTTAGAATCTTTTGTTTTGTTTGCGGAAAATTTCAATGAGATAGATAGTCAGTTAGTTCAGGTAGAAGATATCCCAGGCATTGCAGAAAATTTCAGAGAAGTATTGAGAACGGAAAGTGAAGAAAGGACTGCTGTCATAAGGTCAATCGCTGAAACAAATGGGCAGCAAATCATGACTTCAACAACATCAGATTTTCAGCACCTTGAAGATGATGAAGAGGGCCTTTGGACTATGGATTTTGATGGTGCAGTGGGCAGCGATGGCGCTGGTATCGGTGTGTGGATTCGAAGTCCATTCTCAGCCCAAGATCGAGTTCCAAGCAAGGTACGGGTATGTTCTTATAAATTAGCATTTGATTGCTCGAATAATGAGGCAGAATACGAAGCTCTTATTGCTGGTTTGAAAATCCTTCTGAAGTTAAAGGCAAAGAAAATAGCAGTATATGGCAACTCCGAACTAGTTATCAAACAAGTAAAAGGTGAATTTCAGGCCAAACACCCTCGCATGAGAGCTTATAGAAATGCTGTTTTAGATATCCTGAAAAGATTTTCTGAACATACTTTGACATGTATGCCCCAGATTCAAAATGGTGTTGCGGATGCATTGGCTAAGGCGGCAAGTAATCTGAAAATACCAATGAATTCAAGCAACAAGTTCGAAATCTATGTGAAGCATCGTCCTACAATCCCGGATAATCAAAGGTGTTGGCAAGTCTTCCAAGATGACGAAGAAATCAAAGACTTTTTACATGGAGAAGGTAAATTTGAAGAAATCTCAATAGATCTGGAACCTGAAGGAGTGAATCAAATGGATGTTTTGCAGCTGAAAGACAATTATATTCCTAAGGGGTTAATTCCTTTAGAGGAACTTTTTGATCAAGATGATGTGGCCCGCAAGCCAACTTTGATGCCAACAGACGCAGGTGTGGAAGATGTGAATCTTGGGACAGCCGAAAATCCAAAGATGGTGAAGTTATCAAAAGCATTGCCGCCCAAGGTAAAGAATCAATACATTAGATTATTGTCATCGTTTTCTAATGTGTTTGCTTGGGATTATTCAGATTTAAAGACCTATGATACAAGCATTATTCAACACACAATTCCCATAAAGCCAAATCAAAAGCCGTTTCGACAAAAGTTGCGGAGAATTAATCCTAAGTTGCTGCCATTGATCGAGAAGGAAGTCAATAGGCTCTACAAGTCTGGAATTATAGTCCCTATTTGCTTTTCTGATTGGATCTCCAATCTAGTGCCTGTGAGAAAGAAGACCGGTGAAATACGCTTGTGCATAGACTTCAGAAATTTGAACAAAGTATCCCTCAAGGACAACTATCCGCTGCCCAAAATGGACCACATATTGCAGCGGGTAGTGGGCGCTTCAAGGATGTCATTGCTAGATGGATACTCCGGCTACAATCAGATTTTAGTGCACGAAGATGATCGTGATAAGACAACTTTCACTACACCTTGGGGAACATTTCACTATGCCAAAATGCCGTTTGGATTGAAGAATGCCGGTGCTACATTTCAGCGGGCAATGGACATGGCCTTTGCCAATGAAAAGGATGTATTCTTAATTGTTTATCTTGATGATCTAACCGTGTTTTCCAAATCAGATGAAGAGCATTTGTTTCATTTGACTAAAGTGTTCCAAAAATGCAGAAAATATGGCATTTCCTTGAATCCGAAAAAGAGTCTTTTTGCCATGAGTGAAGGCAAGTTGCTGGGACATATCATTTCCAAAGATGGTATTCGAATCGATCCTGCACGGGTGGAAGCAATTCAGCAGCTAGAGCAGCCCCGAAACAAGAAGGAAATACAATCGTTTAATGGCAAATTAAATTTTCTGCGCCGCTTCATTCCTAACCTTGCAGAGCACCTTAGAGAGATAACCAATATGCTTCGGAAGGACAGCGAGATCAAATGGACCGAGGAGGCGGTCAAATCTTTCAATCTAATCAAGGTAATATTTTCTTCAGCCCCAACATTGATCAGCCCCAATTATACTCAGGATTTCATTTTGTTTTCTTTCGCTTCTGAGCATACATTGGCAGCCGTATTGATGCAAAAGAGAGAAGGAGTTGAGAGGCCAATTGCATTTTTCAGCCGAATAATAAGAGACGGGGCGCTGAATTATAATATCATTGAGAAGCAAGCGTTGGCACTGATTAAGGCTCTGAAAGATTTCCGGGTATACATACTCAACTCTCATGTATTGGCGTATGTTCCTAGTGCAGCCGTAAAAGATGTTTTGGTACAAACGGAGCCGGAAGGAAGGAGGGGTAAATGGATTGCCGCTCTTTTGGAATATGATGTTGAAATCAAGCCTACCAAGCTGATTAAAGGTCAAGGTCTCGCAAAGTTGATGGCTGAAACAAACCTTCATGCCCTTGACATCAACTTGATTGCTGCCTTATCCGATGGTGATGATGAAAATTCAGCAGTTCAGGTATCGGATATTTTTATTACTTCTCCTTGGTATGCTGATATAGTTTATGTGCTGAAAAATGTATCCGCACCTCCTGGAATGTCAAGAAACAAAGCAAGAACATTGAAGCTAAAGGCTGCCAAGTTTTGTATTATGAAATCTGCACTTTATTGGAAAGATCCCGGTGGCATCTTGCTGAATTGTTTGGTTGAAGACGAAGCAAAGGAAACAGTAGAGGATTTCCATAAAGGCGACTGTGGAGGTCATTTGTTTTGGAAAACTACAGCCATTAAGATCTTGCGGGCTGGTTTCTATTGGCCATCTCTATTTTCTGATGTGTACAAAGCAGTGAAAAGCTGCCATGAATGCCAAATATTCCAAGGGAAGCAAAGGTTGCAACCATTGCCTCTCAAGCTGGTGGAAATCAGCGCACCATTTCAGCAGTGGGGCTTAGACTTTATTGGCGAAATCCACCCAGCATCATCCGGGCAGCATCGATGGATCTTAACTGCCACCGATTACTTCACAAAGTGGATAGAGGCAATTCCCACTCGGCAAGCTACGGATTCGGTAATCATTTCTTTTCTTGAGAATAATATCTTGTCACGTTTTGGCTGTCCCTTCAAATTGATCACAGATAATGCAGCGGCATTTAAGTCCAAGAAGATGGTTGATTTTTGCTGTAAGTATAACATCAGCTTGGGGCACTCCACGGCTTACAAGGGAAGAGGCTCTCCAAAATTCTTTGAGGCTGCAAGAGCGCATCAAGAAAATCTATGACAAGAAGGCAAAGTCGGAAAATTTTCAGCTGGAAGATGTCGTTTTGAGATGGGATGCCCGCAATGAGGACAAAGGGAAGCACGGTAAATTCGATAATTTGTGGAAAGGTCCTTATAAAATTGCTGCATATCTTGGTCTCAATGCTTTCCTTCTCAAAGAGATGAATGGTGATGAATGTCCCGGTGGGTCGGTGAATGGCCGGCTTCTGAAAAGGTATCATACTTGAGAAATTTCTGCTCCAATCATCCTCCTTGTAAATACCATGTTATTTTCTTTCTGCAGCAAGTGTGAAACTGATCTCTCATCCTTAGTTTGGGGCCCGCGGTGAAGGCTATAATTCTAAGGATGGTGATTAGTTGGTGTGAAGTTTTCAGATTGTTTATTTTCTGCAAAAGTTAGTTTGTTTGTGTCGAAGTCCTTTGAAATTTTAGCTCATGGTCAAGTCCAATATAGTCATTTCAAGTTTGGTCACGTGTGTACAAGTTGACTCCATTGCCCAGTAAATAAGGCACTGGTCTGCTCGCCCAGAGGTCTAAGGTTCTTGGCACCTCCAAGGAGCCACCATCCCCATTGGAGCCAATGTTAGTGTCGGTCATGATGCCCTCCATCAGTGATCAAAAATCTCTTTGCATATGCATAAGTAGGTGTCTCATCAATGTCAGTTTTGCATTCCATTAGGCATGCCATAAAACTGATGGAGGAGCTGGTCCTTGTTCCCTTCTTGGCTTTGCTGGATCAGGTCATATCCGTTAATGAACTTGTGTCACACTTGTTTTGTTTTGTCTTGAAGTCCAAAGCCTTAGGTCTAGGGTTTCAGTCAAATGTCATTGCAAGATCATGAGTCAGAGGTCCATGAGTCCCCAACAAGCCAGAAGGAGGTATGTAAATATGTTTCATTGATATTTTTCATCATGTACAACTTTTTTATACCTTGGATTTAAAAACCCTGTTTTTAAAGCCAAGGTCATGTCAATTTTGTAAAGCAATAAGGAAATTTCAAAAATTCTTCAAAATGCCGGCAATAACCCTGGTCTCCTCCCTAGAGTCCATCAGATGGTCTACCTGCAAAAAGAACGGAGCTAAAACACCCAAAAGATCAAATTCAGAACAAAGGAAAACTCAAAACAGTGTTAAAAGAAAGTGTCAATGCAAAACATTAGAAAGTGGGTTTGGTAAGTAAATTTTTTTTAAATTGAGCTTATAAAGAGTCAAATTCCCTCTCAATACCCTCATTGTGCATCCAAAGAGCTTGCAAGAAGAAGTGAGAGGGCGAAGAGGCGAAAGGAGGCAAAGTGCAGAGAAATTGCACCAATTTTAGGTGCGCTACCCGTCAGAGGTTGTGCGCTACGTGTTGGGCTGTGCGCTACTCGTCAGGCGTCTCCCAGCAGTGGTAATTTATAGCGGGCGCTACGTGTCAGGCTGTGCGCTACCCGTTGAGTGCCCTGTGCTACATGTCAAGCTGTTAACACCAAAACCGCCCCAAATTTTGTCCAATCGCCCTCTAAGTTGCAAAATCGACCGAGGTAGGGTCTATACACTTGATGAATTGATGAATGGTGAATGATGAGCTTTCATTTATATGTTTTATCACTAAGAATGCAAAGAAAATAGATTTTGGTGATTGCTTGTCAATGTAGGCATAATGCTAGGGTTTGGTGTTTTCTTTTCAAGGTTTTAATTTCCCATTTATGCTCCCTCCATGTTTCCCCATTTATTTCACAATTGTCATCATATGTCTCTATCTTATCTTATTTGCAAAGAATATGAAATTTTCCTCCTTCCAAGTATCAAACCCTACCCCTCCCTAAACACATTCCCAAAACCCTAAATACCCTCCATTGTGATATAAAAAACACACACAGCAAAAAGAATAATATGCTATGAAAGAAGAACAAAATGATTATGCAAAAAAAAAGAAAGCAATATGGTGATAAAATGCCAAAACAAAAAATAAAGAAAATGTGGCTGTGTATATAAACCAAAGCAAAGGAAATATTGCTATGTATATTTGATCAAAAGTAATGTTGCTGTGGTCCTAAAAAGCAAACACCATGTTTTTCCTTTTATCCCCTAATATCCTTGTCAATAAAACCCCTTTTCCCTTTTGACAAAATGTCAATGAAGCCCTTTTCCCCTAGCCTCAAATGTACATGAACCCCTTTGAAAAAACAGAGTGTGCTTTATGATGTACATTGAAAGATAGAAATCAAATGAGCAAGTTATCTATGCTGTCCCATTCCCCTGTTGAGCATACATGTCATTTCCCTTGGTTATTATTATCCATGTTACCCTAATAAAAACATTTCTTTGCAAATGATTTCCCGCTGATTAAGATGAGATTATATGTTTGACAGTTTGTGAATTGTCCCTTGAAATTTCCTTGTTTTCATATGTTTCCCTTTCCTTGTTAAAAAATCCCCTCCCCTAACATTTCCTTCATGATTTTTTCCCCTTGAAAACAGCATACAACTCAGCATTTTTGCAGGCAAGGGCAGCAGTTTACTTTGTCTATTTTCTCCACTTTGCTGAAAAGCACCATGTCAACCACCGAGACCTATGAGCAAGGTGATGACCAGTCTTCTTCTGCAGAGGTTGAGGTACAGCGGAGGCCTCGTAGGGGGGGCAAAGGTGGTCGTCCTAAGAGAGAGGAACCCACCTCATTGGCAGAATTGCAGGCCTGTCCTTTGGCAGTCAGTTGCTTTCGGTATATGTCATGTTTTCAGTTTTGCGAGAGGCTTGCTCAGATCCAGCACCACAGGGAGTTGGCCCGCTTATTTGTTTTGCACCTTCATGATGGGCAGGTCACTCTGGCAGGTGTGAACTTTGTGTTGTCTCCGGAATTGATTTCAGAGGCTACTGGGATACCAAATGTGGGTGAGGTGTGGCCCAAGTGCAAAGTGTTGGATTATGTTCATTTTGAGCCATATGTCATGCCAGCCTTCATGAGACACTTGTCGGGGGTTTTTCCTTTCAGATTTATCCGGAGGGAGTATGTTCCGATCTTGAGACTCATCATGCGTTACTTTACATGTGAGGGCAGGTTTTCACTGGTGTACTCTTATCACATCCGTCTGTTGATGCACTTCACCCGAGTGAGGATGATGAACATCCCAGTTTTCTTCTTCCAGGATATTCAGAAGATGGTGCCTATATTACAGAGGAAGACCCCAGCCCAACAGTTTACGAGTTTATATCACTTTGGTCTCATCCAGCTCATTGTTTCCTATCAGCTGAGCCAGCAGGGCATTCCTTGGGAAGAGTTCATCTCTCATGAATTCTTCACAGCGCCACCACAGCCACAGCCTGAGCCAGAGGTCATTTATGAGGAGGGAGGTCCATCTCACCCGCCAAAAATCACTGTTCCGAGACATGTAGCTTCCTCACCTCGGGTCACCTATCAGAAAGGCCCAAGGGCCTTGTTTGCAGCAGCTCGGCGAGTACTTTCCCCACAGCAGGTGGAAGGGGTCTCGCCTTCATCTTCAGATCAGCGAGTGTTATCTCCACATCAGGTGGAAGGGGCCTCGCTTTCTTCATCAGCACAGGAACTGCAGAGGGGCAAAGAGCCCATGATTCATGAGGATCCAGTGATTGATCTCGAGGCCAGTTCTCCTAGCCAAGAGGCGAAGGAGATCATTCAGCATCTTAGGGCTGAAAATGATGTTTTACAGAGGAGACTTGAGGGTGCCCAATGGACCATCACCTACCTGGAGCAGCGGAACAAACAGTTAGAGGAGGAGAAAGTACTTGATGAGTTATGGAGGATTCGTACTGACCGAGTCCTGAACCGAAGAAGACCCGGTGATCTATTGCCTGCTGAGAGAGAATCCATGCTCATCCGGGTCAATGCACACTTGGAGAGGCTGTTGGCTAAGGCCAACCAAGAAAAGAAGCTGCTAAGAAACATGAAAAATCATTATTGGGCAAGGATGAATGTTTGCAAGGCGAAGATGAAAATATTCCAAAGAAGGTTGACCGAAGCTCTTGGGAAGAAGAAGAAGGCCAACCCACTCCGTATCTTGGCTGAGGCCTCTCTCACTCACCATGATACTCATTAGCCTCTTCCTAGCAGCTAGCACAAGAAATTTTGAAAGTTTTGAGGCATTTTTGGGAAATTGACAGGTTTTGGCCTTTTAACATGCAGCGCCCCGTGCGCTACGCTACATGGGGGCAACTCAGAATGGGAAAAACTCAGCATTTTTGGAATTTTCATGCAAAGTTACACCTACCTATGGATGGACTTCAGTTTTTATGGAGATTTGGGCCTCCAAAAGGTCAAAACACATGCAAATTTTGACTTTCTGCCCTTATTTTGAGTTGCAGAAAGCTGTCTTGGAAGAATTGAGTTTTGAGGGGTCAAATGAACTCCAAATTCAAAATTTCCGGTGGGGTTGGAAAGAAGACTTGCAGACCTTTCCAATGAGCTAGCTTGCACCTGATTTGGACACCGGGAAGGCCCTCAAATAGGCCTCTCAATGTGCGCTACGTGTCAGGCACATGTGCGCTGCATGTCAGGGAATTTTGCCTATTTTGACCAGTTCGGCCAGAAAAACACTGTTTTCACTTGGTTTAATGTTTTGGGCATGTAAATCATGGATTTTTATGTAACTTTCATGGCTCTAAGATACTTTTACTCTCCTTGATCACTTCTAGAATTTTCTTGAATGTAAATGGTAAATATTTAATGCATGGATAGGTTTCCTAAGTTTTAGAGGCAAGTTGTTTTGACTGCCTATTATCTAGTGCTTAGTTTGGAATTAGTTGAAACAGCTCCTAGGAAGCTGAGCTCGACCCCTAGAGGTGGGGAAAGGAGTTAGATCATCTATATTATGCCTTCTCTTGCTCATTTTCATGGTTGGACTCTTGAGGGAGAAGCTCCTATTGTATATTTTACTTGTATCTCTGCAATTTAAGGAAAGGGAAGACCAGGGTTTTGCAGACATCATTGGGATTCTTATGGACTCTTGTGTTGATGGTGTGTCCTCTTATTGTAATTGTAAGTGTGTTTATGTGTTCCATCTCTTTCTTTATTGCATCTTATTAAACAAATGAAGTGATAAAGTTTGAATTCATGCTTGCCATGCTCAGCTTTCAAATTTGTTTAATGTTTATGTTTTCCACTGTCTAGAGAGGATTCAAAGTCATTGTTTTCCCTCTTTAGCTTCTCTTTTTCTTCCTTGATCATTCATCTCAGCTAAAGGCATCAGCACAAACTCCTACCTTGCCCCAAAGACCCACCTGCAAAAGCTGAGCTCAATCCCCGCACCCTGAATTGCACTCCCTCCAATTGCCACCAAAAACACCAAAAACTTTAAATCAACCCTCCTTATCAGTTTACTAGCCTAATATCAGTGTTAACTTTGATTGGTCATCTCACTTCATTGAAAATTTGCCGAGATAGACCGGAGAGAGCCTTCTCATACCCCGTAGGGCTAGCTACGAGGTGAAATGGTTTGATGTGGCCTTGAAGGTTTACCTTCCTCAGCCTAGGGTGAAATCTCAAGCGCTAACACAACCAAGATGTGGTGTTCAGAGAGGTGAAAGATGTTATTAAACATGAAGTCCAACTAAAGGAACCTGAGAAGATAGTGTTTGAGCTAAAGGAGGAAGAATCAAACTGTACAATAGAGGAGGAATCAAAAGATGAAGAGCCACAAACTCTGGCTATGAGAAGATCCATTCGAAAAAGAAGGTAGCCAGAAAGGTGTCGTCCATTTGATTTCTGTTCAAATTTTTCTTTGTCTATTAGTGATGATGATCCCAGAACTGTGAAGGATGCAGTGGATTCAGAGGATGGAAAACTCTGGAAAGAGGCCATGGTTGATGAAATGGCATCTTTGCACAAAAATGAGGCTTACGATCTGTTGGAGTTGCTGGCTGGAAGGAAACCCATTGGCAGCAAATGGGTGTTCAAGAAGAAGATAAATGCAAAAGGAAATGTGGAGAAATACAAAGCTCAGTTTGTAGCAAAAGGTTTTTCCCAGGTGTCGAGAATTGATTTTGGTGATATTTTTTCTCCTGTTGCCAAGGTAAATTCTATTAGATTACTTTTATCTATTGCTACTGCTTTTGATTTTGAGGTAGAACAAATGGATGTGAAGACAACATTTATTCATGGGGATCTGGAAGAGGAAATATACATGAAGCAACCTGAAGGCTTTGCGGTGAAGGGTAAGAAAGAACTGGTATGCAAGTTAAAGAAGTCTCTGTATGGGTTAAAACAGTCACTAAGGATGTGGTATCAGAAATTTGATAAATTTATACAAGGACTTGGCTTCACCAGAAGCCAAGCAGATCACTGTGTGTATTTTAAATTAATTGGTGACCGTGTTATTTATCTAGTCTTGTATGTGGATGATATGTTGCTGGTTGGAAATGACAAAGAAATTATCCAGGATTTTAAGACCCAATTGTCCTCTAAATTCGACATGAAAGATCTTGGTGCTGCAAACTATATTTTGGGCATGGAAATTAAAAGAGATCGTACAAAGAGGAAGCTCTAGTTAAACCAGAGGAAGTATGTTGAGACAATACTACAAAGGTTTAATATGCAGGATAGTAAACTGGTGAAGGTTCCTATTCCTGTAGGTGTGAGGTTATCTGCTGAACAATGTCCCAAGACACAAGAAGAGGAAGAGGACATGTCCCGTGTTCCATATGAAAGTGTAGTCGGTAGCCTGATGTATGCAATGGTCTGTACCAGACCAGACATTGCACATGCAGTGGGAGTATTGAGCAGGTTTATATCAAAACTAGGGAAGGAGCACTGGACAACAGTGAAGTGGGTTTTCAGGTATTTGCGTGGCACTAGTGATTAAGGTTTGTGCTACCAAGGAAGACCAGGATTGGACAAAGTGTTGGATATTCATGGCTTTGTTGATGCAGACTAGGCTGGAGATTTGGATCAGAGAAGATGTACAAGTGGGTATATGTTTAACCTATTTGGAGGTGCAGTCAGTTGGATGAGTAAGAAACAATCTGTAGTGGCACTATAAACTATAGAGGCAGAATACATGGCAGCCATGTAGTAGTAGTAGAATGATGTTCTACAATTTGAGGAACGTAGAGTGAATATTAAAGATCAAAATAATGATCATTCAAAAGAAGATTATAATAATAACTTAGTTAATATGATGCGACAAATCAATTGATCCAAGACTTGTATGAAAGTGAGAACGATGATGATATTTGTGATGCACCTGTACTATAGAAGGCAGGGACACCACGTTATGAAGTTTCAAGAGAAAATATTCTCTCTGCTACATTATTGTTGGTGACCTGAAAGGTTTTGAATGGTTTGTGAAACACTTGTATGAAAAAAATCCTAAGGTATAATGTAATATGTTTCATCACATGAAAGGTTGAATTTTTTTCCCTTTTTTTAGTGTTAATTAATGTGTAAAATAATAATGAAATATTTATGATTAATATTCCTTACACTAACTAGTGATTTTTTATGTTGTAATTTGTTTTTAGATCTTTGCTCCCCAAGATATGGAAAGAAGCATGCCAAATCTAGGAGGTATATCCGCCACGACCACATCCATCAAAACATTTTTAGCCGGAATCTGATCCAAACTGACCACCAAATATTTGATAAGACCAATGCACCTTACTCTACCAGAATCAAAGGAGTAGAGGTCATGATACTTTCTAGTGATATCCAACCCCAATTTCTCCATGATGGCCTTAGGCATGAGATTATGAGAGGCTCTGGAATCAAACATAGCATTGTGTAATACATATCCATGCACCCTAATGTTGATGTAAAAAGGAGCTACATCATTATCTTGAGACTGACCTTCCAATGCTGGACCAAAAATCAACTCAGGTCTATCATCTGCCACGTTCACCATATCAGATGATGGATCCAAATTCAAAATCTTAGACACCCGACCTTTGTAGCTGCTGTTTTTCATCAACTCAGTCAAAGAAATATATACTTTTAACTTAGCAATTTCATTTTCTAAGTTAAAAACTGAAATATTTTCTACCTCTTTCGCTGAAACATACTTCTTTTCACTTTTCTCCTTTGACACACTTGGCTGATTGGATCTTTCATTTGCTGATGGTGTTTTGTTGGTGGTAGGATCAACTGTCTCTTTTCCCTTTTTCTGCACAATGGGATAATCATTCTTTGGTGCTGTTATCTCCTTCCTTTTCTGAATTGGATTTATGGGCACATCTCTACTTCTAAGTGAATATTGTCACTGTTGGGCTGACAAAGCATTCATGTATCCTCTCTAATATTCATCGGACTCCTTCTCAAGAACTGTTTCATTCGCCAAGATGAAATTTCCGTCCCTTTGTATAGCTAAATTCTCGGAATACTCCTCATATTCAGTAATAAAAATTGGCATATCATTGAGTGTAAAGAAATGATTCTCTTCTCCAATTACGTTCTCCTCATCATCTAATTCCGGACCATGTACAAAATTCTACTGTAAGGGTGTCTTTACCTGCTGCTGCGCTGCTTGGTATTGTGCTCACTGCTCTCTTTGCTTGATTCTAAATTGTGGTTGCTGCTCACCATGAAAGTTGGGATTTCTGACTTGTGGTTCAAGCTTGTCAATTGTCAATCTGTAAAACATCTTCTCCATCTTTCGAAGCACTTGATCTGAAGTGGAAACCTCTTCCTTTATTGTTACCTTCTTTTCAACCTTTGTTCTAGCTCTCTTGGCAAGTAGATTAGCTTCAATGCTGATTGCGATTTTCTGCATGTCTTCCAAAGTGGCCGGATCTCTTTCTCTTAATTGATAGGCCATATCAGGATCGAAACCATCCAGAAACTTAATCAAATCCATCCCCATAGGTGGCTTTATATGATCAGGAATTGCATTGTAAACTGAATTGAATCTAATACAATAATATTGAACAGACTCACCAACATTTCGCATGATGTTTTGATATTCGAAAAGGATCTGAAGAGGATTTTTCTTCACTTCCCAGTGATCCAAGAATTGTCTCTGAAGATTATTGAATGTAGTGATACTTGCAACAGGAAAAGCTCTGAACCACTTCCTCACTTCACCACCAAAGGTTTGTACAAACAGTCTCATTGTCACATTTTCGGCATCAATCTCATGAAGGTCGAAGAAATCTTTCATCCTGTCCACATGTTGCTGAGCTGTAACACCGTGAGGAGTGCCAAAAAACAATGGAATTTTGATTTGATAATCGGCGGGCGTATCATCCAAATTTTGAGGCAGCACAAGGGGTGCAAAACGAGCAGCCATTGCTCTCGGTGGATTTGCAATCGGTCTTGGGGATGTTGGGGGAGTGGGTGAAACTGATGTATGGGGTGTATGAGGTAGGGATGGCGGTGAAGAAATTTTGGATGTTTGAGGGGTAGAAGGAGTGGATGGAGGTGACACCACTACAGATTTTTGATCAGAGATAGAAGGTTGCACGGGAATGGTGGGAATGAAGGGAGTTTCGGTAGGAATTCCGGAACTAGATGAAATTGTATAAGACCCAAGAGTTGCAGACTCTAAAAAATCAGTGATATTTGAAGCCACAATTGAAGTTTGGAGTTTTTTCAAGATATAATCGTCAATTAATTTATTGGCCCTTTCAGTTTCAAGATATTTAACAAACTCTGGATTTAAGGCAGTAGAACCAACAACACTTTCAGATTTGGTCTCAAACAACGACAACTCAACTGTCCGTCAAACTCAAGATCTTCAAGATACTAAAAAAAAATAGGACATGAAAGAGATTTGAACACGGGAATCACAAAACTTTCTTGGGGAAGGATTCTCGGAATAAGATTGGAATTTTCGTACACAGGAAGTGGATCGGGATCCAGATTTGCTCTGGTATATCCTTTGGAAGCCAGTGTGTTATTATTTCCAAGAAATAAAATGGACATTACCAACTTGTTCAGCCTATCAAAATCTAAACCTATCTTCCAAGAGCTTATAATTCTCAGATGTACTGGGGTAATTTGCAAGTTAGATATTCCATTTATAAAACTAGACCGGAGATTGATTGAAGTAACGTTTATCTACTTGCGCTAATGCAAAGCAAAAGCATTTCGAAGGATACCTGGCTAATCTTTAGAATCCATCTGTAGTTTATAAAATGAAGAACACTAACAAACAAACAATTTCTTCCCCAGTGTTAGAGCCTAGATTTACCTCAAGTTGAAAAGGTAAGATTCTAGGTCCACATCAAACCACGCTCAGCCTCATAGCTAGCCCTACGAGGACAGGAGAGGGCTATCTCCGGGTCAATCTCAGCAAAAGATAATCAACGGAGCTTGAGATGACTGAAATACAAACTAATTTTAGGCTAGGTATGAAGTGCAAGGATTTGATTTGATTTTTTGATAGTTTTATTGGAATCAAGGGAAAGGCAAATTTGGGTCCAGGGATGAGGCCAAATTTTGCAGAGTCCTGGTTGGGGCGAGGTAGGCAGTAGTCTTGATGCTTTAGATTAAATGAATGGATAGAAAAGACCACTGAGGAGCTAAAGAGGGAAAGAGGCTGCAAGAATCCTCTCCAAACAGATGAAAAACTTGTAAAACTAAACAAAGTTTAAGGCAGAGCACAACAAACTCATGAATTCTACCTTTGTCACTCAATTTGTTTAATTTCAGAAGAAAAGAGAAGGGAAAATGATACACATAAACATCAGTGAACTTACAATTGCATGAAGAAAAACACCATCAAAACATAGAGCCACAAGGATCCCAACAAGTGCTGCAAAATCTTGGTCTTTCCTTTGCCAAAAATGCAGAAATCAGATGTACAATGGAATGCCAAGCAATCCCTAGTGTCCAACCATGAAAATGACTTAGAAATTACATAATATAGACAAGCCAAACCCATTCCCTTGCCTCTAGGGGTCGAGTTCATCATTCTAGGAGCTGTTTCAACCAATTATAAACAAGGCACTGAAATCTAGGCAATCAAACAACTTGCCTCTATATGGAAGGAAACTGATTCATTCATTTAATTTTCACTTTTTAGTGAATGAATCCTCTAGAACAAGTAAATATGTACCAAAATTACATCATGGTAGATCAAGAGTTACATGAAAAAGTAAAACTAGTCAAAACTGGGCGAATTTCTGAGTTGAAGAGTGAAAATGAGGCCAAATTTCTCTAGGCGCCGCGCCCAAATTCTCTATGCGTCACGCCAATTTGGAGCTGATTTTGAGGCACTTACCAAAGTCCAAAGTGAGCCCATAATAGCTTGTTGGAAATCCCTGCCTGTCTACTTTCCAACCCAACTAGAATTTTTCAATTTGGAGTTCATTTTCTTTGTCAAACGTCAAATCTCCCAAGATTAGTCAAAATGTGCCAAATGAGGCTGCCTCAGGGCAGAGTTCTGTTGCAGTCAACTTTTGAAGATCTTCCTCAACTCAAAATTGAGATCATGATAGCTCATTGGAAATATATTTGTGTCTATTTATCATTTGACTCAACAAGAAAGTCATTTGGCCAACCAAGCTAGGAGAAAACTTGATTTTCCCAAGGTCACTTCAAAGGTGCCTCAATTCTCCTGAGGCAATTGTACTTTTGACATTTCTCTAAAACCATGACACCTGTGTAAAAAGTGAAGGATATTTTTCTTCCTTGGCCTATTTTGGAGAAAAATCTCTCTCATTTTTTCCAAATTCATATTTCCTTGCTCAGAAGCATCATTTGAGTAAAACCTACCCCGATGTGTGGAACAGGGGATTTGTCGAAATGAAGCAAAATGAAGGGGCTAAGGGGCTTATAAATTCTTGAGAAAATTTTGGGAGGTGGGGAGGGATGTTAGGAAATAGGGGAAAGTGGAATTTCAAAGATTGAGTGAGGGGAAGGGGTCCAAAAGGGAAAAACACAGGCCTAGCCTAGAAAATTGCCAAGTTGTAGCAAGAAACTAGGGTTTGTGTGAAAATGAGGAATTTGGGGGATTTTAGTGATGGGAAGTGTTTAATAAGGTACATTATGGATAGGGGAAGGTATATGAACATCAGGATACAAGTTTTACCAGTGATTTGACCATCCAAGAGAAATTGCCTTCAAAACCCTAGGAGAGGGAAATGACCTTACCTAGGTGCAAATGAAGCATGAACAAGGCATAAAATAACCAAGTGGAACTTGGAATGGTGATGAAAACCCTCTGAATGATGGTACATTCTGCCGAATGGTGACATGAAGCTCTTGGGACAGCCATTAGGGTTTGGGAATTTTAAGTATGAGACTAGGGTTTGGTGCATTTGGGATTTTGGGAAAGGGAACTTGGGATTAGGGGTATGTGAATTTGGGGAATAAGGAAAGCACGAAAAATATGCAATAAGGGAGTGATGAGCAAAACAACCAAATACAAAACCCTAGTAGCAATCTCCTTTGCAAACTTTGAAGAGATAGGGTTTGCTTTCCTTAACCCACTTCACCATTCATCAAACACCATCAACAACCATCAATCTTGGATGAAAAACCATGAGAGTAGTTCAACCTACTTGTATCAATGGCAAGACATACGTTTTGGGTGATTCTGGAGTGAATTTGGCAATTTTCGGGCTTCCTGGTTGTATGCGTCGTGCACTTAGCCCAATGCGCCACGCCTCACCAATGCACCGCTCCGAGCAACCTAGTGTGATTTTCACCCACACTTCACACTTACTCACCGAATTTTCTCTTTTGCATGTAAATGAACTGTTGAAGCACAAGAATATCTCCTATGGCATGGACTTTGATTCTTCATTTGGCAAACCCACTTTTGTAATGTTGCAGACTTTGGCACTTTCACATAACTCTAATTTTGCTTCCACTTTGATTTTTCGCTGAATGATGAAAGTCTGTCTATTTTTGCAGGGATGATTGGCATGTAATTTCGGCAAAGGATGACCAGGGCTGTGCTTGAAGTACCTCATGACTGAAAAACTTTAAAAATTACATATTTATTACAAAGCATAAATTTGATGGTTTCTTCTTCAAAACAGAGTTTTGAAGAAGAATCATGATCAAACATATTGACGATGAAATTTTGCAATGAAAACTAATTTTGAACCTCCCTCATGTGCCCGTGGACATTATTAGACTTTTTGAAGACGAAACCCTAGACCT
The DNA here is from genome assembly GCA_031772625.1 of Pinus tabuliformis. NCBI lineage: Eukaryota > Viridiplantae > Streptophyta > Pinopsida > Pinales > Pinaceae > Pinus > Pinus tabuliformis. The sequence continues at coordinate 707,422,823 of CM062804.1, forward strand.
AATGACTAAAATGACCCTTTTGCTGACCAAGAGACCAAATAGGACTGTGAATGACTTTAAAATTGATTTTGATGTATAGACACGGACCAGTAGATACATGACATGAGGGAGATGAGTGACAAGACCGCTCCATCAGAAAATCGATGCTCCTAATGGAATGCAAATGACTAAACTGAATGAGACACCTAAAAATGAAATGCGATAAAGAGATTTTGATCTCTGACGGAGGGATGAACACACCGACTCTAACATTGGCTCCAATGGGGACGGTAGCTCCTTGGAGGTGCCAAGAACTACAGATCTTTGGAAGAGTAGACAATGCCTTCAGCCATTTGGCAATGGAGTCAAAACATGAAAACTGACATTATGCAGACTGACTCTGACTCAAGACTAAAACCGAAAACTACAATAAAACCAAATCTAACTAAACATAACTATCAAACTAGAAAGATGCTCATAAGTGGGCTTATTCATCAAACCTACTCTAATTGTTCTTTTCACCACCTGATCAAGTGAAATGGAACAACCAATGCAACCACGTAAGCATCCTGGCTGGTATTTGATTTCTTCCCAAATGCTTTCTGATGCGCAGGAAAAGGGAAGAATTGAAAGGCAACTCCCATGGAAACTTGGAATCAAGTTGACTGCTGATAAACTTGCAAAGCATGAATTGACTGGATGACTTCAAGAATACTGAGAAAGGATCTTCATAAATATAGCGTTTGATTTCCATTAACACATTACTGCTCTGGTCCAGGTAATCTTCATAGCTGGATTTTAAAATTTTCCTCACATTTGTGCTGTCTTTCTTTGGTGATAGCAACAGGCTGTCAAAAGGATCCTGAATTTCGTGAATAACGAAACTCTGTTGCTAATTCCAAACAGAAAAAAAAGTCTCCTTTATCAATCTCCTCATATGACTGCAAACCTTGGTATGGGATATGCAATGAACAATCTGTTAAACAAGACAATGAAGGTGACTTTTGAATAAGATTATTATCAACATTCTTATCTGGCACATGGTTAGCCAATGGGGGAGAACTTTTACAGAAAACATCATCCAACACACGAGCAATAGGATCATCAAAAATTTGAGAAGACTGCTGCGATGTATCCATTAAAACTGTATGACATCCTACTGGCTGTTCATCTTTTTCTTTAGAGATATTACGAAGATTCTGCCTTATAAACTGAAATGCTTCAAAACAAAAGGGTACAGAATCCTCTTGCATCATTAAATCATGTATTTCAGCTGCCACACCTTCATCTGTAATCTGACCTTCATCCTCAACATTAAAGCTGAGAGATTGTTGATTTCCTACAGGCTGCTCTTCCTTTACTGAAGATGTACTGTGCAAATTTTCCTTCAAAAACTGAATTGGTTCAAAATAGAAAGGTACAGAATCATCCTGTATCGTTTGATCATATGTGCCAGCTTCCATGTCTTCATGTGCAACTTGACAATCAATGGCATTTGGGGGCTGGAAATCTAAATATGAGAGGTCTTGGACAAGGTTTGCATCGCCCTCAAGAGGGTCCAAATCAAGACTTGTCGATAGTTGATTTCTTAGTGCATGAATGTTGTCTCTGATGATCTGGAACGAAGCAAAACAAAAAGGCAAAGATCCCTCACTTACTTCAAAATTTGTTGTACCTTCCTCGTCATTTCCATAGCTGATATGCATTGGCTGATCACTGTATTCAAGTTGCTGAAAGTGAACTTCTTCCTCCAACAAACTAGCTATTGATTTGTCTGCAAGATTAGCTTCTGTTTGGAGGACATAATCATCATCATACTGATCAAACTGAGGCAAATCATCAGTATACAACACATCGTCAAGCATATATATCATATCAACAGATTTCTCTTCTCCAAGATGATCTATAAAACAATCACTATGACAACTGGGATAAGAAACAAAATTTTTTGGACCAGCAACTTGTTCTTCTTCAATAATCGAGCTATGGGCTTGAACATCATAATCATTCCTTGTGGTGATACTCTGCATCATGTCTCCCACTGCACTTAGCAAAATGCCAAGATTTACCTCTAGAGATGTTGATTCCTCCGGATCTATATTTTTCATCTCTTCTTCCTTCAACTTTGCCCTTCGCATCAGCAAATGAGCTTCTACATCTACTGCATTGTTCTGCATCTCTTCAAGTGTTTCAAGGTTCCTTTCTCTCAGCTGAAACTCCATTTCCGGATCAAAGGCACCCAGATAGTGCAAGAGAGAAGATCTAGGAGGATGCCTTATATCAACTAGCATCGAATAATAAACTTGGTTAAATCTAGCAGAAAATTGTTGTACTGTATCCCTTGGATGTCTTTTTAGCTAGTTATACTCTTCTATAATCAAGAAAGGGTTTTTTCTGATCACCCACTTGTCGAGGAAAACTTTGACGAACTTCTGGAAATCTGAGATGCTCGCATCAGGCAGGGTTTTGAACCAACTCTTGAATTTTCCTTGTAAAGAAAGAGCAAAAATCCTAATACTAACATCTTCTTCATCAACTTCAAAAAGATCAAGAAAAGTCTGAACATTCTGCACATGTTGCTCAACGTTGACATTATTACATTCACCATCAAATCTCAGCAAATATAGGTAATAATTTGCAGGGAAAGCATGGAGAACAAAAGGTAAAACAAGAGGTTTATACCTATCTGGGACTATAAAAGGTGTAGGAGTATATACAAGAGATATGGGATCAATTTTGTTTTCTTTAGGGTCATGACTCTGAAGAGAGTCATCGTAAGATGTGGGAAAAGTAAGGAGACCAGGATCAAAGGGAAACTCAGTATTTACACTTTTTGAATAAATCGAGTGAAGATTTTGATCACCTTTATCATACAATAAAGCCTGAAAAACTTTCAGGACAACTTCAAGAACAACAAAGAAGTAATTTACAAGAAAGCATAGTAGACCCTGAATACCATTCCACTTTGGATACCCGAACTTTGAGTAAGATCCTTCCATTTTCTCAGAGAAAGAGTTAGTCCTCCAGTGGAGTCTCTACATTGAGTTGGAGTCACCATGTGAATGATTTCAGCCTTCTTATGTCTGATTATTGTCCACCATCAACCATCAGATCTAACTTGATACATGTACTGGGGTGATCGTTTAGATCAGATGTTCAGTTTATAAACTAGACCAAAGATTGACTGAAGTAACTTTTATCTACTTGCGCTAATGCAAAGAAAAAGCGTTTCGAAGGCTACCTGGCTAATATTCAGGCTTTGTTTGTAGTCTACAAAGCCAAACAATGAAAATAAAATTTCTTCCCCAGTATCGTCGCCACTATGTTAGAGCCTAGATTTACCTCAGGCTGAAAAGGTAAGATTCTAGGTCCACATCAAACCATGCTCAGCCTCGTAGCTAGCCCTACGAGGATAGGAGAGGGCTCTCTCCGGGTCAATCTCAGCAAAAGATAATCAACGGAGCTTGAGATGATTGAAATACAAACTAATTTTAGGCTAGGTATGAAGTGCAAGGATTTGATTTGATTTTTTGAGAGTTTTGTTGGAATCAAGGGAAAGGCAAATTTGGGTCCGGGGATGAGGCCAAATTTTTGTAGAGTCCCGGTTGGGGCGAGGTAGGCAGTAGTATTGATGCTTTAGATTAAATGAATGGATAGAAAATACTGCTGAGGAGCTGAAGAGGGCAAGAGGCTGTAAGAATCCTCTCCAAACAGATGAAAAACATGTAAAACTAAACAAAGTTTAAAGCAGAGCACAACAAACTCATGAATTCTACCTTTGTCACTCAATTTGTTTAATTTCAGAAGAAAAGAGAAGGGAAAATGATACACATAAACATCAGTGAACTTACAATTTCATGAAGAAAAACACCATCAAAACATAGAGCCACAAGGATCCACAACAAGTGCTGTAAAACCCTGGTCTTTCCTTTGCCAAAAATGCAGAAATCAGATGTACAATGGAATGCCAAGCAATCCCTAACGTCCAACCATGAAAATGAATTAGAAATTACATAATATAGACAAGCCAAACCCATTCCCTTGCCTCTAGGGGTCGAGCTCATCATTCTAGGAGCTGTTTCAACCAATTCTAAACAAGGCACTGAAATCTAGGCAATCAAACAAGTTGCCTCTATATGGAAGGAAACTGATTCATTCATTTAATTTTCACCTTTTAGTGAATAAATCCTCTAGAACAAGTAAATATGTACCAAAATTACATCATGGTTATGAAATTACATCATGGTAGATCAAGAGTTACATGAAAAAGTAAAACTAGTCAAAACTGGGCGAATTTCTGAGCTGAAGAGTGAAAATGAGGCCAAATTTCTCTATGCGTTGCGCCCAAATTCTCTATGCGTAGCACCACTTTGGAGCTGATTTTGAGGCACTTCCCGAAGTCAAAATTGAGCCCATGATAGCTTGGTGGAAAGCCCTACCTGTATACTTTCCAACCCAACTAGAATGTTTCAATTTGGAGTTCATTTTCTCTGTCAAAAGTCAAATCTCCTAATACTGGTCAAAATGTACCAAATGAGGCTGCCTCAGGGTAGAGTGCTGTTGCAGTCAACTTTTGAAGATCTTCCTCAACTCCAAATTGAGCTCATGATAGCGCATTGGAAAGATATGTGTGTCTAGTTATCATTTGACTCAACAAGAAAGTCATTTGGCCAACCAAGCTAGGAGAAAACGTGATTTTTCCAAGGTCACTTTAGAGGTGCCTCAATTCTCCCGAGGCAACTGTACTTTTGACATTTCTATAAAACCATGACACCTGTGTAAAAAGTGAAGGAGGTGTTTCTTCCTTGGCCTATTTTGGAAAAAAACCTCTCTCATTTTCTCCAAATTCATCTCTCCTTGCTCAGAATCATCATTTGAGTAAAACCTACCCCGATGTGTGGAACTTGTCGAAATGAAGCGAAATGAAGGGGATAAGGGTTTTCTAAATTCTTGAGAAAATTTTGGGTGGTGGGGAGGGATTTAGGAAATATGGGAAAGTGGAATTTCAAAGATTGAGTGAGGGGAAGGGGTCAAAAAGGGAAAAACACGGGCCTAGCCTAGAAAATTGCCAAGTTGTAGCAAGAAACTAGGGTTTGTGCGAAAATGAGGAATTTGGGGGATTTTAGTGATGGGAAGTGTTTAATAAGGTACATTATGGATGGGGGAAGGTATATGAACATCAAGATACAATTTTTACTGGTGATTTTACCATCCAAGAGAAATTGCCTTCAAAACCCTAGGAGAGGGAAATGACCTTACCTAGGCGCAATTGAAGCATGAACAAGGCATAAAATAACCCAGTGGAACTTGGCATGGTGATGAAAACCCTCTGAATGATGGTACATTCTGCCGAATAGTGACATGAAGCTCTTGGGACAACCATTAGGGTTTGGGAATTTTAAGTATGAGACTAGGGTTTGGTGCATTTGGGATTTTGGGAAAGGGAACTTGGGATTAGGGGTATGTGAATTTGGGGAATAAGGAAAGCAAGGACAATATGCAATAAGGGAGTGATGAGAAAAACAACCAAATACAAAACCCTAGTAGCAATCTCCTTTGCAAATTTTGAAGAGATAGGGTTTGCTTTCCTTAACACACTTCACCATTCATCAAACACCATCAACAACCATCAATATTGGATGAAAAACCATGAGAGTAGTTCAACCTACTTGTATCGATGGCAACGCATACGTTTTGGGTGATTCTGGAGTGAATTTGGCAATTTTCGGGCTTCCTGGCTATATGCACTGTGCACTCAACCCAATGTGCCGTGCCTCACCAATGCGCCGCGCCGAGCAACCTAGTGCGATTTTCACCCACACTTCACACTTACTCACCAAATTTGCTCTTTTGCATGTAAATGAACTATTGAAGCACAAGAATATCTCTTATGGCATGGACTTTGATTCTTCATTTGGCAAACCCACTTTTGTAATGTTGCAGACTTTGGCACTTTCACATAACTCTGTTTTTGCTTCCACTTTGATTTTTCGCTGAATGATGAAAGTCTGTCTATTTTTGCAGGGATGATTGGCATGTAATTTCGGCAAAGGATGACCAGGGCTGTGCCTGAAGTACCTCATGACTGAAAAACTTTAAAAATTACATATTTATTACAAAGCATAAATTTGATGATTTCTTCTTCAAAACAGAGTTTTGAAGAAGAATCATGATCAAACATATTGACGATGAAATTTCGCAATGAAAACTGATTTTGAACCTCCCTCATGTGCCTGTGGACATTATTAGACTTTTTGAAGATGAAACCCTAGACCTAATGACTAAAATGACCCTTTTTCTGACCAAGAGACCAAATAGGACTGTGAATGACTTTAAAATTGATTTTGATGTATAGAAACGGACCAGCAGATACATGACATGAGGGAGATGAGTGACAAGACCGTTTCGTCAGAAAATCGATGCTCCTAATGGAATGAAAATGATTGAACTGAATGAGACACCTAAAAATGAAATGCGACAAAGAGTTTTTGATCTCTAACGGAGGGATGAACACACCGACTCTAACACCTAGTATGGTCGCCAGTATGTTAGGGCCTAAATCTACCTCAGGCTGAGAAAGGTAGGATCTAGGGTAACATCAAACCACGCTTAACCTGGTAGCTAGCCCTACCAACTCGGGAGATGGCTTTGTCCTTGTCAACCTCAGAAAATATGGCCAATGAAAGCTTGAGATGACTGATGTGATGATAGATTTTAGGCCAGGTATGGGTACAAAAGTGTTTAATTGAATTTGATGATGTTTTGTTGGCTCGAATGGAAAGGCAAATTTTGGGTCTTGGGAATGAGGCTCAGTTTTGCAGAGGTCTCAATGGGGCAAGGTAGGCAAGTGGTTTGATACTTCAAATTGAATGAAATGGAGAGATTTAGATAGGCGAGGATTTGAAGAGGGAAAGAAAACCTCAAGGATCCTCTTCAAATAGCTGAAAACATCAATAACTAAGCAAACCCTAGGCAGAGCACTACAATTTCAATGGATTCTATCTTTATCCTTGTTTGTTTTAGTTAAGAAGAAGCAAGACAGATAATGTTATACATAAAACACATATAAACTTACATTTACAGAAGGAAACACAATATCAAAGAAACATGCCACATGAATCCCATAGAGTGCTGCAAACCCTGGTCTATTCCTTAGCCAAAACTGCTGAGAAAATATATACAATGAAGCTCCAAGCTTTCTCAAAAGTCCAACCATGCTAATGACTGAAAAACATAAGATATAGGCAAAAAAAAACTCATCCTATCCTATAGGGGTCGAGCTCATGAGTTTAGGAGCTGTTCCAACTAATTCTAAACTGAGAACTACAAATTAGGCAGTGGAACAACTTGCCTCTAGAAACTAGGGAACTGATTCATTCAGTTGCAAACTACTTTTTGATAGATGAATCTACCTCCATGGGTGAAAATTTGACATAATTACATCAATATCAATCAATTTACATTAAATTACATCATAATTTTGACATTAATAAAGAGAAAAGTCAAAATGTCAAGGAACTAGGCGAAAAATAGAGTATACTTGGTTAAACTGAGCAAAGTTTCCCCTATGCGCTGCACTGATTTCTCTATGCCTAGCACCTATTTGTAGCCACTTTTGGAGGGCTTCCCAGTGTCCAAATTTTCTCCAAGTGTGCTTGTTGGAAATATATGCCTGTCTACTTTCTAGAACAAGTGGAATTTTTGAATTTGGCCTCCATTTGTCCCTCCAAAACTGAGTTCTCCAAACACTACTTCCTGTGTGTCAAAATAGGGGCAGTAAGGTCATTTTTTGGGTGTTTTTGACCTTTTTGGGGGCTCAAAACCTGTCAAAATTTCTTGGCCATTGGTAGGCATGCATATTTTTCCAAGAAAAATCCAAATATGCTGATTTTTTGTCATTTGGAGGCCTCCATCAAAAGCGAGCGCCAGGTGGCGCGACGCATTGGGCAGAAAATTTTGTGTTTTAGCCCAAAAATTTCAAAAATGCAAAAAGTGTCCCAAATTTTTTGAAATTTGGGATGAGTGTTTTCCATCAAGTGCTGTGTTGTGCCAAGGAAGCCTCAACCAAGATCTAAAGTTTATCTTGCGCTTTTTTCCTCCTTGATCTCTTCTTCAACTCGGCCTACAAGCCCCTGATTCTAGCTTGGCACACCATATTCCTTGACAAATAATGATATGCCATGTTTCTCAACATATTTTTCTCATTGATGGATTTCTCTGGCATCCTCTCCAAGTGGATATTAGTCCTCTCCACCCAACACTCATGATCAACATTAATTTCTTGCTCAAGTGTTGTGAACTTGACTTTCGTCCGTTTGGCAGCTTGCCGGTTTTCTCATATGTTTCTTAGCTCCATTATGGTTTTCTGATCCTTTAGTTGCTTGTTTCTTTGCTCCAGGTACTTTATTATCCACTCAGCACTTTCCAAGTTGAGGGACAAAGCATTGATGTCCGCCTGTTGCTCTTGGATGACCTCCTTGAGCTTTGAACTTTGTGGGCCCAAATTCGTGTCATTGTCCTGAATGAGAATGAAATCGGTCTCCTACTCACCTGAAGGCCGCTCATCATGTAATGGCCTCTTTCCCTTGTCCTGAACCTACTGTGTTGATGAAGGAAGCGAGACCCCTTCCACCGCGGGTGGAGATAATACTCGCTTTGCTGCTACAAACAACTGTCTAGTGCCCTTTTGATAGGTGACAAATACCATTGCACACCTCTCTGTGCCATCTAGCTCTGTGCAAAACACTTGTGCCTCTCCCATTGTTGCAGGCTGCTAGCTATGAACTATCCTAGGATTCCCTGCACTATCGCTCTCTCTTCCACTCCATCCACATCTGTCTCTACCCAATCAGACAGTTCCTGCTACTCCACATTGGGGCTCCTGTAGCAAGGTCTCATCCAAGAGGTTGGGTATCTCAAGGATCATGTCCCTCCTCCTTGGGACAATCACTCTATATCGCCCCACCTCCTACTTGGAGGTATGGCTGCATGTGATCCCTCTGCCCACCTGGCTCGAAGTTTCCCACTACTGGAGGTCTCTGCATGAGTAGATGTCTCTACTCAATCTCGACTAAGCTTCTCTAGTTGTGGCTGCTCCATAACCTCTTGAAGCTGCTGCACCAATCGTGGCTCCTCCACAATTGTTTGAGACTTCTTCTGGCACTGCATGTTGAGAGGTAATATACCCTCCCTCTCAACCACCAAGTCTCCATCTGTTGCCTTGCTGCTCAAGGCTTTTCATGCATCTTGAACCTCAAGAGAATACAGGTTCTTGGCCCATGAACCAATCTGCTTCACCTGTCTAGTGATGATGTGTCTAAGGAAAACCTTTCCCTTACTGAAGACTACATCATAGCCTTTGTCTTCCAGCATCGTGATCGACACCAAGTTTCTCTTCAGTCCTGGTACATACTTGACATCGGTCAAGGTAAGGCAAGATCCATGCTCCCTCTGAAAAATAATCGTGCCTACACTTGAGACACTATACTTCTCATCATTACCCATCGCTATGAGTATCTGGAGATCTTTCTCCTCCAAATGACTGAACAAACTCTTATCACCGGTCATGTGGAAAGAAGCTCCACTGTCATGAAACCAACCACTTCCCACCATGGATGAAACCACGCATGCGAAGAGTGTGAAATCCAACTCAAACTGTGAAGCAAATGCCTCACCTTCAGATCCTTCCCCAGATCCCTTCTCGGATTTCCTTCGTGGACAATTTGCAGCATAATGGCCCACCTCATGACAATGAAAGCATCACACTTTTGATTTGTCAACCTTCTTCCCATCATTGGAAGAATTGGATTCAGAAAGAGAAACTTCTCCTTCCCCTTCTTTGCCTTACTCGCTAAGGCATATTTCTCCTCATCATGCATGGATGAAGAACTATCTCTGGTCCTTCGTCTGATCTCCTCCTGCATCAAATCCGACCATAGTCATTCCTAATCTGGCAGTTTCTCCCTTCCATTCACCGAGTCCTGGTAGCTATGCCAACTCTTAGGAAGGCCAAGGAGTGCTAGACTCACCATATCCTCATCCGATGTCATGACCCCTACACTTGCAAGCTCATCCCTACATGTGATGAGCTTGGTTAGATACATAGAGATCGTCTCATCCCTTTCACACTTGATCTTTCAAAGTTTGTCCTTCAGTGCCAACTTCCTCTGATCACTGCTATTTTGATATAAATCTTTCAATGTTTTCCACATTGCATGCGGAGTCTCCTTCCCATGGAGGCTCGAGACAATGTGATCTTGCACTCCCTCCAAGAGAATTCTCTTAGCTCTAGCCACACACTTCCTCCATTCCACCTTCTCAGTCTTGTCAGTAGGCTTAGGAATTTCTTGATCAATGAAATCCTTAAGGCCATTATCTTCCAAAACTGCCTCCATACGATCCTTCCAAGCTATATAGTTTGAGCTTCCATCAAGGGCATACTGAAGCCTCAAACCATAGAACACCATCGATGAAATAGATGTGATAAGAACTTGAGATCTATATCCTGAATAATAAACTTCAAATTTATCCTGCTAGTATACTGTTCTTGCTTGATCACCTATGCTCTGATACCATGTAGAAATTTCACCTGTAGAACAAACCGATACATGCAATGTCCTAAAGCATAATACTTGTTCTACTTCTACAAAACATTAAGCGGAAGCATAATCGAATTCATGAGAAACATCAAGTAGAAACATACATAACTGATCAAGAGAAATAATCACACATAACACAAGATATATCCAGGGGAAAGCACCAACATAAAACCCCAACCATGTATTATCATTCAAGTGGAGATCCTCAACCACATACAAAAAGAATCAGCTCAATAGTTATCCTGCTCTCTCTGTAATCAGAAGATGAAGATCATAGACTACCTAGGCCTCAATATATAGGCCACAAGTTCTCCAATCTCCTATAATACGTATTTCTCTTAGAAATAGACCCTTCTCTATGTAAGGAATACTTACTAGAAATATGCAAGCAATACGGGAAATCCGGTATGATTTCTACATCTTTATCCTCTAAAGACTTCTCAGGAACCTTTGTTGTTATCAAATTCTGTTCAAATCTCTTGGAAGCGTCTTGATCCTTTAATTGTAGAGGAGTTTTAGCAACCTTTGATTCATTAGCCTTATAATTAAGAGCTTGATTGTATTGTTCCCAAATTTCTTCTAGCCTAGCATTAGGAAAAAAACACTCTACTTGAGAAGAAGAAGATGCAATTGTTTCTCTTGATTGAGAAGTGCCAACAGATTATGTAGAACCAACAATTACAACATCATCAGGAATCATCCTCTCCTAAAGAATCTGTAATGAATCCATTGGAAGATTTTCCAGCGTAGAGACCTTGTACTAAGTGAACTGAATCATTTCCTATGGAGTTAATTTTTGCTCTAATTTGTGTATAAGCATTGAATAAGAAGAATATCCCTCAAACAACTCATCAAACTTGTTAGGTTCATGGGAAAATTGTGTGATACTGGATGCAGGTGTAATCTTTTTGACAATTTGATGTGGATCACATTGTCTGTTGGGGATAGTAGAAAAATGAGATCCTGAATGACATTTATTTCAATCACTACATGCTTGTAGTTACATATATAGAAAACTGGACTAGAAAGACAGGCCACATCTTTTTATTGGATTCCTTCAAAGCTTTAGAATTACCATTTCCCATAGTTTGATAGGTTATCTCTCTAGCAAGAAGTTTTTCAGGAATGAACAAAACTAACACATGAGGACTGACTATACTCCCATAAAATATGATATAGGTGAATGAATCTTCACCAAACCAATTTTCTACTCGGAGCAGGCCAGTTTCAGCTTCTGGGGACATCCGTGGAGCCCTTTTATCAAAGATAATTTGATATATTAGTAACATGAACCCATGAATTTTTTTATAGAAATGTTGTAGATATTTGGAATCCCAAAGAATATCATGGTAGATATGAATAAGGTTTGGGTCTTCCAGAGTCCACTTCCAACCCATAGATGAAAATTCCATGGTAAAAAACAAGGCATCCATGATATAAACACTCATGTAGAAGCACAGGATTATATTCTCAGAAACCTTTAGTTTACTTGTAAAGGACAAGATATGGGAAACTAAGTTATCTGATATTATAGTAGCCCAATAAAAAATATAATCCTTTGAAGCCCCATCTATAAGCGATACTCATTGGTCAAGAAATTTATGTGTATTAGGTTGTGCAAAAAGCCTACACATCATAACAACTATCTAAGAATAGGGACCAAAAAATGAATCCCCAACATAATTATCACTTTCCTACCACTTGTGCTTGTTTGGATCCCTTATCCATCCTTTAATCAGATCCGATGCATGTTCATGTTCTTTCATAAATGCCTCAATGTATTTCTTTTTGTATTTACATCATGCCTCAGGCGGTTGGTACATCTTCCTCAAGTATTCTATGAAAAAATCCAATCACTGTTTGCTTGCTTGTAACAATTATCTTATTAGAAATGCTCGAATTATATATGACCCACCGAATCATATCAGTATAGGGGAGAATTTTAGGTATGGCTGCAATAGTGTGCAAGAAGGAATTCACAACATTGTTGGTTGTGTTTTAGACTGGAGTAGAATCATCAACAATTGTTGTGCTTTGAGTAACCTTGGGTCATTCATCTTCAAAGAATTTATATATTGATTCCCATGATCATTGTACAAAGTACTTAGAACAAACTGTATCAGAGAACAACCCTGGCATAGGATCCTTTTCTTCAATGCTTTCAAATGGAGAAGTGGTAGATTACTGATTCATTGCAGTTTTATTCTTCCCTTTCCCTACTTTCAAAATTTCTTCAATGTTATGATAATCAAAGCTAGCATGTAGTAGAAAACACAGGGACGAGGAAAAAAATTTACTCATAGAGGAATTAGCGCAAATGATGAAACTTTACAACAACAATCTTTTCTTTAAATCAAATCTTCATAAAATCGAAGTGAAATGAATGCAAGCATTTATAATTTTGAAAACAATAACTCTCCACTCTCAAACATTAAGTGCACGAGCGTGGAATCACATGGGATTTCCAAATCAGCATATAGGAGGTTTAATATATGAGAAACGTATCGGAGGACTGAATTAGAAAGTTACGATAATCCAAACTTCCGATGTATAAGGATTCCGATAAAATAACGGTCATGATAGATATCAGGAAAAATGCTCTGATGAAAAGAGGCGCGAAGCATTTCGGGGAAGTTATATCAGAGGTGGCATATCCGAGGAATCATATTGGGGGTTTTAGGAAAAGGCTTCCGATAAAAGAGTTCTGATAAAGAGCTATAATGGAAATATCAGAAGTATTGGAGGTGAGAGATATTGAAAGTGAAAGGTATCGGAAGTGTGGGATATCAGAGGTGTCACATGATAAAATTTATGATAATGAATGCGTCGATATAATAAATGATAGTTGTGGGGAAAACAAATAATTATTATATTCATTTATATAAATGCGCGCAAGAATTATAATAAACCTAGGTAAAATCCCTTTAATGTGATTTTATTAATAAAGCTAGTATGTGATTTTATTAATAACTCCAATGAAAGTCTTCCGATATGACTTTGAATTTATGAGTGGGACTTATCGGGGTTTATGTTTATCGTAATTTTTAAAAGGTGCAACTCTGATATATAGGTTTCGATAAAGGAAAGCCTTCAAGCCTATCACATTTTATAACTAATTAAAATATGTCCCAACTTTTATTAAAATCGAACAATTTTATTAAAAGAAAAGAAGGGTCCCCATTATTTATGGATAACTATGTATAAATAAATGGGGGGTTGTTGAATGCTACAAAAATTGGCAACGTACTTGGTGAAACAATTATCTTTGTAAAAATAAATGAAATTTTAATAACTAAAGAGAAAGACGTAGAAATATCAAAATGTTTCAAATTTAGCTTGATTGAGATTACTATGAATAAACCAGAACTAATTATTTTGTAAACTTCATAACTTCTTATTGATAAGAAACTTTATTATCTTTGTTAGTCATTTTATCAGTCGTAGAGATAAAATAAAGAACTATGGAAGTTTAGCATTTAAGATAGACTTATTTTTCACTAGTAGGGCCACTGTTGCTAACATGCGTCCATAGCCTCGACAGAGTTACCATTTAACAAAATAATATTAATATCCCATCCACTATAATAAATTTCAGAGGTATTGATCTTTTTATTTTTAAAATTTTCTTTTAGTTGCTTGAAAGCCATTGTCTTGGTTTGGTGGCAAGATGTTGAAAATTCCCTTCACAGGTTATAATGATATTGAACAAGATGGCTTGTGATGAGACCTCTTGTCTTACAGTTATGCAGCCATAAGCCATTATGCTAGCTTGGTGACCAGTTTTGATAATGTCAACGTCATTAGTTCCCCATGATCATGGTAAGATGGATCATAACAAGACCCTTTATCTTTCAAGTTTAAATATTTTTGAATTACGCTCTAAAAATGTAAAATCAGTGGATGGGGAGGTAAAATTACTCAAGAGTTGTGGATGACAATTAAAGTCATAAGGTGCTAAAAATTCAAGATAGTATTTATTTTTTAAAAGAAACTGTATATTATAGATGAAAAGATAACATGATCTTTTAATGTTTCAAGTCATGAAATATTCACAAGCTAATGGAGATAAAGATATTAGATATTATAATAGATGCAATACTAAACTTCAATATGATAGTTTCTTTCTAAATAATTCTCCTTTAATTAATTAAATTTCATGTTAATGATGACAGAACCCAATACAAAGTCAAAAGAGTATTACTCAACATAACCAGCTAAAGACACCGATATGTACATATGATTATTTACATATTTATAACATAATATGCATCTTTAAGAAAAATACTTTTTTAAAACTAGCCCATTTGCAAGAAGAGAATCTCTATTACCTAGTAAATATTGGAGGATAAAGGTTGATGGGCCTAGTTTTTCAATGATCTGAAATGGACCGAGCCAAAATTTTTGGAACTTTGTGTGTTTTTGTTTTTATTCATGGGCCTTATCCCATTTAAGAACTAAGCCACCGATTTCAAAAACTTTATTTCTTACTGAACTCACATCAAACCAAGACTTGACTGTTTGTTGATGTTGAGTATGAGTCTGTTTGGCTTTGTTCCTTCCTTCTTCTAGTTTTAGGATTTTAGCCATTCTTAATTGTAAAGAAGAGAAAGGTTGTTCCTTTACAAAATGCACTGGGGAAAGTGAAGGAAAAGCCATATTAGGAGGCAAGGCAACTTCTTTTCCATATACCAGATTGTTGAGAAATGGCAACAAGAAATTCCAGTTTAATTTTTCCTTGAATTAAACAGTGAATTAAAATCGAATTCTATTCTCATAGAAACTTGTAAATAGTTAATTAAGTTTATTTAACTTAATTAGCTTAGGAATTTCAAGTTGGAATTGTTTGTGTAGTCATGTATATGTTCTCCCTAAGTTTTAGGGATCCAGTATGAGTTTAAATTGAGTTGTAATTAGATAACTTAGTTTACGGAGTTATGGTCAGTTACATTAGCTCTAACGATTTGTGGAACTGTTGGAAATAATACTGAGAGGGGGGGGGGGTGAATCAGTATTATCAAATCAATTAATTTCCTTTTCACAATCAGATTTGTATATGCTACTTCGGCTATGTGAAACTGCGTATATACACTACTATGTCTAAACAAACTAGCGTATATCAGAAAACTTAAGATTAATTAATTGTTTGATCTTTAATCAGTGCATCAGAACTTCATTAATCATAAGAACAGTAAGCAGGAGCAATAAAACAGAACAGATCATCACACACATGGACACAAAGATATAAGGTGGAAACCCAATGTGGGTGAAAACCACCTGCTGCAATTTGTCTCAATCTTCTTTTAAATTAGAAACTTCCTTTTAAAATGATTCTGTACTAGTGCAGTCTTATACCAGTACGTAGGCTGCTACCTGCAGAAGGCTAAAACATTCTCTCATTCTCCAGCTTCTCCTGGAAGGGAGCTACAACCCCCTTAGCTCTTGTACTAGCTGAGGTACTAGTACGTAGGTGCTGACCTACAGAAGGCTACAACCTTCTCTTTTCTTCCAGGGACCACGTTTCATAAATTTTTAGACTGGATCCATGAATACCAATCAAACATAAAGTATCTCTTTATTAACCAAACTCCTTTGTACAAACGAATACGGAATCAACCAATAACTTCTCAGAATGCTGTAACCAGAAAACAATATCAGTAACCAAACACCAATTCTGAACCCAGAGCACTACAACAATAAATAGAAGCAACTAAAATATATTTCATGAGATGTACACTACTTCAATATGTGAAACCTGCGTGCATACGCTTCTGTATCAAGGCCAACCAGTGTATATGCTGTTTTAAGTTAGTGAACCAGCGTGTATACGCACCTTTGCTGCGCTGAACCTGCGTACAAATGTATAAAAGATAATTTATCCTTTTTACTTATTAAGACATTAGTTATACCCAGATTATCGTATTTATAGATCACGTCATGCGCCAAACAGATCAAAAATTACACAAAGATATTTCTCTTCAAACCGCCTTGAGATTTTGACCCCTCAATAGAACTTATCCTTCTCCTTGTGCTCAGGTTCCTCCTTGATTCAGATCTAGTTATGCACCATAACCCAATGACAGTATTCTAGATCTTGCTCTTCATAAGATATTTAATGCTTCAGTTGATCCATTGCCAAAATTATCTCCTTCCCTTTCTATAGACTTAGGCCTTACTCAAACCATGTTCCAAAACCATAGAGATCCAATACTAGGGACTCAATACTTGGGTTCAACACTTTGGATGCAATACCAAGGACCAAAACCATAGGTTCAAATATGTCGAACTAAATACCATGGACCAACCATAAGTTTTCCCACATGCACGCGCTTTTATTTGCATGAAAGTGCGTGCATATGTATACGCGCCTTTTGATCGGTACACCCGCATGTATATGCGATTTTGTTAAGAGTAACTTGCATATACCTCATTTTCTTTCATTCTGAGAGCCTGAACTGTGATCTGCCCTTTGAGTGAGTTGCCGTCAAGGACAACACCTGTGCCATAGTACCAAACCTGTGTCATAATGCCAACAATCTCCCCCTTTGGACTTGATGGCAACCCCAAGTCACTCAAAATCATTCTCCCCCTTTGACATCAAGGGCAAAGGGTTATTCTCCCCTTAAATACATGCTGAAATCTCTGCTCTGCTGTGCTGTCCAAGCTCCCCCTGACTGTAGGCAAGGTCTGTAAGAAGATGTTCTATAAAAGAAACATGACTTTATACATTATAAATGACCGTCCTATCACCAAAGACTCATACATACAACCATCTCCCAACTAAGTAGGGACTGACTCATCTACCAAGAATTTCTACATGATAATAACAAGAACATTACTTCATCCATCCCAGGCATAGTGGGGAAACTAAGATAGGCCATTACATGGCCTTGATAAGAAAAGAAATACATGACATAGAGACAAAATATCTACAACAAGACTAGCATCTGTCAATCATCAATCATCATAACCCTCAATCATCATTCAGACCAGCAACCATGCTCTTCCACATGCACCTGTTCCACTTGAAATTAAAACAACTGTGAATGTAAACCGAAATATTCTAAGATAATGCCAACAATGCATTATTAGAAGAGTATATGCCCCCCCTAAACCTGTGCCAGATGGTCTCTGCCAGACCTATACCAGACTCTTTTCATCCTGAAGCTGGCCCACTGTTTTTCTTTAAACCAACATATACGCGACTGTATCTACATAAATCAGCCTATGTACACGGATCCTCCTCATGAAACTCGCGTATAACAAATTTTGTTTGAAACAGACAAGATTCAGCAGCAAGATGATGCATCAGCTACCCCCAGCTTCTGTCTGAGGTATTCAAATGTCTCCTTAGGTAGTGGTTTGGCGAGTATGTCAACAACTTGTTCCTTAGAGGGAACATACTCCAATTTAACCTTTTGTTCAAGCACATGTTCCTGGAGAAAATGATACTTGATAGGTATGTGCTTAGTCTTTGAATTCATGACAAGATTCTTTGAAATACTGATTGCACTTGTATTATCACAAAAAATGGAGATAGGTGGAGTACAAGCGATTTGTAGGTCTTGTAATGTTTGCATCATCCAAAGGAGTTGTGTGCAGCAAGATGCAACAGCTACATATTCTACTTCAGCTGTAGATAATGCAATTGAACTCTGTTTCTTGCTGAACCAAGATACTAATCTAGGACCCATGAAGAATGCACCACCACTAGTGCTTTTTCTGTCATCCATGTTTCCTGCCCAATCTCCATCTGTATATGCATGAAGTGTGAGATCTGTACTTCTAGGATACCATAAGCCATAGTTTTGAGTTCCTTGAAGATACTTGAAAATTCTCTTAACTGCCTGAAGATGAGTTTCCTTTGGATTTGCCTGAAACCTTCCAACTATTCTCACTGCATGCATAATGTCTAGTCGGGTACCTGTTAGATAGAGCAGACTACCAATCATGGATCTATAGGTTGGTTGATGCACTGCTGCTGATTCATCATTTGCGTTGAGGCTACATCCTGTTACCATAGGTGTACATACTTGCTTCGAATCTTCCATCCCATATTTCTTCAAGATATGCTTGAGATACTTGGTTTGTGATAGAAAAATACCGTCTTTGTTTTGTTGGACTTGTAAACCAAGAAAATATGTGAGCTCACCAAGCATGGACATTTCAAACTCTTTTCGCATCACCAAGGCAAAATTTTGACTCATTTCTTCTTCATTGCTACCAAAGATGATATCATCAACATACACAAAACGTATTAGCAACTTATCATTGTTAACTTTTATATATAGATTGCTATCTGTGGAACCTTTTGTAAAACCTTGTTGATGGAGGTACTTATCCAAGCGATAATACCAAGCCCTTGGAGCCTGTTTAAGGCCATAGAGAGCCTTTTTGAGTCTGCATATAAGCTTTGGATCATTCCAAGGATAAACCCATCCGGTTGCTCAATATACACTTCTTCATCCAAGTCTCCATTTAGAAATTTAGACTTCACGTCCATTTGAAATACTTTGAACTTTTGAAAGCTAGAAAGAGCAAGGAACATCCTTATGGCCTCAAGTCTAGCAACTGGTGCAAAAGTTTCTTCAAAGTCTATGCCTTCTTGTTGAGCATACCCTTTACAGACAAGTCTGGCCTTGCTCCTGATCACATCTCCATTTTCATTTAGCTTATTTTTGAATATCCATTTTGTTCCTATGACATTCTTATCTTTTGGTCTAGGAACCAACTCCCAAGTGTTATTCTTTTCAATCTGCTCAAGTTCTTCCTCCATGGCCTTTACCCAACATTCATCTTTGCATGCCTCTCTTACATTTTGTGGTTCAGTGGAGGAGAGTAATGCTAGATAACTTGAAGCTTCTGAAATGGTTCTTCTTGTTTGTACACCTGCCTCCTTTTGCCCCAAAATTTGAGTTTCTGGATGGTTCTTCTGAACGTACCTGGATGGAGTATTTTCTTCTATCCTTATCTGTTCTTCTGGTGCCTCATGGGTTTCTTCTTCACCATGAGTCTGATTTGTTGTAGAAGGATAGTCCTCATCATCTTCGAACTCTTCATATTTTACTTGCCTTGGAATGTTTCCTTCTTCATCAACCGCTACATCAATACTTTCAACAATTTTTCCAAGTCTTTTTTTGTAACACTTATATGCTTTGCTGTGGGGAGAGTAACCAAGAAGAATTCCTTCATCTACTCTAGGTTCAAATTTTCCAAGGTTTTCATCAGTGTTTTTGATGTAGCATTTCCTTCCAAAAATTTTGAAGTATTTTACTGTGGGAGTCTTACCATACCAAAGTTCATGAGGAGTTTGAGTGTTGTTCACTCGGATGTTTGTCTTGTTGAGAATAGTGACGGTAGCAAATGTAGCTTCACCCCAGAAGGTTGCGGGAGTTCCAGACTCATCATGCATAGCATGAGCCATTTGTTGAACTGTTTTGTTCATCCTTTCCACTACTCCATTTTGCTGAGAAGTCCTTGTAGTCGAGAATTCCCTTCTTATTCCATGTTCTTCACAAAAATTGAAAAATTCATCTGAGGTAAATTCCCCTCCTCGATCAGATCTGAGGCATTTGATTCTGTGATTTGATTCATTTTCAACCAAGGCTTTGAATGCTTTGAACTTTTCGAAGGCTTCATCTTTATGCTTCATAAGTCCTAACCAACACATCCTGGAAAAATCGTCAATGACAATATAAAGTATTCTTCTCCTCTAGGAGACCTTTTCCTAGATGGACCACATACATCAGTATGGACAAGTTCAAGTGGCCTGCTAGCTGATCCTTCCTTCTCAGGGAAATTAGTTATGGTTTTCTTACCAAACTGACATGATTTGAATATTGTATTGTCTGGAATTCTAATGTCAGGGAGTTCACGAACCGCTTGATATTTTCATGCTTTCCTTATCTGAGAGAAGCTTAGATGCCCCAATCTTCTGTGCCATAGCCAATGTTCATCATTCTTGCTTAGATAGCATTGTTGTTGTCCTCCCTTGAGTATGTATAAATTATTTGGAGTTCTGATGCCTTTGATCACTGTTTCTCCTGTATCAAGCTCACAGAAAATGCATCCATTTGATCGAAATATTACTTCATTTCCTTGATCACACATTTCACTGACATTCAATAGATTAGTCTTTAATCCATCAACATACATAACATTTCCAGCCTTGAACTTTTATTTCAAAAACACAGAACCTTTACCTTTTATGAGTGCAGGGGTGTCATTTCCAAATGAGACCTTCTTTTCCTTTTCTAAGGCACTATATGAATGAAGTTTCTCTTTATCATCTGTCATATGTTTCGAGCATCCACTGTCGATGTACCACTGATTTTCCTGTCCTTCCTTATATAAGGCTATCCCACATCATTCTGGTTGTGATTCTTTCTTTCTCCATGTTTTAGAATTTAATGAAACTTGCTCCTTTTGAGTTGTTTGCCGAAACCTACTCCTGCATTAAGAATCTTCATGACCGAATTTGTTGCAAATAGAACATTCTACTTCATTCTCAAGAGCAAAAAAGTTATTGTAGGTCCTTTTCATGATCCCAGTCATACTCATTTGTTTTTGAGCTTCTCTAGTCATGATGGTCTTGTAGGCAACACATTGAGAAGCTTTGTGACCAAAGTTATGACAAGAGAAACATTGGCCATTGAAGAAATTTCTACGATTATCAAACCTACCAACCAAATGATTGTAGTTTCCATTGACATCCATTCTTGAGGCAAACTGAGAATGATTTACCTGTGGTTGGTTGAAGCTTCTGTTCATCCTTGAAGTAGATTGCCCCCGATTTACTTGGTAATCTTTGTTCATTCTTGAAGCAAATTGTCCCTGATTTACTTGGTGATCTGCATTATGCTTTTGCTGCCGATTGTCAATCTGTTCACTTTTTCTTACTGCATCAAGATAACTTTTGGAGGTGGATGGCTTCTGTACTTGCTTCTGTGCTTGAGACACTTCTTCAGTATATCCAAGACCTGTCTTGATTAGAGGAGAATGCTGCACTTTGATAATCTCATTTAAGGTTTCAGATCCCTTAACAAATCTAAGATTAAGAGCTTTTGATTTCTCAATATCTTTTCTAAGTCCCACAATTTCACATTCTAAATTTTCATTGTGTTTTTCTCTTTCAGCAAGTTGGAATATCAGAGTATCTACAATCATATTCTTTTCCTCTAAACAAATTCTGAGTTTAGAAATTTCTTCATAGAGACCTTCTTCATCTATAGCATCCAAGAAATCAGCATCTTCAAAAGCCATCAAAAGTCTATAATCATTACGTTGTTCATCTTCATCACTATTTGAATATCCATCACTGTCTTCATGTGTATAATAGCTGTTCTTACTTAAATTCTATTTTCTATTCCATCTAACTGGTTCCTTACCTTTGTCAAGTTTATCTTTATGAGGACACTTGGCAGCATAATGACCAACTCTTCCACAAGCAAAGCATTTGAAAGGCAACTTACCTCTGAATCTTCCAGTTCCCTGTTGAAGGTTCTTGACAAAAATTGATTCTTCCTCTTCTTCTGACATATGTCCTGACTCATTGTAATCTCCTTTTCTTGATGCTTTGAATGTAGCTTCTCTCCTGTCTGATGGTCCCCCTTTTCTCATTTCGTAAGCAGTTAGAATTCCATGCAGCTGTGACATGGTAATGCTTTGTAGATTCTGTTTTTCTTCTATGGCAGAAACTTTTGAATCAGACTTAGGAGACACAGATCTTAGAACCTTTTCAACCAAAACAACTTCTTTTATTTCTTCACCCAAGTTTTTCATACAATTAACAATCTCATCTATACATAGGAAATAGTTAGCCACGCTTTCATCATTGTGCATTATGAGATTTTCATATTGAATTCTGAGAGTTTGTATCTTTTCTCATTTTACCTGTTCATCTCCTTCATAGCTTAGAACGATATTGTGCCATATTTCTTTTACGATTTTGAGCTGCATAACCTTGACGAATTCTGATTGAGATAGGCTCCCTAATAGAGTATTGACAGCCTTTGCATTTGTTTCATATTGCTTCTTACCAACCGTATCTGTAGGAGTTGCTGATGGAAATGTGTATCCTATTTCCACAATATCCCAAACTTCTGTACCCAGAGATTGAATATAGGCAGTGATTCTTACCTTCCAGTAGATGAAGTTGCTCCCATAAAAAATTGGTGGCCTAATTGATGCTTCTTTTTCGTAGTGGCTCATGATGATAGATCTTCCTTCAAGCGATCAAGCTTATTTTGAAGGACCTGCTCTGATACCAATTGTTGGAAATAATACTGAAAGGGGGGGGGGGGTGAATCAGTATTATCAAATCAATTAATTTCGTTTTCACAATCAGATTTGTATACGCTACTTCGGCTATGTGAAATTGCGTATATACGCTACTATGTCTAAAGAAACTAGCGTATATTAGAAAACTTAAGATTCATTAATTGTTTGATCTTTAATTAGTGCATCAGAACTTCATTAATCATAAGAACAATAAGCAGGAGCAGTAAAATAGAACATATCATCACACACATGGACACAAAGATATAAGGTGGAAACCCAATGTGGGTGAAAACCACCTGCTGCAATTTGTCTCAATCTTCTTTTAAATTAGAAACTTCCTTTTACAATGATTCTGTACTAGTGCAGTCTTATACCAGTACGTAGGCTGCTACCTGCAGAAGGCTACAACCTTCTCTCGTTCTCCAGCTTCTCCTGGAAGGGAGCTACAACCCCCTTTAGCTCTTGTAATAACTGAGGTACTAGTACGTAGGTGCTGACCTATAGAAGGCTACAACCTTCTCTTTTCTTCCACGGACCATGTTTCATAAATTTTCAGACTGTATCCATGAATATCAATCAAACATCAAGTATATCTGTATTAACCAAACTCCTTTGTACAAACAAATACTGAATCAACCAATAATTTCTCAGAATGCTGTAACCAGAAAACAATACCAGTAACCAAACACTAATTCTGAACCTAGGGCACAGCAGCAATAAACAGAAGAAAATAAAATATATTTCATGAGATGTATGCTACTTCAATATGTGAAACCTGCATGCATACGCTCTGTATCTAGGACAACCAGCGTATATGCTGTTTTAAGTTAGTGAACCAACATGTATACGCGCCTCTGCTGCGCTGAACCTGCATACAGATCTATAAAAGATAATTTATCCTTTTTACTTATTCAGACATTAGTTATACCCAGATTATCATATTTATAGATCACGTCATGCGCCAAACAGATCAAAAATTACAAAAAGATATTTCTCTTCAAACCGCCTTGAGATCTTGACCCCTCAATAGAACTTATCCTTCTCCTTGCGCTCAGGTTCCTCCTTGATTCAGATCTAGTTATGCACCATAACCCAATGACAGTATTCTAGATCTTGTTCTTCATAAGATATTCAATGCTTCAGTTTATCCCTTTCCAAAATGATCTCCTTCCCTTTTTATAGACTTAGGCCTTACTCAAACCATGATCCAAAACCATAGAGATCCAATACTAGGGACTCAATACCTGGGTTCAACACTTTGGATGCAATACCAAGGACCAAAACCATAGGTTCAAATATGTTGATCTAAATACCATGGACCAACCATAATTTTTCCCACATGTACGCGCTTTTCTTTGCATTAAAGTGCGCGCATACGTATATGTGCCTTTTGATCGGTACACCCGCGTGTATACGCGATTTTGTTAAGAGTAACTTGTGTATACCTCATTTTCTTTCATTCTGAGAGCCTGAACTGTGATCTGACCTTTGAGTGAGTTGCCATCAAGGACAACACCTGTGCCATAGTGCCAAACCTGTGTCATAATGCCAACAGGAACTAATATAGGACTAACATTCGGTTGGTGCATTGGTGCATCCACAAGTGCTACTCCAGTTAATTAAAGATTCCGTCATGAGAAACTCATGCATGTTAGTTCAAAGAAAGATCCAGTTGAGACTAGTGTGCAGGGATAATGTACTATCAGTTGTATGATTTACTGAGTTGTAAATATCATGCATCCAATCAAGAAGAGGACCTAATTAGGATTACACAGTTTTGGAAGCATGAATTCCCTTCGAATACAGGTTTTTCATCCTAGGAATTGTGCAAGGCAATAGGGGCTTGACAGGCAATGGAAATTGGCTAAACGTTGGCTAATAATAGGCTTATGAGGCAGGGAGTTGAGCATACTTGTGTGGAATTGTTCTTGTGAGAAAAAGCTTTGTATCTTCATCATATTTTTTATTAATGCAATACATGTAGGTGGGGTTTTGAGCAGTGGATTTCCCCAGGAAAAAATATTGTGTTATGTGCCATTGAGTTATCTTTTTCTTGTTCATATTTTTTTCATCAATCTATTGGCTTCTGCCGGTTGAAAGTAGAAGTAGATTCTTGTCCTATGATCTACTACATTGCATGATCTTGTGAATCTACAAGAAATTATACATGGTATGGAAGATGAAGACAATATACTAGAGGAGATTTCGAAGTTTTGAGTTTTGGGTTATAGGTGAAATTCAAATTTGTAATACATACTTCAGGATTGACATATGGTGTTGTACAGTTTGTGGCTTGAGTATGCCTTGGAAGGAAACTCAAATTATATAGCCTGGAAGGATAGAATAGAGGTTGTGCTGGAGGATAATGGCTGGAAGGATTTCGTTGATCAAGAAATTCCTAAGCCAACAACATCGGATGCACAGAATTTGGCCGAATGGAAGAAGTGTGTGGTGAAGGCGAGGCGGATAATCCTTCAGGGAGTTTGAGACCACATTATCTCGAGTATCCATGGCAAGGAAACTATTTATTCTATGTGGAAAGAATTGACATACTTGTATAAGAACCGTATTGGCAAAATAAAATTGGCACTGAAGGACAAACTGCGAAAAATCAAAATGGAGAAAGGCAAGACTATTCCAAATACTTGACCAAGTTCACTCAATGTCATGGTGAAATTGGAAGTGATGGAATCACGGTTGCTGAGGATGATATGGCAAGTCTTGATCTTCCGGGATTCATAAAGAGTTGGCATAGTTATTAGGACTCTGTCAATGGTTAGGAGAAGCTTCTAGATTGGGAATGACTATGGTCAGATTTGATGCATGAGGCGATAAGGAGGAACACCAGGGATGGTTCTTCATCAAATACTAATGATGAAGAGAATTGTGCCTTAGTGATTAAGGAAAATAAGGGGAACGGGAAAGCTTCTCATTACAAATCAGATTCTTTTCATGGAGTCATGAATAAATACATGATGAAAGTGAAATTCTTTCATTGTCATGAGCTGGACCATTTTGCTACAAATTGTACACTCAAGAAGTCCAAGAAGAAGTCCTCATAAGGAGCGGCGGGTGAGGCTTTGGCCTCTCAATTAGAATTGGAATTTTCCCTCATTGTATGCATGGTGTCATCAATGATGGGAAGTGTATGGTACTTAGGCAGTGGAGCATCATTTCACATGACTGGCGAAAAGGAGTTATTCAGTGACCTAGAGGAGAAAGATCTCCAAATGCATATCGAGATGGGTGACAACGAGAGGTATAGTGCTACTGGATTGGGCACGATTACTATTCAGAGGGAGCATGGGGCTCCACTCACCTTGAAGAATGTTATATATGTGCCCAGGCTAAAGAAGAACTTGGTATCCATTTCCATGCTTGAGGATAGAGGCTATGATGTGATTTTCTCGAAAGGAAAGGCATTTCTTCGACACATAGCCACGGGTCAAGTAAAGAAGATAGGGATTTAGGTGAAGAATCTCTATAAGATGGAGGTAGAGGATTGTGCTTCTTTGAGCATGAAATCAGAGATGGTGTAGATATGAGACATTGGGGTGTTGAGGCACATGCGATTGGGCCACTTACATCATGGGGCTTTGAAAATCATGCAATAGATCTCCACCGGTTTGCCCAAAGGTACACTAGAGAAAGTTGATACATGCAAGGGGTGTACTTTGGGTAAATGATCAGGAGCTCAAGACCAAGTGTCAAAAATCCTCAATTTTGAAAGTGCTCAGAACTAGTTTGAACCTGAATGACCGAATTTTGGCACCACGAACGGTTTGAAAATCGGTCTCCGTATGAGGAAGTTATGCCAAAAAGAAGAATTGCCCAATAACACTGAAATTTTGAATTTTTTCAAAAAAATTTAAAATAGAATATTCCATGGAATATTTTGTTTTGGGCAGTGAATGGCAGGCTACCATGTGGCAGGCCCAGAGGCTGGCACATGGCCTGGGTGACATCATCATGATGTCAGTACAGTTTTTTTGCATACGTTAAAAAGGTGGCAGCGGAGAGGTTTGAACACGCGACCTGCCTTATAACACTCCCACACGTTACCGTTGAACCATGAGCACCGGACTTGTTTGAGGTGAGGAACAAACTTGTGTTAAAGTTTGAATTTGGTTAAGGGCAGGGCCCAAGGGGGCCAACCCCCATGCATATGACCGTAGTGCGCAGAACCACGGGCCTATTTCCTTAAACCGCATAGTTTGGTGTAACAGTTATATTACGTGTTCAAATTTACACAAAGAACGAAGCTAACACCATGTTAAACTACCTGTCATCTAACCGTTCAGGCGTGGAATCCAAGGGGATAACCTCCAAGCCCAGATTTGTTCACATGCACATTTAAACCACTACAATTAATCGATGGTTTAGTTGGTGGACTTTTGGTGGAGGCGCCATTTTCGGCCGTCCCACCATATTTGGCGGCGCTAACTGAACTTCCACTACAATTAGTTGGAGTCTTTCTAGGACCAACTAGTAGAAGACTTTAGTGAGCCATAACTTTGGCTAGGAAAGTGTTTTTTGGACAATTTTTTTTTTTTGATTTTGAGTGATCAAATGATTCTGAAGCCATTGGCACAAGTTAGAGAGAAATCAGAGGTCGTTTGTAGGTGTTTTTGCTCCGTGGAAGTTCTAGGAGCCACTAGGGCCCAATATTGTGAGAGCTGTATAGGGTTGCAGGTACCCATTGGATGAGAACCAATTGTCATTCCTGACTGACTTGAGCGTTCTAAATCCATTTTTAAAGTCCGTTTCACCTGTTAAGGCTTGTATTCAATTATACAATCATTTTGAGCTTTTAATCATGTTGGGTTGTGTTATATTCTTTACACATAGTTAACAGGGGGTTTGAAGGGCACCCGTAACCCCACTTTATGGGGTCCCGGGTAGCGCCCCGGAAAATTTTGGTTTTGGACACTATGTTAGGTTGGGCGGACCCACCTATGGTTTTGTGCATGATTTTCGTACATGTTTTTTGGACGCGATGGTTTTTGGTCCATGGTATTGGATGCTTCAGCATGTATAAATATGTATTGTAACATTGAAAGGAGCATAATGAAAAATCAAGCTGGTAGTCCTGGTTTTGGGATCCAGGGGAAAATCTCTGTGTATATGTGTTTTATGTGCTATGCTCTCGCATTGTTTATTTTCTGTGTTTTAGAATTTGTATGCAGGTAATTTCTGTACGGGGTTAAAACCTACATTTGGTATCAGAGCAGTTTTGGCTTCAAGGGGACGCCTTTGTTGCTGAGGGGTTTCGCTCGGGCTTGTGGTAGACCTTGTTCAGTGGGAGATCTGCGAGATCGATTCTGGTGGTGAAAGAAGATGGTGAGCAGTGGAAAGATAGAGATTGAGAAATTTAATGGTCAAAGTTTTGAGTTGTGGAAACTCAAGATGGAGGATCTATTGGTGGATAAAGATCAGTGGATCGTGGTAGATCCAGGTACTAAAACAATGGGAGTGTCCGATGAAGAATGGAAGAAGTTGGATTGGAAGGCAATGAGCATAATACGATTGTGTGTCTCAGATTTAGTATTGCTGAATGTATCAAGAGAAGCTACAACGAAGGCTTTGTGGGATAAGTTAGGGACTTTGTACCAATCTAAGTCTCTGGTGAATAAACTATTTCTACAGAAAAAGCTGTATAACCTGAGGATGAAAGATGGAGACTCAATGATAGAGCATCTGAATGCATTTAATACTGTGGTAAGTCAGTTAGCATCTGTTGACACTAAAATTTCAGATGAAGATAAGTGCTTCAATTTGTTGTGTTCTCTACCAGATTCGTGGGATAGTCTGGTTATTGCAATAGGTAGTAATGCAACTGCCTTGTAGTTTGATGAAATAGTCTCAGCCTTGCTGATGGAGGAGATGAGATGGAAAAATATGGAGAGCCAGAATGGTGATGCTTTGTCTGTACAAGGACGGTCCCAGAACAGAAACAAAAATAAGTCATCGAGTGGGAGATCTAAATCTAGAGGGAGATCTAAATCTCTTGGAAAACCTGTAAAGGTGGTGTGTTGGAAATGCGGAAAGGAAGGCCACTTTAAAAGGGAATGTAAATCTAAATCTCCTAAAAAAGGAAAGGGATCTGATGAGGCTCCTTCTATAGAGGCGAAAACCACCTCAGATGAAGGTGGTGATGTGTACTTGGCTTCTTCAAGTACACATGTAGATCATGAGGCATGGTTGACTGACTCAGGTGCATCCTTTCACTTCACTCCCCATAGAGAGTGGTTCTGCGAGTATGAGAAATATGATGGTGGTGATGTTTTCTTGGGGGATTATAGGAAGGCTAGAATCATTGGTCGCAGAAAAGTAAAGTTGACGTTGCAAGGTGGAAGGGTTAGAATGCTTCTAGGTGTTCTACATATTCCTGCATTAGACAAAAATCTGATTTCTGTAAGCAAGCTCGATGATGCAGGTGTAAAAATAGTGTTCGAAAAGGATACCTGCAAAATGGTTCGGCGAGCACTGGTATTGATGCGGGGAGTTCGGATTGGAACTTTGTACAAGCTGCAAGGTAGCACTGTTATTGATGGGTGAAATAGTTCTATGGTTCCTGAAAGTGGAGCAGAAAATCTATTGGTCTCTGGAGAGAAGACCATGCTGTGGCATCAAAGGCTTGGACATATTGGAGAGAAGGGCCTTCGAATACTTCATGGTAAAGGTATGGTAGAAGGTATGAGTAATATGTCTCTAGATTTTGATTTCTCTGAAAATTGTGTATATGGGAAGCAGAATCGGGTGAGTTTCCCCTCTGGTGGTAAGAGGGCAAAACAAATATTAGAGCTTGTGCACAGTGATGTGTTTGGACCTATGAAGGTTCCATCACTGGGTAATTCTATGTACTATGTATCATTTATCGATGACTTCTCAAGGTGCCGACAATTGATTTTGGTGATATTTTTTCTCCTGTTGCCAAGGTAACTTCTATTAGATTAATTTTATCTATTGCTACTGCTTTTGATTTTGAGGTAGAAGAGATGGATGTGAAGACAACATTTCTTCATGGGGATCTTGAAGAGGAAATATACATGAAGCAACCTGAAGGCTTTGTGTAGAAATTTTGAATAATTTAACACATATTCAATGGAGATTATCCTGATCATGTACTATTGCGGAAAACATACACAACACATAAGCTCCTCTACGTTGATCATCAATATAGCAGCATCAATAACAATAAAACATCAAGAGCATTCACACATTAACACAGTATGTATCCCGGGGAAAGCATCTTGCTAAAAACCCCAACTATCTGTATATTAATGATTGAGTAATGTAACATTACACAACATAATACTTCTCACAAGTATCTCCACCTCTGTTACACACAATACAACTCAGATCTGATCTCCAAATCTCTTCCACTGCTTGCCTGCCTCCACTGCTCAATACATGCTCAAGAACTGATGAGAATGGCTCACCAAACTCGTTTTTCACCTGCAAAATAGTCACTCACTCTTTGTTGGACGTGAGAAAAAGCTATAATGTGGGAAAATACGTGAGCAAACTCATTGGCATACTCAATCCCTTGATTGTGCAAGATCTGGTGTACAACTATAGTCACAACTGATAGCAATCTGATTCTTTACCACCTGTCCCTGTTGAACTGAACATGCACTGACATGCAACTGAGTTAACTGATGTATTCATTAGTTGTATTATGAGTTAATAACTTGTGAATTAATTAATAACTAATTCACCCAACTCATCTCTAGTCTATTTGCCAGTTAGACTAAATACAACCAGTTTAACAAAGCTAAACTGAACACAACTCCATCAACTCCACCAAACTCAACTGATTGAGTTCTAACTGAAGTCATGCATGCAACAACTCAACTGACTCATAAGAAAAGTGTATTTCCTTCTGACAGCTGCATGTGCCACCTCTGTAGCTCAAACTGAAGTGCTCCAAGAGAATAAGATTAAGTTTATAGTCCAAATATTATTGTGAGATAATAATATTTGACTTTTCTATTTTTGACAGCCAGTCTAAAAATAGACTTTGATCACTCACACTGTGATCACTCACACTTTCATCAAAAATAGAAGTCCATCTATTTTTTTTCCCAACTTGATCAATCATCCATAAACAACAACCTGCAATCCATAGACATGATCCATATGTCTAAAAATAGACATAGTCTAAAAATAGACTTGCGCCAAAAATAGCCTGCGGGCCCACTTAGTGAATGCGACTCTTTTCACTAAGCTCCATCATCTTGTTGCAATCTCAACACTCCCTCTCGACAAGATATGGATTATCAACAACCCCTATCCTGCCTCGGTGGTACTCAAATTTGCTCCTGGTGAGAGCCTTCGTCAGAATATCAGCATCCTGATCCTCCGTTGGAATGTATG
This sequence comes from Pinus tabuliformis, assembly GCA_031772625.1. Classification (NCBI taxonomy): domain Eukaryota; kingdom Viridiplantae; phylum Streptophyta; class Pinopsida; order Pinales; family Pinaceae; genus Pinus; species Pinus tabuliformis. The sequence continues at coordinate 707,454,055 of CM062804.1, forward strand.
AAAGCAACATGATCCTCCGCTACACACAATCTCTGATATGATGGTACCTGATGTGCTTGGACCCGAACAACCCGACCAGGATCATCCTCATCCACACAGATCTCTGCTTCCTGCTGTACCAAGAAACTATTGTCGATCCGATACTGAAGACCCCTCCTGATGTGCTCTTTCTGTCCGTTGGGCTCCCTGCCCAATCTGCATCCGTGAAGCCACATAGCTTCACCTCATCCTCTTGTCTATACCACAAACCATATCCCGATGTGCCTCTCAAGTAGCGCAATACATGCTTGCCTGCCTTCCAGAAGAGCTTGGTAGGCTTAACCATAGCTTGTGAAAGCTGGTTAACTGCATAGCATATATCAGGTCGTGTATTGACCAAATACATCAGCGACCCCACCAACTGTCGATAAACAGTGGCATCCACTTCTTCTCCCGAAGTGGCATCCTCCTTCCTCCAACCTCTAGGAAGAGGAGTATCAACAGGCTTGCAGCCATGCATGTTGAACTTCTCCAGTATCTCCCGAGCATACTTGCCCTGAGAAACAAACAGTCCACCACTGCGCTGCCATATTTCCAATCCCAGGAAATAGTGAAGGAGGCCCAAATCCTTCATCTCAAACAGTGTAGCAAGATCCTTCTTGCATGATAGTATCAACAGCTCATCACCCGTTAGAATCAAATCATCAACATACAGTACAATGATAAGCAACTTACCCTCCACCACAATCTGGTATAGGTTCGGATCCGCCTCGCTCTTGGAGAATCCAAGTCCCGTGAAATAGCTGTCTATCTTGTTGTTGGGAAAAGTATCCAATTCGGAATGCCCCTATCCCACTCTAAGAGGTGATAGTGCCTTAGCAACAAACAGGTAAACTTATTCGAGTATTCTTCTTTATGGAATGTAAGTGAGGAAGAAGGATCTAACTAACCTGTATCTTCCGCTAGTTTGTCGATCCAAATCACTCCTCTCTTCAGTAGCTCCCAGCTTCTTGCTCCTTCACCGGCCCAGCTTCACCAAATTCCTGCAAGATCACAAGAGAGAGAAACTACACAAAGATACAAATATACATTCATAAAAAGCTCAAGATCAGATTAAGCTAAACATGTAGGCATAACAAAACATCATTGGTATACAACATGTAGGAGAAACTCAAATAGTTTATTGATAAGATAATAAAGTCCAGGAGGAGATACAACCAAGTGAGTTCTGATCCAGCATCTACCTCCCAAAAAAAGAATCCCTTCCTCTCCTCCAAAAAAGCATAAATCACCCAATGTGCTAATGTCAATCTCAAACCAACAACAATTCTCTGCAAAGTACAAAATTCCAGCCTCCTGAACCTCTGGGTGAGAGATCCATATATAGATGTAAGCAGAGAGGATGAGTCAGCTTATGTTTTGACTTGTGGCTTCTCTCTGTCAGTTCTTGCTTCCACTTGGAGGTTGAGAACCTCTTACTCATCACTAGTCGAATTCATTGAGGCAAGTGTCATTGGAGAAGATTCTGGAAGCTTCCAGGGTCTTTCCACCTCGTTGAATGAACTTGCCATTTGTCATTTCCCGCTCAGCGCACCCTGGTAGTGCTTCTACCTGCATTGTAGTGCACCTAGCCAGTGTAATCTCTGAATTTCAGCGCAGACAACTAGTGGAGCCTCTGAATTGATCCTGAATTGACTGTTTCTGAGTGGTTTTTGGTGGAGAACTTCTGGGAGAAGCTGTCTTTGGTTGACCTTGTTCCTTTAGGGGTAGGAACAACTCATTTAGGGACTTTGGATCCCTTGTATTATGGACATTTCATGCTCAATTTTGTAAGGCACAAAAATGTCTATAACATATCCGTGTGTACCAAGCACGTGGTGCTTGCTTCAACCCATACAGCGCTCTCTTGAGCCTGCACACATGCGACTCGCTGCTGAAGACTTCAAAGCCTTCGGGTTGCTCAATGTAAACCTCCTCCTCAATGACTCCATTAAGGAACACAGTCTTCACATCCATCTGATGAATGTGCCATCCCATTTGCGCTGAGAGAGCAAGAATCGTCCGTATGGAAGAATAAATTGCGACAGGTGCAAAGGTCTCCTCATAATCGATCCCCTCAATCTGTGAAAAGCCTCGGGCAACAAATATTGCCTTGTACTTCTCCACACTCCCGTCATCTGCCTGCTTAACTTTGTAGATCCATCTCGAACCCACCACTGATTTCCCTTCCAGTCTAGGAACAATCTCCCATGCACTGTTTCTGACAATAGAATCATACTCTTCCACCATGGCGTCTACCCATGCGGGATCCTCCACAGCTTCCTCGAAAGAGGATGGCTCAGTCACAACACACTTTCTCATAAGAGCCATGTATCCAGTGTACCGATCAGGTGACTGTTTCTGCCTGCGTTGGGCTGTAGGTGGTCCTACAACTTTCTCTGCATCTTGAGCCAGTCGCTCAGCTTCTGTCAAGCGCTTTCGCCCTCTGATGGTTGGCACTGCATGAGTGGTCTCTTCCACTCCATGAACCTCGTCCTGTGGCTGATCCACGTCCTGAAGCTCATCCTTAGGAACTAATAGCTCCTCATCTGCATGCAAGTGTAGCTCCCTCTCAAGCGAACACTTCATGGCTTTCTCCTCCTGAAATTTTATATCCTGTCGCACAACAGTTTTACCACTGTCTGGCAAATACACACGATAGTTGTGGGGCGTATCAGTGTACCCCACAAATATCCCAACCTCTGCGGTCAGCTCCAACTTCTTCCTAGCATCCTTCGTCACATGCATGTAAACGTTAGCACCAAAAATCCTCAAATGAGAAAGATCAGACTTCTTACTAGAATAAGTCTCCTCAGGTGTACTCATGCCAAGTATCCTATGAGGACAACGGTTCTGCACATAAACTGCTGTATTGCATGCTTCCGCCCACAAGTGAAGGGGTAGGCCCTGATCATGAAACATTGCCCGTGCAGCACCCACAATCGTTTTGTTCTTCTGCTCAGCTACCCCATTCTGCTGTGGGTTATGGGGAGCTATGAGCTCTCTACGAATCCCTTCTGTCTTGCAGAAATCCTTGAACTCGTCCGAGATGTATTCACCACCATTATCGCTCCTAAGAGCCTTCACCTTCTTCCCCGACTCCTTCTCGACCAGTGCTTTGAATTCACAGAACTTTGAATATGTCTCACTCTTCTTCTGCATGAAGAAGATCCAGCACTTACGAGAGAAATCATCAACAAAAATCACATAATACCTGTGTTTTGCTGTCGAAGCAACTGAGAAAGGTCCACACACGTCTGTGTGAATTCTCTCAAGGATCGTCGTGGCGCGACTATCCTTCTCGTGAAAGGTGGCTTTCACAAACTTCCCCAAAGTACACCCCTTGCACTGATCTGACTGCGCAAGTGTGCCTTTAGGAAGCCCTGTAGTGATCTGCTGCAGTATCTTCAAGGCTCCATGGTGAAGGTGACCCAATCTCCTGTGCCACAACTCGCCATCATCCCGGCTCACCAATCCTTTTGCCTTGCCTGCCATTGCTGCGCATCCATCTACATGCAACTGATAAAGGTTCCTCACTCGAACCCCTATCTTCCGGGTCTCACCAGTTGTCTTGCTGCGCAGGAAGGCCTTTCCCTCGCTGAAAACAACATCATACCCCTTGTCTTCTAACATCGCCACTGAGATGAGATTCTTCTTCAATCCTGGAACATGCATGACTTCCTTCAATACAAAGGGTTTACTAGACTCCCTCTCAAAGGAAATGGTACCGATACCGGTCACACTGTATCTACCATCATCGCCCATCTCGATGTGCACTCCAAGATCTTTGTCCTCCAGATCAGAGAACAAATCTCTATCTCCCATCATGTGAAAAGACGCACCACTGTCCAAGAACCACATTGATCCCATCACACTTGAAACCAAGCATGCGATCAATGAAAAATCAAGCTCAAACTGAGAAGCTAAGGCCTCTCCCCCTGCAGATCCAACAACTTGCTTGTTCTTCTTCTTCTGCGGACAATTTGTGGCATAGTGTCCGTGCTGGTGACAGTGAAAACACTTCATCTTGGACATATCCTGCTTCTTGCCTTTCGCACCAGACTGAGAAGCTTTCTTGCTCTTCCCTTTCTTTGCTTTGGAAGCCAAAGCACAATTCTCTTCATCAGCTCCCTTTGACGAAGATCCGTCCCTGGTACTCCGCCTGATCTCCTCCTACACAAGATCTGACCATAGTCTTTCCCATCCTGGCAACTTCTCCCGACCATTGACAGAGTCCTGATAGGAATTCCAACTCTTCGGAAGACCAAGGAGAGCCAAGCTCACCAAGTCCTCATCATCGACAGTAACCCCCACACTTCCCAGCTCATCTCGACACTGAGTGAACTTCGTGAGATACTTGGGAATACTGCCACCCTTCTCGCATTTGATGTTTCTGAGTTTATCTTTGAGCGCCAGCTTCCTTTGATCGCTCTTGCTTTGGAATAATTCTGTTAATGATTTCCACATCAAATATGGAGTAGCCTTTCCATGGAGGCTGGACACAATGTGATCCTTCACGCCCTCCAACAGAATCCTTCGACATTTTGCGGTGTTCTTTTGCCAAACTTCTGCCTCAGCAGCATCAGTAGGCTTTGGGATATCCGTATCTATGAACTCCTTCAGCCCGTTATCATCCAATACTGCCTCCATCCTGTCCTTCCATGCAATATAGTTTGAGCTTCCCTCAAGAGCATACTCCAATCGCAATCCGTTGAAAGACATTGCTGCGTTGTCACCAAGAAAACGCTGCTGCAAATTCGAATTCCACCAGCAACCAACTCAACTGCTTCCGATCTAGAATTCGTGAGAACAAAATATTTCTCGTACAGAGATTGACTGTATGGGATTTTACCGGATATTTCACCTTCCAAAGGAAGGATGAATCCAGAGGCTACCTGGCCCGATTATAGGCTCAGCCTAGAGAAATAGAATGTAAACACTTCCTGAATAGTAGATCTGATGATCAACAGCTCCGATACCATGTAGAAACTTTTTCTACAATTATCTAGCTCGCTCTGATACCATGTAGAAATTTTGAATAATTTAACACATATTCAATGGAGATTATCCTGATCATGTACTATTGCGGAAAACATACACAATACATAAGCTCCTCTACGTTGATCATCAATATAGCAGCATCAATAACAATAAAACATCAAGAGCATTCACACATTAACACAGTATGTATCCCGGGGAAAGCATCTCGCTAAAAACCCCAACTATCTGTATATTAATGATTGAGTCATGTAACATTACACAACATAATACTTATCACAAGTATCTCCACCTCTGTTACACACAATACAGCTCAGATCTGATCTCCAAATCTCTTCCACTGCTTGCCTGCCTCCACTGCTCAATACCTGCTCAAGAACTGATGAGAATGGCTCACCAAACTCGTTTTTCACCTGCAAAATAGTCACTCACTCTTTGTTGGACGTGAGCACAAGCTATAATGTGGGCAAATACGTGAGAAAACTCATTGGCATACTCAATCCCTTGATTGTGCAAGATCTGGTGCACAACTATAGTCACAACTGATAGCAATCTGATTCTCTACCACCTGTCCTTGTTGAACTGAACATGCACTGACATGCAACTGAGTTAACTGATGTATTCATTAGTTGTATTATGAGTTAATAACTTGTGAATTAATTAATAACTAATTCACCCAACTCATCTCTAGTCTATTTGCCAGTTAGACTAAATACAACCAGTTTAACAAAGCTAAACTGAACACAACTCCATCAACTCCACAATCAACTCCACCAAACTCAACTGATTGAGTTCTAGCTGAAGTCATGCATGCAACAACTCAACTGACTCATAAGAAAAGCGTATTTCCTTCTGACAGCTGCATGTGCCACCTCTGTAGCTCAAACTGAAGTGCTCCAAGAGAATAAGATTAAGTTTATAGTCCAAATATTATTGTGAGATAATAATATCTGACTTTTCTATTTTTGACAGCCAGTCTAAAAATAGACTTTGATCACTCACACTGTGATCACTCACACTTTCATCAAAAATAGAAGTCCATCTATTTTTTTCCCAACTTGATCAATCATCCATAAACAGCAACCTGCAATCCATAGACATGATCCATATGTCTAAAAATAGACATAGTCTAAAAATAGACTTGCGCCAAAAATAGCCTGCGGGCCCACTTAGTGAAGGCGACTCTTTTCGCTAAGCTCCATCATCTTGTTGCAATCTCAACACTTTGCGGTGAAGGGTAAGAAAGAACTGGTATGCAAGTTAAAGAAGTCTTTGTATGGGTTAAAATAGTCACTAAGGATGTGGTATAAAAAATTTGATACATTTATACGAGGATTTGGCTTCACTAGAAGCCAAGTAGATCACTGTGTGTATTTTAAATTAATTGGTGACCGTGTTATTTATCTAGTCTTGTATGTGGATGATATGTTGCTGGTTGGAAATGACAAAGAAATTATCCAGGATTTGAAGACCCAATTGTCCTCCAAATTCGACATGAAAGATCTTGGTACTGCAAACTATATTTTGGGCATGGAAATTAAAATAGATTGTACAAAGAGGAAGCTCTGGTTAAACCAGAGGAAGTATGTCGAGACAATACTGTAGAGGTTTAATATGCAGGGTAGTAAACCGGTGAAGGTTCCTATTCCTGTAGGTGTGATGTTATCTGCTGAACAGTGTCCCAAGACACAAGAAGAGGAAGAGGACATGTCCTGTGTTCCATTTGCAAGTGCAGTCGGTAGCCTGATGTATGCAATGGTTTGTACTAGACCAGACATTGCACATGTAGTGGGAGTATTGAGCAGGTTTATATCAAAACTAGGGAAGGAGCACTAGACAACAATAAAGTGGGTTTTCAGGTATTTGCGTGGCACTAGTGATTAAGGTTTGTGCTACCAAGGAAGACCAGGGTTGGACAAAGTGTTGGATATTCATGGCTTTGTTGATGCAGACTGAGCTGGAGATCTGGATCAGAGAAGATGTACAAGTGGGTATGTGTTTAACCTATTTGGAGGTGTAGTCAGTTGGATGAGTAAGAAACAATCTGTAGTGGCACTATAAACTACAGAGGCAGAATACATGGCAAACATGTAGTAGTACTAGAATGATGTTCTACAATTTGAGGAACATAGAGTGAATATTAAAGATCAAGATAATGATCATACAAAAGAAGATTACAATAATAACTTAGTTAATATGATGGGACAAATCAATTGATCCAAGACTTGTATGAAAGTGAGAACGATGATGATATTTATGATGCACCTGTACTACAGAAGGCAGGGACCTGAAAGGTTTTGAATGGTTTATGAAACACTTGTATGAAAAAAATCCTAAGGTATAATGTAATATGTTTCATCACATGAAAGGTTGACCTTTTTTCCCATTTTTTAGTGTTAATTAATGTGTAAAATAATAATGAAATATTTATGATTAATATTCTTTACACTAACTAGTGATTTTTTATGTTGTAATATATTTTTAGATGATTTTTTTTAATCACCATCAAATAATTTACCTCACACAACGAGATTTATATGCCATTATGAAAGAAATTGGAATGGAGTATCAATCTATAGATGCATGTCCTAATTATCATATTATATATTATGGAAAACATACATCAAAAATGAATCGCTTGCAATGTCAGAGTAGTAGATATCTAAAAAATCAACTAACAAAAAGAGTGCCTCAAAAGGTTCTTCGTCATATTCCCATAATTCTACGCTTGCAGCGATTGTTCAAGTGTGAAAGCGTAGAAAAATTTATGGATTACCATGCATGGAAGAGAAGTGAAGATGGTTTTTTTCGAATGCTTGTGGATGGTTATGAATTTAGGGACATTGAGGAAAAATGCTCATATTTTAAAGATGAACCTTGTAATGTTAGGCTTTCATTGGTAGCTGACAGTGTTAATCCATTTGGAGAGTAGAGGTTTGTTACTCAGTTTGGCCAATTTTGTTATCAATAATAACATTCTTCCTTGGATGCCAATAAAGAGGGAGCACATTACGCTGACAATGATTGTTCCAGGTATTTGTTTACATTAATTTTTCGAATATTGTAACATTTTCATCTCTTTTTTGTTGCATAATATGTTATATTTATTTATTTACTTGTATGTACATATCATAGATGTAGTAATTGCTTGTAATTTCAAACAATTAGGTAAGTACTAAGTTAAAGATATGAATATATATATCGAGCCTCTTATCGATGAGTTAATGAATTTATGGGCCAACATCACTATGTATGACATCTATAAACCAATATGGTAGAGGCAATTTCAATACCACGAAATACATGTATGGACAATTCATGATGCCCCAGGACTAACATAATTTTGTGGTGTTTAACGTTTCATTGCACTTTATTAGTATATAATTATTTCAATTAGATAATATCATGCATGTATTTTAAATAATCCCTTCATTTATAATTGACATTAATCAATATCATGTAGGCCTTCAAACAAAGGGTAAATTTTAATGTCCAGTTTGTGGTCCTAAGATGAAATCTCGTCGTTCAACAAGTTTTGGAAAGGAGGTGTTTGATGAGTATAGGCACTTCCTCTCTAAGAGACATAGGTATCGTGCTACTGAACAACATATTTTCAATGGGAAAGAAGAGATTGGATTAAAACCACAAATAATGACACCTCACTTATGGAAGTTGGAATATAACAAAAATCATCGTGAAGGACATGATGGGATTCCACAAGGAATGAAAACTTATCCCGCTCAATTCATGAAGTTTCCCTACTATGAGCACCTAAGAATAACCCATTTGTTTAATACAATGCATATCGAGAAGAATGTGAAAAACTTTATGGTGGATCATAGAGTAGGAGGGATACAAAAAAAATCCTCAGAATTTGTAATGACATTTTGGAGGTCAATCATGTATTGAAAAGTGGGATACGATCAAATAACAATGGAGACCAAAACAACCTTCCATGGTTATTAACAGAGAAGCAAAGCGATGATATAAAACAGATCATACGAAGAATTAAATTTTCCATAGGCTTTTCTTCAAACATAAATAATATATTAACAAAGAAAGGTGAATTTGGTGGGGTAAAAACACATGATTGACATACCTTCATTAAGGTAATTATTTTGGTATATGTATTTCTATATTGGTATATATACATCTTTATGGGATTTTTTTTTCTACATTTGATTAAACAAATAACGATTCATTTTCATTGCTAATATGTTATACCTCTATCTCTCCTAGATGACTTCGACAACATTGTTAAACAAGTTATATATGATCTTGGAAAAAACACGAGGTAAGTAGTGATTTATATGCCGAGTGTTTTTTCAATTAGTTCTTCAATTTTATAATGACATGTATTTTACTTATAATGTAATATATTATGTTTTGTTGAAACATGTTATTTTCTTGCATCATTTGTAGATGGTGTCATTGAAAGAAACACATAAAGACGATATAAAGCATTAGAAAAGATAAGTTCCTTGGCTAATGTGTGAAATGAAAAAGTATCTACCTCCTACATTTTTCAATGCAAAAGGACACTAACCCATACACCAAGTTGAGGAGATTGAATTATGTGGACCTGTACACACAAGGTCGATGTGGATGGTGGAGAGGAACTTGAAATCATTGAAGGCGTCGGTTAGATAAAGAGCACGTCATGAGGGTTCTATGGTGGAGGGATATATGGCATATAAATCCATGGTGTATATTAGTGAGTATATTCCTATATTAGCAGCGAATATGCATGTGGATTACATTTGGGATGTGAACTCCATAATTTTTTTTGAAGGGGAGCATATGTTGGAGAAAGGTAGAATGATGAAAGCAAGAGCTAATTAAATATTTAATGTGGGATTTATAACACACACACACACACACACACGTTTTCATTTTTGTGTATATCATACTTATTCATTTTTTATTCTTTCATCAATTATTAATATTGACCATGTTAGCTAATATTTGATGGTGAATTATGATTTTCTAATACAATTTCTTGAGAGTGGGATGCACTATTACATATATACATTGCCAACAATCTTGATTGGATGAAACCATGGATTTAAAGTTGTGAACAATTTTATAGTACATTATCGTGGGAAGGGGTGTTTGCATTGGTTAGAGAAGCTCATCGTGCCCGAGATGCCAATATTACACAAATGGAAATTGATTTACCAATTAATGGTTTCAAAGATAAATAGGAAAGCAAGATGCATTTTCACCCTACAATATTTTTTTAAGTTTTATATATTATTAATGTACTACTAAATGCAGGTGTTTTCTTTTCAGATACTTTCAAGTTATATGAATATGTTTATTAATTGAAAATGCCTTTTTCATGTGTTTGGAATATTATAGTTCAAACACCATAATGCAATGTGGTACAAAGGCTGTAAATTTCACATCAAAAAGTTGGGTGAAAAGAGGAAAATTTCTAATTGTGGGATAACTGCAGTCTTCCAGGTCACTAATTTTTCCTCCAAAAGTGACACATCCAAAAATCGTTGAAAATTGATACTGTGGGTATTTGGATGACATACTTGATTGTGACTTTGATTCCTTGAAATTGGTTCTATTTGATGTGAATTTGGATAGGATACGAATGAATGAAAATGATCTTGATAGAAATATTATTAAACATTAAAGTGTATTTATCATGGTTAATACAAGGTCATTTGAGCAAGGATTGGATTGCTATGTTCTTCCAAGGTAATGTGAACATGTCTTTTACTCAGAGGTTCTAGGTAGAGCGGGTTGGTCATATGTTGTTAGATATGATCCAAGAGGAAGATAGTAAAGTATAATGTAGCGGAAGAATATGGTAATGTTGAAGAGGATGATGATGTAGAGGAGCAATTAGTTGATCATGTCTCAGGTCACGAAGATTTCGAAGAAGTTCAAGGAGATGTTTGAGACAATGTTCTTGATGAAGACGGTATCGATGATGTACTGTAGATGAAGAAGTTGAACCAAATGATGAAATTGAAAATGATGTTGAAATGGCTGATCGTTTTAGTGTCATATCTTAACCGGATGACGTAAATGTTGAGTTGGATGAAGAAGAATATTAATTATATCGAAATGTTGAAATGTATGGGGTATGCATTTATATGTTTTCAGTTGATTTGTTCTCATTCAACTTAAGTTTTTGATTTCTTAGTAATTCCTATACATGCTTGATTCTTACTATATTGCTTTAAAATAGTTTATAGTAAATAAATAGGGTATTGGGAATACTGAAAGTGATGTGAGGGGGAGGCGTGGGGTATATGAGCTTCCACCTTCACATGGTTGGCCTTATTCAAAAGAGAATATTATATTATTCTTGAAATAAGAGAGGCTAATTATTTGCATTGATCTCAAGCTTGTTGTCATGGCCAATACATGACATACTTTATTATATATCTTTTACGCTTTTGTTTCTAATATCAAAGTATATGAGTCCCCATGAATGAAAAAATGATGGCTAGGAACCAATTATTTGTAGTACCTGATGGCATATTTTGAACAAGGTGTTAGGGCCTAAATCTACCTCAGGCTGAGAAAGGTAGGATCTAGGGTAACATCAAACCATGCTTAACTTGGTAGATAGCCCTACTAGGTCGGGAGAGGGCTCTCTCCTTGTCAATCTCAGAAAAGATGGCCAATGAAAGCTTGAGATGACTAATTTTAGGCTAGGTATGGGTATAGAAGTGTTTAATTGAATTTGATGATGTTTTGTTGGCTCGAATGGAAAGGAAAATTTTGGGTCTTGGGAATGAGGCTCAGTTTTGCAGAGGTCTCAATGGGGCAAGGTAGGCAAGTGATTTGATACTTCAAATTGAATGAAATGGAGAGATTTAGATAGGTGAGGAGTTGAAGAGGGCAAGAAAATCTCAAGGATCCTCTTCAAATAGCTGAAAACATCAATAACTAAGCAAACCCTAGGTAGAGCACTGCCATTTCCTTTCTACCTTTATCCTTGTTTGTTTTAGTTAAGAAGAAGCAAGACAGATAATGGCATACATAAAACACATATAAACTTACATTTACAGAAGGAAACAAAATATCAAAGCAACATGCCACATGAATCCCATAGAGTGCTGCAAACCTTGGTCTATTCCTTAGCCAAAACTGCTGAGAAAATGTATACAATGAAGCTCCAAGCTTTCTCAAAAGTCCAACCATGCTAATGACTGAAAAACATAAGATATAGCCAAACAACAACTCATCCTAGCCTATAGGGGTCGAGCTCATGAGTTTAGGAGCTGTTCCAACTAATTCTAAACTGAGAACTACAAATTAGGCAGTGGAACAGCTTGCCTCTAGAAACTAGGGAACTGATTCATTCAGTTGCAAACTACTTTTTGATAGATGAATCTACCTCCATGGGTGAAAATTTGACATAATTACATCAAGATCCATCAATTTACATTAAATTACATCATAAGTTTGGCATTAATAAAGAGAAAATTCAAACTGTCAAGGAACTAGGTGAAAAATAGAGTATACTTGGTCAAACTGAGCAAAATTTCCCCTATGCGCCATGTTGATTTCTCTATGCGTAGCGCCTGTTTGCAACCACTTTTGGAGGTCTTCCTGGTGTCCAAATTTTCTCCAAGAGTGATTTTTGGAAATTTCTAGCGGTCTAATTTCTAGAACAAGTGGAATTTTTGAATTTGGCCTCAATTTTCCCCTCCAAAGTTCTCCCAACATTGCTTCCTGTGTGTCAAAATAGGGGTAGTAAGGTCATTTTTTGGGTGTTTTTGACCTTTTTGGGGGCTCAAAACCTGTCAAAATTTCTTGGCCATTGGTAGGCATGCATATTTTTCCGAGAAAAATCCAAAGATGCTGAGTGTTTGTCATTTGGAGGCCTCCATAAAAAGCGAGCGCCAGGTGGAGCGATGCATTGGGCATAAAATTATGTGTTTTGGCCCAAAAATTTCAAAAAAGCAAAAAGTGTCCCAATTTTTTTGAAATTTGGGCTGAGTGTTCTCGATCAAGTGCTGTGTTAGGCCACGGAAGCCTTAGCCAAGATCTGAAGTTTATCTTGCTCTTTTTGCCTCCTCGATCTCTTCTTCAACTCGGTCTTCAAGCTCCTGATTGTAGCTTGGCACACCATATTCCTTGACAAATAATGATATGCCATGTTTGTTAACATATTTTTCTCATTGATGGCTTTCTCCAGCATCCTCTCCAAGTGGATATTAGTCCTCCCCACCCAAGACTCACGATCAGCATTAATTTCTTGCTGAAGTGTTGTGAACTTGACTTTCCTACATTTGGCAGCTTGCCGGTTTTCTCGTATGTTTCTTAGCTCCATTATGGTTTGCTGATCCTCTAGTTTCTTTTTTCTTTGCTCCAGGTACTTTATTATCCACTCGCCTCTTTCCAAGTTGAGGGAAAAAGCATTGATGTCTGCCTGTTTCTCTTGGATGACCTCCTTGAGCTTTAAGCTTTGTGGGCCCAAATTCGTGTCATCGTCCTGAATGAGAATGAAATCGGTCTCCTGCTCACCTGAAGGCCCCTCATCATGTAATGGCCTCTTACCCTTGTCCTAAACCTACTATGCTGATGAAGGAAGCGAGACCCCTTCCACCCCGGGTGGAGATAATACTCGCTTTGCTGCTGCAAACAACCATCTAGTGCCCTTTTGATAGGTGACAAATAGAGGCACACTAGCGGTCTTTGTCTCATGACCCTCCTGCTGATGAGACGGTCCACCTGTCTCATGAAAAGTCTCTAGAGGTACCTGAGGTGCTGTGAAGAACTCATGAGAAATGAAATTCTCCCATGAGATGCCTTGCAAATTAAGCTGATGCATGACCACAATTTTGATGAGTACAAAATGGTATATACTATTAAACTGCTGCTAAGGAGTCTTATGTTGTACTAGGGTGGTCATCTTCTCAATATTTCGACACATGAAGTAGGGGAGATTCATCTTTCTTACCCTGTTAAAGTGCATCAACAATCTGATATGATAAGCATATAGGCGAGAAAACCGGCCCTGACAGCTGAAATACTTCATTATGAGTTTCATCAAGGGAGCATATGAGTTTTTCAAGTACCGAAAGGGAAAAAATCTGTTGAGTTGTCTCAAATAACCAGGCATGATGTATGGTTCATAGTGTTCCCTTTCAATCTGCTGCCTTTTATTCCACTGCTCTCCGACAGTAGGAATGCTGGTTGCTAGAGAAATAGACTCTGGTGTCAAGGTGAATGTCACACCAGCTAGAGTGGTTTGGCCATTATGTAGATGAAGCACAAACAACCGGGCTAACTCATGATGATACTGGACTCTAGCAACCATCTCACAGAACTGATAACAGGATTGGTGTTGGAAGCATGTGATAGCAAGAGGGCAGGCCTGCAACTTAGCAAGTGAAGTAGGCTCCTCTCGTATATTTTTGCCACCCTTGTGAGGTCTCCTTGGTGCATGCATTTCTATAGGAGAGTCACTGTGTGTTTCTTCATCTCGGTCATATGAAGGATCAGATTCCATGCTTGCTAACGTGTGAGTTTTCTTGATGAGTATGAAGAGATTTATGGTGATTTTGATGTTTTGTTGCCAAATGTTTGAATATGTATTAGGGACTGTGAAGGGAGAGGGTAAGAGGGGTTTTAGAAATGTTTCTAACTGGAATTTAGGGAATAGAAGAGTTTTAGGGACAATTTTTAGATTTTGGGATAACAATTAAGGTTTAGGAATGTGTAGCTAGGGTTTGGGATAGTGGGAGTTAGGAATATGGGGTTAGTGAATTTAGGGATATGGGGATGAAACTAGAAAATGAATGTGGGAAACAAAGTGTGTGGGAGTGAGGGAATGGAATTTTGCAGAAAAAACACAAACTACAAACCCTAAGCACTTGTTTTTGAGAAAAATTGCAAGGAGGTAGGGTTTCAAGCTTATCTCTTTAAATCCCCGTAAACTCTTTAAGAAAAACTCATTCATTGACAGTGGAAGAATGACGAATTACTCGAGCAGGTGGAAATTTAGCAAATTTGGCAGTTTGAACGAATTTGTGGGTGAAATCGGGCTTGAAGCCTTGTGTGCTGCGCCACAAACCCAACACGCCGCGCCTCCTGTATGCACTGCGCCAATGTAAATTTAACACTGTGGAGGGCGACCCAATGCACCGCGCGTCTCACCCAATGTGCCGTGCCCCACGAATTTGCACATTTTTTCTCCAAGGTTGCTTCCTTTGCTCAACACGGCCTTCACTTTGCTCAATCTTTCTTTTTTAAGTGCCAAAGAGATTTTTGAATTGTAAAAATAATTTATATACAAGAGATTTAAATTTTTTCATTCATAAAACCCACTTTTATAATGTTTTCAATGTGACTTAGTTTTTCAAACTCTGTTTTTTGGGCAGTGTGCTTTATTTTTGCCTGTGATGAACTGAAGGACTTGATTTTTTGTTTGCCTTGCAGGGGATGGAGCTACTAAAGCTTGGTAAGGTGAACAGGGTTGCCACTGAAGTGATTTACATATAAGAGAACTAAAATTACATGAATTTATACAACAAAAACCTAAAATAATCTGTTGAGGAAAAATACATTTCTGAGCATGCGATTATGAATTTTATTGGTACTGGAACTTTATTCAACCTCCTCATGCACCTACTAGCTGCTATTGTACATTTTGAAGACCTTTTTGATGAAACCCTAGACCTAATGAAACTAAAACCCTAGAAATGACTTTTGCAAATTTAAAGACAAAAAGTGACTGCGAATAATCTTGATAAATGGAAATGGGCCAACAGGTAAAGGACATGAGGGAAAATGTACAATAAGCCACTACTGTCAGATGATCCATGCTCCTAATGGAATGCAGCTGACTGAGCGAGACACCTAATATGCAATGCAACAAGAGAATTTGATATCTGATGGAGGGATGAAGATACCAACACTAACATTGGCTCCAATGGGGATGGTGGCTCCTTGGAAGTGCCAAGAACTACATATCTCTGGGAAATCAGGTAGTGTCTTCGTCCATTGGGCTATGGAGTCAATAACTTCGACAAACCAAAACGAGACTCTTAACTCAATTTCAGGATTGAAATGTGACTCAAAACTGACCCAATTTCAAGACTGAAATCGACTAAAAGACTTGAATCAAACAAACCAAACCAAAACTTAAATCAAACATCAGTTTTATAGCCTTCACCTCGGGCCCCAAATTGAAAGCGTGAAAACAATAGACATTTTCAATGGAATTTAAACAAACTGGTATGTACAATGATACATATGATAGCAGAAAATACTTCAAAAATAGTACCGTTTGAGTAGCCAACCATTGACCGGCCCACCGGGATAGTCTTCTCCATTCATTTCTTGTAAGAGGAAGGAATTTTGGCCCCGATATGCTGCAATCCTATAAGGTCCCTTCCAAAGATTTTCAAACTTGCCATGCTTACCTTTCTCTTCGTTCCTTGCATCCCATTTCAGCACTGTATTCTATTTGAGACTTTTCCGCTTTTTCCTTTCGGTCATATATCTTCTTGATTCTCTCTTGCAGCTTGAAAGTGCTCTAAAATACCTCCTCTCTAGTTTGCTGCAAATGAATCATTTGATTCATTTTCTGCTGCAAATGATTGTCTTCGTTGCCCGCTTCTTGTAGGAGTTTGACCATCGGGATTGCAAGAGAGGTTGGGAAAACTATGTCCACACCATACACGAGCTCAAAAGGAGACATGCCTATAGATTTCTTTTGACTTACTCTGTCTGCCCAAAGTGCATTGACCAACTTTTTGTGCCAACTTTTCTTGTTCGTTTCCAGTAGCTTTTTGATAATGTTGACCAAAGATTTATTTGAGGATTCCGCCAATCCATTGCCTTGTGGGTAATAGGCGGTTGAGTGCCCCAAAGTGATTTGATATTTATGAAAAAATTCAATCATCCTTTTAGATTTAAAGGCTGCTGCATTGTTAGTGATCAACTTATTTGGACAGCCAAAATGAGACAAAATGTTGTTTTCAAGAAATGAAATGATTACTGAATCAGTTGCCTGCCTTATGGGAATCGCCTCAATCCATTTGGTGAAGTAATCCGTCACTGTGAGGATCCATTTGTGTTGTGCTAAAGAAGAAGGATGGATCTCGCCAATGAAATCCAAACCCCACTACTGAAATGGAGCACTTACTTCAATGGGCTTGAGTGGTAAAGGTTGCAACTTCCTTCTACCTTGAAAAGTTTGACATTCGTGGCAGCTTGCTACTGTTTTGTACACATCAGTAAAAAGAGTTTGCCAATAATACCCCGCTCTCAAAATTTTATTGTTGTTGTCTTCCAGAAAAGATGGCCTCCGCAATCTTTAACAACAACGTTAGGGACATAAGCAAGGATGTGAGAATGCAGAATATAAACCCAAAAATCTTTCAATGCCTTTACCAAAACAAGAGCCTTTTTTTCAATAATATTGTACTTTAATGCCACATCCCTTATGGTCCTATTGAAAAACGCAATTGGTTTCTCAAGCTGGTCTCTTTTCTGCATCAAGACTGTTGCCATAGTGTGATCCGAGGCAAATGAAAACAAAATGAAATCTTGAGTATAGTCCGGGATGATCAAAACCGGAGTAGAAGAAAGGGCCAATTTCACCAAATTGAAAGACTTAATTGCTTCCTCGGTCCATTTCATTACACTATCTTTTTTGAGCATGTTTGTGATTTCCCTTAAATGTTCTGCAAGATTGGGCACAAAGCGATGTAGGAAATTCATCTTACCATTGAATGATTGGATTTCTTTCTTACTTCGTGGAAAATCAATCTTTTGAATGGCTTCCACCCGAGTTGGATCAATGCGAATGCCATCCTTTGATATGATATGACCGAGAAGCTTGCCTTCATCCACGGAAAACAGACTCTTGTTTGGATTGAGAGAAATACCATATTTTCTACAACACTGAAATACAATTTTAAGATGATAGAGGTGCTCTTCATTTGAGTTAGAGAAAACTGTCAAATCATCAAGATAAACAACTAGAAAACATCTTTTTCATTAGCGAATGCAATATCCATTTCCCGCTGAAAGGTTGCAACAACATTTTTCAATCTGAAAGGCATCTTTGCATAGTGAAAAGTTCCCCACGGAGTGTTGAACGCTGTTTTGTCTCTGTCATCCTCATGGACTAGAATTTGGTTATACCCGGAATACCCATCAAGTAGGGACATGCGGGAAGCCCCAACTACCCTCTAAAGTATGTGATCCATCTTGGGAAATGGATAGTTATCTTTCAAAGATACTTTATTCAGATTTCTAAAATCAATACATAATCGAATCTCACCTGTTTTATTGCGCACGGGCACCAAATTAGAAATCCAATCTAAAAATATTATGGGGACGAAGATACTGGCTTTGTACAACCGATTCACTTCCTTCTCAATTGAGGGGAGTAGCTTTGGATTTATTGTTCTTAGCTTCTGACGAAAAGGCTTTTGATTTGGCTTGATCGGGATGATATGCTGAATGATGCTTGTGTCATATGCCTTCAAATCTGAATAATCCCAAGCAAAAGCATCAGTAAAAGAAGATAGTAAACTGATATACATTGCTTTTACTTGTGGAGGCAATGCCTTTGATAACTTCACCATTTTAGGATTTTCAGCTGATCCAATGTTCACATCCTCAACACCTTTCTTGGTTGGCAGCAAGCCTGGTTTCCGGACCACATCATCTTGATCGAACAGCTCCTCTAAAGGTATTATACCTTTAGGAATGATGTTGTCCTTCAGCTGCAAAACTTCCATTTGATTGAATTCTATATCTACCTCACCATCATCATACTCCACATCACTAGAAGTGTCTTTGAATTTACCTTTATTTTGCAGAAATTCATCGATCTCTTCATCATCTTGAAACACTTGCCAATACCTTTGATTTTCGAGAACAGCTAGGTGATGTTTCACATGAATCTCAAACTTGTTGTTTGAATTCATCAGAATTTTCAAATTACTTGCTGCTGTTGCAAGTGAATCTGCAATGACATTTTGAACACGAGGGGCACATGTCAAAGTATAATATGAAAACACTCTCAAGATGTCTAATACCGAATTGTGGTAGGCCCGCATTCGAGGATGCTTAGCTTGGTATTCCCCTTTCACTTTCTTGATAACTAACTCAGAGTCGCCATACAATGAAATCCTTTTAGCATTCAACTTTCTAAGAATTTTCAAACCAGAAATTAAAGCCTCATATTCAGCCTCATTATTTGAACAGTCAAAAGCTAGTTTATAAGAACAGACCCTTACATTGCTTGGCACTTTGTTTGGGGCGAAAACAGGGTTTTGTATCCAAATTCCAATTCCAACACCTTCCCTTCCTACCGCACCATCAAAATCCATGCTCCATGGGCCTGCTTCGTCCTCTTCCAAATGCTGAAATTCTATTTTCTCTATTACTTTTCCTTGCTGTCGATCAATATGTTGCTGCTGTCAGAAGGTTGATTGCTCAACGATACTATCAAGTCTTTGCCTTTCTTTCTTTAAGACTTCTTTGAAATTTTCAGTGATCTCGGGAATGTCTTCTCCTTCTACTACTTTGATGTTTACATCATTATAGCTATCTGAATACAAAACAAATGATTCTAAATCAGTATGTACATAGTTGATTGGCTGATTTACCGGTTTCTCCTTGCTAGTAATCATGTACTTCATCTTTTGCTCCTGGTATAATTTCCTCATTTGACCGAACACGAGAATGGTAGCATAGGAGAAATCAAGCTGCATTGTCCCTTTGATCTTTGCTCCCCAAGATCTGGAAAGAAGCATGCCAAATCTAGGAGGTATATCCGCCACGACCACATCCATAAAAACATTTTTAGCCGGAATCTGATCCAAACTGACCACCAAATCTTTGATAAGACCAATGCACCTTACTCTACCAGAATCAAAGGAGTAGAGGTCATGATATTTTCTAGTGTTATCCAACCCCAATTTCTCCATTATGGCCTTAGGCATGAGATTATGAGAGGCTCCGAAATCAAACATAGCATTGTGTAATACATAGCCATGCACCATAATGCTGATGTCAAAAGGAGCTACATCATTATCTTGAGATTGACCTTCCAATGCTGGACCAAAAATCATCTTAGGTCTATCATCCGCCACATTCACCATATCAAATGATGGATCCAAATTCAAAATCTTAGACACCTGACCTTTGTAGCTGCTGTTTTTCATTAGCAATTTAATTTTCTAAGTTAAAAACTGAAATCTTTTCTACCTCTTTTGCTGAAACATCCTTCTTTTCAGTTTTCTCCTTTGACACACTTCGCTGATTGGATCTTTCATTTGCTGATGGCATTTTGTTGGTGGTAGGATCAACTGTCTCTTTTCCCTTTTTCTGCACAATTGGAGGATCATTCTTTGGTGCTGTTATCTCCTTCCTTTTCTGAATTAGATTTATGGGCACATCTCTACTTCTGAGTGAATATTGTCACTGTTGGGCTGACAAAGCATTCATGTATCCTCTCTGATATTCATCAGACTCCTCCTCAAGAACTGTTTCATTCGCCAAGATGAAATTTCCGTCCCTTTGTACAGCTAAATTCTCGGAATACTCCTCATATTCAGTAATAAAAATTGGCATATCATTGAGTGTAAATAAATGATTCTCTTCTCCAATTTCATTCTCCTCATCATCTGAGTCCGGACCATGTACAAAATTCTGCTGTAAGGGTGTCTTTACCTGTTGCTGCGCTGCTTGGTCTTGTGCTCGCTGCTCTCTTTGCTTGATTCTAAATTGTGGTTGCTGCTCACCACAGAAGTTGGGATTTTTGACTTGTGGTTTGGGCTTGTCAATTGTCAATCTGCAAACATCTTCTCCATCTTTCGAAGCACTTGATTTGAAGTGGACACCTCTTCCTTTATTGTTACCTTCTTTTCAGCCTTTGTTCTAGCTCTCTTGGCAAGAAGATTAGCTTCAACGCTGACTGCAATTTTCTGTATGTCTTCCAAAGTGGCGGGATCTCTTTCTCTTAATTGATAGGCCATATCAGGATCAAAACCATTAATCAAAGCAATCCCCATAGGTGGCTTTATATGATCAGGAATTGCATTGTAAACTGAATTGAATCTAATACAATAATCTTGAATAGACTCACCAACATTCCGCATGATGTTCTGATATTCAAAAAGGACCTAAAGAGGATTTTTCTTCACTTCCCAGTGATCCAAGAATTGTCTCTGAAGATTATTCAATGTAGTGATACTTGCAATAGGAAAAGCTCTGAACCACTTCCTCACTTCACCACCAAAGGTTTGTACAAACAGTCTCAGTGTCACATTTTCGGCATCAATCTCATGAAGGTCGAAGAAACCTGTCATCCTGTCCACATGTTGCTAAGCTGTAACACTATGAGGAGTGCCATCAAACAATGGAATTTTGATTTGATAATCGGCGGGCATATCATCCAAATTTTGAGGCAGCACAAGGGGTGCAAAACGAGCAGCCATTGCTCTCGGTGGATTTTCAATCGGTCTTGGGGATGTTGGGGGAGTGGGTGAAACTAATGTATGGGGTGTATGAGCTGGGGATGGTGGTGAAGAAATTTTGGATGTTTGAGGGGTAGAAGGAGTGGACAGAGGTGACACCACTACAGATTTTTGATCAGAGATAGAAGGCTGCAGGGAATGGTGGGAATGAAGGGAGTTTTGGTAGGAATTCCGGAGCTAGATACAATTTTATAAGACCCAAGAGTTGCAGATGCAGACTCTAAAAAATCAGTGATATTTGAAGCCACAATTGAAGTTTGGAGTTGTTTCAAGATATAATCCTCAATTAATTTATTGGCCCTTTCAGTTTCAAGATATTTAACAAACTCTGGATTTAAGGCAGTAGAACCAACAACACTTTCAGATTTGGTCTCAAACAATGACAACTCAACTGTCCATCAAACTCAAGATCATTAAGATACTAAAAAACAATAGGAAATGAACGAGATTTGAACATGGGAATCACAAAACTTTCTTGGCAAAGAATTCTCGGAATAAGATTGAGATTTTTGTACACATGAGGTGGATCAGGATCCAGATTTGCTCTGGTATATCTTTTGGAAGCCAGTGTGTTATTATTTCCAAGAAATCAAATGGAAATTACCAACTTGTTCAGCCTATCAAACTCTAAACTTATCATCCAAGAGCTTAGAATTCTCACATGTACTGGGGCAATTTGCAAGTTAGATGTTCCATTTATAAAACTAGACCGGAGATTGACTGAAGTAGCATTTGTCTACTTGCGCTAATGCAAAGCAAAAGCGTTTCGAAGGCTACTTGGCTAATCTTTAGACTCTGTCTGTAGTTTATAAAATGAAGAACACTAACAAACAAACAATTTCTTCCCCAGTGTTAGAGCCTAGATTTACCTCAAGTTGAAAAGGTAAGATTCTAAGTCCACATCAAACCATGCTCAGCCTTGTAGCTAGCCCTACGAGGACTGGAGAGGGCTCTCTCCGGATCAATCTCAGCAAAAGATAATAAACAGAGCTTGAGATGACTGAAATACAAACTAATTTTAGGTTAGGTATGAAGTGGAAGGATTTGATTTGATTTTCTGAGAGTTTTGTTGGAATCAAGGGAAAGGCAAATTTGGGTCCAGGGATGAGGCCAAATTTTTGCAGAGTCCCGGTTGGGGCGAGGTAGGCAGTAGTCTTGATGCTTTAGATTAAATGAATGGATAGAAAAGACCGCTGAGGAGCTAAAGAGGGCAAGAGGCTGCAAGAATCCTCTCCAAACATATGAAAAACATGTAAAAATAAACAAAGTTTAAGGCAGAGCACAACAAACTCATGAATTCTACCTTTGTCACTCAATTTGTTTAATTTCAGAAGAAAAGAGAAGGGAAAATGATACACATAAACATTAGTGAACTTACAATTGCATGAATAAAAACACCATAAAAACACAGAGCCACAAGGATCCCAACAAGTGCTGCAAAACCCTGGTCATTCCTTTGCCAAAAATGCAGAAATAAGATGTACAATGGAATGCCAAGCAATCCCTAGTGTCCAACCATGAAAATGACTTAGAAATTACATAATATAGACAAGACAAACCCATTCCCTTGCCTCTAGGGGTCGAGCTCATAATTCTAGGAGCTGTTTCAACCAATTCTAAACAAGGCACTGAAATCTAGGCAATCAAACAACTTGCCTCTATATGGAAGGAAATAGATTCATTCATTTAATTTTCACTTTTTAGTGAATGAATACTCTAGAACAAGTAAATATGTACCAAAATTACATCATGATTATGAAATTACATCATGGTAGATCAAGAGTTACATGAAAAAGTAAAACTAGTCAAAATTGGGTGAATTTCTAAGCTGAAGAGTGAAAATGAGGCCAAATTTCTCTATGTGCCGTGCCCAAATTCTCTATGCGTCGCGCCAATTTGGAGCTGATTTTGAGGCACTTACTGAAGTCCAAATTGGGCCCATGATAGCTTGTTGGAAAGCCCTGCCTGTCTAATTTCTAACCCAACTATAATTTTTCAATTTGGAGTTCATTTTCCCTGTCAAAAGTCAAATATCCCAAGACTAATCAAAATGTGCCAAATGAGGCTGCCTCAGGGTAGAGTGCTGTTGTAGTCAACTTTTGAAGATCTTCCTCAACTACAAATTGAGATCATGATAGCTCATTGGAAATATATTTGTGTCTACTTATCATTTGACTCAACAAGAAAGTCATT
Organism: Pinus tabuliformis; assembly: GCA_031772625.1. NCBI lineage: Eukaryota > Viridiplantae > Streptophyta > Pinopsida > Pinales > Pinaceae > Pinus > Pinus tabuliformis. Next base: position 707,477,742 of record CM062804.1, read on the forward strand.
TGGCCAACCAAGCTAGGAGAAAACTTGATTTTCCCAAGGTCACTTCAGAGGTGCCTCAATTCTCCCGAGGCAACTGTACTTTTGACATTTCTCTAAAACCATGACAGCTGTGTAAAAAGTGAAGGAGGTTTTTCTTCCTTGGCCTATTGTGGATAAAAATATCTCTCTTTTTTTCCAAATTCATCTTTCCTTGCTCAGAAGGATCATTTGAGTAAAACCTACCCCGAAGTGTGGAATAGGGGATTTGTCGAAATGAAGCGAAATGAAGGGGATAAGGGGCTTCTAAATTCTTGAGAAAATTTTGGGAGGTGGGGAGGGATGTTAGGAAACAGGGGAAAGTGGAATTTCAAAGATTGAGTGAGGGGAAGGGGTCCAAAAGGGCAAAACACAGGCCTAGCCTAGAAAATTGCCAATTTGTAGCAAGAAACTAGGGTTTGTGCGAAAATGAGGAATTTGGAGGATTTTAGTGATGGGAAGTGTTTAATAAGGTACATTATGGATAGGGGAAGGTATATGAACATCAGGATACAAGTTTTACTGGTGATTTTACTATCCAAGATAAATTGACTTCAAAACCCTAGGAGAGGGAAATGACCTTACCTAGGCGCAATTGAAGCATGAACAAGACATAAAATAACCCAGTGGAACTTGGCATGGTGTTGAAAACCCTCTGAATGATGGTACATTCTGCCAAATTGTGACATTAAGCTCTTGGGACAACCATTAGGGTTTGGGAATTTTAAGTATGAGACTAGGGTTTGGTGCATTTGGGATTTTGGGAAAGGGAACTTGGGATTAGGGGTATGTGAATTTGGGGAATAAGGAAAGCAAGGAAAATATGAAATAAGGGAGTGATGAGAAAAACAGCCAAATACAAAACCCTAGTAGCAATCTCCTTTGCAAATTTTGAAGAGATAGGGTTTGCTTTCCTTAACACACTTCACCATTCATCAAACACCATCAACAACCATCAATCTTGGATGAAAAACCATGAGAGTAGTTCAACCTACTTGTATTGATGGCAAGGCATACGTTTTGGGTGATTCTGGAGCGATTTTGGCAATTTTCGGGCTTCCTGGCTGTATGCGCCGTGCACTCAGCCTAATGTGCCACGCCTCACCAATGCGCTGCGACGAGCAACCTAGTGCGATTTTCACCCACACTTCACACTTACTCACCAAATTTGCTCTTTTGCATGTAAATGAACTATTGAAGCACAAGAATATCTCCTATGGCATGGAATTTGATTCTTCATTTGGCAAACCCATTTTTGTAATGTTGTAGACTTTGCAACATTTGGCACTTTCACATAACTCTGTTTTTGCATCCACTTTGATTTTTCGCTGAATGATGAAACTTTGTCTATTTTTGCAGGGATGATTGGCATGTAATTTCTGCAAAGGATGACCAGGGCTGTGCTTGAAGTACCTCATGACTGAAAAACTTTAAAAATTACATATTTATTACAAACCATAAATTTGATGATTTCTTCTTCAAAACAGAGTTTTGAAGAAGAATCATGATCAAACATATCGACGATGAAATTTTGCAATGAAAACTGATTTTGAACCTCCCTCATGTGTCTGTGGACATTATTAGACTTTTTGAAGACAAAACCCTAGACCTAATGACTAAAATGACCCTTTTGCTGACCAAGAGACCAAATAGGACTGTGAATGACTTTAAAATTGATTTTGATGTATAGACACGGACCAGTAGATACATGACATGAGGGAGATGAGTGACAAGACCGTTGCATCAGAAAATCGATGCTCCTAATGGAATGCAAATGACTGAACTGAATGAGACACCTAAAAATGAAATGCGACAAAGAGTTTTTGATCTCTAACGGAGGGATGAACACACCGAATCTAACATTAGGTCCAATGGGGATGGTAGCTCCTTGGAGGTGCCAAGAACTACAGATCTTTGGAAGAGCAGACAGTGCCTTCAGCCATTGGGAAATGGAGTCAAAACATGAAAACTGACATTATGCAGACTGACTCTGACTCAAGACTAAAACTGAAAACTACAATAAAGCCAAATCTAACTAAACATAACTATCAAACTGGAAAGATGCTCATAAGTGGGCTTATTCATCAAACCTACTCTAATTGTTCTTTTCACCACCTGATCAAGTGAAATGGAACAACCAATGCAACCATGTAAGCATCCTGGCTGGTATTTTATTTCTTCCCAAATGCTTTCTGATGCGCAGGAAAAGGGAAGAATCGAAAGGCAACTCCCATGGAAACTTGGAATCAAGTTGACTGCTGATAAACTTGCAAAGCATGAATTGACTGGATGACTTCAAGAATACTGAGAAAGGATCTTCATAAATATAGCGTTTGATTTCCATTAACACATTACTACTCTGGTCCAGGTAATCTTCATAGCTGGATTTTAAAATTTTCCTCACATCTGTGCTGTCTTTCTTTGGTGATAACAACAGGTTGTCAAAAGGATCCTGAATTTCGTGAATAACCAAACTCTATTGCTGATTCCAAACAGAACAAAGGTCTCCTTTATCAATCTCCTCATATGACTGCAAACCTTGTTATGGGATATGCAATGAACAATCTGTTAAACAAGACAATGAAGGTGACTTTTGAATAAGATTATTATCAACATTCTTATCTGGCACATGGTTAGCCAATGGGGGAGAACTTTTACAACAAACATCATCCAACACATGAGCAATAGGATCATCAAAAATTTGAGAAGACTGCTGCGATGTATCCATTAAAACTGTATGACATCCTACTGGCTGTTCATCTTTTTCTTTAGAGATATTACAAAGATTCTGCCTTATAAACTGAAATGCTTCAAAACAAAAGGGTACAGAATCCTCTTGCATCATTAAATCATGTATTTCAGCTGCCACACCTTCATTTGTAATCTGATCTTCATCCTCAACATTAAAGTTGAGAGATTGTGCCAACTTCCATGTCTTCATGTGCAACTTGACAATCAATGGCATTTGGGGGCTGGAAATCTGAATATGAGAGGTCTTGAACAAGGTTTGCAGCGCCCTCAAGAGGGTCCAAATCAAGACTTGTCGACAGTTGATTTCTTAGTGCATGAATGTTGTCTCTGATGAACTGAAACGAAGCAAAACAAAAAGACAAATATCTCTCACTTACTTCAAAATTTGCTATACTTTCCTCGTCATTTCCATAGCTGATATGCATTGGCTGATCATTGTATTCAAGTTGCTGAAAGTGAACTTCTTCCTCCCACAAACTAGCTTCTGATTTGTCTGCAAGATTAGCTTCTGTTTGGAGGACATAATCATCATCATACTGATCAAACTGAGGCAAATCATCAGTATACAACACATCATCAAGCATATATATCATATCAACATATTTATGTTCTCCAAGATGATCTATAAAACAATCACTATGACAATTGGGATAAGAAACAAAATGTTTTGGACCAACAACTTGTTCTTCTTCAATCATCGAGCTATGGGCTTGAACATCATAATCATTCCTTGTGGTGATACTCTGCATCATCTCTTCCACTGCACTTACCAAAATGTCAAGATTTACCTCTAGAGATGTTGATTCCTCCGGATCTATATTTTTCATCTCTTCTTCCTTCAACTTTGTCCTTCGGATCAGAAAATAAGCTTCTACATCTACTGCATTGTTCTGCATCTCTTCAAGTGTTGTAAGGTTCCTTTCTCTCAGCTGAAACTCCATTTCCGGATCAAAGGCACCCGGATAGTGCAAGAGAGCAGATCTAGGAGGAGGCCTTATATCAACTGGAATCGAATAATAAACTTGGTTAAATCTAGCAAAAAATTGTTGTACTGTCTCCCCTGGCTGTCTTTTTAGCTGGTTATACTCTTCTATAATCAAAAAATGGTTTTGTCTGATCACCCACTTGTCGAGGAAAACTTTGACGAACTGCTGGAAATTTGAGATGCTCGCATCAGGCAGGGTTTTGAACCAACTCTTCACTTTGCCTTGCAAAGAAAAAGCAAAAAGCCTAATACTAACATCTTCTCCATCAACTTCAAAAAGATCAAGAAAAGTCTCAACATTCTGCACATGTTGCTCAACGTTGACATTCTTACATTCACCATCAAATCTTGGCAAATATAGGTAATAATTTGCAGGGAAATCATGGAGAACAAAAGGTAAAACAAGAGGTTTATACCTATCTGGGACTATAAAAGGTGTAGGAGTATACACAAGAGCTATTGGATTAGTTTTTTTTTCTTTATGCTCATGACTTTGAAGAGAGTCATCATAAGATGTGGGAAAAGTAAGGAGGCCAGGATCAAAGGGAAACTTAGTATTTACACTTTTTGAATAGATCGAGTGAAGATTTTGATCACCTTTATCATAAAACAAATTCTGAAATACTTTCAGGACAGCTTCGAGAACAACAAAGAAGTTATTTACAAGAAAGAAGAGTAGACCCTGAATACCATTCCACTTTGGATACCCGAACTTTGAGTAAGATCCTTCCATTTTCTCAGAGAAAGAGTTAGTCGTCCATTGTAGTCTCTACATTGAGTTGGAGTCACCAGGTGAATGATTTTAGCCTTCTTATGTCTGATTATTTTCCACCATCAACCATCAGATCTAACTTGATACATGTACTGGGGTGATCGTTTAGATCAGATGTTCAGTTTATAAACTAGACCAGAGATTGACTGAAGTATCTTTTATCTACTTGCGTTAATGCAAAGCAAAAGTGTTTCGAAGGCTACCTAGCTAATCTTCAGGCTTCGTTCGTAGTCTACAAAGCCAAACAATGAAAATAAACTTTCTTCCCCAGTATGGTCGCCACTATGTTAGAGCCTAGATTTACCTCAGGCTGAAATGGTAAGATTCTAGGTCCACATCAAACCATGCTCAGCCTCATAGCTAGCCCTACGAGGAAAGGAGAGGGCTCTCTCTGGGTCAATCTCAGCAAAAGATAATCAACGGAGCTTGAGATGACTGAAATACAAACTAATTTTAGGCTAGGTATGAAGTGCAAGGATTTGATTTGATTTTTTGAGAGTTTTGTTGGAATCAAGGGAAAGGCAAATTTGGGTCCGGGGATGAGGCCAAATTTTTGCAGAGTCCCGGTTGGGGTGAGGTAGGCAGTAGTATTGATGCTTTATATTAAATGAATGGATAGAAAAGACTGCTGAGGAGCTGAAGAGGGCAAGAGGCTGCAAGAATCCTCTCCAAACAAATGAAAAACATGTAAAACTAAACAAAGTTGAAGGCAGAGCACAACAAACTCATGAATTCTACCTTTGTCACTCAATTTGTTTAATTTCAGAAGAAAAGAGAAGGGAAAATGATACACATAAACATCAGTGAACTTACAATTGCATGAAGAAAAATACCATCAAAACACAGAGCCACAAGGATCCCAACAAGTGCTGCAAAACCCTGGTCTTTCCTTTGCCAAAAATGCATAAATCAGATGTACAATGGAATGCCAAGCAATCCCTAGTGTCCAACCATGAAAATGACTTAGAAATTACATAATATAGACAAGCCAAACCCATTCCCTTACCTCTAGGGGTTGAGCTCATCATTCTAGGAGCTGTTTCAACCAATTCTAAACAAGGCGCTGAAATCTAGGCAATCAAACAACTTTTCTCTATATGGAAGGAAACTGATTCATTCATTTAATTTTCACTTTTTAGTGAATGAATCCTCTAGAACAAGTAAATATTTACCAAAATTACATCATTGTTATGAAATTACATCATGGTAGATCAAGAGTTACATGAAAAAGTAAAACTAGTCAAAACTGGGCGAATTTCTGAGCGAAAGAGTGAAAATGAGGCCAAATTTCTCTATGCGTCGTGCCCAAATTCTCTGTGCGTCACGCCACTTTGGAGCTGATTTTGAGGCACTTCCCGAAGTCAAAATTGAGCCCATAATAGCTTTTTGGAAATCCCTACCTGTCTGGTTTCCAACCCAACTGGAATATTTCAATTTGGAGTTCATTTGCTCTGTCAAAAGTCAAATCTCCCAAGACTAGTCAAAATGTGCCAAATGAGGCTGCCTCAGGGCAGAGTGCTGTTGCAGTCAACTTTTGAAGATCTTCCTCAAATCCAAATTGAGCTCATGATAGCTCATTGGAAAGATATTTGTGTTTAATTATCATTTAACTCAACAAGAAAGTCATTTGGCCAACCAAGCTAGGAGAAAACTTGATTTTTCCAAGGTCACTTCAGAGGTTCCTCAAATCTCCCGAGGCAACTGTACTTTTGACATTTCTCTAAAACCATGACACCTGTGTAAGAAGTGAAGGAGTTGTTTCCTCCTTGGCCTATTTTGGAAAAAAGCCTCTCTCATTTTTTCCAAATTCATCTCTCCTTGCTCAGAAGCATCATTTGAGTAAAACCTACCCCGATGTGTGGAACAAGGGATTTGTTGAAATGAAGCGAAATGAAGGGGACAAGTGGCTTCTAAATTCCTGAGAAAATTTTGGGAGGTGGGGAGGGATGTTGGGAAATAGGGGAAATTGGAACTTCAAAGATTGAGTGAGGGGAAGGGGTCCAAAAGGGTAAAACATAGGCCTAGCCTAGAAAATTGCCAAGTTGTAGCAAGAAACTAGGGTTTGTGCGAAAATGAGGAATTTGGGGGATTTTAGTGATGGGAAGTGTTTAATAAGGTACATTATGGATAGGGAAAGGTATATGAAAATCAGGATACAAGTTTCACCGGTGATTTTACCATCCAAGAGAAATTGACTTCAAAACCCTAGGAGAGGGAAATGACCTTACGTAGGCGCAATTGAAGCATGAACAAGACATAAAATAACCCAGTGGAACTTGGCATGGTGATGACAACCCTCTGAATGATGGTACATTCTGCCGAATGGTGACATGAAGCTCTTGGGACAACCATTAGGGTTTGGGAATTTTAAGTATGAGACTAGGGTTTGGTGCATTTGGGATTTTGGGAAAGGGAACTTGGGATTAGGGGTATGTGAATTTGGGGAATAAGGAAAGCAAGGAAAATATGCAATAAGGGAGTGATGAGCAAAACAGCCAAATACAAAACCCTAGTAGCAATCTCCTTTGCAAATTTTGAAGAGATAGGGTTTGCTTTTCTTAGCACACTTCACCATTCATCAAACACCATCAACAACCATCAATCTTGGATGAAAAACCATGAAAGTAGTTGTTATAGACATTTTTGTGCACTGCAACCCCAATCATAAATGTCAATAAACCAAGGGCTCTTAAGTCCCTAAAAGTGTTGTTCCAACCCCTAAAATAACAAGGTCAACTGATTACATCTTCTCCTAGAAGTTCTCCATGAAAAACTACTCAGAACTGGTCAAAACTGGACCATTTCACCTGCTCCATAGGCAAAGTGCATTGCATCCCACCTGAATACACACAGTAGGTGCGATGCATGTCAAAAAGCCCTTCTATGGGGCGCGATGGCCGAGAAGGGACAAATGGCAGGGTCAATCCGCAAGGTGGAGGAGCATGGAATCTTCCAGAAACTTCTCCTGTGACACTTGCCTCTCTAAATTCGACCAGGGATGAGTAAGAGATCATCAATCTCCAAGTGGAATCAAGAACTATCAGAGAGAAGACACTAATCAAATCTCAAAAGCTGACTCACCCCCCTTTGCAAACGTCTATATATGGATCCCTCATCCCAGAGATCCAAAGGCCAGAATTTTGTATCTTGTAAGGAAGTGCTGCTGGTTTCTTGGTGCAATATCATAGTGTTGGGTGATCTAAGCTTTTCATGAGGTGAAGAAGGGCTTCTTGCTGAGAGGATGATGCTAGGTCAGAACAATTGGTTGTAATTCTCTTGGCTCTTTCTTGATTATCAATAAAGCTATTCAAGTTTTCCTCCATACTCTTGTATGATTTATGTTTTATGCATTTGTATGGTCAATTTACATCTGATCCTATATTGTTTATGATAATAGATCTATGTTCTCGTATAGTGCTATGCTGCTTTGATTCTATAGGTACCCTGTGAAGCTGGGTGGACAAGGAAGCTAGTAGCAAAAGATCTATCAGAAGGGAGAGGAATCGAACAAGGAACCAAGCGCAAGACAGAGGTTGGTCTCCTTTATTATTCTCTCATATATCTCTCATAAAGGAAAACGAAAGTAGTTTTAGTTTGTTTGTTTCTAAGGTAGTTACCAGCCTTAATGGGATTAACAGCTCCGCATAGGCACTATTCCCGGTAACAAAATGGTGACTCCGCTGGGGAGCGAATAGATTGTTTGTTCATCTACATTTGTTTACTTTATAAACTTACACACGGAGCCTGAAGTGAAGCCAGCTAGCCTTCGAACTGCATTTTCTATGCAAGTGAAAAGTAGATCAACGATGCTTCAGTCAATCTCCGGGTTTTGTTTATGAATTAAACAATTGATTTACAAGCTCTCTAATTGCCCTTGTGGTGGCTCTAGTAACCTCCTGAGATATACCCCTGTGATTAATTTACTGATTACCACTTGCTCGGCTAAAATCCCTAAACTGAACTGCAAACTGTGACCCAGAACCCAATCAAAGTCTCGTCCCTGGTCCAGCGCACTGTCTGTTCTATGAACTTCAAATGCAATGCACTTCCCGAGTGTAGTAGGTGCGTTGCATTTCAGTTTCACTGTGTTACAGGTGCGCTGATCACACAAGGCCTTGTTCCTACATTTTGGTTTCTGTGTTCACTCTTTTCAGATCTATTCAGGAGTTTTGCTGCCTGTAGTCAGTACACCTCTATTTGAAACCCCTTTCATTGCTGTGATTTCGCCTCCATTGTGCAAAGAACTGTAAATGTTTTTATGTATTTTTTGAGTCATTTTCAGTTCTCCTTTACAAAGAAGTAGCGTAATTGTACTGTCATTTCTTGATTTGAAAGTGTCGCAAGTGTCGTTTTCAGTCATAGAAGAGAATCTAATTGTTCTTGATAGTCGATTACCCTGTTACTATTATATTTGATCTAAATTAGTAGTTTTTCTAGTGTCGAAAGCATGTTTTCAATTCCAAATCGCAAAGTGTTGTCATTCTCCTCATTTTGTTTTGAAAAGAAACTTGTTAGTAATTGTTGCTTTGAAAAATAATTCAGATTTGCGCTTAGCTTTCTTTTTATCATTTACACATTAAGAAGGCTGAAAACAAATACATGCATGTGCTTTTGCATTTAGACTGTTTGTCGGTTTGATTTAGGACAGTGCATTTAGTGTGTGCTCTTTGCTCTTTGTTGAAAGAACGCCATCTCTCTTTCCTTAGTAGCTAGGATTTTCATTTGCAAAAAGAAGACTAAACCACTGTTTATCATCTTAGATTGCATTTTAGGAATTGTACATTTACATCATGCGGTGAACCTGAAAGGTAAATTTCTTAATCAAGATCAACTATAAAATAAATTTAATGAATCTAAAAACGCTTTGGAACCTAACGCACAACATCTAGAAGTCTAGGCTAGAGACGTATTCTGGCGTCATAAAGCCTGGTAACTATTGTTCTCACTGTTGGTTGGGTGATTCCTCCACTTTAAGACGATAAGTGCCAGTACAGACTTGTGCTTCCACGTACCGTCGAGTATATTTTGGGAGACCACAATAGGCTTAATCCTTTATCCATAGGAAGCCGTGTCTGCCGCCCTATCGATCGCAATGCACTGAACACAGCATTCAGGAAGATTGACTGCCATACCGTAAAAATTATTCTACAATTTTGCGATTGGTTTGGTAATCCCTCTGTCTAGATTTCCAGAGCAGTCCCTTTTGTTCCTTTTCAGACTCCTTAACGGAAAAGGTCCATCTGAGCACTTGTCACTTCAGGCTCATTAAAAATCGAAGGCGACTAGAGTCATCTTTTGTTTTTTCTCGTCTCTTAAAAATTGAAAAAACAAGTTGTGTCAAAGCATCTAAAATTCATCTAATTCGGAAACATACTTCCCCTTGATTTTTAGTTGATCGAGTAATCCACAATCGTGGAAGAAAGTCAAATGAAACCCCGTCGTTCGCGGAGGCTTACGAGTCAACCGTCTTTGCCTCCGGAATCGAAACTATTACGGACAAAGCGAACTCGTTTAACCGGTTCCAAATCCCCTGATAAAGTTAGAACAAGTGTTCCAACACCATCGGAGACTCTGGTTACTCCAAACATTTCTGGTATCCCTGCTTTTACAGAAGAAGTTCAACAACCACCGAAGGGCAGTAGCACTGATCCTAGTGTGAGGATAAACACTTGTATTACTGAGCCAGTTCCATCTACAGCTGATTCGGAGGGTGTTATTCCCCAAGCATCTGTCGCTGCAGATTCTATACCTTCTTCGGCACTAGAAATATTTTACGGACCAGATGGTCTACCTCTTCCACCTGGTCTGATTGCTATAGAAGAGATTGTGGAGGATCCTCCATCTAGTACTCCATCGCAATTTGGAGTTGAGATCACTCTGTATCCTTCTTCATCAGAAATTAGTCTACCACCATCAGAAGCTCTTGTAGAATCGCTAGGCAATCTTTTGGATAGACTAGAAATGTCTGAAAAACCTTCAACATCTAGGACTGTGTCGTCTGACATAGCGATGGCAGAACTTCTTGCTGTCACTCCAACAATGTTTGCCGGTATACCATCTGTCCCAACTAGCTCTCAATCGCTAGAAGGGGCCACTCAGGGGCTATTTCGACAGTATGGTCTGTTCCTGTTTGTTCATCCGGAATAGTATCCGGAAACTCTTATGTTGAATCTCAGAAAATTGATCCTTCAGGGTGTCAATTTGGACAGTCCGGTCCTCAAGGGAAAACAATTCCTTTAAGTACCGGATTATTGCCGTATGGGGGGAAATATACCCTTTCATTGTCTCCTCCGGGAGCCCAACCATACGGGAGTTCACAACAAAATTCAGGTTATGCTGGAATTACATCTAGCGGTTGGGTGCCGATACTGCCTCAACAACCAAGAGTTGCATATTTGATGCAACAATGCTTACCTATGTCAAATATACCGACTACGCCAGCTATTGTGACGGTGTCGCACGTACAAGCGCTGCCTGTTGTACGCCAACCTTAGGTTTCTTAGGTGGTAATGCAACAACCTCTTATTCCTACGACTCAACCACAATCGCCAACTAGTGGAATGACACAGGCCCAAACGGGTACAATTACCCCTCATCTTGGTCAAACAGTCAGTATTGGACAACAACACATGGCTTCACAACCATGGCTGGTGCAATACCAACAACCGCAATTCCAACAAGTATACCAAGGATCTGAGCAACAAATCTTTGCAAGTAGTGGGCAGCCGTATATTCAAAACGGTCAAAATCAACCATTCTACAATGGTTATGCCCATCAACCTTACCAAAGTTACCAGCATCAAATGCATTATGTTGGTATGCAGAGACCAACTGCTCAGGCGATTCCATCTTATCCTGGGTATGCTTTGCCTAACCTGAATCAACAGTCACCCTTCGTGGCGACTTTAGAGTTACCAGATCTAATCAGTTAACAAACGATGCAATTGCTTATGCCCCTTGGTGGCCAGTGATTCCACATAAACTTCCGTCAGATATTCCTAAATTTAATGGAAATCCGGGTGAAGATCCGTCGAATCATGTGATGACCTTTCATCTGTGGTGTTCATCAAACACCCTAAACGATGATTCGATTAGGCTTCACCTTTTTCAGAGGATGTTAACTGGTCCGGCAGTAGAATGGTATATCGAATTACCCAGAGCTTCATTTGACAACTTCAGTACCCTAGCCACAACCATTTTAATCCATTTTCAGTTACTGATAAGGTACGAAATGGGAACAGAACTTCCTACCAACTTCAAGCAAATGACGGCCACTCACATATCCGATCATATTCATGAGTGGCGACGTTGTCGTATAATGGTAAAAACGTATGTTCCTGATCAACTTTTAGCTGAATGGTTTATTAAGTCATTATTCCCTTCCATTACAGAAGATGTGGCAAAAGGAGGAGTCGTCACCGAAGAGCAAGTTATTGCTCGTGCGCAATATTTAGACTTGATTTATACTCAGTCTGGCATGCTCTACGATAAAATACCTGACACTCCCAGACCAGAATTTTCGGTCCCCCCTCCTCCTAAATCGAACAATGACTCTCATACCGGCGATGGCGTGATTGGCATGACAGACACGAAATCGAAAAAGGCTACATCTAAAAAGGCCCGTAATATTTCCAGTCAAAATGCGAAAGAAGAACTTCTCGCCTCGGAAGTAAATGCCATCTCGACTGATAAAGGCAAAGAAACCAAGCAACTAGGAGGCAAGAAGAAAAACAAAGGGAAGAAGAAGAAACAGGAGGAATCATCACCTGAAAAATCTTCTGCAAACCCTACTGGAAATAGGAAACCAAAAAATCCATGCATAATATGTGATGAGGATCATTGGACAAAAGACTGTCCATTTAAAGCTGAGCTTAAAAAATTCTGCAAGAATTCAAAAACCTCGACAGTATTAACTGATCCGTTTTCGAATCCAGGAACAAATCTGGTTGACAGTGGAAATTCTTCCCCATCCCAATTGCTGATGTTGTCGGTTTCCAAAAAGCAAAATGATGCTTTGATATCGATAAGGAACAAAGATTACGGGAATCCACAAATGTCGAACAACAAGGATAAAGATCAACCTAGTAGTTTGACAACAACTTCGACAGAAGTTGTGCCACCCATCATTCCAGAACTGACAATAAAACAGCCAAAGGGAGTAGTACACAAGTCAACATTTAATCCTCGTGCTAGAGAAGCACAACATTATAATATAGTGGAAGATCTGGCCCAATCGCCATCCGCTGTGTCGACGCTTGAGGTACTACAAAATTGCCCATCCCAAAAGCAGGCTTTATTATCAGCTATTAGTGGGATAGACCCAAAGGATTCTAATCTTGTGTCCTTTAATCATAAAGGATACAATCCTCAGCTACCATCTCAACTAGCTTTCCTCATTCAAGTGAAAGCCCTCAACAAAATTGTTCATTGAACAATTATTGATGAGGGGGCATCTACATGTATTATGTCGATGAGTTGCTAGAAAACTTTAGGATCTCCAACCTTGTCGCGATCTTCGACAAAATTAAAAGCATTTGACGGACGAACGTATACCCCGTATGGTATTCTAAGTAACTTGCAAGTTGAACTAGGGGGGCAAACAGTAGAAACAGATGTTGAAGTAATCGACGGAAACCTCGATTACAACATCCTACTGGGAAGACCATGGATATATGCTATGGTTGCTGTTGTGTCGACCTACTTTAGGAAGATTGCATTTCCCTTTCAAGGAGGGATTACAATTGTCGATCAACAAACTTTCCTCCCCAATGGTTCCCAAGTTACGGGAAGCGTTCTGATGATCCATGGAAGCCCCCATTCGCTTCAAAATATCGGAGTAGGCCTACTAAAAGACCCTATATTAATGGGTACTTTTGCCCTTCCGCCTCCAATCAATCTGGCGGAAGTAGCATCGGTAGGAACCTGCAATATGATATCTTCGATTCACAAGATCTCAGAAAACGATATTAACATGGATCATCTATTGGTGTTGCCTCCAAGCCAAATGGAAATATTGTAGCAATCAATGTTTCTAGCATGGGAGGCAAACCCAAATCAACGCTCATCAAGCGTTTGGATAGATAGTTCTAAGGAATATGGCACCCCTTTGGATCCTTGGTCACAAGTGCATTACACCGACGAAGGAATTGTTCAATCAATGGTAATTGAAGGGGTACCATCATTCCCATCTTCTGACCTGTAAAGAAGATACTCCTGATGACCTTCATCATCCGTCAGTTTTTGATTTCCTATCAAATACTGTAAACACGGTGGATTCTGAGCGAAACTTGTCCAACATTGAAGAGACTATCGCCATAAATATCTCGACCAAAACAGATGTTGTAGAGAATATTTATGTTGGCAAATGTTGTTCCCCTTAAGAACTGGAAATATATAAAGCTCTTTTTCACGAATTCAGAGATGTCTTTGCTTGGTCATATGATGAAATGCTAGGCATTGACTCGAGTATAGTTGAACACGAAATTAAGATGTATCCAGATGTCAAACCAGTACGACAATGGCTACGGCAGGTGCACCCCAAGAAAGCCGCTGCCATCAAGGTAGAAGTTGAAAAGCTTCTCCATGCTGGTTTCATTTACCTGGTTCCTCTAACCGATTGGGTATCGAACATTGTTCCTATTATGAAAAAACAAGGAACGATTAGAGTGTGCGTTGATTATAGGGATGTAAATCAAGCTTGTCCAAAAGACAACTACCCTACACCCTTTATTGACCAGATAATTGATGAATGCGCCGGATGCGAAATCTTTTCATTCATGGATGGATTCTCCGGGTATAATCAAATAAATATCCACCCACAGGACCAGTCAAAGACTGCATTTATTTGTCTGTGGGGCACATTCACATATCGCAAATTACCCTTTGGTTTAAAGAACGCATGGGAAACGTTTCAGAGGGCAATGAATTATGCCTTCCATGACATCAAAAACATCGTTCAACCATATCTTGATGACCTTCTGGCTCATTCGCGAAAGCAGACTGATCATCCGGAGCATTTAAGAGCGATATTTCTACATTGCCGACACTACAAGATACGACTAAATCCACACAAATGTGTGTTCTGTGTTAGTTATGGTCGTTTACTTGGATTTTTAGTCTCAAAGGATGGGATTCGTCTCGACCCATGTAAGGATCAGGCAATCATTAATTTTCCTCCACCTTCAAATTTGCTTCAGATTCAGAAACTCCAAGGGAAAGCAAGCTTTCTGAGGAGGTTCATTCTAAATTACGCCGAACTTGCTAAAGGTTATACACGTCTATTGAAAAACGAAGTGCCCTTCGTCTGGGATTAGGTCGCACAAGCTTCCTTTGATTCTTTAAAAGAATCCCTAATGAAAGCATCATTAATGTACGCCCCTGATTATTAAAAAGACTTTAACATGTACCTCGCTACAGCGGATACAACCATCGCAATGGTTTTAGTCCAAGAAGACAACGGAATTGAACATCCTATATATTATTTAAGTAGGAAATTAAATGATATAGAAAGCAAATATTCTTATGTTGAAAAGCTAGCGCTCGCAGCTGTTCAAGCGATACAGAGATTTCGACACTATGTCCTCTTTCGGAAAACTACCATTCTGTCAGATTGCAACCCCATGACTTATATATTGTCATGACAGTTGCTGGGGGGAAAATATTCAAAATGGATAGCAATTATACAAGAGTTTGATCTGGAATTTGTAAAATCCAAGTCAAAGAAAGCCCTGGTTTTTGCAGAATTATTATGCGATCTCCCATCATCGTCCAATGATGAAACATCCGAAGAAACAATCGTGGATGAATCTTTGTTTCTGATATCTTCAAGCAATCCGTGGTATGGAGATATAATCATCTATCTTAAAACCCAAAAATATAGGCCTAATACCTCCCGCTCCGAACAAAAACGTATTCGATACCAATCAAAAGACTACATGATCGTCGGTGACACGCTTTACCGTCATGGTGTCAATACAGTTCTGAGGAGGTGCCTCACCCATGAGGAAGCCGAAAAATCTCTGAATGATTGCCATTCAGGCGCGTGTGGGGGGCATCAATCTGGTTATGCTACGGCGCAAATTTTTTTACGAGCAAGATACTTCTAGCCAACAATGTTCAAAAATTTCATAACCGCAGTCAAAAGTTGCCATGCCTATCAAATTTTCGATAGAAAAACCAGAAGACCACCCGCACCTCTGCAGCCAATAGTTGCTATTGGGCCATTCGCCAAATGGGGCATTGATTTCATGACATGTAACCCCACCTCGACCGGGGGGCATGGGTATATCATAGTCGCAGTGGACTATTTTACCAAATGGGCCGAGGCGATGCCTACATTAGATAACACTGGTGAAACAACTGCCCTTTTCTTTTTCAATCATGTAGTCGCCAGATTCGGTGTTCCTCAGGCTATAGTCACAGATCATGGATCGCATTCTCGCAATCACATGATGGCCGGATTAGCTGCCAAATTAGGGTTGTCTCACGACAGCTCTACTCCATATTACCTGCAGGCCAACGGATAAGTTGAAGCAATCAACAAGGTCCTAAAGAGAATGCTGCAAAGGATGACTGGAGTCCACAAAAGGAGTTGGCACCTGATCCTGTACTCGGCCTTGTGGGCATACCGAACATCGGTAAGGGATGCAACCGGGTTTACACCTTTCCAACTGGTGTATGGCCTAGAAGAAATCTTACCAGTTCAGTGTGAAATCTCGTCCCTCAAACTCGCAATCAACCTTCTTCCCAGAACTTCAGAAGAAGAGGCTCGTTTCTTGGAACTAATCCAATTGGATGAAACCCATCGTGATGCCGCTTTGGCTAATGAAGCCCATAAGAAACGAGTCAAGGCACAGTTCGACAAGAATGTCAAACCTCGTGTCTTCTCGGAAGGTGACTTGGTCTTGCTTTATGACCAGGAATCCGATAAATTGGGAGCAGGTAAATTCAAGTCTTTGTTAAGCGAGTGTTAGCAAAAGGAGCCTACGAGTTAATGGATCATGACGGGATTCCACTGGCACAACCTCGTAACGGGTTGTACCTTAAGCGTTACTATGCGTGATTCAGTGTGGTAACCCATATGCTTTTGTTACATTTTTATTTTTGCTAAAGTATTTGTTTTGGTCAAGTAGATCCACTTTTTACATTTGTCGCAGATGTTGAACCTATTGGAATCTTTTGTTGGATATGCCGACGGAGCAAGTCGTAGTTCGCGGAACCTATCTTCTGCGGCCTGGGCCATTTTTGGTCCAAGCGGCGAGTTAGTAAGTTTCAGAGGGGTATGCATTAGTCAATCAACGAATAACATCGCTGAATATAGCGCGCTGATAGAACTTCTCTCTGATGCCATCACACATGGCATACGCCGATTGGTCGTCAGGCTAGACTCACAGCTCGTCATACTACAGCTCACTGGTATCTACTTCGTTCGAAATCCAGCTATCTATCGCATGTTCCTAAGGGTCAAGAGTTTGGAAAGGCAATTTGATTTTATTCAATATCAACATATTTCCAGAAGCTTAAACACATTAACTGACTCATTGGCAAATTATGTGTTAGATAGACATTTGCAACATTTGTAAAAAGAAGCATTTCATCAATATTTTCATTCGGATCATATAACTTAACCAAAATAAAACTCCGAAAATCAAAAATATATATATAACTGTTTATGGTTTACACATAATGTTCTGTAACCAAGAAAAATTGGTCAAATGACCCAAAACGCAAAATGCTAGGGGGCACCCTAGTCTAATGATGCTGGTGATAACAAGTCACCACCTGTGCAATCATGCGTAAATGCCTAGTCCATCAACTTGGCACGCCAGTAGTATGTCGTTGCAGCCTTAGAGGCAGCTCGTTAATCCTCACATCTGGAATACCAAGAGTGAGGCCCTCGACCTGATCCTGTAATGCTGAAAGAGTCTCGGCCACATCAAGGTCGCGAAGGATAGCCCTTCCCACAACCTCTCCTACTGGAGCGGCAGCTGGCACTCTCAGGCGTACTACTGGTTGAATGGGACCAACATCTGCATGAGCACATGAGTTTTGATTAGTCTTGATAGAATAAAGCACAAGGACATTATAAAAGAGAAACGATAAACAGAAATATGGTCAGAGAATTTACCAATGGCACCCCACTGCTCGCAAGCCGGTAGTACCAAATCTGGGTCATCTCGGAAGTCCATACTAGCATATGTATACTCGAAAAAAACCATCTCCTGACGATCGAACTACCCGAAGAAGGTATCAGAAAAGGAAATCTGAGACTGACCAACATGTCTGGACATATGGTCGACCCATCTCTGCATCCGTGGTTCAGTCGGTGGAGGTAAACCAAGTGAAATATACTGTGGCTGCATGAGTGGGATATTTTCCAAGGCAAAGGCGGTCAAAATAGAACCATATCCAAAGTTCTTCAATCTTCCGTTCTTCACCTTGGTCAACTATTCTTTCATCACAAATAGTACTGCATCACACCAGTTGAACACTTTCGGTTCGAGACATTCTAAGGCATACTGCATATAAGACCGGTTGGCCACATGAAGAGCCGCACCACCAGCCATCCTACTAAAGGTGAACAGAATGGTCCTCAGGGATATGTCAGTGACATCTCAGATAATGATCTTGTCGTCTTTACTCGGCTGAGATCCCTCTCTGCAATACCTGCGAATGTAATCTCTCACAAATTCACCCACGGGCCGAACCTGATAAGGAGATAGGGGCACCCCGCCTCGATAAGCTGGTCAAAAAATAGATGTCCACGATAGTCAAGGGGATGGATTTTCCCCTAATCTGGAACACCTAGCTGGTAGGATTCCAGGCATCGAGTAAATACTGCAACAAGTTGATTTGTTGCCTCATGCTAGAGATGCGGAAAAACTTGAACAGACCAAAGTTCCGCAGTGCATTTGCCGTAACCGGATCATGTAAAGCAAGCATGTACTCTTCTTCGTGCTCACGTTCTTGCCATGTGATAGGAATTTTGCTCCAATGAATCTCTGAAAACAAACAAGAGAAGAGTTAGATCCTGATTTGGTGAAAAACAGGCAAAAGTTTCCATTGAAATCTGTGCACAAATTTCCCTCATTGCGCTCATCGTACCCCCAGTAGTGTTCTGGGTGTGTTGCATGCTAACTGTCCAGTGGGTAGGCCAACATGCAACGCACCTTTCGATATAGAAAGGGTGCGATGGAGCCTAGGCGAGTTTTTCAAACCCCGAGGCTCAGAAGAACCAGAAATCAGGCTCAGAATGTAAAATGGAAAGGATGAAATGAAAGAGCTCAGGTTTAGCTCCTACCTGGTCTAGACGGTGCCGAAAATCGTCCACAAAATCTCCCAAAATCAGCTGGTGAAAATCAAGGGGGAAAGCACCTCCAAAGCTCCAACAAGCCAAAGTTCAAATGAAATGGTAAAATGAGGGGTAAAAGTACTTTTAAATTACTTTTTACGTAATTCAAGTAAAATATTAGTCTCTTAACTCATTTTTCAAACATATATTGTTCATTTCTAACTAGTTTGATGAAGCAATTGAGCATGCAGTACAATCTTTGAAGGAACAAAGCTATTAATGGTAAAGTCAAGAAATGACCGTTGTATCGGGAAGTTTTAACGCAGACTTCAAGCTCGTTAAAATATAAACATAAGCAATGAGAAAGTGTTTCCCCCAGCGTTTAAGCTCATTTTAAAATAAAAAATGAACCAATTTCTGGTAAATAACCATCGTGAATGTAGTACTTCAGCCTTTGAAGCCTTGGTCGTGTTCTCATCATCACCTCCACTTGATTGTTTACCCCTTTTGAGGAACAGCTGAGAAGAGTGATCCTGTTAGCCATCCTTGTAACGCTGCCGTGATTGGAAAATTCCAAACTTTACCTGGAATCAACTGCTACCAGAATTTATCACTCGTTCCTCAAAGATGAGTCTCCTTTAAGCTCTTTTCAATTGACTCGTAAAATATGAAAATATTGCCGAGCCATTGGCCTCTCCAGCTCGTTAAAGTGACCGGAAGTGCTATCCCTCCTTTAGATTTTAATCTTTTTGGACCTGAGGGATTATTACACAAAAAGATCGAGCGCTTGTCTTGTTCGGCTCATTAAAATTACCGAAAATTCATCCCTTTCGTATTATTTTATACTTTTTTAGACTTAAGGGATTAGATGACGAAAAAGGATTTTTGGAGTTTCCTTTAAGTTCCTTTTCAGACTCTCTAAAATTAAAAAGGACCGAGTTATCTTTGTCTTTAAACTCGTTAAAACCTAATAGCGACAAACTTGTCCATAACAGACAAGAACGAGTTTCACTATCGCTAGGATCGTTAAAACATAGCGATGGGTTTGCCCGAAGGGAAAATTATAGAACAAGAATATGTTATCCTCCTCAAGCTTGACAAAAATAAAGAGGTACTGGTCAGCAATGACTGGGGAAAAATTGGGAAGAAAACTTGAAGAAACTTTGTTGGTAGCAATTCGCTCTTGAACATGACACTTTCACTCCACATCCAAGTCGAGTTGGGTTGTTCCATTCACTGGTCACATCGCTGTTCCATCACACCATCCACATTTGGGGTTAATGCTACCAATCCATCATGTCAGTGTCACCAATATGTTCAAGAGAATTCGCTCAGAGAATTCACCTGTGTCTCACCCACTATAATACATTTCCTCTCCATTCTTTCATGACCGCCACCCTGAACCGTATATCACCAGATTGTTTTCACCTCCACTAAAATCATTTGCTCCGTTCTGTGTCATTGATGTGGGATTCACTAAGGCCCTCCTATGACAGATCGCTTCTTGTCGACATCAGCTCATTATCCAAGAAGTCGATCTAGGAACAACCCTTTCAGTACTTTGAAGCTTGCATGCCTCAATGGCAAGTTTCTCACTTCTGGTGACAGGTTTACATCAATGGCCTTCGACCGGAAGATTTTGCGTGGTGTTCGACGCCAAGTCCCTTATTCACACCACGTGAATTGTACTATAGTAACTTGAGGGTCATCATCATTATCGGTGACTCCTCTCGTGCATGTTAACGGCTTACATCATTGGCTGGTAATCAGGCGATGTATTTCCATGTTCGACTCCAGAATATCTCTCACATGGATCGACTTGTACTTTGAGTGAATATTGAACGAGATTGAAGACCCCAGATCTAGTTCCATCCATTCGGGCTGCGATATATATTCAAGAAAATAAAGACATCAAATGTACATCATTGCTGCACAGATAATCTTCCAATCTAAGGGATGATGGCTCTACCAGAATCATCAGTCTACACTCGAACTATTGTCTGTCTCATGTACATGAAAATGAATTTATAAAGCTGAGCATGGGAATGCCCGCCTCAGCTAGATCATGAAAATATTATGAAGATAATGTATTGTATTGTATCTTATTACAGGTCTCCTTCTAGCTTGAAAGAACTTCAAATCCTCATGATAAAGCATTTCACCCGACATCGACAAATTAATGACCTCATGCTTTAGGGGGAAACTGTTATAGACATTTTTGGGCATTGCAACCCCAATCATAAATGTCAATAAACCAAGGGCTCTTAAGTCCATAAAAGTGTTGTTCCGACCCCTAAAAGAACAAGGTCAACTGATTACATCTTCTCCCAGAAGTTCTCCATGAAAAACTACTCAGAACTGGTCAAAACTGGACCATTTCACCTGCTCCATAGGCAAAGTGCGTTGCATCCCACATGAATACACACAGTAGGTGTGATGCATGTCAAAAGGCCCTTCTATGGGGTGTGATGGGCGAGAAGGGACAAATGGCAGGGTCAATCCGCAAGGTGGAGGAGCATGGAATCTTCCAGAAACTTCTCGTGTGACACTTGCCTCTCTAAATTCGACCAGGGATGAGTAAGAGATCATCAATATCCAAGTGGAATCAAGAACTATCAGAGAGAAGAAACTAATCAAATCTCAAAAGCTGACTCACCCCCCTTTGAAAACATCTATATATGGATCCCTCATCCCAGAGATCCAGAGGCTGGAATTTTGTATCTTGTAAGGAAGTGCTGCTGGTTTCTTGGTGCAATATCATAGTGTTGGGTGATCTAAGATTTTCATGAGGTGGAGAAGGGCTTCTTGCTAAGAGGATGATGCTGGGTCAGAACAATTGGTTGTAATTCTCTTGGCTCTTTCTTGATTATCAATAAAGCTATTCAAGTTTTCCTCCATACTCTTGTATGATTTATGTTTTATGCATTTGTATGGTCAATTTACATCTGATCCTATATTGTTTATGATAATAGATCTATGTTCTCGTATAGTGTTATGTTGCTTTGATTCTACAGGTACCCTGTGAAGCTGGGTAGACAAGGAAGCTAGTAGCAAAAGATCTATCAGAAGGGAGAGGAATCGAACAAGGAACCAAGCGCAAGACAGAGGTTAGTCTCCTTTATTCTTCTCTCATCTATCTCTCATAAAGGAAAATGAAAGTAGTTTTAGTTTGTTTGTTTCTAAGGTAGCTACCAGCCTTAGTGGGATTAGCAGCTCTGCATAGACACTATTCTCGGTAACAGTAGTTAAACCTACTTGTATCGATGGCAAGGCATAGGTTTTGGGTGATTCTGGAGCAAATTTTGCAATTTTCAGGCTTCCTGGCTATATGTGCCGTGCACTCAACCCAATGCGCCACGCCTCACCAATGTGTCGTGCCTCACCAATGCGCCGCGCCGAGCAACCTAGTGCGATTTTCACCCACACTTCACACTTACTCACCAAATTTTCTCTTTTGCATGTAAATGAACTATTGAAGCACAAGAATATCTCCTATGGCATGGACTTTGATTCTTCATTTGGCCAACCCACTTTTGTAATGTTGCAGAATTTGGCACTTTCACATAACTCTGTTTTTGCTTCCACTTTGATTTTTCGCTGAATGATGAAAGTCTGTCTATTTTTGCAGGGATGATTGGCATGTAATTTTGGAAAAGGATGACCAGGGCTGCGCCTAAAGTACCCCATGACTGAAAAACTTTAAAAATTACATATTTATTACAAACCATAAATTTGATGATTTCTTCTTCAAAACAAAGTTTTGAAGAAGAATCATGATCAAACATATTGACGATGAAATTTTGCAATGAAAACTAATTTTGAACCTCCCTCATGTGCCTGTGGACATTATTAGACTTTTTTAAGACGAAACCCTAGACCTAATGACTAAAATGACCCTTTTGCTGACCAAGAGACCAAATAGGACTGTGAATGACTTTAAAATTGATTTTGATGTATAGACACGAACCAACAGATACATGACATGAGGGAGATGAGTGACAAGACCGTTCCGTCAGAAAATCGATGCTCCTAATGGAATGCAAATTACTGAACTGAATGAGACACCTAAAAATGAAATGCAACAAAGAGTTTTTGATCTCTAACGGAGGGATGAACACACCGACTCTAACACCTAGTATGGTCGCCACTATGTTAGGGCCTAAATCTACCTTAGGCTGAGAAAGGTAGGATCTAGGGTAACATCAAACCATGCTTAACCTGGTAGCTAGCCCTACCAAGTCGGGAGAGAGCTCTGTCCTTATCAACCTCAGAAAATATGGCCAATGAAAGCTTGAGATGACTGATGTGATGACTGATTTTAGGCTAGGTATGGGTACAAAAGTGTTTAATTGAATTTGATGATGTTTTGTTGGCTCGAATGGAAAGGCAAATTTTGGGTCTTGGGAATGAGGCTCAGTTTTGCAGAGGTCTCAATGGGGCAAGGTAGGCAAGTGATTTGATACTTAAAATTGAATGAAATGGAGAAATTTAGATAGGCGAGGAGTTGAAGAGGGCAAGAAAACCTCAAGGATCCTCTTCAAATAGCTGAAAACATCAATAACTAAGCAAACCCTAGGCAGAGCACTGCAATTTCAATGGATTCTATCTTTATACTTGTTTGTTTTAGTTAAGAAGAAGCAAGACAGATAATGGCATACATAAAACACATATAAACTTACATTTACAGAAGGAAACAATATCAAAGAAACATGCCACATGAATCCCATAGAGTGCTACAAGCCCTGGTCTATTCCTTAGCCAAAACTGCTGAGAAAATGTATACAATGAAGCTCCAAGCTTCCTCAAAAGTCCAACCATGCTAATGACTGAAAAAACATAAGATATAGGCAAACAACAACTCATCCTAGCCTCTAGGGGTCGAGCTCATGAGTTTAGGAGCTGTTCCAACTAATTCTAAACTGAGAACTACAAATTAGGCAGTGGAACAGCTTGCCTCTAGAAACTAGGGAATTGATTCATTCAGTTGCAAACTACTTTTTGATAGATGAATCTACCTCCATGGGTGAAAATTTGACATAATTACATCAAGATCAATCAATTTACATTAAATTACATCATAAGTTTGGCATTAATAAAGAGAAAAGTCAAAATGTCAAGGAACTAGGCGAAAAATAGAGTATACTTGGTTTGACTGAGCAAAGTTTCCCCTATGCGCCGCACTAATTTCCCTATGCGTAACACCTATTTGCAGCCACTTTTGGAGGGCTTCCCAGTGTCCAAATTTTCTCCAAGTGTGCTTGTTGGAAATATCTGCCTGTCTACTTTCCAGAACAAGTGGAGTTTTTTAATTTGGCCTCAATTTGTCCCTCCAAAACTGAGTTCTCCCAACACTACTTCCTGTGTGTCAAAATAGGGGCAGTAAGGTCATTTTTTGGGTGTTTTTGACCTTTTTGGGGGCTCAAAACCTGTCAAAATTTCTTGGCCATTGGTAGGCATGCATATTTTTCTAAGAAAAATCCAAATATGCTGAGTTTTTGTCATTTGGAGGCCTCCATCAAAAGTGAGCGCCAGGTGGCGCGGCGCATTGGGCAGAAAACGCTGTGTTTTAGCCCAAAAATTTCAAAAATTCAAAAAGTGTCCCAAATTTTTTGAAATTTGGGTTGAGTGTTTTCCATCAAGTGTTGTGTTGGGACAAGGAAGCCTCAACCAAGATCTGAAGTTTATCTTGCACTTTTTGCCTCCTCGATCTCTTCTTCAACTCGGCCTTCAAGCTCCTGATTCTAGCTTGGAACACCATATTCCTTGAAAAATAATGATATGCCATGTTTCTCAACATATTTTTCTCAATGATGGATTTCTCTAGCATCCTCTCCAAGTTGATATTAGTCCTCTCCACCCAAGACTCATGATCAACATTAATTTCTTGCTCAAGTGTTGTGAACTTGACTTTCGTCCGTTTGGCAACTTGCCGGTTTTCTCGTATGTTTCTTAGCTCCATTATGGTTTTCTGATCCTCTAGTTGCTTGTTTCTTTGCTCCAGGTACTTTATTATCCACTCGGAACTTTCCAAGTTGAGGGACAAAGCATTGATGTCCGCTTGTTGCTCTTGGATGACCTCCTTGAGCTTTGAACTTTGTGGGCCCAAATTCGCGTCATTGTCCTGAATGAGAATGAAATCGGTCTCCTGCTCACCTGAAGGCCCCTCATCATGTAATGGCCTCTTGCCCTTGTCCTGAACCTACTGTGTTGATGAAGGAAGTGAGACCCCTTCCAACCTGGGTGGAGATAATACTCGCTTTGCTGCTGCAAACAACCGTCTAGTGCCCTTTTGATAGGTGACAAATACCGGCACACTAGCGGTCTCTGTCTCATGAGCCTCCTGCTGATGAGACAGTCCACCTGTCTCATGAAAAGTCTCTAGAGGTACCTGAGGAGATGTGAAGAACTCATGAGAAATGAAATCCTCCCATGAGATGCCCTACAAGCTAAGCTGATGCATGACCACAATTTTGATGAGTGGAAAATGGTATATACTGTTAAACTGCTGCTAAGGAGTCTTATGTTGTACTAGGGTGGTCAACTCCTTGATATTTCGGCACATGAAGTAGGGGATATTCATCATTCTCACCCTGGTAAAGTGCATCAACAATTTGATATGATAAGCATATAGGCGAGAAAACCAGCCCTCACAGCTGAAATACTTGATTATGAGTTTCATCAAGGGAGCATATGAGTCTTTCAGGTACCGAAAGGGAAAAAATCTGCTGAGTTGTCTCAAATAACGGGGCTTGATGTATGGTTCATAGTGTTCCTTGTCAATCTGCTGCCTTTTATTCCACTGCTCTTCGACATTGGGAATGCCGGTTGCTAGAGAAATAGACTCCAGTGTCAAGTTGAATGTCACAACAGCTAGAGTGGTTTGGCCATTATGTAGATGAAGCACAAACAATTGGGCTAACTCATGATGATCCCGGACTCTAGCAACCATCTCACAGAATTGATAATAGGATTGGTGTTGGAAGCATGTGATAGCAAGAGGGCAGGCGTGCAACTCAGCAAGTGAAGTAGGCTCCTCTCGTATATGTTTGCCACCCTTGTGAGGTCTCCTTGTTGCATGCATTTCTGTAGGAGAGTCACTGTGTGTCTCTTCATCTCAGTCATATGAAGGATCAGATTCCATGCTTGCCAATGTGTGAGTTTTCTTGATGAGTATGAAGAGATTTATGGTGATTTTGATGTTTTGCTGCCAAATGTTTGAAGATGTATTAGGGACTGTGAAGGGAGAGGGTAAGAGGGGTTTTAGAAATGTTGCTGACTGGAATTTAGGGAATAGAAGAGTTTTAGGGAAAATTTTTAGATTTTGGGATAACAATTAGGGTTTAGGAATGTTTAGCTAGGGTTTGGGATAATGGGAGTTAGGAATATGGGGTTAGTGAATTTAGAGATATGGGAATTAGGGATATGGGGATCAAACTAGAAAATGAATGTGGGAAACAAAGTGTGTGGGAGTGAGGGAATGGAATTTGGCAGCAAAATCACAAACTACAAACCCTAAGCACTTGTTTTTGAGAAAAATTGCAAGGAGGTAGGGTTTCAAGCTTATCTCTTTAAACCACCATAAACTCTTTAAGAAAAACTCATTCACCAACAGTGGAAGAATGATGACTTACTTGAGCAGGTGGCAATTTAGCAAATTTGGCAGTTTGAACGAATTTTTGGGTGAAATCGGGCTTGAATCCCTATGCGCCGCGCCACAAACCCAACGCGCCACACCTATTGTATGTGCCACGCCACTTGTATGCGTTGCGCCTCTCACCCAATGCGCCGCGCCACTTGTATGCGCTGCGCCTCTCACCCAATGCGCCGCGCCCCACAAATTTGCACATTTTTTCTCCAAGATTGCTTCCTTTTCTCAACGCGACCTTCAGTTTGCTCAATATTTCTTTTTTAAGTGACAATGAGCTTTTTGAATTGTAAAAATGATTTCTATACAAGAGCTTTAAAATTTTTCATTCATAAAACCCACTTTTGTAATGTTTGTAATGTGACTTAATTTTTCAAACTCTGTTTTTTGGGTAGTTTGCTTTATTTTTGCCTGTGATGAACTGAATGACTTGATTTTTTGTTTACCTTGCAGGGGATGGAGCTACTGAAGCTTGGTAAGGTGACCAGGGTTGCCACTGAAGTGATTTACATATAAGAGAACTGAAATTACATGAATTTATACAACAAAAACCTAAAATACTCCGTTTTTCCTCAAAACAGGGTTTTGAGGAAAAATACATTTCTGAGCATGAGATTATGAATTTTATTGGTATTGGAACTTTATTCAACCTCCTCATGCACCTGCTGGCTGCTATTGGAAATTTTGAAGACCTTTTTGATGAAACCCTAGACCTAATGAAATTGAAACCCTAGAAATGACTCTTGCAAATTTAAAGACAAAAAGTGATTGCAAATAATCTTGATAAATGGAAATGGGCCAGCAGGTAAAGGACATGAGGGAAAATGTACAATTAGCCACTATCGTCAAATGTTCCATACTCCTAATGGAATGCAGCTGACTGAGTGAGACACCTAATATGCAATGCAACAAGAGAATTTGATCTTTGACAAATGGATGAAGATACTGACACTAACACAAGAACCAATCCATTACTGAACATCTAGTAATAAATAATGGCCAAAATGATGCTCTAATTAATGGACCCCACACATAGTGACTTGTGAAGGGGGCCAACGTTGCTCTTTTTTTTTTTTTTTTTTTTTTTTTTTTTCTATTTGTGATCATAAAATCTGAAATTTGACATGGTCGTAGACCCTTTTAAATGGTTAATTAGTGTTAAGTATAGCTCACCGTGAAAACTTTTAATGTCCAATGGAAAGTAAAATTCATGTCAGAGGATCTCAATACTGTATAAAATTCTAATGAAAAGTAAAAAATAAAGGAGAAAAAGAAAAGAAAAAAAAGGAAAAAGAGAAAGGAAGAATGTGAAATATGAACTAAAAACCTTGGAGAAATTTATTTTATATGTTATGGACTAATTAATGATAGGTTCAGAAGTATGAACGCACCAAAATATAAAAGAAAAAAAGGGGTCACCACGCACTTTGATCACTTTAAAACAACAACACACACCAAAGTATAAAAGTAAAAAATGGGTCACAACGATCACTAATTCAAAATCGACCGCACACACGGAAGTATAAAATAAAAAAAGGGGTGCGAACACACATCGAAGGAAAATATTCTTGCAAAGCTAAAGTATATTCCAACTTGGAACATTGTCCATATTCAAAGTTTTCAAAAGAATTTTCTAGGCCATTGAATAACTTGGATCCCTAACAAAGGTGGATTATTCCGGCCACAACAAAGTTGGCATATACCTATTGATTCGGGCCCTAAATAGGTTGAATCCTCGAAATGGAAAGAATCTAAATTTTTCCTTGTTTGTTTTGATCTTGGACCATGTATACCAGCTTTTCTTGAGCAAAGAGCAAAGAAAGAAAGCAAGATGACTAAGGAGGTTGTTAGCGTCTCGATGTCTGCGTCGCAAAAATGGTATTTCCCATTCCTATTTTTTTTTTTCTCTGTATTTGTTGGTGTACTGAGGGTTTGATACCACAAAGCTAGTGGTTCCATGCATATTTTACATAGGATTTGAGTGCTAGACTACTCACTATCGGTGTATCTTATCTACACTACCACACAGGGCATGCTTTAACTGTTTTAAGTGACTTTTCAAAAACATGATATGTTCTGAATATTAATACATGTGATTCTTTGTGGATGCATCATAATGTCTATCATTGAATCATTGAATACTTCCCTGTGCACACAATAATTGTTCAAATTTTGATGTTTCTCTCTCACTATTGAGCTGGTAGAGCACTGGTTACCACTAGCATAAGCCCGAGTTTACTCTCATAATAGATTTGTAGGCTACTGATGATGCAAATTTGGGTACTTATTCATTTTCCAAGGTAAACATAAACCACCTACTTTGAGTGAGGGATTATACTGCATCATGATTCATCAAACAAAATTATATGTGGAAGGCCATATGCATGTACAGAGAGATGGGTCTAGATGATGTTCTTCCATATGGTATGCATAAAGACAAACCTGAAGGTGATATTCTATGTTACTTTAAGAAAGTGTTGATGGTTTGTTTTGACTACTTCAACATTGGGGGAAACACTCGGTTGAGACCTTAGAATAGATCCTTTTCTGTTTGGGATGATGGCTCTGAAACGAATTATTGGACCAATTTCCCTTTATATAAAGTTATATGAAATAAATTGAATAAAGGTATAATTTTCTAATATAACTAAAACTGAAATGAAGATTAATAAACTATTATATTACTCGAGTATGCTGTTGGTATATGTGATTATAGACATTTCATAACTGACATGACAATATAGATCATCCTGCAACTATGAAGTTAATGCAGATAAAGATAAGTAATTTAATTAAATAGTTAATTAAATTAGTTTATTAATTCATCACATATATTAAGATCTCACTGTTCATATATATAATTTATGATTTCAATCAAACATATCAATAATGACAATGAATGATTGCTTCAACAGATATATTATGAACCAAAATCAGAACTCCATTTTACTCTAGGAAAACGAATAGAAAAAGGATAATATTACTTGATATATCATTGCTTTTCTCACGATAGAAATGGTTGTGGTTCAACTATATATTAAGAAAAACCTGAGTTACAATAGTGTATCTTAAGGTTTCTTTTCAAAAATTTAGAACCCCTTCTCATTTTTGTTAGAGGGGATTTACAGTTTCATGAAAAAATAAAAATATAGAAAACAACAACAATCCCAGGCAGTTTCAACAAAAGTAACCAAAATGAACCAAAAGAGACATATTTAGAATCTGTTACAACAAATTATAGAAGCTTGGGAGGAACACTATCCTCCGATTCGTTGTTTTAGCTCATAGCTATCAATCATATTCTTCAACTCGGGTGGAGACTTGGGTTGTATTCACATTTTTCTAGTGAAGATTACGTCACTCAATGCTGGAAACATCTGTGTGGTGGTATTTGATAAACATCGGAGCATAAGCCACTGATTGTGTGGTTTGAGCAAAAATTTCCAATGACTCTCCAAGTTGGTTTTGGTCAGCTGATCGATGATCTTGGCTCACTTCTTGAAGGATTCTTGCCACATTTTAGTAAGAAATTTGATATCGGGTAATGCTCCTTCAAGACAAATTGATATGAGATTAGCTTGAAATAAATTATAGCTGACCACTTCAATAATATTATTTGAAATATCCCTTGCATGATAAATTGTTGCTTCTTCCTACTTAAGACAAATTTCCAACTCTCTGAAGATAATCTCTTTATGGGATTCTTCAATAATGGGAAGATTGGCTAATCTTCCCTCTGCACTTTCCTGCCATGTCAAGAAACGAACAATTTTCCCCTTTGTATCTTCAAAATATTTTTTCATATAAGATAGTTTGTCGACTATGGATCTAGCTATCCTGTAGTGGTCATGAATGTATAAATTTCACCTGTAGAACAAACCGATATATGCAATGTCTTAAATCATAATACTTGTTCTACTTCTACAAAACATTAAGTGGAAGCATAATCGAATTCATGAGCAACGTCAAGTAGAAACATGCATAACTGATCAAGAGAAATAATCACACATAACACAAGATATATCAAGGGGAAAGCACCAACATAAAACCCCAACCATGTATTATCAATCAAGTGGATATTCTCAACCACATACAAAAAGAATCAACTCAATAGTTATCCTGCTCTCTCTGTAATCAAAAGATGAATATCATAGACTACCTAGGCCCCAATATATAGGCCAAAAGTCCTCCAATCTCCTATAATACGTATTTCTCTTAGAAATAGATCCTTCTCCATGCAAGGAATAATTACTAGAAATATCAAAGCATTTGATAGTACACTGCCCCTCATTTGATCTCAACTAGGTCTCTGACAGAACTGACATGCAACAATTATCCATGAGCGAATCCTCAGTTATCTAAAATAATAGTTGTCACATGCATGCAAGCATTAAAAAACTATATTTTATTATTTTAACTTGCTAAAATAATCTAACTGGACTTGACTAGTTAGAACTAAGTCAACTGATTCTCTCATTATAGAACTCATACTTAATTCCTCAATCAGTGGAGGAAATTAAGGATAAATTCCTCAATCAGTGGGAATCCTCATGTGCATGCTCACAAAGACTTCAAATTCGAATTTCCTTAACTAATTAACTCAACTGAATTAATTAATTAATATTTCCAATTGCTGTTAAGACCAAAATTAATTTTACTTCTTATAGATAGACTAGGGACTGCTATAAATAGGAAGGGACCTAGAAATGCTATTTTTAGAACTTTCATTTTTTAGCAGTTTCACCTCTCACCCAATGTGGCCAATGACCTCACTGGCCAAACTGCTATTTTTAGACATGCTATTTTTAGCACATTCTAAATTTAACATTTCTTGTTGCACATTTTTCAACACTCCTTCTCAACAATAAAGGCTTTCTCTCGAACCTGATCCTATAACTCTAGAATGTTCTGCATTCAACACATCTACCCGGTCCACTTGCTCCAACAACACTTGGAACAAAAACACTCCCAGCTAACCAATCTGTTGGGCTAGGAACATACTCTGATGCTGAAGCTCTACCTGCTGCTGATAAATGCTCCCTCTCTAACATCTGCGCTACTGCAACATCTCCATGCATCTTGCACCATTGCACACCTCTCTGTGCCACCTAGCACTGTGCAAAGCACTTGTGCCTCTCTCTTTGCTGCAGGCTGCTAGCTATGTGCTATCCTGGGATTCCCTGCACTGTCGCTCTCTCTTCCACTCCATCTGCATCTGTCTCTACCAAATCAGACAGTTCCTGCTACTCCACATTGTGGCTCCTGTAGCAAGGTCTCATCCAAGAGGTTGGGTATCTCAAGGATCCTTCTCCTCCTCCTTGGGACGATCACTTATATCGCCCCACCTCCTACTTGGAGGTATGGCTGCATGTGATCCCTCTACCCACCTTGTTATAGACATTTTTGTGCCTTATAGCTCTAAGCATGAAATCTCCATAAACCAAGGGATCCTAAGTCCCTAAAAGTGTTGTTCCGGCCCCTAAAGGAACAAGGTCAACAAATTACAGCTTCTCCCAAAAGTTCTCCACCAGAAACTGCTCAGAATCAGTCAAATCAGAATCATTTCAGCTGCTCCACTAGCTAGCTGCGTTGCATAGCACCCAAGTACACTAGCTAGGTGCGTTGCAACGCACCTAAATGCACTACCAGGGTGCATTGAGCGGGAAATGACAAATGGCAATGTCATTCCGCAAGGTGGACAGACAATGGAAGCTTCCAGAATCTTACCCAATGACACTTGCCTCACTGAGTTCGACCAAGGATGAGTAAGAGGCTCTCAGTCTCCAAGTGGAAGCAAGAACTGACAGAGAGAAGACACTAGTCAAATCATAAGCTGACTCATCCTCTTTGCATACATCTATATATGGATCCCTCATCCCAGAGATCCAGAGGCTGGAATTTTGTACATTGCAGAGAATTGCTGTTGGTTTTGAGATAGATATCAGAGTATTGGGTGATTTATGCTTTGTTGGAGGTGAAGAGGGGATTCCTTTGCTGGGAGGTTGATGCTGGATCAGGAATCATCGGTTGTAACTCCTCCTAGATCTTCTTGTTATATCAATAAAACTATTTGAGTTTCTCCTACATGCTTGTGTATCATTGATGTTTGTTACATTTGTATGTTTAGTTTAAATCTGATCCTAAGCTATTTATGAATATAAATCCATGTCTTTGTGTAGTTTTCTTCTTCTGTGATCTTACAGGAACTTGGTGAAGCTGGGCAAGTAAGGGAGCAGGTAGCTGGAAGCTGTCAAAGAGGAGAGAGATTGGATCAAAGGACTAGCGCAAGACACAGGTTGGTTCATCCTATTCCTCTTCGTTTATAGTTCATAAAGAAGAATACGAAAGTAGTTTTCTCTGTTTGTTTCTAAGGTCACTGTCACACCTTAGTGGGATAGGGTCGTTCTGAGTAGACACTTTTCCCGTTAACAAAATGGAGACTCCACTGGAGATCGTGTCTAATTAGTTTGTTTGTGTTTCTCTTGTTGTTTGTTTCATAAACTTAGAAGTAGCAATCGAACTGCATTTGCCATTAGCAAATGCAAAGTAGACATCTGCTACTTCAATCCATTCACTGGATCTGTTTATGATTTGAACAACTGATTCACAAATGATCTAATTGCCCTTTGTGATAGCTCTTAGACCTCTTTAAATCTACCCTCTGATTGTGCATTACTGATTGCTTTTACTCGGCCAAAAACCATAGATTAAACTGCAAACCATGACCCATAACCCAGATAGAATTCTCGTTTCTACCCCAGCACAGGCTCTGTGAAGAGATTCTGCATTTCAACGCAGTTCCCGAGAGAGCTACCTGCGCTGCAATCCAGTTTCTCTGTGTAACAGGTGCGCTGATCAGCCTAGCCTTGTGCAGCTGAGGTTCTTTGCTTCATTTTTTCAGTTTTGTCTCTGATTTTTGCAGCCTGTGATCAGTGTATGTGTCTGTTTAAAAACCCCTTTTCTTTGCCTTAATTCCGCCTCCTTTGTACAAAAAGACTGTAGATGTTTTTGTGTGTTTGTTACATCATTTACAGTTTTCCATTGAAAAAGTAGAATAGTCATGCTGTCGTC
The DNA here is from genome assembly GCA_031772625.1 of Pinus tabuliformis. NCBI lineage: Eukaryota > Viridiplantae > Streptophyta > Pinopsida > Pinales > Pinaceae > Pinus > Pinus tabuliformis. The sequence goes on from CM062804.1 coordinate 707,511,271, forward strand.
CTTTGATTTAGATCTTTCGTAAGTGTCGATTTTGATCATAGGAGAAAGTTTATTTGCTGTTGACAGTCGATTATACTTTTACTTTTGCCTTTGGTTTGAATTTGTGACTTTCTGGTGTCGAAACGAGTATTTATTTCAAAATCATAAAGTGTCGTAATCATCTCTACCTTTTGATTTCGAAAAGAAGCTTGTTTGTGTTTGTCACTTGAAAGCAAATTCAGATTTGTACATCAACTTTCTTTTTAGGCGTCAATATTAAGAAAGTGAAAAAAAAATACATGCACATGTGCATTTGCATATTGACAATCTGTTTGGCTTGATTTAGGAAAAGTGCATTTACAGTGTGCTCTTTGCTCTTTGAGAAAAGATTGTGTCTTTCTTTTCCCCTTGTAGCTAGGATTTTCATTGCTGAAAAGAGATAAAAGTTTACTTATCATCTTTAGATTGCATTTTAGGAATTACATCTACATCTCGTGGTGAACCCAAAAGGAAAAATTCATAAGAAAGATCAACTTAAAATAAATTGAATGAATCTAACAACGCTTTGGAACTTAACGCACAACATTTAGAGGTCTAGGCTAGAGACGTATTCCGAAGTCGTAAAGCCTGGTAACTGTTGTCCTCACTGATGGTTGGGTGATTCCTCCACTTTGAGACGATAAGTGCCAGTACGGACTTGTGCTCCCACGTACCGTCAAGTATATATTGGGAGACACCTATAGGCTTAAAACCTTTTATCCATAGGAAGCCGTGTCGGCCGCCCTACTGATCGCAATGCACCGAACACAGCATTCGGGAAGATTGACTGCCGTACCGTAAAAAGTATTCTGCAGTTTTGCGATTGGTTTGGTACTCCCTCTACCTAGATCTCCAGAGCAGTCCCTTTTGTTCATTTTCAGACTCCTTAACGGAAAAGGTCCATCTGAGCACTTGTCACTTCAGGCTCATTGAAAATCGAAGGAGACTAGAGTCATCTTTTGTTTTTTCTCGACTCTTAAAAACTGAAAAAACAAGTTGTGTCAAAAGCGTCTAAAATTCATTTAATTCGGAAACATACTTCCCCAATTTATTTTAGTTGATCGAGTAATCCGCAATCGTGGAATAAATTCAATTGAAACCCCGTCGTTCGCGGAGGCTTACGAGTCAACCGTCTTTGTCTCCGGAAACGAAACCAGTACGGACAAAGCGAACTCGTTTAACCGGTTCAAAATCTCCTATTAAAGTTATAACAAGTGTTCCAATGACATCAGAGATTCTGGTTACTCCTAACATTTCTGGAATCCCTGCCTCTATAGAAGAAGTTCAACAACCATAGAGGGACAGTGATACTGATCCTAGTTTGAGAGTAAACACTTGTGTTACCGAACTAGTTTCATCTACAATCGGTTCGGAGAGTCTTACTCTTCAAACATCTGTCGCTGTCGATTCCACACCTTCTTCGGCACCAGAAATATTTTACGGACCTGACGGTCTTCCCCTTCCACCTGGTCTGATTGCAATTGAAGAAATTGTAGAAGACCCTCAAACAAGTACTCCAACGCACTTTGGAGTCGGGATCACTCTATATCCTTCTTCATCAGAAGTTAGTCTACCACCAGCGGAAGTTCCTGTAGAATCGCTAGGTAATATTTTGGATAGACTACAAATGTCTGAACAACCGTCAACATCTAGGACTGTGTCATCTAACACAACGACAACAGAACTCCCTGCTGTCACTCCGACAATGTTCGCCAGCATACCATCTGTCCCGACTAGCTCTCAACCGCTAGAAGGAGCCCACTCAGGGGCTATTTCGACAGTCTGGTCCGTTCCTGTTTGTTCATCCGGAATAATATCCGGAAACTCTTGTGTTGAGTCTCAACAAATTGATCCATTTGGAGGTCAATTTGGGCAGTCCGGTCCCCAAGGGCAAACAATCCCCTTGAGTTCTGGATTACCACCGTATGGGGGGCAGTATGCCCTTTCATTATCCCCTTCAGGAGGATATCCATACGGGAGTTCACAACAATATTCAGGTTATACTGGAATTACCTCAAGTGGTTGGGTACCTATACTACCTCAACAACCAAGAGTTGTGTATTCGATGCAACAATGTGTACCTACGTCGAATATCCCGACTACACCAGCTATTGTGACGATGTCAGAAGTTCAAACACTGCCTGTTGTATGCCAACCTCAGATTTCTCAGGTTGTAATGCAACAGCCCCTTGACCCTATGACTCAACCACAATCGCCAACTAGTGGGGCGACACAGGTCCAGACGGGTACAATTACCCCACACCTTGGTCCAACGGTTAGTATAGTGCAACAGCACATGGCTTCTCAACCATGGCTGGTGCAATACCAACAACCACAATTCCAACAAGTGTACCAAGGTTCTGAGCAGAAAATCTTTGCAAACAGCGGACAACCGTACATTCAAAACGGTCAAAATCAACCATTTTACAATGGTCATGTCCACCAACCTTATCAGTCATACCAGCATCAAATACATTATGCTGGCATGCAAAGGCCAACTGCTCAGGCAATCCCATCTTACCCTGGGTATGCTTCACCTAATCTGAATCAGCAGTTACCATTCATGGCAACTTTAGAGTTACCTGATTTAAACCGGTTAACAAACGATCCAATTGCTTACGCCCCTTGGTGGCCAACGATTCCACATAAACTTCCATCAGATATTCCTAAATTTAATGGAAATCCGGGTGAAGATCCATCGAATCACGTGATGACATTTCATCTATGGTGTTCATCAAACACCCTAAATGATGATTCGATAAGGCTTCGCCTCTTTCAGAGGACATTAACGGGTCCAGCGGCAAAATGGTACATTGAATTGCCTAGAGCTTCGTTTGACAACTTCAGTACCTTAGCCACAACCTTTTTAACCCATTTTCAATTACCAATAAGGTATGAAATGGGAACGGAACTCCTTACCAACTTCAAACAGACAACGGCCACTCACATATCTGATCATATACATGAGTGGCGACGTCGTCGTAGGATGGTAATAACGTACGTTCCCGATCAGCTATTAGCTGAATGGTTTATCAAGTCATTACTACCTTCCATCACGAAAGATGTGGCAAAGGGGGGGGGGGGTCGTAACGGAAGAGCAAGTTATCACTCGTGCACAATATCTGGACTTGATCTATACTCAGTCCGGCACGCTCTACGACAAAATACCTGACACCCCTAGACCAGAATTCTCAATTCCTCCTCCTCCTAAATCAAACAATGACTCTCATGCCGGCGATGGCATGATTCGCACAACAGACACGAAATCGACAAAGGCTACATCCAAGAAGGCCCGTAAGATTTCAGATCAAAATGCAAAAGACGAACTTCTTGCTTCAGAAGTAAATGCCGTATCAACAGATAAGGGCAAAGAAACCAAACAACCAGGAAGCAAGAAGAAAGGCAAAGGGAAGAAGAAGAAACAGGATGAGTCATCTCCTGAAAAATCTTCTTCAAACCCTCCTGGAAATAGGAAACCAAAAAATCCATGCTATATATGCGATGAGGATTACTGGACCTCAGAATGTCCGTACAAAGCTGAGCTTAAGAAATTCTTTAAGAATTCGAAAACCTCAGCAGTGTTAACTGATCCGTTTCCGAATCTAGGAACAAATATGGTTGAAAGTGGAAATGCTTCCCCGTCTCAAGTGCTGATGTTGTCGATTTCAAAACAGCAGAATGATGCTTTGATATCGACAAGGAACAAAGATTATGGGAATCCACAGCTGTCGAACAACAAGGATAAAGATCAACCGAGTAGTTCGACAACAACTTCCACAGAAGTTGTGCCACCCACCATTCCTGAATTAACGATAAAACCGCCAAAGGGAGTAGTACACAGGTCGACATTTAATCCCTACGCTAGAGCGGCACAACATTATAACATAGTGGAATATTTGGCCCAATTGCCATCCGCTATGTCGACTCTTGAAGTACTACAAAATTGCCCATCCCAAAGGCAGGCTTTGTTATCGGCCATTGGTGGGATTGATCCAAAGGATTCCAATCTTGTATCCTTCGACCACAAAGGATACGATCCTCAGTTACCAGCTCAACTAGCTTTCCTTGCTCAAGTGAAATCCCTCAACAAAACTGTTCATCGAACAATTATTGATGAGGGGGCATCTACATGTATTATGTCGATGAGTTGTTGGAAAACTTTAGGATCTCCAACCTTGTCGCGGTCTGCGACGACGTTAAAAGCATTCGACGGAAGGACATATACCCCATATGGTATCCTAAATAACTTGAAAATTGAACTAGGAGGGAAAACAATAGAAATAGATGATGAAGTCATCGATGGGAATCTTGATTACAACATCCTACTAGGAAGACCATGGATATATGCCATGGCAGCTGTTGTATCGACCTATTTTAGAAAGATTGCATTTCCCTTTCAAGGAGGGATTACAATCGTCGACCAACAAAACTTCCTCCCCAATGGTTCTCAAGTTACTGGAAGCATTCCCATGATCCATGGAAGTAATCATTCGCTCCAAAATATAGGAGTAGGTCTCCTAAAAGACCCTGCCTTAATGGGTACTTTTACCCTACCGCCTCCGAGTAATCTGGCGGAAGTGGCCTCAATGGAATATGAAACCTTCTATATCTAATGGATTTGGATTCCGAGGACGGTTCTTATCTCGTGTCGACCTCGTTAAAAAATGAAACAAGGAGTCATGAGGATAGTTCTTTTACTGTGTCGACCTCATTAAAAAATGAACAGGACCGAGTTATCTTTGTCGTTAGACTCGTTAAAAAGATTAATAGCGACAAACTTGTCTTTAGACGAGAACGAGTTTCACTATCGCTAGGCTCGTTAAAACATAGCGATGGGTTTGCCCGAAGGGCAAATTATAGAACAAGCATATGTTATCCTCCTCAAGCTTGACAAAAATAAAGAGGTACTGGTCAGCAATGACCGGGGAAAAATTGGGAAGAAAACTCAAAGAATCTTTATTGGTAGCAAGTCGCTCTTGAACATGACACTTCCACTCCGTGCCTGAGTCGGGTTGGGTTGTTTCATTCACCGGTCACATCACCATGGTCACGCCATACCATCCAAATTTGGGGTAAATGCTACCATTCCATCACATAAGTGTCGCCAACATGTTCAAGAGAAGTCATCCAGAGAAGTCACCTGTGTCCCATCCACTACCATACATTATACTTCATTCTTTCATGACTGCCATCCTGAACCGTATATCATCAGATTGTTTTCACCTCCATCAAAATCATTTGCTCCGTTTCGTGTCATTGATGTGGGATTCATTAAGGCCCTCCTTTCACGGATCGCTTCTTGTTGAAACCAGCTCATTATCCAAGAAGTTGATCTAGGAACACCCCATTCAGTACTTTGAAGCTTGCATGCCTCAATGGCAAGTTTCTCACTTTCGGCGACAGGTATACATCAATGACCTTCGATCGAAAGATTTTGCATGGTGTTCGACACCAAATCCTTTATTCACACCACGTGAATTGTATTGCAGTACCTTGAGGGTCATCATCATTATCGATGATTCCTCTCGCGCTTGTTAACAGTTTACATCATTGACTGGTAATCAAGCGATGTCTTTCCATGTTCGACTTCAAAACATTTCTCACATGGATCGACTTGTACTTCGAGTGAAGATCGGATGAGATTGAAGACCTCGGATCTAGTTTCATCCATCCGGGCTGCGATATATATTTAGGAAAATAAAGACATTGAAATGTACAACACTGCAGCATAGATAATCATCCTACCAAAAGAAAGATGGCTCTATCAGAATCATCAGTCTACCATCAGACGATTGTCTGTCCTATGTACATAAAAATGAATTTATAAAGCTGAGCATGGGAATGCCCGCCTCAGCTAGATCATGAAAACAATATGAAGATAATGTATTGTATTGTATCTTATTACATGTCTCCTCCCAGCATTGAAAGAACTTCGGATCCTCCTAATAAAGCATTTCACCCGATAAATGGCCTCATACTTTAGGGGGCAACTGTTATAGACATTTTTGTGCCTTACAGCTCTAAGAATAAAATGTCCATAAACCAAGGTATCCTAAGTCCCTAAAAGTGTTGTTCCGGCCCCTAAAGGAATAAGGTCAAAAAATTACAGCTTCTCCCAGAAGTTCTCCACCAGAAACTGCTCAGAATCAGTCAAATCAGGATCATTTCAGCTGCTCCACTAGCTAGCTATGTTGCATAGCACCCAAGTACACTAGCTAGGTGCGTTGCAACACACCTAAATGCACTACCAGGGTGCGTTGAGCGGGAAATGACAAATGGCAGTGTCATTCCGCGAGGTGGACAGACAATGGAAGCTTCCAGAATCTTCCCCAATGACACTTGCCTCACTGAGTTCGACCAAGGATGAGTAAGAGGCTCTCAGTCTCCAAGTGGAAGCAAGAACTGACAGAGAGAAGACACTAGTCAAATCATAAGCTAACTCATCCTCTTTGCATACATCTATATATGGATCCCTCATCCCAGAGATCCAGAGGCTGGAATTTTGTACATTGCAGAGAATTGCTGTTGGTTTTGAGATAGATATCAGAGTATTGGGTGATTTATGCTTTGTTGGAGGTGAAGAGGGGATTCCTTTGCTGGGAGGTTGATGATGGATCAGGAATCATCAGTTGTAACTCCTCCTAGATCTTCTTGTTATATCAATAAAACTATTTGAGTTTCTCCTACATGCTTGTGTATCATTGATGTTTGTTACATTTGTATGTTTAGTTTAAATCTGATCCTAAGCTATTTATGAATATAAATCCATGTCTTTGTGTAGTTTTCTTCTTCTGTGATCTTACAGGAACTTGGTGAAGCTGGGCAAGTAAGGGAGCAGGTAGCTGGAAGCTTTCAAAGAGGAGAGAGATTGGATCAAAGGGCTAGTGCAAGACACAGGTTGGTTCATCCTATTCCTCTTCGTTTATAGTTCATAAAGAATAATACGAAAGTAGTTTTCTCTGTTTGTTTCTAAGGTCACTGTCACACCTTAGTGGGATAGGGTCGTTCTGAGTAGAGACTTTTCCCGTTAACACACCTGGCTCAAAGTTTCCCCCTACTGGCGGTCTCTGCATGAGTAGATGTCTCTACTCAATCTCCACTCAGCTTCTCTAGTTGTGGCTGCTCCATAACCTCTTGAAGTTGCTGCACCAATCGTGGCTCCTCCACAATTGTTTGAGACTTCTTCTGGCACTGCATGTTGAGAGGTAATATATCCTCCCTCTCAACCACCAAGTCTCCATCAGTTACCTTGCTGGTCAAGGCTTTGCATGCATCTTGAACCTCAAGAGAATAAAGGTTCTTGACCCGTGAACCAATCTGCTTCACCTGTCTAGTGATGATGTGTCTAAGGAAGACCTTTCCCTTACTAAAGACTACATCATAGCCTTTGTCTTCCAACATCGCAATGGACACCAAGTTTCTCTTCAGTGCTGGTACATACTTGACATCGTCAAGATAAGGCGAGATCCATGCTCCCTCTGAAAAATAATCGTGCCTACACTTGAGACACTATACTTCTCATCATTACCCATCGCTATGAGTATCTGGAGATCTTTCTCCTCCAAAGTACTGAACAAACTCTTATCATCGGTCATGTGGAAAGAAGCTCCATTGTCAAGAAACCAACCACTTCCCACCATGGATGAAACCACGCATGTGAAGAGTGTGAAATCCAACTCAAACTGTGAAGCAAATGCCTCACCTTCAGATCCTTCCCCAGATCCCTTCTCAGATTTCCTTCGTGGACAATTTTCAGCGCAATGGACCACCTCATGACAATGAAAGCATCACACTTTCGATTTGTCAACCTTCTTCCCATCATTGGAAGAATTGGATTCGGAAAGAGAAACTTCTCATTCCCCTTCTTTGCCTTAATCGCTAAGGCATATTTCTCCTCATCATGCATGGATGAAGAACTATCTCTGGTCCTTCGTCTGATCTCCTCCTGCATCAAATCTGACCATAGTCATTCCTAATATGGCAGTTTCTCCCTTCCATTCACCGAGTCCTGGTAGCTATGCCAACTCTTAGGAAGGCCAAGGAGTGCTAGACTCACCATATCCTCATCCGATGTCATGACCCCTACACTTGCAAGCTCATCCCAACATGTGATGAGCTTGGTTAGATACATAGAGATCATCTCATCCCTTTCACACTTGATCTTTCGAAGTTTGTCCTTCAATGCCAACTTCCTCTGATCACTGCTATTTTGATATAAATCTTTCAATTTTTTCCACATTGCATGCGGAGTCTCCTTCCCATGGAGTTTCGAGACAATGTGATCTTGCACTCCCTCCAAGAGAATTCTCTTAGCTCTAGCCACACACTTCCACCATTCCACCTTCTCAGTCTTGTCAGTAGGCTTATGAATTTCTTGATCAATTAAATCCTTAAGGCCATCATCTTCCAAAACTGCCTCCATGCGATCCTTCCAAGCTATATAGTTTGAGCTGCCATCAAGGGCATACTCAAGCCTCAAACCATAGAATGCCATTGATGAAATAGATGTGATAAGAACTTGAGATCTATATCCTGAATAATAAACTTCAAATTTCTCCTGCTAGTATATTGTTCTTGCTTGATCACCCGTGCTCTGATACCATGTAGAAATTTCACCTGTAGAACAAACCGATACATGAAATGTCCTAAAGCATAATACTTGTTCTACTTCTACAAAACATTAAGCGGAGGCATAATCGAATTCATGAGCAACATCAAGTAGAAACATACATAACTGATCAAGAGAAATAATCACACATAACACAAGATATATCCAGCGGAAAGCACCAACATAAAACCCCAACCATGTATTATCAATCAAGTGGAGATCGTCAACCACATACAAAAAGAATCAGCTCAATAGTTATCCTGCTCTCTCTGTAATCAGAAGATGAAGATCATAGACTACCTAGGCCTCAATATATAGGCCACAAGTTCTCCAATCTCCTATAATACGTATTTCTCTTAGAAATAGATCCTTCTCCATGTAAGGAATACTTACTAGAAATATCAAAGCAATACGGGAAATCCGATATGATTTCTACATCTTTATCCTCTAAAGACTTCTCAGGAACCTTTGTTGTTATCAAATTCTGTTCAAATCTCTTGGAAGCGTCTTGATCCTTTAATTGTAGAGGAGTTTTAGCAACCTTTGATTCATTAGCCTTATAATTAAGAGCTTGATTGTATTGTTCCCAAATTTCTTCTAGCCTAGCATTAGGAAAAAAACACTCTACTTGAGAAGAAGAAGATGCAATTGTTTCTCTTGATTGAGAAGTGCCAACGAATTGTGTAGAACCAACAATTACAACATCATAAGGAATCATCCTCTCCTAAAGAGTCTGTCATGAATCCATTGGAAGATTTTCCAGCCTAGAGACCTTGTACTAAGTGAACGGAATCATTTCCTATGGAGTTAATTTTTGCTCTAATTTGTGTATAAGCATTGAATAAGAAGAATATCTCTCAAACAAATCATCAAGCTTGTCAGGTTCATGGGAAAATTGTGTGATACTGGATGCAGGTGTAATCTTTTTGACAATTTGATGTGGATCACATTGTCTATTGGGGATAGTATAAAAATGAGATCCTGAATGACATTTATTTCAATCACTACATGCTTGTAGTTATCTAATACATATATAGCAAAATGGACAAGAAATATAGGCCACATCTTTTTATTGGATTCCTTCAAAGCTTTAGAAATACCATTTCCCATAGTTTGATAGGTTATCTCTCTAGCAAGAAGTTTTTCACGAATGAAAAAAACTAACACATGAGGACTGACTATACTCCCATAAAATATGATATAGGTGAATGAATCTTCACCAAACCAATTTTCTACTCAGAGCAGGCCAGTTTCAGCTTCTGCAGAAATCCGAGGAGCCCTTTTATCAAAGATAATTTGATATATTAGTAACATGAACCCATGAATTTTTTTATAGAAATGTGGTAGGTATTTGGAATCCCAAAGAATATCATGGTAGATATGAGTAAGGTTTGGGTCTTCCAGAGTCCACTTCCAACCCATAGATGAAAATTCCATGGTAAAAAACAAGGCATCCATGATATAAGCACTCATGTAGAAGGGTAGGATTATATTCTCAGAAACCTTTAGTTTACTTCTAAAGGACAAGATATGGGAAAATAAGTTATATGATATTATAATAGCCCAATAAAAAATATAATCCTCTGAAGCCCCATCTATAAGCGATACTCATTGGTCAAGAAATTTATGTGTATTAGGTTGTGCAAAAAGCCTACACATCATAACAACTATCTAAGAATAGGGACCAAAAAAGGAATCCCCAACATAATTATCACTTTCCTACCACTTGTGCTTGTTTGGATCCCTTACCCATCCTTTAATCAGATCCGATGCATGTTCATGTTCTTTCATAAATGCCTCAATGTATTTCTTTTTGTATTTACATCATGCCTCAGGCAGTTGGTACATCTTCCTCAAGTATTCTCCGAAAAAAACCGATCACTGTTTGCTTACTTGTAACAGTTATCCTGTTAGAAATGCTCGAATTATATATGACCCACCGAATCATATCAGTATAGGGGAGAATTTTAGGTATGGCTGCAATAGTGTGCAAGAAGGAATTCACCACATTGTTGGTTGTGTTTGAGACTGGAGTAGAATCATCAACAATTGTTGTGCTTTGAGTAACCTTGGGTCCTTCATCTTCAAAAAATTTATATATTGATTCCCATGATCATTGTACAAAGTATTTAGAACAAACTGTATCAGAGAACAACCCTGGCATAGGATCCTTTTCTTCAATGCTTTCAATTGGAGAAGTGGTAGATTACTGCTTCATTGCAGTTTTATTCTTCCCTTTCCCTACTTTCAAAATTTCTTCAATGTTATGATAATCAAAGCCAGCATGTAGTAGAAAACACAGGGATGATTACAACAACAATCTTTTCTTTAAATCAAATCTTCATATAATCAAAGTGAAATGAATGCAAGCATTTATAATTTTGAAAACAATAACTCTCCACTCTCAAACATTAAGTGCACGAGCGTGGAATCACATGGGATTTCCAAATCAGCATATAGGAGGTTTAATATCAGAGAAACATATCGGAGGACTGAATTAGAAAGTTACGATAATCGAAACTTCCGATGTATAAGGATTGCGATAAAATAATGATGATGATAGATATCAGGCAAAGTGATCTGATTAAAGGAGGCGCAAAGCATTTCGGGGAAGTTATCTCAGAGGTGGCATATCAGAGGAATCATATTGGGGGTTTTAGGAAAAGGCTTCCAATAAAAGAGTTCTGATAAAGAGCTATAATGGAAATATCAGAAGTATTGGAGGTGAGAGATATTGAAAGTGAAAGGTATCGGAAGTGTGGGATATCAGAGGTGTCACATGATAAAATTTATGATAATGAATGCGCCGATATAATAAATTATAGTTGTGGGGAAAACAAATAATTATTATATTCATTTATATAAATGCACACAAGACTTATAATAAACCTAGGTAAAATCCCTTTAATGTGATTTTATTAATAAAGCTAGTATGTGATTTTATTAATAACTCCAATGAAAGTCTTCCGATATGACTTTGAATTTATGAGTGGGACTTATCGGGGTTTATGTTTATTGTAATTTTTAAAAGGTGCAACTCTGATATATAGGTTTCAATAAAGGAAAGCCTTCAAGCCTATCAAATTTTATATCTAATTAAAATATGTCCCAACTTTTATTAAATCGAAACAATTTTATTAAAAGAAAAGAAGGGTCCCCATTATTTATGGATAATTAAGTATAAATAAATGGGGGGTTGTTGAATGCTACAAAAATTGGCGACGTACTCGGTGAAACAATTATCTTTGTAAAAATAAATGAAATTTTAATAACTAAAGATAAAGACGTAGAAATATCAAAATGTTTGAAATTTAGCTTGATTGAGATTACTATGAATAAACCAGAACTCATTATTTTGTAAACTTCATAACTTCTTATTGATAAGAACCTTTATTATCTTTGTTAGTAATTTTATCAGTCGTAAAGATAAAATAAAGAACTATGGAAGTTTAGCATTTAAGATAGACTTATTTGTCACTAGTAGGGCCACTGTTGCCACCATGCATCCATAGCCTCGACAGAGTTACCATTTAACCAAATAATACTAATATCCCATCCACTATAATAAATTTCAGAGGTATTGATCTTTTTCTTTTTAAAATTTCCTTTAGTTGCTTGAAAGCCATTGTCTTGGTTTGGTGGCAAGATGTTGAAAATTCCCTTCACAGGTTATAATGATATTGAACAAGATGGCTCGTGATGAGACCTCTTCTCTTACAGTTATGTAGCCATAAGCCATTATGCTGGCTTGGTGACTAGTTTTGATAATGTCAACGTCATTAGTTCCCCATGATCATGGTAAGCTGGCTCATAACAAGACCCATTATCTTTCAAGTTTAAATATTTTTGAATTACGCTCTAAAAATGTAAAATCAGTGGATGGGGAGGTAAAATTACTCAAGAGTTGTGGATGACAATTAAAGTCATAAGGTGCTAAAAATTCAAGATAGTATTTATTTTTTAAAAGAAACTGTATATTATAGATGAAAGGATAACATGATCTTTTAATGTTTCAAGTCATGAAATATTCACAAGCTAATGGAGATAAAGATATTAGATATTATAATAGATGCAATACTAAACTTCAATATGATAGTTTCTTTCTAAATAATTCTCCTTTAATTAATTAAATTTCATGTTAATGATGAAAAAACCCAATACAAAGTCAAAAGAGTATTACTCAACATAACCAACCTAAAGACACCGATATGTACATATGATTATTTACATATTTACAACATAATATGCATCTTTAAGAAAAATACTTTTTTAAAACTAGCCCATTTGCAAGAAGAGAATCTCTCTTACCCAGTAAATATTGGAGGATAAAGGTTGATGGGCCTAGTTTTTCAATGATCTGAAATGGACCGAGCCAAAATTTTTGGAACTTTGTGTGTTTTTGTTTTTATTCATGGGCCTTATCCCATTTGAGAACTAAGCCACCGATTTCAAAAACTTTATTGGTTACTGAACTCACATCAAACCAAGACTTGACTGTTTGTTGATGTTGAGTATGAGTCTGTTTGGCTTTGTTCCTTCCTTCTTCTAGTTTTAAAATTTTAGCCATTCTTAATTGTAACGAAGAGAAAGGTTGTTCCTTTACAAAATGCACTGGGGAAAGTGAAGGAAAAGCCATATTAGGAGGCAAGGCAACTTCTTTTCCATATACCAGATTGTTGAGAAATGGCAACAAGAAATTCCAGTTTAATTTTTCCTTGAATTAAACTGTGAATTAAAATCGAATTCTATTCTCATAGAAACTTGTAAATAGTTAATTAAGTTTAATTAACTTAATTAGCTTAGGAATTTCAAGTTGGAATTGTTTGTGTAGTCATGTATATGTTCTCCCTAAGTTTTAGGGATCCAGTATGAGTTTAAATTGAGTTGTAATTAGATAACTTAGTTTACTGAGTTATGGTCAGTTACATTAGTTCTAACGGTTTGTGGAACTGTTGGAAATAATACTAAGAAGGGGGGGGGGTGAATCAGTATTATCAAATCAATTAATTTCCTTTTCACAATCAGATTTGTATATGCTACTTCGGCTATGTGAAACTGCATATATACACTACTATGTCTAAAGAAACTAGCGTATATCAGAAAACTTAAGATTCATTAATTGTTTGATCTTTAATCAGTGCATCAAAACTTCATTAATCATAAGAACAGTAAGCAGGAGCAGTAAAACAGAACAGATCATCACACAAATGGACACAAATATATAAGGTGGAAACCCAATGTGGGTGAAAACCACTTGCTGCAATTTGTCTCAATCTTCTTTTAAATTAGAAACTTCCTTTTACAATGATTCTGTACTAGTGCAGTCTTATACTAGTACGCAGGCTGCTACCTGCAGAAGGCTACAACCTTCTCTCATTCTCCAGCTTCTCCTGGAAGGGAGCTACAACTCCCTTAGATCTTGTACTAGCTGAGGTACTAGTACGTAGGTGCGGACCTACAAAAGGCTACAACCTTCTCTTTTCTTCCAGGGACCACATTTCATAAATTTTCAGACTAGATCCATGAATATCATTCAAACATCAAGTATATCTGTATTAACCAAACTCCTTTGTACAAACAAATACTGAATCAACCAATAACTTCTCAGAATGTTGTAACCAGAAAACAATACCAGTAACCAAACACCAATTCTGAACCCAGAGCACTACAGCAATAAACAGAAGAAACTAAAATATATTTCATGAGATGTACACTACTTCAATATGTGAGACCTGCGTGCATACGCTTCTGTATCAAGGCCAACCAGTGTATACGCTGTTTTAAGTTAGTTAACCAGCGTGTATACGCGCCTATGCTGCACTGAACCTGCGTACAAATCTATAAAAGATAATTTATCCTTTTTACTTATTCAGGCATTAGATACCCAGATTATCATATTTATAGATCACGTCATGCACCAAACAGATCAAAAATTACACAAAGATACTTCTCTTCAAATCGCCTTGAGATCTTGACCCCTCAATAGAACTTATCCTTCTCCTTGCGCTCAGGTTCCTCCTTGATTCAGATCTAGTTATGCACCATAACCCAATGACAGTATTCTAGATCTTGCTCTTCATAATATATTCAATGCTTTAGTTGATCCCTTGCCAAATGATCTCCTTCCCTTTTTATAGACTTAGGCCTTACTCAAACCATGATCCAATACCATAGAGAACCAATACTAGGGACTCAATACCTGGGTTCAACACTTTGGATGCAATACCAAGGACCAAAACCATAGGTTCAAATATGTCGAACTAAATACCATGGACCAAGCATAAGTTTTCCCACATGTACGCGCTTTTCTTTGCATGAAAGTGTGTGCATACGTATATGCGCCTTTTGATCGGTACACCAGCGTGTATATGCGATTTTGTTAAGAGTAACTTGCGTATACCTCATTTTCTTTCATTCTGAGAGCTTGAACTGTGATCTTCCCTTTGAGTGAGTTGCCATCAAGGACAACACCTGTGCCATAGTGCCAAAAGTGTGTCATAATGCCAACAATCTCCCCCTTTGGACTTGATGGCAACCCCAAGTCACTCAAAATCATTCTCCCCCTTTGACATCAAGGGCAAAGGGTTATGCTCCCCTTGAATACATGCTGAAATCTCTGCTCTGCTGTGCTGTCCAAGCTCCCCCTGACTGTAGGCAAGGTCTACAAGAAGATGTTCTATAAAATAAACATGACTTTATACATTATAAATGACCGTCCTATCACCAAAGACTCATACATACAACCATCTCCCAACTAAGTAGGGACTGACTCATCTACCAAGAATTTCTACATGATAACAACAAGAACATTACTTCATCCATCCTAGGCATAGTGGGGAAACCAAGATAGGCTGTTACATGGCCTTGATAAGAAAAGAAATACATGACATAGAGACAAAATATCTACAACAAAACTAGCATCTGTCAATCATCAATCATCATAACCCTCAATAATCATTCAGACCAGCAACCATGCTCTTCCACATGCACCTATTCCACCTGAAATTAAAACAACTGTGAATGTAAACTGAGATCTTCTAAGATAATGCCAACAATGCATTATTAGAAGAGTATATGCTCCCCTTGAACCTGTGCCAGATGGTCCTTGCCAGACCTGTACCAGACTCTTTTCATCCTGAAGCTGGCCCACTGTTTTTCTTTAAACCAACATATACGTGACTGTATCTACATAAACCGGCCTATGTACACGGATCCTCCTCATGAAACTCGCGTATAATTTTTTTTCTATGAAACAGACAAGATTCAGCAGCAAGATGATGCATCAACTACCCCCAACTTCTGTCTGAGGTATTCAAATGTCTCCCTAGGCAGTGGTTTGGTGAGTATGTTAGCAACTTGTTCCTTAGAGGGAACATACTCCAATTTAACCTTTTGTTCAAGCACTTGTTCCCGGAGAAAATGATACTTGATAGGTATGTGCTTAGTCTTTGAATGCATGACGAGATTCTTTGAAACACTGCTTGCACTTGTATTATCACAAAAAATGGAGATAGGTGGAGTACAAGCGATTTGTAGGTCTTGTAATGTTTGCATCATCCAAAGGAGTTGTGTGCAGCAAGATGCAGTAGCTACATATTCTGCTTCGGCTGTAGATAATGCAATTGAACTCTGTTTCTTGCTGAACCAAGATACTAATCTAGGACCCATGAAGAATGCACCACCACTGGTGCTTTTTCTATCATCCACATTTCCTGCCCAATCGACATCTGTATATGCATGAAGTGTGAGATCTGTACTTCTAGGATACCATAAGCCATAGTTTTGAGTTCCTTGAAGATACTTGAAAATTCTCTTAACTGCCTAAAGATGAGTTTCCTTTTTATTTGCCTAAAACCTTCCAACTATTCTCACTGCATGCATAATGTCTAGTCGGGTACCTGTTAGATAGAGTAGACTAACAATCATGGATCTATAGGTTGGTTGATGCACTGCTGCTGATTCATCATTTGCGTTGAGGCTACATCCTGTTACCATAGGTGTACATACTGGCTTCGAATCTTCCATCCCATATTTCTTCAAGATCTGCTTGAGATACTTGGTTGTGATAGAAAAATACTGTCTTGGTTTTGTTGGACTTGTAAACCAATAAAATATGTGAGCTCACCAAGCATGGACATTTCAAACTCTTTTAGCATCACCAAGGCAAAATTTTGACTCATGTCTTCTTCATTGCTACCAAATATGATATCATCAACATACACAACAAATATTAGCAACTTATCATTGTCAACTTTTATATATAGAATGCTATCTGTGGAACCTTTTGTGAAACCTTATTGATGGAGGTACTTATCCAAGCGATAATACCAAGCCCTTGGAGCCTGTTTAAGGCCATAGAGAGCCTTTTTGAGTCTGCATAAAAGTTTTGGATCATTTCCAAGGATAAACCCATCCAGTTGCTCAATATACACTTCTTCATCCAAGTCTCCATTTAGAAATGCAGACTTCACATCCATTTGAAATACTTTGAACTTTTTAAAGATAGAAAGAGAAAGGAACATCCTTATGGCCTCAATTTTGGCAACTGGTGCAAAAGTTTCTTCAAAGTCTATGCCTTCTTGTTGAGCATACCCTTTACAAACAAGTCTGGGCTTGTTCCTGATCACATCTCCATTTTCATTTAGCTTATTTTTGAATTTCCATTTTGTTCCTATGACATTCTTATCTTTTCGTCTAGGAACCAACTCCCAAGTGTTATTATTTTCAATCTTCTCAAGTTCTTCCTCCATGGCCTTTACCCAGCATTCATCTTTGCATGACTCTCTTACATTTTGTGGTTCAGTGGAGGAGAGTAATGCTAGATAACTTGAAGCTTCTGAAATCGTTCTTCTTGTTTGTACACCTGCCTCCTTTTGCCCCAAAATTTGAGTTTCTGGATGGTTCTTCTGAATGTGCCTGGATGGAGTCTTTTCTTCTATCCTTATCTATTCTTCTGGTGCCTCATGGGTTTCTTCTTCATCATGAGTCTGATTTGTTGTAGAAGGATAGTCCTCATCATCTTCGAACTCTTCAAATTTTACTTGCCTTGGAATGTTTCCTTCTTCATCAACCACTACATCAATACTTTCAACAATTTTTCCAAGTCTTTTATTGTAACACTTATATGCTTTGCTGTGGGGAGAGTAACCAAGAAGAATGCCTTCATCTGCTCTAGGTTTAAATTTTCCAAGGTTTTCATTAGTGTTTTTGATGTAGCATTTTCTTCCAAAAATTTTGAAGTATTTTACTGTGGGAGTCTTACCATACCAAAGTTCATGAGGAGTTTGAGTGCTGTTCACTCGGATGTTTGTCTTGTTGAGAATAGTGATGGTAGCAAATGCAGCTTCACCCCAGAAGGTTGTGGGAGTTCCAAAGTCATCAAGCATAGCACAAGCCATTTTTTGCACTGTTTTGTTCATCCTTTCCACTACTCCATTTTGCTGAGGAGTCCTTGCAGTTGAGAATTCCCTTCTTATTCCATGTTCTTCACAAAAATAAAAAAATTCATCTGAGGTAAATTCCCCTCCTTGATCAGACCTGAGGCATTTGATTCCACGATACGATTCGTTTTCAACCAAGGCTTTGAATGCTTTTAACTTTTCGAAGGCTTCATCTTTATGCTTCATAAGTCCTAACCAACACATCCTGGAAAAATCGTCAATGAAAAATATAAATTATTCTTCTCCTCTAGGAGACCTATTCCTAGATGGACCACATACATTAGTATGGAATAGTTCAAGTGGCCTGCTAGCTGATCCTTCCTTCTCAGGGAAATTAGTTCTGGTTTGCTTACCAAGCTGACATGATTTGTATATTGTATTTCTGGAATTCTAATGTCAGGGAGATCACAAACCACCTGATATTTGCATGCTTTCCTTATCTGAGAGAAGCTTAGATGCCCCAATCTTCTGTGCAATAGCCAGTGTTCATCATTCTTGCTTAGATAGCATTGTTGTTGTCCTCCCTTGAGTATGTATAAATTATTTGGAGTTTTTATGCCTTTGATCACTATTTCTCCTGTATCAAGCTCACGGACAATGCATCCATTTGATCGAAATATTACTTCATTTCCTTGATCACACATTTGATTGACACTCAATAGATTATGCTTTAAGCCACCAACATACATAACATTTCCAGCCTTGACCTTTTCTTTCAAAAACACAGAACCTTTACCTTTTATGAGTGCAGGGGTGTCATTTCCAAATGAGACCTTATTTTCCTTTTCTAAGGCACTATATGACTAAAGTTTTTCTTTATCACCTGTCATGTGTTTCGAGCATCCACTGTCGATGTACCACTGATTTTTCTGTCCTTCCGCATATCAGGCTATCCCACATCTTTCTGGTTGTGATTCTTTCTTTCTCCATGTTTTAGAATTTGATTAAACTTGCTCCTTTTGAGTTGTTTGCTGAAACCTACTCCTGCATTCAGAATCTTCATGACGGAAGTTGTTGCAAATAGAACATTCTACTTCATTCTCAAGACCAGAAAAGTTATTGTAGGTCCTTTTCATGATCCCAGTCATACTCCTTTGTTTTTGAGCTTCTCTAGTCATGATGGTCTTGTAGGCAACACATTTAGCAGCTTTGTGACCAAAGTTATGACAAGAGAAACATTGGCCATTGAAGAAATTTTTGTGATTATGAAACCTACCAACCAAATGATTGTAGTTTCCATTGACATCCATTCTTGAGGCAAATTGAGAATGATTTAATTGTGGTTGGTTGAAGCTTGTGTTCATCCTTGAAGTAGATTGCCCCCGCTTTACTTGGTAATATTTGTTCATTCTTGAAGCAAATTGTCCCTGATTTACTTGGTGATTTGCATTATGCTTTTGCTGCTGATTGTCAAATTGTTCACTTTTTCTTACTGCATCAAGATAACTTTTGGAGGTGGATGGCTTCTGTACTTGCTTCTGTGCTTGAGAAACTTCTTTAGTATATCCAAGACCTGTCTTGATTAGAGGAGAATGCTGCACTTTGATAATCTCATTTAAGGTTTCAGATCCCTTAACAAATCTAAGATTAAGAGCTTTTGATTTCTCAATATCTTTTCTAAGTCCCACAATTTCACATTCTAACTTTTCATTGTGTTTTTCTCTTTCAGCAAGCGGGAATGTCAGAGTATCTACAATCATATTCTTTTCCTCTAAACAAATTTTGAGTTTAGAAATTTCTTCATAGAGACCTTCTTCATCTATAGCATCCAAGAAATCATCATCTTCAAAAGCCATCAAAAGTCTATAATCATTACGTTGTTCATCTTCATCACTATTTGAATATCCATCACTGTCTTCATGTGTATAATAGCTCTTCTTACTTACATTCTGTTTTCTATTCCATCTAACTGGTTCCTTACCTTTGTCAAGTTTATCTTTATGAGGACACTAGGCAGCATAATGACCAACTCTTCCACAAGAAAAACATTTAGGCAGCTTACCTCTGAATCTTCCAGTTCCCTGTTGAAGGTTCTTGACAAAATTTGATTCTTCCTCTTCTTCTTACATATGTCCTGACTTATTGTAATCTCCTTTTCCTGATGCTTTGAATGTAGCTTCTCTCTTGTCTGATGGTCCCCCTTTTCTCATTTCGTAAGCAGTTAGAATTCCATGCAGCTGTGACATGGTAATGCTTTGTAGATTCTATTTTTCTTCTATGGCAGAAACTTTTGAATCAAACTTAGGAGACAAAGATCTTAGAACCTTTTCAACCAAAACAACTTCTTTTATTTCTTCACCCAAGTTTTTCATACAATTAACAATCTCATCTATACATAGGAAATAGTTAGCCATGCTTTCATCATTGTGCATTCTGAGATTTTCATATTGAATTATGAGAGTTTGTAGTTTTGCTCGTTTTACCTGTTCATCTCCTTCATAGCTCAGAACGATCTTGTCCCATATTTCTTTTGTGGTTTTAAGCTGCATAACCTTGACGAATTCTGATTGAGATAGGCCCCCTAATAGAGTATTGACAGCCTTTGCATTTGTTTCATATTGCTTCTTACCAGCCGTATCTGTAGGAGTTGTTGATGGAAATGTGTATCCTATTTCCACAATATCCCAAACTTATGTACCCAAAGATTGAATATAGGCAATGATTCTTACCTTCCAGTAGACGAAGTTGCTCCCATAAAAAATTGGTGGCCTGATTGATGCTTCTTTTTCATAGTTGCTCATGATGATAGATCTTCCTTCAAGCGATCAAGCTTCTTCTGAAGGACCTGCTCTGATACCAATTGTTGGAAATAATACTGAGAGGGGGGGGGGTGAATCAGAGTTATCAAATCAATTAATTTCCTTTTCACCATCAGATTTGTATATGCTACTTCGGCTATGTGAAACTGCATATATACGCTACTATGTCTAAAGAAACTAGCATATATTAGAAAACTTAAGATTCATTAATTGTTTGATCTTTAATCAGTGCATCAAAACTTCATTAATCATAAGAACAGTAAGTAGGAGCAGTAAAACAGAACAGATCATCACACACATGGACACAAAGATATAAGGTGGAAACCCAATGTGGGTGAAAACCACCTGGTGCAATTGTCTCAATCTTCTTTTAAATTAGAAACTTCCTTTTACAATGATTCTGTACTAGTGCAGTCTTATACCAGTATGCAGGCTGCTACCTACAGAAGGCTACAACCTTCTCTCGTTCTCCATCTTCTCCTGGAAGGGAGATACAACCCCCTTTAGCTCTTGTACTAACTGAGGTACTAGTACGTAGGTGCTGACCTACAGAAGGCTACAACCTTCTCTTTTCTTCCAGGGACCACGTTTCATAAATTTTAAGACTGTATCCATGAATATCAATCAAACATCAAGTATATCTGTATTAACCAAACTCCTTTGTACAAACAAATACTGAATCAACCAATAATTTCTCAGAATGTTGTAACCAGAAACAATACCAGTAACCAAACACCAATTCTAAACCCAGAGCACTGCAGCAATAACCAGAAGCAGCTAAAATATATTTCATGAGATGTACACTACTTCAATATGTGAAACTTGCGTGCATACGCTTCTGTATCTAGGCCAACCAGCATATATGCTATTTTAAGTTAGTGAACCAGCATGTATACGCGCCTCTGTTGCACTGAACCTGCGTACAGATCTATAAAAGATAATTTATCCTTTTTACTTATTCAGACATTAGTTGTACCCAGATTATCATATTTATAGATCACGTCATGCGCCAAAAAGATCAAAAATTACACAAAGATACTTCCCTTCAAACTGCCTTGAGATCTTGACCCCTCAATAGAACTTATCCTTCTCCTTGCACTCAAGTTCCTCCTTGATTCAGATCTAGTTATGCACCATAACCCAATGACAGTATTCTAGATCTTGCTCTTCATATGATATTCAATGCTTCAGTTGATCCCTGTTAGGATATTCCGACACATAGATATAGTTAAGTTCAACTTGGTCTAGTATAGAGTTAGGTTAGAGTTAGGTAAAGTGTGTTTCTTTACCGTTGTACATTTTGTAACTTACAATCCGACGGTCACGATATGTAGTGATCCGACGGTTCACTCTCACCTCGGTATTACCGACACTTGATCCGTGGCTTGACACCCGATTGGTCCATGAGTTCTATTTAAAGCGCATGGAGGGTCATTGTTCGGGTAATCCGTGCATGAGAGAAGCTTATGTAAATTTTCATTCTTTGATTAATAAATTGCCTGTAGTACACGTTGGGACAGGCCGTGGACTATTTCCCTCCTTGCACTCTGAGGGTTTTAACCACGTCAAAAATACTAGTGTATTGATTTGAGATCTGGTTGTGAGCGGTGTCCTTTTGGTATTCTTTCTGTGGAACTTACCCTGTAAATTCCTACATGGTATCAGAGCTATTTGAGGGCCGCGTCCGTTGGTGATCCAAATCTGAAGCCGGTAGAACTGCATGCGGCTGTCGTTTCCTAGATCTGCAGTTTCTGACTACTTTCGGGCCGAGAGGACTGCTCTGTTGCGTTCGGAGCATCTGTTCCAGTGAGGAACCCCTTTCGTTTCAAGCGAAAAGGTTTCCGGTAGCCCTAGCTGCGTCATTTTTCAGATCGGGAGGTATACAGTGTTTTTTTTTGCAGTTTACTGTTATTTTCTCTCTGCTTATTTCGGTCTCAGTTTATTTAGTCTTTTTTTTAACCGGATCTATACCTTTCATTTCTGCGTATGCTCTTTGCCCTGCGACTCTGTGCGATCTGGGCAAATCAGAAACAGAAAGGAAGGATTTTTCTCATGCGTATGCTCTTTTCCCTGCACCTTAGTGTGATCTCGGAAAATCAGAAACATTGAGAAAAATATTTAGTTTTTCGGCTAAAGCTAACTTTGAGATTTTTTTTTAAAATTTCTAGTTTTTTGGCTACCGCAAGGTTCGTTTTTCTTTGCATATTCGTGTTGGGTTTTGTGTTTTGTGTTTTGTAGGGAAAAAGAGCTTTCTCAAGGCAAGCACGCAAACCGAGGCCCCCCCCCCCCCTCTCTCTCTCTCTCTCTCTCTCTCAAATTTTTTGTATAGATCAATTGGTTCAAAGCTATTTTAAGAGAGTAGAGGTCTTGGGTTCAAGTCTCCATTTTGTGGGGGCAGATTTTTTCATTCCCGCACATTCGTGCACTTTGCCGGCTACTTCAACAATTATTTTTCAAAAAGCCATAACTTCTTCATCCGGAAGCCTTTTTCAGAGCCGTTTTTTTTAAAACCGCCTATTTTTTCGAGATCTATCCATTGGAACACCTACTTTCAGCATCTTTAGCTTCAGTTTTTTAAAAAAAATGGAAAGTCCATGCCAAGTCATTCTTGACAGCACTAACTACTTCCAATGGGTAGCCTACATCGAAGATTTACTTAGAAGTAAAGGTCTCTTCAGAATAGCCACAGACCAAGAGAAGAAACCAAAAGATGAAGACAAGGCGGCAAAATGGGAAAATAGACAAGATCAAGCACGTGGTTTGATAGGGATGTCTATTTCTCCTGATCTTAGATTCCACATTGCGGAACTTGAGACTCCTCATGAAGCATTAGAAAAACTTGCTAAAGTTTTTGGGATTAAAAATGAAATTAGAGCCCATCAACTTGAAAATGAGCTGCTTACTTTGGATCCTAATAATTTTTCTTGCATTGAAGATTTCTTGTCCAAATTCAAGAACCTTAGATATCTCCTGGAAGGTGTTAAAGTTAAGAAAGACGATGGTAACCTTATTTATTCCATCCTTACTAAGTTGGGACCAGCCTACTCTGTATTTGTTTCCACTTTCCATTCTACAAGAGAAGCTTTCATTTGTCAAGGACAAGACTACAAACCCCCTTCCTTTGACTCCTTTTGTGATTCCTTAATAAGAGAACAAGAAAAACTCTTACACCTTGGTCTTCTTAATCTTGGAAACTCTTCCACGAAAGCGTTAGCTGCCCAGCAGCAACCAAATTCAAAGAATCCTAAGAAGTCATATCCTCAAAAGAATGGTCCTAAACCATTTCAGCCTCAAAATGAAAGATCATTTCAGCAAAATGATAAGACCAATAAAAACAAATGGAAGAAGACTGATAGACATTGTAACTTTTGTAATCGAGATGGCCACTTAGAATCTAAATGCTTTAAGAAGATGGAAGCCTTGGAAGCCGCAATGAAGAAACATAACATCCATGTGGAGCCTACTTCAACTTCAACTTCTGGAATGGCACTTTCTGCATCTCATTGTCAATCATCTCAGTCTGGTTATGCATTAAATGTATCTTCTTCTTCTTCTTATTCTCATGAGTGGCTCATTGACTCTGGAGCCTCTTGTCACATGGCCAAAAACCAAGCCATGTTTTCTTCTTTAAATGATTGTAACACCAAAAATATATATATTGGTGATGATAGATCTCTTAATGTTGTAGGGACTGGAACTGTTCATCTAGACAATGGTCAGTTTAATGATGTATTATGTGTTCCAACCTTATCCTGCAACCTTCTATCTGTCTATCAGATAACTCATTCAGGTGAAGGTAAAATTGTTGAATTTTCACCTCATGATGTTGTAATCAAGGATCTAAAAGATCCTAAACAGATTCTAGCTACTGGTCTTGCTGATGATTCCAAAAGGTTGTATAAGTTTCACAACTTTGGGTCATCCAATCTTCCCTCAGTATTTGTTGCTCATAATGATGAAGTGAGCAAACTTTGGCATGAGCGATTTGGTCACTTAAACTATCACTCCCTTCAGCATCTATGTAAAGAAAATATGGTGACAGGTCTTCCTATGGTATCTTGCAGAGATGGTGTTTGTTCCGGATCTGTACTCGGAAAACATCATCGGGACAGTTTTGACAAACGTGCCTCTTGGCACGCCTCAGCCCCTTTACAGCTTGTGCACAGTGATTTATGTGGTCCTCTTCCTGTTGCTTCATTCTCTGGCTGCAAGTACTTCTTAACTTTCATTGATGATTTCTCCAGACGCACTTGGGTATACTTCTTAAAACTCAAGAGCGAAGTATTTACCACTTTTTTGGCCTTCAAAGCATTTGTTGAAAAACAATCTGGACATCAAATTCTTAAGCTAAGAACTGATAATGGTGGAGAATATGTTAAAAACACATTCATCAACTTTTGCACCGAAAATGGAATTCAAATGCAACATACTGTTCCATACACTCCACAACAAAATGGTGTAGCTGAAAGGAAAAACCGCACCTTAAAGGAAATGGCTAATTGTATGCTGCAATCTAAAGGACTCAGTCTTAGTTTTTGGGCCGAAGCAATTAATTGTGCAAATTATATAATCAATCGCACTCTTACTAAGGTTCTAGAGAATATCACTCCAGAAGAAGCTTGGAGTTCCATTAAACCAGATGTAAGTCACTTTCGTGTGTTTGGAAGTGAAGCATGGGCCCATATTCCAGATGAAAAGCATAAAGCTTTAGAACCTAAAAGTGAGAAATGTACTTTTGTTGGATATTCTGAAGATGTAAAAGGTTATAGACTTATTCCATTTAAGTCCAAAAATGTTATCATTAGAAGAGATGTAAAATTTGATGAAAATAAATCGGCCTGCGAGCCTAGTCCGGCGGATGTGCCACCTCTTCCTATCTCTTCTATCTTTGAAAACATTTCTTCTTCAGATGATGAAAGCGAGGATGATAATCCTCCCCCACCTTCTCAGGATCCTCAACTTCCAAGATGGGTCCGTGCCACTCGGGATGCAGCAGGTGATCTTGCCGGTGATCCTACAGATCAGCGACGTACACGTTCTCAGTTTGAAAGAGCCTCTTCTTTACTGGCTCAAGCTCCAGTAAATCATGATCCTGACACTTTTGCAGAAGCTTCAGGCCATCCACATTGGGAAGCAGCTATGAATGAAGAATATCATTCATTGATGACAAATGATACATGGGATCTTGTTCCTCTACCAAAGGGACGCAAACTTGTTAGATGTAAATGGGTTTACAAAACCAAGTATGGACCAGATGGGAAAGTTGATAAACATAAAGCTCGTCTCGTTGCTAAGGACTTTTCACAGGTTGAAGGCATTGACTACACTGAAACCTTTTCTCCTGTTGCCAAAATGAACTCCATCCGCCTTGTTCTTTCCCTTGCTGCCTCTTTAAAATGGGAAGTCCATCAGATGGATGTTAAATCTGCCTTCTTGCATGGGGACTTGCAGGAAGAAATCTATATGGAACAACCCATTGGCTTCATACAAACAGACTCCAGCCTTGTTTGTCGACTTAAGAAATCCCTTTATGGCCTCAAGCAAGCTCCTCGGGCTTGGTATGCCAAAATGGATAGCTTTCTTTTAGAATCTGGCTTTTCTAGGTGTCATTCTGACAATACTGTCTACACCAAGAAAGAGGGCAACTCTCTTATCATCCTTGTTCTTTATGTTGATGATCTTATTCTTACTGGTAGTGATCCCAACCTTATAAACCATGTGAAGTCCAGCCTTAAAAAGAAATTTGAAATGACAGACTTAGGACATTTACACTATTTTCTCGGTCTTCAAGTCTTGCAATCCCAAGAGGGTATTTTCCTTTCCCAGTCCAAGTATGCTTGTGATATTCTTCGTCATTTTCACATGGAAGACTGTAAGCCAGCCCCTTCTCCCTTTCAGTCTGGAGTCAAACTTTCAGTCTCTTGTACCTCTCCTGAAGTTGATGCTACCTTATACCGTCAACTTGTCGGAAAACTCCTGTATTTAACCCATACTCGTCCTGATCTTTCCTTTGCTGTTGGCCTTGTTGCGCGTTTTATGCAAAACCCCCGTGAAAGTCATTGGAAAGCAGCTAAAAGAATACTTCGTTATGTTCGAGGTACAGTACAGTTTGGGATTCATTACAGTGCCAAAGCAGCTCCTCTGTTAGTTGGTTTCACTGATTCTGATTGGGCTGGTGACCCTGATGATCGGAAGTCTACTGCTGGTTATGTCTTCACTCTTGGTTCATGACCTATTACATGGGCTTGTAAGAAACAGGCTGCCATTTCTCTTTCGTCAGCAGAAGCAGAGTATCGTGGTGCCGTGGAAGCTAGTAAGGAAGCCTTGTGGCTTCGTCAGATCCTATCAGAGTTTGGCTTTGAGCAGCAGCATTCAACCACACTTTGGTGTGATAATTAAAGTGCCATTCAGCTATGCAAAGATCCAGTCCAGCATCAGCGCAGCAAACACATTGAACTACACATGCACTTCATCAGAAAGCTCATTCATGACCATGTTCTTGAAGTGCAATATTGTCCAACAGATGATCAGGTTGTAGACATCTTCACAAAGGCTCTCACAGAGGCGAAGTTCACTAAACTTTGATATATGCGTGGAGTTCAGGAAGTTGTCACTAAGGGGGGATAGGCTCTAGTGCCTCCTTCCTTCTCCTATTGTGTCATATTTGTAAATCCTTCAATCCTATCCCAAGTTGTTCTTAAGGGGGGATGTTAGGATATTCCGACACATAGGATATAGTTAAGTTCAACTTGGTCTAGTATAGAGTTAGGTTAGAGTTAGGTAAAGTGTGTTTCTTTACCGTTGTACATTTTGTAACTTACAATCCGACGGTCACGATATGTAGTGATCCGACGGTTCACTCTCACCTCGGTATTACCGACACTTGATCCATGGCTTGACACCCGATTGGTCCATGAGTTCTATTTAAAGCGCATGGAGGGTCATTGTTCGGGTAATCCATGCATGAGAGAAGCTTATGTAAATTTTCATTCTTTGATTAATAAATTGCCTGTAGTACCCACGTTGGGACAGGCCGTGGACTGTTTCCCTCCTTGCACTCTGAGGGTTTTAACCACGTCAAAAATACTGGTGTATTGATTTGAGATCTGGTTGTGAGCGGTGTCCTTTTGGTATTCTTTCTGTGGAACTTACCCTGTAAATTCCTACAATCCCTTGCCAAAATGATCTCCTTTCCTTTTTATAGACTTAGGCCTTACTCAAACCATGATCCAAAACCATAGAGATCCAATACTAGGGTCTAAATACCTAGGTTCAACACTTTGGATGCAATACCAAGGACCAAAACCATAGGTTCAAATATGTCGAACTAAATACCATGGACCAACCATAAGTTTTCCCACATGTACGCGCTTTTCTTTCCATGAAAGTGCACACATATGTATACACGCCTTTTGATTGGTACACCTGCGTGTATACGCAATTTTGTTAAGAGTAACTTGCGTATACCTCATTTTCTTTCATTCTGAGAGCCTGAACTGTGATCTGCCCTTTGAGTGAGTTGCCATCAAGGACAACACCTGTGCCATAGTGCCAAACCTGTGTCATAATTCCAACAGGAACTAATAGAGGACTAACATTCGGTTGGTGGATTTGTGCATCCACAAGTGCTACTCCAGTTAATTAAAGATTCCGTCATGAGAAACTCATGCATGTTAGTTCAAAGAAAGACCCAGTTGAGACTAGTGTGCAGGGACAATGTACTATTAGTTGTATTATTTACTGAGTTGTAAATATCATGCATCCAATCAAGAAGAGGACCTAATTAGGATTGCACATTTTTGGAAGCATGAATTCCCTTCGAATATAGGTTATTCATCCTAGTAATTATGCAAGGAAATAGGGGCTTGGCAGGCAATGGAAATTGGCTAAATGTTGGCTAATAACAGGCTTATGAGGCAGGGAGTTGATGATACTTGTGTGGAATTGTTCTTGTGAGAACAAGCTTTGTATCTTCACTCATATTTTTTATTAATGCAATAAATGTAGGTGGGGTTTTGAGCAGTGTCTTTCCCCAGGAAAAAATATTGTGTTATGTGCCATTGAGTTATCTTTTTCTTGTTCATATTTTTTTCATCAATCTATTGGCTTCCGCTGGTTGAAAGTAGAAGTAGATTCTTGTCCTATGATCTACTACATTGCATGAGCTTGTGAATCTACAAGACATTATACATGGTATGGGAGATGAAGACAATATACTAGAAGAGATTTCGAAGTTTTGAGTTTTGGGTTATAGGTGAAATTCAAATTTGCAATACATACTTCAGGATTGACATATGGTGTTGTACAATTTGTGGCTTGAGTATGCCTTGGAAGGAAACTAAAATTATATAGCCTAGAAGGATAGAATATAGGTTGTGCTGGAGGATAATGGTTGGAAGGATTTCATTGATCAAGAAATTCCTAAGCCAACAACATCGGATGCACAGAATCTGGCCGAATGGAAGAAGTGTGTGGTGAAGGCGAGGCAGATAATCCTTCAAGGAGTTTGTGACCACATTATCTCAAGTATCCATGGCAAGGAAACTGTGTATTCTATGTGGAAAGAATTGACATACTTGTATCAGAACCATAGTGGCAAAATAAAATTGGCACTGAAGCACAAACTGCGAAAAATCAAGATACGCAAGACTATTCCAAATACTTGACCAAGTTCACTCAATGTCATGGTGAAATTGGAAGTGATGGAAAATGGTTGCTGAGGATGATATGGCAAGTCTTGCTCTTCCGGGATTCCTAAAGAGTTGGCATAGTTATTAGGACTCTGTCAATGGTCAGGAGAAGCTTCCAGATTGGGAATGACTATGGTCAGATTTGATGCAGGAGGCGATAAGGAAGAACACCAGGGATGGTTCTTCATCAAATACTAATGATGAAGAGAATTGTGTCTTAGTGATTAAGGAAAATAAGGGGAAAGGGAAAGCTTCTCATTACAAATCAGATTCTTTTCATGGAGGCATGAAGAAATACATGATGAAAGTGAAATTATTTCATTGTCATGAGCTGGACCATTTTGCTACAAATTGTCCACTCAAGAAGTCCAAGAAGAAGTCCTCATAAGGAGCGGCGGGTGAGGCTTTGGCCTCTCAATTAGAATTGGAATTTTCCCTCATTGTATGCATGGTGTCATCAATGATGGGAAGTGTATGGTACTTAGATAGTGGAGCGTCATTTCACATGACTGGCGAAAAGGAGTTATTCAGTGACCTAGAGGAGAAAGATCTCGAGATGCATATCGAGATGGGTGACAATGGGAGGTATAATGCTACTGGATTGGGCACGATTACTTTTCAGAGGGAGCATGGGGCTCCACTCACCTTGAAGAATGTTATGTATGTTCCCAGGCTAAAGAAGAACTTGGTATCCATTTCCATGCTTGAGGATAGAGGCTATGATGTGATTTTCTCGAAAGGAAAGGCATTCCTTCGACACATAGCCACGGGTCAAGTAAAGAAGATAGGGATTTAGGTGAAGAATCTCTATAAGATGGAGGTAGAGGATTGTGCTTCTTTGAGCATGAAATCAGAGATGGTGTAGATATGAGACATTGGGGTATTGTGGCACATGCGATTGGGCCACTTACATCATGGGGCTTTGAAAATCATGCAATAGATCTCCACCGGTTTGCCCAAAGGTACACTAGAGAAATTTGATACATGCAAGGGGTGTACTTTGGGTAAATGATCAGGAGCTCAAGACCAAGTGTTAAAAATTCTCAATTTTGAAAGTGCTCAGAACTAGTTTGAACCTGAACGACCGGATTCGGGTGCCAGGAATGGTTCGAAAAACGGTCTCCATATGAGGAAGTTATGCCAAAAAGAAGAATTGCCCAATAACACTGAAATTTTGATTTTTTTCAAAAAAAATTAAAATAGAATATTCCATGGAATATTTTGTTTTGGGCAGTGAATGACAGGTTGCCATGTGGCAGGCCTGGAGGCTACCACATGGCCTGGGTGACATCATCATGACATTAGTACAGTTTTTTTGCATACGTTAAAAAGGTGGCAGCGGAGAGGTTTGAACACGCGACCTGCCTTATAACACTCCCACACTTTACCATTGAACCATGATCACTGAACTTGTTTGAGGTGAGGAACAAACTTGTGTTAAAGTTTGAATTTGGTTAAGGGCCGGGCCCAAGGGGGCCAGCCCCCATGCATATGACCATAGTGCGCAGAACCATGGGCCTATTTCCTTAAACTTCATAGTTTGGTGTAATGGTTATATTACGTGTTCAAATTTACACAAAGAACGAAGCTAACACCATGTTAAACTACCTGTCATCTAACCGTTCAGGCGTGGAATCCAAGCCCAGATTTGTTCACATGCGCATTTAAACCACTACAATTAATCGACGGTTTAGTTGGTGGACTTTTGGTGGAGGCACCATTTTTGGCCGTCCCACCATATTTGGCGGCGCTAACTGAACTTCCACTACAGTTAGCTGGAGTCTTTCTAGGACCGACTGGTAGAAGACTTTAGTGAGCCATAACTTTGGCTAGGAAAGTGTTTTTCGGACGATTTTTTTTTTTGATTTTGAGTGATCAAATGATTCTGAAGCCATTGGCACAAGTTAGAGAGCAATCAGAGGTCGTTTGTAGGTGTTTTTTCTTCGTGGAAGTTATAGGAGCCACTAGGGCCCAATATTGTGGGAGCTGTATAGGGTTGTAGGTACCCATTGGATGAGAACCAGTAGTCATTCCTGACTGATTTGAGCGTTCTGAATCCATTTTTACAGTTTGTTTCGCCTGTTAAGGCTTGTATTCAATTGTACAATCATTTTGAGCTTTTAATCATGTTGGGTTGTGTTATATTCTTTCCACATAGTTAATAGGGGGTTTGAAGGGCACCCGTAACCCCACTTTATGGGGTCCCGAGTAGCGCCTCGGAAAATTTTGGTTTTGGACCCTATGTTAGGTTGGGCGGACCCACCTATGGTTTTGTGCATGATTTTCGTACATGTTTTTTGGATTCGATGGTTTTCGGTCCATGGTATTGGATGCTTTGGCATGTATAAATATGTATTGTAACATTGAAAGGAGCATAATGAAAAATCAAGCTGGTAGTCTTGGTTTTGGAATCTAGGGGAAAATCTTTGTGTATATGTGTTTTATGTGTTATGCTCTTGCATTGTTTAGTTTATGTGTTTTATAATTTGTATGCGGGTAATTTCTGTACAGGGTTAAAACCTACATTTGGTATCAGCACAGTTTTGGCTTCAAGGGGACACCTTTGTTGCCGAGGGGTTTCGCTCGGGCTTGTGGTAGACCTTGTTTAGTGGGAGATCGATTCTGGTGGTGAAAGAAGATGGTGAGCAGTGGAAAGATAGAGATCAAGAAATTTAATGGTGAGAGTTTTGAGTTATGGAAACTCAAGATGGAGGATCTATTGGTGGAAAAAGATCAGTGGATCGTGGTAGATTCCGGTACTAAACCAACGGGAGTGTCCGATGAAGAATGGAAGAAGTTGGATCGGAAGGCAATGAGAATAATACGATTGTGTGTCTTAGATTTAGTATTGTTGAATGTATCAGGGGAAGCTACAATGAAGGCTTTGTGGGATAAGTTAGGGACTTTGTACCAATCTAAGTCTTTGGTGAATAAACTGTTTCTATGGAAAAAGCTGTATAACCTGAGGATGAAAGATGGAGACTCAGTGATAGAGCATCTGAATGCATTTAATACTGTGGTAAGTCAGTTAGCATCTGTTGATACTAAAATTTTAGATGAAGATAAGTGCAGCAGTTTGTTGTGTTCTCTACCAGATTCGTGGGATAGTCTGGTTATTGCAATAGGTAGCAATGCAACTGCCTTGTAGTTTGATGAAATAGTCTCAGCCTTGCTGATGGAGGAGATGAGACGGAAAAATATGGAGAGCCAGAATGGTGATGCCTTGTCTGTACAAGGATGGTCACAGAACAGAAACAAAAATAAGTCATCAAGTGGGAGATCTAAATCTAGAGGGAGATCTAAATCTCTAGGAAAACCTGTAAAGGTGGTGTGTTGGAAATGCGGAAAGGAAGGCCACTTTAAAAGGGAATGTAAATCTAAATCTCCTGAAAAAGAAAAGGGATCTGACGAGGCTCCTTCTGTAGAGGCGAAAACCACCTCAGATGAAGGTGGTGATGTGTACTTGGCTTGTTCAAGTACACATGTAGATCATGAGGCATGGTTGATTGACTCAGGTGCATCCTTCCACTTCACTCCCCATAGAGAGTGGTTCCGCAAGTATGAGAAATATGATGGTGGTGATGTCTTCTTGGGGGCTGATAGGAAGGCTAGAATCATTGGTCACGGAAAATTAAAGTTGAAGTTGCAAGGTGGAAGGGTTAGAACGGTTCCAATTGTTCTACGTATTCCTACATTAGTCAGAAATCTGATTTCTGTAAGCAAGCTGGATGATGCAGGTGTAAAAACAATGTTCGAGAAGGATACCTGCAAAATGGTTCGGCGAGCATTGGTATTGATGCAGGGAGTTTGGATTGGAACTTTGTACAAGCTGCAACGTAGCACTGTTATTGATGGGTGCAATAGTTCTGGTTCCTGAAAGTGGAGCAGAAAATCTAGTGGTCTCTGGAGAGAAGACCATGTTGTGGCCTCGAAGGCTTGGACATATTGGAGAGAAGGGCCTTCGAATACTTCATGGTAAAGGTATGGTAGAAGGTATGAGTAATAGGTCTCTAGATTTTGATTTCTGTGAAAATTGTGTATATGGGAAGCAAAATCGGGTGAGTTTCCCCTTTGGTGGTAAGAGGAAGAAACAAATATTAGAGCTTGTGCACAGTGATGTGTTTGGACCTATGAAGGTTCCATCACTGGGTAATTCTATGTACTATGTATCATTTATCGATGACTTCTCAAGGAATACATGGATATATTTCCTTAAGAAGAAATCTAAAATCTTTGACAGGTTTAAAGAATTTAAGGCTCTGGTGGAAAACCAGATAGAGAAGAAGATAAAGGTGCTGAGGACAGATAATGGTGGAGAGTTTGTTAGCAAGGAATTTGAAGAATTATGTAAGAAGTGTGGTATATAACGGTAGAAGACTACTCCATATACACCTCAGCAAAATGGAGTTGCAGAAAGAATGAACAAGACGTTAGTGGAAAGGGCAAGAAGCATGCTCAGTGGTGCCAGGTTAGGACAGGAATTGTGGGCAAAGGCAATGGATATTGCATGTTACCTGGTCAACAAGCCACCTTCATCAGCGTTGGAGGATAAGATTCCACAAGAGGTATGGACTAGTAAGAAACCCTCTCTTTCACATCTAAGGGTATTTGGATGTGATGCATATGTACATGTTCCAAAGGAGAAACGAAAAAGTCGGATAGTAAATTTGAAAAGTGCATCTTTATTGGGTATAAGGATGGTTTAAAGGGTTATAAGCTTTGGAACATAGTAACAAGGAAGGTTGTATGCAACTGAGATGTGGTGTTCAGAGAGGTGAAAGATGTTATTAAACATGAAGTCCAACCAAAGGAACCTGAGAAGATAGAGTTTGAGCTAAAGGAGGAAGAATCAGACTGTATAATAGAGGAGGAATTAGAAGATGAAGAGCCACAAACTATGACTGTGAGAAGATTAGTTCGAGAAAGAAGGCAGCCAGAAAGGTGTAGTCCATCTGCTTTCTGTTCAAATTTTGCTTTGTCTGTTACTGATGATGATCCTAGAACTGTGAAGGAAGCAATGGATTCAGAGGATGGAAAACTCTGGAAAGAGGCCATGGTTGATGAAATGGCATCTTTGCACAAAAATGAGGCTTGGGATCTGGTGGAGTTTCTGGCTGGAAGGAAACCCATTGGAAGCAAATGGGTGTTCAAGAAGAAGATAAATGCAAAAGGAAAGGTGGAGAAATACAAAGCTCAGTTGGTAGCAAAAGCTTATTCCCAGGTGCCGGGAATTGATTTTGGTGATATTTTTTCTCTCGTTGCCAAGGTAACTTCTATTAGATTACTTTTATCTGTTGCTACTGCTTTTGATTTTGAGGTAGAACAGATGGATGTGAAGACAACATTTATTCATGGAGATCTGGAAGAGGAAATATACATGAAGCAACTTGAAAGCTTTGCGGTGAAGGGTAAGAAAGAACTGGTATGCAAGTTAAAGAAGTCTCTGTATGGGTTAAAACAGTCAGTAAGGATGTGGTATCAGAAATTTGATACATTTATACAAGGACTTGGCTTCACCAGAATAAAAGCAGATCATTGTGTGTATTTCAAATTAATTGGTGACCGTGTTATTTATCTGGTCTTGTATGTGGATGATATGTTGCTGACTGGAAATGACAAAGAAATTATCCAGGATTTGAAGACCCAATTGTCCTCCAAATTCGACATGAAAGATCTTGGTGTTGCAAACTATATTTTGGGCATGGAAATTAAAAGAGATCATACAAAGAGGAAGCTCTAGTTAAACCAGAGGAAGTATGTCGAGACAATACTGCAGAGGTTTAATATGCAGGATAGTAAACCGGTGAAGGTTCCTATTCCTGTAGGTGTGAGTTTATCTGCTGAACAATGTCCCAAGACACAAGAAGAGGAAGAGGACATGTCCTATGTTCCATATGCAAGTGCAGTCAGTAGCCTGATGTATGCAATGGTCTATACTAGACCAGACATTGCACATGCAGTGGGAGTATTGAGCAGGTTTATATCAAAACAAGGGAAGGAGCACTGGACATCAGTGAAGCGGGTTTTCAGGTATTTGCGTGGCACTAGTGATTATGGTTTGTGCTACCAAGGAAGAATAGGATTGGACAGAGTGTTGGATATTCATGGCTTTGTTGATGCAAACTGGGCTGGAGATCTAGATCAGAGAATATGTACAAGTGGGTATGTGTTTAACCTATTTGGAGGTGCAGTCAGTTGGATGAGTAAGAAACAATCTGTGGTGGCACTATCAACTACAAAGGCAGAATACATGGTGTTATAGACATTTTTGTGCCTTACAACATTGAGCATGAAATGTCCATAATATAAGGGATCCAAAGTCCCTAAACATGTTGTTCCTACCCCTAGAGGAACAAGGATAACAAACCACAACAATTCACAGAAGTTCTCCACCAGAAATTGCTCAAAAACAAGTCAATTCAGGATCAATTCAGTGGCTCCACTAGCTGTCTACACTGAAATGCAAAGTCAACACTGGCTACCTGCACTGCAATGCAGGTAGAAGCACTACCAGGGTGCGCTGAGCGAGAGTTGACAAATGGCAAGTTCATTCCAAGAGGTGTCAAGACCCAGGAAGCTTCCAGAATCTTCCTCAAGGACACTTGCCTCAGTGAATTCGACTGGTGATGAGTAAGAGGTTCCCAATCTCCAAGTGGAAGCATGAACCTCCAAGTGGAATCAAGAACTGACAGAGGGAGAGGACACTAGTTAGATCTCAAGATGACTCATCCTCTCTCCAAACATCTATATATGGATCTCTCCTCCATGAGATCTAGAGGCTGGAATTTTGTTATTGCAAAGAATTGCTGTTGGTTTGAGATTGGAATCATTGGGTGCTTAATGCTTTGAAGGGGGTGAAGATAGGAATTCCATTTGCTGGGAAGGAGATGCTGGATTGGAGCCCTCTGGGTTGTATCTCTTCCTAAACCTTGTTATTCATCAATAAAGCTATCTTGGTTTCTCCTATATACTGATGTATCTTTGATGTATGATTGCATTAGTATGTTTAGTTTATTTCTAATCCTGAACTAGTTATGAATATGAATCCATGTCTTGTGTAGTGTTCTCTTCTTGTGATCTTGCAGAAACCTCTTGAAGCTGGGCGAGCGAGAAGGCAAGTAGCTGAGAACTCTCAAAGAGAAGGGAAACTGGATCGAGGGACAAATGGAAGACACCGGTTAGTCCATCCATCTCTCTTCATTCTTAATTCATAAAGGAAGAATACTAGAATAGTTGTCTCTATTTGTTGCTAAGGCACTGTCACACCTTAGGTGGATAGGATCGTCCTGCATAGGCATTTTTCCCCACAACACATGGCAGACACTCATGCAAGAAAGGAAGCAATTTGGTTGTGGATATTGTGTTCAAGTATGGGGTTAGTACAAGAAGCTATAAGGATAGACTGTGATAGTCAAAGTGCAATTTTATTAGCAAAGAACTCTGCATATCATTCAAAGACAAAACACATTAATGTTCAGTATCATTTTGTGAGGGATATTATAGAGGACAAAAAGATGTTGCTGGTAAAGGTGGACACTTTGAAGAACATTTCAGATGCATTGAAAAAATATGTGAGCTCTGAGAAGTTCTCTTGGTGTATAGAGACAATGGGCATTTCAGGGCTGGGAAGATGACTAAGCTCTCTTGTGGTCCCCTGTGAAAAGAAAACAACAAGTGGGAGAATGTTGGGTTGTGTTATTTTCTTTCTACATAGTTAACAGGGGGTTTGAAGGGCACCCGTAACCCCATGTTATGGGGTCCCCCGTAGCGCCCCGGAAAATTTTGGTTTTGGACCCTATGTTAGATTGGGTAGACCCACTTATGGTTTTGTGCATGATTTTTTCACATGTTTTTTGGATGCGATGGTTTTCGGTCCATGGTATTGGATGCTTTGGCATGTATAAATATGTATTGTAACATTGAAAGGAGCATAATGAAAAATCAAGCTGGTAGTCCCGTTTTGGGATCTAGGGGAAAATCTCTATGTATATGTGTTTTATGTGTTATGCTCTCGCATTTTTTATTTTCTGTGTTTTAGAATTTTTATCCAGGTAATTTCTGTATGGGGTTAAAACCTACATTTGGTATCAGAGCAGTTTTGGCTTCAAGGGGACGCCTTTGTTGCTGAAGGGTTTCGCTCAGGCCTGTGGTAGACCTTGTTCAGTGGGAGATCTGTGAGATCAATTTTGGTGGTGAAAGAAGATGGTGAGCAGTGGAAAGATAGAGATCGAGAAATTTAATGGTGAGAGTTTTGAGTTATGGAAACTCAAGATGGAGGATCTGTTGGTGGATAAAGTTCAGTGGATTGTGGTAGATCTGGGTACTAAACCAACGGGAGTGTCTGATGAAGAATGGAAGAAGCTAGATCGGAAGGCAATGAGCACAATACTATTGTGTGTCTTAGATTTAGTATTGCTGAATGTATCAGGGGAAGCTACATCAAAGGCTTTGTGGGATAAGTTAGGAACTTTGTACCAATCTAAGTCTATGGTGAATAAACTGTTTCTACGGAAAAAGCTCTATAACCTGAGGATGAAAGATGGAGACTCAATGACAGAGCATATGAATGCATTTAATACTATGGTAAGTCAGTTAGCATATGTTGATACTAAAATTTTAGATGAAGATAAGTGCATTAGTTTGTTGTGTTCTCTACCAGATTCGTGGGATAGTCTGGTTATTGCAATAGGTAGCAATTCAACTACCTTGTAGTTTGATGAAATAGTCTCAGCCTTGCTGATGGAGGAGATGAGATGGAAAAATATGGAGAGCCAGAATGGTGATGCCTTGTCTGTACACAGACGGTCGTAGAACAGAAAAAGAAAAGTCATCAAGTGGGAGATCTAAATCTCTAGGAAAACCTGTAAAGGTGGTGTGTTGGAAATGCGGAAAGGAAGGCCACTTTAAAAGGGACTGTAAATTTAAAGCTCCTGACAAAGGAAAGGGATCTGATGAGGCTTCTTCTACAGAGGCGAAAACCACCTCAGATGAAGGTGGTGATGTGTACTTGGCTTCTTCAAGTACACATGTAGATCATGAGGCATGGTTGATTGACTCAGGTGCGTCCTTTCACTTCACTCCCCATAGAGAGTGGTTCTGCGAGTATGAGAAATATGATGGTGGTGATGTCTTCTTGGGGGATGATAGGAAGGCTAGAATCATTGGTCACGGAAAAGTAAAGTTGACGTTGCAAGGTGGAAGGGTTAGAACGCTTCCAGGTGTTATACATATTCCTGCATTAGCTAGAAATCTGATTTCTATAAGCAAGCTGGATGATGCAGGTGTAAAAATAGTTTTTGAAAAGGATACCTGCAAAATGGTTCAGCGAGCATTGGTCTTGATGCGAGGAGTTTGGATTGGAACTTTGTACAAGCTGCAAGGTAGCACTGTTATTGATGGGTGCAATAGTTCTATGGTTCCTGAAAGTGGAGCAGAAAATCTAGTGGTCTCTGGAGAGAAGACCATGTTGTGGCCTCAAAGGCTTGGACATATTGGAGAGAAGGGCCTTCGAATACTTCATGGTAAAGGTATGGTAGAAGGTATGAGTAATAGGTCTCTAGATTTTGATTTCTATGAAAATTGTGTATATGGGAAGCAAAATTGGGTGAGTTTCCCCTCTGGTGGTAAGAGGAAGAAACAAATATTAGAGCTTGTGCACAGTGATGTGTTTGGACCTATGAAGGTTCCATCACTGGGTAAGTCTATGTACTATGTATCATTTATCGATGACTTCTCAAGGAATACATGGATATATTTCCTTAAGAAGAAATCTAAAGTCTTTGACAGGTTTAAAGAATTTAAGGCTTTGGTGGAAAACCAGACAGAGAAGAAGATAAAGGTGTTGAGGACAGATAATGGTGGAGAGTTTGTTAGCAAGGAATTTGAAGAATTATGTAAGAATTGTTGTATATCATGGCAGAAGACTACTCCATATACACCTCAGCAAAATGGAGTTGCAGAAATAATGAACAAGACGTTGATGGAAAGGGCAAGAAGAATGCTCAGTGGTGCCAGGTTAGGAAATGAATTGTGGGCAGAGGCAGTAGATACTGCATGTTACCTGATCAACAGGTCACCTTCATCAGCATTGGAGGGTAAGACTCCACAAGAGGTATGGACTGGTAAGAAACCATCTCTTTCACATCTAAGGGTATTTAGATGTGATGCATATGTACATGTTCCAAAGGAGAAATGAACCAAGTTGGATAGTAAATCTGAAAAGTGCATCTTTATTGGGTATAAGGATGGTTTAAAGGGTTATAAGCTTTGGAACCTAGTAACAAGGAAGGTTTTGTACAGTTGAGATGTGGTATTCAGAGAGGTGAAAGATGTTATTAGACATGAAGTCCAACTAAGGGAACCTGAGAAGATAGCGTTTGAGCTAAAGGAGGAAGAATCAATCTGTACAATAGAGGAGGAATCAAAATATGAAGAGCCACAAACTTTGGCTGTGAGAAGATCTGTTCGAAAAGAAGGTAGCCGGAAAGGCGTAGTCCATCTGCTTTCTGTTCAATTTTTTCTTTGTCTATTAGTGATGATGATCCCAGAACTGTGAAGGAAGCAGTGGATTCAGAGGATGGAAAACTCTGGAAAGAGGCCATGGTTGATGAAATGGCATCTTTTCACAAAAATGAGGCTTACGATCTGTTGGAGTTGCTTGCTGGAAGGAAACCCATTGGCAGCAAATGGGTGTTCAAGAAGAAGATAAATGCAAAAGGAAAGGTGGAGAAATACAAAGCTCGATTTGTAGCAAAAGGTTATTCCCAGGTGTCGAGAATTGATTTTGGTGATATTTTTTCTCCTGTTGCCAAGGTAACTTCTATTAGATTACTTTTATCTATTGCTACTGCTTTTGATTTCGAGGTAGAACAGATGGATGTGAAGACAACATTTCTTCATGGGAATCTGGAAGAGGAAATATACATGAAGCAACCTGAAGGCTTTGTGGTGAAGGGTAAGAAAGAACTGGTATGCAAGTTAAAGAAGTCTCTGTATGGGTTAAAACAACCACTAAGGATGTGGTATCAGAAATTTGATACATTTATACAAGGACTTGGCTTCACCAGAAGCCAAGCAGATCACTGTGTGTATTTTAAATTAATTGGTGATTGTGTTATTTATCTAGTCTTGTATGTGGATGATATGTTTCTAGTTGGAAATGACAAAGAAATTATCCAGGATTTGAAGACCCAGTTGTCCTCCAAATTCGACATTAAAGATCTTGGTGCTGCAAACTATATTTTGGGCATGGAAATTAAAAGAGATCGTACAAAGAGGAAGCTCTGGTTAAACCAGAGGAAGTATGTCGAGACAATACTGCAGAGGTTTAATATGCAGGATAATAAACTAGTGAAGGTTCCTATTCCTGTAGGTGTGAGGTTATCTGCTGAACAGTGCCCCAAGACACAAGAAGAGGAAGAGGACATGTCCCGTGTTCCATATGCAAGTGCAGTCGGTAGCCTAATGTATGCAATGGTCTGTACTAGACCAGACATTGCACATGCAGTGGGAGTATTGAGCAGGTTTATATCAAAACTAGGGAAGGAGCACTGGACAACAGTGAAGTGCGTTTTCAGGTATTTGCGTGGCACTAGTGATTAAGGTTTGTGCTACCAAGGAAGACCAGGATTGGACAGAGTGTTGGATATTCATGGCTTTGTTGATGCAGACTGGGGTGGAGATCTGGATCAGAGAAGATGTACAAGTGGGTATGTGTTTAACCTATTTGGAGGTGCAGTTAGTTGGATGAGTAAGAAACAATCTGTAGTGGCACTATAAACTATAGAGGCAGAATACATGGCAGCCATGTAGTAGTACTAGAATGATGTTCTACAATTTGAGGAACATAGAGTG
The DNA here is from genome assembly GCA_031772625.1 of Pinus tabuliformis. Classification (NCBI taxonomy): domain Eukaryota; kingdom Viridiplantae; phylum Streptophyta; class Pinopsida; order Pinales; family Pinaceae; genus Pinus; species Pinus tabuliformis. The sequence continues at coordinate 707,552,639 of CM062804.1, forward strand.
AATATTAAAGATCAAGATAATGATCATACAAAAGAAGATTATAATAATAACTTAGTTAATATGATGTGACAAATCAATTGATCCAAGACTTGTATGAAAGTGAGAAAGATGATGATATTTATGATGCACCTGTACTACAGAAGGCAGGGACACCACGTTATGAAGTTTCAAGAGAAAATATTCTCTCTGCTACATTATTATTGGTGACGTGAAAGGTTTTGAATGGTTTGTGAAACACTTGTATGAAAAAAATCCTAAGGTATAATGTAATATGTTTCATCACATGAAAGGTTGATTTTTTTCCCTTTTTTTAGTGTTAATTAATGTGTAAAATAATAATGCAATATTTATGATTAATATTATTTACATTAACTAGTGATTTTTTATGTTGTAATATATTTTTAGATGATTTTTTTAAATCACCATTAAATAATTTACCTCACACATAATGAGATTTATATGCCATTATGAAAGAAATTGGAATGGAGTATCAATCTATAGATGCATTTCCTAATTATCATATTATATATTATGGACAACATACATCAAAAACGAATTGCCTGCAATGTCAGAGTAGTAGATATCGAAAAAATCAACTAACAAAAAGAGTGCCTCAAAAGGTTCTTCGTCATATTCCCATAATTCTACGATTGCAGTGATTGTTCAAGTGTGAAAGCGTAGAAAAATTTATGGATTACCATGCACGGAAGAGAAGTGAAGATGGTTTTTTTCGAATGCTTGTGGACGGTTATGAATTTAGGGACATTGAGGAAAAATGCTCATATTTTGAAGATGAACCTTGTAATGTTAGGCTTTCATTGGTAGCTGACAGTGTTAATCCATTTGGAGAGTAGAGGTTTGTTACTCAGTGTGGCCAATTTTGTTATCAATAATAACATTCTTCCTTGGATGCCAATAAAGAGGGAGCACATTATGCTGACAATGATTGTTCCAGGTATTTGTTTACATTAATTTTTCGAATATTGTAACATTTTCATCTCTTGTTTGCTGCATAATATGTTATATTTATTTATTTACTTGTATGTACATATCATAGATGTATTAATTGCTTGTAATTTCAAACAGTTAGGTAAGTACTAAGTTAAAGATATGAATGTATATATCGAGCCTCTTATCGATGAGTTAATGAATTTATGGGCCAACATCACTATGTATGACATCTGTAAACCAATATGGTAGAGGCAATTTCAATACCACGAAATACATGTATGGACAATTCATGATGCCCCAGGACTAACATAATTTTGTGGTGTTTAACGTTCCATTGCACTTTATTAGTATATAATTATTTCAATTAGATCATATCATGCATGTATTTTAAATAATCCCTTCATTTATAATTGACATTAATCAATATCATGTAGGCCTTCAAACAAAGGGTAAATTTTCATGTCCAGTTTGTGGTCCTAAGATGAAATCTCGTTGTTCAACAAGTTTAGGAAAGGAGGTGTTTGATGAGTATAGGCACTTCCTCTCTAAGAGACATAGGTGTCGTGCTATTGAAAAACATATTTTCAATGGGAAAGAAGAGATTGGATTAAAATCACAAATAATGACACCTCACTTATGGAAGTTAGAATATAACAAAAATCATCGTGAAGGACATGATGGGATTCCACAAGGAATGAAAACTTATCCCGCTCAATTCATGAAGTTTCCCTACTATGAGCACCTAAGAATAACCCATTTGTTTAATACAGTGCATATCGAGAAGAATGTGACAAACTTTATGGTGGATCATAGATGGTAGGAGGGATACAAAAAAAATCCTCAGAATTTGTAATGACATTTTGGAGGTCAATCATGTATTGAAAAGTGGGATACGATCAAATATCAATAGAGACCAAAAAAAACTTCCATGGTTATTAACAGAGAAGCAAAGCGATGATATAAAAGAGATCATACGAAGAATTAGATTTTCCATAGGCTTTTCTTCAAACATAAATAATATATTAACAAAGAAAGGTGAATTTGGTGGGGTAAAAACACATGGTTGACATACCTTCATTAAGGTAATTATTTTGGTATATGTATTTCTATAGTGGTATATATACATCTTTATGGGATTTTGTTTTTCTAAATTTGATTAAACAAATAACGATTCATTTTTATTGCTAATATGTTAGACCTCTATCTCTCCCAGATGACTTCGACAACATTGTTAGACAAGTTATATATGATCTTGGAAAAAACACGAGGTAAGTAGTGATTTATATTCCAAGTGTTTTTTCAATTAGTTGTTCAATTTTATAATGACATGTATTTTAATTATAATGTAATATATTATGTTTTGTTGAAACATGTTATTTTCTTGCATCATTTGTAGATGGTGTCATTGAAAGAAACACATAAAGACGATATAAAGCATTAGAAGAGATAAGTTCCTTGGCTAATGTGTGAAATGAAAAAGTATCTACCTCCTACATTTTTCAATGCAAAAGGACACTACCTCATACACCAAGTTGAGGAGATTGAATTATGTGGACCTGTACACACAAGGTCAATGTGGATGGTGGAGAGGAACTTGAAATCATTGAAGGCTTCAGTTAGATAAAGAGCACGTCATGAGGGTTCTATGGTGGAGGGATATATGGCATATAAATCCATGGTGTATATTAGTGAGTATATTCCTATATTAGCAGCAAATATGCATGTGGATCACATTTGGGATGTGAACTCATATTGTTTTTTGAAGGGGAGCATATGTTGGAGAAAGGTAGAATGATGAAAGCAAGAGCTAATTAAATATTTAATGTGGGATTTATAATATACACACACACACAAGTTTTCATTTTTTTGTATATCATACTTATTCATTTTTTATTCTTTCATCAATTATTAATATTGACCATGTTAGCTAATATTTATTGGTGAATTATGATTTTCTAATACAGTTTCTTGAGAGTGGGATGCACTACTACATATATACATTGCCAACAATCTTGATTGGATGAAACCATGGATTTAAAGTTGTGAACAATTTTATAGTACATTATCGTGGGAAGGGGTGTTTGCATTGGTTAAAGAAGCTCATCGTGCCCGAGATGCTAATATTACATAAATGGAAATTGATTTACCAATTAATGGTTTCAAAGATAAATAGGAAAGCAAGATGCATTTTCACCCTACAATATTTTTTTTAAGTTTTATATATTATTAATGTACTACTAAGTGCAGGTGTGTTCTTTTCAGATACTTTCAAGTTATATGAATATGTTTATTAATTGACAATGCCTTTTTCATGTGTTTGGAATATTATAGTTCAAACACCATAATGAAATGTGGTATAAAGGCTGTAAATTTCACATCAAAAAGTTGGGTGAAAAGAGGAAAATTTCTAATTGTGGGATAACTGCAGTCTTCCAGGTCACTAATTTTTCCTCCAAAAGTGACACATCCAAAAAACTTTGAAAATTGATACTATGGGTATTTGGATGACATACTTGATTGTGACTTTGATTCCTTGAAATTGGTTCTATTTGATGTGAATTTGGATAGGATACGAATGAATGAAAATGATCTCGATAGAAATATTATTAAACATGATAATGTATTTATCATGGTTAATACAAGGTCATTTGAGCAAGTATTGGATTGCTATGTTCTTCCAAGATAATGTGAACATGTCTTTTACTCAGAGGTTCTAGGTAGAGCGGGTTGGTCATATGTTGTTATATATGATCCAAGAGGAAGATAGTAAAGTATAATGTAGCGGAAGAATATGGTAATGTTGAAGAGGATGATGATGTAGAGGAGCAGTTAGTTGATCATGTCTCAGGTCACGAAGATTTTGAAGAAGTTCAAGGAGATGTTTGAGAAAATGTTCTTGATGAAGATGGTATCGATGATGTACTGTAGATGAAGAAGTTGAACCAAATGATGAAATTGAAAATGATGTTGAAATGGCTAATTGTTTCAGTGTCATTTTTGAACCGGATGACGTAAATGTTCAGTTGGATGAAGAAGAATATTAATGATATCGAAATGTTGAAATGTATGGGGTATGCATTTATATGTTTTCAGTTGATTTGTTCTCATTCAACTTAAGTTTTTGTTTTCTTAGTAATTCCTATACATGCTTGATTCTTACTATATTGCTTTAAAATAGTTTATAATAGATAAATAGGGTATTGGGAATACTGAAAGTGATGTGAGGGGGAGGCGTGGGGTATATGAGCTTCCACCTTCACATGGTTGGCCTTATTCAAAAGAGAATATTATATTATTCTTGAAATAAGAGAAGCTAATTATTTGCATTTATCTCAAGCTTGTTGTCATGGCCAATACATGACATACTTTATTATATATCTTTTACGCTTTTGTTTCTAATATCAAAGTATATGAGTCCCCATGAATGAAAAAATGATGGTTAGGAACCAATTATTTGTAGTACCTATCTCAAGATTATTGTTAGAAATTGATGGCATATGTTGAACAAGGTGTTAGGGCCTAAATCTACCTCAGGTTGAGAAAGGTAGGATCTAGGGTAACATCAAACCACGCTTAACTTGGTAGCTAGCCCTACCAGGTCGGGAGAGGGCTCTCTCCTTGTCAATCTCAGAAAGGATGGCCAATGAAAACTTGAGATGACTAATTTTAGGCTAGGTATGGGTATAGAAGTGTTTAATTGAATTTGATGATGTTTCGTTGGCTCGAATGGAAAGGCAAATTTTGGGTCTTGGGAATGAGGCTCAGTTTTGTAGAGGTCTCAATGGGGCAAGGTAGGCAAGTGATTTGATACTTCAAATTGAATGAAATTGAGATATTTAGATAGGTGAGGAGTTGAAGAGGGAAAGAAAACCTCAAATATCCTCTTCAAATAGCTGAAAACATCAATAACTAAGCAAACCCTAGGTAGAGCACTGCAATTTCAACGGATTCTACCTTTATCCTTGTTTGTTTTAGTTAAGAAGAAGCAAGACAGATAATGGAATATATAAAACACATATAAACTTACATTTACAGAAGGAAACACAATATCAAAGCAACATGCCACATGAATCCCATAGAGTGCTGCAAACCCTGGTCTATTCCTTAGCCAAAACTGCTGAGAAAATGTATACAATGAAGCTCCAAGCTTTCTCAAAAGTCCAACCATGATAATGACTGAAAAACATAAGATATAGGCAAACAACAACTCATCCTAGCCTATAGGGGTCGGGCTCATGAGTTTAGGAGTTGTTCCAACTAATTCTAAACTAAGAACTACAAATTAGGCAGTGGAACAGCTTGCCTCTAGAAACTAGTGAACTGATTCATTCAGTTTCAAACTACTTTTTGATAGATGAATCTACCTCCATGGGTGAAAATTTGACATAATTACATCAAGATCCATCAATTTACATTAAATTACATTATAAGTTTGGAATTAATAAAGAGAAAAGTCAAACTCTCGAGGAACTAGGCGAAAAATAGAGTATAATTGGTCAAAATGAGCAAAATTTCCCCTATGCGCCACGCTAATTTCTCTATGCGTAGCGTCTGTTTGCAACCAGTTTTGGAGGCCTTCCTGGTGTCCAAATTTTCACCAAGAGTGATTTTTGGAAAGGTCTACCTGTCTACCTTCTAGAACAAGTGGAATTTTTGAATTTGGCCTCCATTTTCCCCTCCGGAGTTCTCCCAACATTGCTTCCTGTGTGTCAAAATAGGGGTAGTAAGGTCATTTTTTGGGTGTTTTTGACCTTCTTGGGGGCTAAAAACCTATCAAAATTTCTTGGCCATTGGTAGGCATGCATATTTTTTCGAGACAAATCCAAAGATGCTGAGTTTTTGTCATTTGGAGGCCTCCATAAAAAGCGATCGCAAGGTGGAGCGGCGCATTGGGCAGAAAATTCTGTGTTTTGGCCCAAAAAATTAAAAAATGCAAAAAGTGTCCCATTTTTTTTGAAATTTGGGCTGAGTGTTCTCGATCAAGTGCTGTGTTGGGCCAAGGAAGCCTCAACCAAGATCTAAAGTTTATCTTGCGCTTTTTCCCTCCTCGATCTCTTCTTCAACTCGGTCTTCAAGCTCCTGATTCTAGCTTGGCACACCATATTCCTTGACAAATAATGATATGCCATGTTTATTAACATATTTTTCTCATTGATGGCTTTCTCCAGCATCCTCTCCAAGTGGATATTAGTCCTCTCCACCCAAGACTCACGATCAGAATTAATTTCTTGCTCAAGTGTTGTGAACTTGACTTTCCTCCATTTGGCAGCGTGCCGATTTTCTCGTATGTTTCTTAGCTCCATTATGGTTTGCTAATCCTCCAGTTGCTTTTTTATTTGCTCCAGGTACTTTATTATCCACTTGGCTCTTTCCAATTTGAGGGACAAAGCATTGATGTCTACCTGTTGCTCTTGGATGACCTCCTTGAGCTTTGAGCTTTGTGGGCCCAAATTCATGTCATCGTCCTGAATGAGAATGAAATCGCTCACCTGAAGGCCCCTCCTCATGTAATGGCCTCTTACCCTTGTCCTGAACCTACTGTGCTGATGAAGGAAGCGAGACCCCTTCCACCCCGGGTGGAGATAATACTCGCTTTGCTGCTGCAAACAACCGTCTAGTGCCCTTTTGATAGGTGACAAATACCGGCACACTAGCGGTCTCTGTCTCATGACCCTCCTGCTGATGAGACGGTTCACCTATCTCATGAAAAGTCTCTAGAGGTACCTGAGGAGTTGTGAAGAACTCATGAGAAATGAAATCCTCCCATGAGATGCCCTGCAAACTAAGCTGATGCATGACCAAAATTTTGATGAGTGCAAAATGGTATATACTGTTAAACTGCTGCTGAGGAGTCTTATGTTGTACTAGGGTGGTCATCTTCTCAATATTTCGGCACATGAAGTAGGGGAGATTCATCATTCTCACCTGGTAAAGTGCATCAACAATCTAATAAGATAAGCATATAGGCGAGAAAACCGGCCCTCACAGCTGAAATACTTCATCATGAGTTTCATCAAGGGAGCATATGAGTCTTTCAGGTACCGAAAGGGAAAAAATCTGCTGAGTTGTCTCAAATAACCAGGCTTGATGTATGGTTCATAGTGTTCCTTATCAATCTTCTGCTTTTTATTCCACTGCTCTCCGACATTAGGAATGTCGGTTGCTAGAGAAATAGACTTCGGTGTAAAGGTGAATGTCACACCAGCTAGAGTGGTTTGGCCATTATGTAGATGAAGCACAAACAACCGGGCTAACTCATGATGATACTGGACTCTAGCAACCATCTCATGGAACTGATAACAGGATTGGTGTTGGAAGCATGTGACAGCAGTAGGCCTACAACTCAGCAAGTGAAGTAGGCTCCTCTCGTATATGTTTGCCACCCTTGTGAGGTCTCCTTGGTGCATGCATTTCTGTAGGAGAGTCACTGTGTGTCTCTTCATCTCGGTCATATGAAGGATTAGATTCCATGCTTGCTAATGTGTGATTTTTCTTGATGAGTATGAAGAGATTTATGGTGATTTTGACGTTTTGCTTCCAAATGTTTGAATATGTATTAGGGACTGTGAAGGGAGAGGGTAAGAGGGGTTTTAGAAATGTTGCTGACTGGAATTTAGGGAATAGAAGAGTTTTAGGGATAATTTTTAGATTTTTGGATAACAATAGGGTTTAGGAATGTGTAGCTAGGGTTTGGGATAGTGGGAGTTAGGAATATGGGGTTAGTGGATATGGGAATTAGGGATATGGGGATGAAACTAGAAAATGGATGTGGGAAACAAAGTGTGTGGGAGTGAGGGAATGGAATTTGGCAGCAAAAACACAAACTACAAACCCTAAGCACTTGTTTTTTAGAAAAATTTCAAGGAGGTAGGGTTTCAAGCTTATCTCTTTAAATCCCCATAAACTCTTTAAGAAAAACTCATTCACCGGCAGTGGAAGAATGATGAATTAATTGAGCAGGTGGAAATTTAGCAAATTTGGCAGTTTGAATGAATTTGTGGGTGAAATCGGGCTTGAAGCCCTGTGTGCTGCGCCACAAACCCAACATGCCGCGCCTCCTATATGCACTGCGCCAATGTAAATTTAACACTGTGGAGGGCGACCCAATGCACCGTGCCTCTCACCCAATGCGCCGCACCCCACGAATTTGCACAGTTTTTCTCCAAGATTCCTTCCTTTGCTCAACACGGCCGTCACTTTGCTCAATCTTTCTTTTTTAAGTGCCAATGAGCTTTTTGAATTGTAAAAATGATTTATATACAAGAGCTTTAAATTTTTTCATTCATAAAACCCACTTTTATAATGTTTGCAATGTGACTTACTTTTTCAAACTCTGTTTTTTGGGAAGTTTGCTTTATTTTTGGCTGTGATGAACTGAATGACTTGATTTTTTATTTGCCTTGCAGAGGATGGAGCTACTGAAGCTTGGTAAGGTGACCAGGGTTGCCACTGAAGTGATTTACATATAAGAGAACTAAAATTACATGAATTTATACAACAAAAACCTAAAATACTATGTTGAGGAAAAATACATTTCTGAGCATGAGATTATGAATTTTATTGGTACTGGAACTTTATTCAACCTCCTCATGCACCTGTTGGCTGCTATTGTACATTTTGAAGACCTTTTTGATGAAACCCTAGACCTCATGAAACTGAAACCCTAGAAATGACTTTTGCAAATTTAAAGACAAAAAGTGACTGCAGATAATCTTGATAAATGGAAATGGGCCAACAGGTAAAGGACATGAGGGAAAATGTACAATAAGCCACTACCATTAGATGATCCATGCTCCTAATGGAATGCAGCTGACTGAGCGAGACACCTAATATGCAATGCAACAAGAGAATTTGATCTCTTACGGAGGGATGAAGATACCAACACTAACATTGGCTCCAATGGGGATGGTAGGTCCTTAGAGGTGCCAAGAACTACAAATCTATGGGAAAGTAGGCAGTGCCTTCGTCCATTGGGCTATGGAGTCAATAACTTCAACAAACCAAAACGAGACTCTTGACTCAATTTCAGGATTGAAATGTGACTCAAAACTGACCCAATTTCAAGATTGAAATCGACTAAAAGACTTGAATCAAACAAACCAAACCAAAACTTAAATCAAACCTCAGTTTTATAGCCTTCACCTCGGGCCCCAAACTGAAAGCATGAAAACAGTAGACATTTGCAATGGAATTTAAACAAACTAGTATGTACAATGATACATATGATAGCAGAAAATACTTCAAAACTAGTATCGTTTGAGTAGCCAACCATTGACCGGCCCACCAGGATAGTCTTATCGATTCATTTCTTGTAAGAGGAAGGAATTTTGGCCCCGATATGCTGCAATCCTGTAAGGTCCCTTCCAAATATTTTCAAACTTGCCATGCTTACCTTTCTCTTCGTTCCTTGCATCCCATTTCAGCACTATGTCTTCTATTTGAGACTTTTCCGCTTTTTCCTTTCGGTCATATATCTTCTTGATTCTCTCTTGCAACTTGAAAGTGTTCTAAAATACCTCCTCTCTAGTTTGCTGCAAATGAATCATTTGATTCATTTTCCGCTGCAAATGATTGTCTTCGAGAAAATTGTGTCCACACCATACACGGCTCAAAAGGAGACATGCCTATAGATTTCTTTTGACTTACTCTGTCTACCAAAAGTGCATTGACCAGCTTTTTGTGCCAACTTTTCTTGTTCGTTTCCAACAACTTTTGATAATGTTGACCAAAGATTTATTTGAGGATTCCGCCAATCCATTGCCTTGTGGGTAATAGGTGGTTGAGTGCCCCAAAGTGATTTGATATTTATGACAAAAGTCAATAATCCTTTTAGATTTAAAGGCTGCTACATTGTTAGTGATCAACTTATTTGGATAGCCAAAATGAGACAGAATGTCTTTTTCAAGAAATGAAATGATTACCGAATCAGTTGCCTGCCTTGTGGGAATTGCCTCAATCCATTTGATGAAATAATGTTGGAAATAATACTGAGAGGGGGGGTGAATCAGTATTATTAAGTTCTTTTAATAAATCTTCCTTATTTATTCTTTGAATTATTTTTGCATGTCAGTACCATAAAATAATGAGCATGAACAAAGAAAACAGATAGTCACACCAAAGAACACAAGATGTAAGGTGGAAACCCAATGTGGGTGAAAACCACCTGCTGCAATATGTCTCTATCTTCTTTCAAATTAGAAACTCCTTTTACAATGGTTTTGTACTGGTGCAGTCCTTTACCAGTACGCAGGCTGCAACCTGCAGAGAGCTACAACTCTCTCTCGTTTTCCAGTCTCTCCTGGAAGGGAGCTACAACCCCCTACTTCTTTTCTTTCAAGGACCACTTTTCATAAATTTTCAAACTGGATCCAAGAACATCAAAAACCCATCAACTACACTTGCATAATCAATCTCTGATTTCACCAAAGCCAACCCGCATACAGATCTGCAAATATTTCTTTATAACTTTGCATTTGTTACATCAGACATACCCAGATCACAACATGTGTAAAATAAAACATGCATCAATAATTCAGACCCAGATTATTAGATTTATAGATCAAACGTATGCCACATATCACAGATAAAAATCATATAGAGATACCACTATTTTAGCCTTAAGATTTTGACCCATCAATAGAACTTATCCTTCTCCTTATGCTCAGCTTCCTTCTTCATTCAGATCCAGATCTGCACCAAAACCCAATCACAATATTCTAGATCTAGCACTTTATCAGATATTCGATAATTTAGAAGATGCTTTGCCAAATGATCTCCTTCCTCTTTTATAGTCTTAGGCCTTTCAGAATACCACGGGCCAAAACCATAGGATAAAAAAACTGTTGGACTAATACCATGAACCAACCATGAAAGTACGTGAGATCAACACTTTTGGATGCAATACCACGGGCCAAAACCATAGGATCAAAAACTGTCGGACTAATACCATGAACCAACCATGAAATTGCGTGAGATCAACACTTTTGACGAGGTACCATGGTCCAAAACCATAGGTTCAAATACCAAGGACTAACTACCATGGACCAAAGGTAAGTTCTCCAACATATACACGCTTTCCTTGCATGAAAGTGCGTACCATGGTCCAAAACCATAGGTTCAAATACCAAGGACTAACTACCATGGACCAAAGGTAAGTTCACCAACATATACGCGCTTTTCCTCATAGGTTCAAATACCAAGGACTAACTACCATGGACCAAAGGTAAGTTCTCCAACATATACGCGCTTTTCCTCATAGGGTCAAATACCAAGGACTAACTACCATGGACCAAAGGTAAGTTCTCCAACATATACGCGCTTTTCCTTGCATGAAAGTGCATGAACTTTTTCTACATGAAATAAAATTTTCTCTGCATAAAAGTGCGTGAACTTTTCTCTACATGAAATAAACTTTTCTCTGCATATAAGTGCGTGAACTTTTCTCTACACTATAATTTATTATCTGAGATGAGTGGGTTGCCATCAAGTACAACATATGTATCATAATGCCAACAATCTCCCCCTTTGGACTTGATGTCAACAACAACCAATCACTCTCCCCCTTTGACATCAAGGGCAAAGGGTTATGCTCCCCCTAAGAACATGCTCCCCCTGACTATAAACCAGATTTGCAAAGAAGAACCATAATCCATGACCATGAAAGAGATAGAGACGTATTGCAGCAATATTCAAACCAACATCCATGATCTCCTTCTGTACTTCATCCATAATGCCAACAATGCATGATATGCTCCCCCTGAACCTGTGCCATTCGATCTTTGACCAATCCGCAACCCAGCACATGTATGCATGAACCTTGCGTACAACCAACAATCAGAAGAGATTCAACAACAAGATGATGCATCAACAACCCCCAGCTTTTTCCTGAGGTATTCAAAGGTCTCCCTAGGCAATGGTTTGGTGAGTATATCAGCAACCTGTTCCTTAGAAGGAACATACTCCAACTTGACCTTTTGTTCAAGCACTTGTTCCCGGAGAAAGTGATACTTGATTGGTATGTGCTTGGTTTTTGAATGCATGACTGGGTTCTTTGAAATGCTGATTGCGCTTGTATTATCACATAAGATGGAGATGGGTGGTGTACAAGTGATTTGAAAATCCTGCAAGGTCTGAATCATCCAAAGGAGTTGAGTGCAGCAAGATGCAGCAGCAACATATTCTGCTTCAGCTGTAGACAAGGCAATCGAACTCTGTTTCTTGTTGAACCAAGATACTAATCTGGAACCCATAAAGAATGCACCACCACTTGTGCTTTTCCTGTCATCCACGCTTCCGGCCCAATCTGCATCTGTATAAGCATGAAGTGTGAGATCTGTATCTCTAGGATACCATAAGCCATAGTTTTGAGTCCCTTGAAGATATTTGAAGATTCTCTTTACTGCTTGAAGATGAGTTTCCTTTAGATTTGCCTGAAATCTTCCAACTATTCCCACTGCATGCATGATGTCTGGTCGGGTACCTGTCAAATAAAGTAGACTTCCAATCATAGATCTGTAAGTTGGTTGATGCACTGCTGCTGATTCATCATTTGCACTGAGGTTACATCTTGTGACCATGGGTGTACATACTAGTTTTGCTTCTTCCATACCATATTTCTTCAAAATCTGCTTGAGATACTTGGTTTGAGACAAGAAGATCCCTCCTTCATTTTGTTGGATTTGCAAACCAAGAAAATATGTCAGTTCTCCCAGCAAGGACATTTCGAATTCTTTCTGCATCACCAAGGCAAAGCTTTGACTCATATCTTCTTCATTGCTGCCAAAGATAATGTCATCTACATACACAACAAGTATCAGCAATTTGTCATTTTCAACTTTTATATAAAGATTGCTGTCTGCTGATCCTTTTGAAAAACCTTGTTGATGAAGATATTTGTCCAAACGATAGTACCAAGCCCTTGGAGCTTGTTTGAGGCCATAGAGAGCCTTTTTCAATCTGCATACAAGATTTGGATCATTTCCAAGAATGAAACCATCTGGCTGCTCAATGTATACTTCTTCTTCCAAGTCTCCATTCAGAAAGGCTGATTTCACGTCCATTTGAAATACTTTGAAGTTTTGAAAGCTTGAGAGAGCAAGGAACATTCGGATGGCCTCAAGTCTTGCAACAGGAGCAAAAGTTTCTTCAAAATCTATTCCTTCTTGTTGCGCATACCCTTTACAAACAAGTCTGGCCTTGTTTCTAATTACTTCTCCATTTTCATTCAATTTATTTTTGAAGACCCATTTTGTTCCTATAACATTCTTATCCTTTGGTCTAGGAACTAGCTCCCAAGTGTTGTTCTTTTCGATCTGCTCAAGTTCTTCATCCATTGCTTTGACCCAACATTCATCTTTGCATGCCTCTTTCACATTTTGTGGTTCAGTGGAAGAGAGTAATGCCAAATAGCTTGAAGCTTCTGCAATTGTTCTTCTTGTTTGTACACCTGCTCCTTTCTGTCCCAAAATATGAGATTCTGGATGATTCTTCTGAACATATCTGGATGGAGTCTTCTCTTCTATCCTTATCTGCTCCTCTGGTTCTTCTTGAGGTTCTTCTTCTTCATCATTCTGTCTTTGAGGATGGCCTTCATCTTCTTCGATATCTTCATGATTTACTTGCCTAGGAATGTATCCCTTCTCATCAACCACTACATCAATGCTGTCAACAATTCTTCCAAGTCTTTTATTATAGCACTTGTATGCTTTGCTGTGTGGAGAATAACCAAGAAGGATGCCTTCATCTGCTCTAGGTTCAAGTTTGCCAAGTTGCTCATCAGTATTTTTAATATAGCATTTGCTCCCAAAGATTTTGAAGTGCTTTACCGAAGGAGTCTCACCATACCAGAGCTCATGAGGGGTTTGAGTGCTGTTCACTCGGACATTTGTTTTGTTGAGAATAATAACCGCAGCATGTGCTGCTTCACCCCAGAAAGTTGCGGGAGTTCCAGATTCATCAAGCATAGCACGAGCCATTTGTTGGACAGTTCTGTTCATTCTTTCCACCACTCCATTTTGCTGAGGAGTTCTAGCTGTAGAGAATTCTCTTCTTATCCCATGTTCTTCACAGAATTCGAAAAATTCATTTGAGGTAAACTCCCCACCTCTATCGGATCTAAGACACTTAATTTTGTATCCTGATTCATTTTCAACCAAGGCTTTAAAGGATTTGAATTTTTCGAATGCTTCATCTTTGTGCTTCATAAGTCCTAACCAGAAAAACCTGGAGAAATCGTCAATGAATAATATCAAGTATTCTTCTCCTCGAGGTGTCCTTTTCCTGAATGGACCACATGTATCTGTATGTACTAGCTCAAGAGGCATGCTAGCTGATCCTTCCTTTTCCGGAAAGGTAGTTCTGGTTTGCTTTCCAAACTGACATGATTTGCATATGGTGTTGTCTGGAACTTTGATATCTGGAAGACCACGAACTGCCTGATATTTGCATGCTTTCCTTATTTGTGAAAAGCTTAGATGCCCCAACCTTTGGTGCCATAACCAGTGCTCATCATCCTTGCTCAGATAGCATTGTTGTTGTCCTTCTTCAAATATGTATAGATTATTTGGAGTTCTTTTACCTTTGATCACTGTTTTACCTGTATCAAGATCACGAACAAGACATCCATTTGATCTGAATATCACCTCGGTTCTTTGATCACACATCTGGCTGACACTTAGAAGATTATGTTTCAATCCATCAACATACAAAACATTTCCAGCTTTGACCTTTTCTTTTAACTGAGCAGTGCCTTTTCCTTTTATAGTTGTAGGAGTATCATTTCCAAAAGAAACTTTCTTTCCTTTTTCTAGAGCAGAATATGATTCAAGTTTTTCTTTATCACCTGTCATATGCTTCGAACATCCACTGTCAATGTACCATAGATTTTCCTGTCCCTCTGCATAAAATGCTATCCCACATCTTTCTGTTTGTGGTTCCTTTATTCTCCATGTTTTGGTGCTTGAGGCCTGTTCCTTTGTCTGCTGAAACCTGCTCCTGCATTCAGAATCTTCATGACCAAAGTTATTGCAAATAGAACATTCAACTTCATTTTCAAGAACCGAAAAGTTGTTATAGGTCCTTTTTGTAATCCCGGTCATACTTCTTTGTTTTTGAGATTCTCTAGTCATGATCGTTTTATATGCAACACATTGAGCTGCTTTATGACCAAAGTTATGGAAAGAAAAGCATTGTCCATTGAAGAAATTTCTGCGGTTATCAAATCTTTCGGTCAAATGATTGTAATTTCTATTGTCATTCATTCTTGAAGCAAATTGAGAGGATTTTACCTGTGGCTGGTTGTAGCTTTTGTTCATCCTTAAGACAGATTGCCCCTGATTTGCCTGATAGTCTTTGTTTGTAATTGGTCCCTGCTTTACTTGGTGATCTCCATTGTGCTTTTGCTCATTCCTTCTTGCTGCATCAAGATAACTCTTTGAGGTGGATGCTTGAGAAGTTTCTCCATTATAACCCAGACCTGTCTTGTTTAGAGGAGAGCGCTGTACATTGATGATCTCATCCAGAGTTTCAGATCCTTTGACAAACTTAAGATTAATAGCCTTTGTTTTCTCAATCTCTTTTCTAAGACCAAAAATTTCGCCTTCTAACTTTTCAAGATATTTTTCTTTTTCATCAATTTGAAGTTGTAGAGTATCAATGATCCTATTCTTTTCTTCTATACATGTCTTGAGTCTAGAAATTTCTTCACAAAAGCTATCCACATCTATAGCATCCATGTAATCATCATCTTCAAATGCCATTAAGAGTTTATAGTCATTACCTCGTTCATCTTCGTCACTATTTGATAGACCATCACTATCTTCATGAGTGTAGTAGCTTTTCTTATTTGCAATCTGTTTCTTGTTCCATCTAGCAGGTTCCTTTCCTTTATCCTTATGAGGACATTTTGCAGCATAATGACCTACTCTTCCACAAGCAAAGAATTTAAAAGGTAACTTACCTCTGAACCTTCCAGTTCCCCTTTGAAGATTTCTGACAAAATTTGATTCTTCTTCTTCTTCTTCTGGCACGTGACTTGCTTCATAATAGTCTCCTTTGCCTGAAGCCTTGAAAGCAGCTTCTCTTCTGTCTGATGGACCTCCCTTTCTCATTTCATAAGCAGTTAGAATTCCGTGTAGCTGAGACATAGTAAGAATTCGTAGATTTTCCTTTTCTTCTATTGCAGACACTTTAGATTCAAACTTGGGGGACAATGATCTTAGAAATTTTTCAACCACAATAGCCTCTTTTATTTCTTCACCCAAGTTTTTCATGCAATTAACAATCTCATCTACCCGAAGGAAATAGTTAGCCACACTTTCATCATTATACATTCTGAGATTTTCATACTGAATCCTAAGGGTTTGAAGTTTAGCACGCTTTACCTGTTCATCTCCTTCGTAGCTCAAGACAATCTTGTCCCATATTTCTTTTGCGGATTTATATTGCATAACCTTCACGAATTCTGTTTGAGATAAGCATCCCAGCAGAGTATTGACTGCTTTAGCATTTGTTTCATATTTCTTCTTTTTGGCCGTATCTGTAGGAGTAGCTGAAGGAAAAGTGTAGCCTGTATCTATGATATCCCAAACTTCTGTACCAAGAGATTGAAGATAGGCAGTAACTCTTACCTTCCAATAATTGAAGTTTGTCCCATCAAAAATTGGTGGCCTGATTGAGGCTTCCCTCTCATAGCTGCTCACGATGAATGATCTTCCTTCAAGCGATCAAGCTTCTCTGAAGGACCTGCTCTGATACCAATTGTTGGAAATAATACTGAGAGGGGGGGTGAATCAGTATTATTAAGTTCTTTTAATAAATCTTCCTTATTTATTCTTTGAATTATTTTTGCATGTCAGTACCATAAAATAATGAGCATGAACAAAGAAAACAGATAGTCACACCAAAGAACACAAGATGTAAGGTGGAAACCCAATGTGGGTGAAAACCACCTGCTGCAATATGTCTCTATCTTCTTTCAAATTAGAAACTCCTTTTACAATGGTTTTGTACTGGTGCAGTCCTTTACCAGTACGCAGGCTGCAACCTGCAGAGAGCTACAACTCTCTCTCATTTTCCAGTCTCTCCTGGAAGGGAGCTATAACCCCCTACTTCTTTTCTTTCAAGGACCACTTTTCATAAATTTTCAAACTGGATCCAAGAACATCAAAAACCCATCAACTACATTTGCATAATCAATCTCTGATTTCACCAAAGCCAACCCGCATACAGATCTGCAAATATTTCCTTATAACTTTGCAGTTGTTACATCATACATACCCAGATCATAACATGTGTAAAATAAAACATGCATCAATAATTTAGACCCAGATTATTAGATTTATAGATCAAGCGTATGCCACATATCACAGATCAAAATCATATAGAGATACCACTATTTTAGCCTTAAGATTTTGACCCATCAATAGAACTTATCATTCTCCTTACGCTCAACTTCCTTCTTCATTCAGATCCAGATCTGCACCAAAACCCAATCACAATATTCCAGATCTAGCACTTTATCAGATATTCGATAATTCAGAATATGCTTTGCCAAATGATCTCCTTCCTCTTTTATAGTCTTAGGCCTTTCACAATACCACGGGCCAAAACCATAGGATAAAAAAACTGTTGGACTAATACCATGAACCAACCATGAAAGTACGTGAGATCAACACTTTTGGATGCAATACCACGGGCCAAAACCATAGGATCAAAAACTGTCGGACTAATACCATGAACCAACCATGAAATTGCGTGAGATCAACACTTTTGACGAGGTACCATGGTCCAAAACCATAGGTTCAAATACCAAGGACTAACTACCATGGACCAAAGGTAAGTTCTCCAACATATACACACTTTTCCTTGCATGAAAGTGCGTACCATGGTCCAAAACCATAGGTTCAAATACCAAGGACTAACTACCATGGACCAAAGGTAAGTTCTCCAACATATACGCGCTTTTCCTCATAGGTTCAAATACCAAGGACTAACTACCATGGACCAAAGGTAAGTTCTCCAACATATACGCGCTTTTCCTTGCATGAAAGTGCGTGAACTTTTTCTACATGAAATAAACTTTTCTCTGCATAAAAGTGCGTGAACTTTTCTCTACTTGAAATAAACTTTTCTCTGCATATAAGTGTGTGAACTTTTCTCTACACTATAATTTATTATCTGAGATGAGTGGGTTGCCATCAAGTACAGCATATGTATCATAATGCCAACAAATAATCCATCGCTGTGAGGATTCATTTGTGTTGTGCTGAAGAAGAAGGATGGATCTCGCAAATGAAATCCAAACCCCACTACTGAAATGGAGCACTTACTTCAATGGGCTTGAGTGGTAAAGGTTGCAACTTCCTTCTACCTTGAAAAGTTTGACATTCGTGGCAGCTTGCTACTGTTTTGTACACATCAGCAAAAAGAGTTTGCCAATAATACCCCGCTCTCAAAATTTTATTGCTGTCATCTTCCAGAAAAGATGGCCTCCGCAATCTTTAACAGCAGCGTTAGGGACATAAGCAAGGATGTGAGAATGTAGAATATAAACCCGAAAATCTTTCAATGCATTTACCAAAACAAGAACCTGTTTTTCAATAATATTGTACTTTAATGCCACATCCCTTATGGTCCTACTGAAAAATGCAATTGGTTTCTCAAGCTGGTCTCTTTTCTGCATCAAGACTGTTGCCATAGTGTGATCCGAGGCAAATGAAAACAAAATGAAACCCTGAGTATAGTACGGGCTGATCAAAACCGGAGCAGAAGAAAGGCGCAATTTCACCAAATTGAAAGACTTAATTGCTTCCTTGGTCCACTTCATTACACTATATTTTTTGAGCATGTTTGTGATTTCCCTTAAATGTTCTGCAAGATTGGGCACAAAGCGATGTAGGAAATTCCTCTTACCATTGAATGATTGGATTTCTTTCTTACTTCGTGTAAAATCAATCTTTTGAATGGCTTCCACCCGAGTTGGATCAATGCAGATGCCATCCTTTGATATGATATGACCGAGAAGCTTGCCTTCATCCACGGCAAACAGACTCTTCTTTGGATTGAGAGAAATACCATATTTTCTACAGCACTGAAATACAATTTTCAGATGATAGAGGTGCTCTTCATCTGAGTTAGAGAAAACTGTCAAATCATCAAGATAAACAACTAGAAAAACATCTTTTTCATTAGTGAATGCAATATCCATCGCCCGCTGAAAGGTTGCACCAACATTTTTCAATCCGAAAGGCATCTTTGCATAGTGAAAAGTTCCCACGGAGTGTTGAACGCTGTTTTTTCTTTGTCATCCTCATGGACTAGAATTTGGTTATACCCAGAATACCCATCAAGTAGGGACATGCGGGAAGCCCCAGCTACCCTCTAAAGTATGTGATCCATCTTGGGCAATGGATAGTTATCTTTCAAAGATACTTTATTCAGATTTCTAAAATCAATACATAACCGAATCTCACCTGTTTTATTGCGCACGGGCACCAAATTAGAAATCCAATTTGAAAATCTTATGGGGATGATGATACTGGCTTTGTAAAACCGATTCACTTCCTTCTCAATTGAGGGGAGTAGCTTTGGATTTATTCTTCTTAGCTTCTGATGAAAAGGATTTTGATTTGGCTTGATCGGGATGATATGCTGAATGATGCTTGTGTCATATGCCTTCAAATCTAAATAATCCCAAGCAAATACATCAGTAAAAGAAGATAGTGAACTGATATACTTTTCTTTTACCTGTGGAGGAAATGCCTTTGATAACTTAACCATTTTAGGATTTTCAGCTGATCTAATGTTCACATCCTCAACTCCTTTCTTGGTTGGAAGCAAGCTCGGTTTCCGGGCCACATCATCTTGATCGAATAGCTCTTCTAAAGGTATTAGACCTTTAGGAATGACGTTGTCCTTCAGTTGCAAAACTTCCATTTGATTGACTTCTATATCTGCCTCACCATCATCATACTCCACATCAATAGAAGTGTCTTTGAATTTACCTTCATTTTGCAGAAATTCATCGATCTCTTCATCATCTTGAAACACTTGCCAATACCTTTGATTGTCGGGAACAGTTGGGCGATGTTTCACATGAATCTCAAACTTGTTGTTTGAATTCATCGGAATTTTCAAATTACTTGCTGCTGTTGCAAGTGAATCTGCAATGACATTCTGAACACGAGGGGCACATGTCAAAGTATAATATGAAAACACTCTCAAGATGTCTAATACCACATTGTGGCAGGCCCCCATTCGAGGATGCTTAGCTTGGTATTCCCCTTTCACTTTCTTGATAACTAACTCAGAGTCGCCATACACTGAAATCCTTTTAGCATTCAACTTTCTAAGAATTTTCAAACCAGTAATTAAAGCCTCATATTCAGCCTCATTATTTGAACAGTCAAAAGCTAGTTTATAAGAACATACCCTTACATTGCTTGGCACTTTGTTTGGGGCGAAAACAGGGCTTCGTATCCAAATGCCAATTTCAACACCTTCCCTTCCTAACGCACCTTCAAAATCCATGCTCCATGGGCCTACTTCGTCCTCTTCCAAATGCTGAAATTCTGTTTGCTCTGTTACTTTTCCTTGCTGTCGATCAATATGTTGCTGTTGTCGGAAGGCTGATTGCTCAACGATACTATCAAGTCTTTGCCTTTCTTGCTTTAAGACTTCTCTGAAATTTTCAGTGATCTCGGGAATGTCTTCTCCTTCTACTACTTGGATGTTTACATCATTAAAGCTATCTGAATACAAAACAAATGATTCTAAATCAGTATGTACATAGTTGATTGGGTGATTTACCGGTTTCTCCTTGCTAGTAATCATGTACTTCATCTTTTTCTCCTGGTATAATTTCCTCATTGGACCGAACACAAGAATGGTAGCATAGGAGAAATCAAGCTGCATTGTCCCTTTGATCTTTGATCCCCAATATCTGGAAAGAAGCATGCCAAATCTAGGAGGTATATCCACCACAACCACATCAATCAAAACATTTTTAGCCGGAATCTGATCCAAGCTGACCACCAAATCTTTGATAAGACCAATGCACCTTACTCTACTAGAATCAAAGGAGTAGAGGTCATGATATTTTCTAGTGATATCCAACCCCAATTTCTCCATTATGGCCTTAGGCATGAGATTATGAGAGGCTCTGGAATCAAACATAGCATTGTGTAATACATAGCCATGCACCCTAATGCTGATGTAAGAAGGAGCTACATCATTATCTTGAGACTGACCTTCCAATGCTGGACCAAAAATCAATTCAGGTCTATCATCCGCCACGTTCACCATATCAGATGATGGATCCAAATTCAAAATCTTAGACACCTGAACTTTGTAGCTACTGTTTTTCATCAACTCAGTCAAAGGAATAGATACTTTTAACTTAGCAATTTCATTTTCTAAGTTAAAAATTGAAATCTTTTCTACCTCTTTCGCTAAAACATCCTTCTTCTAAGTTTTCTCCTTTGACACACTTGGCTGATTGGATCTTTCATTTGCTGATGGCGTTTTGTTGGTGGTAGGATCAACTGTCTCTTTTCCCTTTTTCTGCACAATGGGAGGATCACTCTTTAGTGTTGTTATCTCATTCCTTTTCTGAATTGGATTTATGGGCACATCTCTACTTCTGAGTGAATATTGTCACTGTTGGGCTGACAAAGCATTCATGTATCCTCTCTGATATTCATCGGACTCCTCCTCAAGAACTGTTTCATTCGCCAAGATGAAATTTCCATCCCTTTGTATAGCTAAATTCTCGAAATACTCCTCATCTTCATTAATAAAAATTGGCATATCATCGAGTGTAAAGAAATGATTCTCTTCTCCAATTACGTTCTCCTCATCATCTGATTTCGGACCATGTACAAAATTCTTCTGTAAGGGTGTCTTTACCTGCTGCTGCGCTGCTTGGTCTTGTGCTCGCTGCTCTCTTTGCTTGATTATAAATTGTGGTTGCTGCTCACCACGGAAGTTGGGATTTCTGACTTGTGGTTCAGGCTTGTCAATTGTCAATCTGTCAAACATTTGCTCCATCTTTCGAATCACTTGATCTGAAGTGGAAACCTCTTCCTTTATTGTTACCTTCTTTTCAGCCTTTGTTCTAGCTCTCTTGGCAGCAGATTAGCTTCAATGCTGACTGCAATTTTCTGCATGTCTTCCAAAGTGGCTGGACCTCTTTCTCTTAATTGTTAGGCCATATCAGGATCGAAACCATCCAGAAACTTAATCAAAGTCATCCCCATAGGCGTATTTATATGATCAGGAATTGCATTGTAAACTGAATTGAATCTAATACAATAATCTTGAATAGACTCACCAACATTCCGCATGATGTTCTGATATTCGAAAAGGATCTGAAGAAGATTTTTCTTCACTTCCAAGCGATCCAAGAATTGTCTCTGAAGATTATTCAATGAGTGATACTTGCAACAGGCAAAGCTCTGAACCACTTCCTCACTTCACCACCAAATGTTTGTACAAACAGTCTCATTATCACATTTTAGGCATCAATCTCATGAAGGTCGAAGAAATCTGTCATCCTGTACACATGTTGCTGAGCTGTAACACTGTGATGAGTGCCATCAAACAATGGAATTTTGCTTTGATAATCGGTGGGCGTATCATCCAAATTTTGAGGCAGCACAAGGGGTGCAAAACGAGCAGCCATTGCTCTCGGTGGATTTGCAATCGGTCTTGGGGATGTTGGGGGAGTGGGTGCAACTAATGTATGGGGTGTATGAGGTGGGGATGGTGGTGAAGAAATTTTGGATGTTTGAGGGGTAGGAGTGGATGGAGGTGACACCACTACAGATTTTTGATCAGAGATAGAAGGTTGCACGGGAATGATGGGAATGAAGGGAGTTTCGGTAGGAATTCCGGAGCTAGATGCAATTGTATAAGACCCAAGAGTTGCAGATGCAGACTCTAAAAAATTAGTGATATTTGAAGCCACAATTGAAGTTTGGAGTTGTTTCAAGATATAATCATCCATTAATTTATTGGCCCTTTCAGTTTCAAGATATTTAACAAACTCTGGATTTAAGGCAGTAGAACCAACAACACTTTCAGATTTGGTCTCAAACAACGACAACTCAACTGTCCGTCAAACTCAAGATCGTCAAGATACTAAAAAACAATAGGACATGAATGAGATTTGAACACGGGAATCACAAAACTTTCTTGGCGAAGGATTCTCAGAATAAAATTGGGATTTTCATACACAGGAGGTGGATCAGGATCCAGATTTGCTCTGGTATATCTTTTGGAAGCCAGTGTTATTATTTCCAAGAAATCAAATGGACATTACCAACTTGTTCAGCCTATCAAACTCTAAACTTATCATCCAAGAGCTTAGAATTCTCAGATGTACTGGGGCAATTTGCAAGTTAGATATTCCATTTATAAAACTAGACCAGAGATTGACTGAAGTAGCGTTTATCTACTTGCGCTAATGCAAAGCAAAAGAGTTTCGAAGGATACCTGGCTAATCTTTAGACTCCGTATGTAGTTTATAAAATGAAGAACACTAACAAACAAACAATTTCTTCCCTAGTGTTAGAGCCTAGATTTACCTCAAGTTGAAAAGGTAAGATTCTAGGTCCACATCAAACCATGCTCAGCCTTGTAGCTAGCCCTACGAGGACAGGAGAGGGCTCTCTCCGAGTCAATCTCAGCAAAAGATAATCAAAAAAGCTTGAGATGACTGAAATACAAACTAATTTTAGGCTAGGTATGAAGTGCAAGGATTTGATTTGATTTTTTGAGAGTTTTGTTGGAATCAAGGGAAAGGAA
The DNA here is from genome assembly GCA_031772625.1 of Pinus tabuliformis. Taxonomy (NCBI): domain Eukaryota; kingdom Viridiplantae; phylum Streptophyta; class Pinopsida; order Pinales; family Pinaceae; genus Pinus; species Pinus tabuliformis. The sequence goes on from CM062804.1 coordinate 707,576,393, forward strand.
AATTTAGGTCTAGGGATGAGGTCAAATTTTGCAGAGTCTCGGTTGGGGCGAGGTAGGCAGTAGTCTTTATGCTTTAGATTAAATGAATGGATAGAAAAGACCGCTGAGGAGCTGAAGAGGGCAAGAGGCTGCAAGAATCCTCTCCAAACAGATGAAAAACATGTAAAACTAAACAAAGTTTAAGGCAGAGCACAACAAACTCATGAATTCTACCTTTGTCACTCAATTTGTTTAATTGGGTGAACCACGTATATCTGTGTCTCTCTTGTTTTTGTGTTTTTTCTGTGTTTATATTTCTGCAATATTTTATGTGTTCCATTGCTCCGTAATATATAATTTTTTTCAGAAGAAAAGAGAAGGGAAAATGATACACATAAACATTAGTGAACTTAAAATTGCATGAAGAAAAACACCATCAAGACACAGAGCCACAAGGATCCCAACAAGTGCTACAAAACCCTGGTCTTTCCTTTTCCAAAAATGCAGAAATCAGATGTACAATGGAATGCCAAGCAATCCTTAGTGTCCAACCATAAAAATGACTTATAAATTACATAATATAGACAAGCCAAACCCATTCCCTTGCCTCCAGGGGTCGAGCTTATCATTCTAGGAGCTATTTCAACCAATTCTAAATAAGGCACTGAAATCTAGGCAATCAAACAACTTGCCTCTATATGGAAGGAAACTGATTCATTCATTTAATTTTCACTTTTTAGTGAATGAATCCTCTAGAACAAGTAAATATGTAGCAAAATTACATCATGGTAGATCAAGAGTTATATGAAAAAGTAAAACTAGTCAAAACTGGGCGAATTTCTGAGCTGAAGAGTGAAGATGAGGCCAAATTTCTCTATGCGCCGCGCCCAAATTCTCTATGCGGCGCGCCAATTTGGAGCTGATTTTGAGGCACTTACCAAAGTCCAAATTGAGCCCATGATAGCTTGTTGGAAATCTTTGCCTGTCTACTTTCCAACCCAACTAGAATTTTTCAATTTGGAGTTCATTTTCCCTGTCAAAAGTCAAATCTCCCAAGACTAGTCAAAATGTGCCAATTGAGGCTGCCTCAGGGCAGAGTGCTGTTGCAGTCAACTTTTGAAGATCTTACTCAACTCCAAATTGAGATCATGATAGCTCATTGGAAATATATTTGTGTCTACTTATCATTTGACTCAACAATAAAGTCATTTGGCCAACCAAGCTAGGATAAAACTTGATTTTCCCAAGGTGACTTCAGAGGTGCCTCAATTCTCCCAAGGCAATTGTACTTTTGACATTTCTCTAAAACCATGACACCTGTGTAAAATGTGAAGGAGGTTTTTCTTCCTTAGCTTATTTTGGAGAAAAATCTCTCTCATTGTTTCCAAATTCATCTTTCCTTGCTCAGAAGCATCATTTGAGTAAAACCTACCCCGATGTGTGGAACAGGTGATTTGTCGAAATGAAGGGGATAAGGGGATTCTAAATTCTTGAGAAAATTTTGGGAGGTGGGGAGGGATGTTAGGAAATAGGGGAAAGTGGAATTTCAAAGATTGAGTGAGGGGAAGGGGTCCAAAAGGGAAAAACACAGGCCTAGCCTAGAAAATTGCCAAGTTGTATCAAGAAACTAGGGTTTGTGCGAAAATCAGGAATTTGGGGGATTTTAGTGATGGGAAGTGTTTAACAAGGTACATTATGGATAGGGGAAGGTATATGAACATCAAGATACAAGTTTTACCGGTGATTTGACCATTCAAGAGAAATTGCCTTCAAAACCCTAGGAGAGGGAAATGACCTTACCTAGGCGCAATTGAAGCATGAACAAGGCATAAAATAACCCAGTGGAACTTGGCATGGTGATGAAAACCCTCTGAATGATGGTACATTCTGCCGAATGGTGACATGAAGCTCTTGGGACAGGCATTAGGGTTTGGGAATTTTAAGTATGAGACTAGGGTTTGGTGCATTTGGGATTTTGGGAAAGGGAAATTGGGATTAGGGGTATGTGAATTTGGGGAATAAGGAAAGCAAGGAAAATATGCAATAAGGGAGTGATGAGCAAAACAGCCAAATACAAAACCCTAGTAGCAATCTCCTTTGCAAATTTTGAAGAGATAGGGTTTGCTTTCCTTAACACACTTCACCATTCATCAAACACCATCAACAACCATCAATCTTGGATGAAAAACCATGAGAGTACTTCAAACTACTTGTATCAATGGCAAGGCATACATTTTGGGTGATTCTAAAGTGAATTTGGCAATTTTCAGGCTTCCTGGTTGTATGAACCTCCTTCATGTGCCTGTGGACATTATTAGACTTTTTGAAGACGAAAACCTAGACCTAATGACTAAAATGACCCTTTTGCTGACCAAGAGACCAAATAGGACTGTGAATGACTTTAAAATTGATTTTGATGTATAGACACAGACTAGTAGATACATGACATGAGGAAGATGAGTGACAAGACCGTTCCGTCAGAAAATCGATGCTCCTAATGGAATGCAAATGACTGAACTGAATGAGACACCTAAAAATGAAATGCGACAAAGAATTTTTGATCTCTGACGGAGGGATGAACACACCGACTCTAACATTGGCTCCAATGGGGATGGTAGCTCCTTGGAGGTGCCAAGAACTACAAATCTTTGGAAGAGAAGACAATGCCTTTAGCCATTGGGCAATGGAGTCAAAACATGAAAACTGACATTATGCAGACTGACTCTGACACAAGACTAAAAATGAAAACTACAATAAAACCAAATCTAACTAAACATAACTATCAAACTGGAAAGATGCTCATAAGTGGGCTTATTCATCAAACCTACTCTAATTGTTCTTTTCACCACCTGATCAAGTGAAATGGAACAACCAATGCAACCATGTAAGCATCTTGGCTGGTATTTGATTTCTTCCCAAATGCTTTCTGATACGCAGGAAAAGGGAAGAATTGAAAGGCAACTCCCATTGAAACTTGGAATCAAGTGACTGCTGATAAACTTGTAAAGCATGAATTGACTGGATGACTTCAAGAATACTGAGAAAGGATCTTCATAAATATAGTGTTTGATTTCCATTAACACATTACTGCTCTGGTCCAGGTAATCTTCATAGCTGGATTTTAAAATTTTCCTCACATCTGTGCTGTATTTCTTTGGTGATAGCAGCAGGCTGTCAAAAGGATCCTGAATTTCATGAATAACCAAACTATGTTGTTGATTCCAAACAGGAAAAAAGTCTCCTTTATCAATCTCCTCATATGACTGCAAACCTTGGTATGGGATATGCAATGAACAATCTGTTAAACAAGACAATGAAGGTGACTTTTGAATAAGATTATTATCAACATTCTTATCTGGCACATGGTTAGCCAATGGGGGAGAACTTTTACAGCAAACATCATCCAACACATGAGAAATAGGATCATCAAAAAATTGAGAAGACTGCTGCGATGTATCCATTAAAACTGTATGACTTCCTACTGGCTATTCATCTTTTTCTTTAGAGATATTACGAAGATTCTGCCTTATAAATTGAAATGCTTCAAAACAAAAGGGTACAGAATCCTCTTGCATCATTAAATCATGTATTTCGGCTGCCACACCTTCATCTGTAATCTGACCTTCATCCTCAACATTAAAGCTGAGAGATTGTTGATTTCCTACAGGTTGCTCTTCCTTTACTGAAGATGTACTATGCAAATTTTCCTTCAAAACTTGAATTGATTCAAAACAGAAAGGTACAGAATCATCCTGTATCATTTGATCATATGTGCCAGCTTCCATGTATTCATGTGCAACTTGACAATCAATGGCATTTGGGGGCTGGAAATCTGAATATGAGAGGTCTTGGACAAGGTTTGCATCGCCCTCAAGAGGGTCCATATCAAGACTTGTCAATAGTGGATTTCTTAGTGCATGAATGTTGTCTCTGATGAACTGAAGCGAAGCAAAACAAAAAGGCAAATATCCCTCACTTACTTCAAAATTTGTTGTACTTTCCTCGCCATTTCCATAGCTGATATGCATTGGCTGATCATTGTATTCAAGTTGTTGAAAGTGAACTTCTTCCTCCAACAAACTAGCTGCTAATTTGTCTGCAAGATTAGCTTCTGTTTGGAGGACATAATCATCATCATACTGATAAAACTGAGGCAAATCATCAGTATACAACACATCATCAAGCATATATATCATATCAACAGATTTCTCTTCTCCAAGATGATCTATAAAACAATCACTATGAAAATTGGGATAAGAAACAAAATTTTTTGGAGCAGCAACTTGTTCTTCTTCAATCATCGAGCTATGGGCTTGAACATCATAATAATTCCTTGTGGTGATACTCTGCATCATCTCTTCCACTGCACTTAGCAAAATGTCAAGATTTACCTCTAGAGATGTTGCTTCCTTCGGATCTATATTTTTCATCTCTTCTTCCTTCAACTTTTCCCTTCGGATCAGCAAATGAGCTTCTACATCTACTGCATTGTTTTGCATCTCTTCAAGTGTTGCAAGGTTCCTTTCTCTTAGCTAAAACTCCATTTCCAGATCAAAGGCACCCGGATAGTGCAAGAGAGAAGATCTAGGAGGAGGCCTTATATCAACTGGCATCAAATAATAAACTTGGTTAAATCTAGCAGAAAATTGTTGTACTGTCTCCCCTGGCTGTCTTTTCAGCTGTTTATACTCTTCTATAATCAAGAAAGGGTTTTGTCTGATCACCCACTTGTCGAGGAAAACTTTGACGAACTGCTAGAAATCTGAGATGCTCGCATCAGGCAGGGTTTTGAACCAACTCTTGACTTTGCCTTGCAAAGAAAGAGCAAAAAGCCTAATACTAACATCTTCTTCATCAACTTCAAAAAGATCAAGAAAAGTCTCAACATTCTGCACATGTTGCTCAGCGTTGACATTCTTACATTCACCGTCAAATATCGGAAAATATAGGTAATAATTTGCAGGGAAAGCATGGAGAACAAAAGGTAAAACAAGAGGTTTATACCTATCTGGGAATATAAAAGGTGTAGGAGTATATACAAGAGCTATGGGATCAGTTTTGTTTCTTTAGGCTCATGACTCTGAAGAGAGTCATCATAAGATGTGGGAAAAGTAAGGAGGCCAGGATCAAAGGGAAACTTAGTATTTACACTTTTTGAATAGATCGAGTGAAGATTTTGATCACCTTTATCATACAACAAATCCTGAAAAAATTTCAGGACAACTTCAAGAACTACAAATAAGTAATTTACAAGAAAGCAGAGTAGACCCTAAATACCATTCCACTTTAGATACCCGAACTTTGAGTAAGATCCTTCCATTTTCTCAGAGAAAGAGTTAGTCCTCCAGTGGAGTCTCTACATTGAGTTGGAGTCACCAGGTGAATGATTTTAGCCTTCTTATGTTTGATTATTGTCCACCATCAACCATCAGATCTAACTTGATACATGTACTGGGGTGATCGTTTAGATCAGATGTTCAGTTTATAAACTAGACCAGAGATTGACTGAAGTAGCTTTTATCTACTTGCGCTAATGCAAAGAAAAAGCGTTTCGAAGGCTACCTGGCTAATCTTCAGGCTCCGTTTGTAGTCTACAAAGCCAAACAATGAAAATAAACTTTCTTCCCCAGTATGGTCATCACTATGTTAGAGCCTAGATTTACCTCAGGCTGAAAAGGTAAGATTCTAGGTCCACATCAAACCACGCTCAGCCTCGTAGCTAGCCCTATGAGGATAGGAGAGGGCTCTCTCCGGGTCAATCTCAGCAAAAGATAATCAACGGAGCTTGAGATGACTGAAATACAAACTAATTTTAGGCTAGGTATGAAGTGCAAGGATTTGATTTAATTTTTTGAGAGTTTTTTTGGAATCAAGGGAAAGGCAAATTTGGGTCCGGGGATGAGGCAAAATTTTTGCAGAGTCCTGGTTGGGGCAAGGTAGGCAGTAGTCTTGATGCTTTAGATTAAATGAATGGATAGAAAAGACTGCTGAGGAGCTGAAGAGGGCAAGAGGCTGCAAGAATCCTCTCCAAACAGATGAAAAACATGTAAAACTAAATAAATTTTAAGGCAGAGCACAACAAACTCATGAATTCTACCTTTGTCACTCAATTTGTTTAATTTCAGAAGAAAAGAGAAGGGAAAATGATACACATAAACATCAGTGAAATTACAATTGCATGAAGAAAAACACCATCAAAACACAGAGCCACAAGGATCCACAACAAGTGCTGCAAAACCTTGGTCTTTCATTTGCCAAAAATGCAGAAATCAGGTGTACAATGGAATGCCAAGCAATCCATAGTGTCCAACCATGAAAATGACTTAGAAATTACATAATATAGACAAGCCAAACCCATTCCCTTGCCTCCAGGGGTCGAGCTGATCATTCTAGGAGCTGTTTCAACCAATTCTAAACAAGGCACTGAAATCTAGGCAATCAAACAACTTGCCTCTATATGGAAGGAAACTGATTCATTCATTTAATTTTCACTTTTTAGTGAATGAATCCTCTAGAACAAGTAAATATGTACCAAAATTACATCAAGTTTATGAAATTACATCACGGTAGATCAAGAGTTACATGAAAAAGTAAAACTAGTCAAAACTGGGCGAAGTTCTGAGCTGAAGAGTGAAAATGAGGCCAAATTTCTCTATGCGTCGCGCCCAAATTCTCTATGCGTCGCACCACTTTGGAGCTGAATCATTTTGAGGCACTTCTCGAAGTCCAAATTGAACCCATGATAGGTTTTTGGAAAGCCCTGCCTGTCTCATTTCCAACCCAACTAGAATTTTTCAATTTGGAGTTCATTTTCTCTGTCAAACGTCAAATCTCCCAAGACTGGTCAAAATGTACCAAATGAGGCTGCCTCAGGGAAGAGTGATGTTGCAGTCAACTTTTGAAGATCTTCCTCAACTCCAAATTGAGCTCATGATAGCTCATTGGAAAGATATTTGTGTCTAATTATCATTTGACTCAACAAGAAAGTCATTTGGCCAACCAAGCTAGGAGAAAACTTGATTTTTCCAAGGTCACTTTAGAGGTGCCTCAATTCTCTCGAGGCAACTGTACTTTTGACATTTCTATAAAACCATGACACCTGTGTAAAACGTGAAGGAGGTGTTTCCTCCTTGGCCTATATTGGAAAAAGACCTCTCTCATTTTTTCCAAATTCATCTCTCCTTGCTCAGAAGCATCATTTGAGTAAAACCTACCCCGATGTGTGGAACAGGGGATTTGTCGAAATGAAGCGAAATGAAGGGGATAAGGCTTTTATATATTCTTGACAAAATTTTGGGAGGTGGGGAGGGATGTTAGGAAATAGGGGAAAGTGAATTTCAAAGATTGAGTGAGGGGAAGGGGTAAAAAATGGCAAAACACAGACCTAGCCTAGAAAATTGCCAAGTTGTAGCAAGAAACTAGGGTTTGTGCGAAAATGAGGAATTTGGGGGATTGTAGTGATGGGAAGTGTTTAATAGGGTACATTATGGATAGGGGAAGGTATATGAACATCAGGATACAATTTTTACCAGTGATTTGACCATCCAAGAGAAATTGCCTTCAAAACCCTAGGAGAGGGAAATGACCTTACCTAGGTGCAATTGAAGCATGAAAAAGGAATAAAATAACCCAGTGGAACTTGGCATGGTGATGAAAACCCTATGAATGATGGTACATTCTGCCGAATGGTGACATGAAGCTCTTGGGATAGCCATTAGGGTTTGGGAATTTTAAGTATGAGACTAGGGTTTGGTGCATTTGGGATTTTGGGAAAGGGAACTTGGGATTAGGGGTATGTGAATTTGGGGAATAAGGAAAGCAAGGAAAATATGCAATAAGGGAGTGATGAGCAAAACAGCCAAATACAAACCCCTAGTAGCAATCTCCTTTGCAAATTTTGAAGAGATAGGGTTTGCTTTCCTTAAAACACTTCACCATTCATCAAACACCATCAACAACCATCAATATTGGATGAAAAACCATGAGAGTAGTTCAACCTACTTGTATCGATGGCAAGGCATACGTTTTGGGTGATTCTGGAGTGAATTTGGCAATTTTCAGGCTTCCTGGCTATATGCGCCGTGCACTCAACCCAATGCGCTGCGCCTCACCAATGCGTTGCGCCGAGCAACCTAGTGCGATTTTCACCCACACTTCACACTTACTCACAAAATTTTCTCTTTTGCATGTAAATGAACTATTGAAGCACAAGAATATCTCCTATGGCATGGACTTTGATTCTTCATTTGGGAAACCCACTTTTGTAATGTTGCAGACTTTGGCACTTTCACATAACTCTGTTTTTGCTTCCACTTTTATTTTTCACTGAATGATGAAACTCTGTCTATTTTTGGAGGGATGATTGGCATGTAATTTCGGCAAAGGATGACCAGGGCTGTGCTTGAAGTACCTCATGACTGAAAAACTTTAAAAATTACATATTTATTACAAACCATAAATTTGATGGTTTCTTCTTCAAAACAGAGTTTTGAAGAAGAATCATGATCAAACATATTGACGATGAAATTTTGTAATGAAAACTGATTTTGAACCTCCTTCATGTGCCTGTGGACATTATTAGACTTTTTGAAGATGAAACCCTAGACCTAATGACTAAAATGACCCTTTTGTTGACCAAGAGACCAAATAGGACTGTGAATGACTTTAAATTGATTTTTATGTATAGACACGGACCAGTAGATACACGACATGAGGAAGATGAGTGAAAAGACCGTTCCGTCAGAAAATTGATGCTCCTAATGGAATGCAAATGACTGAACTGAATGAGACACCTAAAAATGAAATGCGACAAAGATTTTTTGATCTCTGACGGAGGGATGAACACACCGACTCTAACATTGGCTCCAATGGGGATGGTAGCTCCTTGGAGGTGCCAAGAACTACAGATCTTTGGAAGAGAAGACAGTGCCTTTAGCCATTGGGCAATGGAGTCAAAACATGAAAACTGACATTATGCAGACTGACTCTGACTCAAGACTAAAACTGAAAACTACAATAAAACCAAATCTAACTAAACATAACTATCAAACTGGAAAGATGCTCATAAGTGGGCTTATTCATCAAACCTACTCTAATTGTTCTTTTCACCACCTGATCAAGTGAAATGGAACAACCAATGCAACCACGTAAGCATCTTGGCTGGTATTTGATTTCTTCCCAAATGCTTTCTGATGCGCAGGAAAAGGGAAGAATTGAAAGGCAACTCCCATTGAAACTTGGAATCAAGTGACTGCTGATAAAATTGCAAAGCATGAATTGACTGGATGACTTCAAGAATACTGAGAAAGGATCTTCATAAATATAGCGTTTGATTTCAATTAACACATTACTACTCTGGTCCAGGTAATCTTCATAGCTGGATTTTAAAATTTTCCTCACATCTGTGCTGTCTTTCTTTGGTGATAGCAGCAGACTGTCAAAAGGATCCTGAATTTCGTGAATAACCAAACTCTATTATTGATTCCATACAGAACAAAAGTCTCCTTTATCAATCTCCTCATATGACTGCAAACCTTGGTATGGGATATGTAATGAACAATCTGTTAAACAAGACAATGAAGGTGACTTTTGAATAAGATTATTATCAACATTCTTATCTGGCACATGGTTAGCCAATGGGGGAGAACTTTTACAGCAAACATCATCCAACACACGAGAAATAGGATCATCAAAAATTTGAGAAGACTGCTGCGATGTATCCATTAAAAATGTATGACTTCCTACTGGCTATTCATCTTTTTCTTTAGAGATATTACGAATATTCTACCTTATAAACTGAAATGCTTCAAAACAAAAGGGTACAGAATCCTCTTGCATCATTAAATCATGTATTTCGGTTGCCACACCTTCAGCTGTAATCTGACCTTCATCCTCAACATTAAATCTGAGATATTTTTGATTTCCTACAGGCTGCTCTTCCTTTACTGAAGATGTACTATGCAAATTTTCCTTCAAAAACTGAATTGATTCAAAACAAAAAGGTACAGAATCATCTTGTATCATTTGATCATATGTGCCAGCTTCCATGTCTTCATGTGCAACTTGACAATCAATGGAATTTGGGGGCTGGAAATCTGAATATGAGAGGTCTTGAACAAGGTTTGCATCGCCCTCAAGAGGGTCCAAATCAAGACTTGTCGACAGTTGATTTCTTAGTGCATGAATGTTGTCTCTAATGAACTGAAATGAAGCAAAAAAAAAAGGAAAAGATCCCTCACTTACTTCAAAATTTGCTGTACTTTCCTCGTCATTTCCATAGCTGATATGCATTAGCTGATCACTGTATTCAAGTTGCTGAAAGTGAACTTCTTCCTCCAACAAACTAGCTGCTGATTTGTCTGCAAGATTAGCTTCTGTTTGGAGGACACAATCATCATCATACTGATCAAACTGAGGCAAATCATCAGTATACAACACATCATCAAGCATATATATCATATCAACAGATTTCTCTTCTCCAAGATGATCTATAAAACAATCACTATGACAACTGGGATAAGAAACAAAATGTTTTGGACCAACAACTTGTTCTTCTTCAATCATCGAGCTATGGGCTTGAACATCATAATCATTCCTTGTGGTGATACTCTGCATCATCTCTTCCACTGCACTTAGCAAAATGTCAAGATTTACCTCTGGAGATGTCGATTCCTCCGGATCTATATTTTTCATCTCTTCTTCCTTCATATTTTCCCTTCGGATCAGCAAATGATCTTCTACATCTATTGCATTGTTCTGCATCTCTTCAAGTGTTGCAAGGTTCCTTTCTCTCAGCTGAAACTCCATTTCTGGATCAAAGGCACCCAGATAGTGCAAGAGAGCAGATCTAGGAGGAGGCCTTATATCAACTGGCATCGAATAATAAACTTGGTTAAGTCTAGCAGAAAATTGTTGTACTGTCTCCCCTGGCTGTCTTTTCAGCTGGTTATACTCTTCTATAATCAAGAAAGGGTTTTGTCTGATCACCCACTTGTCGAGGAAAACTTTGACGAACTGTTGGAAATCTGAGATGCTCGCATCAGGCAGGGTTTTGAACCAAATATTGACTTTGCCTTGCAAAGAAAGAGCAAAAAGCCTAATACTAACATCTTCTTCATCAACTTCAAAAATATCAAGAAAAGTCTCAACATTTTGCACATGTTGCTCAGTGTTGACATTCTTACATTCATCGTCAAATCTCGGCAAATATAGGTAATAATTTGCAGGGAAAGCATGGAGAACAAAAGGTAAAATAAGAGGTTTATACCTATCTGGGACTATAAAAGGTGTAGGAGTATATACAAGATCTATGGGATCAGTTTTGTTTTCTTTAGGCTCATGACTCTGAAGAGAGTCATCATAAGATGTGGGAAAAGTAAGGAGGCCAGGATCAAAGGGAAACTCAGTATTTACACTTTTTGAATAGATCGAGTGAAGATTTTGATCACCTTTATCATACAACAAATCCTGAAAAACTTTCAGGACAGCTTCAAGAACAGCAAAGAAGTAATTTACAATAAAGCAGAGTAGACCCTGAATACCATTCCACTTTGGATACCCGAACATTGAGTAAGATCCTTCCATTTTTCTCAGAGAAAGAGTTAGTCCTCCAGTAGAGTCTCTACATTGAGTTGGAGTCACCAGGTGAATGATCTCAGCCTTCTTATGTCTGATTATTGTCCACCATCAACCATCAGATCTAACTTGATACATGTACTGGGGTGATCGTTTAGATCAGATGTTCAGTTTATAAACTAGACCAGAGATTGACTGAAGTAGCTTTTATCTACTTACGCTAATGCAAAGAAAAAGCGTTTCAAAGGCTACCTAGCTAATATTCAGGCTCCGTTTGTAGTCTACAAAGCCAAACAATGAAAATAAACTTTCTTCCCCAATATGGTCGCCACTATGTTAGAGCCTAGATTTACCTCAGGCTGAAAAGGTAAGATTCTAGGTCCACATCAAACCACGCTCAGCCTCATAGCTAGCCCTACGAGGATAGAAGAGGGCTCTCTCTAGGTCAATCTCATCAAAAGATAATCAACGGAGCTTGAGATGACTGAAATGCAAACTAATTTTAGGCTAGGTATGAAGTGCAAGGATTTGATTTGATTTTTTGAGAGTTTTGTTGGAATCAAGGGAAAGGCAAATTTGGGTCCGGGGATGAGGCCAAATTTTTGCAGAGTCCCGGTTGGGGCGAGGTAGGCAGTAGTCTTGATGCTTTAGCTTAAATGAATGGATATAAAAGACTACTGAGGAGCTGAAGAGGGCAAGAGGCTGCAAGAATCCTCTCCAAATAGATGAAAAACATGTAAAACTAAACAAAGTTTAAGGCAGAGCACAACAAACTCATGAATTATACCTTTGTCACTCAATTTGTTTAATTTCAGAAGAAAAGAGAAGGGAAAATGATACACATAAACACCAGTGAACTTACAATTGCATGAAGAAAAACACCATCAAAACACAAAGCCACAAGGATCCCAACAAGTGCTGCAAAACCCTGGTCTTTCCTTTGCCAAAAATGCAGAAATCAGATGTACAAAGGAATTCCAAGCAATCCCTAGTGTCCAACCATGAAAATGAATTAGAAATACATAATATAGACAAGAAAAACCCATTCCCTTGCCTCTAGGGGTCGAGCTCATCATTCTAGGAGTTGTTTCAACCAATTCTAAACAAGGCACTGAAATCTAGGCAATCAAACAACTTGCCTCTATATGGAAGGAAACTGATTCATTCATTTAATTTTCACTTTTTAGTGAATGAATACTCTAGAACAAGTAAATATGTACCAAAATTACATCATGGTAGATCAAGAGTTACATGAAAAAGTAAAACTAGTCAAAACTGGGCGAATTTCTGAGCTGAAGAGTGAAAATGAGGCTAAATTTCTCTATGCGCCGCACCCAAATTCTCTATGCGTCGCACCACTTTGGAGCTGATTTTTAGGCACTTCCCGAAGTCCAAATTGAGCCCATGATAGCTTGTTGGAAAGCCCTACCTGTCTAATTTCCAACCCAACTATAATTTTTCAATTTGGAGTTCATTTTCTCTGTCAAAAGTGAAATCTCCCAAGACTGGTCAAAATGTAACAAATGAGGCTGCCTCAGGGCAGAGTGCTGTTGCAGTCAACTTTTGAAGATCTTTCTCAACTCCAAATTGAGCTCATGATAGCTAATTGGAAAGATATTTGTGTCTAACTACCATTTTACTCAACAAGAAAGTCATTTGGCCAACCAAGCTAGGAGAAAACTTGATTTTTCCAAAGTCACTTAAGAGGTGCCTCAATTCTCCCGAGGCAACTGTATTTTTGACATTTCTCTAAAACCATGAAACCTGTGTAAAAAGTGAAGGAGGTGTTTCCTCCTTGGCCTATTTTGGAAAAAAACCTCTCTCATTTTTTCCAAATTCATCTCTCCTTGCTCAGAAGCATCATTTGAGTAAAACCTACCCAGATGTTTGGAACAGGGGATTTGTCGAAATGAAGTGAAATGAAGGGGATAAGGGGCTTCTAAATTCTTGAGAAAGTTTTTGGAGGTGGGGAGGGATGTTAGGAAATAGGGGAAAGTGGAATTTAAAATATTGAGTGAGGGTAAGGGGCCAAAAAGGGCAAAACACAACCCTAGCTTAGAAAATTGCCAAGTTGTAGGAAGAAACTAGGGTTTGTGCGAAAATGAGGAATTTGGGGGATTTTAGTGATGGGAAGTGTTTAATAAGGTACATTATGGATAGGGGAAGGTATATGATCATCAGGATACAATTTTTACCGGTGATTTGACCATCCAAGAGAAATTGCCTTCAAAACCCTATGAGAGGGAAATGACCTTACCTAGGCGCAATTGAAGCATGAACAAGGCATAAAATAACCCAGTGGAACTTGGCATGGTGATGAGAACCCTTTGAATGATGGTACATTCTTCCGAATGGTGACATGAAGCTCTTGGGACAACCATTAGGGTTTGTGAATTTTAAGTATGAGACTAGGGTTTGGTGCATTTGGGATTTTGGGAAAGGGAACTTGGGATTAGGGGTATGTGAATTTGGGGAATAAGGAAAGCAAGGAAAATATGCAATAAGGGAGTGATGAGCAAAAAAGCAAAATAAAAAACCCTAGTAGCAATCTCCTTTGCAAATTTTGAAGAGATAGGGTTTGCTTTCCTTAACACACTTCACCATTCATCAAACACCATCAACAACCATCAATCTTGGATGAAAAACCATGAGAGTAATTCAACCTACTTGTATCGATGGCAAGGCATACGTTTTGGGTGATTCTGGAGTGAATTTGGCAATTTTTGGGCTTCCTGGCTATATGCGCTGTGCACTCAACCCAATGCACCGCGCCTCACTAATGCGCCGCGCCGAGCAACCTAGTGCGATTTTCACCCACACTTCACACTTACTCATCAAATTTGCTCTTTTGCATGTAAATGAACTATTGAAGCACAAGAATATCTCCTATGGCATCGACTTTGATTCTTCATTTGGGAAACCCACTTTTGTAATGTTGCAGACTTTGGCACTTTCACATAACTCTGTTTTTGCTTCCACTTGGATTTTTCTCTGAATGATGAAACTCTGTCTATTTTTGCAGGGATGATTGGCATGTAATTTCGGCAAAGGATGACCAGGGCTACGCCTGAAGTACCTCATGACTGAAAAACTTTAAAAATTACATATTTATTGCAAACCATAAATTTGATGATTTCTTCTTCAAAACAGAGTTTTGAAGAAGAATCATGATCAGACATATTGACGATGAAATTTCGCAATGAAAATTGATTTTGAACCTCCCTCATGTGCCTGTGGACATTATTAGACTCTTTGAAGACGAAACCTTAGACCTAATGACTAAAATGACCCTTTTGCTGACCAAGAGACCAAATAGGACTGTGAATGACTTTAAAATTGATTTTGATGTATAGACATGGACCAACAGATACATGACATGAGGGAGATGAGTGACAAGACCGTTCCATCAGAAAATCGATGATCCTAATGGAATGCAAAAGACTGAACTGAATGAGACACCTAAAAATGAAATGCGACACAGAGTTTTTGATCTCTAACGGAGGGATGAACACACCGACTCTAACACCTAGTATGGTCGCCACTATGTTAGGGCCTAAATCTACCTCAGGCTGAGAAAGGTATGATCTAGGGTAACATCAAACCACGCTTAACCTGGTAGCTAGCCCTACCAAGTTGGGAGAGGGCTCTGTCCTTGTCAACCTCAGAAAATATGGCCAATGAAAGCTTGAGATGACTGATGTGATGACTGATTTTAGACTAGGTATGGGTACAAAAGTGTTTAATTGAATTTGATGATTTTGTGTTGGCTCGAATGGAAAGGCAAATTTTGGGTCTTGGGAATGTGGCTCAGTTTTGCAGAGGTCTCAATGGGGCAAGGTAGGAAAGTGATTTGATACTTCAAATTGAATGAAATGGAGAGATTTAGATAGGCGAGGATTTGAAGAGGGAAAGAAAACCTCAAGGATCCTCTTTAAATAGCTGAAAACATCAATAGCTAAGCAAAGCCTAGGTAGAGCACTGCAATTTCAATGGATTCTATCTTTATCCTTGTTTGTTTTAGTTAAGAAGAATCAAGACAGATAATGTTATACATAAAACCGATATAAACTTACATTTACAGAAGGAAACACAATATCAAAGAAACATGCCACATGAATCCCATAGAGTGCTGCAAACCCTGGTCTATTCCTTAGTCAAAACTGCTGAGAAAATGTATACAATGAAGCTCCAAGCTTTCTCAAAAGTCCAACCATGCTAATGACTGAAAAAACAAAAGATATAGGCAAACAACAACTCATCCTAGCCTCTAGGGGTCGAGCTCATGAGTTTAGGAGCTGTTCCAACTAATTCTAAACTGAGAACTACAAATTAGGCAGTGGAACAACTTGCCTCTAGAAACTAGGGAACTGATTCATTCAGTTGCAAACTACTTTTTGATAGATTAATCTACCTCCATGGGTGAAAATTTGACATAATTACATCAAGATCAATCAATTTACATTAAATTACATCATAAGTTTCGCATTAATAAAGAGAAAAGTCAAAATGTCAAGGAACTAGGCGAAAAATAGAGTATACTTGGTTAAATTGAGCAAAGTTTCCCCTATGCGCCGTGCTGATTTCTCTATGCGTAGCACCTATTTGCAGCCACTTTTGTAGGGCTTCCCAGTGTCCAAATTTGCTCCAAGTGTGCTTGTTCGAAATATCTACCTGTCTACTTTCCAGAACAAGTGGAATTTTTGAATTTGGCCTCCATTTGTCGCTCCAAAACTGAGTTCTCCTAACACTACTACCTGTGTGTCAAAATAGGGGCAGTAAGGTCAATTTTTGGGTGTTTTTGACCTTTTTGGGGGCTCAAAACTTGTCAAAATTTCTTGGCCATTGGTAGGAATGCATATTTTTCCAAGAAAAATCCAAATATGCTGAGTTTTTGACATTTGGAGGCCTCCATCAAAAGCGAGCGCCAGGTGGCGCGGCGCATTGGGCAGAAAATTCTGTGTTTTAGCCCAAAAATTTCAAAAATGCAAAAAGTGTCCCAAATTTTTTGAAATTTGGGCTGAGTGTTTTCCATCAAGTGTTGTGTTGGGCCAAGGAAGCCTCAACCAAGATCTGAAGTTTATCTTGCGCTTTTTTCCTCCTCGATCTCTTCTTCAACTCGGCCTACAAGCTCCTGATTCTAGCTTGGCACACCATATTCCTTGACAAATAATGATATGCCATGTTTCTCAACATATTTTTCTCATTGATGGATTTCTCTAGCATCCTCTCCAAGTGGATATTAGTCCTCTCCACCCAACACTCATGATCAACATTAATTTCTTGCTCAAGTGTTGTGAACTTGAATTTCGTCCGTTTGGCAGCTTGCCGGTTTTCTCATACGTTTCTTAGCTCCATTATGGTTTTCTGATCCTCTAGTTGCTTGTTTCTTTGCTCCAGGTACTTTATTATCCACTTGGCACTTTCCAAGTTGAGGGAAAAAGCATTGATTTCCGCCTGTTGCTCTTGGATGACCTCCTTGAGCTTTGAACTTTGTGGGCCCAAATTCATGTCATTGTCCTGAATGAGAATGAAACCGGTCTCCTGCTCACCTGAAGGCCCCTCATCATGTAATGGCCTCTTGCCCTTGTCCTGAACCTACTATGTTGATGAAGGAAGCGAGACCCCTTCAACCCTGGGTGGAGATAATACTCGCTTTGCTGCTGCAAACAACCATCTAGTGCCCTTTTGATAGGTGACAAATACCATTGCACACCTCTCTGTGCCACCTAGCACTGTGCAAAACACTTGTGCCTCTCGCATTGCTGCAGGCTGCTAGCTATGCGCTATCCTGGGATTCCCTGCACTGTCACTCTCTCTTCCACTCCATCCGCATCTGTCTCTACCCAATCAGACAATTCCTGCTACTCCACATTGGGGCTCCTGTAGCAAGGTCTCATCCAAGAGGTTGGGTATCTCAAGGATCCTACCCCTCCTCCTTGGGACGATCACTCTATATCGCCCCACCTCCTACTTGGAGGTATGGCTGCATGTGATCCCTTTGCCCACCTGGCTCAAAGTTTTCCCCTACTGGAGGTCTCTACATGAGTAGATGTCTCTACTCAATCTCCACTCAGCTTCTCTAGTTGTGGCTACTCCATAACCTCTTGAAGCTGCTGCACCAATCGTGGCTCCTCCACAATTGTTTGAGACTTCTTCTGGCACTGCATGTTGAGAGGTAATATACCCTCCCTCTCAACCACCAAGTCTTCATCAGTTGCCTTGCTGCTCAAGGCTTTGCATGCATCTTGAACCTTAAGAGAATACAGGTTCTTGACCCGTGAACCAATTTGCTTCACCTGTCTAGTGATGATGTGTCTAAGGAAAACTTCTCCCTTACTGAAGACTACATCATAGCATTTGTCTTCCAGCATCGCGATCGACACCAAGTTTCTCTTCAGTCTTGGTACATACTTGACATCGGTCAAGGTAAGGCGAGATCCATGCCCCCTTTGAAAAATAATCGTGCCTACACTTGAGACACTATACTTCTCATCATTACCCATCGCTATGAGTATCTGGAGATCTTTCTCCTCCAAAGTACTGAACAAACTTTTATCGCCGGTCATGTGGAAAGAGGCTTCATTGTCAAGAAACAAACCACTTCCCACCATGGATTAAACCACGCATGCGAAGAGTGTGAAATCCAACTCAAACTGTGAAGCAAATGCCTCACCTCAAATCCTTCCCCAGATCCCTTCTCGGATTTCCTTCGTGGACAATTTGCAGCATAATGGCCCACCTCATGACAATGAAATCATCACACTTTCGATTTATAAACCTTCTTCCCATCATTGGAAGAATTGGATTCGGAAAGAGAAACTTCTCCTTCCCCTTCTTTGCCTTACTCGCTAAGGCATATTTCTCCTCATCATGCATGGATGAAGAACTATATCTGGTCCTTCGTCTGATCTCCTCCTGCATCAAATCTGACCATAGTCGTTCCTAATCTGGAAGCTTCTCCCTTCCATTCACCGAGTCCTGGTAGCTATGCCAACTCTTAGGAAGGCCAAGGAGTGCTAGACTCACCATATCCTCATCCGATGTCATAACCCCTACACTTGCAAGCTCATCCCAGCATGTGATGAGCTTGGTTAGATACATAGAGATCATCTCATCCATTTCACACTTGATCTTTCGAATTTTGTCCTTCAGTGCCAACTTCCTCTGATCTCTGCTATTTTGATATAAATATTTCAATGTTTTCCACATTTCATGTGGAGTCTCCTTCCTATGGAGGCTCGAGACAATATGATCTTGCACTCCCTCCAAGAGAATTCTCTTAGCTCTAGCCACACACTTCCTCCATTCCACCTGCTTAGTCTTGTCAGTAGGCTTAGGAATTTCTTGATCAATGAAATCCTTAAGGCCATTATCTTCAAAAACTACCTCCATGCGATCCTTCCAAGCTATATAGTTTGAGCTGCCATCAAGGGCATACTCAAGCCTCAAACCGTAGAACGCCATCGATGAAATAGATGTGATAAGAACTTGAGATCTATATCCTGAATAATAAACTTCAAATTTCTCCTGCTAGTATACTGTTCTTGCTTGATCACCTGTGCTCTGATACCATGTAGAATTTTCACCTGTAGAACAAACCGATACATGCAATGTCCTAAAGCATAATACTTGTTCTACTTCTACAAAACATTAAGCAGAAGCATAATCGAATTCATGAGCAACATCAAGTAGAAACATACATAACTGATCAAGAGAAATAATCACACATAACACAAGATATATTCAGGGGAAAGCACCAACATAAAACCCCAACCATGTATTATCAATCAAGTGGAGATCCTCAACCACATACAAAAAGAATCAGCTCAATAGTTATCCTGCTCTCTCTGTAATCAAAAGATGAAGATCATAGACTACCTAGGCCTCAATATATAGGCCACAAGTTCTCCAATCTCCTATAATACGTATTTCTCTTAGAAATAGATCCTTCTCTATGTAAGGAATACTTACTAGAAATATCAAAGTAATACGGGAAATCCGATATGATTTCTACATCTTTATCCTCTAAAGACTTCTTAGGAACCTTTGTTGTTATCAAATTCTGTTCAAATCTCATGGAAGCGTCTTGATCCTTTAATTGTAGAGGAGTTTTAGCAACCTTTGATTCATTAGCCTTATAATTAAGAGCTTGATTGTATTGTTCCCAAATTTCTTCTAGCCTAGCATTAGGAAAAAAACACTCTACTTGAGAAGAAGAAGATGCAATTGTTTCTCTTGATTGAGAAGCACCAACAGATTGTGTAGAACTAACAATTACAACATCATCAGGAATCATCCTCTCCTAAAGAATTTGTAATGAATCCATTGGAAGATTTTCCAGCCTAGAGACCTTGTACTAAGTGAACTGAATCATTTCCTATGGAGTTAATTTTTGCTCTAATTTGCGTATAAGCATTGAATAAGAAGAATATCCCTCAAACAAATCATCAAACTTGTCAGGTTCATGGGAAAATTGTGTGATACTGGATGCAGGTGTAATCTTTTTGACAATTTGATATGGATCACATTGTCTGTTGGGGATAGTAGAAAAATGAGATCCTGAATGACATTTATTTCAATCACTACATGCTTGCAGTTACATATATAGCAAGTTGGACTAGAAAGACAGGCCACATCTTTTTATTGGATTCCTTCAAAGCTTTAGAAATACCATTTCCCATAGTTTGATAGGTTATCTCTCTAGCAAGAAGTTTTCCAGGAATGAACAAAACTAACACATGAGGACTGCCTATACTCCCATAAACTATGATATAGGCAAATGAATCTTCACCAAACCAATTTTCTACTCGGAGCAGGCCAGTTTCAGCTTCTGGGGACATCCGGGGAGCCATTTTATCAAAGATAATTTGATATATTAGTAACATGAACCCATGAATTTTTTAATAGAAATGTGGTAGATATTTGGAATCCCAAAGAATATCATGGTAGATATGAATAAGGTTTGGGTCTTCTAGAGTCCACTTCCAACCCATAGATGAAAATTCCATGGTAAAAAAGGTTGTGCAAAAAGCCTACACATCATAACAACTATCTAAGAATAGGGACCAAAAAAGGAATCCCCAACATAATTATCGCTTTCCTACCACTTGTGCTTGTTTGGATCCCTTATCCATACTTTAATCAGATCCGATGCATGTTCATGTTCTTTCATAAATGCCTCAATATATTTATTTTTGTATTTACATCATGCCTTAGGAAGTTGGTACATCTTCCTCAAGTATTCTCTGAAAAAATCCAATCACTGTTTGCTTACTTGTAACAATTCTCTTATTAGAAATGCTTGAATTATATATGACCCATTGAATCATATCAGTATATGGGAGAATTTTAGGTATGGCTGGAATAGTGTGCAAGAAGGAATTCACCACATTGTTGGTTGTGTTTGAGACTGGAGTAGAATCATCAATAATTGTTGTGCTTTGAGTATCCTTGGGTCCTTCATCTTCAAAGAATTTATATATTGATTCCCATGATCACTGTACAAAGTATTTAGAACAAACTGTATCAGAGAACAACCCTGGCATAGGATCCTTTTCTTCAATGCTTTCAATTGGAGAAGTGGTAGATTACTACTTCGTTTTGATTTTATTCTTCCCTTTCCCTACTTTCAAAATTTCTTCAATGTTATGATAATCAAAGCTAGCATGTAGTAGAAAAAACAGGGACGAGGAAAAAAATTTACTCATAGAGGAATTAACGCAAATGATGAAACTTTACAACAACAATCTTTTCTTTAAATTAAATCTTCATAAAATCGAAGTGAAATGAATGCAAGCATTTATAATTTTGAAAACAATAACTCTCCACTCTCAAACATTAAGTGCACGAGCGTGGAATCACATGGGATTTCCAAATCAGCATATAGGAGGTTTAATATCAGAGAAACATATCGGAGTATTGAATTAGAAAGTTACGATAATCCAAACTTTCAATGTATAAGGATTTTGATAAAATAACGGTCATGATAGATATCAGGCAAAATGCTCTGATGAAAAGAGGCACGAAGTATTTCGGGGAAGTTATATCAGAGGTGGCATATCAGAGGAATCATATTGGGGGTTTTAGGAAAAGGCTTCCGATAAAAGAGTTTTGATAAAGAGCTATAATGGAAATATCAGAAGTATTGGAGGTGAGAGATGTTGAAAATGAAAGGTATCGGAAGTGTGGGATATCAGAGGTGTCACATGATAAAATTTATGACAATGAATGCGCCGATATAATAAATGATAGTTGTGGGGAAAACAAATAATTATTATATTCATTTATATAAATGCGCGCAAGAATTATAATAAACCTAGGTAAAATCCCTTTAATGTGATTTTATTAATAAAGCTAGTATGTGATTTTATTAATAACTCCAGTGAAAGTCTTCCGATATGACTTTGAATTTATGAGTGGGACTTATCGGGGTTTATGTTTATCGTAATTTTTAAAAGGTGCAACTCTGATATATAGGTTCCGATAAAGGAAAGCCTTCAAGCCTATCAAATTTTATAACTAATTAAAATATGTCCTAACTTTTATTAAAATCGAACAATTTTATTAAAAGAAAAGAAGGGTCCCCATTATTTATGGATAACTAAGTATAAATAAATGGGGGGTTGTTGAATGCTACAAAAATTGGCGACGTACTCGGTGAAACAATTATCTTTGTAAAAATAAATGAAATTTTAATAACAAAAGAGAAAGACGTAGAAATATCAAAATGTTTGAAATTTAGCTTGATTGAGATTACTATGAATAAACCAGAACTCATTATTTTGTAAACTTCATAACTTCTTATTGATAAGAACCTTTATTATCTTTTTTAGTCATTTTATCAGTCATAAAGATAAAATAAAGAACTATGGAAGTTTAGCATTTAAGATAGACTTATTTGTCACTAGTAGGGCCGCTGTTTCCAACATGCGTCCATAGCCTCGACAGAGTTACCATTTAACCAAATAATACTAATATCCCATCCACTATAATAAATTTCAGAGGTATTGATATTTTTCTTTTTAAAATTTTCTTTTAGTTGCTTGAAAGCCATTGTCTTAGTTTGGTGGCAAGATGATGAAAATTCCCTTCACAGGTTATAATGATATTGAACAAGATGGCTCGTGATGAGACCTCTTGTCTTACAGTTATGCAGCCATAAGCCATTATGCTAGCTTGGTGACCAGTTTTGATAATGTCAACGTCATTAGTTCCCCATGATCATGGTAAGCTGGCTCATAACAAGACCCTTTATCTTTCAAGTTTAAATATTTTTTAATTACGCTCTAAAAATGTAAAATCAGTGGATGGGGAGGTAAAATTACTCAAGAGTTGTGGATGACAATTAAAGTCATAAGGTGCTAAAAATTCAAGATAGTATTTATTTTTTAAAGAAACTGTATATTATAGATGAAAGGATAACATGATTTTTTAATGTTTCAAGTCATGAAATATTCACAAGCTAATGGAGATAAAGATATTAGATATTATAATAGATGCAATACTAAACTTCAATATGATAGCTTCTTTCTAAATAATTCTCCTTTAATTAATTAAATTTCATGTTAATGATGACAAAACCCAATACAAAGTCAAAAGAGTATTACTCAACATAACCAGCCTAAAGACACCGATATGTACATATGGTTATTTACATATTTACAACATAATATGCATCTTTAAGAAAAATACTTTTTTAAAACTAGCCCATTTGCAAGAAGAGAATCTCTCTTACCCAGTAAATCTTGGAGGATAAAGGTTGATGGGCCTAGTTTTTCAATGATCTGAAATGGACCGAGCCAAAATTTTTGGAACTTTGTGCATTTTTGTTTTTATTCATGGGCCTTATCCCATTTGAGAAATAAGCCACCGATTTCAAAAATTTTATTGCTTACTGAACTCGCATCAAACCAAGACTTGACTATTTGTTGATGTTCAGTATGAGTCTGTTTGGCTTTGTTCCTTCCTTCTTCTAGTTTTAGGATTTTAGCCATTCTTAATTGTAAAGAAGAGAAAGGTTGTTCCTTTACAAAATGCACTAGGGGAAAGTGAAGGAAAATCCATATTAGGAGGCAAGGCAACTTCTTTTCCATATACCAGATTGTTGAGAAATGGCAACAAGAAATTCCAATTTAATTTTTCCTTGAATTAAACTGTGAATTAAAATCGAATTCTATTCTCATAGAAACTTGTAAATAGTTAATTAAGTTTAATTAATTTAATTAGCTTAGGAATTTCAAGTTGGAATTGTTTGTGTAGTCATGTATATGTTCTCCCTAAGTTTTAGGGATCCAGTATGAGTTTAAATTGAGTTGTAATTAGATAACTTAGTTTACTGAGTTATGGTCAGTTACATTAGTTCTAACAGTTTGTGGAACTGTTGGAAATAATACTGGGGGGGGGGGTGAATTAGTATTATCAAATAAATTAATTTCCTTTTCACAATTAGATTTGTATACGCTACTTCGACTATGTGAAACTGCGTATATACACTACTATGTCTAAAGAAACCAGCGTATATCAGAAAGCTTAAGATTTATTAATTGTTTGATCTTTAATCAGTGCATCAGAACTTCATTAATCATAAGAACAGTAAGCAGGAGCAGTAAAATAGAAAAGATCATCACAGACATGGACACAAAGATATAAGGTGGAAACCCAATGTGGGTGAAAACCACCTGCTGCAATTTAAATTAGAAACTTCCTTTTACAATGATTCTGTACTAGTGCAGTCTTATACCAGTACGCAGGTTGCTACCTACAGAAGGCTACAACCTTCTCTCATTCTACAGCTTCTCCTGGAAGGGAGCTACAACCCCCTTAGCTCTTGTACTAGCTGAGGTACTAGTACATAGGTGCTGACGTACAGAAGGCTACAACTTTCTCTTTTCTTCCAGGGACCAAGTTTCATAAATTTTCAGACTGGATCCATGAACATCAATCAAACATCAAGTATATTTGTATTAACCAAACTCCTTTGTACAAACAAATACTGAATCAACCAATAACTTCTCAGAATGTTGTAACCAGAAAACAATACCAGTAACCAAACACCAATTCTGAATCCAGAGCACTACAACAATAAACAGAAGCAACTAAAATATATTTCATGAGATGTACACTACTTCAATATGTGAAACCTGCGTGCGTACGCTTCTATATCAAGGCCAACCAGTGTATACGCTGTTTTAAGTTAGTGAACCAGCATGTATATGTGCCTCTGCTACGCTGAACCTACGTACAAATCTATAAAAGATAATTTATCCTTTTTACTTATTCAGACATTAGTTATACCCAAATTATGATATTTATATATCACGTCGTGCACCAAACAGATCAAAAATTACACAAAGATACTTCTCTTCAAACTGCCTTGAGATCTTGACCCCTCAATAGAACTTATTCTTCTCCTTGCGCTCAGGTTCCTCCTTGATTCAGATCTAGTTATGCACCATAACCCAATGACAGTATTCTAGATCTTGCTCTTCATAAGATATTCAATGCTTCAGTTGATCCCTTGCCAAAATGATCTCCTTCCCTTTTTATAGACTTAGGCCTTACTCAAACAATGATCCAAAACCATAGAGATCCAATACTAGGGACTCAATACCTGGGTTCAACACTCTGGATGCAATACCAAGGACCAAAACCATAGGTTCAAATATGTCGAACTAAATACCATGGACCAACCATAAGTTTTCCCACATGTACGTGCTTTTATTTGCATGAAAGTGTGTGCATACGTATACGCGCCTTTTGATCAGTACACCCACGTGTATATGTGATTTTGTTAAGAGTAACTTGCGTATACCTCATTTTCTTTCATTCTGAGAGCCTGAATTGTGATCTGCCCTTTGAGTGAGTTGCCATCAAGGACAACACCTGTGCCATAGTGCCAAACCTGTGTCATAATGCCAACAATCTCCCCCTTTGGACTTGATGGCAACCCCAAGTCACTCAAAATCATTCTCCCCCTTTGACATCAAGGGCAAAGGGTTATGCTCCCCTTGAATACATGCTGAAATCTCTGCTCTGCTGTGCTGTCCAAGATCCCCCTGACTGTAGGCAAGGTCTATAAGAATATGTTCTATAAAAGAAACATGACTTTATACATTATAAATGACCGTCCTATCACCAAAAACTCATACATACAACCATCTCCCAACTAAGTAGGGACTGACTCATCTACCAAGAATTTCTACATGATAACAACAAGAACATTAGTTCATCCATCCCAGGCATAGTGGGGAAACCAAGATAGGCTGTTACATGGCCTTGATAAGAAAAGAAATACATGACATAGAGACAAAATATCTACATCAAGACTAGCATCTGTCAATCATCAATCATCATAACCCTCATTCATCATTCAGACCAGCAACCATGCTCTTCCACATGCACCTGTTCCACCTGAAATTAAAACAACTGTGAATGTAAACTGAGATGTTCTAAGATAATTCCAAAAATGCATTATTAGAAGAGTATATGCTTCCCCTGAACCTGTGCCAGATGGTCTCTGCCAGACCTATACCCGACTCTTTTCATCCTGAAGCTGGCCCACTGTTTTTCTTTAAACCAACATATACGCGACTATATCTACATAAACCGACCTATGTACACGGATCCTCCTCATGAAAATTGCGTATAACAAATTTTCTCTGAAACAGACAAGATTCAGTAGCAAGATGATGCATCAACTACCCCCAGCTTCTGTCTGAGGTATTCAAATGTCTCCCTAGGTAGTGGTTTAGCGAGTATGTCAACAACTTGTTCCTTAGAGGGAACATACTCCAATTCAACCTTTTGTTCAAGCACTTGTTCCCGGAGAAAATGATACTTGATAGGTATGTGCTTAGTCTTTGAATGCATGACGAGATTCTTTGAAATACTGATTGCACTTGTATTATCACAAAAAATGGAGATAGGTGGAGTACAAGCGATTTGTAGGCCTTGTAATGTTTTCATCATCCAAAGGAGTTGTGTGCAGCAAGATGCAGCAGCTATATATTCTGCTTCAGCTGTAGATAATGCAATTGAACTCTGTTTCTTGCTGAACCAAGATACTAATCTAGGACCCATGAAGAATGCACCACCACTAGTGCTTTTTCTGTCATCCACGTTTCTTGCCCAATCTGCATCTGTATATGCATGAAGTGTGAGATCTGTACTTCTAGGATACCATAAGCCATAGTATTGAGTTCCTTGAAGATACTTGAAAATTCTCTTAACTGCCTGAAGATGAGTTTTCTTTGGATTTGCCTGAAACCTTCCAACTATTCTCACTACATGCATAATGTCTAGTCGGGTACCTGTTAGATAGAGCAGACTACCAATCATGGATCTATAGGTTGGTTGATGCACTGCTGCTGATTCATCATTTGCGTTGAGGCTACATCCTGTTACCATAGGTGTACATACTGGCTTCGAATCTTCCATCCCATATTTCTTCAAGATTTGCTTGAGATACTTGGTTTGTGATAGAAAAATACCGTCTTTGTTTAGTTGGACTTGTAAACCAAGAAAATATGTGAGCTCACAAAGCATGGAAATTTCAAACTCTTTTTGCATCACCAAGGAAAAATTTTGACTCATGTCTTCTTCATTGCTACCAAAGATGATATCATCAACATACACAACAAGTATTAGCAACTTATCATTGTCAACTTTTATATATAGATTGCTATCTGTGGAAACTTTTGTAAAACCTTGTTGATGGAGGTACTTATCCAAGCGACAATACCAAGCCCTTGGAGCCTGTTTAAGGCCATAGAGAGCCTTTTTGAGTCTGCATATAAGCATTGGATCATTTCCAAGGATAAACCCATCCGGTTGCTCAATATACACTTCTTCATCCAAGTCTCCATTTAGAAATGCAGACTTCACGTCCATTTGAAATACTTTGAACTTTTGAAAGCTAGAAAGAGTAAAGAACATCCTTATGGCCTCAAGTCTGGCAACTGGTGCAAAAGTTTCTTCAAAGTCTATGCCTTCTTGTTGAGCATACCCTTTACAGACAAGTCTGGCCTTGTTCTTGATCACATCTCCA
Organism: Pinus tabuliformis; assembly: GCA_031772625.1. Classification (NCBI taxonomy): domain Eukaryota; kingdom Viridiplantae; phylum Streptophyta; class Pinopsida; order Pinales; family Pinaceae; genus Pinus; species Pinus tabuliformis. Next base: position 707,603,991 of record CM062804.1, read on the forward strand.
TTTTCATTTAGCTTATTTTTGAATATGCATTTTGTTCCTATGACATTCTTATCTTTTGGTCTAGGAACCAACTCCCAAGTGTTATTCTTTTCAATCTGCTCAGGTTCTTCCTCCATGGCCTTTACCCAACACTCATCTTTGCATGCCTCTCTTACATTTTTTGGTTCAGTGGAGGAGAGTAATGCTAGATAACTTGAAGCTTCTGAAATGGTTCTTCTTGTTTGTACACCTGCCTCCTTTTGCCCCAAAATTTGAGTTTCTGGATGGTTCTTCTGAATGTACCTGGATGGAGTCTTTTCTTCTATCCTTATCTGTTCTTCCGGTGCCTCATGGGTTTCTTCTTCATCATGAGTCTGATTTGTTGTAGAAGGATAATCCTCATCATCTTCGAACTCTTCAGATTTTACATGCCTTGGAATGTTTCCTTCTTCATCAACCACTACATCAATACTTTCAACAATTTTTCCAAGTCTTTTATTGTAACACTTATATGCTTTGTTGTGGGGAGAGTAGCCAAGAAGAATGCCTTCATCTTCTCTAGGTTCAAATTTTCCAAGGTTTTCATCAGTTTTTTTGATGTAGCATTTGCTTCCAAAAATTTTGAAGTATTTTACTGTGGGAGTCTTACCATACCAAAGTTCATGAGGAGTTTGAGTGCTGTTCACTCGGATGTTTGTCTTGTTGAGAATAGTGATGGTAGCAACTGTAGCTTCACGCCATAAGGTTGCGGGAGTTCCAGACTCATCAAGCATAGCACGAGCCATTTGTTGAACTATTTTGTTCATCCTTTCCACAACTCCATTTTGCTGAGGAGTCCTTGCAGTCAAGAATTCCCTTCTTATTCCATGTTCTTCACAAAAATCGAAAAATTCATCTGAGGTAAATTCCCCTCCTCGATCAGACCTGAGGCATTTGATTTTGCGATCTGATTCGTTTTCAACCAAGGCCTTGAATGCTTTGAAATTTTCAAAGGCTTCATCTTTATGCTTCATAATTCCTAACCAACACATCCTGGAAAAATCGTCAATGAACAATATAAAGTATTCTTCTCCTCTAGGAGAACTTTTCCTAGATGGACCACATACATCAGTATGGAAAAGTTCAAGTGGCCTGCTAGCTGATCCTTCCTTCTCAGGGAAATTAGTTCTGGTTTGCTTACCAAACTGACATGATTTGCATATTGTATTGTCTGGAATTCTAATGTCACAGAGATCACGAACCGCCTGATATTTGCATGCTTTCCTTATCTGAGAGAATATTAGATGCCCCAATCTTCTGTGCCATAACCAATGTTCATCATTCTTGCTTAGATAGCATTGTTGTTGTCCTCCCTTGAGTATGTATAAATTATTTGGAGTTCTTATGCCTTTGATCACTATTTCTCTTGTATCAAGCTCACGGACAATGCATCCATTTGATCGAAATATTACTTCATTTCCTTGATCACACATTTGACTGACATTCAATAGATTAGGCTTTAAGCCATCAACATACATAACATTTCCATCCTTGACTTTTTCTTTCAAAAACACAGAACCTTTACCTTTTATGAGTGCAGGGATGTCATTTCCAAATGAGACCTTTTCCTTTTCTAAGGCACTATATGACTAAAGTTTTTCTTTATCACCTGTCATATGTTTCGAGCGCCCACTGTCGATGTACCACTGATTTTCCTGTCCTTCCGCATATAAGGCTATCCCGCATCTTTCTGATTGTGATTCTTTCTTTCTCCATGTTTTAGAATTTAATGAAACTTGCTCCTTTTGAGTTGTTTTCCTAAACCTACTCCTACATTCAGAATCTTCATGACCGAAGTTGTTGCAAATAGAACATTCTACTTCATTCTCAAGAGCAGAAAAGTTATTGTATGTCCTTTTCATGATCCCAGTCATACTCCTTTGTTTTTGAGCTTCTCTAGTCATGATGGTCTTGTAGGCAACACATTGAGCAGCTTTGTGACCAAAGTTATGACAAGAGAAACATTGGCCATTGACGAAATTTCTACGATTATCAAACCTACCAACCAAATGATTGTAGTTTCCGTTGACATCCATTATTGAGGCAAACTGAGAATGATTTACCTGTGGTTGGTTGAATCTTCTGTTCATCCTTGAAGTAGATTGCCCCCACTTTACTTGGTAATCTTTGTTCATTCTTGAAGCAAATTGTCCCTGATTTACTTGGTGATATGCATTATGCTTTTGCTACCGATTGTCAACCTGTTCACTTTTTCTTACTGCATCAAGATAACTTTTGGAGGTGGATGGCTTCTGTACTTTCTTCTGTGCTTGAGACGATTCTTCAGTATATCGAAGACCTATCTTGATTAGAGGAGAATGCTGCACTTTGATAATCTCATTTAAGGTTTCAAATCCCTTAAGAAATCTAAGATTAAGAGCTTTTGATTTCTCAATATCTTTTCTAAGTCCCACAATTTCACATTTTAACTTTTCATTGTGTTTTTCTCTTTCAGCAAGTTGTAATGTCAGAGTATTTACAATCATATTCTTTTCCTCTAAACAAATTTTGAGTTTAGAAATTTCTTCATAGAGACCTTCTTCATTTATAGCATCCAAGAAATCATCATCTTGAAAAGCCATCAAAAGTCTATAATCATTACGTTGTTAATCTTCATCACTATTTGAATATCCATCATTGTCTTCATGTGTATAATAGCTCTTCTTACTTACATTCTGTTTTCTATTCCATCTAACTGGTTCCTTACCTTTGTCAAGTTTATCTTTATGAGGACACTTGGCAGCATAATGACCAACTCTTCCACAAGCAAATCATTTCAAAGGCAGCTTACCTCTGAATATTCCAGTTCCCTGTTGAAGGTTCTTGACAAAATTTGATTCTTCCTCTTCTTCTGATATATGTCCTGACTCATTGTAATCTCCTTTTCTTGATGCTTTGAATGCAGCTTCTCTCCTGTCTAATGGTCCCCCTTTTCTCATTTCGTAAGCAGTTATAATTCCATGCAGCTGTGACATGGTAATGCTTTGTAGATTCTGTTTTTCTTCTATGGCAGAAACTTTTGAATCAGACTTAGGAGACAAAGATCTTAAAACCTTTTCAACCAAAACAACTTCTTTTATTTCTTCACCCAAGTTTTTCATACAATTAACAATCTCATCTATACATAGGAAATAGTTAGCCACGCTTTCATCATTGTGCATTATGAGATTTTCATATTGAATTCTAAGAGTTTGTAGTTTTTCTCGTTTTACCTGTTCATCTCCTTCATAGCTCAGAACGATATTGTCCCATATTTCTTTTACGGTTTTGAGCTGCATAACCTTGATGAATTCTGATTGAGATAGGCTCCCTAATAGAGTATTGACAGCCTTTGCATTTGTTTCATATTGCTTCTTACCAGCCGTATCTGTAGGAGTTGCTGATGGAAATGTGTATCCTATTTCCACAATATCCCAAACTTCTGTACCCAGAAATTGAAGATAGGCAGTGATTCTTACCTTCCAGTAGACGAAGTTGCTCCCATAAAAAATTGGTGGCCTGATTGATGATTCTTTTTCGTAGTGGCTCATGATGATAGATCTTCCTTCAAGCGATCAAGCTTCTTCTGAAGGACCTGCTCTGATACCAATTGTTGGAAATAATACTGAAAGGGGGGGGGTGAATCAGTATTATCAAATCAATTAATTTCCTTTTCACAATCAGATTTGTATACGCTACTTCGGCTATGTGAAACTGCGTATATATGCTACTATGTCTAAAGAAACTAGCATATATTAGAAAACTTAAGATTCATTAATTGTTTGATCTTTAATCAGTGTATCAGAACTTCATTAATCATAAGAACAGTAAGTAGGAGCAGTAAAACAGAACAAATCATCACACACATGGACACAAAGATATAAGGTGGAAACCCAATGTGGGTGAAAACCACCTACTGCAATTTGTCTCAATCTTCTTTTAAATTAGAAACTTCCTTTTACAATGATTCTGTACTAGTGCAGTCTTATACCAGTACGCAGGCTGCTACCTGCAGAAGGCTACAACCTTCTCTTGTTCTCCAGCTTCTCCTGGAAGGGAGCTACAACCCCGTTTAGCTCTTGTACTAACTGAGGTACTAGTACGTAGGTGCTGACCTACAAAAGGCTACAACCTTCACTTTTCTTCCAGGGACCACGTTTCATAAATTTTCAGACTGTATCCATGAATATCAATCAAACATCAAGTATATCTGTATTAACCAAACTCCTTTGTATAAACAAATACTGAATCAACCAATAATTTCTCAGAATGCTGTAACCAGAAAATAATACCAGTAACCAAGCACTAAATCTGAACCCAGAGCACTGCAGCAATAAACAGAAGAAACTAAAATATATTTCATGAGATGTATGCTACTTCAATATGTGAAACCTGCGTGCATACGCTTCTGTATCTAGGCCAACCAGCGTATATGCTGTTTTAAGTTAGTGAACCAACATGTATACGTGCCTCTGCTGCGCTGAACCTGTGTACAGATCTATAAAAGATAATTTATCCTTTTTTCTTATTCAGACATTAGTTATACCTAGATTATCATATTTATAGATCACGTCATGCGCCAAACATATCAAAAATTACACAAAGATACTTCTCTTCAAACCGCCTTGAGATCTTGACCCCTCAATAGAGCTTATCCTTCTCGTTGCGCTTAGGTTCCTCCTTGATTCGGATCTAGTTATGCACCATAACCCAATGACAGTATTCTAGATCGTGCTCTTCATAAGATATTCAATGCTTCAGTTGATCCCTTGCCAAAATTATCTCCTTCCATTTTTATAGACTTAGGCCTTACTCAAACCATGATCCAAAACTATAGAGATCCAATACTAGGGACTCAATACCTGGGTTCAACACTTTGGATGCAATACCAAGGACCAAAACCATAGGTTCAAATATGTCGAACTAAATACCATGGACCAACCATAATTTTTCCCACATGTACGCGCTTTTCTTTGTATGAAAGTGTGCACATACGTATATGTGCCTTTTGATCGGTACACCCGCGTGTATACGCGATTTTGTTAAGAGTAACTTGCGTATACCTCATTTTCTTTCATTCTGAGAGCCTGAACTGTGATCTGCCCTTTGAGTGAGTTGCCATCAAGGACAACACCTGTGCCATAGTGCCAAACCTGTGTCATAATGCCAACAGGAACTAATATAGGACTAACATTCGGTTGGTGCATTGGTGCAGCCACAAGTGCTACGCCAGTTAATTAAAGATTCCGTCATGAGAAACTCGTGCATGTTAGTTCAAAGAAAGACCTAGTTGAGACTAGTGTGCAGGGACAATGTACTATCAGTTGTATGATTTACTGAGTTGTAAATATCATGCATCCAATCAAGAAGAGGACCTAATTAGGATTGTGCAGTTTTGGAAGCATGAATTCCCTTCGAATACAGGTTATTCATCCTAGGAATTTTGCAAGGAAATAGGGGCTTGGCAGGTAATGGAAATTGGCTAAATGTTGGCTAATAACAGGCTTATGAGGCAGGGAGTTGAGCATACTTGTGTGGAATTGTTCTTGTGAGAACAAGCTTTGTATCTTCACTCATATCTTTTATTAATTAAATACATGTAGGTGGGGTTTTGAGCAGTGGATTTCTCCAGGAAAAAATATTGTGTTATGTGCCATTGAGTTATCTTTTTCTTGTTCATATTTTCTTCATCAATCTATTGGCTTCCGTTGGTTGAAAGTAGAAGTAGATTCTTGTCCTATGATCTACTACATTGCATGAGCTTGTGAATCTACAAGAAATTATACATGGTATGGGAGATGAAGGCAATATACTAGAGGAGATTTCGAAGTTTTGAGTTTTGGGTTATAGGTGAAATTCAAATTTGTAATACATACTTCAGGATTGACATATGGTGTTGTACAGTTTGTGGCTTGAGTATGCCTTGGAAGGAAACTCAAATTATATAACCTGGAAGGATAGAATAGAGGTTGTGCTGGAGGATAATGGCTGGAAGGATTTCGTTGATCAAGAAATTCCTAAGCCAACAACATCAGATGCACAAAATCTGGCCAAATGGAAGAAGTGTGTGGTGAAGGCGAGGCGGATAATCCTTCAGGGAGTTTGAGACCACATTATCTCGAGTATCCATGGCAAGGGAATTGTGTATTCTATGTGGAAAGAATTGACATACTTGTATCATAACCGTAGTGACAAAATAAAATTGGGCACTGAAGGACAAATTGCGAAAAATCAAAATGGAGAAAGGCAAGACTATTCCAAATACTTGACCAAGTTCACTCAATGTCATGTTGAAATTGGAAGTGATGGAATCACGGTTGCTGAGGATGATATGGCGAGTCTTTCTCTTCCAGGATTCCTAAAGAGTTGGCATAGTTATTAGGACTCTGTCAATGGTCAGGAGAAGCTTCCAGATTGGGAATGACTATGGTCAGATTTGATGCAGGAGGCGATAAGGAGGAACACGAGGGATGGTTCTTCATCAAATACTAATGATGAAGAGAATTGTGCCTTAGTGATTAAGGAAAATAAGGGGAAAGGGAAAGCTTCTCATTACAAATCAGATTCTTTTCATGGAGGCATGAAGAAATACATGATGAAAGTGAAATTCTTTCATTGTCATGAGCTGGACCATTTTGCTACAAATTGTCCACTCAAGAAGTCCAAGAAGAAGCCCTCATAAGGAGCGGCGAGTGAGGCTTTGGCCTCTCAATTCGAATTGGAATTTTCCCTCATTGTATGCATGGTGTCATCAATGATGGGAAGTGTATGGTACTTAGGCAGTGGAGCATCATTTCACATGACTGGCGAAAAGGAGTTATTCAGTGACCTAGAGGAGAAAGATCTCCAGATGCATATCGAAATGGGTGACAACGGGAGGTATAGTGCTACTGGATTGGGAACGATTACTATTCAGAGGGAGCATGGGGCTCCACTCACCTTGAAGAATGTTATGTATGTGCCCAGGCTAAAGAAGAACTTGGTATCCATTTCCATGCTTGAGGATAGAGGCTATGATGTGATTTTCTCGAAAGGAAAGGCATTCCTTCGACACATAGCCATGGGTCAAGTAAAGAAGATAGGGATTTAGGTGAAGAATCTCTATAAGATGGAGGTAGAGGATTGTGCTTCTTTGGGCATGAAATCAGAGATGGTGTAGATATGAGACATTGGGGTGTTGAGGCACATGCGATTGGGCCACTTACATCATGGGGCTTTGAAAATCATGCAATAGATCTCCACCGGTTTGCCCAAAGGTACACTAGAGAAAGTTGATACATGCAAGGGGTGTACTTTGGGTAAATGATCAGGAGCTCAAGACCAAGTGTAAAAAGTTCTCAATTTTGAAAGTGCTCAGAACTAGTTTGAACCTGAACGACCGGATTCCGGCACCATGAACGGTTCGAAAAACAGTCTCCGTATGAGGAAGTTATGCCAAAAAGAAGAATTGCCCAATAACACTGAAATTTTGAATTTTTCCAAAAACATTTAAAATAGAATATTCCATGGAATATTTTGTTTTGGGCAGTGAATGGCAGGCTGCTATGTGGCAGGCCCGGAGGCTGCCACATGGCCTAGGTGACATCATCATGACCTCAGTACAGTTTTTTTGCATACGTTAAAAAGGTGGCAGCAGAGAGGTTTGAACATGCGACCTGCCTTATAACACTCCCACACTTTACCGTTGAACCATGAGCACCGGACTTGTTTAAGGTGAGGAACAAACTTGTGTTAAAGTTTGAATTTGGTTAAGGGCGGGGCCCAAGGGGGCCAACCCCCATGCATATGACCATAGTGCATAGAACCACGGGCCTATTTCCTTAAACCGCATAGTTTGGTGTAACAGTTATATTACATGTTCAAATTTACACAAAGAACGAAGCTAACACCATGTTAAACTACCTGTCATCTAACCATTCAGGCGTGGAATCCAAGGGGATAACCTCCAAGCCCAGATTTGTTCACATGCGCATTTAAACCACTACAATTAATCGACGGTTTAGTTGTTGGAATTTTGGTGGAGGCGCCATTTTTGGCTGTCCCACCATATTTGGCAGTGCTAACTGAACTTCCACTACAGTTAGCTGGAGTCTTTCTAGGACCAACTGGAACAAGACTTTAGTGAGCCATAACTTTGGCTAGGAAAGTGTTTTTTGGACAATTTGTTTTTTGATTTTGAGTGATCAAATGATTTTGAAGCCATTGGCACAAGTTAGAGAGCAATCAGAGGTCGTTTGTAGGTGTTTTTGCTTCGTACAAGTTCTAGGAGCCACTAGGGCCCAATATTGTGGGAGATGTATAGGGTTGCAGGTACCCATTGGATGAGAACCATTAGTCATTCCTGATTGATTTGAGCGTTCTGAATCCATTTTTAAAGTTCGTTTCGCCTGTTAAGGCTTGTATTCAATTGTACAATCATTTTGAGCTTTTAATCATGTTGGGTTGTGTTAGATTCTTTACACATAGTTAACAGGGTGTTTGAAGGGCACCCGTAACCCCACTTTATGGGGTCCCGGGTAGCGCCCCGGAAAATTTTGGTTTTGGACCCTATGTTAGGTTGGACAAACCCACCTATGGTTTTGTGCATGATTTTCGTACATGTTTTTTGGACGCGATGGTTTTCGGTCCATGGTATTGGATGCTTCAGCATGTATAAATATGTATTGTAACATTGAAAGGAGCATAATGAAAAATCAAGTTGGTAGTCCTGGTTTTGGGATCTAGGGGAAATCTCTGTGTACATGTGTTTTATGTGTTATGCTCTCACATTGTTTATTTTCTGTGTTTTAGAATTTGTATGCAAGTAATTTCTGTATGGGGTTAATAACTACATTTGGTATCAGAGCAGTTTTGGCTTCAAAGGGATGCCTTTGTTGCTGAGGGGTTTCGCTCGGGCTTGTGGTAGACCTTGTTCAGTGGGAGATCTGCAAGATCGATTCTGGTTGTGAAAGAAGATGGTGAGTAGTGGAAAGATAGGGATCGAGAAATTTAATGGTCAGAGTTTTGAGTTTGGAAACTCAAGATGGAGGATCTATTGGTGGATAAAGATCAGTGGATCGCGGTAGATCCGGGTACTAAACCAACGGGAGTGTTCGATGAAGAATGAAAGAAGTTAGATTGCAAGGCAATGAGAATAATATGATTGTGTGTCTCAGATTTAGTATTGCTGAATGTATCAGGGGAAGCTACAACGAAGGCTTTGTGGGATAAGTTAGGGACTTTGTACCAATCTAAGTCTCTGGTGAATAAACTGTTTCTACGGAAAAAGCTGTATAACCTGAGGATGAAAGATGGAGACTCAGTGATAGAGCATCTGAATGCATTTAATACTGTGGTAAGTCAGTTAGCATCTGTTGATACTAAAATTTCAGATGAAGATAAGTGCATCAGTTTGTTGTGTTCTCTACAAGATTCGTGGGATAGTCTAGTTATTGCAATAGGTAGCAATGCAACTACCTTATAGTTTGATGAAATAGTCTCAGCCTTGCTGATGGAGGAGATGAGACAGAAAAATATGGAGAGCCAGAATGGTGATGCCTTGTCTGTACAAGGACGGTCCCAGAACAGAAACAAAAATAAGTCATCGAGTGGGAGATCTAAATCTAGAGGGAGATCTAAATCTCTAGGAAAACCTGTAAAGGTGGTGTGTTGGAAATGCGGAAAGGAAGGCCACTTTAAAAGGGAATGTAAATCTAAAGATCTTGAAAAAGGAAAGGGATCTGATGAGGCACCTTCTATAGAGGCGAAAAACACCTCAGATGAAGGTGGTGATGTGTACTTGGCTTCTTCAAGTACACATGTAGATGATGAGGCATGGTTGACTGACTCAGGTGCATCCTTTCACTTCACTCCCCATAGAGAGTGGTTCTGTGAGTATGAGAAATATGATGGTGGTGATGTCTTCTTGGGGGATGATAGGAAGGCTAGAATCATTGGTCGCGGAAAATTAAATTTGACGTTGCAAGGTGGAAGGGTTAGAACGCTTCCAGGTGTTCTACATATTCCTGCATTAGATAGAAATATGATTTCTGTAAGCAAGCTGGATGATGCAGGTGTAAAAATAGTGTTCGAAAAGGATACCTGCAAAATGGTTCGGCGAGAATTGGTATTGATGCAGGGTGTTCGGATTGGAACTTTGTACAAGATGCAAGGTAGCACTGTTATTGACAGGTGCAATAGTTCTATGGTTCCTGAAAGTGGAGCAGAAAATCTAGTGGTCTCTGGAGAGAAGACCATGCTGTGGCATCAAAGGCTTGGACATATTGGAGAGGAGGGCCTTCGAATACTTCATGGTAAAGGTATGGTAGAAGGTATGAGTAATATGTCTCTAGATTTTGATTTCTGTGAAAATTGTGTATATGGGAAGCAGAATCGGGTGAGTTTCCCCTCTGGTGGTAAGAGGGCAAAACAGATATTAGAGCTTGTGCACAGTGATGTGTTTGGACCTATGAAGGTTCCATCACTGGGTAAGTCTGTGTGCTATGTATCATTTATCGATGACTTCTCAAGGAATACATGGATATATTTCCTTAAGAAGAAATCTAAAGTCTTTGACAGGTTTAAAGAATTTAAGGTTCTGGTGGAAAACCAGACAAAGAAGAAGATACAGGTGCTGAGGACAGATAATGGTGGAGAGTTTTTTAGTAAGGAATTTGAAGAATTATGTAAGAAGTGTGGTATATCATGGTAGAATACTACTCCATATACACCTCAGCAAAATGGAGTTGCAAAAAGAATGAACAAGATGTTGATGGAAAGGGCAAGAAGCATGCTCAGTGGTGCTCGGTTAGGACAGGAATTGTGGGCAAAGGCAGTGGATATTTCATGTTACCTAGTCAACAAGTCACCTTCATCAGCGTTGGAGGATAGGACTCCACAAGAGGTATGGACTGGTAAGAAAGCCTCTCTTTCACATCTAAGGGTATTTGGATTGATGAATATGTACATGGTCCAAAGGAGAAACGAACCAAGTTGGATAGTAAATTTGAAAAGTGCATCTTTATTGGGTATAAGGATGGTTTAAAGGGTTATAAGCTTTGGAACTCAGTAACAAGGAAGGTTGCGTGCAACCGAGATGTGGTGTTTAGAGAGGTGAAAGATGTTATTAAACATGAAGTCCAACCAAAGGAACCTGAGAAGATAGAGTTTGAGCTAAAGGAGGAAGAATCAGACTGTACAATAGAGGAGGAATCAGAAGATGAAGAGCCACAAACTACGACTGTGAGAATATCAGTTTGAGAAAGAAGGCAGCCAGAAAGGTGTAGTTCATCTGCTTTTTGTTCAAATTTTGCTTTGTCTGTTACTGATGATGATCCCAGAACTGTGAAGGAAGCAATGGATTTAGAGGATGGAAAACTCTGGAAAGAGGCCATGGTTGATGAAATGGCATCTTTGCACAAAAATGAGGCTTGGTATATGGTGGAGTTTCCGGCTGGAAGGAAACCCATTGGCAGCAAATGGGTGTTCAAGAAGAAGATAAATGCAGAAGGAAAGGTGGAGAAATACAAAGCTCAGTTGGTAGCAAAAGTTTATTCCTAGGTGTCGGGAATTGATTTTGGTGATATTTTTTCTCCTATTGCCAAGGTAACTTCTATTAGATTACTTTTATCTGTTGCTAGTGCTTTTGATTTTGAGGTAGAACAGATGGATGTGAAGACAACATTTCTTCATGGAGATCTGGAAGAGGAAATATACATGAAACAACCTGAAGACTTTGCGGTGAAGGGTAAGAAAGAACTGGTATGCAAGTTAAAGAAGTCTCTGTATGGGTTAAAATAGTCAGTAAGGATGTGGTATCAGAAATTTGATACATTTATACGAGGACTTGGCTTCACCAGAAGCAAAGCAGATCATTGTGTGTATTTTAAATTAATTGGTGACCGTGTTATTTATCTGGTCTTGTATGTGGATGATATGTTGCTGGTTGGAAATGACAAAGAAATTATCCAGGTTTTGAAGACCCAATTGTCCTCCAAATTCGACATGAAAGATCTTGGTGCTGCAAACTATATTTTGGGTATGGAAATTAAAAGAGATCATACAAAGAGGAAGCTCTGGTTAAACCAGAGGAAGTATGTTGAGACAATACTGCAGAGGTTTAATATGCAGGATAGTAAACCGGTGAAGGTTCCTATTCATGTAGATGTGAGGTTATCTGCTGAACAGTGTCCCAAGACATAAGAAGAGGAAGAGGACATGTCCCGTGTTCCATATGCAAGTGCATTCGGTAGCCTGATGTATGCAATGGTCTATACTAGACCAGACATTGCACATGCAGTGGGAGTATTGAGCAGGTTTATATCAAAACCAGGGAAGGAGCACTGGACAGAAGTGAAGCGGGTTTTCAGGTATTTGCGTGGCACTAGTGATTATGGTTTGTGCTACCAAGGAAGAATAGGATTGGACAGAGTGTTGGATATTCATGTCTTTGTTGATGCAGGCTGGGCTGGAGATCTGGATCAGAGAATATGTACAAGTGGGTATGTGTTTAACCTATTTGGAGGTGTAGTCAGTCGGATGAGTAAGAAACAATCTGTAGTGTCACTATCAACTACAGAGGCAGAATACATGGCAGACACTCATGCAAGAAAGGAAGCAATTTGGTTGTGGAGATTGTGTTCAAGTATGGGGTTAGTACAAGAAGCTATAAGGATAGACTGTGACAGTCAAAGTGCAATTTTATTCACAAAGAACCCTGCATATCATTCAAAGACAAAGCACATTAATGTTCAGTATCACTTTGTGAGGGATATGATAGAGGACAAAAAGATGTTGTTGGTAAAGGTGGACACTTTGAAGAACCTTGCAGATGCATTGACAAAATATGTGAGCTCTGAGAAGTTCTCTTGGTGTATAGAGACAATGGGCATTTCAGGGCTGAGAAGATGACTAAGCTCTCTTGTGGCCCCCTGTGGAAAGAAAACAACAGGTGGGAGAATGTTGGGTTGTGTTATATTCTTTCTACATAGTTAACAGGGGGTTTGAAGGGCACCCGTAACCCCTCATTATGGGGTCTCGGGTAGCGCCCTGAAAAATTTTGGTTTTGGAACCTATGTTAGGTTGGGTGGACCCACCTATGGTTTTGTGCATGATTTTCGCACATGTTTTTTGGACGCGATGGTTTTCAGTCCATGGTATTGGATGCTTCGGCATGTATAAATATGTATTGTAACATTTAAAGGAGCATAATGAAAAATCAAGCTGGTAGTCTCGGTTTTGGGATCCAGGGGAAAATCTCTATGTATATGTGTTTTATGTGTTATGCTCTCGCATTGTTTATTTTTTGCGTTTTAGAATTTGAATGCAGGTAATTTCTGTACGGGGTTAAAAACTACATTTGGTATCAGAGCAGTTTTGGCTTCAATGGGACGCCTTTGTTGCTGAGGGGTTTCGCTTGGGCCTGTGGTAGGCCTTGTTCAGTGGGAGATCTGCGAGATCGATTCTGGTGGTGAAAGAAGATGGTGAGCAGTGGAAAGATAGAGATCGAGAAATTTAATGGTCAGAGTTTTGAGTTGTGGAAACTCAAGATGGAGGATCTGTTGGTGGATAAAGATCAGTGGATCGCGGTAGATCAGGGTACTAAACCAACGGGAGTGTCCGATGAAGAATGGAAGAAGTTGGATCAGAAGGCAATGAGCACAATGCTATTGTGTGTCTCAGATTTAGTATTGCTAAATGTATCAGGGGAAGCTACAACAAAGGCTTTGTGGGATAAGTTAGGGACTTTGTACCAACCTAAGTCTCTGGTGAATAAATTGTTTCTACGGAAAAAGCTGTATAACCTGAGGATGAAAGATGGAGACTCAATGACAGAGCATTTGAATGCATTTAATACTGTGGTAAGTCAGTTAGCATATGTTGATACTAAAATTTTAGATGAAGATAAGTGCATCAGTTTGTTGTGTTCTCTACCAGATTCGTGGGATAGCCTGGTTATTGCAATAGGTAGCAATGCAATTGCCTTGTAGTTTGATGAAATAGTCTCAGCCTTACTGATGGAGGAGATGAGACAGAAAAATATGGAGAGCAAGAATGGTGATGCCTTGTCTGTACGAGGACGGTCCCAGAACAGAAAAAAAAAAAATAAGTCATCGAGTGGGAGATCTAAATCTCTAGTAAAACCTGTAAAGGTGGTGTGTTGGAAATGCGGGAAGAAAGGCCACTTTAAAAGGGACTGTAAATCTAAAGCTCTTGACAAAGGGAAGGGATCTGTGAGGCTCCTTCTATAGAGGCGAAAACCACCTCAGATGAAGGTGGTGATGTGTACTTGGCTTCTTCAAGTACACATGTAGATCATGAGGCATGGTTGATTGACTCAGGTGCATCCTTTCACTTCACTCCCCATAGAGAGTGGTTCTGCGAGTATGAGAAATATGATGGTGGTGATGTCTTCTTAGGGGATGATAGGAAGGCTAGAACCATTGGTCACGGAAAAGTAAAGTTGACGTTGCAAGGTGGAAGCGTTAGAACGCTTCCAGGTGTTCTACATATTCTTGCATTAGCCAGAAATCTGATTTCTGTAAGCAAGCTGGATGATGCAGGTGTAAAAATAGTGTTCGAAAAGGATACCTGCAAAATGGTTCGGTGAGCACTGGTATTGATGCGGGGAGTTCGGATTGGAACTTTGTACAAGATGCAAGGTAGCATTGTTATTGATGGGTGCAATAGTTCTATGGTTCCTGAAAGTGGAGTAGAAAATCTAGTGGTCTCTGGAGAGAAGACCATGTTGTGGCATCAAAGGCTTGGACATATTGGAGAGAAGGGCCTTCGAATACTTCATGGTAAAGGTATGGTAGAAGGTATGAGTAATATGTCTCTATATTTTGATTTCTGTGAAAATTGTGTATATGGGAAGCAGAATCGGGTGAGTTTCCCCTCTGGTGGTAAGAGGGCAAAACAGATATTAGAGCTTGTGCACAGTGATGTGTTTGGACCTATGAAGGTTCCATCACTAGGTAAGTCTATGTACTACGTATCATTTATCGATGACTTCTCAAGGAATACATGGATATATTTCCTTAAGAAGAAATCTGAAGTCTTTGACAGGTTTAAAGAATTGAAGGCTCTGGTGGAAAACCAGACAGAGAAGAAGATAAAGGTGCTGAGGACAGATAATGGTGGAGAGTTTTTTAGCAAGGAATTTGAAGAATTATGTAAGAATTGTTGTATATCATGGCAGAAGACTACTCCATATACACCTAAACAAAATGGAGTTGCAGAAAGAATGAACAAGACGTTGATGGAAAGGGCAAGAAGCATGCTCAGTGGTGCCGAGTTAGGACAGGAATTGTGGGCAGAGGTAGTGGATACTGCATGTTACTTGATCAACAGGTCACCTTCATCAGCATTGGAGGGTAAGAATCCACAAGAGGTATGGACTGGTAAGAAACCATCTCTTTCACATCTAAGGGTATTTGGATGTGATGCATATGTACATGTTCCAAAGGAGAAATGAACCAAGTTGGATAGTAAATCTGAAAAGTGCATCTTTATTGGGTATAAGGATGGTTTAAAGGGTTATAAGCTTTGGAACCCAGTAACAAGGAAGGTTGTGTACAACCGAGATGTGGTGTTCAGAGAGGTGAAAGATGTTATTAAACATGAAGTCCAACCAAAGAAACCTGAGAAGATAGAGTTTGAGCTAAAGGAGGAAGAATCATACTGTACAATAGAGGAGGAATCAAAAGATGAAGAGCCACAAACTATGGCTGTGAGAAGATCCATTCGAGAAAGAAGGTAGCCAGAATGGTGTAGTCCATCTGCTTTTTGTTCAAATTTTTCTTTGCCTATTAGTGATGATGATCCTAGAACTGTGAAGGAAGCAGTGGATTCAGAGGATGGAAAACTCTGGAAAGAGGCCATGGTTGATGAAATGTCATCTTTGCACAAAAATGAGGCTTAGGATCTGGTGGAGTTTCCGGCTGGAAGGAAACCCATTGGCAGCAAATGGGTGTTCAAGAAGAAGATAAATGCAGAAGGAAAGCTGGAGAAATACAAAGCTATGTTTGTAGCAAAAGGTTATTCCCAGGTGCCGAGAATTGATTTTGGTGATATTTTTTCTCCTGTTGCCAAGGTAACTTCTATTAGATTACTTTTATCTATTGCTACTGCTTTTGATTTTGAGGTAGAAGAGATGGATGTGAAGACAACATTTCTTCATGGGGATCTGGAAGAGGAAATATACATGAAGCAACCTAAAGGCTTTGCGGTGAAGGGTAAGAAAGAACTGGTATGCAAGTTAAAGAAGTCTTTGTATGGGTTAAAACAGTCACTAAGGATGTGGTATCAGAAATTTGATACATTTATATGAGGACTTGGCTTCAGTAGAAGCCAAGTAAATCACTGTGTGTATTTTAAATTAATTGGTGACCATGTTATTTATCTAGTCTTGTATGTGGATGATATGTTGCTGGTTGGGAATGAAAAAGAAATTATCCAGGATTTGAAGACCCAATTGTCCTCCAAATTCGACATGAAAGATATTGGTGCTGCAAACTATATTTTGGGCATGGAAATGAAAATAGATCGTACAAAGAGGAAGCTCTGGTTAAACCAGAGGAAGTATGTCGAGACAATACTGCAGAGGTTTAATATGCAGGATAGTAAACCGGTGAAGGTTCCTATTCCTGTAAGTGTGAGGTTATCTGCTGAATAGTGTCCCAAGACACAAGAAGAGGATGAGGACATGTCCCGTGTTCCATATGCAAGTGCAGTCGGTAGCCTGATGTATGCAATGGTCTGTACTAGACCAGACATTGCACATGCAGTGGGAGTATTGAGTAGGTTTATATCAAAACTAGGGAAGGAGCACTGGACAACAGTGAAGTGGGTTTTCAGGTATTTGTGTGGCACTAGTGATGAAGGTTTGTGCTACCAAGGAAGACCAAGATTGGACAGAGTGTTGGATATTCATGGCTTTCTTGATGCAGACTGGGCTGGAGATCTGGATCAGAGAAGATGTACAATTGGGTATGTGTTTAACATATTTGGAGGTGCAGTCAGTTGGATGAGTAAGAAACAATCTGTAGTGGCACTATAAACTACAGAGGCAGAATACATGGCAATCATGTAGTAGTACTAGAATGATCTTCTACAATTTGAGGAACATAGAGTGAATATTAAAGATCAAGATAATGATCATACAAAAGAAGATTACGATAATAACTTAGTTAATATGATGGGACAAATCAATTGATCCAAGACTTGTATGAAAGTGAGAACGATGATGATATTTATGATGCACCTATACTACAGAAGGCAGGGACACCACGTTATGAAGTTTCAAGAGAAAATATTCTCTCTGCTACATTATTGTTGGTGACTTGAAAGGTTTTGAATGGTTTGTGAAACACTTGTATGAAAAAAATCCTAAGGTATAATGTAATATGTTTCATCACATGAAAGGTTGAATTTTTTTCCCATTTTTTAGTGTTAATTAATGTGTAAAATAATAATGCAATATTTATGATTAATATTCTTTACACTAACTAGTGATTTTTTATGTTGTAATATATTTTTAGATGATTTTTTTTAATCACCATCAAATAATTTACCTCACACATAACGATATTTATATGCCATTATGAAAGAAATTGGAATGGAGTATCAATCCATAGATGCATGTCCTAATTATCATATTATATATTATGGACAACATACATCAAAAACGAATTGCCTGCAATGTCAGAGTAGTAGATATCGAAAAAATCAACTAACAAAAAGAGTGCCTCAAAAGGTTCTTCGTCATATTCCCATAATTCTACGCTTGCAGCGATTGTTCAAGTGTGAAAGCGTAGAAAAATTTATGGATTACCATGCACGGAAGAGAAGTGAAGATGGTTTTTTTCGAATGCTTGTAGATGGTTATGAATTTAGGGACATTGAGGAAAAATGCTCATATTTTAAAGATGAACCTTGTAATGTTAGGCTTTCATTGGTAGATGACAGTGTTAATCCATTTGGAGAGTAGAGGTTTGTTACTCAGTGTGGCCAATTTTGTTATCAATAATAACATTCTTCCTTGGATGCCAATAAAGAGGGAGCACATTATGCTGACAATGGTTGTTCCAGGTATTTGTTTACATTAATTTTTCGAATATTGTAACATTTTCATCTCTTGTTTGTTGCATAATATGTTATATTTATTTATTTACTTCTATGTACATATCATAGATGTAGTAATTGCTTGTAATTTCAAACAATTAGGTAAGTACCAAGTTAAAGATATGAATGTATATATCGAGCTTCTTATTGATGAGTTAATGAATTTATGGGCCAACATCACTATGTATGACATCTATAAACCAATATGGTAGAGGCAATTCAATACCACGAAATACATGTATGGACAATTCATGATGCCCCAGGACTAACATAATTTTGTGGTGTTTAACGTTCCATTGCACTTTATTAGTATATAATTATTTCAATTAGATCATATCATGCATGTATTTTAAATAATCCCTTCCTTTATAATTGACATTAATCAATATCATGTAGGCCTTCAAACAAAGGGTAAATTTTCATGTCCAGTTTGTGGTCCTAAGATGAAATCTCGTCGTTCAACAAGTTTAGGAAAGGAGGTGTTTGATGAGTATAGGCACTTCCTCTCTAAGAGACATAGGTATCGTGCTACTGAACAACATATTTTCAATGGGAAAGAAGAGATTGGATTAAAACCACAAATAATGACACCTCACTTATGGAAGTTGGAATATAACAAAAATCATCGTGAAGGACATGATGGGAATCCACAAGGAATGAAATCTTATCCCACTCAATTCATGAAGTTTCCCTACTATGAGCACCTAAGAATAACCCATTTGTTTAATACAATGCATATCGAGAAGAATGTGACAAACTTTATGGTGGATCATAGATGGTAGGAGGGATACAAAAAAAATCCTCAAAATTTGTAATGACATTTTGGAGGTCAATCATGTATTGAAAAGTGGGATACGATCAAATAACAATGGAGACCAAAACAACCTCCCATGGTTATTAATAGAGAAGCAAAGCGATGATATAAAAGAGATCATACGAAGAATTAAATTTTCCATAGGCTTTTCTTCAAACATAAATTATATATTAACAAAGAAAGGTGAATTTGGTGGGGTAAAAACACATGATTGACATACCTTCATTAAGGTAATTATTTTGGTATATGTATTTCTATATTGGTATACATACATCTTTATGGGATTTTTTTTTTCTACATTTGATTAAACAAATAACGATTCATTTTTATTGCTAATATGTTATACCTCTATCTCTCCCAAATGACTTCGACAACATTGTTAGACAAGTTATATATGATCTTGGAAAAAACACGAGGTAAGTAGTGATTTATATGCCGAGTGTTTTTTCAATTAGTTGTTCAATTTTATAATGACATGTATTTTACTTATAATGTAATATATTATGTTTTGTTGAAACATGTTATTTTCTTGCATCATTTGTAGATGGTGTCATTGAGAGAAACACATAAAGACGATATAAAGCATTAGAAAAGATAAGTTCCTTGGCTAATGTGTGAAATGAAAAAGTATCTACCTCCTACATTTTTCAATGCAAAAGGACACTACCTCATACACCAAGTTGAGGAGATTGAATTATGTGGACCTGTACACACAAGGTCAATGTGGATGGTGGAGAGGAACCTGAAATCATTGAAGGCTTCAGTTAGATAAAGAGAACGTCATGAGGGTTCTATGGTGGAGGGATATATGGCATATAAATCCATGGTGTATATTAGTGAGTATATTCCTACATTAGCAGCGAATATGCATGTGGATTACATTTGGGATGTGAACTCCATATTTGTTTTTGAAGGGGATCATATGTTGGAGAAAGGTAGAACGATGAAAGCAAGAGATAATTAAATATTTAATGTGGGATTTATAATACACACACACACACACAAGTTTTCTTTTTTGTGTATATCATACTTATTCATTTTTTATTCTTTCATCAATTATTAATATTGACCATGTTAGCTAATATTTATTGGTGAATTAGGATTTTCTAATACAGTTTCTTGAGAGTGGGATGCACTACTACATATATACATTGCCAACAATCTTGATTGGATGAAACCATGGATTTAAAGTTGTGAACAATTTTATAGTACATTATCGTGTGAAGGGGTGTTTGCATTGGTTAGAGAAGCTCATCGTGCCCGAGATGCCAATATTACACAAATGGAAATTGATTTACCAATTAATGGTTTCAAAGATAAATAGGAAAGCAAGATGCATTTTCACCCTACAATATTTTTTTAAGTTTTATATATTATTAATGTACTACTAAGTGCAGGTGTGTTCTTTTCAGATACTTTCAAGTTATATGAATATGTTTATTAATTGACAATGCCTTTTTCATGTGTTTGGAATATTATAGTTCAAACACCATAATCCAATGTGGTACAAAGGCTGTAAATTTCACATCAAAAAGTTGGGCGAAAAGAGGAAAATTTCTAATTGTGGGATAACTGCAGTCTTCCAGGTCACTAATTTTTCCTCCAAAAGTGACACATCCAAAAATCTTTGAAAATTGATACTATGGGTATTTGGATGACATACTTGATTGTGACTTTGATTCCTTGAAATTGGTTCTATTTGATGTGAATTTGGATAGGATACGAATGAATGAAAATGATCTTGATAGAAATATTATTAAACATGATAATGTATTTATCATGGTTAATACAAGGTCATTTGAGCAAGGATTGGATTGCTATGTTCTTACAAGCTAATGTGAACATGTCTTTTACTTAGAGGTTCTAGGTAGAGCGGGTTGGTCATATGTTGTTAGATATGATCCAAGAGGAAGATAGTAAAGTATAATGTAGCGGAAGAATATGGTAATGTTGAAGAGGATGATGATGAGAGGAGCAGTTAGTTGATCATGTCTCAGGTCACAAAGATTTCGAAGAAGTTCAAGGAGATGTTTGAGACAATGTTCTCGATGAAGATGGTATCGATGATGTACTCTAGATGAAGAACTTGAACCAAATTATGAAATTGAAAATGATGTTGAAATGGCTAACCGTTTCAGTGTCATTTTTGAACCAGATGATGTAAATGTTGAGTTGGATGAAGAAGAATATTAATGATATCGAAATGTTGAAATGTATGGGGTATGAATTTATATGTTTTAAGTTGATTTGTTCTCATTCAACTTAAGTTTTTGTTTTCTTCGTAATTTCTATACATGTTTGATTCTTACTATATTGCTTTAAAATAGTTTATAGTAGATAAATAGGGTATTGGGAATACTGAAAGTGATGTGAGGGGGAGGCGTGGGGTGTATGAGCTTCCACCTTCACATGGTTGGCCTTATTCAAAAGAGAATATTATATTATTCTTGAAATAAGAGAAGCTAATTATTTGCATTGATCTCAAGCTTGTTGTCATGTCCAATACATGACATACTTTATTATATATCTTTTACGCTTTTGTTTCTAATATCAAAGTATATGAGTCCCCATGAATGAAAAAATGATGGCTAGGAACTAATTATTTGTAGTACCTATCTCAAGCTTATTGTTAGAAATTGATGGCATATCTTGAACAAGGTGTTACGGCCTAAATCTACCTCAGGCTGAGAAAGGTAGGATCTAGGGTAACATCAAACCAGACTTAACTTGGTAGCTAGCCCTACCAGGTTGGGAGAGGGCTCTCTCCTTGTCAATATCCGAAAAGATGGCCAATGAAAGCTTGAGATGACTAATTTTAGGCTAGGTATGGGTATAGAAGTGTTTAATTGAATTTGATGATGTTTCGTTGGCTCGAATGGAAAGGCAAATTTTGGGTCTTGGGAATGAGGCTCAGTGTTGCAGAGGTCTCAATGGGGCAAGGTAGGCAAGTGATTTGATACTTCAAATTGAATGAAATGGAGAGATTTAGATAGGTGAGGAGTTGAAGAGGGCAATAAAACCTCAAGGATCCTCTTCAAATAGCTGAAAACATCAATAACTAAGCAAACCCTAGGTAGAGCACTGCAATTTCAACGGATTCTACCTTTATTCTTGTTTGTTTTAGTTAAGAAGAAGCAAGAAAGATAATGGCATACATAAAACACATATAAACTTACATTTACAGAAGGAAACACAATATCAAAGCAACATGCCACATGAATCCCATAGAGTGCTGCAAACCCTGGTCTATTCCTTAGCCAAAACTGCTGAGAAAATGTATACAATGAAGCTCCAAGCTTTCTCAAAAGTCCAACCATGATAATGACTGAAAAACATAAGATATAGGCAAACAACAACTCATCCTAGCCTATAGGGGTCGGGCTCATGAGTTTAGGAGTTGTTCCAACTAATTCTAAACTAAGAACTACAAATTAGGCAGTGGAACAGCTTGCCTCTAGAAACTAGTGAACTGATTCATTCAGTTTCAAACTACTTTTTGATAGATGAATCTACCTCCATGGGTGAAAATTTGACATAATTACATCAAGATCCATCAATTTACATTAAATTACATTATAAGTTTGGAATTAATAAAGAGAAAAGTCAAACTCTCGAGGAACTAGGCGAAAAATAGAGTATAATTGGTCAAAATGAGCAAAATTTCCCCTATGCGCCACGCTAATTTCTCTATGCGTAGCGTCTGTTTGCAACCAGTTTTGGAGGCCTTCCTGGTGTCCAAATTTTCACCAAGAGTGATTGTTGGAAAGGTCTACCTGTCTACCTTCTAGAACAAGTGGAATTTTTGAATTTGGCCTCCATTTTCCCCTCCGGAGTTCTCCCAACATTGCTTCCTGTGTGTCAAAATAGGGGTAGTAAGGTCATTTTTTGGGTGTTTTTGACCTTCTTGGGGGCTAAAAACCTATCAAAATTTCTTGGCCATTGGTAGGCATGCATATTTTTTCGAGAAAAATCCAAAGATGCTGAGTTTTTGTCATTTGGAGGCCTCCATAAAAAGCGATCGCAAGGTGGAGCGGCGCATTGGGCAGAAAATTCTGTGTTTTGGCCCAAAAAATTAAAAAATGCAAAAAGTGTCCCATTTTTTTTGAAATTTGGGCTGAGTGTTCTCGATCAAGTGCTGTGTTGGGCCAAGGAAGCCTCAACCAAGATCTAAAGTTTATCTTGCGCTTTTTCCCTCCTCGATCTCTTCTTCAACTCGGTCTTCAAGCTCCTGATTCTAGCTTGGCACACCATATTCCTTGACAAATAATGATATGCCATGTTTATTAACATATTTTTCTCATTGATGGCTTTCTCCAGCATCCTCTCCAAGTGGATATTAGTCCTCTCCACCCAAGACTCACGATCAGAATTAATTTCTTGCTCAAGTGTTGTGAACTTGACTTTCCTCCATTTGGCAGCTTGCCGATTTTCTCGTATGTTTCTTAGCTCCATTATGGTTTGCTAATCCTCCAGTTGCTTTTTTATTTGCTCCAGGTACTTTATTATCCACTTGGCTCTTTCCAATTTGAGGGACAAAGCATTGATGTCTACCTGTTGCTCTTGGATGACCTCCTTGAGCTTTGTGGGCCCAAATTCATGTCATCGTCCTCAATGAGAATGAAATCGCTCACCTGAAGGCCCCTCCTCATGTAATGGCCTCTTACCCTTGTCCTGAACCTACTGTGCTGATGAAGGAAGCGAGACCCCTTCCACCCCGGGTGGAGATAATACTCGCTTTGTTGCTGCAAACAACTGTTTAGTGCCCTTTTGATAGGTGACAAATACCGGCACACTAGCGGTCTCTATCTCATGACCCTCCTACTGATGAGACGGTCCACCTGTCTCATGAAAAGTCTCTAGAGGTACCTGAGGAGCTGTGAAGAACTCATGAGAAATGAAATCCTCCCATGAGATTCCCTGCAAACTAAGCTGATGCATGACCACAATTTTGATGAGTGCAAAATGGTATATACTATTAAACTGCTGCTGAGGAGTCTTCTGTTGTACTAGGGTGGTCATCTTCTCAATATTTCGGCACATGAAGTAGGGGAGATTCATCATTCTCACCCTGGTAAAGTGCATCAACAATCTGATATGATAAGCATATAGGCGAGAAAACCGGCCCTCACAGCTGAAATACTTCATTATGAGTTTCATCAAGGGAGCATATGAGTCTTTCAGGTACCGAAAGGGAAAAAATCTACTGAGTTGTCTCAAATAACCGGGCTTGATGTATGGTTCATAGTGTTCCCTGTCAATCTACTGCCTTTTATTCCACTGCTCTCCGACATTAGGAATGCAGGTTGGTAGAGAAATAGACTTCGATGTAAAGGTGAATGTCACACCAGCTAGAGTGGTTTGGCCATTATGTAGATGAAGCACAAACAACCGGGCTAACTCATGATGATACTGGACTCTAGCAACCATCTCACAGAACTGATAACAGGATTGGTGTTGGAAGCATGTGATAGCAAGAGGGCAGGCCTGCAGCTCAGCAAGTGAAGTAGGCTCCTCTCGTATATGTTTGCCACCCTTGTGAGGTCTCCTTGGTGCATGCATTTCTATAGGAGAGTCACTGTGTGTCTCTTCATCTCGGTCATATGAAGGATCAGATTCCATGCTTGCTAATGTGTGAGTTTTCTTGATGAGTATGAAGAGATTTATGGTGATTTTGATGTTTTGCTACCAAATGTTTGAAGATGTATTAGGGACTGTGAAGGGAGAGGGTAAGAGGGGTTTTAGAAATGTTGCTGACTGGAATTTAGGGAATAGAAGGGTTTTAGGGATAGTTTTTAGATTTTGGGATAACAATTAGGGTTTAGGAATGTGTAGCTAGGGTTTGGGATAATGGGAGTTAGGAATATGGGGTTAGTGAATTTAGGGATATGGGAATTAGGGATATGGGGATGAAACTAGAAAATGAATGTGGGAAACAAAGAGTGTGGGAGTGAGGGAATGGAATTTGGCAGCAAAAACACAAACTACAAACCCTAAGCACTTGTTTTTGAGAAAAATTGCAAGGAGGTAGGGTTTCAAGCTTATCTCTTTAAATCACCATAAACTCTTTAAGAAAAACTCATTCACCGGTAGTGGAAGAATGATGAATTACTTGAGCAGGTGGAAATTTAGCAAATTTGGTAGTTTGAACGAATTTGTGGGTGAAATCGGGCTTGAAGCCTTGTGTGCTACGCCACAAACCCAACAAGCTGTGCCTCCTGTATGCACCATGCTAGTGTAAATTTAACACTGTGGAGGGTGATCCAATGCACCGTGCCTCTCACCCAATGCACCGCGCCCCACGAATTTGCACAGTTTTTCTCCAAGCTTGATTCCTTTGCTCAACACGGCCTTCACTTTGCTCAATCCTTATTTTTTAAGTGCCAATGAGCTTTTTGAATTGTAAAAATGATTTATATACAAGAGCTTTAAATTTTTTCATTCATAAAACCCACTTTTATAATGTTTGCAATGTGACTTACTTTTTCAAACTCTGTTTTTTGGGCAATTTGCTTTATTTTTTCTTGTGATGAGCTGAATGACTTGATTTTTTGTTTGCCTTGCAGGGGATGGAGCTACTGAAGCTTGGTAAGGTGACCAGGGTTGCCACTGAAGTGATTTACATATAAGAGAACTAAAATTACATGAATTTATACAACAAAAACCTAAGATACTCTGTTGAGGAAAAATACATTTCTGAGCATGAGATTATGAATTTTATTGGTACTGGAACTTTATTCAACCTCCTCATGCACCTGCTGGCTGCTATTGTACATTTTGAATACCTTTTTGATGAAACCCTAGACCTAATGAAACAGAAACCCTAGAAATGACTTTTGAAAATTTAAAGACAAAACGTGACTGCAGATAATCTTGATAAATGGGAATGGGTCAACAGGTAAAGGACATGACGGAAAATGTACAATAAGCCACTACCGTCAGATGATCCATGCTCCTAATGGAATGCAGCTGACTGAGCGAGACACCTAATATGCAATGCAACAAGAGAATTTGATCTCTGACGGAGGGATGAAGATACCAACACTAAAATTGGCTCCAATGGGGATGGTAGCTCCTTGGAGGTGCCAAGAACTACAAATCTCTGGGAAAGCAGGCAGTGCCTTTATCCATTGGGCTATGGAGTCAATAACTTCGAAAAACCAAAACGAGACTCTTGACTCAATTTCAGGATTGAAATGTGACTCAAAACTGACCCAATTTCAAGATTGAAATCGACTAAAAGACTTGAATCAAAAAAACCAAACCAAAACTTAAATCAAACCTCAGTTTTATAGCCTTCACCTTGGTCCCCAAACTGAAAGCGTGAAAACAGTAGACATTTGCAATGGAATTTAAACAAACCGGTATGTACAATGATACAT
Source organism: Pinus tabuliformis (assembly GCA_031772625.1). Taxonomy (NCBI): domain Eukaryota; kingdom Viridiplantae; phylum Streptophyta; class Pinopsida; order Pinales; family Pinaceae; genus Pinus; species Pinus tabuliformis. Next base: position 707,630,283 of record CM062804.1, read on the forward strand.
ATGATAGCAGAAAATACTTCAAAAATATTACCATTTGAGTAGCCAACCATTGACCGGCCCACCGGGATAGTCTTCTCCATTCATTTCTTGTAAGAGGAAGGCATTTTGGCCCCGATATGCTGCAATCTTGTAAGGTCCCTTCCAAAGATTTTCAAATTTGCCATGCTTACCTTTCTCTTCGTTCCTTGCATCCCATTTCAGCACTATGTCTTCTATTTGAGACTTTTCCTCTTTTTCCTTTCAGTCATATATCTTCTTGATTCTCTCTTGCAGCTTGAAAGTGTTCTAAAATACCTCCTCTCTAGTTTGCTACAAATGAATCATTTGATTCATTTTCCGCTGCAAATGATTGTCTTCGCTACCCGCTTCGTGTAGGAGTTTGACCACCGGGACTGCAAGAGAGGTCGGGAAAACTATGTCCACACCATACACGAGCTCAAAAGGAGACATGCCTATAGATTTCTTTTGACTTACTCTATCTGCCCAAAGTGCATTGACTAGCTTTTTGTGCCAACTTTTCTTGTTCGTTTCCAACAACTTTTCGATAATGTTGACCAAAGATTTATTTGAGGATTCCGCCAATCCATTGCCTTGTGGGTAATAGGTGGTTGAGTGCCCCAAATTGATTTGATATTTATGACAAAATTCAATCATCCTTTTAGATTTAAAGGTTGCTGCATTGTCAGTGTTCAACTTATTTGGGCAGCCAAAATGAGACAAAATGTTGTTTTCAAGAAATGAAATGATTACCGAATAAGTTGCCTGCCTTGTGGGAATCGCCTCAATCCATTTGGTGAAATAATCCGTTGCTATGAGGATCCATTTGTGTTGCGCTGAATAAGAAGGATGGATCTCACCAATGAAATCCAAACCCCACTGCTGAAATGGAGCACTTACTTCAATGGGCTTGAGTGGTAAAGGTTGCAACTTCCTTCTACCTTGAAAAGTTTGACATTCGTGGCAGCTTGCTACTATTTTGTACACGTCAGCAAAAGGAGTTTGCTAATAATACCCCGCTCTCAAAATTTTATTGCTGTTGTCTTCCAGAAAAGATTGCCTCCGCAATATTTAACAGCAGCATTAGGGACATAAGCAAGGATGTGAGAATGCAGAATATAAACCCGAAAATCTTTCAATGCCTTTACCAAAACAAGAGCCTGTTTTTCAATAATATTGTACTTTAATGCCACATCCCTTATGGTCCTACTGAAAAACGCAATTGGTTTCTCAAGCTGGTCTCTTTTCTGCATCAAGACTGCTTCCATAGTGTGATCCGAGGAAAATGAAAACAAAATGAAATCCTGAGTATAGTCCAGGCTGATCAAAACCAGAGCAGAAAAAAGGGCCAATTTCACCAAATTGAAAGACTTAATTGCTTCCTCGGTCCATTTCATTACACTATCTTTTTTGAGCATGTTTGTGATTTCCCTTAAATGTTCTACAAGATTGGGCACAAAGCGATGTAGGAAATTCATCTTACCATTGAATGATTGGATTTCTTTCCTACTTCGTGGAAAATCAATATTTTGAATGGCTTCCACCAGAGTTGGATCAATGCGGATGCCATCCTTTGATATGATATGACTGAGAAGCTTGCCTTCATCCACGGCAAACATACTTTTCTTTGGATTGAGAGAAATACCATATTTTCAACAACACTGAAATACAATTTTCAGATGATAGATGTGCTCTTCATCTGAGTTAGAGAAAACTGTCAAATCATCAAGACAAACAACTAGAAAAACATCTTTTTCATTAGCGAATGCAATATCCATCGCCCGCTGAAAGGTTGCACCAACATTTTTCAATCCGAAAGGCATCTTTGCATAGTGAAAAGTTCCCCACGGAGTGTTGAACGCTGTTTTGTCTCTGTCATCCTCATGGACTAGAATTTGGTTATACCCGGAATAGCCATCAAGTAGGGACATGCGGGAAGCCCCAAATACCCTCTAAAGTATGTGATCCATCTTGGGCAATGGATAGTTATCTTTCAAAGATACTTTATTCAGATTTATAAAATCATTACATAACCGAATCTCACTTGTTTTCTTGCGCACGGGCACCAAATTAGAAATCCAATCTGAAAATCTTATGGGGACGATGATACTGGCTTTGTACAACCGATTCACTTCCTTCTCAATTGAGGGGAGTATCTTTGGATTTATTATTCTTAGCTTCTGATGAAAAGGCTTTTGATTTGGCTTGATCGGGATGATATGCTGAATGATGCTTGTGTCATATGCCTTCAAATCTGAATAATCCCAAGCAAATACATCATTAAAAGAAGATAGTAAACTGATATACTTTGCTTTTACCTATGAGGGCAATGCCTTTGATAACTTCACCATTTTAGGATTTTCAGCTGATCCAATGTTCACATCCTCAACTCCTTTCTTGGTTGGCAGCAAGCTCAGTTTCCGGGCCACATCATCTTGATTGAACAACTCCTCTAAAGGTATTAGACCTTTAGGAATGACGTTGTCCTTCAGCTGCAAAACTTCCATTTGATTGACTTCTATATCTGCCTCACCATCATCATACTCCACATCAATAGAAGTGTCTTTGAATTTACCTTCATTTTGTAGAAATTCATCAATCTCTTCATCATCTTGAAACACTTGCCAATACCTTTGATTGTCGGGAACAGCTGGGCGATGTTTCACATGAATCTCAAACTTGTTGTTTGAATTCATCGGAATTTTCAAATTACTTGCTGCTGTTGCAAGTGAATCTGCAATGACATTCTGAACACGAGGGGCACATGTCAAAGTATAATCTGAAAACACTCTTAAGATGTCTAATACTGCATGGTGGTAGGCCCGCATTTGAGGATGCTTAGCTTGGTATTCCCCTTTCACTTTCTTGATAACTAACTCAGAGTTGCCATACACTGAAATCATTTTAGTATTCAACTTTCTAAGAATTTTCAAACCAGCAATTAAAGCCTCATATTAAGCCTCATTATTTGAACAGTCAAAAGCTAGTTTATAAGAACAGAACCTTACATTGCTTGGCACTTTGCTTGGGGCGAAAACAGGGCTGCGTATCCAAATGCCAATTCCAACACCTTCCCTTCCTACCGCACCATCAAAATCCATGCTCCACGGGCCTGCTTCGTTCTCTTCCAAATGCTGAAATTCTATTTGCTCTGTTACTTTTCCTTGCTGTCAATCAATATGTTGCTGCTGTCAGAAGGCTGATTGCTCAACAATACTATCAAGTCTTTTCCTTTCTTGCTTTAAGACTTCTCTGAAATTTTCAGTGATCTCGGGAATGTCTTCTCCTTCTACTACTTGGATGTTTACATCATTAAAGCTATTTGAATACAAAACAAATGATTCTAAATCAGTATGTACATAGTTGATTGGATGATTTACCAGTTTCTCCTTGCTAGTAATCATGTACTTCATCTTTTTCTCCTGGTATAATTTCCTCATTTGACCGAACACGAGAATGGTAGCATAGGAGAAATCAAGCTGCGTTTTCCCTTTGATCTTTGCTCCCCAAGATTTGGAAAGAAGCATGCCAAATCTAGGAGGTATATCTGCCACGACCACATCCATCAAAACATTTTTAGCCGGAATCTAATCCAAAATGACCACCAAATCTTTGATAAGACCAATGCACCTTACTTTACCAGAATCAAAGGAGTAGAGGTCATGATATTTTCTAGTGATATCCAACTCCAATTTCTCCATTATGGCCTTAGGCATGAGATTATGAGAGGCTCTGGAATCAAACATAGCATTGTGTAATACATAGCCATGCACCCTAATGCTGATGTAAAAAGGAGCTACATCATTATCTTGAGACTGGCCTTCCAATGCTGGACCAAAAATCAACTCAGGTCTATCATCCTCCACATTCACCATATCAGATGATGGATCCAAATTCAAAATCTTAGACACCTGACCTTTGTAGCTGCTGTTTTTCATCAACTCAGTCAAAGGAATAGATACTTTTAACTTAGCAATTTCATTTTCTAAGTTAAAAACTGAAATATTTTCTACCTCTTTCGCTGAAACATCCTTCTTTTCAGTTTTCTCCTTTGACACACTTGGCTGATTGGATCTTTCATTTGCTGATGGCGTTTTGTTGGTGGTAGGATCAGCTGTCTCTTTTCCCTTTTTCTGCACAATGGGAGGATCATTCTTTGGTGCTGTTATCTCCTTCCTTTTCTGAATTGGATTTATGGGCACATCTCTACTTCTGAGTGAATATTGTCACTGTTGGGCTGACAAAGCATTCATGTATCCTCTTTGATATTCATCGGACTCCTCCTCAAGAACTGTTTCATTCGCCAAGATGAAATTTTCGTCCCTTTGTACAACTGAATTCTCGGAATACTCCTCATCTTCAGTAATAAAAATTGGCATATCATCGAGTGTAAAGAAATGATTCTCTTCTCCAATTACGTTCTCCTCATCATCTGATTCCAGACCATGTACAAAATTCTGCTGTAAGGGTGTCTTTACCTGCTGCTGTGCTGCTTGGTCTTGTGCTCGCTGCTCTCTTTGCTTGATTCTAAATTGTGGTTGCTGCTGACCACGGAAGTTGGGATTTCTAACTTGTGGTTCAGGCTTATCAATTGTCAATCTGTCAAACATATTCTCCATCTTTCGAAGCACTTGATCTGAAGTGGAAACCTCTTCCTTTATTGTTACCTTCTTTTCAGCCTTTGTTCTAGCTCTCTTGGCAAGCAGATTAGATTCAACACTGACTGCAATTTTCTGCATGTCTTCCAAAGTGGCCGGATCTCTTTCTATTAATTGATAGGCCATATCAGGATCGAAACCATCCAAAAACTTAATCAAAGCCATCCCCATCGGTGGCTTTATATGATCAGGAATTGCATTGTAAACTGAATTGAATCTAATACAATAACCTTGAACAGACTCACCAACATTCTGCTTGATGTTCTGATATTCAGAAAGGATCTGAAGAGGATTTTTCTTCACTTCCCAGCGATCCAAGAATTGTCTCTGAAGATTAGTCAATGTAGTGATACTTGCAACCGGTAAAGCTCTGAACCACTTCCTCACTTCACCACCAAAGGTTTGTACAAACAGTCTCATTGTCACATTTTTGGCATCAATCTCATGAAGGTCGAAGAAATATGTCATCCTGTCCACATGTTGCTGAGTTGTAACATCGTGAGGAGTGCCATCAAACAATGGAATTTTTCTTTGATAATCGGCGGGCATATCATCCAAATTTTGAGGCAGCACAAGGGGTGCAAAACGAGCAGCCATTGCTCTCGGTGGATTTGCAATCGGTCTTGGGGATGTTGGGGGAGTGGGTGCAACTGATGTATGGGGTGTATGAGGTGGGGATGGTGGTGAAGAAATTTTGGATGTTTGAGGGGTAGAAGGAGTGGACGGAGGTGACACCACTACAGATTTTTGATCAGAGATAGAAGGCTGCACGAGAATGGTGGGAATGAAGGGAGTTTCGGTAGGAATTCCAGAGCTAGATGCAATTGTATAAGTCCCAAGAGTTGCAGATGCAGACTCTAAAAAATCAGTGATATTTGAAGCCACAATTGAAGTTTGGAGTTGTTTCAAGATATAATCATGAATTAAATTATTGGCCCTTTTAGTTTCAAGATGTTTAACAAACTCTGGATTTAAGGCAGTAGAACCAACAACACTTTCAGATTTGGTCTCAAACAACGACAAATCAACTGTCTGTCAAACTCAAGATCGTCAAGATACTAAAAAAAAATAGGACATGAATGAGATTTGAACATGAGAATCACAAAACTTTCTTGGCGAAGGATTCTCGGAATAAGATTGGGATTTTCGTACACACGAGGTGGATCAAGATCCAGATTTGCTCTGGTATATCTTTTGGAAGCTAGTGTGTTATTATTTCCAAGAAATCAAATGGACATTACCAACTTGTTTAGCCTATCAAACTCTAAACTTATCATCCAAGAGTTTAGAATTCTCAGATGTACTGGGGCAATTTGCAAGTTAGATATTCCATTTATAAAACTAGACCGGAGATTGACTGAAGGAGCATTTATCTACTTGCGTTAATGCAAAGCAAAATCATTTCGAAGGCTACCTGGCTAATCTTTAGACTCCGTCTATAGTTTATAAAATGAAGAACACTAACAAACAAACAATTTCTTCCCCAGTGTTAGAGCCTAGATTTACCTCAAGTTGAAAAGGTAAGATTCTAGGTCCACATCAAACCACGCTCAACCTCGTAGCTAGCCCTACGAGGATAGGAGAGGGCTCTCTCCGGGTCAATCTCAGCAAAAGATAATCAACGGAGCTTGAGATGATTGAAATACAAACTAATTTTAGGTTAGGTATGAAGTGCAAGGATTTAATTTGATTTTTGAGAGTTTTGTTGGAATCAAGGGAAAGGCAAATTTGGGTCCAGGGATGAGGCCAAATTTTTGCAGAGTCCCGGTTGGGGTGAGGTAGGCAGTAGTCTTGATGCTTTAGATTAAATGAATGGATAGAAAAGACTATTGAGGAGCTGAAGAGGGCAAGAGGCTGCAAGAATCCTCTCCAAACAGATGAAAAACTTGTAAAACTAAACAAAGTTTAAGGCAGAGCACAGCAAACTCATGAATTCTACCTTTGTCACTCAATTTGTTTAATTTCAGAAGAAAAGAGAAGGGAAAATGATACACATAAACATCAGTGAACTTACAATTGCATGAAGAAAAACACCATCAAAACACAAAGCCACAAGGATCCCAACAAGTGCTGCAAAACCCTGGTCTTTCCTTTGCCAAAAATGCAGAAATCGGATGTACAATGGAATGCCAAGCAATCCCTAGTGTCCAACCATGAAAATGACTTAGAAATTACATAATATAGATAATAAAAACCCATTCCCTTGCCTCTAGGGGTCGAGCTGATCATTCTAGGAGCTGTTTCAACCAATTCTAAACAAGGCACTGAAATCTAGGCAATCAAACAACTTGCCTCTATATGGAAGGAAACTGATTCATTCATCTAATTTTCACTTTTTAGTGAATGAATCCTCTAGAAAAAGTAAATATGTACCAAAATTACATCATGGTTATGAAATTACATCATGGTAGATCAAGAGTTACATGAAAAAGTAAAACTAGTCAAAACTGTGCGAATTTCTGAGTTGAAGAGTGAAAATGAGGCCAAATTTCTCTATGAGCCATGCCCAAATTCTCTATGCGTCACGCCACTTTGGAGCTGATTTTGAGGCACTTCCTGAATTCCAAATTGATCCCATGATAGCTTTTTGGAAGTCCCTACCTGTCTAATTTCCAACCCAACTTGGATTTTTCAATTTGGAGTTCATTTGACCTGTCAAAAGTCAAATCTCCCAAGACTGGTCAAAATGTGCCAAATGAGGCTGCCTCAGGGCAGAGTGCTGTTGCAGTCAACTTTTGAAGATCTTCCTCAACTCCAAATTGAGCTCATGATATTTCATTGGAAATATATTTGTGTCTAATTATCATTTGACTCAACAAGAAAGTCATTTGGCCAACCAAGCTAGGAGAAAACTTGATTTTCCCAAGGTCACTTCAGAGGTGCCTCAATTCTCCCGAGGCAACTGTACTTTTGACATTTCTCTAAAACCATGAAACCTGTGTAACAAGTGAAGGAGTTTTTTCCTTCTTGGCCTATTGTGGAAAAGAACCTCTCTCATTTTTTCCAAATTCATCTCTCCTTGCTCAGAAGCATCATTTGAGTAAAACCTACCCCGATGTGTGGAACAGGGGATTTGTCGAAATGAAGTGAAATGAAGGGGATAAGGGGCTTCTAAATTTTTGAGAAAATTTTTGGAGGTGGGGAGGGATGTTAGGAAATAGGGGAAAGTGGAATTTCAAATATTGAGTGAGGGGAAGGGGTCCAAAAGGGCAAAACACAGGCCTATCCTAGAAAATTGCCAAGTTGTAGCAAGAAACTAGGGTTTGTGCGAAAATGAAGAATTTGGGGGATTTTAGTGATGGGAAGTGTTTAATAAGGTACATTCTGGATAGGAGAAGGTATATCTACATCAGGATACATCTTTTACCGGTGATTTGACCATCCAAGAGAAATTGCCTTCAAAACCCTAGGAGAGGGAAATGACCTTACCTAGGCGCAATTGAAGCATGAACAAGGCATAAAATAACCCAGTGGAACTTGGCATGGTGATGAAAACCCTCTGAGTGATGGTAAATTCTGTCGAATGGTGACATGAAGCTCTTGGGATAGCCATTATGGTTTGGGAATTTTAAGTATGAGACTAGGGTTTGGTGCATTTGGGATTTTGGGAAAGGGAACTTGGGATTAGGGGTATGTGAATTTGGGGAATAAGGAAAGCAAGGAAAATATGCAATAAGGGAGTGATGAGCAAAACAGCCAAATACAAAACCCTAGTAGCAATATCCTTTGCAAATTTTGAAGAGATAGGGTTTGCTTTCCTTAACACACTTCACCATTCATCAAACACCATCAACAACCATCAATCTTGGATGAAAAACCATGAGAGTAGTTCAACCTACTTGTATTGATGGCAAGGCATATGTTTTGGGTGATTTTGGAGCGAATTTGGCAATTTTCGGGCTTCCTGGCTGTATGCGCCGTGCACTCAGCCCAATGCGCCACGCCGAGCAACCTAGTGTGATTTTCACCCACACTTCACACTTACTCACCAAATTTGCTCTTTTGCATGTAAATGAACTATTGAAGCACAAGAATATCTCCTATGGCATGGACTTTGATTCTTCATTTGGAAAACCCACTTTTGTAATGTTGCAGACTTTGGCACTTTCACATAACTCTATTTTTGCTTCCACTTTGATTTTTCGCTGAATGATGAAACTCTGTCTATTTTTGCAGGGATGATTGGCATGTAATTTTGGCAAAGGATGACCAGGGCTACGCTTGAAGTACCTCATGACTGAAAAACTTTAAAAATTACATATTTATTACAAACCATAAATTTGATGATTTCTTCTTCAAAACAGAGTTTTGAAGAAGAATCATGATCAAACATATTGACGATGAAATTTTGTAATGAAAACTGATTTTGAACCTCCCTCATGTGCATGTGGACATTATTAGACTTTTTGAAGATGAAACCCTAGACCTAATGACTAAAATGACCCTTTTGCTGACCAAGAGACCAAATAGGACTGTGAATGACTTTAAAATTGATTTTTATGTATAGACATAGACCAGTAGATACATGACATGAGGGAGATGAGTGACAAGACCGTTCCGTCAGAAAATCGATGCTCCTAATGGAATGCAAATGACTGAACTGAATGAGACACCTAAAAATGAAATGCGACAAATAGTTTTTGATCTCTGACGGAGGGTTGAACACACCGACTCTAACATTGGCTCCAATGGGGATGGTAGCTCCTTGGAGGTGCCAATAACTACAGATCTTTGGAAGAGCAGACAGTGCCTTCGGCCATTGGGCAATGGAGTCAAAACATGAAAACTGACATTATGCAGACTGACTCTGACTCAAGACTAAAACCTCAAACTACAATAAAACCAAATCTAACTAAACATAACTATCAAACTGGAAATATGCTCATAAGTGGGCTTATTCATCAAACCTACTCTAATTGTTCTTTTCACCACCTGATCAAGTGAAATGGAACAACCAATGCAACCACGTAAGCATCCTGGCTGGTATTTGATTTCTTCCCAAATGCTTTCTGATGCGCAGGAAAAGGGAAGCAACTCCCATGGAAACTTGGAATCAATTTGACTGCTGATAAACTTGAAAAGCATGAATTGACTGGATGACTTCAAGAATACTGAGAAACGATCTTCATAAATATAGCGTTTGATTTCCATTAACACATTACTACTCTGGTCTAGGTAATCTTCATAGCTGGATTTTAAAATTTTCCTCACATCTGTGCTGTCTTTCTTTGGTGATAGCAGCAGGCTATCAAAAGGATCTTGAATTTCGTGAATAAACCTTGGTTCCAAACAGAACAAAAGTCTCCTTTATCAATCTCCTCATATGACTGCAAACCTTGGTATGGGATATGCAATGAACAATCTGTTAAACAAGACAATGAAGGTGACTTTTGAATAAGATTATTATCAACATTCTTATCTAGCACATGGTTAGCCAATGGGGGAGAACTTTTACAACAAACATCATCCAACACATGAGCAATAGGATCATCAAAAATTTGAGAAGGCTGCTGCAATGTATCCATTAAAACTGTATGACATCCTACTGGTTGTTCATCTTTTTCTTTAGAGATATTACGAAGATTCTGCCTTATAAACTGAAATGCTTCAAAACAAAAGGGTACAGAATCCTCTTGCATCATTAAATCATGTATTTTGGCTACCACACCTTCATCTGTAATCTGACCTTCATCCTCAACATTAAAGCTGAGAGATTGTTGATTTCCTACAGGCTGCTCTTCCTTTACTGAAGATGTACTATGCAAATTTTCCTTCAAAAACTGAATTGATTCAAAATAGAAAGGTACAGAATCATTCTGTATTGTTTGATCATATGTGCCAGCTTCCATGTCTTCATGTGCAACTTGAAAATAAATGGAATTTGGGGGCTGGAAATCTGAATATGAGAGGTCTTGAACAATGTTTGCATCGCCCTCAAGAGGGTCCAAATCAAGACTTGTTGACAGTTGATTTCTTTGTGCATGAATGTTGTCTCTGATGAACTGAAACGAAGCAAAACAAAAATACAAATACCCCTCACTTACTTCAAAATTTGTTGTACTTTCCTCGTCATTTCCATAGTTGATATGCATTGGTTGATCACTGTATTCAAGTTGCTGAAAGTGAACTTCTTCCTCCCATAAACTAGCTGCTGATTTGTCTGCAAGATTAGCTTCCCTTTGGAGGACATAATCATCATCATACTAATCAAACTGAGGAAAATCATCAGTATACAACACATCATCAAGCATATATATCATATCAATAGATTTCTCTTCTCCCAGATGATCTATAAAACAATCATTATGACAACTGGGATAAGAAACAAAATGTTTTGGACCAACAACTTGTTCTTCTTCAATGAGCAAGCTATGGGCTTGAACATCATAATCATTCCTTGTGGTGATACTCTACATCATCTCTTCCACTGCACTTACCAAAATGTCAAGCTTTACCTCTAGAGATGTCGATTCCTCTGGATCTATATTTTTCATCTCTTCTTCCTTCAACTTTTCCCTTCGGATCAGCGAATGAGCTTCTACATCTATTGCATTGTTCTGCATCTCTTCAAGTGTTTCAAGGTTCCTTTCTCTTAGATGAAATTCCATTTCCGGATCAAAGGCACCCAGATAGTGCGAGAGAGTAGATCTAGGAGGAGGCCTTATATCAACTGGCATCGAATAATAAACTTGGTTAAATCTAGCAGAAAATTGTTGTACTGTCTCCCCTGGCTGTCTTTTCATCTGGTTATAATCTTCTATAATCAAGTAAAGGTTTTGTCTGATCACCCACTTGTCGAGGAAAACTTTGACGAACTGCTGGAAATATGAGATGCTCACATCAGGCAGGGTTTTGAACCAACTCTTAACTTTGCCTTACAAAGAAAGAGCAAAAAGCCTAATACTAACATCCTCTTCATCAACTTCAAAAAGATCAAGAAAAGTCTCAACATTCTGCACATGTTGCTCAGCGTTGACATTCTTACATTCACCGTCAAATCTCGGCAAATATAGGTAATAATTTGTAGGGAAAGCATGGAGAACAAAAGGTAAAACAAGAGGTTTATACCTATCTGGGACTATAAAAGGTGTAGGAGTATATACAAGAGCTATGGGATCAGTTTTGTTTTCTTTAGGCTCATGACTCTAAAGAGAGTCATCATAAGATGTGGGAAAAGTAAGGAGGCCAGGATCAAAAGGAAACTCAGTATTTACACTTTTTGAATAGATCGAGTGAAGATTTTGATCACCTTTATCATACAACAAATCCTGAAAAACTTTCAGGACAACTTCAAGAATAGCAAAGAAGTAATTTGCAAGAAAGCAGAGTAGATCCTGAATACCATTCCACTTTGGATACCCGAACTTTGAGTAAGATCCTTCCATTTTATCAGAGAAAGAGTTAGTCCTCCAATGGAGTCTCTACATTGAGTTGGAGTCACCAGGTGAATGATTTCAGCCTTCTTATGTCTGATTATTGTCCACCATCAACCATCAGATCTAACTTGATACATGTACCAGGGTGATCGTTTAGATCAGATGTTCAGTTTATAAACTAGACCATAGATTGACTGAAGTAGCTTTTATCTACTTGCACTAATGTAAAGCAAAAGTGTTTTGAAGGCTACCTAGCTAATCTTCAGGCTCCATTTGTAGTCTACAAAGCCAAACAATGAAAATAAACGTTCTTCCCCAGTATGGTCGCCACTATGTTAGAGCCTAGATTTACCTCAGGTTGAAAAGGTAAGATTCTAGGTCCACATCAAACCACGCTCAGCCTCGTAGCTAGCCCTACGAGGATAGAAGAGGGCTCTCTCTGGGTCAATCTCATCAAAAGATAATCAACGGAGCTTGAGATGACTGAAATACAAACTAATTTTAGGCTAGGCATGAAGTGCAAGGATTTGATTTGATTTTTTGAGAGTTTTGTTGGAATAAAGGGAAAGGAAAATTTGGGTCCGGGGATGAGGCCAAATTTTTGCAGAGTCCCGGTTGGGGCGAGGTAGGCAGTAGTCTTGATGCTTTAGATTAAATGAATGGATAAAAAAGACCGTTGAGGAGCTGAAGAGGGCAAGATGCTGCAAGAATCCTCTCCAAACAGATGAAAAACATGTAAAACTAAACAAAGTTTAAGGCAGAGCACAACAAACTCATGAATTCTACCCTTGTCACTCAATTTCTTTAATTTCAGAAGAAAAGAGAAGGGAAAATGATACACATAATCACCAGTGAACTTACAATTGCATGAAGAAAAACACCATCAAAGCACAGAGCCACAAGGATCCCAACAAGTGTTGGAAAACCCTGGTCTTTCCTTTGCCAAAAATGCAGAAATCAGATGTACAATGGAATGCCAAGCAATCCCTAGTGTCCAACCATGAAAATGACTTAGAAATTACATAATATAGATAATCCAAACCCATTCCCTTGCCTCTAGGGGTCGATCTCATCATTCTAGGAGTTGTTTCAACCAATTCTAAACAAGGCACAAAAATCTAGGCAATCAAACAACTTGCCTCTATATGGAAGGAAACTGATTCATTCATTTAATTTTCGCTTTTTAGTGAATGAATCCTCTAGAAAAAGTAAACTTGTACCAAAATTACATCATGGTTATGAAATTACATCATGGTAGATCAAGAGTTACATGAAAAAGTAAAACTAGTCAAAACTGTGCGAATTTATGAGTTGAAGAGTGAAAATGAGGCCAAATTTCTCTATGCGTCGTGCCCAAATTCTCTATGAGTTGCGCCACTTTGGAGCTGATTTTGAGGCACTTCCCGAAGTCCAAATTGAGCCCATGATAGCTTTTTGGAAATACCTGCCTGTCTAATTTCCAACCCAACTTGGATTTTTCAATTTGGATTTCATTTGCCCTGTCAAAAGTCAAATCTCCCAAGAATGGTCAAAATGTGCCAAATGAGGCTGCCTCAGGGCAGAGTGCTGTTGCAGTCAAATTTTGAAGATCTTCCTCAACTCCAAATTGAGCTCATGATATCTCATTGGAAATATATTTGTGTCTCATTATCATTTGACTCAACAAGAAAGTCATTTGGCCAACCAAGCTAGGAGAAAACTTGATTTTCCCAAGGTCACTTTAGAGATGCCTCAATTCTCTTGAGGCAACTGTAATTTTAAAATTTCTCTAAAACCATGACACTTGTGTAAAACGTGAAGGAGGTTTTTCGTCCTTGGCCTATTTTGTAAAAGAACCTCTCTCATTTTTTCCAAATTCATCTCTCCTTTTTCAGAAGCATCATTTGAGTAAAACCTACCCCGATGTGTGGAACAGGGGATTTGTCGAAATGAAGCGAAATGAAGGGGATAAGGGGCTTCTAAATTATTGAGAAAATTTTCAGAGGTGGAGAGGGATGTTAGGAAATAGGGGAAAGTTTAATTTGAAATATTGAGTGAGGGGAAGGGGTCCAAAAGGGAAAAACACAGGCCTAGCCTAGAAAATTGCCAAGTTGTAGCAAGAGACCAGGGTTTCTGTGAAAAAGATGAATTTGGGGGATTTTAGTGATGGGAAGTGTTTAATAAGGTACATTATGGATAGGGGAAGGTATATGAACATCAAGATACAAGTTTTACTGGTGATTTGACTATCCAAGAGAAATTGCCTTCAAAACCCTAGGAGAGGGAAATGACCTTACCTAGGCGCAATTGAAGCATGAACAAGGCATAAAATAACCCAGTGGAAATTGGCATGGTGATGAAAACCCTCTGAATGATGGTACATTTTGCCGAATGGTGACATGAAGCTCTTGGGACAACCATTAGGGTTTGGGAATTTTAAGTATGAGACTAGGGTTTGGTGCATTTGGGATTTTGGGAAAGGCAACTTGGGATTAGGGGTATGTGAATTTGGGGAATAAGGAAATCAAGGAAAATATGCAATAAGGGAGTGATGAGAAAAACAGCCAAATACAAAACCCTAGTAGCAATATCCTTTGCAAATTTTGAAGAGATAGGGTTTGCTTTCCTTAACACACTTCACCATTCGTCAAACACCATCAACAACCATAAATCTTGGATGAAAAACCATGAGAGTAGTTCAACCTACTTGTATCGATGGCAAGGCATACGTTTTGGGTGATTCTGGAGCGAATTTGGCAATTTTCGGGCTTCCTGGCTGTATGCGCCGTGCACTCAACCCAATGCACCGCGCCTCACCAATGCACCACGCCGAGCAACCTAGTGCGATTTTCACCCACACTTCACACTTACTCACCAAATTTGCTCTTTTGCATGTAAATGAACTATTGAAGCACAAGAATATATCCTATGGCATGGACTTTGATTCTTCATTTGGCAAACCCACTTTTGTAATGTTGCAGACTTTGGCACTTTCACATAACTCTGTTTTTTCTTCCACTTTGATTTTTCGCTGAATGATGAAAGTCTGTCTATTTTTGCAGGGATGATTGGCATGTAATTTCGGCAAAGGATGACCAGGGATGCGCCTGAAGTACCTCATGATTGAAAAACTTTAAAAATTACATATTTATTTCAAACCATAAATTTGATGATTTCTTCTTCAAAACATAGTTTTGAAGAAGAATCATGATCAAACATATTGACGATGAAATTTCGCAATGAAAACTGAGTTTGAACCTCCCTCATGTGCCTGTGGACATTATTAGACTTTTTGAAGACGAAACCCTAGACCTAATGACTAAAATGACCCTTTTGCTGACCAAGAGACCAAATAGGACTACGAATGACTTTAAAATTGATTTTGATGTATATACATGGACCAAAAGATACATGAAATGAGGTAGATGAGTGACAAGACCGTTCCGTCAGAAAATCGATGCTCCTAATGGAATGCAAATGACTGAACTAAATGAGACACCTAAAAATGAAATGAGACAAAGAGTTTTTGATCTTTAACGGAGGGATGAACACACCAACTCTAACACCTAGTATGGTCGCCACTATGTTAGGGCCTAAATCTACCTCAGGCTGAGAAAGGTAGGATCTAGGGTAACATCAAACCACGCTTAACCTGGTAGCTAGCCCTACCAAGTCGGGAGAGGGCTCTCTCCTTGTCAACCTCAGAAAATATGGCCAATGAAAGCTTGAGATGACTAATGTGATGACTGATTTTAGGCTAGGTATGGGTACAAAAGTGTTTAGTTGAATTTGATGATGTTTTGTTGGCTCGAATGGAAAGGCAAATTTTGGGTCTTGGGAATGAGGCTCAGTTTTGCAGAGGTCTCAATGGGGCAAGGTAGGCAAGTGATTTGATACTTAAAATTGAATGAAATGGAGAGATTTAAATAGGCGAGGAGTTGAAGAGGGCAAGAAAACCTCAAGGATCCTCTTCAAATAGCTGAAAACATCAATAACTAAGCAAACCCTAGGTAGAGCATTGCAATTTCAATGGATTCTACCTTTATCCTTGTTTGTTTTAGTTAAGAAGAAGCAAGACAGGTAATGGCATACATAAAACACATATAAACTTACATTTACAGAAGGAAACACAATATCAAATAAACATGCCACATGAATCCCATAGAGTGCTGCAAACCCTGGTCTATTCCTTAGCCAAAACTGCTGAGAAAATGCATACAATGAAGCTCCAAGCTTTCTCAAAAGTCCAACCATGCTAATGACTGAAAAAACATAAGATATAGGCAAACAACAACTCATCATAGCCTCTAGGGGTCAAGCTCATGAGTTTAGGAGATATTCCAACTAATTCTAAACTGAGAACTACAAATTAGGCAGTGGAACAGCTTGCCTCTAGAAACTAGGGAACTGATTCATTCAGTTGCAAACTACTTTTTTATAGATGAATCTACATCCATGGGTGAAAATTTGACATAATTACATCAATATCAATCAATTTACATTAAATTACATCATAATTTTGGCATTAATAAAGAGAAAATTCAAAATGTCAAGGAACTAGGCAAAAAATAGAGTATACTTGGTTAAATTGAGCAAAGTTTCCCCTATGCGCCGCGCTGATTTCTCTATGCATAGCACCTATTTGCAGCTACTTTTGGAGGGCTTCTAGTGTCAAAATTTTCTGCAAGTATGCTTGTTGGAAATATATGCTTGTCTACTTTCCAGAACAAGTGGAATTTTTCAATTTGGCCTCCATTTGTCCCTCCAAAACTGAGTTCTCCCAACACTACTTCCTGTGTGTCAAAATAGGGGCAGTAAGGTCATTTTTTGGTTGTTTTTGACCTTTTTGGGGGCTCAAAACCTATCAAAATTTCTTGGCCATTGGTAGGCATTCATATTTTTCCAAGAAAAATCCAAATATGCTGAGTTTTTGTCATGTGGAGGCCTCCACCAAAAGCGAGCGCTAGGTGGCACGGTGCATTGGGCAGAAAATTCTGTGTTTTAGCCCAAAATTTTCAAAAATGAAAAAAATGTCCCAAATTTTTTGAAATTTGGGCTGAGTGTTTTCCATCAAGTGCTATGTTGGGCCAAGGAAGCCTCAGCCAAGATCTAAAGTTTATCTTGCGCTTTTTTCCTCCTCGATCTCTTCTTCAACTCGGCCTTCAAGCTCCTGATTCTAGCTTGGCACACCATATTCCTTGACAAATAATGATATGCCATGTTTTTCAACATATTTTTCTCATTGATGGATTTCTCCAGCATCCTCTCCAAGTGGATATTAGTCCTCTCCACCCAAGACTCACGATCAACATTAATTTCTTGCTCAAGTGTTGTGAACTTGACTTTCGTCTATTTGGCAGCCTGTCGGTTTTCTCGTATGTTTCTTAGCTCCATTATGGTTTTCTGATCCTCTAGTTGCTTGTTTCTTTGCTCCAGGTACTTTATTATCCACTTGACTCTTTCCAAGTTGAGGGATAAAGCATTGATGTCCGCCTGTTTCTCTTGGATGACCTCCTTGATCTTTGAACTTTGTGGGCCCAAATTCGTGTCATCATCCTGAATGAGAATGAAATTGGTCTCCTGCTCACCTGAAGGCCCCTCATGATGTAATGGCCTCTTGCCCTTGTCCTTAACCTACTGTGTTGATGAAGGAAACGAGACCCCTTCCACCCCGAGTGGAGATAATACTCGCTTTGCTGCTGCAAACAACCGTCTAGTGCCCGTTTGATAAGTGACAAATACCGGCACACTAGCGGTCTCTGTCTCATGACCCTCCTACTGATGAGATGGTCCATCTGTCTCATGAAAAGTCTCTGGAGGTACTTGAGGAGCTGTGAAGAACTCATGAGAAATGAAATCCTCCCATGAGATGCCCTACAAGCTAAGCTGATGCATGACCATAATTTTGATGATTGGAAAATGGTATACACCGTTAAACTACTGCTGAGGAGTCTTATGTTGTACTAGGGTGGTCAACTTATCAATATTTCAGCACATGAAGTAGGGGAGGTTCATCGTTCTCACCCTGGTAAAGTGCATCAACAATCTGATATGATAAGCATATAGGCGAGAAAACCGGCCCTCACAGTTGAAATACTTCATTATGAGTTTCATCAAGGGAGCATATGAGTCTTTTAGGTACCGAAAGGGAAAAACTCTACTGAGTTGTCTCAAATAACCGGGCTTGATGTATGGTTCATAGTGTTCCCTGTCAATTTGCTGCCTTTTATTCCACTGCTCTCCGACATTAGGAATGCTGGTTGCTAGAGAAATAGACTCCAGTGTCAAGGTGAATGTCACACCAGCTAGAGTGGTTTGGCCATTATGTAGATGAAGCACAAACAACTGGGCTAACTCATGATGATCCTGAACTCTAGCAACCATCTCACAGCACTGATAATATGATTGGTGTTGGAAGCATGCGATAGCAAGAGGGCAGGCCTGCAGCTCAGCAAGTGAAGTAGGCTCCTCTCGTATATTTTTTCCACCCTTGTGAGGTATCCTTGGTGCATGCATTTCTCTAGGAGAGTCACTGTGTGTCTCTTCATCTCGGTCATATGAAGGATTAGATTCCATGCTTGCTAATGTGTGAGTTTTCTTGATGAGTATGAGGAGATTTATGGTGATTTTGATGTTTTGCTGCCAAATTTTTGAAGATGTATTAGGGACTGTGAAGGGAGAGGGTAAGAGGGGTTTTAGAAATGTTGCTGATTGGAATTTAGGGAATAGAAGGGTTTTAGGGACAATTTTTAGATTTTGGGATAACAATTAGGGTTTAGGAATGTGTAGCTAGGGTTTGGGATAGTGGGAGTTAGGAATATGGGGTTAGTGAATTTAGGGATATGGGAATTAGGGATATGGGGATGAAACTAGAAAATGAATGTGGGAAACAAAGAGTGTGGGAGTGAGGGAATGGAATTTGGCAGCAAAAACACAAACTACAAACCCTAAGCACTTGTTTTTGAGCAAAATTGCAAGGAGGTAGGGTTTCAAGCTTATCTCTTTAAATCACCATAAACTCTTTAAGAAAAACTCATTCACCGACAGTGGAAGAATGATGACTTACTTGAGCAGGTGGCAATTTAGCAAATTTGGCAGTTTGAATGAATTTGTGGGTGAAATCGGGCTTGAAGCCCTGTGCACCGTGCCACAAACCCAACGCACCGCACCTCCTGTATGTGCCACGCCAGTGTAAATTTAACACTGTGGAGGGCGACCCAATGCACCACGCCACTTGTATGCGTTGCGCCTCTCACCCAATGCACCGCGCCCCACAAATTTGCACAATTTTTCTCCAAGCTTGCTTCCTTTGCTCAACGCGACCTTCACTTTGTTCAATCTTTCTTTTTTAAGTGCCAATGAGCTTTTTGAATTGTAAAAATGATTTCTATACAAGAGATTTAAATTTTTTCATTCATAAAACCCACTTTTATAATGTTTGTAATGTGACTTACTTTTTCAAACTCTGTTTTTTGGGTAGTTTGCTTTATTTTTGCCTATGATGAACTGAATGACTTGATATTTTATTTTCCTTGCAGGGGATGGAGCTACTGAAGCTTGGTAAGGTGACCAGGGTTGCCACTGAAGTGATTTACATATAAGAGAATTGAAATTACATGAATTTATACAACAAAAACCTAAAATACGTTGTTTCTGAGCATGAGATTATGAATTTTATTGGTATTGGAACTTTATTCAACCTCCTCATGCACCTTCTGGCTGCTATTGGAAATTTTGAAGACCTTTTTGATGAAACCCTAGACCTAATGAAACTCAAACCCTAGAAATGACTCTTGCAAATTTAAAGACAAAAAGTGACTGCAGATAATCTTGATAAGTGGAAATGGGCCAGCAGGTAAAGGACATGAGGGAAAATGTACAATAAGCCACTACCATCAGATGATCCATGCTCCTAATGGAATGCAGCTGACTGAGCGAGACACCTAATATGCAATGCAACAAGAGAATTTGATCTTTGACGGAGGGATGAAGATACTGACACTAACACAAGGACCAATCCATTACTGAACATTTACTACTAAATAATGGCCAAAATGATTCTCTAATTAATGGACCCCACACATAGTGACTTGTGAAGGGGGCCAACGTTGCTTCTTTTTTTTTTTCTATTTGTGATCATAAAAACTGAAATTTGACATGGTTGTAGACCCTTTTAAATTGTTAATTAGTGTTAAGTATAGCTCACCGTGAAAACTTTTAATATCCAATGGAAAGTAAAATTCATGTCAGAGGATCTCAAAAATTTTCCATACTGTATAAAATTCTAATGAAAAGTAAAAAATAAAGGAGAAAAAGAAAAGAAAAAAAAAAGGAAAAAGAGAAAGGAAGAATGTGAAATATGAACTAAAAACCTTGGAGAAATTTATTTTATATGTTATGGACTAATTAATGATAGGTTCAGAAGTATGAATGCACCAAAATATAAAAGAAAAAAAGGGGTCACCACTCACATTGATCACTTTAAAACAATGACACACACCAAAGTATAAAAGTAAAAAATGGGTCACAACGATCACTAATTTAAAATCGACTGTACACACGAAAGTATAAAATAAAAAAAGGGGTGCGAACACACATCCAAGGAAAAGATTCTTGCAAAGCTAAAGTATATTCCAACTTGGAACATCGTCCATATTCAAAGTTGTCAAAAGAATTTTCCAGACCATTGAATAACTTGGATCCCTAACAAAGGTGGATTATTTAGGCCACAACAAAGTTGGCATATACCTATTGATTCGGGCCCTAAATAGGTTGAATCCCCGAAATGGAAAGAATCTAAATTTTTCCTTGTTTGTTTTGATCTTGGACCATGTATACCAGCTTTTCTTGAGAAAAGAGCAAAGAAAGAAAGCAAGATGACTAAGGAGGTTGTTAGCGTCTCGATGTCTACGTCGCAAAAATGGTATTTCCCATTCCTATTTTTTTTCTCTATATTTGTTGGTGTACTGAGGGTTTGATACCACAAAACTAGTGGTTCCATGCATATTTTACATAGGATTTGAGTGCTAGATTACCCACTATCGGTGTATCTTGTCTACACTACCACACAGGGCATGCTTTAACTGTTTTAAGTAACTTTTCACAAAGATGATATGTCCTGAATATTAATACATGTGATTCTTTGTGGATGCATCATAATGTCTATCATTGAATCATTGAATACTTCCCTGTGCACATAATAATTGTTCAAATTTTGATGTTTCTCTCTCACTACTGAGTTGGTAGAGCACTGGTTACCACTAGCATAAGCCTGAGTTTACTCTCATAATAGATTTGTAGGCTACTGATGATTCACATTTGGGTACCTATTCATTTTCCAAGGTAAACATAAACCACCTACTTTGAGTGAGGGATTATACTGCATCATGATTCATCAAACAAAATTATATGTGGAAGGCCATATGCATGTACAAAGAGATGGGTCTAGATGATGTTCTTCCATATGGTATGCATAAAGACAAACCTGAAGGTGATATTCTATGTTACCTTAAGAAAGTGTTGATGGTTTGTTTTGACTACTTCAACATCGGGGGAAACACTCGGTCGAGACCTTAGAATAGATCCTTTTCTATTTGGGATGATGGCTCTGAATCGAATTATTGGACCAATTTCCCTTTATATAAAGTTATATGAAATAAATTGAATAAAGGTATAATTTTCTAATATAACTAAAACTGAAATGAAGATTAATAAACTATTATATTACTCGGGTATGCTGTTGGTATATGTGATTATAGACATTTCATAACTGACATGACAATATAGATCATCCTGCAACTATGAAGTTAATGCAGATAAAGATAAGTAATTTAATTAAATAATTAATTAAATTAGTTTATTAATTCATCACATATATTGAGATCTCACTGTTCATATATATAATTTATGATTTCAATCAAACATATCAATAATGACAATGAATGATTGCTTCAACACATATATTATGAACAAAAATCAGAGCTCCATTTTACTCTAAGAAAACGAATAGAAAAAGGATAATATTACTTGATATATCATTTCTTTTCTCACGATAGAAATGGTTGTGGTTCAACTATATATTAAGAAAAACCTAAGTTACAATAGTGTAGCTTAAGGTTTCTTTTCAAAAATTTAGAACCCCTTCTCATGTTTGTTAGAGGGGATTTATAGTTTCATGAAAAAATAAAAATATAGAAAACAACAACAACCTCAGGCGGTTTCAACAAAAGTAACCAAAATGAACCAAAAGGGACATATTTAGAATCTGTTACAACAAATTATAGAAGCTTGGGAGGAACACTATCCTCCGATTCGTTTCTTTAGCTCATAGATATCAATCATATTCTTCAACTCGGGTGGAGACTTGGGTTGTATTCACATTTTTCTAGTGAAGATTACGTCACACAATGCTGGCAACATCTGTGTGGTGGTATTTGATAAACATTGGAGCATAAGCCACTGACTGTGTGGTTTGAGCAAAAAATTCCAATGACTCTCCAAGTTGGTTTTGGTCAACTGATTGATGATCTTGGCTCACTTCTTGAAGGATTCTTGCCACATTTTAGTAAGCAATTGGATATCAGGTAATGCTCCTTCAGGACAAATTGATATGAGATTAGCTTGAAATAAATTATAGCTGACCGCTTCAATAATATTATTTGAAATATCCCTTGCACGATAAATTGTTGCTTCTTCCTACTCAAGACAAATTTCCAACTCTTTGAAGATAATCTCTTTATGGGATTCTTCAATATTGGGAAGATTGGCTAATGTTCCCTCTGAACTTTCCTGCCATGTCAAGAAACCAACAATTTTCTCCTCTATATCTTCAAAATAATTTTTCATATAAGATAGTTTGTCAACTATGGATCTAGCTGTCCTGTAGTGGTCAGGAATGTAGAAATTTCACCTGTAGAACAAACCGATATATGCAATGTCCTAAAGCATAATACTTGTTCTACTTCTACAAAACATTAAGTGGAAGCATAATCGAATTCATGAGCAACGTCAAGTAGAAACATGCATAACTGATCAAGAGAAATAATCACACATAACACAAGATATATCCAGGGGAAAGCACCAGCATAAAACCCTAGCCATGTATTATCAATCAAGTGGAGATCCTCAACCACATATAAAAAGAATCAACTCAATAGCTATCCTGCTCTCTCTGTAATCAAAAGATGAAGATCATAGACTACCTAGGCCTCAATATATAGGCCACAAGTCCTCCAATCTCCTATAATACGTATTTCTCTTAGAAATAGATCCTTCTCCATGCAAGGAATACTTACTAGAAATATCAAAGCATTTGATAGTACATTGTCCCTCATTTGATCTAAACTAGGTCTCTGACAGAACTGACATGCACCAATTATCCATGAGTGAATCCTCAGTTATCTAAAATAATAGTTGTCACATCCATGCAAGCATTAACAAACTATATTTTATTATTTTAACAACTTGTTAAAATAATCTAACTGGACTTGACTAGTTAGAACTAAGTCAACTAATTCTCTCATTATAGAACTCATACTTAATTCCTCAATCAGTGGAGGGAATTAAGGATAAATTCCTCAATCAGTGGGACAACTCATGTGCATGCTCACAAAGACTTCAAATTCGAATTTCCTTAACTAATTAACTCAACTGAATTAATTAATTAATATTTCCAACTGTTGTTAAGACCAAAATTAATTTTACTTCTTATAGATAGACTAGGGACTGCTATAAATAGGAAGGAACCCAGAAATGCTATTTTTAGAACTTTCTATTTTTAGCAGTTTCACCTCTCACCCAATGTGGCCAATGACCTCACTGGCCAAACTACTATTTTTAGACAAGCTATTTTTAGCAGGTCTATTTTTAGCACATTCTAAATTTAACATTTCTTGTTGCAAATTTTTCAACACTCCTTCTCAACAAGAAAGGCTTTCTCTCGAACCCGATCCTGTAACTCTGGAATGTTCTGCATGCAACACATCTACCCGGTCCACTTGCTTCAGCAACACTTGGAACAAAAACACTCCCAACTAACCACTTTGTTGGGCTAGGAACATACTCTGATGCTGAAGCTCTACTTGCTGCTGACAAATGCTCCCTCTCTGACATCTATGCTACTACAACATCTCCATGCATCTCGCACCATTGCACACCTCTCTGTGCCACCTAGCACTGTGCAAAACACTTGTGCCTCTCGCTTTGCTACAGGCTGCTAGCTATGCGCTATCCTGGGATTCCCTGCACTGTTGCTCTCTCTTCCAATCCATCTGCATCTGTCTCTACCCAATTAGACAGTTCTTGCTACTCCACATTGGGGCTCCTATAACAAGGTCTCATCCAAGAGGTTGGGTATCTCAAGAATCCTGCCCCTCCTCCTTGGGACGATCACTCTATATCGCCCCACCTCCTACTTGGAGGTATGGTTGCATGTGACCCTCTGCCCACCTGGCTCGAAGTTTCCCCTACTAGAGGTCTCTGCATGAGTAGATGTCTCTTCTCAATCTCCACTCAGCTTCTTTAGTTGTGGCTGCTCCATAACCTCTTGAAGCTACTGCACCAATCGTGGCTCCTCCACAATTGTTTGAGACTTCTTTTGGCACTGCATGTTGAGAGGTAATATACCCTCCCTCTCAACCACCAAGTATCCATCAGTTTCCTTGTTGCTCAAGGCTTTGCATGCATCTTGAACGTCAAGAGAATACAGGTTCTTAACCCGTGAACCAATCTGCTTCACCTATCTAGTGATGATGTGTCTAAGGAAAACCTTTCCCTTACTGAAGACTATATCATAGCCTTTGTCTTCCAGCATCGCGATCGACACCAAGTTTCTCTTCAGTCCTATAACATACTTGACATCAGTCAAGGTAAGGGGAGATCCATGCTCCCTTTGAAAAATAATCGTGCCTACACTTGAGACACTATACTTCTCATCATTACCCATCGCTATGAGTATCTGGAGATCTTTCTCCTCCAAAGTACTGAACAAACCCTTATCACCGGTCATGTGGAAAGAAGCTCCACTGTCAAGAAACCAACCACTTCCCACCATGGATGAAACCGCGCATGCGAAGAGTGTGAAATCCAACTCAAACTGTGAAGCAAATGCCTCACCTTTAGATCCTTCCCAGATCCCTTCTCGGATTTCCTTCGTGGACAATTTGCAGCATAATGGCCCACCTCATGACAATGAAAGCATCACACTTTCAATTTGTCAACCTTCTTCCCATCATTGGAAGAATTGAATTCGGAAAGAGAAACTTCTCCTTCCCCTTCTTTGCCTTACTCGCTAAGGCATATTTCTCCTCATCATGCATGGATGAAGAACTGTCTCTGGTCCTTCGCCTGATCTCCTCCTACATCAAATATGACCATAGTCGTTCCTAATCTGGCAGTTTCTCCCTTCCATTCACCGAGTCCTGGTAGCTATTCCAACTCTTAGGAAGGCCAAGGAGTGCTAGACTCACCATATCCTCATCCGATGTCATGACCCCTACACTTGCAAGCTCATCCCAGCATGTGATGAGCTTGGTTAGATACATAGAGATCGTCTCATCCCTTTCACACTTGATCTTTTGAATTTTGTCCTTCAGTGCCAACTTCCTCTGATCACTGCTATTTTGATATAAATCTTTCAATGTTTTCCACATTGCATGCGGAGTCTCCTTCCCATGGAGGCTCGAGACAATGTGATCTTGCA
The DNA here is from genome assembly GCA_031772625.1 of Pinus tabuliformis. Lineage (NCBI taxonomy): Eukaryota > Viridiplantae > Streptophyta > Pinopsida > Pinales > Pinaceae > Pinus > Pinus tabuliformis. The sequence goes on from CM062804.1 coordinate 707,655,992, forward strand.
TTCCCCCCAAGAGAATTCTCTTTGCTCTAGCCACACACTTCTTCCATTCCACCTGCTCAGTCTTGTCAGTAGGCTTATGAATTTCTTGATCAATGAAATCCTTAAGGCCATTATCTTCCAAAACTTCCTCCATGCGATCCTTCCAAGCTATATAGTTTGAGCTGCCATCAAGGGCATACTCAAGCCTCAAACCATAGAACACCATCGATGAAATAGATGTGATAAGAACTTGAGATATATATCCTAAATAATAAACTTCAAATTTCTCCTACTAGTATATTGTTCTTGCTTGATCACCTGTGCTCTGATACCATGTAGAAATTTCACCTGTAGAACAAACCAATACATGCAATGTCCTAAAGCATAATACTTGTTCTACTTCTACAAAACATTAAGCGGAAGCATAATCGAATTCATGAGCAACATCAAGTAGAAACATGCATAACTGATCAAGAGAAATGATCACACATAACACAAGATATATCTAGGGGAAAGCACCAACATAAACCCCAACCATGTATTATCAATCAAGTGGAGATCCTTAACCACATACAAAAAGAATCAGCTTAATAGTTATCCTGCTCTCTCTGTAATCAGAGATGAAGATCATAGACTACCTAGGCCTCAATATATAGGCCACAAGTTCTCCAATCTCCTATAATATGTATTTCTCTTAGAAATAGATCCTTCTCCATGTAAGGAATACTTACTAGAAATATCCAAGCAATATGGGAAATCCGGTATGATTTCTACATCTTTATCCTCTAAAGACTTCTCAGGAACCTTTGTTGTTATCAAATTCTGTTCAAATCTCTTGGAAGCATCTTGATCCTTTAATTGTAGAGGAGTTTTAGCAACCTTTGATTCATTAGCCTTATAATTAAGAGCTTGATTGTATTGTTCCCAAATTTCTTCTAGCCTAGCATTAGGAAAAAAACACTCTACTTGAGAAGAAGAAGATGCAATTGTTTCTGTTGATTGAGAAGCGCCAACAGATTGTGTAGAACCAACAATTACAACATCATCAGGAATCATCCTCTCCTAAAGAATCTGTAATGAATCCATTGGAAGATTTTCGAGCCTAGAGACCTTGTACTAAGTGAACTGAATCATTTCCTATGGATTTAATTTTTGCTCTAATTTGTGTATAAGCATTGAATAAGAAGAATATCCCTCAAACAAACCATCAAACTTGTCAGGTTCATGGGAAAATTGTGTGATATTGGATGCAGGTGTAATCTTTTTGACAATTTGATGTGGATCACATTGTCTGTTGGGGATAGTAGAAAAATGAGATCCTGAATGACATTTATTTCAATCACTACATGCTTGTAGTTATCTAATACATATATAGCAAACTGGACTAGAAAGACAGGCCACATCTTTTTATTGGATTCCTTCAAAGCTTTAGAAATACCATTTCCCATAGTTTGATAGGTTATCTCTCTAGCAAGAAGTTTTTCAAGAATGAACAAAACTAACACGTGAGGACTGACTATACTCCCATAAAATATGATATAGGCAAATGAATCTTCACCAAACCAATTTTCTACTCGGAGCAGGCCAGTTTCAGCTTCTGGGGACATGCAGGGAGCCCTTTTATCAAAGATAATTTGATATATTAGTAACATGAACCCATGCATTTTTTTATAGAAATGTGGTAGATATTTGGAATCCCAAAGAATATCATGGTAGATATGAATAAGGTTTGGGTCTTCCAGAGTCCACTTCCAACCCATAGATGAAAATTCCATGGTAAAAAACAAGGCATCCACGATATAAGCACTCATGTAGAAGGGCAAGATTATATTCTCAGAAACCTTTAGTTTACTTCTAAAGGACAAGATATGGGAAACTAAGTTATCTGATATTATAGTAGCCCAATAAAAAATATAATCCTCTGAAGCCCCATCTATAAGCGATACTCATTGGTCAAGAAATTTATGTGTATTAGGTTGTGCAAAAAGCCTACACATCATAACAACTATCTAAGAATAGGGACCAAAAAAGGAATCCCCAACATACTTATCACTTTCCTACCACTTGTTCTTGTTTGGATCCCTTATCCATCCTTTAATCAGATCCGATGCATGTTCATGTTCTTTCATAAATGCCTCAATGTATTTCTTTTTGTATTTACATCATGCCTCAGGCAGTTGGTACATCTTCCTCAAGTATTCTCTGAAAAAATCCGATCACTATTTGCTTACTTGTAACAATTCTCCTGTTAGAAATGCTCGAATTATATATGACCCATCGAATCATTTCAGTATAGGGGAGAATTTTAGGTATGGTTGCAATAGTGTGCAAGAAGGAATTCACCACATTTTTGGTTGTGTTTGAGATTAGAGTAGAATCATCAACAATTGTTGTGCTTTGAGTAACCTTGGGTCCTTCATCTTCAAAGAATTTATATATTGATTCCCATGATCATTGTACAAAGTATTTAGAACAAACTGTATCAGAGAACAACCCTGGCATAGGATCCTTTTCTTCAATGCTTTCAATTGGAGAAGTGGTAGATTACTGCTTCGTTGCGGTTTTATTCTTCCCTTTCCCTGCTTTCAAAATTTCTTCAATGTTATGATAATCAAAGCTATTATGTAGTAGAAAACACAGGGACGAGGAAAAAAATTTACTCATAGAGGAATTAGCACAAATGATGAAACTTTACAACAACAATATTTTCTTTAAATCAAATCTTCATAAAGTCAAAGTGAAATGAATGCAAGCATTTATAATTTTGAAAACAATAAATCTCCACTCTCAAACATTAAGTGCACGAGCGTGGAATCACATGGGATTTCCAAATCAGCATATAGGAGATTTAATATTAGAGAAACATATCGGAGGACTGAATTAGAAAGTTACGATAATCCAAACTTCCGATGTATAAGGATTCCGATAAAATAACGGTCATGATAGATATCAGGCAAAATGCTTTGATGAAAAGAGGCGTGAAGCATTTTGGGGAAGTTATATCATAGGTGGCATATCAGAGGAATCATATTGGGGGTTTTAGGAAAAGGCTTCCGATAAAAGAGTTCTGATAAAGAGCTATAATGGAAATATCAGAAGTATTGGAGGTGAGAGATATTGAAAGTGAAAGGCATCGGAAGTGTGGGATATCAGAGGTGTCACATGATAAAATTTATGATAATGAATGTGCCGATATAATAAATGATAGTTGTGGGGAAAACAAATAATTATTATATTCGTTTATATAAATGCGCGCAAGACTTATAATAAACCTAGGTAAAATCCCTTTAATATGATTTTATTAATAATTCCAATGAAAGTCTTCCGATATGACTTTGAATTTATGAGTGGGACTTAACGGGGTTTATGTTTATCGTAATTTTTAAAAGGTGCAACTCTGATATATAGGTTTCGATAAAGGAAATCCTTCAAGCCTATCAAATTTTATAACTAATTAAAATATGTCCCAACTTTTATTAAAATTGAACAATTTTATTAAAAGAAAAGAAGGGTCCCCATTATTTATGGATAACTAAGTACAAATAAATGGGAGGTTGTTGAATGCTACAAAAATTGGCGACGTACTTGGTGAAACAACTATCTTTGTAAAAACAAATGAAATTTTAATAACTAAAGAGAAAGACGTAGAAATATCAAAATGTTTGAAATTTAGCTTGATTGAGATTACTATGAATAAACCAGAACTCATTATTTTGTAAACTTCATAACTTCTTATTGATAAGAACCTTTATTATCTTTGTTAGTCATTTTATCAGTCGTAAAGATAAAATAAAGAACTATGGAAGTTTAGCATTTAAGATAGACTTATTTGTCACTAGTAGGGCCACTGTTGCCAACATGCGTCCATAGCCTCGACAGAGTTACTATTTAACCAAATAATACTAATATCCCATCCACTATAATAAATTTCAGAGGTATTGATCTTTTTCTTTCTAAAATTTTCTTTTAGTTGCTTGAAAGCCATTGTCTTGGTTTGGTGGCAAGATGTTGAAAATTCCCTTCACAGGTTATAATGATATTGAACAAGATGGCTCGTGATGAGACCTCTTGTCTTACAGTTATGCAACCATAATCCATTATGCTGGCTTGGTGACCAGTTTTGATAATGTCAACGTCATTAGTTTCCCATGATCATAGTAAGCTGGCTCATAACAAGACCCCTTATCTTTCAAGTTTAAATATTTTTGAATTACGCTCTAAAAATGTAAAATCAGTGGATGGGGAGGTAAAATTACTCAAGAGTTGTGGATGACAATTAAAGTCATAAGGTGCTAAAAATTCAAGATAGTATTTATTTTTTAAAAGAAATTGTATATTATAGATGAAAGGATAACATGATCTTTTAATGTTTCAAGTCATGAAATATTCACAAGCTAATGGAGATAAAGATATTAGATATTATAATAGATGCAATACTAAACCTCAATATGATCGTTTCTTTCTAAATAATTATCCTTTAATTAACTAAATTTCATGTTAATGATGACAGAACCCAATACAAAGTCAAAAGAGTATTACTCAACATAACCAACCTAAAGACACCGATATGTGCATATGATTATTTACATATTTACAACATAATATGCATCTTTAAGAAAAATACTTTTTTAAAACTAGCCCATTTGCAAGAAGAGAATCTCTCTTACCCAGTAAATATTGGAGGATAAAGGTTGATGGGCCTAGTTTTTCAATGATCTGAAATGGATCGAGCCAAAATTTTTGGAACTTTGTGTGTTTTTGTTTTTATTCATGGGCCTTATCCCATTTGAGAACTAAGCCACTGATTTCAAAAACTTTATTGCTTACTAAACTCGCATCAAACCAAGACTTGACTGTTTGTTGATGTTGAGTATGAGTCTGTTTGGCTTTGTTCCTTCCTTCTTCTAGTTTTAGGATTTTAGCCATTCTTAATTGTAAAGAAGAGAAAGGTTGTTCCTTTACAAAATGCACTAGGGAAAGTGAAGGAAAAGCCATATTAGGAGGCAAGGAAACTTCTTTTCCATATACCAGATTGTTGAGAAATGGCAACAAGAAATTCCAGTTTAATTTTCCTTGAATTAAACTGTGAATTAAAATAGAATTCTATTCTCATAGAAACTTGTAAATAGTTAATTAAGTTTAATTAACTTAATTAGCTTAGGAATTTTAAGTTGGAATTGTTTGTGTAGTCATGTATATGTTCTCCCTAAGTTTTAGGGATCCAGTATGAGTTTAAATTGAGTTGTAATTAGATAACTTAGTTTACTGAGTTATGGTCAGTTACATTAGTTCTAACGGTTTGTGGAACCGTTGGAAATAATACTGAGAGGTGGGGGGGGGTGAATCAGTATTATAAAATCAATTAATTTCCTTTTCACAATTAGATTTGTATATGATACTTGGGCTATGTGAAACTACGTATATACACTACTATGTCTAAAGAATCCAGCGTATATCAGAAAACTTAAGATTCATTAATTGTTTGATCTTTAATCAGTGCATCAGAACTTCATTAATCATAAGAAAAGTAAGTAGGAGCAGTAAAACAGAATAGATCATCACACACATGGACACAAAGATATAAGGTGGAAACCCAATGTGGGTGAAAACCGCCTGCTGCAATTTGTCTCAATCTTCTTTTAAATTACAAACTTCCTTTTACAATGATTCTGTACTAGTGCAGTCTTATACCAGTATGCAGGCTGCTACTTGTAGAAGGCTACAACCTTCTCTCATTCTCTAGCCTCTCCTGGAAGGGAGCTACAACCCCCTTAGCTCTTGTACTAGCTGAGGTACTAGTACGTAGGTGCTGACCTACCGAAGGCTACAACCTTCTCTTTTCTTCTAGGGACCATGTTTCACAAATTTTCAGACTGGATCCATGAATATCAATCAAACATCAAGTATATCTGTATTAACCAAACTCCTTTGTACAAACAAATACTGAATCAACCAATAACATCTCAGAATGCTGTAACCAGAAAACAATACCAGTAACCAAACACCAATTCTGAACCCAGAGCACTACAACAGTAAACAGAAGCAACTAAAATATATTTCATGAGATGTACACTACTTCAATATGTGAAACCTGCATGCATACGCTTCTGTATCAAGGCCAACCGGTGTATACGCTATTTTAAGTTAGTGAACCAGCGTGTATACGCTTCTCTGCTGCACTGAACTTGCGTACAAATCTATAAAAGATAATTTATACTTTTTACTTATTCAGAAATTAGTTATACCCAAATTATGAAATTTATAGATCACGTCATGTGCCAAACAGATCAAAAATTACACAAAGATACTTCTCTTCAAACCGCCTTGAGATCTTGACCCCTCAATAGAACTTATCCTTCTCCTTGTGCTCAGGTTCCTCCTTGATTCAGATCTAGTTATGCAGCATAACCCAATGACAGTATTCTAGATCTTTCTCTTCATAAGATATTCAATGCTTCAGTTGATCCCTTGCCAAAATGATCTCCTTCCCTTTTTATAGACTTAGGCCTTACTCAAACCATGATCCAAAACCATAGAGATCCAATACTAGGGACTCAATACCTGGGTTCAACACTTTGGATGCAATACCAAGGACCAAAACCATAGGTTCAAATATGTCGAACTAAATACCACGAACCAACCATAAGTTTTCCGACATGTATGTGCTTTTCTTTGCATGAAGGTGCGTGCATACATATACGCGCCTTTTTATCGGTACACCCGCGTGTATATGTGATTTTGTTAAGATTAACTTGCGTATACCTCATTTTCTTTCATTCTGAGAGCTTGAACTATGATCCGCCCTTTGAATGAGTTGCCATCAAGGACAACACCTGTGCCATAGTGCCAAACCTATGTCATAATGCCAACAATCTCCCCCTTTGGACTTGATGGCAACCCCAAGTCACTCAAAATCATTCTCCCCCTTTGACATCAAGGGAAAAGGGTTATGCTCCCCTTGAATACATACTGAAATCTCTGCTCTGCTGTGTTGTCCAAGCTCCCCCTGACTGTAGGCAAGGTCTGCAAGAAGATGTTCTATAAAAGAAACATGACTTTATACATTATAAATGACCATCTTATCACCAAAGACTCATACAAACAACCATCTCCCAACTAAGTAGGGACTGACTCATCTACCAAGAATTTCTACATGATAACAACAAGAACATTACTTCATCCATCCCAGGCATAGTGAGGAAACCAAGATAGGCCATTACATGGCCTTGATAAGAAAAGAAATACATGACATAGAGACAAAATATCTACAGCAAGACTAGCATCTGTCAATCATCAATCATAATAACCCTCAATCATCATTCAGACCAGCAACCATGCTCTTCCACATGCACCTGTTCCACCTGAAATTAAAACAACTGTGAATGTAAACCGAGATCTTCTAAGATAATGCCAACAATGCATTATTACAAGAGTATATGCTCCCCCTGAACCTGTGCTAGATGGTCTCTGCCAGATCTATACCAGACTCTTTTCATCCTGAAGCTGGCCCATTGTTTTTCTTTAAACCAACATATACGCGACTGTATCTACATAAACCGGCCTATGTACACGGATCCTCCTCATGAAACTCGCGTATAACAAATTTTCTCTAAAACAGAAAAGATTTAGCAGTAGGATGATGCATCAACTACCCCCAGCTTCTGTCTGAGGTATTCAAATGTCTCCCTAGGCAGTGGTTTGGTGAGTATGTCAGCAACTTGTTCCTTAGAGGGAACATACTCCAATTTAACCTTTTGTTCAAGCACTTGTTCCCGGAGAAAATGATACTTGATAGGTATGTGCTTAGTCTTTGAATGCATGACGAGATTCTTTGAAATACTGATTGCACTTGTATTATCACAAAAAATGGAGATAGGTGGAGTACAAGCGATTTGTAGGTCTTGTAATGTTTGCATCATCCAAAGGAGTTGTGTGCAGCAAGATGCAACAGCTACATATTCTGCTTCAGCTGTAGATAATGAAATTGAACTCTGTTTCTTGTTGAACCAAGATACTAATCTAGGACCCATGAAGAATGCACCACCACTAGTGCTTTTTTTGTCATCCATGTTTCCTGCCCAATCTGCATCTGTATATGCATGAAGTGTGAGATCTATACTTCTAGGATACCATAAGCCATAGTTTTGAGTTCCTTGAAGATACTTGAAAATTCTCTTAATTGCCTGAAGATGAGTTTCCTTTGGATTTTTTTGAAACCTTCCAACTATTTTCACTGCATGCATAATGTCTAGTCGGGTACCTGTTAGATAGAGTAGACTACCAATCATGGATCTATAGGTTGGTTGATGCACTGCTGCTGATTCATCATTTGTGTTGAGGCTACATCCTGTTACCATAGGTGTACATACTGGCTTCGAATCTTCCATCCCATATTTCTTCAAGATCTGCTTGAGATACTTGGTTGTGATAGAAAAATACCGTCTTTGTTTTGTTGGACTTGTAAACCAAGAAAATATGTGAGCTCACCAAGCATGGAAATTTCAAACTCTTTTTGCATCACCAAGGAAAAATTTTGACTCATGTCTTCTTCATTGCTACCAAAGATGATATCATCAACATACACAACAAGTATTAGCAACTTATCATTGTCAACTTTTATATATAGATTGCTATCTATGGAACCTTTTGTAAAACCTTATTGATGGAGGTACTTATCCAAGCGATAATACCAAGCCCTTGGAGCCTGTTTAAGGCCATAGAGAGCCTTTTTGAGTCTGCATACAAGCTTTAGATCATTTCCAAGGATAAACCCATCTGGTTGCTCAATATACACTTCTTCATCCAAGTCTCCATTTAGAAATGCAGACTTCACGTCCATTTGAAATACTTTGAACTTTTGAAAGCTGGAAAGAGCAAGGAACATCCTTATGGCCTCAAGTCTGGCAACTGGTGCAAAATTTTCTTCAAAGTCTATGCCTTCTGGTTGAGCATACCCTTTACAAACAAGTCTGGCCTTGTTCCTCATCACATCTCCATTTTCATTTAGCTTATTTTTGAATATCCATTTTGTTCCTATGACATTCTTATATTTTGGTCTAGGAACCAACTCCCAAGTGTTATTCTTTTCAATTTTCTCAAGTTCTTCCTCCATGGCCTTTACCCAACATTCATCTTTGCATGCCTCTCTTACATTTTGTGGTTCAGTCAAGGAGAGTAATGCTAGATAACTTGAAGCTTCTGAAATGGTTCTTCTTGTTTGTACACTTGCCTCGTTTTCCCCCAAAATTTGAGTTTCTGGATGGTTCTTATGAACGTACCTGGATGGAGTCTTTTCTTCTATCCTTATCCGTTCTTGTGGTGCCTCGTGGGTTTCTTCTTCAACATGAGTCTGATTTGTTGTAGAAGGATAGTCCTCATCATCTTCAAACTCTTCAGATTTTACTTGCCTTGGAATGTTTCCTTCTTCATCAACCACTACATCAATACTTTCAACAAATTTTCCAAGTATTTTATTGTAACAATTATATGCTTTGCTGTGGGGAGAGTAACCAATAAGAATTCCTTCATCTGCTCTAGGTTCAAATTTTCCAAGGTTTTCATCAGTGTTTTTGATGTAGCATTTGCTTCCAAAAATTTTGAAGTATTTTACTGTGGGAGTCTTACCATACCAAAGTTCATGAGGAGTTTGAGTGCTGTTCACTCGGATGTTTGTCTTGTTGAGAATAGTGACAGAAGCAAATGCAGCTTCACCCCAGAAGGTTGCGGGAGTTCCAGACTCATCAAGCATAGCACGAGCCATTTGTTGAACAGTTTTGTTCATCCTTTCCACTACTCCATTTTGCTGAGGAGTCCTTGTAGTCGAGAATTCCCTTCTTATTCCATGTTCTTCAGAAAAATAAAAAAATTCATCTGAGGTAAATTCCCCTACTCGATCAGACCTGAGGCATTTGATTCTGCGATCTGATTCGTTTTCAACCAAGGCTTTGAATGATTTGAACTTTTCGAAGGCTTCATCTTTATGCTTCATAAGTCCTAACCAACACATCCGAGAAAAATCATCAATGAACAATATAAAGTATTCTTCTCCTCTAGGAGAACTTTTCCTAGATGGACCACATACATCAGTATGGACAAGTTCAAGTGGCCTTCTAGCTGATCCTTCCTTCTCAGGGAAATTAGTTCTGGTTTACTTACCAAACTGACATGATTTTCATATTGTATTGTCTGGAATTCTAATGTCAGGGAGATCACGAACCGCCTGATATTTGCATGCTTTCCTTATCTAAGAGAAGCTTAGATGCCCCAATCTTCTATGCCATAGCCAGTGTTCATCATTCTTGCTTAGATAGCATTGTTGTTGTCCTCCCTTGAGTATGTATAAATTATTTGGAGTTCTTATGCCTTTGATCACTGTTTCTCCTGTATCAAGCTCATGGACAATGCATCCATTTGATCGAAATATTACTTCATTTCCTTGATCACACATTTGACTGACACTCAATAGATTATGCTTTAAGCCATCAACATACATAACATTTCTAGCCTTGACCTTTTCTTTCAAAAACACAGAACCTTTACCTTTTATGAGTGTAGGGGTGTCATTTCAAAATGAGACCTTCTTTTCCTTTTCTAAGGCACTATATGACTAAAGTTTTTCTTTATCACCTGTCATATGTTTCGAGCATCCATTGTCGATGTACCACTGATTTTCCTGTCCTTCTGCACATAAGGCTATCCCACATATTTCTGGTTGTGATTATTTCTTTCTCCATGTTTTAGAATTTAATGAAACTTGCTCCTTTTGACTTGTTTGCCGAAACCTACTCCTGCATTCAGAATCTTCATGATCGAAGTTGTTGCAAATAGAACATTCTACTTCACTCTCAAGAGTAGAAAAGTTATTGTAGGTCCTTTTCATGATCCCAGTCATACTCCTTTGTTTTTGAGCTTCTCTAGTCATGATGGTCTTGTAGGCAACACATTGAGCAGCTTTGTGACCAAAGTTATGACAAGAGAAACATTGGCCATTGAAGAAATTTCTGCGATTATCAAACCTACCAACCAAATGATTGTAGTTTCCATTGACATCCATTCTTGAGGCAAATTGAGAATGATTTACCTGTGGTTGGTTGAATCTTCTGTTCATCCTTGAAGTAGATTTCCCCCAATTTACTTGGTAATCTTTGTTCATTCTTGAAGCAAATTCTCCCTGATTTACTTGGTGATCTGCATTATGCTTTTGCTGTCGATTGTCAACCTGTTCACTTTTTCTTACTACATCAAGATAACTTTTGGAGGTGGATGGCTTCTGTACTTGCTTCTGTGCTTGAGACGCTTCTTCAGTATATCCAATACCTTTCTTGATTAGAGGAGAACACTGCACTTTGATAATCTCATTTAAGGTTTCAGATCCATTAACAAATCTAAGATTAAGAGCTTTTGATTTCTCAATATCTTTTCTACGTCCCACAATTTCACATTCTAACTTTTCATTGTGTTTTTCTCTTTCAGCAAGTTGGAATGTCAGAGTATCTACAATTATATTCTTTTCCTCTAAACAAATTTTGAGTTTAGAAATTTCTTCATAGAGACCTTCTTCATCTATAGCATCCAAGAAATCATCATCTTCAAAAGCCATCAAAAGTCTATAATCATTACGTTGTTCATCTTCATCACTATTTGAATATCCATCACTATCTTCATGTGTATAATAACTCTTCTTACTTACATTTTGTTTTCTATTCCATCTAACTGGTTCCTTACCTTTGTCAAGTTTATCTTTATGAGGACACTTGGCAGCATAATGACTAACTCTTCCACAAGCAAAGCATTTGAAAGGCAACTTACCTCTGAATCTTCCAGTTCCCTGTTGAAGGTTCTTGACAAAATTTTATTCTTCCTCTTCTTCTGACATATGTCCTGACTCATTGTAATCTCCTTTTCCTGATGCTTTGAATGCAACTTCTCTCCTGTCTGATGGTCCCCCTTTTCTCATTTCGTAAGCACTTAGAATTCCATGTAGCTGTGACATGGTAATGCTTTGTAGATTCTGTTTTTCTTCTATGGCAGAAACTTTTGAATTAGACTTAGGAGACAAAGATCTTAGAACCTTTTCAAGCAAAACAACTTCTTTTATTTCTTCACCCAAGTTGTTCACACAATTAACAATATCATCTATACATAGGAAATAGTTAGCCACGCTTTCAACATTGTGCATTTTGAGATTTTCATATTGAATTCTGAGAGTTTGTAGTTTTTCTCGTTTTACTTGTTCATCTCCTTCATAGCTCAGAACGATCTTGTCCCATATTTCTTTTTCGGTTTTGAGCTGCATAACCTTGATGAATTCTGATTGAGATAGGCTCCCTAATAGAGTATTTACAGCCTTTGCATTTGTTTCATAGTGCTTCTTACCAGCCGTATCTGTAGGAGTTGCTGATGGACATGTGTATCCTGTTTCCAAAATATCCCAAACTTCTGTACTCAAAGATTGAAGATAGGCAGTGATTCTTACCTTCCAGTAGACGAAGTTGCTCCCACAAAAAATTGGTGGCCTGATTGATGCTTCTTTTTCGTAGTTGCTCATGATGATAGATCTTCCTTCAAGTGATCAAGCTTCTTCTGAAGGACCTACTCTGATACCAATTGTTGGAATAATACTGAGAGGGGGGGGGGGGGGGGTGAATCAGTATTATCAAATCAATTAATTTCCTTTTCACAATCAGATTTGTATACGCTACTTCGACTATGTGAAACTGTGTATATACGCTACTATGTCTAAAGAAACTAGCGTATATTAGAAAACTTAAGATTCATTAATTGTTTGATATTTAATCAATGCATCAGAACTTCATTAATCATAAGAACAGTAAGCAGGATCAGTAAAACAGAACAGATCATCACACATATGGACACAAAGATATAAGGTGGAAACCCAATGTGGGTGAAAATTACCTGCTGCAATTTGTCTCAATCTTCTTTTAAATTAGAAACTTCCTTTTACAATGATTATGTACTAGTGCAGTCTTATACCAATACGCAGGCTACTATCTGCAGAAGGCTACAACCTTCTCTCGTTCTCTAGCTTCTCCTAGAAGGGAGCTACAACCCCCTTTAGCTCTTGTACTAACTGAGGTACTAGTACGTAGGTGCTGACCTACAGAAGGCTACAACCTTCTCTTTTCTTCCAGGGACCACGTTTCATAAATTTTCAGACTGTATCCATGGATATCAATAAAAAATCAAGTATATCTGTATTAACAAAACTCCTTTTTACAAACAAATACTGAATCAAGCAATAATTTCTCAGAATGCTGTAACCAGAAAACAATACCAGTAACCAAACACCAATTCTGAACCCAGAGCACTGCAACAATAAACAAAAGCAGCTAAAATATATTTCATGAGATGTACACTACTTCAATATGTGAAACCTGCGTGCATACACTTCTGTATCTAGGCCAACCAGCGTATATGCTATTTTAAGTTAGTGAACCAGCATGTATACGCGCCTCTGCTGCGCTGAACCTGCGTACAGATCTATAAAAGATAATTTATCCTTTTCACTTATTCAGACATTAGTTATACCCAGATTATCATATTTATAGATCACGTCATGCGCCAAACAGATCAAAAATTACACAAAGATACTTCTCTTCAAACCACCTTGAGATCTTGACCCCTCAATAGAACTTATCCTTCTCCTTGCGCTCAGGTTCCTCCTTGATTCAGATCTAGTTATGCACCATAACCCAATGACAGTATTCTAGATCTTGCTCTTCATAAGATATTCAATGCTTCACTTGATCCCTTGCCAAAATGATCTCCTTCCCTTTTTATAGACAAAACCATGATCCAAAACCATAGAGATCCAATACTAGGGACTCAATACCTGGGTTCAACACTTTGGATGCAATACCAAGGACCAAAACCATAGGTTCAAATATGTCGAACTAAATACCATGGACGAACCATAAGTTTTCCCACCTGTACACGCTTTTCTTTGCATGAAAGCGCGTGCATACGTATACGCGCCTTTTGATCGGTACACCCGCGTGTATACACGATTTTGATAAGAGTAACTTGTGTATACCTCATTTTCTTTCATTATGAGAGCCTGAACTGTGATCTGCCCTTCGAATGAGTTGCCATCAAGGACAACACCTATGCCATAGTGCCAAACCTGTGTCATAATGCCAATAGGAACTAATAGAGGACTAACATTCGGTTGGTGCATTGGTGCATCCACAAGTGCTACTGCAGTTAATTAAAGATTCCTTCATGAGAAATTCATGCATGTTAGTTCAAAGAAAGACCCAGTTGAGACTAGTGTGAAGGGGCAATGTATTATCAGTTGTATGATTTACTGAGTTGTAAATATCATGCATCCAATCAAGAAGAGGACCTAATTAGGATTGCGCAGTTTTGGAAGCATGAATTCCCTTCGAATACAGGTTATTCATCCTAGGAATCGTGCAAGGAAATAGGGGCTTGGCAGGCAATGGAAATTGGCTAAATGTTGGCTAATAATAGGCTTATGAGGCAGGGAGTTGAGCATAATTGTGTGGAATTGTTATTGTGAGAAAAAGCTTTGTATCTTCACTCATATTTTTTATTAATGCAAAACATGTAGGTGGGGTTTTGAGCAGTGGCTTTCCCCAGGAAAAAATATTGTGTTATGTGCCATTGAGTTATCTTTTTCTTGTTCATATTTTTTTCATCAATCTATTGGCTTCTGCTGGTTGAAAGTAGAAGTAGATTCTTGTCCTATGATCTACTACAATGCATGAGCTTGTGAATCTACAAGAAATTATACATGGTATGGGAGATGAAGACAATATACTAGAGGAGATTTCGAAGTTTTGAGTTTTGGGTTATAGGTGAAATTCAAATTTGCAATACATACTTCAAGATTGACATATGGTGTTGTACAGTTTGTGGCTTGATTATGCCTTGGAAGGAAACTCAAATTATATAGCTTGGAAGGATAGAATAGAGGTTGTGCTGGAGGATAATGGCTGGAAGGATTTCGTTGATAAAGAAATTCCTAAGCTAACAACATCGGATGCACAGAATCTGGTCGAATGGAAGAAGTGTGTGGTGAAGGCGAGGCGGATAATCCTTTAGGGAGTTTGAGACCACATTATCTCGAGTATACATGGCAAGGAAACTGTGTATTCTATGTGGAAAGAATTGACATACTTGTATCAGAACCGTAGTGACAAAATAAAATTGGCACTGAAGGACAAACTGCGAAAAATCAAAATGGAGAAAGGCAAGACTATTCCAAATACTTGACCAAGTTCACTCAATGTCATGGTGAAATTGGAAGTGATGGAATCACGGTTGCTGAGGATGATATGGTAAGTCTTGCTCTTCCAGGATTCCTAAAGAGTTGGCATAGTTATTAGGACTCTCTCAATGGTTAGGAGAAGCTTCTAGATTGGGAATGACTATGGTCAGATTTGATGCAGGAGGCGATAAGGAGGAACACCAGGGATGGTTCTTCATCAAATACTAATGATGAAGAGAATTGTGCCTTAGTGATTAAGGAAAATAAGGGGAAAGGGAAAGCTTCTCATTACAAATCAGATTATTTTCATGGAGGCATGAAGAAATACATGATGAAAGTGAAATTCTTTCATTGTCATGAGCTGGACCATTTTGCTACAAATTGTCCACTCAAGAAGTCCAAGAAGAAGTCCTCATAAGGAGCGGCGGGTGAGGCTTTGGCCTCTCAATTCGAATTGGAATTTTCCCTCATTGTATGCATGGTGTCATCAATGATGGGAAGTGTATGGTACTGTTGTGCTCTACAACAATCCCCCATTTCATATCATTTTTATTCACAAAACTATAATATGAAATGGGTCCCTTTTTATTTTAATTGGTATCAACTATGTATTATTCAAAAAGGTTCAAAAACAAAAAGAAAACATTACAAAACCTTTTTGAAAAACCAATTATTTGGTTTTATAATATAAATGATTAATCTTTTATCATTGCGATAAAGCGATCGCAAGATCGCATATCACAATGACAAAGGAGGCATAACTTAAAGACCCATTGGTTTTCTCCGACGCAATAACATATAATAGGCTATCGGATATCGACAATAATAAGTTCCCACAACAAAAGTGCCTTTCGCTCCGATGCGATGCGATCAAGTCCCTTTCGTTCCGATGTGATGCGATATCGCTATCGGCGATCGAGGATATACCATGCATGCTTTTTAAAGTGCCCATGTTAATACTCCCAATGCGATGTGATATCGCTATCGGTGATCGGGGATTCCAAAAGGTGCCAATATAAATATTTAAGTTTTCCCCTGACGCCCGATTACGATAAAGCCAAAAGTGCAAACTTAAAAAAATTGTTAAAGCGGGGATATTACGATTAATTCGTATTAAAAGCCTTATCTTTCAAACAGTGATTCACCTGCGCTCAACCACCAAAACATCCAAGGCACGCTTAAACAAATCATTCGGCCGATAAATGATATGATGGGCATTTAAAGGATTGGCAGGTTTTAACGGCCATTTAATGAAATGGTAAGCTTAAAAATCTTTTCACAGATTGTATCCGCAGCCACTTTAAGTTAATCCTTCATCGTGCATTGATCAATATATATCTCGCTCGTATTTACTTTTCGCTACCAATTCTCTGTGTTACGCTTATTTTCACTCCTGTGCAGAATTCTTCCGAAGTAATAGATTCAAGCAGAATGGGGAAGAAGTCTAAAAAAACGGCAACCGCTTCCGCTTCACCAGCCACAGGACAAGCCGTCGCTGATCCAGGAACTAAAAAGAAAGGATTGATATCTCATACTACATGTTCAGGACTCGGCAGAACTACTTGGCAAAGTAGCTATAATTTGATTGAGGCCGAAGAACCAAAGGTGACAGCAGTACAAGCCACAACGGGTACAAATCGAAAATCTGATGGTACTTTAAAGGACTTAGCCGACTCTTTCCTTCATCGGATAGTGGCTCGGGAACAAATTCTCCCATATACGAATGTAGTGAGGTGGGCAATTGAGGAAATCCCAATCACAGACAGAACCTTCTGCACCAGAGATGGGAGAATTTCAGGTTCATTCCAGGCTAATGATTTGAGGCAAATGTATCATTTGCCTGAGCCAGAGAAGAAGTACAATAAGGCATTTCTGGAGAAATTCCGATGTGAGAATGAAACTGAATCCGGACCCATTCGGGATTGGAGGCAAAATCCGGCAAAACACAAGCATGAAACTTCCGGTAAGTATTCTGTTGATTCCCTATGTTCTCCTTATTGTTATGCTGGGATAATGATATGTAGATTGTGGGGGTTGCACGATTCCGCTAATTTCACTATAGAAATGGTTCCCTTGATGGAAGCGGCATGTAATAGTGAAATAATGGATTGGGCAAGTATACTGTCAGATAAGCTAGCAACAACAGTTCTTAATTTTAGAACTAAAACCTGCGTCACCGAAAGGATTATTCCCCCATTCTACTACAGTGCTTATATACTAGATACCCTGTGTTTTAATTCTGAATTTCCCGTGTTCGGCTGGAGGTGGACTGCAAAGACCCCACGCCTATTCACATATACCATAAAAAATTGTTGAAAACTTCCTATAAGCACCATTTATACCAAGTCTGCAATAGCTTCATGTTACCCATTCATTACTCTATTTTTAATAAACCTGCTCCCAAAATTTCTTACCATGCAGGGATTGATTAGACATCAATAGGAAGATGGTTCGGAGAGGAAAAATTTACTTATATAATAATTTTCGGTAGCCAAGCCGAACCTCATGTCCTTCCTTTGTACATACCCGATAAACTGCTGGCGAGGGAGATAGCCTATCAAATTATTTCCGAGGGAGTTACACAAACTCTAAAGAAAAATAAGAAGCAGGTCTGGCCCTCTTTTCCTCTGAGATGTGGTGTCTACACTTTGCATGATTTCAAACATGTAGAGAAAGAAGCTACGAAGATGAAGTCATTAACTCTAGCAACTCTCCCTAATAGGCGATTTGATCCCAACAAAGTCGCTTATAATGCACTTGAACAGGCCAAATTGACAAAGTTTGACCATAAAGAGGATAAGTTTTATGACCTGTTCTCCTCAGCTGAATCAATGTATCAAGTTAGATCGCTGGCCATAATGGAATACAAAGATGAAGGGTTAGTTGAATTCGACAGGCTTAGAGAACAGAGGTTGCAAACTCTGCCTCTAGATCTGTTAGCGACAACCCCAGCAACAGGATCAAGCGAGCCTGAACAGCGACATGCTAAGGAACCTCTGGTTACAACAAAAGAACAAGAGAAAGTGCAAGAGGAAACCCAGACTAAAGAGAAGGAACAGAGCAGCATAGAGGTAAATGTAGATACTCAAATTAATCCCAAATTTCTCCAGGAATGGCAGCAATTCGATTCAATTATCAGTAATCTTGAGTGCTCAAAGGACACCGAAACTTCAAAAGTGGCAGATACACAGGAGACCACTTCAAAACAGGTTCCAAGTGGAACCAGCGGCCTACCCAGTTCAAAAGAAGTAGAGATAATCCCAAAGGATCCCTCCGATCAAATTATTTTGCAGATAGAAGAAATTCCTCCCTTGGATGTCTTTTATAGCCCAAGACACAAATCTGTGGTAAAACGACAGAGGAAGAGGAGAAGGACTGATCAACCTTCCCTATTCCCAAAACAAATGGTGATGGGCAATGTGGTTTGGAAGGAGGAATTTGACCCCTCTGACGACCTAACAAAACTATCACAATATGCTGGAGCCTATTCGGTAGCAACAATAGATAAGGCATCAGAGGTGAGTCTTTTATTAAAAACAAAAGACCAAGAGATCTTTTTATTGCAAGCGCAACTATCAGAAGTACAGCAGAAGGCAGAGCAAGCAGAATGGCAATTGTTAACACAACAGCAAATAAATAATCAATTAACTCAATAATTGCAGGAAGAGAAACAGAGGATTGATCACAGCGCAGTCCAGAAGCAGAAAGAGTTGTCTGAGGCATTGGCACAACTGAAGGCAGCGAATGAACAAATGATGAAGTCAAAAGATGAGCAAATTGCTCAACTATCAGCCTAGCTTGAGAAGACAAAAGATCTTCCACAGATAGCTGAATTCAAATCAGAAGCATTACAGATAAATAAGGCATTAATAACACAAATCAAGCTTTTATGTCAACAAATCACCCAGGCGGAACCATTATGTGATTTGACGACATCAATAAGTAAACAATTAGAAAAAGCTAGAACAGACTTGGATCAAGCTGATGAAACATTAACTGAGTTTCTTGAGTGGCAAGATACCGATCAGGGACAGGCAGCAAATTTACCAAAGATTTTAGAATCACATAAGGAAATATTATTTACAGAATGGCAGTCCTAGTTAATGAAAGCAGAGAGGGCAATTTCAAGATGCAAATCAACCACAAGTAATTTGGTTGAATTGTTTAATAATACTCTCTACTTGTCTAACATGATTTCCCAATGCACTCTAGGTAAATTGACAGCGGCGAAAACATTGGAGCAGTCATGTTATCCGGATCTAGAGAAAAATGGGAGATTAATCGCTGGAATTAACAGTTTAACATGGGACGCCTATTGGTTCTTCTTAGTAAAACCGCACAGCCAAAGAGCCGCCCTCAAATGCCTTACAGATGCAATCGGGTATATTATTCCCGATATTCAGGATGCCACCTATGCCGCCGAGCTCAACTCTCACCTCAACAGACCGCCCGAAGTGGAGCCAATGCTTGTGACATGTCAGCTCAGGTTTAAAGGCAAACAACCTACATGATGATTCATACCACCGACTGCCAGATTGCTGAGAAGGAGATATTCAAGATTGTTTGATACCAATTAAGTAGGATTTCAGTTTCATAGATAGTTAGTTTAATTCAGTATTTATAGACCCTTTCATTGTTTTGGAAAGGGTCGTAATGTTTTGTACATGACTTAAAGCCTGAAGTTGCACTACTGTACTTCAGGCATATTATTTTATAAAACTAGACCAATTATTCTAATTTTGGCAAGGAAGCTTTTATGCAAATGTGCACTACTGTCTTTGTTTGAAAGTATTTCTGCGTTGGAAGAAGAATCTCAAATAGCGATTGATATTTGGAGTGACTAGCAGCTCATATGGTACTATTATCTATGTCTGAATTCATTCTTTTTATATGAATTGTTATTTGATCGCCTTTGCTATTATCGAATATATGTATGTGTTTTAACAACATTTCTTTATTCCCTCCACTATTGGATGTTTATGGTAATGCTTTTCTTTTGATCATATATGTATCGATGATATAAATGATAAGTGTAGCAATATTGTGTTAATCACTTTGTTTAACTATTTAAGCAAAGTAATTCTTGAATGAATAAATGTCCATGTCTATTAGATGGAGTCATCTATATGCCTGTCAATAAACATAGATCATCAAGCGCTACACTTCAAAGTACAATAGTTCCCGGGATTAGTAGTAGTTCTTTTATTTTGCTGATAGATTAAGTTATTCGCCTATCATTAGATTAGACAATCAATCATTCATCCATCCCTTTTATTCATTACTAGGAAACTGGTCCCATTATCCCCAGTCAGAGCCACCATTCCAAACGGAAAAGGAGCTGTATTCAGGTCCGGACCGGGTGGTTATTCCCCAATGTTGATACAACGATTTTCGGGGCATCAACATTTTTGGCGCTAGAAGGAGGGCATCAACTGTGAATGGCAAGCAAACCCAAATGCACAAACCATTCTAAGAGTAATTCTCCCTCTGCATCACCTCGTACTTCCCAATTGCATGCTGGTTCTCCAGTATCCAAACAAGAAGAAGAGGAATAAACTACCACTGCTCAAACCCATCATACTCCAGAACAACTAAGTCTTGAATCTCCTGAAGTCCAGTCTCTCATCCACAAACTTCAGAGCTTCTCGATTTCACCACAAAAATCTGAGGTATCTCAAAGCAGTGCGACTTCGTAGTTCAATTTACCTCACCCTCTCACCAGAATTCAGAGTGGAAAGCTTAGTATTGAACCTACTGAGTTCCCTTTACCCAAAAGGAAAAAGGCGAACAAAAACACTGAAGGATCTGACAGTGAAGAATTTTCATCCACATCCTCCATCTCACCTTCCCACGTGCGAAGTCAACCATCCACTCCCTCATCACACATTGTTGTTCATCAGGGATTAGCAACTGCAACATCCCAAACTGCGCAATCCTTAATATTAACTCCTTCCCAGACTTCTGTAAGTTCAATAGTAATATCATCCACTACTGCGGTTACAATGGCAGATCCATGGACCAAGCCTGGTGTAGTCAATATGCCTGCTCCATTGCATGCATTACCTGATGCACCTGAAAAATGGCTACCCAAGTTTAACCCAAATGATGGAACACAAGCTGAGGAACATATTAATAACTTCATGTTGGCAGTTAATTTAAAGGGAGTAACAGAGCAAGATGTTGTCATTAGGCTTTTCCCTTATACTTTACAAGGATCAGCAGGATCCTGGTATTTTTCTTTACCTTCTGGTTCCATTACCAGTTGGACGACTTTCCAAGAATAGTTTCTTACTAAGTATGGTGATGATAGGTCTTTGGCTACACTAATAAATGATCTCTCCAATCTTAGGATAGAGCATAGGGAACCAATTAAAGAATTCAATGCATGATTCAATAAAATCTTGAATAAAATCCCAACAGCCTCCAAACCAAGTGAGCAAATCCGAAGCGAGTGGTATATAACTGCCCTACCTGCCAATATAGCTATTTTTGTAGACAGGGCTGGAAAACCAACTTTAGCTGAAAACATGAAAGAAGCACTTACTGTGGAGAAACGTATTAATGCTCTAGAAAAGAAAGCTGCTCTTGAAGATAGAAAAACCAAAAAAGTTTCTTTTAAAGATGATTCAAAGAAGAAAACCCCTAAAGATCCATATGACATGGAGGGTCTACAAAAGGTCCTCAAAACCATGTCAAATGAAATGGTTGAAATAAAAAAACAGGTAGCTGAAACCTCAACCAAAAGACCTTTTAGGAATTACAAGAAAACTGAATCAAAACCACCAAATGTTATATCTAATGCAGATTCAGATCTTGAAGAAGGAGAAGAAGAAACAACTTCACCAACTGATGAAGAAGAGGAAGTTGTTGAATGTCATGGAATGTGGGATTTTATATTACCTAACTCCGATACAGAAAATGAAGAAGAAACGTTTCCTGTCACTACCAGGAGTAAAGGTACCTCCGAACTTGTTCAGACAACTTCGAAGAAAAGAAGTGTAGGTGCTGCTACAACAAAGGAAAAGGTTCCCCTGAAAAAGCCACCTGTAATGGTTCCACAAAACCAACCTTCAACCTAAACAATCCCATCAACATCTAAGACATTGGTAGTGTCCGATTCAATGGATTACAATATTGTTGATGACATGAAAAGGACTAAGGCAAACATTACCATGTTTGAACTTAGTAAATTGAAACATCAACAAAAATTGCTTCTCAAAGAATTAAATGTTGTTCCTACCTCACCCCTTCCAAGTGCTAAAGCTGCAAATGATACAGGTCAACCACCTTCTGGTGTGGTTGAAGCTACTGATGCAGTTCTGATAGGAGATAGATCAAATTCTCATACTCCACCTTTCCTTCTAACCTATGAGATCTACAATAGAAACCTGCACAACTATTTGATAGACTCAGGGGCATCCTCTAATATAATGCCAGCTTCAGTTTGTTCCAAACTGAACATTGAACCCCAAAAGTCTGCTATTCATATTGTGCAGTTGGACAGGACAAAAGTACAGGTTTTGGGATAAATCAACTCCGTAACTATCAGGCTATCTGTTGATCCTAGAGTAGTACAAGGAATTGACATCTTGGTCGCCGATATACCTGAATTTTATGGTTTGATCTTGAGTAGGGATTGGGCTGAAAAACTACATGGGTATATTTCTACGGATTGGTCCCATATGTGGCTTCCCTATAAGGGTAAACCAAATCAAATAAAAATTGATTGGGAAAAACACATGACCCATACAGTTACAAAATTTGAACAAGAAAACCAACCAATAGCATTTAATAACAACATTTTGGGGAATTATTCATCAAAGTCATTCTTTGGCAACTTCGCTGCCCAATCATCTCCTTTCTCAGTAAACCATTCTACATCTCAAATCGAAAATTATTCACAAACAGATAGGTCAAGATGTTTTAATGATACTGAGGAAATTGTAAATAAGATTGTTAATACTTCTTTATTTTGGTCATTATATTTCGATGGGTCCAAGTCTAGTGAGGGCTCAGGAGCAGGATGTATTTTGATTAGCCCGCAAGCAGAAAAAACAATGCTGTCCTATAGGTTAGAGTTTGAATGCACGAATAATACAGCAGAGTACGAAGCCTTAGTCCAAGGACTATATAAAGCTATTGACCTTAAGGTCCAATATTTGAAAGTGTTTGGAGATTCTGAAATTATTATCAAACAGGTAAGGAATACAATTCATTGTCTTTCCAGCCATCTCAAACATTATCAATCGCTGGTACAGGAACTCACCTCTCACTTTTCGGCATTCAATATTTCTTCCATTCCCAGTTATCAAAATTCGACAGCCGACCTGCTAGCCAATGTTGCTTCCAAGCTCCTACCTTCCGAAGAATATAGCCCAGATAGATTTTCAGTAGAATTACTTTTTAGGCCATCAATTCCTGACAATGTCACTAATTGGAGAGTATTCAACCACGATGAAGACATTTTACAGTTTTTAACTTCAGAAAAGTCCTATGATGATCAAATCATTGAGGAAAACGAGCATGACCTTCAAATGAGAGGTAAAACCGAGGAAAATTCAATTCCAAAGCCTGTGGTGAAACTTGAGGATCTTTATGATATTAAAGACAGGTTTAAACCTGTGATCAATACAAAGCTCCAAAGTTCTACTTTAAGGTTTGAATTGATAAACCTTGGCACTGAGCAAACTCCTCAAAACATTAATTTAGGATTAGGACTTCCCATAGAAGAAAAAGAAGCATTCATTAGATTGTTACGGAAAAATAAACATGTTTTTGCTTGGAAATATGACGATTTAAAGACATATGATACATCCATCATCCAGCATACCATTCCAATGCTTCCCGAATAGAAACCAATTCAGCAGAAATTGAGAAAAATACATCCGAACTTAGAGAGTCAAATAAAATCTGAACTTAATAAACTCTTGAAAGCTAAGATTATTTTTCCCGTTCGACACTCAAACTGGGTCTCCAATATGGTGCCGGTCAGAAAGAAAAATGGCGACATCAGGATTTGTATAGATTTCAGAAATTTGAACAAGGCGAGCCTAAAGGATAATTTCCCATTACCTACTATGGAGCAGATACTCCAATCAGTAGCAGGCTCTGAGTTAATGTCCTTTCTAGACGGTTTTTCAGGATATAACCAAGTTTTGGTCCATCCTGATGACCAACTCAAAACCACATTCAGAAAAAAATGGGGAACATATGCGTATCAGAAAATTCCTTTCGGACTTATTAATGCAGGAGCCACATTCCAAAGAGCGATGGTTATAGCTTTAAAGGGTTGATTAACAAAACAATAGTCATCTACTTAGACGATATTACTGTATTTTCTAAAGAGAAATCCAATCATTTGCATGATTTAAATCAAATTTTTCAACGCTGCAAAAGGTATGGTATTTCACTTAACCCTAAAAAATCTTTCTTCGCTCTTGACCAAGGAAATCTCTTAGGCTTTATTGTTTCTAAAGATGGCATTTATATTGATCCTGATAGGATCAAAGAAATCTCTGAAATCCCTTTCCCTCATAATAAAAAATCCATGCAGTCATTTTTAGGCCAAATCAATTTTGTCAAAAGATTCATTCTAGACTTTTCTCAAATCATTTTGCCACTTCAAACTATGATTAAGAAAAATTCAGTCTTTAAGTGGGGATCAGCAGAAAAGGAAGCGTTTGATTTAATCAAACAATCAATAATTAATGCCCCTGCCTTAAATACCCCTAATTTTTCTAATCATTTCACATTGTATACTATCGCATCCGATTTGTCTTATGCAGCAGTACTCACACAGATTAACGATCACAATTCGGAAGCACCCATTTCATTCTATAGTTCAAATCTTCAGGGTGCTGAATTGAATTACTCTAAAGTAGAAAAACAAGCCTTTGCTGTATATAAAGTTGTCAAACATTACAGACCCTTCCTTTTAAAAGCCCATACAAAAGTTATAGTTCCTTTCCCTGTAGTAAGGCAACTATTAATCCAAAGAGAACTAGGTGAAAAAAGGGCAAACTGGGTTACAGCACTTCAAGAATATGATTTAGAAATTAAACCAGCAAAGATTGTTAGAGGCCAAGGTTTTTGCAGGTTATTGGCAGGAGCATGTAACATTCCAGAATCAGGTGATACAGATCAAACCGAGGAAATCAACCAGATAAGTATTACTGATTCTGAATCACAATATGCTGACTTAATATTTTATTTGAAAAATGGATATGCACCTCCTAACCTGTCTTACAAAAACAAAAGGGCCATTAGATTAAAAGCAAAAAATTTCACAATTATTGATGATGTGCTTTTTAGGCAAAATTATGATTCAATCTTATTAAGATGCCTAGAAAAACCTGAAGCACAAAAGGTTTTGCAGGAATTACATGATGGACCAGCAGGAGGACATTTTGGAGCTGATACAACAGCCCACAAAATCATTCATGCTGGATATTACTGGCCCACTCTGTTTAGAGATGCTCATGAATATGTAAGGAAATGCCGAAATTGTCAAACTTCTAGTGGAAGACAAAGAAAACTAGCTTTCCCTTTGCAACCAGTCAACATCGAACAACCATTTGAAAAATGGGGATTGGATATCATTGGAGAAATTACTCCACATTCTTCCAAACAGCATAAGTATATCCTTACCGCTACTGATTATTTTACTAAGTGGGTTGAAGCAATCCCTTTGAAGACAACAAATTCTGAGGAAATTATTGAATTCATAGATCAATTCATCATTACCATGTTTGGTGTCCCAAATGCTATTGTTTTTGATAATGCATCTTACTTCTCAGGCAATGTTATGTTTGATTTCGCTATTAAAAGAGGATTTAAATTAAAATATTCTGCTAATTACTATCCCCAGGGTAATGGTTTAGCGGAGTCTACAAATAAAAATCTGATTAAAATCATTAAGCAAACCATCGAACAGGATCATAAAAAATGGCACAAATCCTTAATATTTGCACTATGGGCTGATAGGATAACGCAGAAGGCTTCCATAGGTTCTTCTCCGTTCAACCTTGTGTATGGAAAAGAAGCAGTGCTACCATCAAATCTTGTCCTTTCTTCTCTAGCCCTAGTTCAGTTTATTGAGGAAAGCCCTTCTTCTTCTATTCAACTTAGACATGACCAAATTTTAAAATTAGAAGAGGAAAGAGAAAAATCCAAGGTTATTCATGCAAAACATTAGCAAATCATCAAGTCATCCTTTGATTCAGTCTCATCCGGTTCAAAACAATTTCAGGTCGGTGATTTAGTTCTGAAATGGGACAAAGCCCATGAGGACAAGGGAAAACACACCAAGTTCCAGAAGATGTGGCTTGGGCCATTTCAGATCTGTGAGAAGATAGGCCATTCGACCTTCATATTACAATATTTATCAGGTTTGAGAGATTCTCTCCCTGTTAATGGCCTTATCTTAAAGAAATTCTTCAATTGAGAAGGTAATCCCTTCTCCTTTTTTTAGAATTTTGTAGTTTGTAGGATCATTAGAAAATAAAGTTGTGAGATATCTTCCATTGACCTTTGTTGTACTTGAAAGTTGCTCAAAACAAGTAGGGTTGATATTTACTTTTAAAATAATAGAAGTCTTAAACGAAAGGGATAATTTCTAGGAAACTAGGTGTAGTTGCATTCCGAAACAACACTCCATTTTTGTGAAGGCTTCTCAAAGTTTAAAAATATTGTAAATCATTTTATGTTTTCAAATTGGTCACAAAAAAGGTTATCAATATCAAAATAGAAACTAATCCAACTTCAGCATCTTTAACTCTTGCCTTGTCATCCATTTACTCTTAAGGAGAAAATTGTCCATCCCACTCACCAAAGCTTATGATTACTCAGAGTGTAATTCTAAAATATTTGATATAAAAGATAAGAGGTCTTATTACAAGCCTGCTTACCATGATCATAGGGAAATAGTTTAACTGACATTACCAATACTGCATACCAAAATAGGGTAATGGCTTAGAATTATAAGACAAGGGGTCTCATCACGAGCCAACTTGTTCGGTTAAATTACTACCAGTGAATGGCATTGTCACTCAGCTGGTCACCAAGCCAGGACAATGGCTTTTTATCTTACAAAATAACAGAAAAGCATGTTTTGAATTCATTCTGTTAATCATACTCTGAAATGAGTGGGACAATGGACAATAGCATGGTTAAAAGGTATCATTGTCGAAACTATGAACGTTTGCTGGCAGCAGAGGCTCTACCTATGACAAAGGAGTCAATTCTAAAAGCTGATTTGGAAAGGTTTTCTGTTTTATCACTATCAACCAATAAAGGCCAATTTAAAACTTAGAATGTATCTAATTTTAAACAAGAGAGGAAATTAGCAAAGATAGTTTCATTTTATTTAGAATGCATATATACCTAGTTATATTAGAATTTTCCCCTTTGATTAGAACTCTATTTTGAAAAAGTTTAAGTATTTCCATACTTTTCAGAGATAACTGTTTCTTCCAGCGAATCGCCAATTGTTGTGCTCTACAACAACCCCCCATTTCATATCATTTTTATTCACAAAACTATAATATGAAATGGGTCCCTTTTTATTTTAATTGGTATCAACTTTGTATTATTCAAAAAGGTACGGAAACAAAAAGAAAATATTACAAAACCTTTTTGAAAAACCAATTATTTGGTCTTATAATCATGGAAAATTTTAGGGGCTAATGTTCGCCCAGTGGGCTAATTTTCCATGATTTTTCCACAAAAAAGATTCGCCAATTTCCAATTTTATAAAAGACGATTCGCCCAAATTTTACAATATAAAATTATTTTACCTTAAAAATCGCCAACATTATATAGAGACTATATATAAAATAATTATAAATTTGAATAATTTTACAAATATATCAATAAACATTTATAATTTGCATATTAGGGATTAGTGAGATTCGCCAATGTTTTAAACTTCAATAAAATTTTCCTTGCTTATAATATAAAAGATTAATCTTTTATCATTGTGATAAAGTGATTGCAAGATCGCATATCGCAATGACAAAGGAGGCATAACTTAAAGACCCATTGGTTTTCTCTGACGCAATAACATACAATAGGCTATCGGATATCGGCAATAATAAGTTCCCATAACAAAAGTGCCTTTGGCTCCGATGCGATGCGATCAAGTCCCTTTCGTTCCGATGCGATGCGATATCGCTATCGGTGATTGGGGATATGCCATGCATGCTTTTTAAAGTGCCCCAGTTAATACTCCCGATGCGATGCGATATCGCTATCGGCGATCGGGGATTCCAAAAGGTGCCAATATAAAGATTTAAGTTTTCCCCCGACGCCCGATTGCGATAAAGCCAAAAGCGCAAACATCAAAAAATTGTTAAAGCGGGGATATTACGATTAATTCGTATTAAAAGCCTTATCTTTCAAACAGTGATTCACCTGCGCTCAACCGCCAAAACATCCAAGGCACGCTTAAACAAATCATTTGGCCGATAAACGATATGATGGGCATTTAAAGGATTGGCAGGTTTTAACGGCCATTTAATGAAATGGTAAGCTTAAAAATCTTTTCACAGATTGTATCTGCGGCCACTTTAAGTTAATCCTTCATCGTGCATTGATCAATATATATCTCACTCGTATTTGATTTTCACTACAAATTCTCTGTGTGACGCTTATTTTCACTCCTGTGCAGAATTCTTCCGAAGTAATAGATTCAAGCAGAATGGGGAAGAAGTCTAAAAAAACTGCAATCGCTTCCGCTTCACCAGCCACGGGACAAGTCATCGCTGATCCAGGAACTAAAAAGAAAGGATTGATATCGGATACGACATGTTCAGGACTTGGCAGAACTACTTGGCAAAGTACCTATAATTTGATTGAGGCCGAAGAACCAAAGGTGACAACAGTACAAGCCACATCGAGTACCAATCGAAAATCTGATGGTACTTTAAAGGACTTAGCCGACTCTTTCCTTCATCGGATAGCGGCTCGGGAACAAATTCTCCCATATACGGATGTAGTGAGGTGGGCAATTGAGGAAATCCCAATCACAGACAGAACCTTTTGCACCAGAGATGGGAGAATTTTCGGTTCATTCCAGGCTAATGATTTGAGGCAAATGTATCATTTGCTTGAGCCAGAGAAGAAGTACAATAAGGCATTTCTGGAGAAATTCCGAAGTGAGAACAAAACTGAATCCGAACCCATTCGGGATTGGAGGCAAAATCTGGCAACGCAAGCATGAAACTTCCGGTAAGTATTTTGTTGATTCCCTATGTTCTCCTTATTGTTATTCTAGGATAATGATGTGTAGATTGTGGGGGTTGCACGATTCCGCTAATTTCACTATAGAAATGGTTCCCTTGATGGAAGCAGCGTGTAATAGTGAAATAATGGATTGGGCAACTATACTGTCATATAAGCTAGCAACAGCAGTTCTTAATTTTAGAACTAAAACCTGCGTCACCGAAAGGCTTATTCCGCCATTCTACTACAGTGCTTATATACTAGAAACCCTGTGTTTTAATTCTGAATTTCCCCTGCTCGGCTGGAGGTGGACTGCACAAGACCCCACGCCTATTCACATATACCATCAGAAATTGTGGAAAACTTCCTATAAGCACCATTTATACCAAGTCTGCAATGGCTTCATGTTACCCATTCATTACTCTATTTTTAATAAACCTGCTCCCAAAATTTCTTACCAAGCAGGGATTGATTTGACATCAATAGGAAGATGGTTCGGAGAGGAAAAATTTACTTATATAAGAATTTTCGGCAGCCAAGCCGAACCTCATGTCCTTCCTTTGTACATACCCGATAAACTGCTGGCGAGGGAGATAGCCTATCAAATTATTTCCGAGGGAGTTACACAAACTCTAAAGAAAAATAAGAAGCAGGTCTGCCCCTCTTTTCCTCTGAGATGTGGTGTCTACACTTTGCATGATTTAAAACATGTAGAGAAAGAAGCTATGAAGATGAAGTCATTAACTCTAGCAACTCTCCCTAATAGGTGATTTGATCCCAACAAAGTCGCTTATAATGCACTTGAACAGGCCAAATTGACAAAGTTTGACCATAAAGAGGATAAGTTTTATGACCTATTCTCCTCAGCTGAATCAATGTATCAAGTTAGATCGCTGGCCATAATGGAATACAAAGATGAAGGGTTAGTTGAATTCAACAGACTTAGAGAACAGAGGTTGCAAACTCTACCTCTAGATCTGTTAGCGACAACCCCAGCAACAGGATCAAGCGAGCCTGAACAGCGACATGCTAAGGAACCTCTGGTTACAACAAAAGAACAGGAGAAAGTGCAAGAGGAAACCCAGACTAAAGAGCAGGAACAGAGTAGCATAGAGGTAAATGTAGATACTCAAATTGATCCCAAATTGCTCCAGGAATGGCAGCAATTCGATTCAATTATCAGTAATCTTGAGTGCTCAAAGGACACTGAAACTTTAAAAGCGGCAGATACACAGGAGACCACTTCAAAACAGGTTCCAAGTGGAACCAGTAGCCTACCCAGTTCGAAAGAAGTAGAGATAATCCCAAAGAATCCCTCCGATCAAATTATTTTGAAGATAGAAGAAATTCCTCCCTTGGATGTCTTCTATAGCCCAAGACACAAAGCTGTGGTAAAACGACAGAGGAAGAGGAGAAGGACTAATCAACCTTCCCTATTCCTAGAACAAACGATGACGGGAAATGTGGTTTGGAAGGAGGAATTTGACCCCTCTGACGACCTAACAAAACTATCACAATATGCTGGAGCCTATTCGGCAGCAACAATAGATAAGACATCAGAGGTGAGTCTTTTATTAAAAACAAAAGACCAGGATATCTTTTTATTGCAAGCGCAACTATTAGAAGTACAACAGAAGGCGGAGCAGGAAGAACGGCAATTGCTAACAAAACAGCAAATAAATAATCAATTAACTCAACAATTGTAGGAAGAGAAACAGAAGATTGATCACAGTGCAGTCCAGAAGCAGAAAGAGTTGTCTGAGGCATTGGAACAACTGAAGGCAGCGAATGAACAAATGCTGAAGTTAAAAGATGAGCAAATTGCTCAATTATCAGCCTAGCTTGAGAAGACAAAAGATCTTCCACAGATAGCTGAATTCAAATCAGAAGCATTACAGATAAATAAGGTATTAATAACACAGATCAAGCTTTTATGTCAACAAATCGCCCAGGTGGAACCATTATGTGATTTGACGACATCAATAAGTAAACAATTAGAAAAAGCTAGAACAGACTTGATCAAGCTGATGAAACATTAACTGAGTTTTTTGAGTGGCAAGATACCGATCAGGGATAGGCGGCAAATTTACCAAAGATTTTAGAATCACATAAGGAAATATTATGTACAGAATGGCAGTCCCAGTTAATGAAAGCAGAGAGGGCAATTTCAAGATGCAAATCAACCACAAGTAGTTTGGTTGAATTGGTTAATAATACTCTCTACTTGTCTAACATGATTTCCCAATGCACTCCAGGTAAATTGACAGCGGCGAAAACATTGGAGTAGTCATGTTATCCGGATCTAGAGAAAAATGGGAGATTAATCGCTGGAATTAACAGTTTAACATGGGACGCCTATTGGATCTTCTTAGTAAAACCGCACAGCCAAAGAGCCGCCCTCAAATGCCTTACAGATGCAATCGAGTATATTATTCCCGATATTCAGGATGCCACCTATGCTGCCCAGCTCAACTCTCGCCTCAACAGACCGCCCGAAGTGGAGCCAATGCTTGCGACATGTCAGCTTAGGTTTAAAGGCAAACAACCTACATGATGATTCATACCACTGACTGCCAGATTGCTGAGAAGGAGATATTCAAGATCATTTGATACCAATTAAGTAGGATTTCAGTTTCATAGATAGTTAGTTTAATTCAGTATTTATAGACCCTTTCATTGTTTTGGAAAGGGTTGTAAAGTTTTGTACATGACTTAAAGCCTGAAGTTGCACTACTGTACTTCAGGCATATTCTTTTATAAAACTGGACCAATTATTCTAATTTTGGCAAGGAAGCTTTTATGCAAATGTGCACTATTGTCTTTGTTTGAAAGTATTTCTGCGTTGGAAGAAGAATCTCAAATAGCGATTGATATTGGGAGTGACTAGCAGCTCATATGGTACTATTATCTATGTCTGAATTCATTCTTTTTATATGAATTGTTATTTGATCGCCTTTGCTATTATCGAATATATGTATGTGTTTTAACAGCATTTCTTTATTCCCTCCACTATTGGATGTTTATGGTAATGCTTTTCTTTTGATCATATATGTATCGATGATATAAATGATAAGTGTAGCAATGTTGCGTTAATCACTTTGTTTAACTATTTAAGCAAAGTAATTCTTGAATGAATAAATGTCCATGTCTATTAGATGGAGTCATCTATATGCCTGTCAATAAGCATAGATCATCAAGCGCTGCACTTCAAAGTACAATAGTTCCCGGGATTAGTAGTATTTCTTTTATTTTGCTGATATATTAAGTTATTCGCCTATCATTAGATTAGAAAATCAATCATTCATCCATCCCTTTTATTCATTACTGGGAAACTGGTCCCATTATCCCCAGTCGGAGCCACCATTCCAAACGGAAAAGGAGCTGTATTAAGGTCCGGACCGGGTGGTTATCCCCCAATGTTGATACAACGATTTTCGAGGCCTCAACAGCTACTTAGAAAGTGGAGCGTCATTTCACATGACTGGCGAAAAGGAGTTATTCAGTGACCTAGATGAGAAAGATCTCCAGATGCATATCGAGATGGGTGACAACGGGAGGTATAGTGCTACTGGATTGGGCAAGATTACTATTCAAAGGGAGCATGGGGCTCCACTCACCTTGAAGAATGTTATGTATGTGCCCAGGCTAAAGAAGAACTTGGTATCCATTTCCATGCTTGAGGATAGAGGCTATGATGTGATTTTCTCGAAAGGAAAGGCATTCCTTCGACACATAGCCACGGGTCAAGTAAAGAAGATAGGGATTTAGGTGAAGAATCTCTATAAGATGGAGGTAGAGGATTGTGCTTCTTTGAGCATGAAATCAGAGATGGTGTAGATATGAGACATTGGGGTGTTGTGGCACATGTGATTGGGCAACTTACATCATGGGGCTTTGAAAATCATGCAATAGATCTCCACCGGTTTGCCCAAAGGTACACTAGAGAAAGTTGATACATGCAAGGGGTGTACTTTGGGTAAATTATCAGGAGCTCAAGACCAAGTGTCAAAAATTCTCAATTTTGAAAGTGCTCAGAACTAGTTTGAACCTGAATGACCGGATTCCAGCGCCACGAACGGTTCGAAAAATGGTCTCCGTATGAGGAAGTTATGCCAAAAAGAAGAATTGTCCAATAACACTGAAATTTTGAATTTTTTCAAAAAAATTTAAAATAGAATATTCCATGGAATATTTTGTTTTGGGCAGTGAATGGCAGGCTGCCATGTGGCAGGCCCGGAGGCTGCCACATTGCCTAGGTGACATCATCATGACGTCAGTACAGTTTTTTTGCATACATTAAAAAGGTGGTAGCGGAGAGGTTTGAACACACGACCTGCCTTATAACACTCCCACACTTTACTGTTGAACCATGAGCACCGGTCTTGTTTAAGGTGAGGAACAAACTTGTGTTAAAGTTCGAATTTGGTTAAGGGCGGGGCCCAAGGGGGCCAACACCCATGCATATGACCATAGTGCGCAGAACCGTGGGCCTATTTCCTTAAACCGAGTAGTTTGGTGTAACGATTATATTACGTGTTCAAATTTACACAAAGAACAAAGCTAACACCATGTTAAACTACCTGTCATCTAACCGTTCAGGCGTGGAATCCAAGGGGATAACTTCCAAGCCCAGATTTGTTCACATGCGCATTTAAACCACTACAATTAATCGACGGTTTAGTTGGTGGACTTTTGGTGGAGGCGCCATTTTTGGCCATCCCACCATATTTGGCGGCACTAACTGAACTTCCACTACAGTTAGCTGGAGTCTTTCTAGGACCACCTGGCAGAAGACTTTAGTGAGCCATAACTTTGGCTAGGAACGTGTTTTTTGGACGATTTTGTTTTTTTGATTTTGAGTGATCAAATGATTCTGAAGCCATTGGCACAAGTTAGAGAGCAATCAAAGGTCGTTTGTAGGTTTTTTTGCTCCGTGGAAGTTCTAGGAGCCACTAGGGCCCAATATTGTGGGAGCTGTATAGGGTTGCAGGTACCCATTGGATGAGAACCAGTAGTCATTCCTGACTGATTTGAGCATTCTGAATCCATTTTTACAATCTGTTTCGCCTATTAAGGCTTGTATTCAATTGTACAATCATTTTGAGCTTTTAATCATGTTGGGTTGTGTTATATTCTTTCCACATAGTTAACAGGGGGTTTGAAGGGCACCCGTAACCCCACTTTATGGGGTCCCGGGTAGCGCCTCGAAAATTTTTGGTTTTGGACCCTATGTTAGGTTGGGCGGACCCACCTATGGTTTTGTGGATGATTTTCCTACATGTTTTTTGGACGCGATGGTTTTCAGTCTATGGTAATGGATGCTTCAACATGTATAAATATGTATTGTAACATTGAAAGGAGCATAATGAAAAATCAAGCTAGTAGTCCCGATTTTGGGATCGAGGGGAAAATCTCTGTCTATATGTGTTTTATGTGTTATACTCTTGCATTGTTTATTTTCTGTGTTTTAGAATTTGTATGCAGGTAATTTCTGTACGGGGTTAAAACCTACATTTGGTATCAAAGCAGCTTTGGATTCAAGGGGGCGCCTTTGTTGCTGAGGGGTTTCGCTCGGGCTTGTGGTAGACCTTGTTCAGTGGGAGATCTGCGAGATCGATTCTGGTGGTGAAAGAAGATGGTGAGCAGTGGAAAGATAGAGATCGAGAAATTTAATGGTCAGAGTTTTGAGTTATGGAAAATCAAGATGGAGGATATATTGGTGGATAAAGATCAGTGGATCGCGGTAGATCCGGGTACTAAACCAACGGGAGTGTCCGATGAAGAATGGAAGAAGTTGGATCGGAAGGCAATAAGCATAATATGATTATGTGTCTCAGATTTAGTATTGCTGAATGTATCAGGGGAAGCTACTGCGAAGGCTTTGTGGGATAAGTTAGGGACTTTGTACCAATCTAAGTCTCTAGTGAATAAACTGTTTCTACGGAAAAAGTTGTATAACAGGAGGATGAAAGATGGAGACTCAGTGATAGAGCATCTGAATGCATTTAATACTGTGGTAAGTCAGTTAGCATCTGTTGATACTAAAATTTCAGATGAAGATAAGTGCATCAGTTTGTTGTGTTCTCTACCAGATTCGTGGGATAGTCTGGTTATTGCAATAGGTAGCAATGCAACTGCCTTGTAGTTTGATGAAATAGTCTCAGCGTTGCTAATGGAGGAGATGAGACGGAAAAATATGGAGAGTTAGAATGGTGATGCCTTGTATGTACAAGTACGGTCCCAGAACAGAAACAAAAATAAGTCATCGAGTGGGAGATCTAAATCTCTAGGAAAACCTGTAAAGGTGGTGTGTTGGAAATGCGGAAAGGAAGGCCACTTTAAAAGGGAATGTAAATCTAAATCTCCTGAAAAAGGAAAGGGATCTGATGAGGCTCCTTCTATAGAGGCGAAAACCACCTCTGATGAAGGTGGTGATGTGTACTTGGCTTCTTCAAGTACACATGTAGATCATGAGGCATGGTTGATTGACTCAGGTGCATCCTTTCACTTCACTTCCCATAGAGAGTGGTTCCGCAAGTATGAGAAATATGATGGTGGTGTTGTCTTCTTGGGGGGTGATAGGAAGGCTAGAATCATTGGTCGTGGAAAAGTAAAGTTGAAGTTGCAAGGTGGAAGGGTTATAACGGTTCCAAGTGTTCTACATATTCCTACATTAGTAAGAAATATGATTTCTATAAGCAAGCTGGATGATGCAGGTGTAAAAACAATGTTCGAGAAGGATACCTGCAAAATGGTTTGGTGAGCACTGGTATTGATGCAGGGGGTTCGGGTTGGAACTCTGTACAAGCAGCAAGGTGGCACTGTTATTGATGGGTGCAATAGTTTTATGGTTCCTGAAGGTGGAGCAGAAAATCTAGTGGTCTCTGGAGAGAAGACCATGTTGTGGCATCAAAGGCTTGGACATATTGGAGAGAAGGGCCTTCGAATACTTCATGGTAAAGGTATGGTAGAAGGTATGAGTAATAGGTCTCTAGATTTTGATTTCTGTGAAAATTGTGTATATGGGAAGCAGAATCGGCTGAGTTTCCCCTCTAGTGGTAAGAGGGCAAAACAGATATTAGAGCTTGTGCACAGTTATGTGTTTGGACCTATGAAGGTTCCATCACTGGGTAAGTCTATGTGCTATGTATCATTTATCGATGAATTCACGAGGAATACATGGATATATTTCCTTAAGAAGAAATCTAAAGTCTTTGACAGGTTTAAAGAATTTAAGGCTCTGGTGGAAAACCAGACAGAGAAGAAGATAAAGGTGCTGAGGACAGATAATGGTGGAGAGTTTTTTAGAAAGGAATTTGAAGAATTATGTAAGAAGTGTGGTATATCACGGTAGAAGACTACTCCATATACACCTCAGAAAAATGGAGTTGCATAAAGAATGAACAAGATGTTGATGTAAAGGGCAAGAAGCATGCTCAGTGGTGCCAGGTTAGGATAGGAATTGTGGGCAAAGGCAGTGGATATTGCATGTTTCCTGGTCAACAAGTCACCTTCATCAGCATTTGAGGATAAGACTCCACAAGAGATATGGATTGGTAAGAAACCCTCTCTTTCACATCTAAGTGTATTTGGATGTGATGCATATGTACATGTTCCAAAGGAGAAACGAACCAAGTTGGATAGTAAATTTGAAAAGTGCATCTTTATTGGGTATAAGGATGGTTTAAAGGGTTATAAGCTTTGGAACTCAGTAACAAGGAAGGTTGTGTGCAATCGAGATGTGGTGTTTAGAGAGGTGAAATATGTTATTAAAGATGATGTCCAACCAAAGGAATCTGAGAAGATAGAGTTTGAGCTAAAGGAGGAAGAATCAGACTGTACAATAGAGGAGGAATCAGAAGATGAAGAGCCACAAACTCTGACTGTGAGAAGATTAGTTCGAGAAAGAAGGTAGCTAGAAAGGTGTAGTCCATCTTCTTTCTGTTCAAATTTTGCTTTGTCTGTTACTAATGATGATCCCAGAACTGTGAAGGAAGTAATGGATTCAGAGGATGGAAAACTTTGGAAAGAGGCCATGGTTGATGAAATGGCATCTTTGCACAAAAATGAGGCTTGGGATCTGGTGGAGTTGCCGGCTGGAAGGAAACCCATTGGCAGCAAATGGGTGTTCAAGAAGAAGATAAATGTAGAAGGAAAGGCGGAGAAATACAAAGCTTGGTTGGTAGCAAAAGTTTATTCCCAGGTGCCGGGAATTGATTTTGGTGATATTTTTTCTCCTGTTGCCAATGTAACTTCTATTAGATTACTTTTATTTGTTGCTACTACTTTTGACTTTGAGGTAGAACATATGGATGTGAAGACAACATTTCTTCATGGAGATTTGGAAGAGGAAATATACATGAAGCAACCTGAAGGTTTTACGGTGAAGGGTAAGAAAGAATTGGTATGCAAGTTAAAGAAGTCTCTGTATGGGTTAAAATAGTTAGTAAGGATGTGGTATCAGAAATTTGATACATTTATACGAGGAATTGGCTTAACCAGAAGCAAAGCAGATCATTGTGTGTATTTTAAATTAATTGGTGACCGTGTTATTTATCTGGTCTTGTATGTGGATGATATGTTGCTGGTTGGAAATGACAAAGAAATTATGCAGGATTTGAAGACCCAATTGTCCTCCAAATTCGACATGAAGGATCTTGGTGCTAAAAACTATATTTTGGACATGGAAATGAAAAGAGATCATACAAAGAGGAAGCTCTGGTTAAACCAGAGGAAGTATGTCGAGACAATACTGCAGAGGTTTAATATGCAGGATAGTAAATCGGTGAAGGTTCCTATTCCTGTAGGTGTGAGGTTATCTGCTGAACAGTGTCCCAAGACACAAGAAGAGGAAGAGGACATGTCCCGTTTTCCATATGCAAGTGCAGTCGGTAGCCTGATGTCTGCAATGGTCTATACTAGACTAGACATTCCACATGCAGTGGGAGTATTGAGCAGGGTTATATCGAAACTTGGGAAGGAGCATTGGACAACAGTGAAGCAGGTTTTCAGGTATTTGCGTGGCACTAGTGATTATGGTTTGTGCTAGCAAGGAAGAATAGGATTGGACAGAGTCTTGGATATTCATGTCTTTGTTGATGCAAACTAGGCTGGAGATCTGGATCAGAGAATATGTACAAGTGGGTATGTGTTTAACCTATTTGGAGGTGCAGTCAGTTGGATGAGTAAGAAACAATCTATAGTAGCACTATCAACTACAGAGGTAGAATACATGGCAGACACACATGCAAGAAAGGAAGCAATTTGGTTGCAGAGATTGTGTTCAAGTATGGGGTTAGTACAAGAAGCTATAAGGATATACTGTGACAGTCAAAGTGCAATTTTATTGGCAAAGAACCCTACATATCATTCAAAGAAAAAGAACATTAATGTTCAGTATCAATTTGTGAGGGATATGATAGAGGACAAAAAGATGTTGCTGGTAAAGGTGGACACTTTGAAGAACATTATAGATGCATTGAAAAAATATGTGAGCTCTGAGAAGTTCTCTTGGTGTATAGAGACAATGGACATTTCAGGGCTGGGAAGATGACTAAGCTCTCTTGTGGCCCCCTGTGGAAAGAAAACAACAAGTGGGAGAATGTTGGGTTGTGTTATATTCTTTCTACATAATAGGGGGTTTGAAGGGCATTCGTAACCCCATGTCGTGGGATCCCAGGTAGCGCCCCGGAAAATTTTGGTTTTGGACCCTATGTTAGGTTGGGTGGACCCACCTATGGTTTTGTGCATGATTTTCGCACATGTTTTTTGGATGCGATGGTTTTCGGTCCATGGTATTGGATGCTTCGGCATGTATAAATATGTATTGTAACATTGAAAGGAGCATAATGAAAAATCAAGTTGGGAGTCCCGGTTTTGGGATCCAGGGGAAAATCTCTGTGTATTTGTGTTTTATGTGTTATGCTCTCGCATTGTTTATTTTCTGTGTTTTAGGATTTGTATGCAGGTAATTTCTGTATGGGGTTAAAACCTACATTTTGTATCAGAGCAGTTTTGGCTTCAAGGGGACGCCTTTGTTGCTGAGGGGTTTCACTCGGGGCTGTGGTAGACCTTGTTTAGTGGGAGATATAAGAGATCGATTTTGGTGGTGAAAGAAGATGGTGAGTAGTGGAAAGATAGATATCGAGAAATTTAATGGTCAGAGTTTTGAGTTGTGGAAACTCAAGATGGAGGATTTGTTGGTGGATAAAGATCAGTGGATCGTGGTAGATACGAGTACTCAACTAACGGGAGTGTCCGATGAAGAATGGAAGAAGTTGGATCGGAAGGCAATGAGCACAATACTATTGTGTGTCTCAGATTTAGTATTTTTGAATGTATTAGGGGAAGCTACAACAAAGGCTTTGTGGGATGAGTTAGGGACTTTGTACCAATCTAAGTCCCTAGTGATTAAACTGTTTCTACGGAAAAAGTTGTATAACCTAAGGATGAAAGATGGAGACTCAATGACAGAGCATCTGAATACATTTAATACTGTGGTAAGTCAGTTAGCATATGTTGATAATAAAATTTTAGATGAAGATAAGTGCATCAGTTTTTTGTGTTCTCTACCAGATTCGTGGGATAGTCTAGTTATTGCAATAGGTAGCAGAGCAACTGCCTTATGGTTTGATGAAATAGTCTCAGCCTTGCTGCTGGGGGAGATGAGACAGAAAAATATGGAGAGCCAGAATGGTGATGCCTTGTTTGTACGAGGACGGTCCCAGAACAGAAAAAATAAAAAAATAAAAAAAATAAAAATAATAAAAAATAATAAAAAAAAAATAATAATAAAAAAATAAAAAAAATAGGTCATCAAGTGGGAGATCTAAATCTCTAGGAAAACTTGTAAAGGTGGTGCATTGGAAATGCGGAAAGGAAGGCCACTTTAAAAGGGACTGTAAATCTAAAGCTCCTGACAAAGGAAAGGGATCTGATGAGGCTCCTTCTGCATAGGTGAAAACCACCTCAGATGAAGGTGGTGATGTGTACTTGGCTTCTTCAAGTACACATGTAGATCATGAGGCATGGTTGATTGACTCAGGTGCATCCTTTCACTTCACTCCCCATAGAGAGTGGTTCTGCGAGTTTGAGAAATATGATGGTGGTGATGTCTTCTTTGGGGATGATAGGAAGGCTAGAATCATTAGTCGCGGAAAAGTAAAGTTGACGTTGCAAGGTGGAAGGGTTAGAACACTTCCAGGTGTTCTACATATTCCTGCATTAGCCAGAAATCTGATTTCTGTAAGAAAGCTGGATGATGCAGGTGTAAAAATAGTGTTCGAAAAGGATACCTACAAAATGGTTCGGTGAGCACTGGTATTGATGCGGGGAGTTCAGATTGAAACTTTGTACAAGCTGCAAGGTAGCACTGTTATTGATGGGTGCAATAGTTCTATGGTTCCTGAAAGTGGAGCAGAAAATCTAGTGGTCTCAGGATAGAAGACCATGTTGTGGCATCAAAGGCTTGGACATATTGGAGAGAAGGGCCTTCGAATACTTCATGGTAAAGGTATGGTAGAAGGTATGAGTAGTATGTCTCTAGATTTTGATTTCTGTGAAAATTGTGTATATGGGAAGCAGAATCGAGTGAGTTTCCCCTCTGGTGGTAAGAGGAAGAAACAGATATTAGATCTTGTGCACAATGATGTGTTTGGACCTATGAAGGTTCCATCACTGGGTAAGTCTATGTACTATGTATCATTTATCGATGACTTCTCAAGGAATACATGGATATATTTCCTTAAGGATAAATCTAAAGTCTTTGACAGGTTTAAATAATTTAAGGCTCTGGTGGAAAACTAGAAAGAGAAGAAGATAAAGGTGCTGAGGACAGATAATGGTGGAGATTTTTGTAGCAAGGAATTTGAAGAATTATGTAAGAATTGTTGTATATCATGGCAGAAGACTACTCCATATACACCTCAGCAAAATGGAGTTGCAGAAAGAATGAACAAGACGTTGATGGAAAGGGCAAGAAGCATGCTCAATGGTGCTAGGTTAGGACATGAATTGTGGGCAGAGGCAGTGGATACTGCATGTTACCTGATCAACAGGTCACCTTTATTAGCATTGGAGGGTAAAACTCCACAAGATGTATGGAATGGTAAGAAGCCATCTCTTTCACATCTAAGGGTATTTGGATGTGATGCATATGTACATGTTCCAAAGGAGAAATGAACCAAGTTGGATAGTAAATTTGAAAAGTGCATCTTTATTGGGTATAAGGATGGTTTAAAAGGTTATAAGCTTTGGAACCCAGTAACAAGGAAGGTTGTGTACAAGCGAGATGTGGTGTTCAGAGAGGTGAAATATGTTATTAAACATGAAGTCCAACCAAAGAAACCTGAGAAGATATATTTTGCGCTAAAGGAGGAAGATTCATATTGTACAATAGAGGAGGAATCAAAAGATGAAGAGCCACAAACTCTGGCTGTGAGAAGATCCGTTTGAGAAAGAAGGTATGTTATAGACATTTTTGTGCCTCACAGCATGGAACATGAAATGTCCATAATTACAGGGATCCTCAGTCCCTAAACATGTTGTTCTTACCCCTAAAAGAACAAGGTCATCAAACAACAGCACTTCCAATCAGTTCTCCACCTGAAAACACTTCAAAACAGGCTTATTTTGGATCATGTCAGCTGCTCCACTGAGCATCTGCGCTGGAATGCAACTGCTCCTCCTTGTACCTGCGCTAGAAGTCAAATCTAATGAAGGCTACCTGCGCTGGGCGAGATTGGCCAAGTGGCACAGTCATTCTGCAAGGTGTCAACTGCCCAGGAAGCTTCCAAACTGACACTTGGTTCATGAGATTCGCCCTGTGATGAGTAAGAGGTACTTGATCACCATGTGTAAGCAAGGATCTCCAAGTGGACTTAAGAACTGAAGATTAACTGAAGAGGGAGAGGACACTAGTTAGCTCTATGCCAGCCTCAAGCTGACTCATCCTCTCTTCTTCTCTCCGATATATAGAGCTCTTCTATGAGGTCTAAGGGGGCTGGAATTTGGTATAAGCAAGGAGGTGCTATTGGTATACCGTCAGGATTATTGGGTGATTGTTTTACTAGAGGTGAAGAGGAGAGTTCTTGCTGCCGAGGAAGTGTTGCTGGATTGGATCCAACATCATTGGTTGTAACTTCCTCTGGAACCCTGTTACTTTCTATCAATAAAGTTTGCATGTTCTCCTATATACTTGTTTTACATAGATGCTTTGTGTTTACATGTATATTTGATGCACCCTAATCCATGCTTCAGTTATGAGTACATGTATCTTGTAGTTCGCTCTCTTGTTTTGTGCAGGATCTGTATGTAGCTGGATCGGCTAGGAGAGCAAAGAGCTGGGAGCAGGATACAAAGAGAGAAGGACAAGGATCGACTAAGCGCAAGACACCAGGTTGGTTGACCTTCTTACTATTCTCTCTGTACTTTCATAAAGTGGAACATGAAAACTTTATCATTCAGTTGTTGCTAAAGACTGTCACCTTTAGAAGGGTTAGTGTCATCCGCATCGGATACTTTTCCCCACAACAAACTGGCGACTCCGCTGGGGAACCTAGTATCTTGTTGTTGTTTGTAGTATTTTGCTATTCATCTCTTGAAGAAAAGAGTACCAAATCGAAAAGCTTTTGACTATATAAAAAGCGAAGTAGAGGGACTGCTACTCTTGCTCCTTTGCTGAGCAAATTCAAGATTTAAAGAGCTAATCTACAGATGAATCTTTACTCTTTGTGATAGATCTTTATCCTCTTGATCATCCCTTAGCCTGTACTCGACCTATAGCTTTTTATTTCAGCAAATACAGTGCATTTTTGAGCTTTTTATGACCCGGAATTCTTAGCAGACGTAACTCTCGTGAGTCAGTGCAGGTTGTACACAGGCAGCTTGCATTACAGCGCAGGTGCTCCCTTCGGGAATTGCGCTGAGAGTGAGATTGGCAGACTAGAACCTGCGCTGGTCCAGTTAGCCCTTGTCTTGCTCAGTCTTCTTTTTGTGTCTTGGCCCTGTTTGCACTTGTTTTTGGCTGATTGCTTGCTGGTCATTGTATTTGCTGTAGACCACTTCTCCTTGACTTTATTCCGCCTCAGTTGTGTGATGAAACTGTGAATGTTCTTTCAGTATTTCTTACTTCAGTTACAGTTTCCCATTGTGAAAAGCGAACCAGTATAGCTGTGACCTCTTAGATCCTGAACTGTAAAAGTGTCTTTGTGATCTTATGAGCTAGTTTTATTACTGTTCATGGCTGTTTGAGTTTGTTTTCTTTTCACTTTTATGGTTTGAATCTATACTTTTCCTGTGTTTAAACAAGTCTATCATAAGGTGTCTTTTTGATTGTGGACAAACTTGTTTATTTCTACTTGAAAGTTGATTCAAAAATCATACAACAGTTTCCTTTTGTTAGCATCAACATTAAGGATAACGAAAAGAAATACATGCATTGTGCATTTTGCATTTGACTGTGTGCTTGACGATTTAGGAAAATGTGCATTTTAGTGTGTGTTCTTTGATCTGTGGAAAAAGTTGTGTCTTTCTTTTCCCTCAAGTAGATTAAGGTTTTCAAAAGTTGAAAGATTGAAAAGATTTGCTTCTCATTCTTAGATTGCATATAGGAAGTTGTATATATACATCTCGTGGCGAACCTGAAAGGCAAACTGTTAAGAAAGATCAACATTAAAATAAACTCAATTTACATAACAACGCTTTGGAATTTAACGCAAACATCTAGAGGTCTAGGTAGAGACGTGTTCCGGCGTCGTTAAACATAGTGACTGTCGATCTCTACGAAGGTGGGTGATTCCTCCTGAGAGTCGGTGGCACTAACACGGACTTGAGCTCCCGCGTACCGTCGCGTATATTGGGAGACCCCTATAGGCTTTTATCCTTTATCCTTAGGAAACCGTGTC
This sequence comes from Pinus tabuliformis, assembly GCA_031772625.1. Taxonomy (NCBI): domain Eukaryota; kingdom Viridiplantae; phylum Streptophyta; class Pinopsida; order Pinales; family Pinaceae; genus Pinus; species Pinus tabuliformis. The sequence goes on from CM062804.1 coordinate 707,700,347, forward strand.
GGCCGCCCTACTGATCGCGATGCAGTGAACACAGCATTCACGAAGATCGACCACCCGTACCGTAAAACGTATTCTGTGGTTTCGCGAAAGGTTTGGCACACCCTCTGCCTAGATCTCCAGAGCAGTTTCTTTTGGCCCTTTTCAAACTCTATAACTGAAAAGGTCCAACCGAGCATTTGTCACTTCGGGCTCGTTAATACATCGAAGGCGACTAGAGTCATCTTTAGCTTTTTCTCGACTCTTAAAACATGAAAAAGCAAGTTTGTGTCTAAAAGCGTCGTAAATAAAATTTATTTTAAAGCGGAACATAATCACCTGTTATTCCCACGTTGATCTTTCAGTTGAAAAGTATGGAGCCTACCAACCAAGGAAGTAACCTTGGCGGAAATCCAAATCCCTTCTCCTCTTGGGGAGATGTTGGTGCGCCTCATATGGCTACATTGTCACTTCCAGGATTGACAATCGGCCTCCCTGTATGGCTCTTTTCAACTAATGTAGTCCAGATCGCCACTAATCCTGAGCAGTCGAATCAACAGTCAGAACAATCTAGAACTACCCACCAGCCTTCCACTTCTTATGATACTTCCTCTGATCCTTCATCTTCGCAAGGTAGAGCCGGCAAAAGTCAGCCTCCCAAGGAGAAGAAGGAAAAGAAGAAGAGAGAAAAGAAGCAGAAGGAGCCTCTGGCGAAGGCGACTGGGGGCAAGCAGAAGAAAGCTGACAAAAACCCACACACTGCACCGACCGGGCCTAAATCGCCATGTGTCATTTGCAAAGGGACCCACTTCCATCGTGATTGTCCTTGTATTCCCCGGATACTAAGGGACTGGTCCCCAAGGTTGCACAATCCGGTAGCATCAACCTCTGGTTGTCATGTTGATTGCAATCCGTCAACTAACGAGAGTGAAGGACAAAGAAGGGGACCAAGATCACCCTGTCTATTGTGTGAAGGTCATCATGCCATCCACAAATGTCCATTCTTAGATGAGGCCAAGAGAGTTTTGGAAGATCGCCCGGTGTCACCGGTGCAACTTCCTCCTGGATACCGAAAACTCGCGCCTAATCCCTCGATAGTTGAAAATCCAGTTGAACCACTCAGGTGGTCAGCTGAAGTGTCGGTCATTGAGAATGAACCTACCGAATCTAGACCAGATGAAAGTCTAAAGGTCGATACGGCAGTCGGCCCGGTTCTTCCTTCAGAGGTTCTATCGTCCAATGACCCCGTCATTGAAGACCCGTCTTCAAATGACACCGTCGCCGAAGAGTCATCTTCATGCGACACCCTCACTGATGAGAACAAGGATGACACCATCCAGGTTCTTTTCATCAGCACCGACTCAGATGAGCATCAGGGCAATGCACCCATTCCTTTATCGCAGGAAGGAACATCATCAGAGTCATATCCGGCCGTATATTCGGTCCCACCACCAAGCAACCTGGTTGTATCCTTTGATTGGAATCAACTAGGCAGACCCCGGTTACCAGCCAGTGTACCATTCAGAATCATTGTCCAGATCTATAGAATGATTATGGCTGGTACTATCATTGATGAAGGGGCGTCTGTGAGTATCCTTTCCTCTGTTGCTTGGAAAGCACTGGGTTCCCCGGCGCTTTTACCTGAGTTGAGAAATCTCTCAGGTTTTGATAAAGGAACCAGTCGACCATTAGGGATCCTCCCCGATGTACCTGTTACATTGAAAGGGAAGACCGTCAGGATGAACGTGTTGGTAGTTCAAGGACCCTTGGATTATAACCTACTCCTTGGACGCGACTATATTTATTGCATGGGAGCGATAGTCTCCTCACTCTTTAGAGTAATGTGTTTTCCGCACGAAGGAAGGGTGGTCAAGCTCGTAGACCAACTTTCATTTCCGGGATCTCGCATCGCAAATAGTCAAATACCAATCCTAAATGGTCTGTTCACTCAAGATTCGCCTCCGCCCCCAGTCCTCCTTCCCGATGAGCGCGAGTAATTCGGAAAGAAAGACTAGGACCCAGGGGGCATGCACCCTGGTCTGCTTCGGGCAGAAGAAACTCCGGGTATAAGGAAGAATTTCCGCAGAAGAACATGACTAGTCCGTACCCCGTCCGAAGGAAGTGGGGTTGTTCTGGAATAATGATCTTTTGTTAAAGTTATGTGTTTGGGAATCATTCACCTTTGTCTAAAAAAGTGGGCAATGCCCAAGTAGGAATTCCCTTATTGTAACAAGTAGTCACCATCTTTAAATTCAAGCCTCGCCCATCGAAACATATGTTTTGAAGGATAAGCAGGGGCAGTCAACTAAGAAGGAGACCGTATTGTTATAATAGAGGGTAACCATCTTTGGACAACCCAATGATAGACACCGCCGAAGAAAGAGATTGATTTGCGGCAGCGAATAGAACCACTCTTCGGATAATAAGAAAGAGGCAAGCCTCCCTCAATAATACCAATGTTTTATCTTTGAGTAGTGTTCTTCTATTGTCACAAATAGCTGTTTGTTCAAAGTGGGCCAACAGGAAGTCTGAGTACTGCGTAAGACCCCTTAAAATAACGAGAAGACAAGTATCGTTAACATTAGATTAGCAAGATGACAAATAAGTAAGAACACCCAAAGAAAAACAGAAGTAGGGGAGAGGAGGGGCAGCCTCGAAATTCTATCCTATACCTGGGGGCATGCAAACTTTCTGGAGTGCAAGCTAGTGGCGGTTATTTATCTGGTTTTAAGATTAGCCGTTTCCGAACTTGCATGAAAGAAAGCCTGTGGGGCAGAAGTAAAATTTGCCAAAAGAGAGCACAGCTGTGGTAAGGCATAAGCTCTATAAAAATTGGTCCTTACGAGAGGCGTTCTTCAAATGACTGGTATATCGAGCAGTTTTAGGCCTGAATTTAAGCTCGTTAAAAAATAGAAAAGTGTGAGCAAAAGTTTCCCCCAGAGTTCAAGCTCATGGAAAAAATGAACCGGTAAATGACCTTTTGAGATCGTAAATTCATCAGCCATAAGAACCTTGATCATGTTTTCATCCATCACCTCCACTGTTCATTTGGTCGATCATTCACTTCCATTTGTGTGTTTACCTCTTTTGAGAAACAGCTGCGAAGAGTGATTTCACCTAGCCATCCTTGTGACACTGCCGTGATTGGAAAATTCCAACCTGTACCTGGAATCTATAGCTATCCCTGTTTATCACTCGTTCCTCAAAAGACGAGTCTTCTTTCAGCTCTTTTTACTGACTCGTAAAATATGAAAAGTTTGCCGAGTTTTGGCCTTCCAGCTCGTTAAATGACCGGAACGCTATCCCTCCTCTAAATTTTAATCTTTTTGGACCTGAGGGATTATTGCACAAAAGGATCGAGCGCTTGTCTTGTTCGGCTCGTTAAAAGTACCGAACAGCCATCCCTTCTATATTGTTTTATACTTTTTCGGACTTAAGGGATTTGCTGACGAAAAAGGAATTATGGAGTTAACTTTCTGTACCTTTTTAGACTCTCTAAAAATGAAAAGGACCGAGTTTTCTTTGTCGTTAGACTCGTTAAAATGATTAAATAGCGACAAACTTGTCTTTAGACGAGAACGAGTTTCCCTATTGCTAGGCTCGTTAAATCATAGCGATGGGCTTGCCCGAAGGGCAGGTTATAGAACAAGCATATGTTATCCTCCTCAAGCTTGACAAAAATAAAGAGGTACTGGTCAGAAATGACTGGGGAAAAATTGGGAGAACATCAAAGTTGAATGGTAGCAAGTCACTCTTGAACATGACACTTTTCCTCCGTACCGCATTGGGTTGGGTTGTCTCATTCACCGGTCTCATCACCATGGTCGTCGCCAAACCATCCACATTTGGGGTAATGCTACCAATCCATCGCATCAGTGTCGTTATATGTTCAAGAGGGGTCATTCTGAAAGTGTCAACCGTGTCCCATCCACTGCCATACATTATCCTTCATCCATTCATGATCGCCACCCTGAATCATATGTCACAGTTTGTTTTCACCTCCACTAAAGTCATTAGCTCCGTTCCGTGTCATTGATGTGGGATTCATTAAGGCCCTCCTTTGACGGATCGCTTCTTGTCGACTTCAGCTCATTATCCAAGAAGTTGATCTAGGAACACCCCCATCAGTACTTTGAAGCTTGCATGCCTCAATGGCAAGTTTCTCACTTCCGGCGATAGGTATACATCAATGACCTTCGACCAGAAGATTTTGCGTGGCGTTCGACGCCAAGTCCTTTATTCACACCACGTGAATTGTACTGCAGTACCTTGAGGGTCATCGTCATTATTGGTGATTCCTCTCGCGCTTGTTAACGGTTTTCATTATTGACCGGTAATCAAGCGATGTCTTTCCATGTTCGACTTCAGCGCAATTCTCACATGGATCGACTTGTACTTAGAGTGAAGATCAAACGAGTTTGAAGACCCTGGACTTACTTTCAGTTGTTGCTAAAGACTGTCACCTTTAGAGTAGGGATAGGGTCATCCGCATCGGATACTTTTCCCCACAACAAGGTAGCCAGAAAGGTGTAGTCCATCTGCTTTCTGTTCAAATTTTGCTTTGTATATTAGTGATGATGATCCCAGAACTGTGAAGGAAGCAGTGGATTCATAGGATGGAAAACTCTGAAAGAGACCATGGTTGATGAAATGGCATCTTTGCAAAAAAATGAGGCTTAGGATCTGGTGGAGTTGTCGGCTGGAAGGAAACCCATTGGCAACAAATGGTGTTCAAGAAGAAGATAAATGTAGAAGGAAAGGTGGAGAAATACAAAGCTCGGTTTGTAGCAAAAGGTTATTCCTAGGTGCCGAGAATTGATTTTGGTGATATTTTTTCTCCTGTTGCCAAGGTAACTTCTATTAGATTACTTTTATCTATTGCTACTGCTTTTGATTTTGAGGTAGAAGAGATGGATGTGAAGAAAAAATTTCTTCATGGGGATCTGGAAGAGGAGATATACATGAAGCAACCTGAAGGCTTTGCGGTGAAGGGTAAGAAAGAACTGGTATGCAAGTTAAAGAAGTCTCTGTATGGGTTAAAAAAGTCACTAAGGATGTGGTATCAGAAATTTGATACATTTATACGAGGACTTGGCTTCACCAGAAGCCAAGCAGATCACTATGTGTATTTTAAATTAATTGGTGACCGTGTTATTTATCTGGTCTTGTATGTGGATGATATGTTGCTGGTTGGAAATGACAAAGAAATTATGCAGGATTTGAAGACCTAATTGTCCTCCAAATTCGACATGAAAGATCTTGGTGCTGCAAACTATATTTTGGGCATGGAAATTAAAAGAGATCGTACAAAGGGGAAGCTCTGGTTAAACTAGAGGAAGTATGTCGAGACAATACTGCAGAGGTTTAATATGCAGGATAGTAAAATGGTGAAGGTTCCTATTCCTGTAGGTGTGAGGTTATCTGCTAAACAGTGTCCCAAGACACAAGAAGAGGAAGAGGACATGTCCCCTATTCCATATGCAAGTGCAGTCGGTAGCCTGATGTATGCAATGGTCTGTACTAGACCAGACATTGCACATGCAGTGGGAATATTGAGCAGGTTTATATCAAAACTAGGGAAGGATCACTGGACAATAGTGAAGTGGGTTTTCAGGGATTTGCATGGCACTAGTGATTAAGGTTTGTGCTACCAAGGAAGACTAGGATTGGACAGTGTTGGATATTCATTTCTTTGTTGATGCAGACTAGGCTGGAGATCTGGATCAGAGAAGATGTACAAGTGGGTATGTGTTTAACCTATTTGGAGGTGCAGTCAGTTGGATGAGTAAGAAACAATCTGTAGTGGCACTATCAACTACAGAGGCAGAATACATGGAAGCCACTCATGCAAGAAAGGAAGTAGTTTGGTTGCAGAGATTGTGTTCAAGTATGGGGTTAGTATAGGAAGCTATAAGGATAGACTATAACAGCCAATGTGCAGTTTTCTTGGCAAAGAACCCTGCATATCATTCAAAGACAAAGCACATTGATATTCAGTATCACTTTGTGAGGGATATGATAGAGGACAAAAAGGTGTTGCTGGTAAAGGTGGACACTTTGAAGAATACTACAGATGCATTGACAAAATCTATGAGCTTTGAGAAGTTCTCTTGGTGTAGAGAGACAATGGGCATTTCAGGGCTGGGAAAATGACTAAGCTCTCTTGTGGCCCCCTATGGAAAGAAAACAACAAGTGGGAGAATGTTGGGTTGTGTTATATTATTTCCACGTAGTTAATAGGGGGTTTGAAGGGCACCCATAACCCCACATTATGGTGTCCCGGGCAGTGCCCCGGAAAATTTTGGTTTTGGACTCTATGTTAGGTTGGGCGGACCCACCTATGGTTTTATGCATGATTTTCGCACATGTTTTTTGGACGTGATGGTTTTCAGTCCATGGTATTGGATGTTTTGGCATGTATAAGTATGTATTGTAACATTGAAAGGAACGTAATGAAAAATCAAGCTGGTAGTCCTGGTTTTGGGATCCAGGGTAAAATCTTTGTGTATATGTGTTTTATGTGTTATGCTCTCGCATTGTTTATTTTCTGTGTTTTAGAATTTGTATGTAGGTAATTTCTATATGAGGTTAAAACCTACATTTGGTATCAGAGCAGTTTCGTCTTCAAGGGGACGCCTTTGTTGCTGAGGGGTTTCACTCGAGCCTGTGGTACACCCTGTTCAGTGGGAGATCTATGAGATCAATTATGGTGGTGAAAGAAGATGGTGAGCAGTGGAAAGATAGAGATCGAGAAATTTAATGGTCAGCGTTTTGAGTTGTGGAAACTCAAGATGGAGGATCTGTTGGTGGATAAATATCAGTGGATCACGGTAGATCTGGGTACTAAGCCAATGGGAGTGTCCGATGAAGAATGGAAGAAGTTGGATTGGAAGGCAAAGAGCACAATATGATTGTGTGTCTCAGATTCAGTATTGCTGAATGTATTAGGGGAAGCTACGACGAAGGATTTGTGGAACAAGTTAGGGACTTTGTACCAATCTAAGTCTCTAGTGAACAAACTGTTCCTACGGAAAAAGCTGTATAACATGAGGATTAAAGATGGAGACTCGATGACAGAGCATCTGAATGCATTTAATACTGTGGTTAGTTAGCATCTGTTCATATTAAAATTTCAGATGAAGATAAATGCATCAGTTTGTTGTTTTCTCTACCAAATTCGTGGGATAGTTTGGTTATTGCAATAGGTAGCAATGCAACTGCCTTGTAGTTTGATGAAATAGTCTCAGCCTTGCTGATGGAGGAGATGAGACGGAAAAATATGGAGAGCAAGAATGGTGATGCCTTGTTTGTACGAGGACGGTCCCAGAACGGAAACAAAAATAAGTCATCGAGTGGGAGATCTAAATCTAGAGGGAGATCTAAATCTTTAGGAAAAGCTATAAAGGTGGTGTGTTGGAAATGCGGAAAGGAAGGCCACTTTAAAAGGGACTGTAAATCTAAAGCTCCTGACAAAGGAAAGGGATCTGATGAGGCTCCTTCTACAGAGGCGAAAACAACCTCAGATGAAGGTGGTGATGTGTATTTGGCTTCTTCAAGTACACACGTAGATCATGAGGCATGGTTGATTGACTCAGGAGCATCCTTTCACTTCACTCCCTATAGAGAGTGGTTCTGCGAGTATGAGAAATATGATGGTGGTGATGTATTCTTGGGGGATGATAGGAAGGCTAGAATCATTGGTCATGGAAAGGTAAAGTTGAAGTTGCAAGGTGGAAGGGTTAGAATGGTTCCAGGTGTTCTACATATTCCTGCATTAGCCAGAAATCTGATTTCTGTAAGCAAGCTGGATGATGCACGTGTAAAAACAGTGTTCGAGAAGGATACCTACAAAATGGTTCGGTGGACACTGGTATTGATGTGGGGAGTTCAGATTGGAACTCTATACAAGCTTCAAGGTAGCACTGTTATTGATGGGTGCAATAGTTTTGTGGTTCCTAAAAGTGGAGCAAAAAATCTAGTGGTCTCTGGAGAGAAGACCATGTTGTGGCATCAAAGGCTTTGACATATTGGAGAGAAGGGCCTTTGAATACTTCATGGTAAAGGTATGGTAGAAGGTATGAGTAATAGGTCTCTAGATTTTATTTCTATGAAAATTATGTATATGGGAAGCAAAATCTGGTGAGTTTCCCCTCTGGTGGTAAGAGGGTGAAACAGATATTAGAGCTTGTGCACAGTGATGTGTTTGGACATCTGAAGGTTCCATCACTGGGTAAGTCTGTGTACTATGTATCATTTACTGATGACTTCTCAAGGAATACATGGATATATTTCCTTAAGAAGAAATCTAAAGTCTTTGACAGGTTTAAAGAATTTAAGGCTCTGGTAGAAAACCAGACAGAGAAGAAGATAAAGGTGTTAAGAACAGATAATGGTGGAGAGTTTTGCAGCAAGGAATTTGAAGAATTCTGTAAGAAGTGTGGTATATCATGGTAGAAGACTACTCCATATACACCTCAGCAAAATGGATTTGTCGACAGAATGAACAAGACGTTTTTGGAAAGGGCCAGAAGCAAGCTCAGTGGTGCCGGGTTAGGATAGGAATTGTGGGCAAAGGCAGTGGATACTGCATGTTACCTGGTCAACAGGTCACCTTCATCAGTGTTGTAGGATAAGACTCCACAAGAGGTATGGACTGGTAAGAAACCCTCTCTTTCACATCTAAGGGTATTTGGATGTGATGCATATGTACATGTTCCAAAGGAGAAACGAACCAAGTTGGATAGTAAATCTGAAAAGTGAATCTTTATTGGGTATAAGTATGGTTTAAAGGGTTATAAGCTTTGGAACCCAGTAACAAGGAAGGTTGTGTACAACCGAGATGTGGTGTTCAGAGAGGTGAATGATGTTATTAAACATGAAGTCCAAACAAAGGAACTTGAGAAGATAGAGTTTGAGCTAAAGGAGGAAGAATCAGACTCTACAGCAGAGGAGGAATTAGAAGATAAAGAGCCACAAACTCCGGCTATGAGAAGATCAGCTCGAGAAAGAAGGCAACCAGAAAGGTGTAGTCCATCTACTTTCTATTCCTATTTTTCTCTTTCTATTACTGATGATGATCCCAGAATTGTGAAGGAAGCAGTGGATTCAGAGGATGGAAAACTCTGGAAAGAGGCCATGGTTGATGAAATGTCATCTTTGCACAAAAATGAGGCTTGGGATCTGGTGGAGTTGTCGGCTGGAAGGAAACCCATTGGCAACAAATGGGTGTTCAAGAAGAAGATAAATGCAGAAGGAAAGGAGGAGAAATACAAAGCTCGATTGGTAGCAAAATGTTATTCCCAGGTGCCGAGAATTGATTTTGGTTATATTTTTTCTCCTGTTGCCAAGGTAACTTCTATCAGATTACTTTTATTTGTTGTTGCTACTTTTGATTTTGAGGTAGAACAGATGGATGTGAAGATAAAATTTCTTCATGGGGATCTGGAAGAGGAAATATACATGAAGCAACCTGAAGGCTTTGCGGTGAAGGGTAAGAAAGAACTGGTATGAAAGTTAAAGAAGTCTCTATATGGGTTAAAATAGTCACTAAGGACGTGTTATTAGAAATTTGATACATTTATACGAGGACTTGGCTTCACCAGAAGCAAAGCAGATCATTGTGTGTATTTTAAATTAACTGGTGACTATGTTTTTTATCTGGTCTTGTATGTGGATGATATGTTGCTAGTTCGAAATGACAAAGAAATTATCCAGGATTTGAAGACCCAATTGTCCTCCAAATTCGACATGAAAGATCTTGGTGCTGCAAACTATATTTTGGGCATGGAAATTAAAAAATATCGTACAAAGAGGAAGCCCTGGTTAAACTAGAGGAAGTATGTCGAGACAATATTGCAGAGGTTTAATATGTAGGATAGTAACCCGGTGAAAGTTCCTATTCCTGCAGGTGTGAGGTTATCTGCTGAATAGTGTCCCAAGACACAAGAAGAGGAAGAGGGCATGTCCCGTGTTCCATATGCAAGTGCAGTCAGTAGCCTGATGTATGTAATGGTCTGTACTAGACCAGACATTGCACATGCAGTGGGAGTATTGAGCAGGTTTATATCAAAACTAGGGAATGAGCACTGGACAACAGTGAAGTGGGTTTTCAAGTATTTGCGTGGCACTAGTGATTATGGTTTGTGCTACCAAGGAAGACTAGGATTGGATAGAGTGTGGGATATTCATGGCTTTGTTGATGCAGATTGGGCTGGATATCTAGATCAGAGAAGATGTACAAGTGGGTATGTGTTTAACCTATTTGGAGGTGCAGTCAGTTGGATGAGTAAGAAACAATCTATAGTGGCACTATCAACTACAGAGGCAAAATACATGGCAGCCACTCATGCAAGCAAGGAAGTAGTTTGGTTGCAGAGATTGTGTTCAAGTATGGGGTTAGTATAGGAAGCTATAAGGATAGACTGTGATAGCCAAAGTGCAATTTTCTTGGCAAAGAACCCTGCATATCATTGAAATACAAAGCACGTTGATATTCAATATCACTTTGTGAGGGATATGATAGGGGACAAAAAGGTGTTGCTGGTAAAGGTGGACACTTTGAAGAATACTGCAGATGCATTGACAAAGTCTGTGAGCTCTGAGAAGTTCTCTCGGTGTAGAGATACAATGGGCATTTCAGGGCTGGGAAAATGACTAAGCTCTCTTGTGGCCCCCTGTGGAAAGAAAACAACAAGTGGGAGAATGTTGGGTTGTGTTATATTCTTTCCACGTAGTTAACAGGGGGTTTGAATGGCACCCGTAACCCCACATTATGGGGTCCTGGGCAGCGCCCCAGAAAATTTTGGTTTTGGACCCTATGTTAGGTTGGGCGGACCCACCTATGGTTTTGTGCATGATTTTCGCACATGATTTTTGGACGCGATGGTTTTCGGTCCATGGTATTGGATGCTTTGGCATGTATAAATATGTATTGTAACATTGAAAGGAACATAATGAAAAATCAAGTTGGTAGTCTCGGTTTTGGGATCCAAGGGAAAATATATGTGTATATGTGTTTTATGTGTTATGCTCTCGCATTGTTTATTTTCTATGTTTTAGAATTCGTATGCAGGTAATTTCTGTACAGGGTTAAAACCTACAAATCAAATCAAGGACATGCCCATTTTGGAGCCTTGGACCCAACAGATGTTGCCCAGGAGGGGTGAACTGCGTCATCAACTTCTTTTGCATCTGTGGTTGAGTTATTTTCCTGAACAAATTCGTTTTAGTATGTCAAACATAAAAAGGAAATAATTCTACTATACTTAAATGGGTCATAAACAGCTGAAAATTTCATTTGTTTTTAACTGCAAGACAAGTACCTCATGTTAACATGTATATTTTCTGAATTGAATACCTTGCTGAGCATTTCAAGTAGTTTCAAATTCAGATCAAGATGGTATCAAAGCCAAGGTGTTGCTTCTTTGTATTAAAAGCAGTCAAATAAAGTATAGACAAAGCCTGAAATGAGCTAGGTAGCCTTCGAAATGCTCTTGTTATACAATTTCAAAGTAGATAAACACTCTTTTCAGTCAATCTCTGGTGTAGTTGTCTTTTGATAGTTTTTGTGCAAGGATATTTTTATTGTCTCGCAAGTTTTGATCACGATAGCTTGATTGTATAGCTTGAAAGGTGTTAAAGAAGTGTTGAATATTGATTACTTTACTATTTTGCAAACTGCATGTTGTTTGAGTTTGCTAAAGTTTGGGGATAGCTACTGATTAGCTGAGCCTTGGAGAAGACAGAAAGGAATAAAAGGTATTTTACTTACCCCAAAAGGTCCTCAAAATCATTACAAGAATTTCATTTGAGTTGATTTGCTGATGACTGCTTGAACATGATGTTCACTTGATTTGTGTGTTGTTGGTTGCTTGAATATGTGATGGTTGTAAAGCCATTTGGGTTGAAAATATTTGTCATTTGTTTTGGAAAGCTTTAAGAAAATTGTTGAAGTTAATTTTTTCATTGACATCATAATGACAACTTCATCAAGTGAAGTTTCCTCCTTCATAAGATTCTTTGATGAAGGCTTGAAGCAAGAATTTTTCATCATGATGAATATGGTGAGAGAAATGTATGAGTATGAAAGGCAGAGCTCTAGAATTCAAGATCAGTTGAATTCCATGAGGGAAGTGAAGCAGTTTCTTTCTGAACAATTGCAGGAAATGGAAGGCCAATTTCATATTGCAAACATGAATGTGGAAAGGATATATGAGTTGGAGACACAACTCCTTGTTGCCAAAGAAGCCTTAGCCAAGTATTAGCTTGAAGAAGAGGTAAACAATTCTAGTTTGTCTTCAAATTCTTATAATAATGTTTACGTTGGTTCTTTTGAGAAACATACCAGAGGCATAGGGTCCAAGTTGATGTCCAAAATGGGATATGAAGGAAAAGGATTGGGCAAACATGCATGGGGTATAGTTGAGCCAATAATGGTTGAGGTAAGGCCTAAGTATTTGGGTTTTGGCTATGGACAATCTTATGGAGAAAGTTGCAAAGCATCCACGAAGGCAATTGAAACAGTTCCTAGAAGGAATTTCATTTCAGGTTCTCTATCTCAAGGTTGTAAAGGTTGCATCCTTGAGGAATGCAATAGTTTGAAACATGTTATGCAGGAAGAAGGTGTGCATAAGCATGCACTTGAACATGAAAGTGGTGAAAGCTCTAAAACCATTGAAGGGATTGATAGTGTTCCAAAGGGATCTTCTTCTTCTTTCGATTCACCTCCTTATGAAGGTAATGAAGGTGAAAGAGAAAGGTATAAATCTAATTTCCATCGCACTTCCTTTGATCATGTAAAGCATGGAAAATTTCCACACAAGCATTGGGAAATAATTGCATGTTCTTTTTGTGGTTTGGTTAACCATAGTGTTTCTAGATGTTGGAAAAGAATGGAAACATATAGGAAACTTTTGAAGGAAAGGAGGCAAGAAGCCAAAGTTCCATTGAACAATGAAAATCATGTTGTCAAGAAGATGAGCATGTGTTTCACTTATTTCCATAAGTAAGGACATACTGCTGAAAGGTGTTGGACTCTGAATCCAACAATGCTTCCACGAAATTTGAAGAAATGGGAGAAAGTGTATGGCAAGAATAGGAAGGAAGTTTCCATCATTGATATGTGTCAGGATGATACACATGTTGATATCGATGTGTAGTTAGAGGGAGCGCCTTTGAAATGGATTGGTAAGAAATGGTTAGAATTATTATCCAATTAAAGTTGCATGTATTTTGACTGAATTCATTTCTTTGTTAAGGGAATGCAAGTTGCAGGATGGAAAAGATGAGTATGAGACTCACTTTATCGCAGTGAAAGTTAAATTCATTTCAGCTTTGAAAGTACATGTACATGTGATCGAGGATCTTGTACTTATGATTGTACTTAAGAGAAAGTTGAACGATAAACTGCATGCATGAGAATGATATGCATGAGCACAGGGATCATGATGATTTCCTTGTATTTTAAACAGGTATGTGTGATTAACTTGAAGGTTTGAATACTTTGTTTTTAGCCATGCATGTAATGTAATATTGACTTGGAAAAAGTTAATTTGAACTCCAAGATTGTAAAGAGGAGAAATGATGAAGTGTTTCATTTTTGTAAAAGCATCATTTAAATTTTTTTTCTACATGCTTGACTTGAAGGGTCAAATGTTTGAAAGGCATGATTTTGTCGGCTTGTGATTTAGTTGATCATTTGTAAACATGATGTATAGATCCAATGTTGATTCTCTGGATGTGAAAGATGTTTCTTTTGTTGAAACAAGAATTTATTCATCAAGTTATTATCTTCTTTCGACATCATCTACAGAAGAAAATTTGCAGCAGCAAAAGTCGCCATGGTTACATTTGTGACTTTTTCATGGAAGTGGCTTGGAAGCGATGTTCAACTACCTTCTGTAAATCCTAAATGAGTTCAAGGAAGACAATTCTTGACTAGAGAACAAGCGCATTCAGGAAGGGAAATTTCAATTTCTTTCCATTTGTGGTTCAAAGTCATTTGCCATGCAAAGCAAATGTTTGAAGGGTTGAAGAGAAAAGGATGTTCATTCTCTCATTGTCTGTACTACAATTCAGTTCAACATTTTAGTAAGCTTTTGGGGACCAAAAGCCTCTCATTTGGGAGGTATGATCAAGAGCTCAAGACCAAGTGTCAAAAATGCTCAATTTTGAAAGTGCTTAGAACTGGTTTGAACCTGAACAACCGGATAGAGCTCATCCTCCTGATTCCAGGAATATTCTATTTTGGGTAGCGAATGGTAGGCTCGGAGGCTGCCACATGGCTTAGGTGACATCATCATGATGTCAGCATAGTTTTTTGGCATACGTTAAAAAGATGGCAGCGGAGAGGTTGAACATGCGACCTGTCTTATAACACTCCCACGCTTTACCATTGAACCATGAGCACCGGAATTGTTTAAGGTGTGGAACGAACTTGTGTTAAAGTTTGAATTTGGTTAAGGATGGGGCCCAAGGGGGCCAGCCCCCATGCATATGACCATAGTGCGCAAAACCGCGGGCCTATTTCCTTAAACCGCACAGTTTGGCATAACGGTTATATTACATGTTCACATTTACACAAAGAACGAAGCTAACACCATGTTAAATTGCCCATCATCTAACTGTTCAGGCATGGAATCCAAGGGGATAACCTCCAACTCCAGATTTGTTCGCATGCACATTTAAGCCACTATAGTAACCGGTGGTTTAGTTGGCGAACTTTTGGTGGAGGCGCCATTTTTCGCCATCCTGCCATATTTGGCGGTGCTAATTGAACTTCCACTACAGTTAGCTGGAGTCTTTCTTGGACCAACTGGTAAAGACTTCAATGAGCCATAACTTTGGCCAAGAAAGTCCTTTTTGGATGAACTTTTTTTCGATTTTGAGTGATCAGATGATTCTGAAGCCATTCGCATAGGTTATAGAGCAATCAGAGGTTGTTTGAAAGTGTTTTATTCTCTGTGAAAGTTCTAGGAGCCACTAGGGCCCAGTATTGTGGGAGCTGTATAGGGTTGCAAGTACCCATTAGATGAGAAACAATAGTCATTACTGACCGATTTGAGCATTTTGAATCCATTTTTACAGTCCATTTCACCTATTAAGGCTTGTATTCAGCTGTACACTCACTTTGAGCTTTTGATCAAATCAAGGACATGCCCATTTGGGAGCCTTAGAACCGACGATGTAGCCCAGGAGGGGTGAACTACGTCATCAACTTATTTTTCATCTGTGATTGAGTTATTTTCCTGAACAAATTCGTTTTAGTATGTTAAACAGGAAAAAGAAATAATTCTACTATAATTAAATGGGTCATAAACAGCTGGAAATTTCATTTGTTTTTAACTGCGAGACAAGTACATCATGTTAACACGTATATTTTTTGAATTGAATACCTTTCTACGCATTTCAAGTAGTTTCAAATTCAAATCAATAAATACACCAAGGGTTCCTTTCACGACAAAGACAGTTGAGCAGAGGCTATTCTAGAGCGAGTCCATTCAGATGTGTGTGGACCATTCTCAATAGCATCCATGACCAAACATAGGTATTATGTTATATTTGCTAATGACTTTTCTCGAAAATGCTGGATATTTTTCATGCAAAAAACAATCAAACCTTCACAAAGTTTTGTGAATTTAAATCATTGTTCGAGAAAGAGTCGGGAAAAAAGGTTAAAGATATATGGAGTGAAAACGGTTGTGAGTATGTCTCAAATGAGTTTAAGAAATTCTATGCAATAGGAGGGATTAAACGGGAGTTGATGACACCCCATAACCCATAGCAGAATGGGGTGGCCAAAAGGAAGAACAAAATCATAGTAGGGGTAGCAAGGGTGATGTTGCATGATCAGGGTCTCCCACTACACTTGTGGGCCGAGGCATGCAACACAACAATTTATGTTTAGAATTGTAGCCCACATTAGATACTTGGGATGAAGACACCAAGGAGGCTTATTTTGGTGAGAGGGAAAATGTTGGTCACTTAAATATTTTTGGATCATCGGTATATTTCCATGTGACCAAATATGCATGGAAGAAGCTTGAGACAACAATAGAGTTGGAGATATTTGTGGGTTATAATGATACACCTCTCAACTATTGGGTGTACTTTTCGACCAGCAGGATGACAATGGTTCACAGAATATCAAATTCGATGAGGAGAAGGCCATGCAAGTTTCCATTGAGAGGGAGCTTCAGCTACATGTAGTTGAGGAGAATTTAGCTCCTAAGGTTAAGGAGCCTCAGATTGATGTGGAGAAGCCATATGTAGAGGATCTGGGAGCCACATCACATCGGAGACAAAGGAGGTCACCTGATAGGTATAATGGATACATGTTCCTTGTGAGCAGATGTATTGTGACAGAGCCATCTTCCTTTGAGGAAGTAGTGCAGTAGCCAGTTTGGGTTGATGCAATGGTGGAGGAGTATGACTCCATAGTTTGTAATCGTGTTTGGGATGTGGTCTCAAGACCAGAGGAAAAGTCTGTGGTGAGCTCCCATTGGATTTAAAAGGTAAAGCAAGCTATAGATGGTAGTGTGCCGAATCATAAGGCTATATTTGTGGCCTGTGGCTTTTCATAGGTAGAGGGGATTGACTATGATGAGACCTTGTCTCGTATTGAAAGGTACGTGTCGATCAGAACTATATTGGCACTATCAGTGGAGATGCATTGGAAGATACATCAGATGGATGTAAAGACAACCTTCCTTAATGGCACAATTGAGGAAGAGGTTTACATAGAGAAACCTAAAGGTTTTGAAACCTTCGATTGTGAGTCACATGTGTGTCGACTTAAGGGAGCATTGTATGGGCTGAAGCAATCACCTCATGCTTGGTACACTAGGATAGCCAACTACTTCATTGTGTTGGGTTTCATGAAGAGTGAAGCGGATGAAAAGATGTACCACATAGTGGTGGAAGGTAAACTATTGATCATTGTACTTTATGTTGATGATCTCATACTGACAGGAGATGATTAGCTGATTAAATCTTGTAAGGAGGACTTTGCAAGAGAGTTTGAGATGAAGGAATTGCGACTCATGCATTACTTACGGGCATGGAAGTATGGCAGGGTAGTGGGGAGATTTTTGTGTCTCAAGGCAAGTATTCCAATGAGATACTCAAGAGGTTCCACATGGAGAGCTACAAGTGTATGGAGACTCCTCTGGCTGGTAACTGGAGGAAGGAGGATGCTACTTCGGGAGAGGTAGTGGAAGCTAATGTTTACAGGCAGCTTGTGAGTTCACTCATGTACTTGTTGAACACTCGACCATATTTATGCTATGAAGTTAACCAGCCGAGTCAAGCGATGGTTAGGCCTACCAAGCTGTATTGGAAGGTGACAAAGTATGTATTGAGATACCTCAGGGGAACTACTTAGTACAAATTATGGTACAGATGAACAGAGGGAGTGAATCTTCAAGACTTCATAGATGCAGATTGGGCGGAAAGTCCATCTAACTAGAAAAGCAGATTAGGAGGGATTTTCAATATTGGGTTAGTGGTAGTTTCTTGGTACAACAAGACACATAGATCAATTTCACTTAGGTCGGCAGAGGTAGAGTACATGGCTACAAGTCAGGAAACATGTGAGGCCATCTGGATGAGGAAGATCCTAGTTGGTTTGTTTGGTCAGCAGATGGATCTAATAATGATTTACTGTGATAATCAGAGTTGTATCAAACTCTCTGAAAATCCAGTTTTACATGATAGGTACAAGCACATTGATATTTAATATCATCATCTACGGGATTTTTTATTGAGGCGAATCATGTTGTTAGACTACATTCCCATGGAGAAGCAAGATGATGAAATTTTGATAAAATAATTATTAAGATGTAAATTCAAGTTTCAAAGAGACAGTATCGGGTTAGAAGATAATCCCTTTCTTGTTGAGAGGGAGTGTTGATAAAAGGCAACAAGAAATTCTAGTTTAATTTCTCCTTGAATTAAACTGTGAATTAAAATCAAATTCTATTTGTTACAGATCCATTTGGGCACATCAATCCCTTCATTCATATCAGTGTTTTAGGGCTCATCAAACCCTAATTTTAGTTTCTACATGCCCTAAACAAGTCACCCCTTTGAATGCCTCCTTCCTAGACAGTTTCATGACTTGAGACATCTAGAAATAGCCTCTAAAGGGACCAGCACAGGTAGGCCCATGTAAAGGTCCGCTGTAGAGCAGTTAAGTCCATGCTAGGGTGCTCTGCAAATCACTTAGGCTTCCTTTCACCTGTGTTGGGTGATATTGAGCAAAATTTACATAGGGTTTGGGGAATATTCTTATCTTTTGGAGTCATCTAGAAGGTTCCCTCACTTATCAACTCCTATGAGCTTGAAAATGGATGAGGAATGAGTTAAGATGCATCCTATCCTCTCATCCCTTCCTCCATGGAACTAATTATAAGTATGGAAGGCCATTCAATGCCACCATTTATGACAAAACCTCCTTCATCCTCCTATAAATTGACCACTCATCTAAGTGACCAGGGGTTGGATTATGTTGAATTGTAAGGAGATAATGTTGCTATGAGATTTGACTTTGAAGCAAGTATTGTAATGCTACAAGTTTGTCATGCTTTTAATGTGATGTGGATGGGATACAAGCTGGAGGAATGGCTTTGAATCATACACCAATGGTTGTAATTCCTTCTTCTATTAAATAAAGTGTTTGAACCTTTCTCCCATATGTTTTTATTGTTTTATAATGCTTATATGTGTGAATTGTATCTAGTTCCATTCACTTATATTCAATAGATCTTTTGCTTTGATCAATTCTTTGTTTTATGTTGAGTTTACAAGTACTTCTCAAGCGTATTTATTATGGGAAGCAGCAACAGGATCAATACAAGGGAGACGAGAGGAAAGCGGAACTACAAGTAGGTCTTCTCATCTTCTCATCTTATCTATTGCTTATAGGAAAAGACTAAAACACTTTAAATTGTTGTTCTAGATATGGCTACTTATCTAGGGAATTAGTATTTATCCGTAGATACCAAATTCTCCAAAACAAATTGGTGAATCCGCTAGGAAGATCCTCTTTCCTAGTAGCTTATCCACCTCCTAGGACATCCTTGCAGACCTTATTTGTGTTCATAGATTGTAATTCAGCTCTTTGCATTGAAAAATTGGTCAAAATTGTGTCAAATTGCCTTTTGAAATGGCTCACTATCACCAGCGCAGGTTTGTGAGGGATACAGTGCACTGTAGAGCACCCTTGGCTTAAGGACAATGCTCTGAAGTGCATTGTCTCCCATTTAGGGTCGAGCTAATCCTTCTAGGATCAGTTTCCCACCTTTGGAAAGTGTTTTTGCCAACTTTTCTCTGTTTTTTTGTTTTTTGATTGATCAATGAATGTTATGTCTCAGAGAACAAGTTTTTATCTCCTTGTCTAGCCCTACTTTGATTTGATTGATTAATTTTTTCTTTGTCATTATCGATCTACAGTCAAAGTTAGAATATAATTGCTTAATCTTCGTTTGAAAGAAAGTGTCGTAAAGTCTTATTTTCCTTCGGAACAAAACTGTCGTAAAAGTCTTTGTTCTTATGAAAGATTGATTGATTGTATGTGCATTAGTTTCCTTTTTGTTCATCATAACATTAAGGGAATCAAAAAGAAAAACTTGCATCGTTCATATTGTAGTTTGTGAATGCTTGAAAGGAATAGCTAGGGAAATTGCATTAGATGTGCTTTTTGCTCTTTGTCAAAGATTTGATTGCTCTATCCATACTAGCTAAGGTTTTCATTGTTCAATTGGATAAAAATAATGCTTATCATATTAGTTGCATTTTAGGAATTGCAAATGTACATCACATGGTGAACCTTGAAAGGAAAATTCCAAAGAAGATCAACTTAAAATTTATCTGAATTTACCTAATGGAGCATTGTCACCTAACAAAAAACATTTGGTGGTTCTAGGCTAGAGATGTGTTCTAGCATCATAAAACAAAGCAACTGTCACTAACTTGTCTGCAATACATCTCGAGTGTGATACCTCATTCCACATATGTGAGTATATCATAGCTCATCCATGTACCTTCGGGTATATAGGGCAGTGTTATAGTACGTAAAGTATATGGGAATGCTCTCACTGTGTAGTTTTGCATTAGACAACACTTATATAGATTGAGCCTCCACATAATTTTGGGTATATATGGGAGGACAACACTAGATTTCTATCCATCCTTAGGTAATCGAGTTGGCTGCCTTATACACTGTGATACACCGAACACAACATTCGGGGAGATTGCATGCCCATACTTCTTGGTTTGCCAGGAGGTATTCTTCAGTTCACAGTTGCTTGGTAAACCTTTTGCCTAGATTATCCTTCTTTTGTTTTGTTATGTTACTTTGATTAAAATAAAATTAATTGGCCGTGGATAAAATCCTCCACACTCACTCCTTAGTTGATATTAGGTTGAGACATATGGAAATAAATTCGAAGTCCACCGATCAAGGAATTCCTTTTGATGGGAATCCTAGTCCTTTTTCTCCTTTTGGAAATATTGGTGCTCCATATATGGCTACATTGTCCCTTCTGGGATTTATCATTCGCTTGCCAATATGGTTGTTTTCAACCTTCTTGGTTCAAAATGTCGTGATTTATTCGCAATCGAGTACTCCTCCAACTGGACAAAGTCAACCTCCAGTTGATCCTAAAGTTGACCCTTTTCCTTCTTCCTTGGTTGTTTCTTCCTCCCCTTCTTCCTCTTCGCCTGGTGAAAGTATTGGTACTAGTAACCAGGTGGCTAAGAAGAAGAGAAAGGGAATAAGAAGAAGAAGAAGTAAATTCAGCAGAGGGGCAACCAAGCAACCAATGCTTTGAATGCAACATCTAATGTGAAACCATTCGTCAAGCCTCATAAAGTTCGATATTCGTGCAAACTTTGTGCGGGAGACCATCTTCTTCAAAATTGTCCTAATATTCCTCAAATCTTAGAAGAATGGTCTTCTCATTCACATCATCCAGTGTCATCAACTTCTAGAGATCATGCTGGTGACACACCATCAACTAGTGGTAGTAAAGTTCATGGAAAAGAAGGTAAAGTTAAGTTTCCCTGTAGGTTACGTGAAGGGAATCACCCCATTCACCTTTGTCCCTATTTGGATGAAGCCAAAAAAGTGTTGGATAACCGTCCTACTTCACCGCAACGACTTCCATCTGGTTACAGGAAACTCTCCCTAAATCCTTCACTAGTTGATGAATTGACTGACCAAAATCAACTGTTGGTCAAACCCACTCTCTCTGAAAGTGAATCCTATGAGTCTATACCTGACCCAAATCAACAAGTAAAGGAAACAGTTGACCCAATTTCACCTTCAGTTAATCGTACCTTTCCCGTAGAGAGTGAATATGATACCACTCAAGTTATTTTCGTTTCTTCAGATTCCAATGAGCTTGGGGGCAACCCTCCTGTCCCATCAAGATAGGAGGAAATTCCTCTTGTTCTCGTAACTCAAGGGGGTAATTCTCCCGTTCTTACAGTACACCCTCCAAGTAGTC
Organism: Pinus tabuliformis; assembly: GCA_031772625.1. Classification (NCBI taxonomy): domain Eukaryota; kingdom Viridiplantae; phylum Streptophyta; class Pinopsida; order Pinales; family Pinaceae; genus Pinus; species Pinus tabuliformis. The sequence goes on from CM062804.1 coordinate 707,721,829, forward strand.
TGGTCACTTCCTTTGATTGGAATCGACTGGCAGGATGTCATATTCCTTCTTATGTGCCTTTCTAGATCATAGTACAATTTTGTAATATGATTGTATCTGGCACTATTATAGATGAAGGTGCATCTGTGAGTATCCTTTCCATAACTACTTGGAAAGTGCTCAGTTTGTTGTCGCTTGTGCTTGTTACCCAGAATCTGTTGGATTTTAACAGAAGAACTAGTCAACCATTTGGGATCCTTCCTTAGTTGCCTATTACTTTGGGAGGAAAAATTGTTTATATCAATGTGATGGTATTCCTAGGCCCTTTAGACTACAATTTACTTCTTGGGCATGACCATGTTTATGACATGGGAGCTATTGTTCAACGCTCTTTCAAGTGATGTGTTTCCCGCATGAAGGTTGAATTGTCTCCGTTGACCAGCTTTCATTTCCTGGTCCAAATATGGCTTCCAGTCAACCATCTTCCCTAAATGGTCCTTTTGTACCAATGGTATATTCCCCACCACGGGTTAATTATGTGGCAACCCGTTCCATGCCTACATCAACTGACGATCAATTCAGTGATGTTATACATTATGTACTGGGGGCACTAGAATCGGATCTCTCTAATGGATTCCTTGATACAGATCCCTTCCAAGCATTGTTCTCCCATCAAATGAGAACCTCTTGGAAGTCATGACCTCGTATGGGTCGTGATCAAGGAATATGAGGATAATTCCTTGTCTTGTGTCAATCTCGTTAAAAAATGAAACCAAGGATATGAGGACAGTTCATTGTCTTGTGTCAACCTTGTTAAAAACTGAAACCAAGGAATATGAGGATAGTTCCTTGTCTTGTGTCAACCTCGTTAAAAAATGAAACCAAGGAATATGAGTATAGTTCTTTTATTGTGTCAACCTCATTAGAAAATGAAACAGGTCCCTGAGCATAGTTCCTTGTCTTGTGTTAATCTCGTTAAAAAATGAAACAAGGAATACGAGGATAGTTACTTGTCTTGTGTCAACCTCGTTAAAAAATGAAACAAGGAATATAAGGAGAGTTCGTTGTCTTGTGTCAACCTCGTTAAAAAATGAAAACAAGGAATATGAGGATAGTTCTTTCATTGTATCAACCTCATTAAAAAATGAAACAGCTCCGACGAGCATAGTTCCTTGTCTTGTGTCAAGCTTGTTAAAAAATGAAACAAAGGGTATGAGGATAGTTCCTGGTATTGTGTCAACCTCGTTAAAAAATGAAACAAGGAATATAAGTAAAGCTCCTTGTCTTGTATCAATCTCATTAAAAAATGAAACAAGGTCCCAAGTTCTAAGTCGAGCCTTTGATTAGATCTCATAAAATCCCAGTCGAGTCTTTCACTTGATCTTGTAAAAGAAACTTCATTCCATCCACCTGATAGCAACGAGTAGTCTACTTAGGTGAATGTAATGAAGCCTGGGGGGCATGCAACTAGTGGTAAAGTTAAGTTTCCCTATAGGTTATGTGAAGGGAATCACCCCATTCACCTTTGTCCCTATCTGGACGAATCCAAAAAGGTGTTGGATAACTGTCCTGCTTCACCTCAACAACTTCCATCTAGTTACAAGAGACTCTCCCTTAGGGGCATGTAAACCAATCTCAAGAATAGTTCTTCATTTCAAGCTTGTGTAAAAATGAAACTGAATTCAAGCATAGTTTTTCATTTTAAGCTTATGTAAAAATGAAACTGAATCCAAGCATAGTTCCCTATGGTTCAAGCTTGTGTAAAAATGAACCCATATCCATTTTAACCCTCGTGATTGCCATTCTATCAGCCTCTTCCATCAGATGAGCCTTGGTTTTTCTCCTTCCATTGTCACTATCTGCTTGGCTGATCATACGCTTTCACTTGGTTGTTTTACCCTTTTTGAGGAACAATTGCAATTAATGGTCTTATTAGCCAACCTCTTCACATAAATCAATATGTTTTGAGAAGTTCCAACATCACCGGAACCAGTTGCTATCCTAGACACCACTCGTTCCTCAAAGCGGAGTCCTCTTTAAGCTCTTTTCAGACTCTCAAAATATGAAAATATTGTCGAGCGCTTGTCCTTTCCAGCTCATTAACGGATTGGAAATGACATCTCTCTTGTATTATTTTACACTTTTCGGGCTTGAGAGATTAATTTATGAAAAAGAACTTGTGGAGTTTTATTTTTGTCCCTTTTCAAACTCTCTAAACATGAAAAGGACTGAGTTATATTTGTCGTTAAACTCGTTAAAACATAAAACAGTGACAAACTTGTCCATCTAGACAAGACCGAGTTTCACCTTCGCTAGACTCGTTAAAACATCAAATATCGATGGATTCACCCGAAGGGTGGAATTATACAACAAGCATATGTTATCCTCCTAGAGCTTGATAAAAATAAAGAGGTACTGGTCAACAATGACTAGGGAAAATGGGAAAAAGGGGAAAACACTTTATGGTAGTAGGTTGCTCTTGAGCATGACAGTTTCACTCCATCACCCTGACTATTTGGGTTGGGTTATTAGCTTGATGGTTATCACACCATTGGTCTATCATACCATCCATAATTTTATTTTGGGTCAATGCTACCAATTCTTTTCAGTGTCACCGACATGTTCAAGAGAAGTCATTCAGTCAAAATTCATCCTTTGCAATACCATAAACCTTCATTTTCATGACTGCCATTCCTGAACCTTGTGTCGTTAGTCAAATTCTGTCTCCAAAATCATTACACTTGTTTCATGTCGTTGATGTGGGATACATCAAGGCCCTCCTGCGACGAGTTGCTTCTTGTTGACATCAGCTCATTATCCAAGAAGTTGACTTAGAAACACCCTTCCAGTACCCTGAGGCTTACATACATCAATGTCAGGTTTCTCACTTCCGTAGATAGGTTGACATCAATGGCATTTGAATGAAATAATTTGTATGGTGTTCAACATCAAATCATCCATTCACACCATGCAGAATGTACTGTAATACCTTGAGGATCATTATTATTGTCGGTGCTCTCTCATGTCTGTTAACAACTTACATCATTGGCTGGTAATCAGATGGTGTCTTCCCATGTTCGACTTCAAATCACATATTCACATTGTTAGACTCATACTTGAGCGAACGATTAAATGAGGTACAAGACCCCAGATCTAGTTTCATCCATCCAGGCCAGGATTTTAGGAGTACTAAATCATACGTACAATGGCTTTACATTGATAGTCATTCCAATCATGGGTCTATATCTGTAGACGACTGTTTATGTACATGTAATGAAATTTTATAAGCTGAGCATGGGTATGTCTTCCCTCAGTAACTCATGTAAAATCAAATATCATGATATATGTATTGTAATTGATACAGGTCACCTTCCACTTCGATACCTCCTCATCACATCGTAAAACATTTCATTCGACATTGGCATTTTTCTAACTTCATGCTTTAGGGGGCAGCTATTATAGATCCATTTGGGCACATCAATCCCATCATTCAGATCAGTGTTTTAGGGCTCTTCAAACCCTAATTTCTGTTGCTACATGACCTAAACAATCCACCCCTTTGAATTCCTCCTTCCTAGATAGTTTCATGACTTGAGAGATCCAGCAATAGCCTCTAGAGGGACCAACGCAGGTAGGCCCATGTAAAGATGCGCTATAGAGCAGTTAAGTCCTTTCACCTGTGCTAGGCGAGATTGAGCGAAATTCACATAGGGTTTGGGGAATATTCTTATCTTTTTGAGTCATCTAGGATGTTCCCTCACTTATCAACTCCTATGAGCTCAAAAATGGATGAGGAATGAGTTAAGATGCATCCTATCCTCTCATCCCTTCCTCCATGGAACTAATTCTAAGTATGGAAGGCCATTCAGTGCCACCATTTATGACAAAACCTCCTTCATATTCCTATAAATTGACCACTCATCTAAGTGATCAGGGGCTGGATTATGTTGAATTGTAAGGAGATAATGTTGCTATGAGATTTGACTTTGAAGTAAGTATTGTAATGCTACAAGTTTGTCATGCTTTTATGTGATGTGGATGGGATCCAAGTTGGAGGAATGGCTTTGAATCCGACACCAATGGTTGTAATTCCTTCTTCTATTCAATAAAGTGTTTGAACCTTTCTCCCATATGTTTGTATTATTTTATAATGCTTAGATGTGTGAATTGTATCTGGTTCCATTCACTTGTATTCAATAGATCTTTTGCTTTGATCGATTCTTTGTTTTCTGTTGAGTTTACAGGTACTTCTCAAGCGTATTAAGTACGGGAAGGAGCGACAAGATTGATACAAGGGAGACGAGAGGAAAGAGGAACTACAAGTAGGTCTTCTCATCTTCTCATCTTATCTATTTCTTATAGGAAAAGCCTAAAACACTTTAAATTGTTGTTCTAGATATGGCTACTTATCTAGGGAATTAGTATTTATCCGTAGATACCAAATTCTCCAAAACATTATTCTCATAACAACTTGTAAATAGTTAATTGAGTTTAATTAACTTACTTAGCTTATGAATTTTGAGTTGGAAGACTTTCTGTAGTCATGTATATATTCTCTCTAGTGTCCAGGATGAGTTTAAATTGAGTTGTAATTAGATAACTTAGTTTACTAAGTTATGGTCAGTTAAATTAGTTCTAACTATTTGTGTATCTAATAGAGGACTAACAATCAGTTGGTGCATTGGTGCATCCACAAGTGTTACTCCGTTAACTAAAGATTCCCTCATGAGAAAATCATGCGTGTTAGTTCAGAGAAAGACCCAGTTAAGACTAGAGTGCAAGGATAGTGTACTATTAGTTGTATGATTTACTGAGTTGCAAATATCATGCATGCAATCAGGAAGAGGACCTAATTAGGAATGTGTAGTTTTAGAAGCATGAACTCCCTTTGAATACAAGTTATTCATACTAGGAATTGTGAAAGGAAATAGGGGCTTGGAAGGTAGTGGAAATTGGCTAAGTGTTGGCTAATAGTAGGCTTGTGAGGTAGAGAGTTGAGCATACTTGTGCGGAATTGTTCTTGTGAGAACAAGCTTTGTATATTCACTCATATTTGTGATTAATGAAATAAAAATAGGAAGGGTTTTGAATAGTGGCTTTCCCTAGAAAAATTTATTGTGTTATGTGCCATTGATTTATCTCCTTCTTGTTCATATGGGTTTCATCAATCTATTGGTTTCTGTTGGTTGAAAGTAGAAGTAGATTCTTGTCCTATGCTTTAGTACACTGCATGAGCTTGTGAATCTATAGGAAATTCTACACAAATGATAGGGGGAAGTGCCTGAATCAGATTTATGAGTAATTATGTCAACCCATAGAGCAAAAACTAGAGTCTTATGCCAGCTCTTTTGGTTTTCATCAACAGTTCGCTTAATGATTCTTATGACATTTTTATTGGTGGATTCTACCAATCCATTTCCCAGAGGATAGTAATTTGCAGAATATTTGACTTTAAAACTTCCCTTGAGTACAAATTCAGTAATATAATCTCCAAAAAAATATGATGCATTGTTGAACATGAGAGCACAAGGAAGGTGTTGTAGCAGTTACAACCATCCTCCAAAATTTTTCCTTCACTTCGTTTTGGAGCCTCCCTACTAAAATCTCAACAGCTTGTCTTACACTGCATAGGTACTTGTGCTTTCATTTGAGTTTATCTTTTTCTTTAAAACTTGTTTTTGCCTACTTGATTTGTTGATTAACCACAAGCTAACCTCCCCTTGACTTGGTTACATTTTGGTTCTTGCACTGCCTTGGAAATCTACATAGTCCTAGAGTGAAACCAACCTTGCTATCAAGAAATGCATAGTTCAAACCAACAATGAGCTTCAGCTCCAAAAATGCGCAAACCTAGATGAAAACTTGTCTTCAGTTGGGAGATTGTGCAGAGCATGAGGGGTAATGATAGCCACTCAGCCTAGGGAGCAGACACATTCCTTCAACTGTTGTCTGATGCATGTGCTAGCAAGTTGCCTGGTTCCCCCCAGAACTGTGCAATTTATCCATTCATGCATGGATCACCTTCCCTAAAAATAAAAAAGAAAGAAGATAAAAAGAATCCCTAAAAACAGGGATCTATTTTTAATAGTGGGAGTTACACTTGAGTTAATTGTAGAAATTGTCGCCACTTCTCGTTTTTTTTTCCTAGATTTTCAGCTTTTGCATCATAAACCTAAATCATTCAAATATTTTTAATGAGCATCACCAGAGATAATTTTCATGTTCAATCTTGCATCTCTAGCATTCTTGAGGCATCTAGAAACCTTCGGCATAGTCAGCACAACTTTTCAAAGTAAGTTTTTCTTTTCTTGTCTTTTGTAGCTTTTTTTGTCGCTTTTGTTTCCTTGGCTTGTGTGAGTGTTTTTTTGCCTATTTTATTGAATGACCATTGGAGTTTTGATTCATTTTAGATTTTATAAGTGTTTTTTTTAATTTTTTCATTGCCTTTCCTTAGCATCGCATGCATAACCCAATGTTTGCACCAACAGTCGCCGTTGCGATGACTCCCCCAACAAGCTTCGTTGTTATTCTGTTTGACTAATTCCTGAATTTGTTTTGATTGCATGCATCATTGTTCACTCAAATATGCACCATCCTTCGCTCATGTATTCATATCTACTCATTTACAAGTTTCCCTTAGGTAGATCTGGGCTATCTTAGCCTACATCTAGCTCTTCTCGACATACACTGCACATTTATGGATCTCAAGGATTTGCCTTGGCTCTAGGAATTGTGAAGAGGCTTCGAGTGACTAGCTCCAACTACAAATTGCACAGTTCCAAGAGCTATTCTCAGATTCTTTCCCGCTTGTATTGCACAATGCTCAGTCCCAGCCAACATCAAAGCCAGACTGAAGTATGCATTGCGCAGTTCTAGTCATCAACAAGCCAACTAGACTGCACATTACACAGTTCTAGTCATCAGCAAGCCAACTAGACTGCACATTGCACAGTTCCAGTCATCATCACCTATCACTAGCAGCTGGGACTGCATAATGCACAAATCCAACTGATAATCCCTCACTTCCAAAACTCAGAATTGTGCAAGATTGCCCAACAGTTGCCAAATTTGTTGCATGATCAGTCCTTGAAGTGCTTTTTTATTTTAAATTGACATTTGCATGCCATGTGTCCTCTTTGTCTCCAGGTACAATAGTTGTTGAGCAACTTCTTAGTAGTACAGGCAACATGGTTTCCAAGGGAGCTGGATCAAAGGATATTGTAGAGAGAAACACTAGAGATGTAGTCGAACATGTGTCAATGAACTTGCCAGCCTATGCTAACACACAACTATTCATATAGAAGGGCATGAAGATTACATGGAAGTAAATAAAGGACATATTTGTAGGTAGTTTGAAGGAAGATCTAGAAGATAGACAGGTCTATGTCAACATCCACAAGTCAGGCTTGTACAGGGTTGCATGCAGGTAACCTCCCTTCCCATTTGCAGACATCATTCACTAGATTGTCTCACATACCAATCCCGAGACAATGAAATTGAGTAGTGTGATTGGAACATAGCTTGCTACCTTTAGGACAAAAAACTATCATCAGATGTATCACTTACCACAACCAGTGAACCACATGGATGCACTCTTCTTTACTCCCAACAACAATGTGAACACTAGAGACATCATGAAGCATTGGGTAAAAGAGACATTGAAGTTCAGGTCGACACCCAATCAGGTCTATACGATTAAGTCACTCAGGAAGGCCTACCAACTCTTGATAATGTTTTCATGCCATGTGTATGGTCAAGAGAGCATAAAGAACTTTCCACAAAATTGGGTGGTTGTGTTGGATCAGTTGGAAAATGAAGGAAGGCCATTCAACTAGTTGGACATGTTGTCTCTTCAGCTAAAAGTGCATGTGTCTAATGCCCAAAATCTGCCTAAGGACAAGAAAGAGAGATTCTATATGTTTGCGTAACTGCTTGATGTAATATGTGCCAAAAGACAGTTTTTTGGCATGGGTTGGACATGGACACCATCAGATGATGTTGTGAACATCTATTGCAAGTTTATCTATGAATGCAGCTATCGAATAGTCATGGCAAGGTTATTGACCACTTCATCACCCCAGTGTCCAAGATGATATTCTAGCAGGATCCACCTTGCATGTCCAAAGTAGTGATGCAAACATTTCTTAACATTGTAGATTGGTATGCCTCACCCAGTAGCACCTTCATCAGGATGTTTGGTGGAGAGAATCCTTCGCATATGCTACCAAGGTTTTCCACAGATAAGTTGGTCATGCAAGAGGTTGTGTTTCACATCTCCACAGGGTTATCATTAGGACTACACAGGAGGAATAAGTCACCATGGCTTGCTCTTCCTTTGAGGATTGGATTGTATGAGATCTAAAGCTTGAAGGATGGAGATGCTGAGGACTTGAAGAAGTTTGAGTTTAGCACCAAGAGTTTCAATCTGTATGATCCCCACTGCATATGCAAGAACCACTGTGCGAAAGTGTATTATCCGTGGATCCACGGAGCATGTTATTGCCCAGAGGAAGACCCTTGGAGGTATTGCTACAACTCCTCTAGGATTAATGAACCAGTCAGCATGACTATAGAATGTAAATCAACTCTACAGGAAACAACACCATAGGAAGCAACAAAAACAACAAAAACGAGTAGATAACTGGCACAGGACAAAGGCAAGAGGAATATTTTTGAGAGAGTAGAGGCTGAGAAAAACTACAAGCTCAGAGAATATCCTATATTTGGAAATAGATGTGAAAGGAGAGTAGAACGGGGGAAGAGAGAGAAGCAAAGGTTGGAGGATGTAGAGAGAAAGTTGCAAGAAATAGAAAAGAAGTTGAAATAAGAGCAGGAGCTAAGAAGGAGAGAAAGGGAAGTGAAGAAGAAACATGAACAGGAAGAAAGACAAGGTGCAATGATTGAGAAAACTGCACCTATACAGGTTGAGGAGTCAAAGCAACCAACAAAGGAAGAAGAAGGTGAGGATGTGTAGGTTCAGGAACTTGCTTGGCACGTTGAGAAGATGGTTGACTCTACAAACATGGAGTTGGAATAAAAGCCACAAGACTAAGACATCGACCTCATGCCAAGAGTTTTTGAGGTTGCCCCAAAGTCTCTGCCACCTCTAGAATCAGAACTAGTCTCGAGCAAGCAAGGAGAGGTTGTCCTCTTCGATGATGATTTGGAGATGGATGTGTACAATCTGTCATTTAATGAGTCACAACAAAGGATTGTACATGCATGAATAGAGAAGCTCCCGAATGATCACGCATCACCTGCACACATAGAGGAAAGGGTGATTATTGTAGATGTTAGAAGACATCCAGCTACCATGGCCGATGATTCTAAGTCTTATGTAGAAGCCATGAGTTCAATGGTCAAGTTTTTGATAGCAAAGAATGATTAGATGACAAAGGACTTGCAAGAGGCTAGGTAGAGAACATAACAATCTATAGGATCTGCTATGGAAGAGATGAGAAAGGTGATACTTGATGAAATATCGAATCTTGTGAGCACCATGAGAAAATTGTATGGCTGATTTTTTACCGTGCATAAGGCGATTGTACATATATATGGTTCTTAGCAGTAGTGCGCAAAGATATCCCAAACTCTCAAAGACATCCATGCTGCTATTACGCATGTACAAGAATGGACAATGAGGTACAAGGGAGCCCCGCTTTACTTACAAAAGATAATGAAGCCGCAGGAAGAGATAGACATTAGATGTTGATCTGGAATTATGAGCAGCTCCCTCTGCTCATCACCAACATTGAGACTTCCTATGCATGGTTGTTCAAGAGTCTATATGTCATAATGAGAACACACATGATCACTTCAATCAAAACCCTCACTCAAGCCATGAGTAAGAACCAAGTCTTGTTGGAGGTTGACAGGTACATAGAGCAGTTGATATGAGAGGCCACCAGTGATGACTTGTAGTTGAGCACAAAAGACATGCAGAAGTACATCGATATTCCAACCACACTGAGGACAATGTTGTGCATGATTCAAGATGAGTTGGAAAGAGGCTCCAGAACCATATACCCAAAATCCATGGAGGCAAGTGTTCGTTTCGAGAAAGACATCACCAAACAATATAGGGGCACAATAGTGCAGTACCAAGCTTCGTATCAGTTCATCAATGAAGACCATTAAGAGGATGTTGTTGAGTTGGTCTTTCCCCAAAGACCTCGAGTGATGATGCTTGTCTTGTTAGCCTGACTCAAGCTTATTTTTTCTCACATGGGTATATGTGGAAATTGTATGATTATTTGTAAATATATTGTAAGTGAAATTCCAAGTGTCATTAGTGGAATGTGAACAATCACTATGTAATGTGAAGAGTCATGAGGGTAGTCAAATATTCAAAGGGGAATGTTAAGGGTCACCCCACCCTTTGTTATATATAGAACCTCATAACTCATAGTGTAAAGGATTTTGGGAGCCAAGATCTTGGGTAGGCATTTCTTAGAGAAGGCTTGGAGAGTATTGTGATGAGCCTCGACTTCTCCACAACATAGAGTGAGTACATATCTTTAGAGGAGTAGGTGGTGTTGATTGTACTGTTCACTACTAGGGCTAGTGGCTGTCAATGGTGTATGTATGGATGAAACTTTCACTTAATAATATCACTGATCTAATATGTTTTCATGCATATGTTGTTATTATAGTTCGACTATTCTGGTTACTTTAGCAATGTATGTTATTTGAGTTACGCATTTGTGTATGAACTATTTTGTATGAAATTGTATGTATCTTATTGGAGATGTGTTGCTGTGCTAATCCATCACTTTGGTTTGTGGACTATTCTGCTTCCAGCTTGTGATGTCATTGAGTTCGTGTGTTCCTTTCAGGCTACGTACTATTACAAGCTTCTAAGGGACACACTTCCTTTTCCCCTCTGTGTGTTAGAACCCCCATGCATCTCACTTGGCTTGTTGAAAGGTCACACACTTGCTTCTGAAAAATTTATCATACCCTCTGAATGATACCGCGGTCAAGGCACTACTTTACTACCCATTGTTGGGATTCCTACTCCAAATGGTCTGAGGTTTAGTTGGGACTTCTTATTGGGGAGATCCCCTGACATGTTGGCAAGTCCAACACCATCAAACTTTATGGCACTAGAAGGAGGGCCAAATGACAAGATGATACTTCAAAGTCTATTTTGAATCTCTGCACATAATTCATGACTTACATTAAAATCTCAACTCTGACATGTTTTTCTCATGCACATGATTTCAAAGTGTCAGAGGATGTCATCGATGACTTGTCACAAATCAAGTACAATGCTGAAGGTGAAGCAACACTGTTAAGGCGTGGAGTTTCCTTCGTAGGCTTCTATGATAGGAATAAAGTCTGCTTGGACGAAATTTCTTGTGGGTTGTTCACTTACACGTTTGAAGGGCATGTTGACCAATGGTGTCACACATTTCTTGCAGCCTCTATTCACTCATTTGATCACATGATCGAAGAGTTAATCCATGATTTCTATTGTTATGACCGTAAAGCGCTCAATAAATTTTTTTGAAATTATGGAAAGCACCTAATTAATCTATTGCGCAAATTTTGGACCGCTTCTGTAATCTCGCTTTTCAAATCCCTCAAGATGAAATTGATTGGAAATTTCTCAAAGAAATGTTTAAGTATCTTCTTCAAGTATCTGAAAATCAACTTGAATTGGAATCATTCGAAACCCTCCAAACATACCTCAGTGTTAGAGCTTCCAAATCTAATACAAACAAGGTTGCTGTCACAAGTGACCCTCCATCCTCTTCTCATCAGACAACTCTAGCTCCATAGTGTTACAGGGAAAAGTGTCTATGCAGAACTGCTAATCCCACTAAGGTGGGTAGCTACCTTAGAAAGAAACAAAGTAAAACTACTTTCGTTTTCCTTTATGAAAGATAGATGAGAGAAGAATAAAGGAGACCAACCTCTGTCTTGCGCTTGGTTCCTTGCTCGATTCCTCTCTCTTCTGATAGTCCTTTGCTACTTGCTTTCTTGTATACCCAGCTTCACAGAGTACCTGTAGAATCAAAGCAACATAACACTATACGAGAACATGGATCTATTATCATAAACAATCTAGGATCAGATGTAAATTGACCATACAAATGCACAAAACATAAATTACACAAGAGTATGGAGGAAAACTTGAATAGCTTTATTGATAATCAAGAAAGAGCCAAGAGAGTTACAACCAGTTGTTCTGACCCAGCATCATCCTCTCAGCAAGTAAGCCCTTCTTCACCTCATGAAAAGCTTAGATCACCCAACACTATGATGTTGCCTCAAGAAACCAACAGCAATTCCTTACAAGATGCAAAATTCCAGCCCCTGGATCTCTGGGATGAGGGATCCATATATAGATGTCTGCAAGGGAGATGAGTCAGCTTGTGATTTGATTAGTGTCTTCCCTTTGATATTTCTTGCTTCCACTTGGAGATTGATGATCTCTTACTCATCCCTGGTCGAATTCAGAAAGGCAAGTGTCACAGGAGAAGTTTCTGGAAGATTCCATGCTTCTCCACCTCGCGGATTGACACTGCCATTTGTCTCTTCTCGCCCATCGCATCCCATAGAAGGGATTTTTGAAATGCAACACACCCACTGTGTGTATTTGGGTGAGATGAAACGCACTTTGCCTATGGAGCAGGTGAAATGATCCAGTTTTGACCAGTTCTGAGTAGTTTTTCATGGAGAACTTCTGGGAGAAGCTGTAATCAGTTGACCTTGTTCCTTTAGGGGTTGGAACAACACTTTTAGGGACTTATGAGCCCTTGGTTTATGGACACTTTATGCTTGGGGTTGCAGTGCCCAAAAATGTCTATAACAGTTGCCCCCTAAAGCATGAGGTCGTTAATCTTTTTGATGTCGGGTGAAATGCTTTATCATGAGGATCCAAAGTTCTTTCAAGCTGGAAGGAGACCTGTAATGAGATACAATACAATACATTATCTTCATAATATTTTCATGATCTAGCTGAGGTGGGCATTCCCATGCTCAGCTTTATAAATTCATTTTCATGTACATAGGACAGACAATCGTCTGAGTGTAGACTGATGATTCGGAGGAGCCATCATCCCATAGATTAGATGATTATCTGTGCAACAATGATGTACATTTGATGTCTTTATTTTCATGAATATATATCGCATCCCGGATGGATGAAACTAGATCGGGGGTCTTCAATCTCGTTCGATCTTCACTCAAAGTACAAGTCGATCCATGTGAGAGATGTTCTGGAGTCGAACATGGAAAGACATCGCCTGATTACCAGCCAATGATTTAAGTTGTTAACAGGCACGAGAGGAATCACCGATAATGATAATGATCCTCAAGGTACTACAGTACAATTCATGTGGTGTGAATAAGGGACTTGGCGTCGAACACCACGCAAAATCTTTCGGTCGAAGGCCATTGGTGTAAACTTGTCGCTGGAAGTGAGAAACTTGCCATTGAGGCATGCAAGCTTCAAAGTACTGAAATGGGTGTTCCTAGATCGACTTCTTGGATAATGAGTTGATGTCGACAAGAAGTGATCTGTCATAGGAGGGCCTTAATGAATCCCACATCAATGACATGGAACGGAGCAAATGATTTTAATGGAGGTGAAAATGATCTGGTGATATAAGGTTCAGGGTGGCGGTCATGAAAGAATGGAGCGTAAATGTATTGCAGTGGGTGAGACACAGGTGAATTCTCTGAGTGACTTCTCTTGAACATACTGGCGACACTGACATGATGGATTGGTAGCATTAACCCCAAATGTGGATGGTCTGATGTGACCATGGTGATGTGACCGGTGAATGAAACAACCCAACTCGACTTGGATGCAGAGTGAAAGTGTCATGTTCAAGAGTGACTTGCTACCAACAAAGTTTTTTCAAGTTTTCTTCCCAATTTTTCCCCAGTCATTGCTGACCAGTACCTATTTATTTTTGTCAAGCTTGAGGAGGATAACATATGCTTGTTCTATAATTTTCCCTTCGGGCAAACCCATCACTCTGTTTTAACGAGCCTAGCAATAGTGAAACTCGTTCTTGTCTGCTATGGACAAGTTTGTCGCTATTAGGTTTTAACGAGTTTAACGACAAAGATAACTCGGTCCTTTTCAATTTTAGAGAGTCTAAAAAGGGACGTAAAGGAAACTCCAAAAATCCTTTTTCGTCATCTAATCCCTTAAGTCCGAAAAAGTATAAAACAATACAGAAGGGATGAATTTTCGATACTTTTAACGAGCCGAACAAAACAAGCGCTCGATCTTTTTGTGTAATAATTCCTCAGGTCCAAAAAGATTAAAATCTAAAGGAGGGATAGCACTTCCGGTCCCTTTAATGAGCTGGAGAGGCCAATGGCTCGACAATCTTTTCATATTTTACGAGTCAGTTGAAAAGAGCTTAAAGGAGACTCGTCATTGAGGAACGAGTGATAAATTTGGGTAGCAGTTGATTCCAGGTAAGGTTTGGAATTTTCCAATCACAGCAGTGTTACAAGGATGGCTAACAGGATCAATCTTCGCAGCTGTTCCTCAAAAGGGGTAAACGATCAAATGGAGGTGAATGATCGGCCAATACAGAGTGGAGGTGATGATGAGAACATGACCAAGGATTTAAAGGATGAAGTACTACATTCACGACGGTTATTTACCGGAAATTGGTTCATTTTTTAATGAGCTTAAATGCTGGGGGGAAAATTTCCTCATTGCTTATGTTTATTTTTTAACGTGCATGAAGTCTGCATTAAAACTGCTCGATTAATCCAGTCGCATAATAAGGATGTCTCATATATAAAAACGGTAATTTTTCAAAACTTTTCCCCACATCCTTTCTTTATGCAAGTTAGGAAACGACCAATCCTACGAGTTTAAAGGGTTAGAGGACCTACAAATTTAAAAAAATAAATGGTCGCTCTTCGCTTGCACGCCAAAAGGTTTGCATGCCCCCAGGTATAAAATAGAGTTTCAAGGTCACCTTTCAATCTACCGACAAAACATTTGTTTTATCGGGAAAGGCTTACCTCTTTCAGGTTACCAAAGATTGTTCTATCTGCACCGCAAACAAAACACTTCTTCGGCGATGCCTACCGAAATAGACAAAGGTGAGTGGTGCAAACGCCTCTACCCACATAACTTTGACAAGGGAATCTCATTCCAGTCTAACTCCCTTTTCCAATCACGGATGGGAGTGTCAGACTAGTCATATATCTCCCGCGGAAACCTACCCTATACATGAAGTTTTCCTGCCGAAGCAGACCAGGGTGCATGCCCCCTGGGTTTCAGTCGTGTCCCCCGAATCACTCGTGCTCATCAGGTGGACGAACTGGGGATTGATGAGACATTCCTTGCGTAAAAATACCATTCAGGGATGGTATATGACTATTTTCCATGTGTGAACCGGGAAATGAAAGCTGGTCTACGAGCTTGACCACTCTTCCTTCGTGCGGAAAACACATTACTCTAAAGAGTGATGAGACAATGGCTCCCATGCAATAAATATAGTCTCATCCAAGGAGTATATTATAATCCAGGGGTCCTTGGACTACCATTACGTTCATTTGAACGGTTTTCCCTCTCAATGTTATGGGCACATTGGGAAGGATCCCTAACGGTCGACTGGTTCCTTTGTCAAAGCCTGTTAGATTTCTCATCTCAGACAAAAGTGATGGCGAACCAAGCGCTTTCCAAACAGTCGAGGAAAGGATACTCATAGAAGCCCCTTCATCTATGATGGTACCGGCCATAACCATTCTATATATTTGAGCAATGATTCGAAATGGTACACTAGCCGGTAAACGGCGTCTGCCTAGTTGATTCCAGTCAAAGGAGACAAGCAGGTTGCTTGGAGGTGGGACCGAATAGAGGACCGGATATGAATCTGATGAACTTCTTCCCTGCGGTAAAGGAACGGGTAGACTGCCCCCATGTTCTTTGGAGTCTGTGCTTATGAAAATAATTTGGACGGTGTCATCCTTGTTCTCTTTGGTGACTCTATCATCTGAAGATGGAACCTCTGAAGGCAAGACCGGGTCAACTGCCATCTCGACCTTTTGACTTTCATCTGGTATGGATTCAGATGGTTTTTCTTCAGTGATAGATACTTCGGCCGACCACCAGGGCGAGTCAGCCCGATTTTCAACTAGTGACGGACTCGGCAAGAGTTTCTTATATCCAGGAGGAAGTCGTAATGGTGAAACCGGACGATCGTCCAAAACTCTTTTAGCCTCGTCTAAGAAGGGACAACGATGGACGACGTGATTGCCTTCACACAATTTACAAGGAAATTTGCACTTTCCTTTTTGTCTAGGGGCTTCACTTTCACTAGTCGACGGTGTGTTTTCAACATGATCATCAGAGGTTGACGACACCGGGTTGTGCAAACGAGGAGACCAGTCCCTTAAGATCCGACAGATGCAAGGACAATCTCTATGATAGTAGTCTCCTTTGCAAATGACACATGGCGATTTAGGCCTGGTTAGTGTAGTGTGTGGATTTTCGCTAGACGACGCTTGGTTACCCCTTTTCGCCTTTGGCTCCTTCTTCTTCTTCTCTTTCTTCTTCTTTTCCTTCTTCTTCTCAGGTACTTGATTTTTGGCTTTACCTGCCTCATCAAGCGAAGAGGAAGGAGGAGAGGAAGAATTGGACGAAGTAGAGGTTTGGGGGGTAACTCTGGAATTGTCTAGTTGTTGACTCGAATGTTCAGGAATTGCGGTGTTCTGAATGACGGAGGTTGAGAAAAGCCATACGGGCAAGCCGATTGTCAATCCTGGAAGCGACAATGTGGCCATATGGGGTGCACCAACATCTCCCCAAGAGGAGAAGGAACTAGGATTTCCTCCAAGGGGAACTCCTTGGTTGGTGGACTCCATTTTCTCAACCTAATACCAACGTAGGAAAGGTGATGATTATTCCATTTAAAATAAATTTTAGACGCTTTGACACAACTTTTTTTTTCAATTTTTAAGAGTCGAGAAAAAACAAAAGATGACTCTAGTCGCCTTCGATTTTTAATGAGCCTGAAGTGACAAGTGCTCAGATGGACCTTTTCCGTTAAGGAGTCTGAAAAGAAACGAAAGGGACTGCTCTGGAAATCTAGACAGAGGGATTACCAAACCAATCGCAAAACTTCAGAATACTTTTTACGGTACGATAGTCAATCTTCCCGAATGTTGTGTTCAGTGCATTGCAATCGATAGGGCGGCAGACACGGCTTCCTATGGATAAAGGATTAAGCCTATTGTGGTCTCCCAAAATATACTCGATGGTACGTGGGAGCACAAGTCCGTACTGGCACTTATCGTCTCAAAGTGGAGGAATCACCCAACCAACAGTGAGAACAACAGTTACCAGGCTTTACGACGCCAGAATACGTCTCTAGCCTAGACTTCTAGATGTTGTGCGTTAGGTTCCAAAGCATTGTTAGATTCATTAAATTTATTTTATAGTTGATCTTGCTTAGGAAATTTTCCTTTCAGGTTCACCGCGTGATGTAGATGTACAATTCATAAAATGCAATCTAAGATGATAAACAGTCGTTTTATCCTCTTTGTGCAATGAAAATCCTAGCTACTAAGGAAAGAGAGACAGTATTCTTTCAACAAAGAGCAGAGAGCACACACTATATGCACTGTCCTAAATCAAACCAATCAAACAGTCTAAATGAAAATGCACATGCATGTATTTGTTTTTAGCCTTCTTAATATGTGAATGATAAAAATAAAGCTAATGCGCAGATTTGAATTATTTTTCAAAGCGACAATTACTCACAAGTTTCTTTTCAAAATCAAAATGGAGACAATGACAAAACTTTGCGATTTGGAAATGAAAAATTTCTTTCGACACTAGAAAAACTATTAATTTAGATCGAATACAATAGTAATAGGGTAATCGACTATCAAGAACAATCAGATTCTCTTCTATGACTGAAAACGACACTTGCGACACTTCCAAATCAAGAAACGACAGTACAATTACGTTACTTTTTTGTAAAGGAGAACTGAAAATGACTCAAAAAATACATAAAAACATTTACAGTTCTTTGCACAATGGAGGCAGAATAACAGCAAAGAAAGGGGTTTCAAACAGAGGTGTACTGACTACAGGCAACAAAACTCCTGAATAGATCTTAAAAGACTGAACACAGAAACCAAAATTTAGGAACAATACCTAGTCTGATCAGGGCACCTGTAACACAGTGAATTTGAAATGCAGCGCACCTACTACACTCGGGAAGTGTGCTGAATTTGAGATTCACAGAACAGACAGTGCGCTAGACCAGGGACGAGACTTTGATTGGGTTCTGGGTCACAGTTTGTAGTTCAGTTCAGGGATTTTGGCCGAGCAAGTGGTAATCAGTAAATCAATCACAGGGATAGATCTAAGGAGGTTACTAGAGCCACCACAAGGGAAATTAGAAAGCTTGTAAATCAGTTGTTTAATTCATAAACAAAACCCAGAGATTGATTGAAGCAGCGTTGATCTACTTTGCACTTGCATAGCAAATGTAGTTCGAAGGCTAGCTGGCTTGACATCAGGCTCCGTCTGTAAGTTTATAAAGTAAATAAATGTAGATAAACAATCAATCTAGTCGCTCCCCAGTGGAGTCGCCATTTTGTTACAGGGAAAAGTGTCTATGCATAACTGCTAATCCCACTAAAGCGGGTAGCTATCTTAGAAACAAACAAAGTAAAACTACTTTCATTTTCCTTTATGAAAGATAGATGAGAGAAGAATAAAGGAGACCAACCTCTGTCTTGCGATTGGTTCCTTGCTCGATGCCTCTCTCTTCTGATAGTCCTTTGCTACTTGCTTTCTTGTATACCCAGCTTCACAGAGTAACTATAGAATCAAAGTAGCATAACACTATACGAGAACATGGATCTATTATCATAAACAATCTAGGATCAGATGTAAATTGACCATACAAATTCACAAAACATAAATTACACAAGAGTATGGAGGAAAACTTGAATAGCTTTATTGATAATCAAGAAAGAGCCAAGAGATTTACAACCAGTTGTTCTGACCCAGCATCATCCTCTCAGCAAGTAAGCCCTTCTTCACCTCATGAAAAGCTTAGATCACCCAACACTATGATGTTGCCTCAAGAAACCAACAACAATTCCTTACAAGATGCAAAATTCCAGCCCCTGGATCTCTGGGATGAGGGATCCATATATAGATGTCTATAAGGGAGATGAGTCAGCTTGTGATTTGATTAGTGTCTTCCCTCTAATAGTTCTTGCTTCCACTTGGAGATTGATGATCTCTTACTCATCCCTGGTCGAATTCAGAAAGGCAAGTGTCACAGGAGAAGATTCTGGAAGATTCCATGCTTCTCCACCTCGCGGATTGACACTGCCATTTGTCGTCTCGCCCATCGCACCCCATAGAAGGGCTTTTTGAAATGCAACGCACCCACTGTGTGTATTTAGGTGAGATGCAATGCCCTTTTCCTATGGATCAAGTGAAATGATCCAGTTTTGACCAGTGTTGAGTAGCTTTTCATGGAGAACTTCTGGGAGAAGCTGTAATCAGTTGACCTTGTTCCTTTAGGGGTTGGAACAACACTTTTAGGGACTTAGGAGCCCTTGGTTTATGGACATTTTATGCTTGGGGTTGCAATGCCCAAAAATGTCTATAACACATAGGGTGAGGTGGGAGAAGTTGCGAACCTGTTTGTTGAATTGATACATCCTACCACCCCACCTACTTTGAACATTTGTGCAAATTTGGATTACAACCCCGATGGTTGTCAAGAGGTCTTGTCTTCTCAAACTCAGTCCTTTGGTTCCTTTGATCCTTTAGATTGCACTGTGTTGTGTTCATCCATTCCAGACTCCACATATGTTGTTCACGAAGATCAAGTTTTCGGCGGAGTTCGTGTTGAGCAACCAACCTACAATGCCATTTCTTATGAGTATGCGTGGGAATTTGAAGAAGAACTTGTGGTGAAGGATGACCTCCTTTCATCACACTTCATCTGCATTTCCCTAACATATTTTGTGATTCTACCATTTCTGATTTTTCTTGTGAAAATTCACCCCCAGATGTTTCTACTTCCGATCATTCACGAGACACACAGGATGTCAACTCGTCATTTGATTGAGGAGAGGAAAAATCTTTATTTTTAAATTCACCCAATCTGCCATATTTTCTTTCTGTAAATTTAGAGGGTAAAAAATTATGTTTATCATCAACCCCTATGTATGATTCGTCAGATCATGAGGATGTCGAAGCACATCTTGAATTTTATGATCGTGGCTATCATGATCTTTTCACTCACTCATTTGATAACGATACTGATTCACTTGTTGTTGATCTTTCTAAGCCACCGATATTTGATGATCTATCTGCTGATGATGTAGAAGCCCCTCAAGCTATCAAGACACTTCAGCTCAAGCTAATGATTATGTTAGGTTCTCTCAGCCTTGAGGATAGTTCAACTTCTAATCAGAAATCTGTTGAAACACCCCAGGCTCCTCATCACTCCCATGTTTGTATTGAAAATCCATCTAGTCTGCAGATTTCACATCCTCCACCAAAATCTCACTATTCTATCACCCATGCATTGGAGGAGTCATACGTAGCAAGTCCTGTTTCTATGCAGAAGTTTTCTTCTTTCTTCATGTTTGCTCATTTTTCAAGATCAAAAGAGTGTGCATGTTTGTCATCTGCGCACAATGTGATGCAACACCATGGTACATCCGTAGAGTGTATGTCTTGTGCTTTTACTATTTTCTTTTCTGTGGACGCATTCAAGCTTCGAGTGTGTTGGTTTTGATTGTTTTATCTTTCTTGCATGTTGGTTTTCCTGAATATCTTTCTTGTCAACCATGCCTTCACTTACATGGTCCAACCAATGCGCCAGTGGTTGCATTGGAAATATCACTTCACGTAAGTAGGCCCATGCACTGTTTATATTAGGAGTAAGAGTAGTGTTTTCTTTCTTGTTTGATTTTTATTACTTAATTTTCTTTTGTTTTACTTCTGTCCTTTTCTTTCTTGTTTGTTTTCTTGTTTACGCACCCATAGGATTAGCTTCCCATGAAACCGTGTTGGGCTTCTTGAGACAAGCACGGTGAAATACAAGAGGTCTTGTAAGACTATCAAAATTTGGCTATTTGTATAGCCCCTCCCTTTATGAATATCTTGAGTTACTTCAATCAATGATACCCTGATGGAAAATATGTTCCTTTTAGAGTGAGTCTTGGTGAAGTCACAACTGTTGCACTTTTAACTAGTACCACCTACTCTTATCGGTTTTCTATGTTCAGTTAACTCTTGTCAACTCATTCAAGTAGAGTAAGGTTATGGGAAAAACCTTAACAAGTATGTTAGAGGTATATATAACATACTGTTTAGTCAATTTAGTATGTCCTAAATTGCTACATTAATTATCAACCCGAGAGTCGTAAACTGATGAAGTGTGTGCACTATATGTGCAAGACAACCTTTTTCTTACTTTTTATTGTTTTCAATTTTATTTTGTTTTGGGGTTTTGTCTTTGTTTGTCTCCTAATTCGAATGAAAATCCTATTCCTAAGTTTTAAGAATACTTTAGAATGCAAGTATGGATATAGATTTCAGACAAGGTTTTATGTCCCTCATGATAACTTCCAAAGCTTAACACTTCAAAGGATCTCAAAACATACTAGTGATAAAATTAGTACTTGAACAAGAATGCAAATGTGTAGCTTTTCAAATCAAACAAGTGATGAAATACTGATCATGAAATCATTGTCTCTGCTGCTCATCTAAATATAGAAATAAAAGTTAAACTATTGCACTCAAACAAACAAAAAATTGCAAACTAATGAAAGTAAGATCAATTGACTTCATTTATAATCCGATAGCTTGCCAAGTAGCTTTTCGGGGTTAATCCATGGCTCTAGAGATAATGTAAAATAACATGAAGAATTGATATCTAAATTACCTAATTGCAAATGAAATTAAAATCAAGTCACTCCACTTATAATCCGATAGCTCGCCAAGTAGCTTTTCGGGGTTAAGCCATGGCTCTTGAGA
The DNA here is from genome assembly GCA_031772625.1 of Pinus tabuliformis. NCBI lineage: Eukaryota > Viridiplantae > Streptophyta > Pinopsida > Pinales > Pinaceae > Pinus > Pinus tabuliformis. The sequence goes on from CM062804.1 coordinate 707,743,817, forward strand.
TAACGTCAATAACATGAAGAACCTGATATCTAATTGCATAAATGAACATAAAATCAAATCATTTCACTCATAATCTGATAGCTCGCCAAGTAGCTTTTCGCGGTTAATCCATGGCTCGGGAGATAACGTCAAATGACATGAAGAATTTGATATCGAAACTAACTAACAACAACAAATAAATAAGACCGAAATCAAAGCATAACTGAAATTGAAAAGCTAAAGAAACAAAGTTAGCAGAGAGGCCAATCTCATGTCACTATTTAATGCAAAAATTATTTGAAAACGCTCGAGCATAACCTATCCTCAAACACACTGATTAGTGTTAGCAAAAATATACAATTCTGGAAAATCATGTACAGGAATGAAACATTAACACCATAACTGAATTATGAAATATATACAGATGAACAAGCTATGAAATATCTACAATGAAAATAAGAAAACAATACATGAAGACTTTACAGAAATAAAGAAACAAAACCTCAGCCAGCAGGGGCCCTCTGCACGGCCTTGGTTAATACGCTGTCAATCCGAAATTATGCTCACACAGTCATAAGAAACAGAGTCTTTATATTGCAAAACAGAGGAAGTATCCTATCGTTACAACAGTAGGAGTAATTCTATGGCAACAATATATCAAATAATAGCAAGGCTATCTCCAAAAAAACTAGCTACATGCGTTTGCAAATGCATTATTTATAGAGGAAATTACATAATTGTTTTTCTATGAAAAACCTTCAGCAGAGGACACATAAAAAGACAGAACCCGTGAGCTTAGCATCTTGGTTTCCATGATCATTCAATATACAAAAGGTGTATGTTGGATTTGTGTCGTGGAGATGGTCTACAACTGTCAAAAGGGACCCACGGATCTAGGAACAGTCTCTGACCTTTCACGTGCTGAAAATAGAGACCTGTTTGTTGTAGGACTCCTTATTTGACCGTCGTTTGACCAAGGCTTTCCTTTACGAATTTGGCTGAACAGATAAGACCTTGTCGATGTCTAGATCATTCCTGAACTGCACACGTGCCTTGTTTTACTTGCCAAAACCTGTAACCTATAGATCAATAAAAACAGCTGTGGAATCATGAGTCTGTTGCAGAAAGTGGCTGCATTCCACAGCTGATGAACAAAATCTAAGTCAAATAGCAAACACAAAAATATAGTTAGAAAACCACTTAAATGCACTCTTATAATCAATATGTAATGATCTTTGATAGCTTATGAGGCACTGGTGAGGGGAAAAGGTCTAGGAAAGTATGTAGAAGAGAGGTAGTTTTAGGGCTCAACATACCCCCACTGTGAAGGTGTTGCATGTCCTCATGCAACCAAAACTGTGACCATCCTCCCTTCAATTCATTTGTTCTGAGACCTCTACTAATACATCCAACCTTCTTTTCTTCTTCCTTGGTACCACTATCATCCTAGGCTTCCTCATTAGGCACCTGTATTTGAGGTTGATAAGAGCTCTGCTCAACCTCCTACTCTTTTTCTTCAATTTCCTATTTTTCTTCTACCACAGCCCAAGATGCAACATGGTGTTGTTGTGGATAATTTTATCCAACCCGCTCTATTCTTTCAACGTTTCATTTTCTCTTTTGATGTGTCTATTCAAGGCTTCCAGTTCAAAAAATTCTTGTTTTAGTGATTAGATTAAAACTTCCTGGGCTGTATTAGGCTGAGTAGATGAAGTGCCTTGATCTGTTGTAGTCGTCTCCAACGATTAAATAAAATCATACATTTCCTGCTGGGATGGATCTATTTCAGGTGTAGCCTTTCTTGGGCTGACCCCAAAATTTGGTTGAGAAGGACTAATCTCAAAATCTGGTTGAGAAAAAGGAGAATGTTGTGGGCTATGGCCAAGAGGGATTGCTGGAGACCGTTCTGGTGTTTCCCCTCCTAAGTCTATGAAGTGGGCCCCTTTAGTTTGTACTTTCTTCAGTTTACCTTTAAGTCTGGAGCTCCTCCTTAGATTCTGTGAGCTGGTGTCTCATTTCTCTACACTCTGTTTTTCTTCCCTTTTCCCTTTGTTGTAGCTAATTGTTCCTTAAGGTAGATTAGTCTTTCAGAAAGTATTTGATCCTCTTTTAAGGAAGGTTTTGGGGTTTGATAGGCAGCTTCAATATTTCTTTTCCCCTTTAGTTTCCCTTGCTTCCTAACCTCAGTTCTTTCTTTCCTACTTTCAAATAGCTTCTCCTCCTTACTAGTTTCTTTAGCTATGTTAGTAGGAGTATCCTGAATGTTCACACTTGTTTTCCTTCTCCTACTTTTCCCTGCTGAGCTACTTTCAGGTGGGTCTTGAAAGAAGTTTCTAATCAAGAACTATTCCCAAGTGTCCTTTCTTTCTTTCAATTGTTTTTCAATCAGAATTTTAACAAGGCCGTGATGGTAAAGGTGAGGCTCTACGTCATCCAGATTCTTTTGTACAGTTGTGGACATCTTTTTCAGGCTACTCAATAGGAAATAAGGCAAATTGATGGTTTGATTTTCCAGAAAATTCATTAGTAACCTGATGTGGTACATGTACATGGACCCAAACCGTCCTTCACATGTAATAAACTTCTGAATTATCAATAATAAACTAGTCCACTTTTCCTCTAGAGCAGAGACAGGGATTCCACATTTGAAAATGGTTATATCCATACCTAGGTTATGCAAAATAATACTCCAAGCCATCTCATCAAAGTCTTTGTTTTTTAACCACCATTCCCCCTCCTGTGGGAGCTCCGTTGCTACTACAATGGATGTCTCTGTAACTAAAAATTTAAGATCTCCAACCTCAACTTCCACGCCGTTAAAAGACCTTGCAAATGTCTTCGTGACTTCTTTATTGTGACCTTTGAATTTCTGGATAAACTGCAGCCACTGTGACTTCCTTAATATGATTTTTAAATGTGGATAACCCTCCATGAATTTAGGCCCATCTAGCTATGTTCTTACCAGAAGGCCCATTCCTTCCTCCTGCCTTAAAAATACCTCTGTGGGTGATGGACTGTAAGTGTTAGACTGACAGAGGTGGAACGGTTGTGTGAGAAGAATATGGAGAAGGATTATGGAGCAAACCAGTAGTTGTAAAACAAAAGAACATAGAACATGTAGTGAAAATGAGTTCACGGAGTGGAGGCTTGTATGAACAGGCCAATACTAACAAACACAAATTCAATGGGAGAGTATGGAAATAGAGTGAGTCTGGCAGAGCTTTCAATTAAAAGGCTGCGGAGTGGACATTAGCACATTCATAAAATGACTACGGAATTGTGCGGCAGAGAAGAGTCGTGGTCAAATAGATTATGTCTTCATAATTACCTGGTTCAACAGGTGGAATGTAGACGTACAATTAAGTACGAGTTAGACTCGGAGGCGAATCATGAGGCCGTTAGAAATTGATGCGGAGTTCATGGTGGAATTATGAAAAGGTCATGGAGGAGTTATGAAAGCTATCAATGCGAATCATTACACATAATGGAGCCGGTGGTTTCACAACTATATAGATTATGTGCTTTAAAATGCTATTTGAAATGAATTTTGCTCATACCTTAGAATATTACCACTTTCGTCCACTGACCTTTGATTGGCTGCTTCTTGTTGGTGCTTTAGGTGCTAACATCTTCAAAATATCTTCCTCTTCCATACCTACATTTGGTTTTTATCATTATTTGGCTAACATCTGACTGTTAGTACTGAGTAACAGAGTATTAGCTATGGAATCAACAATCAGCTATGGAATCAATATTCAGCTGCGAAATCAGAATTCAGCTGTGGAAACTGACACAGTGAACATATGACTGAATGGAGATGGATGGAAATGAATGATGATTGAATGAATGATATATGAAAACTGGACATGAAAGGACTTTTATTGGTGAAATGTGATGATGAAATGGAATGAAGTGAAGTGAAATGACATGAAATGGAACAACTATGAATGAAATGAGAGGGATTTTCTTTTTGGAAAATATAGGGCGTCAGAAGTTTCTGATTTTCACCCTGTATTTTCTATATAAGACTACCAATCAGTGATTGGTTTTCAGGCTTATGTAAATTTTTTTTTTTTTTTAAGAAACAATGAAAAGAAAAAAGACTAAGCTGGTGGAGAAGAAGGATTCTTCTTCACCAGCCTTATTGCAGAATTATCTTGAAAGATTTTGACAAATTCCTCATTTGAGAGTGGCTTATGATAGATCTTCAATTTGTGACCATTCACAATGAGAGGAGTTTGATACTCATCAATGGTTTTTATTCTTACCACTCCATTACTAAAGACTTTGTCAATCTCGTATGGCCCAAGGCAATGATTCTGAAATTTACCTTTGAAATTTTTGAACTTGGAATCAAATAGCAATGCCCAATCTCCTTCTTGAAACTTTTTCTCCTTGTTGTATTTGTCATGCCACTTAGCTCTTTGATATTGCACTAGATCAGTTCTTAGGATTGCTTCTCGTCTGATCTCATCTAGTTCATTCAACTGCTCCATTCTATGCTTTTGAGCTTTTGATAGATCCATTCCCAATTGAACTGCCATCTTGAAGATTCTAACTTGGAACTCAATGGGGAGCAGAACCTCTTTCCCATAAACAAGTTCATAGGGAGAATGTCTTGTTGTGTTCCTCCATGTAGTTTTGTAGGCCCATAAGGCTTCAGGAAGCCTTTCTACCCAATCTCTTCTGTGTAGATGAACAATCTTGGTAGTGATGCCTTCAATAACTTTGTTTGTGGACTCCACTTGACCATTTTCTTGTGGATGGTAAGGAGTAGATTTTTTGTGCTTGACCCTGTACTCTTCCATTAGTTTATCCACTAGTTTGGATTTGATTTGACCTCCCTGATCTATCACGATTTCTCTTGGAACACCAAAGCGAGTAAAAATATCCTCATAAAGAAAACTAACAACTAAATGCTCAATTGCAGAAAATAATGCTTTGGCTTCTACCCATTTAGTGACATAATCAGTACATACCAATATATACTTTCTCTTTTTAGATGGTGGATTAATAGGCCCAATAAAGTCTAAAGCCCATTTTTCAAAGGGTTCGATGAGTACCTATGGTTGTAATGGCATCTCATTTGAGAGGGTAGGTTTCCCTACTCTTTGGCAGCTATCTCATCTTTTGACATATTGTTTTTCATCTTTGAAGAGGGACAACCAATAATATCCTAAAGAAAGGATTTTATAGGCTGTCCTTTTGTCAGCAAAGTGTCCGCCGCATGGTTCATCATGACATGCTTTGAGAATATCAGGCATTTCATCTTCCCTAACACATCTTCTGATCACAAGATCTGGCTTTGTCTTAAACAATTCGTTATAAATCCATGAGTATTTTGAACTCTCCTTAATAATCTTTCTTCTTTCACTAGGAAATAAATGTGGAGGTAGTTTCCCTGTAACCAAATAGTTAGCTATATCTTCATACCAAGGAGTCTTAGCAGTTACTGCAAATAAATATTCATCAGGAAACTTGTCCTCTACAGGAGAATCTTCTTTAGTATTCTGAATCCTAGACAAGAAATCAGCTAATGTGTTTTGTTTCCTTGGTCTATCTAACACAATAATATTGAATTCCTGTAAAAGTAGGAGCCACCTTGTATCTCTGCCATTAGTAATGGGTTTTTTCATTAGATATCTAATTGCAGAATGATAAGTATGAATAAAAGTTTCATAGCCTATTATATAATGTCTGAACTTATTGATTGCATGAACAACAACTAAGAACTCTTTTTCAGTCACAGTATAATTCAACTTAGTGGGAGTTAAATTTTTACTGGTATAGTAAATGGCATAAGGAACTAAATATTTTTGTCCCAACACGGCCCCTAGAGCTATATCTGAAGCATCTATAGAAATATGGAAATGAAGTTTCCAATTTGGTTCTCTCAAGACAGACGCTTCAGATATTCTTGTTTTCAAAGTTTCAAATGCTGATTAGAAATTAGGACCCCATTTGAATTCACAGTCTTTTTTAAGTAGTTTAAAGAGTGGAGATGCTATTTTGGTGAAGTTTTCTATAAATCTTCTATAATATCCAGTAAATCCCAGAAAACTTCTAACATCTTTTTGACAATTTGGAATAGGTAACTTGGAGATGACTTCAACTTTTGATCTATCAACTTTAATCCCATCTCTTGAAATATGATGTCCTAAAACAATACCTTCAATAAACATCATAAAGCATTTTTCATGGCTTAATGAAAGGTTTGTTTCTTTACGTCTTATAAGGACTTTTTCCAAATTTTCTAATGCCTCTTCAAATGAATTACCATAAACTGTAAAATCATCCATATATACCTCTACACAATCATGGATTAGATCAGAAAAAATTCCTAGTACTGCTCTTTGGAATGTTGCGGATGCATTACATAATCGAAAAGGAAGCACTCGATAAGCAAAAGTTCCCCATGGACAAGTAAATGTGGTCTTATCCTAATCCTCAGGTGCTACCTGAATTTGATTATAACCACTAAAGCCATCCAGAAATGAAAAGTACTTTTTGCTTGCTAACGTATCTAATACTTGACCGATAAAGGGCAAAGGAAAGTGATCCTTCAAAGTTGCTTTATTCAATTCCCTGTAATCAATGCATACTCTCCATTTACCATTCTTTTTGGGTACTGTAACCAAAGGAGAAACCCATCGACTATCTGAAATTGTTTAAATGAAGTTTACATTGAGTAGTTTTTGGAGTTCTTCTTTCACAATCTCCCTAAGATTTGGATTCATCCTTCTCCGAGGTTGTCTGATTGGTCTACTGTTTTCCTCGATATATATATGATGGATGCAAGTCTTAGGGTCAATAACTTTCATATCAGTATACTCCCATGCAAATGCAACAGAGTGTTTTGCAAGATTTTGGTTAGGTCTTCCTATTGTGATTTTTCCAAATTTTTGTTGATATTCAGTGTTTTACCTGGAAAAATTTCAATGGTAGAACTACCAAACTCTTCCATAGAGTAAAGAGAAATTTGCCTTGATGATAAATATTCAATATCAGAATCTAACTGGAATTGTGTGTGGTCATATTCTGAATATGTTTCAAAATTTTCTAATGTGTCAAAATTTGACTATCTTCACCAATTTCAGAGATAGTAAAGACAGGTTGTATAATATCTTCATCATTGACCCATTCATTGTCTCCTACTTCTGTAATTGCTTTTGCTGGAGGATAAAAATTGATTTTCTTTGTCGAACTACCATCAGAAATGTACATATCCCCAGATCTACAACTAATGAAAGCATCAGCTGTGGCTAGCCAAGGTCTTCCTAAGATGAGTGGGTGCCCTCCTAAATTACTCTTGGGAGTCAAAATCATGAAGTCTACTGGATATTCCAAAGAATCTAAGGAGACTGAAATATCTTCTAATACACCATCTGGTTTGATTATTGATCTATCTGCAAGTTGCAGTAAGGTGGGTGGAAAAAGAAGATTAGGAAGTTTGAGTTGTTCCATAGTTTGTCTACTCATAATGTTTATAGCAGCCCCTAAGTCAATCAAAGTATTTGGAATTTCTATCCCATTTATATGTGTCTTGATAATTGGACTACCTGGATCCACATATTTCTGCATGGTAATTTTTCCCATCATGATATCTGCAATTTTTCCTACCAGGTGGATTCTTTTTGTATCTCTTGGTTTCCTACCTGGTCTTTTGAAACTCAACTCCTTTATTGTTTTTGCTAGAATAGGAATCTCTCCAATGGCTTGTAGCAACGAAATCTTGATACAGAAATTCCTTAATTCATCCAGAAAATCATAGTGAGGCAACAATATTTGTTTTTCCACCCCTTTGTCAATTTGTAATCTTTCAGGGAAAGGAGGTGTGGATGAAGATGCAGGTTGCTGAACTATAGGAGTTGTGGGGGTTGACTCTTTTTCTTTTTCTTTTTGAATGATTGGGTTTTGAAGAGATGCTTCCTTAGAACCTTTATTAACTTTAAGAGAATCCTCCTCAGAGGCATCTTGCTCTTGAACATCTATAGAAGGTTTTTCTAAAACTCTACCAGATTTGAGTTGAACATCATTAAGAGGAACAATCATATAGGTAGGAAATTGTTGTCCTTCTACCATGTAACCATTCTGAGGATTTTTGTTGTTGGGATTTGGTAATGGCTGGGCTGGTAGTTGATTTTCCTTTTGTTGAAATGGAAGCGAGGGTTGAGAAATTGGATTTTGTTGAGAGGGTTGTTGTTGTGGAAATGGTAATGAAAGTTGTGGATTTTGAGGTTGGGCCCAAGGTTCTTGCCAAGAATTCCAATTTGGCAGGAGCTGAAAATGCATAGGATTGTTAAATTCTTGATTTTGTTGCCCTTGCCAAGGTCTTCTTGTAACAAAACAAAGGGATTCTACTGAATTTGGATCTTCCTGAAAGACATATTTGAGCGCACGAATTGAAGGACAATCCTTGGTCTCATGACTTTCTGAGCAAATCATACATGTTTCTACAACTTTTTCATCCAAGGGGCATTCCCTTAGAGCATGTTTCTTTCCACATTTTGGGCAAAATATGGCCAAGGCATCAACTTCAGCTTTCTGCTTGTTTTGAATTTTAAGTTTGTCTAGTTGTTCACTAAGGCTACCTAGAATATCAGTTTTGAACTCATCAAGCATATTGCCAATCTCTACCCTACTTACTGATCTAGTTGCACATTTGTTTGCTCTAATAAGAGAAGGATCTCTAGGCCCTTTTCCAGTTTTAGATTTTCCCCTTGAGAGATGGACACATAGTTCTGCCATGTCACGAAGTGGAAGTTCAGAAATGTCTCCCTTCCCCATCATGTTTAAAATATCTATCCATTCATATCTAATGGCTTTCAATAGAAGGGCTTTCAAGGTTTCCTCGTCTAAATTACTCATTTTCACTCTCTTTAAGTTGTATTGAAATATTTCAAGTAAATCCTCCAAGTTCTCATCTTCTTTTTGCATCATTTTGAATACCTCATGCTTATGATTGGTGGGCATACAATAATCCAAGAATCTATCCAAAATTTTTTGTTTCATATCATTCCAAGTCCTTATATATTGAGTGAATAATCCCATGAACCATTTCAAAGAAGCTCCTTTCAATGTTGAAGGAAACAGTTTGAGTTTTTGAGAGTCTTCCATATAGTCATAGGTTCAGCACAAGACTTCAAACTCAAATAGAAATGTTTCAGGATCCTCACTTCGCAACCCATAAAAGTTTGGGAGGACAGATGGTGAAATATTTTTCATGGTTGTGTGGGTTTCCTCATCAACTATAGGGAATCCAAATGAGTCATCTCGTTCCCTATTTCCCCCAATATTACCTCTACCTCCTCCATTGTTACCTCCATTATTTCCTCTTCCTCTACCTCTACCCCCTCCTCCAAATCCATCTACTACTTCTTCTGTCATGATAGTTTCCTCGGTGTCTTTTGGTTCTTCTATTAATGGCCAACAAGAGAGAGTTTCTCCCTTTCCTTCTTATTTAGGTGATTCTACTTCTTTGATTACAATATGTTCCCCTGTAGAAGTGAAGAAAGGTTCTTCTCCTAGATCAGATTTAGTATATAGTGTGGGAGAATCTTCTAATTCAGTTGTTGCCCCTTGAATTCTAGGAATCCTAAGGCTGGGAGTATGAGTCTAGGATGGAGGTGTATCTTGTCTATGCCTTGAAGTAGCTGGAGTTGTGAAAATCAAACTTTTGGCCCTAGCTATGAACCTTCCCCTAGAATCTCTTGCTCTATGCATGTCATTTTTTTATACTTTTTTTAGTCAGGCTAATAATTCTCTTTCTGATCTTCCAGATCACACTAGGTGCAAGAAGAGAGCATACTCAAGAAATTATTGAACTTATAACTCTCTTTTCTGATCCTCCAGATCACACTAGGTGCAAGAGGAGAGCATACTTCAAGAAGTTATCAATTTTTACCTCTTTTTTTTATGTAAGAGATCGGCTACCTAGTTACACTTCTCCGGAAATGGCACCAAAATGTTTAATCAATTTAGTATGTCCTAAATTGCTACGTTAATTATCAACCCGGGAGTCGTAAACTGATGAAGTGTGGTGCACTATATGTGCAAGACAACCTTTTTCTTACCTTTGTTGTTTTCAATTTTATTTTATTTTGGGGTTTTGTATTTGTTTGTCTCCTAATGCGAATGAAAATCCTATTCCTAAGTTTTAAGAATACTTTAGAAGGCAAGTATGGATATAGATTTAAGACAAGGTTTTATGTCCCTTATGATAACTTCCAGAGCTTAACACTTCAAAGGATCTCAAAACATACTAGTGATAAAATTAGTACTTGAATAGGAATGTAAATGTGCAGCTTTTCAAGTCAAACAAATGATGAAATACTGATCATGAAATCACTGCCTCTGCTGCTCATCTAAATACAGAAATAAAAGTTAAACTATCGCACTCAAACAAACAAAAAATTGCAGACTAATGAAAGTAAGATCAATTGACTTCACTTATAATCCGATAGCTTGCCAAGTAGCTTTTCGGGGTTAAGCCATGGCTCTGGAGATAACATCAAATAACATGAAGAATTGATATCTAAATTACCTAATTGCAAATGAAAATAAAATCAAGTCACTCCACTTATAATCCGATAGCTCGCCAAGGAGCTTTTCGGGGTTAAGCCATGGCTCTGGAGATAACGTCAATAACATGAAGAACCTAATATCTAATTGTAGAAATGAACATAAAATCAAATCACTTCACTCATAATCTGATAGCTCGCCAAGTAGCTTTTCGGGGTTAAGCCATGGCTCGGGAGATAACATCAAATGACATGAAGAATTTGATATCTAAACTTACTAACAACAACAAACAAATAAGTCTGAAATCAAAGCATAACTACAATTGAAAAGCTAAAAAAACAAAGTTAGCAGAGAGGCCAATCTCATGTCACTATTTAATGCAAAAATTATATGAAAATGCTCAAGCATAACCTATCCTGAAACACACTGATCAGTGTTAGCAAAAATATACAATGCTGGAAAATCATGTACAGGAATGAAACATTAACACCATAACTGAATTATGAAATATATACAGGTGAACAAGCTATGAAATATCTACAATGAAAATAAGAAAACAATACATGAAGACTTTACAGAAATAAAGAAACAAAACCTCATCCAGTAGGGGCCCTCTGCACGGCCTTGGTTAATACGCTGTCAATCTGAAGTTATGCTCACACATTCATAACAAACAGAGTCTTTATATTGCAAAATAGAGGAAGTATCCTCTCATTACAATAGCAGGCGTAATGCTATGGCAACAGTATATAAACTAATAGCAAGGCTATCTCCAAAGGAACTAGCTACATGCATTTGCAAACGTGTTATTTATAGAGGAAATTACATAACTGTTTTTTCTATGAAAAACCTTTAGCAGAGGACACGTAAAAAGACAGAACCCATGAGCTTAGCATCTTGGTTTCCATGATCATTCAATATACAAAAGGTTGATGTTGGATTTGCATCGTGGAGATGGTCTACAGCTGTCAAAAGGGATCCATGGATCTAGGAACAGTCTCGGACCTTTCACGTGCTGAAAACAAAGACCTGTTCATTGTAGGACTCCTTATTGGACCGTCGTTTGACCAAGGCTTTCCTTTATGAATTTGGCTGAACATGTAGGACTTGGTCCATGTCCAGATCATTCCTGAACTGCCCACGTGCCTCGTTTTACTTGTCGACACATGTAACCTATAGATCAATAAAAACAGCCGCGGAATCACGAGTTAGCTGTGGAAAGTGGCTGCATTCCGTAGCTGATGAACAAAATCTAAGTCAAATGGAAAACACATAAATATAGTTAGAAAACCACTTAAATGCACTCTTATAATGAGTATGTAATGATCTTTGATAGCTTATGAGGCACTGGTGAGGGGAAAAGGGTCTAGGAAAGTATGTATAAGAGAGGTAGTTTCAAGGCTCAACACATACTTCTTTGAAGGGACAACCTCTTCCGTTCTCAATAAGTTGGGATCCCTCTTACACCTCATGAAATAAACAAGTGCCTATGCATAGTTATCTGAAAAATGAAAAATGAAAAACGAAAAAATAATAAAGACGAAATAAGAGAAAGGCTTCTTGCGCATAGATGTGAAGTAAGTAACTCCAGTGGGTACTATCCAGCTTCATTGGCAACGGATCAATTCTTGTGTTCCTGAAGTGACTCCGTCGAGGTACTGTCCAGGCCTACTGGTAGCGAAGCAACACTAGAGACGAAACTTAAACTCTAAATGTCTATATTACTTGTGCATCAATATACCCCTCATCCCCAATCAAAACAACTCAGTTGAATTGGCTTGGTATGTGTGATGAATGATCAAGAAAATGACAAGGACTATATCTTTATCAAGCTAGTGAAAGAACCACGATGATCAAAGAATCAAACAATACTTCTATAGGAGTTAGAATCACATTAAATGAGACAAGGTCCATACAAAGAGTTGGAGTTCTACCAATGTGTCACCAATTTTGTAGCGGATACAACCACCCTCCAAAATTTTGCCTTCGCTTAATTTTGGAGCCTCCCTACTAAAATATCAACAACTTGTCTTACACTACCCAAGTACTTGTGCTTTCATTTGAGTTTGTATTTTTCTTTACTGATTAACCACAAGCTAACCTCCCCATGACTTAGTTATTTCACTGCCTTGGCAATCAGTGCAGTCCTAGAGGGCAACCAACCTTATTCTTAGGAAATGTGAAATTCAACCTAGCAGTGAGATTCGGCTCCAGAAATGCACAGAACCAACTGGAAAATTGTATTAAGCTGGGGAATTGGTAAGAGCATGAGAGGCAACCATAGAAACTCAACCTAGGAATTGAATACAAGCATTCATTAAGCTACTGTATGATGCATGTGCTGACAAGTTGCTTGGTTCCCCTTAGAACTGCGCAATTCTCCATGCATGCATGGAAGCCCTTTACTAAAAAGAAAAAAAAAATAAAAAAGTGAAAAAGAATCCCTAAAAAATAGGGATCTATTTTTAGTAGTGGGAGTTACACTTGAGTTAATTTTAGAAACTTTCGCCACTTGTCGCTTTTTCCTAGATTTTTAGCCTTTGCGTCATAAACCCTAAATCAATCAAATATTTTTAGTGGGCACCACCAGAGCTCATTTTCACATTTGATCTTGGAGCTTCGACATTCACAAGGCATCTAGGAACCTTTGGCATAGTTGGCACAACTTTTCTAGGTAAGTATTTCTCTTCTTGTCTTTTGTAGATTTTTTCGTCAATTTTGTTTCCTTGGCTTGTGTGAGTGTTGTTTTTCCTATTTTATTGAATGACCATTGGAATTTTTATTTTTTTTAGCTTGTGGAAGTTTTATTTTAATTTTTTCATTACCTTTCCTTAGAGTCACATGCATAACCCAATTTTTGCACCAAAGGTCGTTGTTGCAATGACTCTCCCCGCAAGATTCGTTGTTCTTCTGTTTGATTGATTCTTGTATTTGTTTTGATTGCATGCATCATTTTTCACTCATATATACACCATCCTTCACTCATGCATTAGGATCTACTCGTTTTCAAGTTGCCCTTGGGCAGATATGGGTTGTTTTAGCCCGAGTCTAGCTCTTCCCGGAATGCATTGTGGATTTCTGGATCTCAAGGCTCTGCCTTGGCTCTAGGAATTATGTAGAGGTTGTTAGTGACTGGCTCCAACTGTGCATTGTGTAGTTCCAGAGCCAGTCCTGGAGCATTTCCCACTTGGATTGCACAATGCATAGTCCCATCTAGTGTCAAAGCTAGATTGAACTACGCATTGTGCAGTTCCAGTCATCAACAAGAAAACTGGACTACGCATTCTGTAGTTCTAGTCATCATCACCTCTCACTAGCAGCTGGGACTATGCAATGCATAGATACCACTGATAGTCCCTCACCTTAGAAAGTTAAAATTGCATAATCTTTCCCAACAGTTGCCCAGTTTGTTGCATGATTAGTCCTTGAAGCTCTTTTTTATTTTAAGCTGACATTTGCATGATATGAGTGTCCTCTCTGTCTCCTGGTACAACAGTTTTTGAGTAGCTTCCCAGTAGTACATGCAACATGTTTTACAAGAGAGTTGGTATAAAGGATACTGTAGGGAGCAACATTGGAGATGTAGTTGAACATGTGTTAATGAACTTGCCAGTCTATGCAGACACACAATTTTTCGAAGAGAAGGACATGAAGATTACATGGAAGGAAATAAGTGAAATATTTGCAAGCAGTTTCAAGGAATATCTAGAAGATCGACAGGTCTATGTCAACATCCACAAGTCAAGCTTGTACAAGGTTGCATGCATGTACCATGCCTTCCCATGTACATAAATAATTCACTAGATTGTCTCACACATTGAAACCGAGACAATGGCATTGAGAAATGCCAATGGAACACAACTTGCTACCTTTAGGACAAAAAACTATCATCATATGTATCACTTACCAGAGCCGGTGAACCACATGCATGCACTCTTCTTTACTCTTAATAGTAATGTGAACACTAGACACATCATGAAGCATTGGGTAAAGAGCCATCGAAATTTAGGTCGACACCCAATTAGGTATAAAAGGATAAGTCACTCAGGAAGGCCTACCATCTCTTGATCATATTTTCATGCCACTTGTATGGTCAAGAGAGCATGAAGACCTTTCCGTAGAGTTGGGTGATTTTGTTGAATTAGTTGAAAAATGAAGGAAGGCCATTCAACTAATCAGAGATGTTGGCTCTTCAGCTGAAAATGCATGTGTCTAATGCTCAAAATTTTCCTAAGGACGAGCAAGTGGGATTCTATATGTTTGTGTACCTGCTTGATGCACTCTGTGCCCAACAGAAGTTTCCTGGCATGGGTTAGACATGGGCACCATCAGATGCTGATGTGAACATATATTGCAAGTTGCTCTCTGAGTGTAGCTACTAAGGAGTCATGGTGAGGCTATCTGACCACTTCATCATCGTGGTGTACAAGATGATATTCAAACAATATCCACCTTGCATGTCCCAATACGCGATGTAGGTATTTCTTAACATTGCAGATTGGTATGCCTCACCTGATGGCACCTTCATCAGGATATTTGGCGAAGAGAAGCCTTCGCATGTGCTACCAAGGTTTGCCATAGATAAGTTGGTCATACAAGAGGTTGTGTATCACATCTCCACAGGGCTATCAATTGGCTGCACAAGAGGAAGAAGGCACCATGGCTTGCTCTTCCTTTATGGATTGGATTGTATGAGATCCAAAGCTTGAAGGATGTGTATTCCAAGGCCGAGGACTTGAAGAAGTTTGAGTTCAGCACCAAGAGTTTCAATCTGTATGATCTCCACTGCATATGCAAGAACCACTATGTGAAGGTGTATTATCCATGGATCCACGGGGCCTGTCATTGGCCAGAGGTAGATCCTTGGAGTTATTTCTACAACTCCTCTAGGCTTAATGAACCAGTCAGCATGGCTATAGAATGGAAAGTAGCTATGCAGGCAATAACACCACATGAAGCAGCAATAACAACAATAATGAGCAGCAAACCGACGCAGGACAAAGGCAAGAGGAAGATTTCTGAGAGTGTAGAGGTTGAGAAAAGCTACAAGTTAAGAGAATATCCTCTTGTTGAGAAAGTAGCTTTGGAAATAGAGGTGAAAACGAGAAAGGATAGTAGAATGGAGGATGAGAGAGAAGAAAAGGCTGGAGGATGTAGAGAGAAAGTTGCATGAAACAGATAAGAAGCTGAAAGAAGAGCAGGAGCTTGATCTAATAATGAGATCTTAGACAATTATTAAGGTATTATAGACTCATGTGCATGGCTTTACCTATGTTAGTTTGTGTAATGGATTGATAAGATTGTGAAATACATAGACAATGAAGCAGCTAAAGAACATAATAGACAAACACACATAAACACAACAAGTTTAATAAGGAGTTCACCCAACACTCTTAGGCTATGTCTCCTGGTCCAACCTTTAGTGGTGACCTCTCTATTATGTCTTCAGAAGCATATTTTTTACAAAAGTGATCTCAATTTGAGTCTCACACAATAGATACAAAACAACAAGGCTTTACTTGGATCCCCCAAGTCTTTATGAGTACATAGACTCTCCTCACTGACTCTCTATCTTTGTTTCTCTATGTCTCAGCACTGCTTGTCTCTGTTTTTGTCAGTCTGTGGCTTTAAATCCAATCGATGATGTCTGTTTGTTTATCCTTCTCGGGCTGTCTGGCTTCCCGGCTTCTATTCGCTCAGATCCCCCCTCTGAGCATTAGAAATCATTGCTAAACACCTTTAGGGATGGTGACCACCTGTTCTGTAACAGAATGGGTCATCGGGCCTTCGAAATCCCCAGAAATAGCTTTATCTATTTACATAGAGAAATACACTAAAAACTGCGAAAATCCGCCAAACTGCCACTTACCAGATTTGAATTATTATAGATTTTGCCTTATAACTCGTATCGGGTCCACCTTTATGTTTCTTATAGCATCTCCACCATTGATCTGGGAGATCTGAATCCAATGGCTGAGGTTCATTTCGGGGGGCTCATTCGTATGGGGGTTAATCGCCTGAAAAGGGTGGTTTTCTATCTCTAGGGCCTGGACACGTGGCAGCCATTGTATGGGCTCAGGCGGAGCCCAGCCAAAACCACCTACCACCTTCAGTCCTCCCGAAATCCTGCTTGTATCATGATTTCCCTTTGTATTTAAAAATACATTAAAACATGAAAATCCCCCTCGTATCGGACTTGAAATAATATATATTTGCATTAAAAATCCCTTTCGGGTCCAGTTTCATCGTAATCGAATTTGTTATCAGCCATGCTCCCTTGCTTTGCTCCAATGCAATATTGCGATATCGCAATCGCATGTCACTGGTCCTCCAGTCCACGGTTAAGTCCATATATATATATATATCTATATATATATATATATATATATATATATATATATATATATCAGCAATGTAATAACGCGATTAAATTTGGACCGTTGATCTGCGTGCATAGATCAACGACTCTCATTTAGTCGCGATGATTGTTGTCGTGCTTCCCATATAGCCGCCTCCAATAAGCTCTACCTGCCTTCATCGATTGTGATATGTCGATCGGATCTGGACCATTGATCGGCCAGATCCGACGGCTCTCATGCAAAATAGTTTTAAACCGCCGATATTCTGCTTTTCATTGTTTGTTCTATGTTTTTACCTCCCGATAGTGGTATCCGACTTTTCCAAAAGTTCTTCCCATGTGATATTTTTGAATGTTTGAAGATTTATTGGGTGTTTTGGATACATTTGGATCACACCTTCCCACTGAAAAAGGCTTTTGGACCACCAAAAGCTAGTTTTTAAGCATCAATCAAGTGAGAATACAGCTTACTCACTTGTCCAATCTCTATCCATCTAGCATTGCTTGGTTTTGAACCTTTTAGTTTGATTCCGAGGTACTCAACATCCCCTTTGCACATAGTTCTCACCTTCCTGTTCAGAACTATATCTATTAGCTCTGAGGTCTAGCGCTGCTAGTTTGAAGACTGAAGGAAGAAGATGGTTTTCTTTGCTGCCCTGGAAAGGGCCCCACCTGGGCCATCACTCCACTTGCTTACACCCCTCCACTTACATTCTATCTCGCTCATATCTCAACCCGACCCTCACTTCATAACAAAACCCTCTTCCACCTTAACCTTAAATAAATTAACCCAAAAACCCCCAAAAAAGCTTACTTTTCCATCCATAAGCGCCCTCCGCATAGTTCACGAGGACATCCCGTACCTCCGTATTCCCTTCACTGTCAATCTTCTTCCCTGCCGATCCGACGGCCCACATTTCACCCGATCGATGAAACATGCTCGATCGATCTCCACCATTATATCACTCCCGCTAGATCTAACGGCTTTCGCTCATATTGCGTGGGAAACTAGCAAGAGGAATGCATACGTGATAAAGGCAGTTTTTCTCTCTCCTCCGCTACTACGTGTCATCTGCTAAGTGGAATCGAGTGGGCTCTGACACTTACCACTAACCGCCCAATGCCCGTCCGATGGAAACCACTCCCGCCTTAGAAAACTGCCTCGACTATTATTCGGCGAGCACTTCTTCCGGCCGACTACCATCAGATCTGTCCACCTGAGATCAAACGGCTTGGACTTAACCTACTCGTGCCATGACTGCAAGCCTCATGCAATCAATCTCCTCCATCCATTCCTTCCGATCCAGTGGCCCTCGTTCATGACTGCTCCTACTTGTCCTTCGCCACCCTACCATTACTCTGTCCGTTCGATGTAATTCATCCAACAACTACCCGCCTGTCCTCCACCATCCTGCCATTACCCTGTTCTTCCTAATTAGCACGTCCAGCCACCCATGCACCTCATACTCTACTTCCTATCAATTACCCGAGGAGGAAGGTGGTTGACTCTGTCAGTATCGTAATAGTCAGGCTACTGAATTGAATTAACAGAAAGTATGGTCGAAAGAGGAAGGACACAACATGATACAAGAAAACATAATTAAACAGTCATGGAGCCTCACTGGCACAATCAAGCCAGCCACCTAATAGGGCAGCGCTATACTAGAATTAATTATCGTTTTCGTGATGGAGGAAAATTATGTCCTTGTATGCAATCAGGTAGTTAAAGACAGTAGTGATAGATTAAGACACCTCAACCCTAAAAAGCTCGAGAGCATTGTAAAGAGCTATAAATAGCTGAAAGCAAGATGTAATCAGGGTTCAACTTCTGGAGACTATAGAGACTCTGCTACTCAAGCTTCTCATCTTCATTCATCAATAATACAAGCTTCTTTTGCTGTCATATGTTCAATATCTAAATTTCCTTTCTGTTCTAAGCTTGCACTTGAACAGGCTGTTAAGGTTTATTTTGTGTCTAATGCTAGATAACTGTCATATTATCTCTACGTTGATGTATTAGATTTGCAAGTTTCATTTACTTTCTGTAGCTGGCCATCATATGTTTATCTATGTATCTGCTGGTATTGTTAGTATTCTCCACATTCTCTTAATCTACAAACTATTGAGCATTGGTGGTCTAAAGCCTTGTAGGCTAAGGGTGTTCATGCATGTCTTGAGTAATAATAGAGTCAAAGTGGTTATCCGGCTTGATCCAAACCATTATTTATTCCAATAGTTCAGAGAACAATATTGAAGATTATATTTTACTAGGCATCTCCGAGTTGCAACCATATGAGAGTTTCCTGGAGTGATAACATAATTGGCGCCGTTGCCGGAGAGAGGAGTTTGAAGCTCAACTTCCCTGGAAGAAGACACAAATCTAGCTTTGATGATAGACAAAGTATGGACACTATTATGGTTGTAATCATCTATCTAGTGACTCTACTAGAGGTCGAACTTCTTGGCGACTCCACTCCATATTTCTGGCTTAGTTTGGGAGGCATACACAGAGAAATCCTCAGAAGCCACAAGCTGAATCAATGCCTGACCTTGAAAATATCATCAAAGAAAGAAAGTCTTTCCAGAAGGGAGCATTAGGTTCAGGTAAACCTAAACAATATTCTATACATCTTTAAGAAAATCCTACAATAGAAAAAACACATGTCGAGAGTATAGTATCTAATACTAGCAGTGAAGAAAAAATCTCAGAGATACATAAAGCTCTCAATTCTTTAGGTTCTCTTTTTGTTGTAAGTCCAAAGGAAACCTCACCTCCTATCCATCATATCCCTTTAGTCCTATCAGTCACTCCTCAGCGTTTTGTCATTCAGACTTCCAGTCCCCTTTTAGGCACCATAGCTATGGTAGGTCCACAAGCACCCACCAAAATGGAGAGAATTATAGCTGCTAGGTATGGACCTCTAGTACTGACCATTCCTTTGAATGTTATGCCTACTGGATAATATCATAAATACATGCCTAAGTTTGTTGGGACAGAAGGGGTTACAACCGAAGAACATCTTGAATCATTCTATAGCTATGCTGATAATCTAGACATTAGTGAAGATGATGTGTGGATGAGAGTATTTGTCCAAATCCTAGATGGAGAGGCTAGAAAATGGTTCAGACAATTGACCCCGAGGTCTATAACAGATATCGAAGCCTTAGATGATGTATTCCTAAAGCATTGGGGGGATAAGAAAGATCTTCTCTACTACCATACTGAGTTTGGGAACCTGAAAATGGAAAACGGTGAGTCACTGTCTGATTTCAATAAAAGGTTTAACCGCATGTACAGCAAGATATTAGCTAAAGTGAAACCCACCCCTACCTCTACTAAACTCACCTATGCCAATACCTTTGACTCTGACTTCTGTTTACTATTGAGGGAGAGAAGATGTGCTACTTTGGCTGAAATGTAGGATGCAGCCTTGGAGGTGGAATCCAACATCATGGCCATAGAGAAACTCAAGGGACATGTTGATCGAAGGAGGCAGAGAGGTGAATCTTCATCATCTTCAAATCCCAAGTTAGATAAGATGACAAGGTAATAGTGTAATTAGCTTCTGAAATCTCTAAGCTAAAGATGGAACAACACTCTGGGAAAGAAAGAGCTCCTAATGCCTTTGTTTTTAGAAACCCAAACCCATACAGAAGAACCAATGAGCAGTTACAAGTTCCCCAAAGAAACAAAGATGCAAATGAAGACCAATCCTAGTTGGCCTCCATGCAACTTAGAAATCCGGTTTGCCATATCATAGAGGGAAGAATCCCACAAATCTAGGATATATTCTTTGATGGAGCTTACACTAAGGAAGCTGCAGGAGCAGGTGTAGTTCTTTTATCTCCCACACAAGAATGCATACATTTATCTTTCAAGCTAAATTTTCTGGTCACCAATAATATAGCAGAATATGAAGCCCTAATGTTAGGCTTAAATTCTGCTAAAGAGATGGGAATCAGAGATCTGAGAGTGTTTGGAGATGCAAACCTCATTATTTACCAGGTGAACAAGACATTCCAAGTGAAGCACCCCAGGCTGAAGTCATACAAAGATGAGGTATGGAAGCTCCAGGATTGTTTCAATAGCTTTAGTATTTTGTACATCCCTAGAGCTAAGAATCAACTTGTTGATTCCCTTGCTATGTCTACTAACACTTTTATCCCTCCTTTGCCTCCTAAGTTGACTTATGAATTCCAAGTGAAATATAGGCCGTCTTTGCCTGACAATGTCAAGTACTAGAAATTTTTTGAAGATGATGATGAATTCAATAGGTTTCTACAAGTCATTTATGAATTCTATAAAATACAAATTGACCAAGAGAATGAAGCCATTGAGGAATGCAACTAGCCCAAGCTGGGAGAAAAAATTGGCCAGAATAAAATTGTGCAGTTGTCTAGTAATCATATATCCAAAGGTTGGTGCCCTTAAAGAGGTTGTTTGACCATAACGATGTACCTTATAAACCTGCTAAAAAAGAAAGTGAGTCTGCAGTTCATGAACATAATATAGGGAGCCTAGCCCATCCAAAATATATCAATCTTTCCACTCACTTGTCTGCTACCCAGAGTTCTGAGTATTGCACCTTGATGAAAAAATTTGCTGATATTTTCTCTTGGTAATATAGTGACCTTAAGACTTATTACACCAACATTATTCAACATAAGATTCCACTGGAGAAGAACACCATCCCTTTCAAGCAGAAATTGAGGCCAATCGACCCTCTCTTATTACCTTTGATTGAAAGGGAGATCAAAAAGTTGCTCAATGCCAAAATCATAGTTCCCCTAAGGTACTCGAAGTGGATAGCTAACCTCGTGATAGTAAGGAAGAAGAATCAAGAAATCAGGGTTTGTGTTGATTTCAGAAATCTGAACAAGTGCTCTAAGAAAGACAACTACCCCCTGCCCAAGATGGAACATTTGCTGCAAAAGGTTTCAGGGGCTAGAGTCATGTCTTTCTTGGATGGATTTTCAGGCTACAATCAGATTTTCGTACACCCAGAAGACCAAGAAAAGACGACATTCACTACTCCTTGGGGAACTTTCATGTACTCTAAGATGCCTTTTGGACTGATGAATGATGGGGCTACTTTTCAGAGGGCCATGGACATAGCCTTCGTGGGTGAGAAGGAAAAGTTTGTGCTTTTTATCTTGAGGACATAATAGTGTTCTCCAACAGTCACAAGGATCAATTACAACATTTGAGGAAGGTGTTCCTAAAGTGTAGAAGGTTTGGAATTTCAGTAAATCCAAAGAATTCATAGTTTGCTCTTGAAGAAGGCAAGCTTTTAGGGCATGTTGTTTCTGTTGCAGGTGTCAAAATTGATCCAGAAAGAGTTCAAGAAATACAGACATTATCCATCCCAAGGTCAAAGAGGGACATTAAATCCTTCCTAGATAAGATTAACTTTGTTAGAAGGTTCATTCCAAACTTTGCAGAGTTAGTGAAGCACATCACCTCCATGTTGAAGAAGCGATTAGAGATAATATGGACAGAGGCTGCAAGAAGATCTTTCGAAGCCATCAAAAGAGATATCATGGAAGCTCCCACTTTAATCAGCCCTGACTACACCAAGGAGTTCTATATCTTCTCTTTTGCCTCTTATGATACACTTGCAGCAGTTCTTTTGCAGAAAAATGATGAAGGTGTAGAGCACCCGGTGGCCTTCTTCAGCAAAACTTTGAGGGATGCTGAAATAAGGTATCACCTTATTGAAAAATAGGCATATGCTTTTATAAAGTATTTAAAATCATTCCGAATTTACATTCTGCACTCCAAGGTGGTTGCCTACGTGCCTTTAGCTTCAGTAAAGGATGTCCTAACCCAGCCAGATGTTGATGGAAGAAGAGCTAAATGGATTGCAAAACTCATAGAATTCAATATAGAGGTGAAGCCCACCATGCTTGTCAAAGGCCAAGGCTTGGCTAAGCTTATGGCTGAGGAAAATTCCAGTCTGCTAGACATAAATTGCACGAGCTTAAATTCAGATGGAGAACAAACAGAGGAAGCAACAAGAAAGCACGAACCTAACTAATCTTTGGCTGAGAATTTGGCCACTTGTGAGTGGTATTCGAGTATAGTTCATTTCTTATTAAAGCTAGAAGTCCCTCTAGGGCTTAGCTCGAGTCAGGCCAGGACCATTAAGCTCACATAAACTAAGTTTTGTATTAATAAGAACCTGCCTTATTGGAGGGACCCATATGGAATCCTCTTGAGATGTCTAGACATAACAATTTGTGGAAGTCATTCACCAGTTTCATTCTAGCATCTATGGAGGACATCATTATTGGAAAAACACAGCCCACAAGATCCTAAGGATCGGATATTATTATCCTGCTCTATTCTCTGATGTGTTTTCATTTGTGAAATCTTGTGACAAATGCCAGAGGTTTACAAGAAGACAACAGCTGAAATCGTTGCCCTTGAAGCCAACAAACACTAATGGTCCCTTCTAGCAGTGGGGTTTAGATTTTATAGTGGAGATCAATCCACATTCCAGTGGCCAACACAGGTGGATTTTAGTAGCCACTGACTATTTTACCAAATGGATTGAAGCTATACCCACTAAGAAGGTTGATCACCAGGTTGACATGAAGCTCCTAACCGAGAATATTTTCACTAGATTTGGTTGCCAAACCAAGCTAGTCACTGATAATGCAACAACTTTCAGATCGAAGGAATTGGTGGACATGTGTGAATCAATGGGCATTCAATTAGTGCATTCTACCTCATACTATCCTCAAGGCAATGGCTTGGCATAATCATCCAATAAGAGCCTAGTAAGGATAATAAAAAAACTGCTGGAAGACAACAAAAGGAGCTTGGATTCCAAGCTGAAGTTTTCACTGTGGGCTGATAGAGTTACCACCAAGAAATCCATAGGGAACTCTCCATTCAAGCTAGTTTATGGTACTAAGGTTGTTTTTCCTATCCAATTGACCCTCCCTGTGGCCAAGTTCTTGCAAGAGGATCTAGATAAAGAAGATGACATGGCAAGGAGGATGAGTGACTTGGTTGAAGTCATGTAGATCAGGGAACAACTGATTGAGAAGTCAACAATGCATCAAAAGAAGATCAAGGAAATATTTGATAAAAAGGCAAAGATGGACAATTTTCAGGTTGGTGACTGGGTCCTCAAGTGGGATGCGTTCAAGGAAAAGAAGGGTAATCATGGCAAATTTGATGCCTTGTGGACAGGACCTTTCTTCATTACTCAGGCTCACATAAACAACACCTTCGCCCTTCACAATCTGGAAGGGGAAAGTTTTTTCGATGGCCCAATAAATGGGTGTTTTCTCAAGCTTTTTTTCATTTAAAGTTATAAAGGCCTTAAAATTGTAAATATTTTTTTTGTTTCAATTTTTATTTTTATGCAAAATAGACTCCATGCCTAATGGAACAATATGAGGATTTGATTTTAGTTTTACTAGAAAGGCAGTGGTCTACAGTTCTTGAAACCTCACAAGGAGGCTTTCATCCCCAGAAGGAGTTAGTGTTAGCTCTGAGGTCCAGCGCTGCTAGTTTTAAGACTAAAGGAAGAATATGGTTTTCTTTGCTGCCCTGGAAAGCCCCCCACCTAGGCCATCACTCCACTTGCCTCCACCCCTCCACTTACGTTCTATCTCTCTCATATCTCAACCTAACCCTCACTTCATAACAAAACCCTCTTTCACCTTAGCCTTAAATAAATTAACCCAAAAACCCCCAAAAAAGCTTACTTTTCTGTCCATATGCGCCCTTCACACAGTTCACAAGGACATCCCATACCTCCATATTCCCTTCATTGTCAATCTTCCCCCCCGCTGATCTGACGGCCCACGTTTCACCTGATCGACGAAACATGCTCAATTGATCTCCATCGTTAGATCACTCTTGCTAGATCTAACGACTGTTGCTCATATCGTGTGGGCAACTAGTAAGAGGAATGCCTGCCTGATAAAGGTTTTTCTCTCTCCTTCGCTGCTACGTGTCATCCACTAAGTGGAATCGAGCAGGCTCTGACACTTCCCACTAACCACCTAATGCCCGTCCGATGGAAATCGCTCTCACCTTAGAAAACTGCCCCCGACCGTTATTCCCCGAGCACTTCTTCCACCCGACTATCATCAGATCTATCCACTTGAGATCTAACGGCTCAGACTTAACCTGCTCCCGCCATGATAGCAAGCCTCATGAAATCGATCTCCTCCGTCCATTCCATCCGATCCAGTGGCCCTCGTTCATGACTGCTCCCGCTTGTCCTTCACCACCCTGTCATTACTCTGTCTGTCTGATGTAATTCATCCAATAGCTACCCACCTGTCCTCCGCCATCTTGCCATTACCCTGTTCTTCCTAATTAGCACGTCCAGCCGCCCATGCACCTCATACTTTATTTCCTATTAGTTAGCCGAGGAGGAAGGTGGTTGACTTTGTCAGTATTGTAATAGTCAGGCCGCTGAACTGAATTAACGGAAAGTATGGTCGAAAGAGGAAGGACACAGCACAATACAAGCAAACAAAATTAAACAGTCATGGAGCCTCACTGGCACAATCAAGCTAGCCACCTAATAGGGCGACGCTATACCAGAATTAATTACCATTTTTGTGATGGAGGAAAATTGTGTCCTTGTATGCAATCAGGTAGTTAAAGACAGTAGGGATAGATTAAGACACCTCAGCCCTAAAAATATGCAGAGCATTATAAAGAGCTATAAATAGTTGAAAGCAAGATGTAATCAGGGTTCAAATTTTGGAGACTATAAAGACCTTGCTACTCGAGCTTCTCATCTTCATTCATCAGTAATACAAGCTTCTTTTGTTGTCATATGTTCAATATCTCAATTTCCCTTCTGTTCTAAGCCTGCACTTGAACAGGTCATTCAAGTTTCTTTTGTGTCTCATGCCAGATAACTGTCATCTTATCTCTGTGTTGATGTATTAGATTTGCAAGTTTCATCTACTTTTTGTAGCTGGCCATCATATGTTTATGTATGTATCTGCTAGTATGGTTAGTATTCTCCATTCATCCACTTAATCTACAAACTGTTGAGCATTGGTGGTCTAAAGCCTTGTAGGCTGAGGGTGTTCATGCATGTCTTGAGTAATAACAGAGTCAAAGTGGTTATCCGGCTTGATCCAAACCATTATTTATTCCAATAGTTCAGAGAACAATATTGAAGATTATATGTTACCAGGCATCTCTGAGTTGCAACCATAGGAGAGTTTCTTGGAGTGATAACAATATCTTCCTATAACTCATTGAGATATCCAGGAAACAGATCATCAATAGAATGCAATTGACTTTTCTCTTCGGGATCTTCAATCAATGAAGGTTCAAATAGTCTCAAGTTCTCTGCATTAACTATTGAATAGATGTGCATGTAAGCTAGCAAATCAAGGCAAAAAGTGTTCACACCAATTTTCTCAAGTATCTTGAAAGGCCCATACCTTATTGGCTTCAGCTTCTTACCTTCACCTTGCATTTTGTCTTTGCTGATGTACAACCAGACTTGATCACCAACTTGGAAGCTATGTTGAATTCGATGCTTATCATGCCTTACCTTGTACTTGGCTTGGCTCTTTTCCAACTGTTCCTGCACTGCCTGGTGAATTTCTTGGATCTGTTCAATGAACTTGGTTGCTTTGTCCACATCACTATGTCCATCAACTTCTATGTCTTTACTAAAGACAAAATCCAAGGGAGACCTTGGTGTAAAACCAAAACAAGTCTCAAAAGGAGATCTCTGTGTAGAAGAATGTTTAACATAGTTGTAAGCATGTTGCACATAACACAAATGTTCATCCCAAAGCTTGGGATGCTTGCTGCAATAGCCTGAGCAATTGGATCACTGTCCCGTTGACCACCTTTGCTTGGCCATCTGTTTGTGGATGAAAGGTTGTGCTCTTATTTAGTCTAGTGTCCATTAACTCCCATAGACTAGACCAAAACTTCCCAACAAATCGAGAATCTCGATCAGATACAGTATAAGTGGGTAACCAAAAATGAACCCATACATGTTGAAAGAACAACTTTGTTGTTTGTTCAGCTGTAATCTGCTTGTTACAAGGTATTAAAATACACATTTTGTTGAACCTGTCCACAATAACATATAAATAATCATGACCTTTTCTAGACTTTGGAAATCCCCCAACAAAGTCCATGGAAACACTTTCCCAAGGATGAGAAGGAACTAGAAGTGGAGTGTACAAGCCTAGTTTTCTATTGTTGGGCTTGCTTTTAGCACACATGGTACACCCCTTAATATATCTAGAAACTGTTTCATGCATTATTGGCCAATAACAGAAACTTTGCAGTTGTGCAACTATTTTACTTACACCAAAATGACATGATATTAGAGAAGTATGTGCTTCTCAGATTATGTTAACTATTTCAGTTTGAGGAATGCATAACTTTCCCAAATGATATAAGATTTGGTCCTTAACATGATAATACAATTCTTCTACTTGTTTTCCATGACTTAAAGTTGCATATACATCTTTACAATCTACATCTTCAGCATATTGGTCAATGTAGCTTTCATGCAATACTGAGTTATGCTTAAGTATAGTAGATGCATTTATGATTGGTCTGGATAACATATCTACAACCTTATTGTGTATTCTGTTCTTATATCTGATGACAAGATGAAATTGTTGTATAAAACCCATCCACCTATAGTGTCTTGATTGCTGCAATTTAGTTTTTGAGTGTAAATATTGAAGTGGTTGATGATCAGTATGTATAACTATTTCTTTGCCCATTAGGTAATGTTTCCACTTTTTCACATGCTGTACTAATGCATACAATTCTTTATCATATGTGGGATAATTAACTACTGCATAATTAAATGTCTCAGAATGATAACACATGGGTTTACCATGTTGCATCAACACTACTCCCATGGCATAGTCACTGGCATTTGTTTCAATCTCAAATGGTCTTTGAAGAACTGGCAATGCTAGTACTGGTGCTATACTAATATTTTCTTTCAAGGTGTCGAAGGCTTTCTGCTCTTTGCCTCCCCACTGAAACACCTTATTCAATCCTGTTAAAGCATGTAAGGGAGTTGCAATCAAGGAAAAGTTAGCAATAAACTTTCTCCAATATTATGCTGCTCCTAGGAAGCTCCTAACTTCTGCAGTAGATTTGGGTTTAGGCCAGTTCACAATGACTTCAACCTTAGAGGGATCTATCTTCAATTCACCACCCCCTACAATATGATCCAAATAATTCAAAGATGTTTTGCCAAATTCACATTTTGATAACTTAACATAGAGATTTTCTCTTTTCAAAACATCTAGAGTCTGCTTTACATGCTTTAAATGTTCTTTCCATGTTTTACTGAAAGAAAGAATGTCATCTAAATATAAAATTACAAAATCATCAATAAAAGGCCTGAGTACATCATTCATAACTCTCATGAAAGTGGCAGGAGCATTAGATAAGCCAAAAGGCATAACTAGCCATTCATACAACCCTTGCTTTGTTTTGAAAGCAGTCTTCCATGCATCTTGTTCTGCTACTCTAACTTTATGATAGCCACTTTTCAAGTCCAACTTGGAAAAGTAAACAGCTTCTTTCAACTGATCCAATAGATCATCTATGCGAGGAAGAGGATAACGATTCTTGATCGTTATTTTATTTAGTGCTCTATAATCAATGCACATCCTCCACGAACCATCTTTCTTTCTCACCAACACAATTGGAGATCCACATGGTGATGTGCTTGGCCTTATGAACCCTTTATCGAGTAGCTCCTATACCTTCTTCTTGATCTTTGCATTCTCTAAAGCGGATAACCTGTACATTTTGATGTTAGGCAATGGAGCATCTTGCTGCAAATGAATATCATGTACTATTTCCCTTTTGGGTGGCAGACCTTTAGGTTCTTGAAATAAGATATCATATTCTGAAACAATTTTTTCTAAATCAGCTTTCTGTTTAGCATCACAGCCTTCAAATGCATTGGTTTTATTAGGGGTCTTTTCCTTTACAACCATTAGTAAAAATTGCTTGCATGAATTTACAATTCTTTTCATCTACCCTGAGTTTATGAGACTGTAGTTATTTTTGAGTTGATGAGCTCTTACAATATATTCTATTCCATCTTTTGTGAGTTGATACTTATTTTCAGTTCTATAGAAAATGGCTTTTCTATCATACAAGTAAGGACTTCCTAAAACAATACCACATATATCCAAGGGAACTATATCAAAATCAACCTCATCTACAAAATTTGACCCAATAGCAAACCTAAGTTTACATTGTCTAGTCACTTGTAGCTTTGCTTTATCACATACCCAACCTAATGGATATGGCTTCTTGTGAGTTGTTGTTAGTAAGCCCAACTTCTTTACAATTGTTTCAGAAATCAAGTTTACTTGTGAACCATATCAAATAAAAAATCAATCTTTTGATGGTTGGAAATAACTCTAATATGAAAAAGCTCATGTCTTTTCCTCTCATTGTCTTCATTATCAATAGATTGTGCAGAATTACTAGTAGATGCTTCAGAATTTTTACCTTTTATACCTGTGGTTGTGACTATTGTTTCATCACCTGAGCCTGACCCCAAATCTTTTTGAATAGCAACAGCAGTCTTATTCTTCTTACCACCGAAGTTCTTGGGTTTCAGCTCCGGATGCAAATACCAACAATGTTCATCATCATGCCCATCCTTCTTGCAGTGAGTGCATGAAGGTTTGTCTTTCTGTACAGTGTTTGTCTTCCTCTCCTTCCATTTTTGCTTCTTCTTTTCCTTGTTCTTGCTTGCAGTGGGTTTTGATGATCCCCCAATCTCTAGGTTCACATTCTTGCCTCTAGCCTCTAGATGTGTAGCTTGAATGGATACCTCATCTATGATAGTGGGGTTAAACATGAGAATGGTGTGCCTCAAATAGCTATGTAGACCACCTATATACTTCAACAAAGTTTCAGGTGAGTCTAGAGAAATGCCTAGAATTAAAGCTCTTTTTCTAAATTCCTGGGTATAGCTTTGTACACTTTGGCCCTTTAATTAGCGAAGAGTTTGCCAACTCATCACTGCTTGCTGCATATAAGCTAGTGGATAGAATTTTTTTTTAATGGCAGAAACAAATTCATTCCAGGTAGAAAGAATTTTACCATGCTTCTTCAAATCAGCTTGTGTCTTGCCTTCCCACCACACTAGGGCAGTTCCTCCAAGACAAAGGCTAGCCAGCTGAATCTTCCTCCTTTATGAATTGATGTTCTACACCCTGCAATATACATCAATCTGTCTAATCCAGCTATCTAGCTTTTCTGCATTTAATTCACCATCATAGATTGGTAAATCAAATTTCACATTTAATTTAATCACAACCGTTTTCTTCTTTTTCTTTTTAGGGCTAGTTTTATGTGAAGAAGAAGATGAGGATGGTAATGATGGAGTAGATGGTGGAGAAGGCCTCTCTTCTTTTCCTTGTCCTTCTGGATGGAAATCTAAAAGAGGTTCCTCTGCTCCTTTTTCTATTTGAGATGCTGAAGTGCTTTCACCTCGCCCTTTCTTAAATTCTCTATACATCTCTTCCACCATGGCTCTCATTGTCATGAAACTATCCATGAACTAAGAGTCTAAGCCTAATGAGGTTTGTTTTGCCATTCTCCTCCTACGATAGACTCTTCCAATTTCAGGATTAGTCCCAACAAGTTCTCCTTTTCCTAGTTTGAGCTTTGATCTAGTTAGAATTCAACAATCTAGCACAAGCTTATCTAACCTTAGCAAACCTAAAGCTCTGATACCGCTTGATCTGATAATGAGATCTTAGAAAATTATTAAGGTATTACAGACTCATGTGCAGGGATTTTCCTATGTTACTTTGTGCAATGGATTGATAAGATTGTGAAATACATAAGCAATGAAGCAGTTAAAGAACATAATAGACAAACACACATAAACACAACAAGTTTAATAAGGAGTTCACCCAACACTCCTGGGCTACGTTTCTTGGTCTAGCCTTCAGTGATGACCTCTCTATTATGTCTTCAAAAGTAGAGTTTTTACAAAAGTGAGCTCAACTTGAGTCTCACACAACAGCTACAAAACAATAAGGCTTTACTTGGATCCCCCAAGTCTTTATGAGTACACAAACTCTCCTCACTGACTCTCTGTCTCTGTTGCTCTCTGTCTCAACACTGCTTGTCTCTGTTTCTGTCAGTATGTGGCTTTAAAGCCCAATCGACGATGTCTGTTCATTTCTCCTTCTTGGGCTCTCTAGCTTCCCGACCTCTGTCCGCTCAGATCCCCCCCTTTGAGCATTATCAATCATTGTTAAACGCCTTCAAGGATGGTGGCCACCTGTTCTGTAATGAAATGGGTCATCGGGCCTTCGAAATCCCTAGAAACAACATTCTCTATTTACACAGAGAAGTACACTAAAAACTGTGGAAATCTGCCAAACTGCTGCTTATCGGATTTGAATTATTATAGATTCCACCTTATAACTCCTATCGGGTCCACCTTATGTCACTTATTGCATCTCCACCGTTGATCTGGGAGATCTAGATCCAACGGTTGAGGTTCATTTTGGGCGGCTCATTTATACGGGGGTTAACCGCCCGAAAAGGGTGGTTTTCTCTCTTCAGGGCCTGGACACGTGGCAGCCAATGTATGGGCTCGAGCAGAGCCCGACCAAAACCACTTACCGCCTTCGGTCCTCCCGAAATCCCGCTTGTATCATGATTTCCCTTTGTATTTAAAAATACATTAAAACATGAAAATCCCACTTATATCAGACTTGAAATAATATATATTTGCATTAACAAACCCTTTAGGGTCTGGTTTCATCACAGTCGCATTTGTTATCGGCCCTGCTCCCTTGCTTTGCTCCGATGTGATATCACGATCGCATGTTGCCGATCCTCTAGGCTGCGGTTAAGTCCATATAGCACAAGCTTATATATATATCAGCGATGCAATAACGCGATTAAATCTGGAACGTTGATCTGTGCGCATAGATCAATGACTCTCATTTAGTTGCACTGATCGTTGTCGTGCTTCCCATATAGCCGCCTCCGATAAGCTCTGCTTGCCTTCACCGATTGCGATATGCCAATCGGATCTGGACCGTTGATTGGCCATATCTGATGGCTCTCATGCAAAATAGTTTTAAACCGCGATACTCTATTTTTCAATGTTTTCTCTATGTTTTTTCCTCTTGATAGTGTTATCTGACTTTTCCAAAAGTTCTTCTCATGGGACAGTTTTGAATGTTTGAAGACTTAGAGGGTGTTTTGGATCCATTTTGGATCAAAGGAGGAGAGAAAGGGAAGAGAAGCAGAAATAGGAGTAGAAATAAAGGAAAGACGTAATGACAGAGAAAAAAACTCTTATACAGGTTAAGGAGTCAAAAGATCTAGCAGATGAAGAAGAGGGTGAGTAGGTGCAGTTTCAGAAACTTTCTCAACAAATTGGGCAGATGGTTGATGCAAAAAAACATGGAGTTGGAATAGGAGTCATAGGACCAAGGCACTGACCTCATGCTGAGAGCATCCAAGGTTGCCCCACAATCTCACTCCACCTCCAGAATTAGAACCAGTCCTGAGTGAGCAAGGAGAGGTTTTCCTCCTTGACGATGATCCAGAGATGGATGCATACAATCTATCATTTGATGAGTCATAGCAAAGGATTGCACAAACATGAAGAAATTAGCTCCCGGATGATCACACATCACCTACACACATAGAGGAAAGGGTGATTGTTGCATATGTTAGAAGACATCCAACTGCCATGGCAAATGCTTCTAAGTCTTATTCAAAAGCCATGAGTTCAACGATCACTTTCTTGATAGCAAAGAATGATTGGATGGAAAAGTACATCCAAGAGGCCAGGCAGATAATAGAACAATCCACAGGATCCGCTATGGCAGAGATGAGAAAAGTGATACATGTTGAAGTATCAACTCTTGAGAGCACCATGCAAAAACTATATGGCAGATTTGTCACCGTGCACAAGGTAGTTATCCATCTATATGGTTCTCAGTAGCAATGTTCGAAGATAGCCCAAACTCTCAAAGACATCCACACTGCTATTACACATGTACAGGAATGGACAATGAGGTACAAGGGATCCTTGCTTTACTTGCATAAGATAATGAAGCCGTAGGCAGAGATAGACAAAGTACAAATTCAGATGTTGATCCGGAATTATGAGCAACTCCCTTCGCTTATCACCAGCATTGAGTATTCCCATGCATGGTTGTTCAAGAGTCTAGATGTCATAGTGAGGACACACATGATCCCTTCAATCAAAACCCTCACTCAAGCCATGAAGAAGAACCAAGTCCCGTTGGAGGTCGACAGGTACATAGAGTAGTTGATACAAGAGGCCACTAGTGATGACTTGCAGCTGAGCATATAAAACATGCAAATGTACATCAATGGTCCAACCACACTAAGGAAAATGTTGTGCATGCTTCAAGATGAGATGGACATAGGTTCTAGAACCATATACCCAGAAGCCATGGAGGCAAGATTCCATTTCGAGAAAGACATCACCAAACAATAAGGGGACGCAATAGCGCAGTACCAATCTTGGTATTAGTTCGTCACCGAAGACCATTAAGAGGATGTTGGTGAGTTGGTCTTTCCCCAAGACCTTGAGGCATGATGTTTGTCTTTTTAGCTTGACTCAAGCCTATTTTGTCCCACATGGGTATATGTGGAAATTGTATGATTATTTGCAAATATATTGTAAGTGAAATTCCATGTGTCATTAGTGGAATGTGAATAATCACTATGTAATGTGAAGAGTCACGAGGGTAGTCAAAGAGTCAAAGGGGAATGTCAAGGGTCACCCCACCCTTTGTTATATATAGAACCTCATAACTCATAGTGCAGAGGCTTTTGGGAGCCAAGATTTTGGCTAAGCATTGCTTAGAGAAGTCTTAGAGAGAATTGTGATGAGCGTTGGCTTCTCCACAACATATAGTGAGTACATCTCTTTGGAGGAACAGGAGGTTTTGATTGTAATGTTCCACTATTGGGGTCAGTGGTTGTTAATGGTGTATGTATGGATGGAACTTTCACTTAATAATATCACTGAGCCAGCATGTTTTCATGCATATGTTGTTATTATAGTTCGACTATTTTGGTTACTTTAACAATGTATGTTATTTAAGCTATGCATTTGTGTATGAACTATTTTATATGCAATTGTATGAATCTTGTTGGAGATGTGTTGTTGTGGTAATCCATCACTTTGGTTTGTGGACTATTCCGCTTCCAGATTGTGATTTCATTCATCTTGTGTGTTCCTTTTAGGTTGCGTACTATTATAGTGTTCTAAGGGACACACTTCCTTTTCCCTTCTATGTGTTAGAACCCCCATGCATCTCACTTGATTCGCTACAAGGTCACACACTTTCTTCTGACAAATTTATCATACCAACCTCTGTGTGCTACTACAGTTAAGACACCAATTTACTACCCACTATTAGGACTCCTACTCCAAGCGGTCCAAGGTCTAGTTGGGACTTATTACCGGTGATATACCTTGACATGTTGGTGGGTCCAGGACCATCAAAAGAAGGCCAAACCTAGTAATTATATGATGATCAATAAAATTGACAATAGTTTCAGAATTGACCACCTTCAAGGGCATTGCTTCCACCCACTTCGTGAAATAATATATAGCAATTAAAATATATTTGTGTTGTTTAGGAGAGAATGATACGATCTCACCTATGATGTCCAGTCCCCATTTCTCAAAAGGTTGTTTGATATTAACTCACTGCAAAGGCAAGGCTGGTTTATTTTCTTTCCCTGAAGTTGTTTGGAAAAATTTGCATTTTTTTACATAAGCACTTGTATCGTTGAATAGAGTTGGCCAATAGTAACCAACATGAAGAATTTTATGAGTAGTGGTGTCCCCACTATAGTGTCCACCTTCTCGTCCATCATGTAACTCTTGCAACATTTTTTTTGCTTCAGGTTTCTCTAAACATCTTAATAAGAAAAAGTCATAATTTATTCTAAACAAGACATTATTAACAAGTTGGTATTGGTTGGCCTTAAGCCTCAAACCTCTTTTTCTCATGCAATCGAGTTCTACTAGAGCATAACCATTTTTCAAATACAAAATTAGATCAGCATACTAAGATTCAATATCAACAAGACATACCTCTAAAACTTGAACATTTCTAACTAAATCTTCTTCAGTTGGATCATCAAAAGCTCTAGTTATCGCCTTGCAAAAACATTGATCTCTAACTATTTTAGATGGCTTTATTTCTAGGTAATATTATTACAAGTTTGTAACCCAATTAGCTCTCTTTTATCCTAATTATTTCTTAATAAGAAATTATCTAATCTTTGAGAAACGAACAATCACTTTCGTATGTGAATTCAAGAGAAAAGTTCTAAAGTGTTTTATTGACTTAAAGACCACAAAATCTGGATTTTCCACTTCCAAATAGTTTAACTCATTTCCATGTAGCTTAGAACTAAATAAGGCAATGTGAGCTTCAACCTGTTCTTCATTTTTTGGATTAAAATTGCTTCATAAGATTGTTCAGAAGAAAAAGTATACAAAACAAATTATTTAGAAAAATTGGTTGATTATAATGAAGGAGAATCTATTATGGATTTCTTTATTCACTCAAAATATTTTCTCTTAGTTTGTCCCCATTTGTAGACCATATTATTTTTTATTATGTTTTGTAAAGGCATGACAATTTGTGAAAAATCAGGGACAAAGCGTTTGACAAAATTGATTTGGCCAAGAAAGGATTGCATAGATATTTTGTTGTGAGGCAAGGATATTTCTGAAATAGCCTTAACTCTTTATGATTCTATGTTGATTCCTTCTTTAGAATCAATAAAGCCTAAAATATTACCTTCGCTAAGAGCAAAGAATGATTTCTTAGGATTCAAATCAATCCCAAAATTTCTGCATCTTTCAAAGATTTTCTTTAGATCATTAAGATGATTTTTTCTTTATTTTGAATAGATTCTAATATCATCTAAATACACAACAAATAATTTATTAATCAAACCTTTGATAGAAATTTCCATAGCTCTTTGAAATGTAGCTCTAGTATTTATCAATCCAAAAGACATATTCTGATAAGCGTATGTTCCCCACTTGGGCTTGAATGTGGTTTTCAATCTGACTTCAGGATGCACAAGAATTTGGTTATACATTGAAAAACCATCTAAAAATGACATCAATTCAAAACCTGCAACAGATTGTAAAATTTGTTCCATTGGAGGTAAAGGAAAATTGTCATTTTCAAATGCTCTATTCAAATTTGAATGTCGTCATTCTTTTTTCTGACTAGTACAAGATTTGAAACCCACTTTCAATGTCTGACCGGGAAAATGATTTTGGTTTTGAGTAACTTATTTAACTTTGTCTCCATTTGGGCTTCCTAAGTTTTTGTTGAATAAGTTTCACATCAGGAAACATGGGTATAGTATGTTGAATGATAGATGTGTTATAGGTTTTTAAATCATCGTTACTCCAAACAAAGACATCCTTGTATCTCCTTAAAATTTAATAAAGGTATATCTTTCATTAGGTGTAAGTCCAAGGAATAAATTGATATTTTGGGATTTATCATCATACCTTAGATTAACTAGTTCAAATATTAAAGTACTACTCTGGAGTTTGCAATTAGTAACCTTCCTGAATCTATCTTTCAAATCATCTAAGTCTTCCAATTTTACCACAGGTTTTGGCAAAGAATTTTCTTCAGAAGAATTATTGATGTCAATATCATCATTTAATACACACTAGTTAGTTATGTTATCTAGAATTGAGGGGCAACAAATCATAACTATCAAAAATCTATCAGGACTGAAATCTTTAGGAGGAATGAGATTTGAAGCAACATTGGCTAGGAGATCAGCACTAGCATTTTGTAATTTTGGAATTAGAGTTATATTGAATGCAGTGAAATGAGTAGTTAAATCTTGAATCAAGGATTGATAATGTTTAATATGATTAGAAACACATTGAATATTGTTACTTTTTTACTGACAATTTATGAATCACCATAAACTTTAAAATACTTGAAATCAAGACTGATAACTTTTTGCAAGCCCTGAACCAATGCTTCATATTCAACAATGTTGTTGGTACAATCAAATTCCAATATGCATTAAAGCATGGTTTTTTTTCCATTTGAATTTATTATGATACATCTAGATCTTTCACCATCATTAATTTTGATCCATCAAAGTAAAGAGTCCAAAACAATTCATCACACTTATTTACAATATTATCTACAATATTAATGCATTTTGATGAATTTTTTAGTGAGAATTTTTTTATTTGGATAAAACAGAATCAACAGGAAAAGGAGAATTTTGAGCAGGGAAACTGCCAAAGAAAGATTATGACGAATAATTTCTCAAAATATTGTTTGTGAACATCACTCATTCATTTTCCTCATCTAAATCGGTCACAGAGTGCTTCATATGATTTTCCCTATCAATACGAATTTGATTAGGTTTTCCATTGTAAGGGAGCCAAAGATGAGACTAATTAGTTGCAAAATAACCATGTATTTTCTCAGATCAATCCTTGCTTAAAACGAGGCCATAAAATTCAGGGATGTCAGCAACCAATGTATCAATTATTTGAATTTTTTATTTATTTGAAGATAGTCTGATTAGAACAACATTCATTTCTCCTAAGACTTTGACTTTTGTTATGTTGAACTGAATAATTTTCACAACATATTTATGAGGTGTAACGTTAAATTTAAGACAAATTGAATAAGGCATGATATTGGAGGATGCACTTGAATCTACTAAACAATTGTGAAAATTCTTGTTGAAAATTTCAAAAGTCAAAAGAAAAGGAGTTTGAGAATTTGATCTATCTCCAATTAAAATAGCACTGGAAGGATCAATCTTATCTAAAGGAACATTTGGGGGTTTATGTTTTCCTTTTGAGGCTTTTGAAGTGAAAATAGTAGAAGGTAATGGAGATGCAGGGAGAACATTCAATTCATTGAGTAAAAAATTATGTTGATGTTTTAGTTTGCTAACCTCATATAAGGAAATGTTAGCTTTAATATTTTTCATATCCTCTACAATATTATACTCAATTTTATATGAAACTATCAAAGTTTCAGATGATGAAGGGGGTGGAGAATGAGACTTAGAGGTACTTAGAGAAGAATCATAAGGCTGAGTATAAATATTTTTTATCGTATCTTTCTCTTTAGTAGAAGGAGTGAGGGAATTTTTATTTTTACTTGATGAAGTGGTATCAAAAGGTCCCTTGCTTCTAGAACTTACTGGAAAAGATTATTCTTCTTCTTCATTCTATAAAGTGGTCAAGATGAAGTCCCATAAGCCATGAGCTTCAATTGTTTCCTCTTCTTGTGCTTCATCATCATATAAAGATGTTTCTTCTTCTTCACCATCTTCATTAGATTCTGCATTTGATATTTTAGTAGGAGGTTGTGATTGTGATGGTTGATTCCTTTTAAAAGGTCGAAAGGATTTCCTTGAAGATTCAACAACTTGTTTTTTTTTTTCAACCATCTCATTTGAAATCGTTTTCAACACTTTTTGTAATCCTTCCAAATCAAAAGGACCTTTAGAAGCCTTTTTCTTAGATTCATATTTAAAGGTTACTTTCTTGATCAAATTTCTTTCTTCAATGGTAGATTTCTTCTTAAGAGCTTGAACTCTTTTCTTAACAGATAAAACTTCTTTCATGTCACCAAGGAGTACTATTTTCTGAGCTATATTTACGAACATGGACATTTGAAGGAAGAGTGCTAATATACCATTCAATATATACATTAACACTGGGTCTGGAAGTATATGGGACTTTAACAATTTGTTAAATATTGAATTAAAATATTTAATTTTCTCATTTGGGTTGGATTTGAGATCTGATAAATCATTGATTAAAGTAGCTATTGTTCAATCATCCCCAAATTTCAACAAAAAATGTTCTTCAAATATATCTTGGCTTGTGATTGATCTGAGCAATAAGGAGAAATACCATGAGCCTATAGATCCTTCAAATGTGTAAGGAAAAAATATACAAACTACATCTTGCTCCAAAACTCCATTGTGACTGATTGCCAACATAAAATCTTGAAGGTGTTCCTCTGCAAGAAAACTATAATATGGACTATATTTGGGTAAACATATTTCTAGGTGATTCGTAAGAGAAAATAATTGATTCGAATTGGATCATTATATTGTTTTTCATCCATATCGATGCATTTAGGAATCAACTCACATGATTGTTTTTACTAGCGGGACCCAGTTTGGAAAAACGGGGTTCGAAACCTTTCGGGAGAATTTTGAGGAATCAAACAACAATTTTTGGGGGTAAAACTTTGTTGTTGAAGCATCACCCACTTTCATGCTATTTTACACATAGAGAGATTTCCAACGACACTAGAATCACGTCAATCGGAGTATGTATACAAAAGTTATGCCACTTAGAAGTTTACCTTCCTATTTTCACACCTATAGTTCAGGAGGATGCCGCGTCAACCCCCATTATTCATGGAAAATGGGCTAGATACATGTTTATGATGTAAAAGACTCTAGAAGAGTCTATTTTGTAACTCTAGTTAAGAGTTGATGTAGTCAAAATTAACCACAAGTAGGCTATCAGGCTGTGTTATAACCAGACCACTAGGCGAAAGAGGCATTAAATTTCTTTCGAGGGAATTTTGTTTCATAGTTGAGAAAAGATAGACGGGAGAGATAGGAGGTAGATCACATAGAGATTATTTGTGCACTGTAGAAACCCATGGGCCACAAACATTATTTCTTTATATTTGCAACCATATTTCTAGACAGAGAAAGAGAACGAAGGGGCCTCACCTTCCAAATGGGTTTTCTCCCGAAAGGGTTTCCCAAAGAGCATTTCTTGTGTACTGTGTGTGTGTGAGCTTATTTTTTCATTCTCTACTTTTCTTCTTGATTTACTTTTACATGCATGCACTAATTACAATTAATTTTACAGATCTAGAAATTAAATAAAACTGTAATAATGTAGAATCTAATATTTTTAATATAATATTATTAGATCTATTGTGATGAACTGTCCATTGGAATATCTATGGCAGTTTACAAATAATTTGGTATCAAAGCCAAGTTTCTTTGGGTGTTTTGTGGATATTGCAGGGATCTAGATCGCTGAAAATCGTAAAACCTTAATCATGGGTGATGCATCTGTAAACGAACCTTCTGATCCTGCAGAGGTGAGGTTTTCGCGGCTTGAAGAGCAAGTCGTAGATATAAAACACAATGTAAACCTCCTCATGGCGACCCTAAGCAATAAGATGGGGATATTTGGAGAAGAAGGGGGTTTGAATGCAAAGGAAAAATTAGAAGGGGGATCGGGAGACCAGGAAGTCACAGATATCTAATCGAAGAAAGAACATGGAAAAGGTCAACCTTGTTTGAGTTCTGTGAACCAATCCCTATTTAAAGTGGAAGAAAAAGTAGATATAAATACATACCATGGTGAGATCAACACCCTAAAGATGAACCACTAGTTGCAACAACTAGATCAGTGTCCATCAGATCGAGGAAGGGCAAAAGATCTCATTCACGTGATTGAAATTGGAGGGCCATGCCTTGACTTGGTGGGAGAGCCACATAGAAACCCTAAGGTTGGAGGGAGAACCTCCAGTGACTAAGTGGGAGGATTTCAAAACCCTCATTAAGTCACAATTTCATCCCATTGGGTACGTGGAAGTCTAGTGGATCTAATGGCATTACTTCATGAAAAAACAAGGCCAAAAAGTTCAGGAGTACACCACATAATTTAGAAATATGGCTATAATTCTAGGTATCTCTCCAAATAACCTAGATGTATTCCTCAAGTATTTGGGGAGTCTACATCGCCATCTACATGAGCAAGTGATATTCTAAAATCCCAAAAGAGCATAACCAAGTGGGTCGAAGCAAAAGGAAAAACAAGACACTTATAAGGAAGGGAAGAAGAAGAAAAAAGGGGGAAAAATAAAAATACGATAGCCACAACACATCAGTGCAAAGACTCTAGACACCACTTCAACCACTGCAACATTGATGGTCATACAGAGGAGAAGTGTTGGAAGTTGCATCTAGAGCTACACCTGAAGAACAAGAAGAAAGATAATAAGAAGAAGAATCTCATGGCCACTGATTCGAGCAACAAGTTGAAAGAAACTTAGACGTGGATGAGAAGATTGTTTGTACACCAGTCTAGAAGGAGGTGAATCTAAATATCCTTCCACAACAGGAAGAGAAAGAAATTACCAAACTCTTCCATGTAAGGATATAGGTCAAGAAGACGAAGATTTATGATTTGTTTGACTTAGGATCACAGACATATTTCATTGCAGTAGATCTGGTCAAGAAGTTGGGGCTTAAAGTTCATGATCATCCAAAACCATATCCACTAGGATGGGTACATAAAGATGCGGATCTTAAGGTAAAAAAACAATGTAAAATTAGATTTTCTATCAGTGATGATTTTATTGATGAAGTATATCTGGATGTGGTTCCCCCTTGATGTATGTGGGGTCATGTTTAAAAGTCCATACATGTACATGCATGATGCAATATTAATGACGAGAGCTAACCAATCCCATCTCATCAAGGATGGAAAATCATTCATCATCAACGTGCACAAAGGAAAGTTGAAAATTTCATTGGTAAGTGCCAACCAAGCCAAGAAATTGATCAGTTCCAGCAAGAAGTATGTTTTATTGTTTTTAAGAGAAAATCAGTCTATAGAGGAGTCAATAAGAGGCAAGGAATCCCTATAAGGGTGTACTAAGAAACAAGAAAATAAAGTGAAGGAGTTGTTACAGGAGTACAAGGACGTGTTTTGAGAGCCTAAAGGGATACCCCCTAAGAGAGAAATGGAGCACGAGATGCAACTATTTCTAGACTCCCCATTACTAAATATTGGGTTGTATAGGTAGTCTGTTATAAAAGAAAGTGAGGTGAAGAAACAGATGCAGAAAATACTGGAATAGGGTGTCATTCAGCTGAGTACGTCACCATGTCATTCACCCATCATCATTGTGCCAAAGAAGGATGGGACTTGGTGGATGTGTATAGATTACAGGGCATTTAATAAAATCATGCTTAAGAATAGATACATCCTGCCTAGGATAGATGATTAGCTAGATCAGTTACAGCAAGCAAAGTATTTCACCAAGCTGGACTTGAAGTCTGGATATCACGAGGTTTAAGTCAAATAAGAATATAGATGTGAGAATGCCTTCAAAAAAAGGTAAGGTTTGTATGATTGGCTAGTTATGTCATTTGGCCTATGTATTGCACTAGCTACATTTATGAGATTAGTGAATGATGTACTATGCCCTTTTATAGATTCATTTGTTATTGTCTATTTGGATGATATACTAGTATATAGTGCTACCTGGGAGGAGCATATTTCACATTTGACGCAGGTGATGGAAACATTGAAAAAGCACCAACTGCTAGCAAATCTGAAGAAGTGCAAATTTGCATGGCAATCCTTGGTTTATTTGGGATATGTGATTGGAGGAGGAGAATTAAAGATAGATCCTTCTAAGATGTAGGCCATCTTGATATGGATGGTGCCTACTAATGTTATTGAGGATAGGATTTTTATTGGAGTAGCATAGTACCTAAGGAAATTCATAGCCATGTTTTCAGCGGTAGCAGCAATGCTTCATGCCATAACATCAAGTGGTAAGAGTTTCCAGTGGGGAAAAGGGCAGCAAAAGTATTTTGATGAGTTAAAGAAGAAGATCAGTGAAGCATGAGTTTTGGAATTTCCAAACTTGCAACATACCTTGGAAGTGGAGATAGATGCGAGCGGGTATGCTATGGGAGTTGTCTTGATGCAAGGAAGAAGACCCTTTTGTTGTGGGGAAAAATGCCTATGCAGGACGATCCTATCCACCTAAGGTGTGACAGTGCCTTAGCAACAAACAAAGACAGCTATTCTAGTATTCTTCCTTTATGAATTAAGAATGAAGAGAGATGGATGGACTAACCGGTGTCTTCCGTTCGTCCCTCGGTCCGGTTTCTCTTCTCTTTGAGAGTTCCCAGCTACTTGCCTTCTCGCTCGCCTAGCTTCAATAGGTCTCTGCGAGATCACAAGAAGAGAACACTACACAAAGACATAGATTCATATTCATAACTAGTTCAGGATTAGAAATAAACTAAACATACTAATGCAACCATACATCAAAGATACATCAGTATATAGGAGAAACCAAGATAGCTTTATTGATGAATAACAAGGTTCAGGAAGAGATACAACCAAGAAGGTTCCAATCCAGCATCTCCTTCCCAACAAATGGAATTCCTATCTTCACCTTCCTTCAAAGCATTAAGCACCCAATGATTCCAGTCTCAAACCAACAGCAATTCTTTGCAATAACAAAATTCCAGCCTCCAGATCTCATGGAGGAGAGATCCATATATAGATGTTTGGAGAGAGGATGAGTCAGCTTGAGATCTGACTAGTGTCCTCTCCCTCTGTCAGTTCTTGCTTCCACTTGGAGGTTCTTGCTTCCACTTGGAGATTGAGAACCTCTTACTCATCACTAGTCGAATTCACTGAGGCAAGTGTCATTGAGGAAGATTCTGGAAGCTTCCAGGGTCTTGACACCTTGTTGAATGAACTTGCCATTTGTCAATTCCCGCTCATCGCACCCTGTTAGTGCTTCTACCTGCGTTGCAGTGCAGGTAGCCAGTGTAGACTTTGCATTTCAACGCAGACAGCTAGTGGAGCCTCTGAATTGATCCTGAATTGACTTGTTTTTTGAGCAGTTTCTGGTGGAGAACTTCTGTGAATTGCTGTGGTTTGTTAGCCTTGTTCCTCTAGGGGTAGGAACAACATGTTTAGGGACTTTGGATCCCTTAGATTATGGACATTTCATGCTTATAGCTGTAAGGCACAAAAATGTCTATAACAGTTGCCCCCTAAAGTATGAGGCCGTTTATCGGGTGAAATGCTTTATCAGGAGGATCCGAAGTTCATCCAATGCTGGGAGGAGACCTGTAATAAGATACAATACAATACATTATTTTTCATACTCCTTTCATGATCTAGCTGAGGCAGGCATTCCCATGTTCAGCTTTATAAATTTA
Source organism: Pinus tabuliformis (assembly GCA_031772625.1). Lineage (NCBI taxonomy): Eukaryota > Viridiplantae > Streptophyta > Pinopsida > Pinales > Pinaceae > Pinus > Pinus tabuliformis. The sequence continues at coordinate 707,787,745 of CM062804.1, forward strand.
TTTTTCTGTACATAGAACAGACAATCGTCGAATGGTAGACTGATAATTTTGATGAAATTATCATCCTTTGGGTAGGATGATTATCTGCTGCAATGATGTACATGTCAATTTCTTTATCTTTCGTGAATGTATATCGCAGCCCGGATGGATGAAACTAGATCCGGGGTCTTCAAACTCGTTCGATCTTCACTCTAAGTACAAGTCGATCCATGTGAGAAATGTTCTGAAGTCGAACATGGAAAGACATCGCTTGATTACCGGTCAATGAGGTAAACCGTTAACAAGCGCGAGAGGAATCACCGATAATGATAATGACCCTCAAGGTACTGCAGTACAATTCACGTGGTGTGAATAAAGGACTTGGCGTCGAACACCACGCAAAATCTTTCGATCGAAGGTCATTGATGTATACCTGTCGCCGGAAGTGAGATTCTTGCCATTGAGGCATGCAAGCTTCAAAGTACTGAAGGGGTTGTTCCTAGATCAACTTCTTGGATAATGAGTTGATGTCGACAAGAAGCGATCCGTCAAAGGAGGGCCTTAATGAATCCCACATCAATGACACGGAACGGAGCTAATGATTTTGATGGAGGTGAAAACGATCTGATGACATATGATTCAGGGTGGCGGTCATGAAAGGATGAAGGATAATGTACGGCAGTGGATGGGACACGGTTGACTTCTCTGAACGACTTCTCTTGAACATATGGCGACACTTATGCGATGGATCGGTAGCATTACCCCAAATATGGATGGTATGGCGAGACCATGGTGATGTGACCGATGAATGAAACAACCCAACCCGATTGTGGTACGGAGGAAAAGTGTCATGTTCAAGAGCGACTTGCTACCATCAAAGTTTTCTTGAGTTTCTCCCAATTTTCCCCAGTCATTGCTGACCAGTACCTCTTTATTTTTTTCAAGCTTGAGGAGGATAACATATGCTTGTTCTATAACTTGCCCTTCGGGCAAGCCCATCGCTATGTTTTAACGAGCCTAGCGATAGTGAAACTCGTTCTCGTCTAAAGACAAGTTTGTCGCTATTTAATGATTTTAACGAGTCTAACGACAAAGATAACTCGGTCCTTTTCATTTTTAGAGAGTCTGAAAAGGTACGTAAAGTCAAATCCGAAAATCCTTTTTCGTCATCTAATCCCTTAAGTCCGAAAAAGTATAAAACAATACAGAAGGGATGAGTTTTCGATAGTTTTAACGAGCCGAACAAAACAAGCGCTCGATATTTTTGTGCAATAATCCCTCAGGTCCAAAAAGATTAAAATCTAGAGGAGGGATAGCACTTCCGGTCGCTTTAACGAGCTCGAAGGCCAAAACTCGGAAATCTTTTCATATTTTATGAGTTAGATGAAAAGAGCTTAAAGAAGACTCGTCTTTTGAGGAACGAGTGATGAAACGGGTTAGCAGCTGATTCCAGGTAAGGCTTGGAATTTTCCAATCACGGTAGTGTCACAAGGATGGCTAAGTGAAATCACTCTTCACAGCTGTTCCTCAAAATGGGTAAACAATCAAATGGAGGTGGATGATCGGCCAATGGAAAAGTGGAGGTGACGGTGCAAACACGACCAAGGCTTTAATGGCTGATAATTTACGTTCGCAGTGGTTATTTACTGGGTAGTTCATTTTTTAATGAGCTTAAACGCGGATTGAAATCCTTGCTCGATCTTATGTTTATTTTTTAACGAGCATGAACTATGTGCTAAAACTGCTCGGATCTTGCGTTTATTTTTTAACGAGCATGAACTGTGTGCTAAAACTGCTCGATTCTTGCGTTTATTTTTTAACGAGCATGAACTGTGTGCTAAAACTGCTCGATTATATGGTCAAATTTTGATTTTTTACCATGACTAGCTTTGCCCTTTTCAAAGATAGTACTGTATCCTCAATTGCTGCATCAAACTAGTTAGAAATGAATAACATTTGCTTGAAAATGAGATTAAAACCCTAATATTTCGCTTTGAACTATGTAAAAAGCAATTAAAAAGTGTTTTTACCTCTCATTTTACCATTTCATTTGAACTTGGTTTGTTGGAGCTTTGGAGGTGCCTCTTTCCCCTTGATTTTCATCAGCTGATTCCGGGAGATTCTGCGGACGATTTTCGGCGCCGTCTGGACCAGGTAGGAGCTAAACTTGAGCTCTTTCATTTCATGGTTTCTTTTCTGCATTTTGTGCTTGTTTTCCTGTTTTCCTGAGCTCCTGGGGTTTTATTGGGTCGCTCTGCCATCAGTGCACCTGGTTCACTCGAAACCTACGCTGAATGTCAAGCTGCATGAAGGCAGTTTGACCTTCAATGTAGGTGGAACACTGGCTAGTTGCACTGGGTACAGAAAAATAGTTTTGTTGCACAGTTTTTGATGAAAATTTTGCCAGTTTCTCATCAAATCCAGGATCTAACTCCTCTCATGTTTGTTTTTCAGAGATTATTGGAGAAAAATGACCCTTACATGGCGAGAACGAGAACATGAAGAAGAGGACATGATTGCCTTACATGACCCTGTCACGGTGAACGCGCTGTGGAACTGTGGTCTGCTGAAGTTCTTCCGTATCTCTAGTATGAGACAGCAGATCTCCTTATTGCAGTATATGCTTGATGCTTGGGATCCTATCAACCAAGTATTTCAGATTAGGAGCAAATATATCCCTTTGACCGTGGTAGACATTTACTTCTTGACTGGCTTGTCGAGGCGGGGTGCCCCCATTTCTTTGTCAGGTTCGGCCCGAGGGAGTGACTCTGTGAGAGATTATGTCCGCCAGTATTGCAGGGAAGGATCTCAGCCGAGCAAAGACGGCAAGATATTTATCCGTGAGATTGCTGACAGGTCTCTCAGGTCCATTCTATATACTATTGGTAGGATGGCCGGTAGTGCATCTCTTCATGTTGCCAACAGATCCTATGTGCAGCACGCCTTGGAGTGCCTCCAACCGAAAATATTCAACTGGTGTGATGTAGTACTTCTTCAGATGAAAAGTCAGTTGACCAAGGTAAAGGATGGGAAGTTGAAGAACTTTGGATTTGGTTCTATTTTGACTACCTTTTCCTTGGAGAAGATACCACTAATGCAGCCTCAGTACATTGCACTCGACTTGCCTTCTCCTACCGAGCCACGCATGCAGAGATGGGTTGATCACATGTCTAGGCATGCTGGTCATTCTCAAATTTATTTCACTGATACCTTCTTTAGGTGGTTCGAGCATCAGGAGATGGTCTATTCCAAGTATCCATATGTTGGCATGGATTTTCGAGGTGATCTGGATTTGGTACTGCCGGATGGCGAACAGTGGGGCGCTATTGGTAAAATATTCGACCATATCACTGTTTACTGCTTTTATTTGTAATGTCCTTGTGCTTTATTCTATCAAGACTTTAATCAAACTCATGTGAGCATGCAGATGTTGGCCCTGTTCGTCCAGCAGTTCTTCGCGACCTTGATGTGGCCGAGACCCTTACAGCTGTGAAGGAGCAGGTTGAGAGCCTTACTCTTGGCATTCTGGATGTGAGGATCGACGAGTTACCTCTACAGTTGCAGCGGCATACTATTGGTGTGCCTAGACGATGGACTCGTCTCTTACGTATGATTGCATAGGCCGTGACGTGCTATCATGAGCATCACTAGGCTAGGGTGCCCCCTAGCATTTTGAGTTTTTGGGTCATGCGACCGATTTTTGTCTTGGTTACCGAACATTATGTGTAAACGATAAATAGCTTATATATATATATATATATATATATATATATATATATATTGATTTTCGGGGTTTATTCTGGTTGAGTTATATGATCCATATGTACAACATTGATGATGTGTTTCTTTTTATAAATGTCGCAAATGTCTGTCTAACACATAGTTTACTAATGAGTCGGTTAATGTGTTTAAGTTTCTGGAAATATGTTGGTATTGAATTAAATCAAACCGTCTTTCCAAAATCTTAACCCTTAGGAACATACGATAAATAGCTGGGTTGCGGACGGAATATATACCATTGAGTTGTAGAATTACGAGTTGTGAGTCTAGCCTGACGATTAGTCGGCGTATACCATGGATGATGGCATCAGAGAGTAGTTCTATCAACGCGCTATACTCAGCGATATTATTCGTTGATTGCCCAATACATACACCTCTGAAACTTACTAACTCACCGCTTGGATCAAAAATGGCCCAGGCTGTGGAGGACAGGTTCTGTGAACTACGACTCGCTCCGTCGGCATATCCAACACATATCTCCAAAAGGTTTGACATCTGCAATGAATGTAAAAAGGTGGATTACTCGACCAAAACAAACACTTTATCGAAAACAAAATACAACAAAAGCATACAGGTTACTATTTAAGCATAGTAATGCTTGAGGTACAACCCATTACGGGGCTGCACCAGTGGAATTCCGTCATAATCCATTAACTCGTAGGCTCCTTTTGCTAACACTCGTTTAACAATATAGGGACCCATCCATAAAGAATTAAATTTACCCGCTCCCAATTTATCGGATTCTTGGTCGTAATGCAAGACCAAGTCACCTTCTGAGAAGACACGGGGTTTGAAATTTTTGTCGAACTGCTCCTTGACTCGTTTCTTATGGGCTTCGTTAGCCAAAGTGGCATCACGACGGGTTTCATCCAATTGGATTAATTCCAAGAAACGGGCCTCTTCTTCTGAAGTTCCGGGGAGGATATCAATTGCGAGTTTAAGAGACGAGATTTCACACTGGACTGGCAAGACTGCCTCCAGGCCATACACCAGTTGGAAGGGTGTGAACCCGGTCGCATTCCTTACCGATGTTTGGTAAGCCCACAAGGCTGAGTACAGGATTACGTGCCACCTTCTTTTGTGAACTCCAATCATCCTTTGCAACATACGCTTCAGGACCTTGTTGATCACTTCAACTTGTCCGTTGGCTTGTGGATAATACGGGGTAGAGCTGTCGTGAGATAGCCCTAGCTTGGCAGCTAATTCAACCATCATGTGATTGCGAAAATGCAATCCATGATCTGTAACTATAGCCTGTGGTACGCCGAACCTGGCGACTACATGATTGAAAAAGAAAAGGGCAGCTATTTCACCAGTGTTATCTAATGTAGGCATCGCCTCGGCCCATTTGGTAAAATAGTCAACGGCGACTATGATATACCCATGCCCCCCGGTCGAGGTGGGGTTACATGTCATGAAATCGATGCCCCATTTGGCGAAAGGCCCAACAGCAACTATTGGCTGTAAAGGTGCGGGTGGTCTTCTGGTTTTGCTATCAAAAATTTGACAAGCGTGGCAACTTCTGACTGCGGTTATGCAATCTTTGAACATGGTTGGCCAGAAGTATCCTGCTCGTAGGATTTTTTGTGTTGTTGCATATCCAGATTGATGCCCCCCACACGCGCCCGAATGACACTCATTCAGGGCTTTTTTGGCCTCCTCATGGGTGAGGCACCTCCTCAGAACTGTATCGATACCACGACGGTAAAGCGTATCGCCGACGATCATGTAGTCTTTTGCTTGGTATCGTATACGTTTATGTTCAGAGTGAGAGGTGTTAGGCCTGAACTTTTGGGTTTGGAGATAAATTATTATATCTCCATACCACTCATTGCTTGTAGATATCAGAAACAAATTCTTGTCCACGATTGATTCTTCGGATGTTTCATCGTTGGACGACAATGGGAGATCGCACAATAATTCTGCGAAAACTAGAGCTTTCTTTGATTTGGATTTTACAAATTCCAGATCAAACTCTTGAAGGATTGCTATCCATTTTGAATATTTTCCCCTAGCAACTGTCGCGACAATATATAAGTCATGGGGTTGCAATCTGATAAAATGGTAGTTTTCCGAAAGAGGACATAATGTCGAAATCTCTGAATCGCTTGAACAGCTGCAGCGCTATTTTTTCAATATAAGAATATTGCTTTATGTATCATTCAAGTTTTTACTTAAATTATATATAGGATGTTCAATTCCATCGACTTATTGAACTAAAACCATCGCAATGGTTGTATCCGCTGCAGCCAGATACAGGTTAAAATCTCTTTGATAGTTCGGGGCATACATTAATGATGCTTTTACTAGAGAATCTTTCAGAGCGTCAAAGGAAGCTTGCGCCACCTGATCCTAGACAAAAGGTACATCCTTTTTCAAAAGACGAGTATAACCTTTAGCAAGTTCTGCGTAATTTGGAATGAACCTCCTCAGAAAGTTTGCTTTCCCTTGGAGTTTCTGAATCTGAAGCAAATTTGAAGGTGGAGGCAAATTAATGATTGCCTGAACCTTGCAAGGGTCGAGACGAATCCCATCCTTAGAGACTACAAAGCCAAGTAAACGACCAGAACCGACGCAAAATACACATTTGTGCAGATTGAGTCTTATCTTGTAGTGTCGACAACGTAGAAATATCGCTCTTAAATGTTGCGGATGATCAGTCTGCTTTCGCGAATGAGCCGGAAGGTCGTCGAGGTATGGTTGAACGATGTTCTTGATGTCATGGAAGGCATAATTCATTGCCCTCTGAAACGTCGCCCCTGCGTTCTTTAAACCAAAGGGTAATTTTCGATAAGCGAATGTGCCCCACGGACAAATGAATGCAGTCTTTGACTGGTCCTGTGGGCGGATATTTATTTGATTATACCCGGAAAATCCATCCATGAATGAAAAGATTTCACATCCGGCGCATTCATCAATTATCTGGTCGATGAAGGGTGTAGGGTAGTTGTCTTTCGGACAAGCTTGGTTTACATCCCTATAATCGACACACACTCTAATTGTCCGTTGTTTCTTCATAACAGGAACAATATTCGATACCCAATCGGTTAGAGGAACCGAGTAGATGAAACCAGCATGGAGAAGCTTTTCAAATTCTGCCTTAATGGCATCGGCTTTCTTGGGGTGCACCTGCTTGAGCCGTTGTCTTACCGGTTTGACATCTGGATACATCTTAATCATGTTCAACGATACTCGAGTCAATTCCTGGCATTTCATCATATGACCAAGCAAAGACATCTCTGAACTCGCGAAAAAGAGCGTTATATATTTCCAGTTCTGAATGAGAACAAACTTTTCCGACATAAATATTCTCGACAACATTTGTTTTAGTCGAGATATTTATGGCTATAGTCTCTTCAATATTGGATAATTTTCGCTCGGAATCCACCGTATTTACAGTATTTGATAGGAATTCAAGAACTGAAGGGTGATAAAGGTCATGTTGAGTATCTTCTTCATAATCCAGAAGAAGGGAACGATGGTGGCAATCATTCCATGGTGCCCCCTCAATCAACATTTATTGTAGGATTCCTTCGTCGGTTCCATGCACTCGTGACCAAGGATCTAAAGGGGTACCATATTCTCTAGACCTATCTACCCAAACTCTTGATGAGCATTGACTTGGGTTCGCCTCCCATGCCAGAAACATTGATTGCTACAAAATTTCTATCGGGCTTGGGGGCAAAACCATTGCACAATCCATGTCGATATCGTCTTCTGAGATCTTCGTGGAAGATATCATATTGCAGGCTCCTACCAACGCTACTTCTCCTATATAGATTGGAGGTGGAAGTGCGAAAGTCCCCATTAATGTGGGGTCTTTCAGTAGGCCTACTCCAATATCTTGAAGCGAATGGTTGCTTCCATGGATCATTGGAATGCTTCTCGTAACTTGAGAACCATTAGGGAGGAAGTTTTGTTGGTCGACGATCGTAATTCCTCCTTGAAAGGGGAATGCGATCTTTCTAAAATAGGTCGACACAACAGCTGCCATGGCGTAGATCCACGGTCTTCCCAGTAGGATGTTGTAATCAAGATTCCCATCGATGACTTCAACATCTATGTCTACTGTTTTTCCCCCTAGTTCAACCTTCAAGTTATTTAGGATACCGTACGGGGTATATGTCCTTCCGTCGAATGCTTTTAATGTCGTCGAAGATCGCGACAAGGTTGGAGATCCTAAAGTTTTCGAGCAACTCATCGACATAATACATGTAGATTCCCCCTCATCAATAATTGTTCGGTGAACAGTTTTGTTGAGGGCTTTCACTTGAATAAGGAAAGCTAGTTGAGCTGGTAACTGAGGATCGTATCCTTTGTGGTCGAAGGATACAAGATTGGAATCCTTAGGATCAACCCCACCAATGGCCGATAACAAAGCCTGCCTTTGGGATGGACAATTTTGTAGTACTTCAAGAGTCGACATAGCGGATGGCGATTGGGCCAAATCTTCCACTATGTTATAATGTTGCGCCGCTCTGGCGTGAGGATTAAATGTCGACTTGTGTACTACTCCCTTTGGCGGTTTTATTGTTAATTCAGGAATGATAGGTGGTACAACTTCTATCGAAGTTGTTGTCGAACTACTTGGTTGATCTTTACCTTTGTCGTTCGACAGCTGCGGATTCCCGTAATCTTTGTTCCTTGTCGAAATCAAAGCATCATTTTGTTGCTTGGAGATCGACAACATTAGCACTTGTGACGGGGAAGCATTTCCACTATCAACCAGATTTTGACCTGGATTTGGAAACGGATCAGTTAACACAGCTGAGGTTTGTGAACTTTTGAAGAACCTTTTAAGCTCAGCTTTGTATGGACAATCGGCTGTCCAATGATCCTCGTCACATATAAAACATGGACTTTTTGGTTTCCCTTTCCCAGGAGGGTTTGAAGAAGTTTTTCCAGGAGATGACTCACCCTGTTTCTTCTTCTTCCCTTTGTTTTGCTTCTTCTTGCTTCCTGGTTGATTGGTTTCTTTGCCTTTATCTGCTGATACGGCATTTACTTCCGAAGCAAGAATTTCGTCTTTTGCATTTTGATCTGAAATCTTACGGGCTTTCTTGGACGAAGCCTTTGTCGATTTCGCGTTTGTCGTGCCAATCACGCCATCGCCGGCATGAGAGTCATTATTTGATTTAGGAGGAGGAGGAATTGAGAATTCCGGTCTAGGGGCGTCAGGTATTTTGTCGTAGAGCGTGCCAGACTGAGTGTAGACTAAGTCTAGATATTGTGCACGAGCAATAACTTGCTCTTCTGTTACGACTCCCCCCTTGGCCACATCTTCCGTTATGGCAGGAAGTAACGACTTGATAAACCATTCAGCTAATAGCTGATCAGGAACGTACGTTTTCACCATCCTACGATGACGACACCACTCATATATATGATCGGATATATGAGTGGCCGTCGTCTGTTTGAAGTTGGTTAAGATTTCCGTTCCCGTTTCATACCTTATCGGTAATTGAAAATGGGTTAAGAAAGTCGTGGCTAGGGAGCTGAAATTGTCGAATGAAGCTCTAGGTAATTCAATATACCATTTTGCCACTGGACCCGTTAATGTCCTCTGAAAAAGGCGAAGCCTTATTGAATCATCGTTTAGGGTGTTTGATGAACACCACAGATGAAAATTCATCACGTGATTCGATGGGTCTTCACCTGGATTTCCATTAAATTTAGGAATGTCCGAAGGAAGTTTGTGAGGAATCGCTGGCCACCAAGGGGCGTAAGCAATTGGATCATTTGTTAACCGGTGTAAATCGGGTAACTCTAAAGTTGCCACGAATGGTAACTGTTGATTCAGGTTAGGTGAAGCATGCCCAGGGTACGATGGAATTTCCTGAGCAGTTGGCCTTTGCATACCAGCATAATGCAATTGATGTTGGTATGACTGATACGGTTGGTGGACTTGACCACTATAAAGTGGTTGATTTTGACCGTTTTGAATGTACGATTGTCCACTGTTCGCAAAGATCTGCTGCTCAGAACCTTGGTATACTTGTTGGAATTGCGGTTGTTGGTATTGCACCAGCCACGGTTGTGAAGCCATGCTATGTTGTGCTATACTAACCGTCGGACCAAGATGTGGGGTAATTGTACCCGTTTGGACCTGTGTCGCCCCACCAGTTGGCGATTGTGGTTGAGTCACAGGGTCAAGGGGTTGTTGCATTACAACCTGAGAAATCTGAGGCTGACATACAACAGGCATCGTTTGAACTTGTGACACTGTTACAATCGCTGGTGTTGTCGGGATGTTCGACATAGGTACACATTGTTGCATAGAATACACAACTCTTGATTGTTGGGGTAGTATAGGTACCCAACCACTTGTTGTAACTCCAGTATAACCTGAATACTGTTGAGAACTCCCGTATGGATATCCTCCCGGAGGGGGTAATGAAAGGGCATACTGCCCCCCATACGGTGGCAATCCGGAACTCAAGGGGATTGTTTGTCCTTGGGGACTGGATTGCCCAAATTTACCTCCAAATGGATCAATCTGGTGAGTTTCAATATAAGAGTTGCCGGATATTATTCCAGAGGAACAAACTGGAATGGACCACACTGTCGAAATAGTCCCTGGGTGGACTCCTTCTAGCGGTTGAGAGCTAGTCGGGACAGATGGTATGCCTGCAAACATTGTCAGAGTGACGGCAGGGAGTTCTGCTGTCGCTGTGTCATTCGACACAGTCCTAGATGTTGACGGTTGTTCAGACATTTTGAGTCTATCCAATAGATTGCCTAGCGATTCTACAGGAACTTCCACTGGTGATAGACTAACTTCTGATGTAGAAGGAAATAGAGTGACCCCGAATCCAAAATGTGTTGGAGTACTTGCTTGCGGATCTTCTACAATTTCCTCTATCGCAATCAAACCAGGTGGAAGGGGAAGACCGTCAGGTCCGTAAAATATTTCTGGTGCCGAAGAAGGGGTTGAATCAACAGCGACAGATGTTTGAAGAACAAGACTCTCTGAACCGGTTACAGATGGAACTGGTTCAGTAACACAAGTGTTTGCTCTCAAACTAGGATCAGTATCACTGTCTCTCTGTGGCTGTTGAACTTCTTCTGTAAAGGCAGGGTTTCCAGAAATGTTTGGAGTAACCGGAATCTCAGATGTCGTTGGAACACTTGTTCTAACTTTGATAGGATATTTCGAACCGGTTAAATGAGTTCGCTTTTTCCGTACTGTTTTCGATTCCGGAGACAAAGACGGTTGACTCATAAGCCTCCGCGAACGACGGGGTTTCAATTGACTTTCTTCCACGATTGCGGATTACTCGATCAACCAAAATACAAAAAGGGGAAAGTGTGTTTCCGAATTAAATGAATTTTTAGACGCTTTAGACACAACTTGCTTTTTCAATTTTAAAGAGTCAAGAAAAAGCTAAAGATGACTCTAGTCTCCTTCGATGTTTTAACGAGCCCGAAGTGACAAATGCTCGGATGGACTTTTTCCATTATAGAGTCTGAAAAAGGCCAAAAGGAACCGCTCTGGAGTTCTAGGTAGAGGGTGTGCCAAACTTTTCGCAAAACCGCAGAATACTTTTTAAGGTAAGGGCGGTCGATCTTCCTAAATGTTGTGTTCAGTGCATTGCGATCAGTAGGGCGGCCGACACGGATTCCTAAGGATAAAGGTTTTATGCCTATAGGGGTCTCCCAATATATACTCGACGGTACATGGGAGCACAATCTGTACTGGCGCTATCGTCCCTCAGGAGGAATCACCCACCATCAGCGAGATCGACAGTCACCAGGCTTTACGACGCCGGAACACGTCTCTAGCCTAGACCTCTATGTTGTGCGTTAAGTTACAAAGCGTTGTTAAGTTCATTCAATTTATTTTAGGTTGATATTTCTTAGAAGTTTGCCTTTTTGGATCACCACGAGATGTATGATACAATTCCTAAATGGAGTCTAAAGATGATAAGCAAGCTTTATATCTTTTCAACTATGAAAATCCTAGCTACACAGGGAAAAGAAAGACACCATCTTTTCTCAAAGAGCAATCAACACACTCTAATGCACTTTTCCTAAATCAAACATACAAACTATCAAGATGCAAATGCACAATGCAGGTGTTTGTTTTCCGCTTTCTTAATATTGATGCCTAAAAAGAAAGCTTTTTGTACAACTTTGAATTTTCTTTTAAATGACAAATACAAACAAGTTTACTTTTTCGAAACCAGAAAGGGTAGAAGAGAATACAACACTTTACGACTTTCGAAATGAACACTTGTTTCGACCCTTAAAAGAGACAAATTCAAACCAAAAGCAAAAGTAAATGTATAATCAACTGCAAACAGCCAATGAACTCTCTCCTAAGATCACAATCAACAGATCTGAATCAAGGGCTACAGGATGATTATTTCACTCTTGCAAAGGAAAACTGTAAATGATGCCACAAACACATAAAAACACTCACAGTCTTTTTGTACAAAAGGAGGCGAAATTTAAGCAGAGAAAAGGAGTCATCAGACAGGTACCTATGCTGGTTACAGGCTGCAAAAATCAGAGATCAAAATAAGGAAAAACAGAGCAGAGAACCCCAGCTGCACAAGGCCTAACTGGATCAACGCACCCTCAACACAGGGGTTTTGACATTCAGCGCAGGTAGCCTTCACGGGACCTGCGTTGAAATGCAGAACCTCTTCACAGGGTCTGCGCTGAAGGAGAAACGAGAGTTTCTCACTGGGTTCTGGGTCACAGTTTGCTATTTAATCTACAGTTTCAGGCCAAATCAAAGCAACAAGCAAGGTACAATCAAAGGGATGCTATGAGGGAGGGCTAAGATCTATCACAAAGGATCATCAAATCATTTGTGAGTCCATTGTTCAGATCATAGACAAATCCAGTGATTGGATCAAAGCAGCAGCTGTCTACTTCACATCTAAGAATAGCAGATGCAGTTCGATTGTTGCTGTTGAGTCTATGAAACAAACAATGATAGAGACACAAATAAAATGACTAAACAGATCTCCCCAGTGGAGTCGCCAATTTGTTGTGGGGAAAAATTCCTATGCAGGACAATCCTATCCACCTAAGATGTGACAGTGCCTCCGCAACAAACAGAGACAGCTATTCTAGTATTCTTCCTTTATGAATTAAGAATGAAGAGAGATGGATGGACTAACCGGTGTCTTCCGTTTGTCCCTCAGTCCGGTTTCTCTTCTCTTTGAGAGTTCCCAGCTACTTGTCTTCTCGCTCACCCAGCTTCAATAGGTCTCTGCGAGATCACAAGAAGAGAACACTACACAAAGACATAGATTCATATTCATAACTAGTTCAGGATTAGAAATAAACTAAACATACTAATGCAACCATACATCAAAGATACATCAGTATATAGGAGAAACCAAGATAGCTTTATTGATGAATAACAAGGTTCAGGAAGAGATACAACCAAGAAGGTTCCAATCCAGCATCTCCTTCCCAGCAAATGGAATTCCTATACCTTCCTTCAAAGCATTAAGCACCCAATGATTCCAGTCTCAAACCAACAGCAATTCTTTGCAATAACAAAATTCCAGCCTCCAGATCTCATGGAGGAGAGATCCATATATAGATGTTTGGAGAGAGGATGAGTCAGCTTGAGATCTGACTAGTGTCCTCTCCCTCTGTCAGTTCTTGCTTCCACTTGGAGATTGAGAACCTCTTACTCATCACTAGTCGAATTCACTGAAGCAAGTGTCATTAAGGAAGATTCTGGAAGCTTCCAGGGTCTTGACACCTTGTTGAATGAACTTGCCATTTGTCAATTCCCGCTCAACGCACCTTGGTAGTGCTTCTACCTGCGTTGCAGTGCAGGTAGCCAGTGCAGACTTTGCATTTCAGCGCAGACAGCTAGTGGAGCCTCTAAATTGATCCTGAATTGACTTGTTTTTTGAGCAGTTTCTGGTGGAGAACTTCTGTGAATTGCTGTGGTTTGTTAGCCTTGTTCCTCTAGGGGTAGGAGCAACATGTTTAGGGACTTTGGACCCCTTAGATTATGGACATTTCATGCTTATAGCTGTAAGGCACAAAAATGTCTATAACACCTTTTGCTACCATTCTGAAGTATTTCGTGGGGCAATTCTTAACTAGCCTACCCATTACAAGGAGCTCTATGCAATGGTACAAGATTTGAAGAAGTGGAAGCACTATATGATGGGAAAGGAGACAATAATCCACACAGGTCACTAGACATTATAGTACTTGTAGGCTCATAATAATATACAACATACCATATACTATAAGTGGATGGGTTTTTTACAACAATTTAATTTCATGATAAAGTATAAGAAGGGTAGCACAAAAAAGTTGGTTGATATGATTTCAAGGCCACCCACATCAAATATTACATCTTTAGGGACTCTTATGCACATGGAGCCATTCACCCATGGTGCATACAGAGAGGCATATTCAGAAGATGAGGACTTCATGGAGGTGTATCAGTAGTTGCAGAGTCAGATTCATGTACACGATGAAGACAACACAGTTGAATACCATCTCTGAGATGGGTTACTTTACAAGTTGGATAAGCCATGTGTTCCTAAAGGTGAGTGTTTGCAGCTGATTAGAGAGGCTCGCACCTCCAACGTTGCAGGGTACTTTGGTGTAGGGATGATGGTGGCTAACTTGCATAGGTATGTGTATTGGCCCAAGATGCAAGAGCAGGTAGATAGGTTCATAAGAAGATGCATTCTTTGTTGTACGAGCAAGATTAGCAATAGGAAAAAAGGTTTGTATCATCCCTTACTTGTACCTACTCTTCCTTGGGAAAGCATTTCCATGGACTTTGTGGGAGGTTTACCGACAACTAGGAAGGGACATGACTATATGTTCATGGTAGTTGAAAGGTTCAACAAGATGTGCATTTTGATGCCTTGTAAAAGACCATCAGCGGACAAGAGGCAGTAAACTTGTTATTTGGAAAGGTTTGGGTGCAATTTGGGATACCAAGGAGCATCATTTCAGACAAGAATACAAGATTTCTCAGTGCATTTTGGACTACATTATGGGAGAATATGGACACAAGTTGAAGAGATATACAACATTCCATCCATAGACAAATGGGAAAACTTAAGACTTTGGTGCAACTTATGAGGGGTTACAACCAGAAGCATCCAAAGACCTGGGATGAAAATATGGTATATATACAACATTCTTATGACAGAGAATTCCACACTTCTATAGGAAAGTCCCCATTTGAAACTTGTTTTAGATATTTTCCACCTTCACCTTTGGATATTGCATATGGGCAGCAAGGAAGAGTGAAGGAAGATCTTACAGGAGATGCTTTGAGGGCTAAAAAATTTATAGAGAAGATTAGGCAAATCCATATACAAGTATAGGAAACATTGCAAAAGTCACAAGTGAAGTATAAGGCCATGCATGATCAACATAGAACAAAGAAATCATTCAAGGTGGGAGACAAAGTATGGTTGCAGTTGAACAAGGAGAGGTTGCAGGGGCCTGATAATGAAATCAAGGCTCTAAGGTACGGTCCCTTTGAGATACTAGAAAAGGTAGGTGATAATTCCTATTGACTCGGTTTACCACCATATATGCACATTTATCCAGTTTTAAATGTAGCTAATTTCAAACTCTATGAGCCTTCCATGCTAGATCAGCAAGAGGAACATGTCCTATCTTCTGTGGAGGATTTAGCACCAGACGCTCACGTGGAATTGATAGAAGATACAAAATTTGCAGAAGAGGTCCAAAACTACAATACAAGGGCAACAAGAGCTTTGTCAGATCGGGTTGAAGGGACAACTTCCAGGAAAATCTAAATGATCCACCAAAGAGAAGGTGGAGGAAACATTTCCTCACCTTATTCGGTAAAAGCTTTTGGGGACCAAAATTATCCCAAAATGGGGAGGTGTGATCTGAATTGTATCATTATATTTTTTTTCATCCATATCGATGCATTTGGAATGGAAAAAGTGGAGGAATCATCTCACAAGACCATTTTTACTGGCGGGACCCAGTTTGGCAAAAGAGGGTCTGAAATCTTCTAGGAGCATTTTGAGGCATTAAATGACGTTTTTTGGTGGTAAAAATTTGCCTCTCAAGCGTAACACATTTTCATGCTATTCTACACACATAGAGATTTCCAACAATGCAAGAATCACGCCAATCAGAGTCCTTATGCAAAAGTTATGCCACTCAGAAGTTGACCTTCCTGTTTTCACACCTATAGTTTGGGAGGATGCCGCATTAGCCCCCATCATTAATCGAAAAGGGGCTAGCCACGTGTTTTTCATGTAAAATACTCTAGAAGAGTCTATTTTGTAACTCTAGTTAAGAGTTGATGTAGTCAAAATAACCGCTAGTACTCTATTGGGTTGTGTTATAACCGGGCCACTAGGAGAAAGAGTCATTCCATTTCTTTCGAGAGCATTTTTTTCAATAGTTGAGCAAAGCTAGCCAGGAGAGCTAGGAGGTAGAGTACACAGAGAGGATCTGTGCACTGTAACAGCCCATGGGCCACAGATATTACTTCTTTGTATCTGCAGCCATATTTCCAAACAGAGAAAGAAAGTGAAGCGACCTCACCTTCCAGCTAGGTTTCCTCCTGAAAGGGTTTCCCAAAGATCATATCTTGTGTACTATGTGTGTACGATATTATTTTCTCATTCTCTACTTTTATGGTTGATTTACTTTTACATGCATGCACTAATTAAAGTTAATTTTAAAAGTCTAGAAATTAAATAAAACTATAATAGTGTAGAATCTCATATTTTTGATATAATATTATCAATCTATTGTGATGAATTGTCCATTGCAATATCCATGGCAGTGTACTGGTCATTTGGTATCATAGCCAAGTTTCTTTGGATGTTTTGTGGATATTGTAGGGATCTATATTTGCGAGGCTAAAAATCGTAAAACCCTAATCATGGGTGACGAATCTATAAATGAACCTCTTGATCTGGTAGAGGTGAGGTTTTTGCGACTTGAAGAACAAGTCATGGATATACACTGCAATGTAACCCTCCTCATGGAGGCCCTAAGAAATAAGCTAGGGATATTTGGAGAAGAAGGGGGTTCAAATGCATAGCACAAATCAAAAGGGAGATCACGAGATCCAGAAGATGCAGATTACCATCCGAAGAAAGAACCCAGAAAAGATAAACCTAGTTTGAGTGTCGTGAACCAATCCCTATTTAAAGTGGAAGGAAAAGTAGATATTAAGCCATACCACGATGAGATTGACACTCTGAAGTTGAACCACTATTTGCAAAAACTGAAAGTTTATTTCAGTGTCCATCAGATCAAGGAAGGGTAGAAGATCTCATTCGTGCAACTGAAATTGGAGAGCCATGCACTGACTTGGTGGGAGAGCCACACAGAAACCTTGAGGTTGGAGGGAGAACCTCCAGTGACTAAGTGGGAGGATTTCCAAACCTTCATTAAGTCATAGTTTTATCCCAATGGGTACGTGGAAGACCAGTGGATCCGATGGCATCACTTTAGGAAAAAGACAGGCCAAAACGTGCAGGAGTACACCAAAAAATTAAAAAAGATGGCTATAATTCTAGGTATCTTTCAAAAGAACCCAGATGTAATCCTAAAGTATTTGGGGGGCCTGCATCGCCATCTACGTGAGAAAGTGATGCTTTTCAAGCCCAAAACAGTGGACGAGGCTTGTGTATAGGCAAGGTACCTGGAGAACATAGGCCTGAAAAGAGTGCAACCAAGTGGATCGAAGAAAAAGGAGAAACAAGATGCTTCTAAGGAAAGGAAGAATAAGAAAAAAGGGGGAAACTATAGAAATACGATAGCCACAACATACTAGTGCAAAGATCGTTGCAACCACTACATCCACTGCAACATTGATGGCCATACAGAGGAGAAGTGTTGGAAGTTGCATCCAGAGCTAAACCTCAAGAACAAGTAGAAAGATAATAAGAAGAAGAATCTTATGGCCATTGATTTGAGCAACCAAGTTGAAAGCAACTTAGACGTGGATGAGAAGATCATTTTTACATTGGTGTAGAAGGAGGTGAATCTAAGTAGCCTTTAGAAACAGGAAGAGAAATAAATGACCAAACTCTTCCATGTAAAGATACAGGTTAAGAAGATGAATATTGATGCTTTTTTTGACTCAGGATAGCAGGCAAATCACATTGCAACAGATCTCGTCAAGAAGTTGGGGTTGGAGGTTCTTGATCATCCACACCGATATCCCCTAGGATGGGTACATCAGGATGCAGAGCTGAAGGTAACAAAGCAATGTAAAATTAGATTTGTTATCAGTGCTGATTTTATTGATGAAGTAGATCTAGATGTGGTTCCCCTTGGTTTATGCATAGTCATGTTTGGGAGTCCATACACATACATGCGTGATGCAATATTCATGAGGAGAGCTAACCAGTATTGTCTCATCAAGGATGGAAAACCATTAAACATCAATGTGCACAAAGGTAAGTCGAAAATTTCACTAGTAAGTGCCAACCAAGCCAAGAAATTGATCAATTCCAATAAGAAGTATGTTTTATTGTTTTTAATAGAAAATTAGTCTATAGAGGAGTCAATAAGAGGCAAGGCATCCCTATAGGGGTGTACTAAGAAACCAAACAAGAAATTGGAGGAGTTGTTACAGACATACAAGGACGTGTTCTGAGAGCCCAAAGGGATACCCTCTAAGAGAGAAGTGGAGCACGAGGTCTAGCTATTTCCAAACTCCCCATTGCCAAATATTGGGCTATACAGGTAGTCTGTTATAGAAGCAAGTGAGGCAAAGACACATTTGCATCTTCTACTAGAAAAGGGTGTCATTCGACCGAGTACATCACCATGTGGGTTATCCATCATCATTGTGCCAAAGAAGGATGGGACTTGGCAGATGTGTATATATTACAGGGCATTGCCTAGGATAGACAATTTGCTATATCAGTTGCAACAAGAAAATTAATTCACCAAGATGGACTTGAAGTTTGGATATCACTAAGTTCGATTCAAAAAAGAAGATACATGGAAGACCGCCTTCAAAACCACACAAGGTTTGTATGAGTGGTTAGTTATGCCATTTGTCCTATGTAATGCACCAGCTACATTTATGAGATTAATGAATGATGTACTGCGCCATTTTATAGATTCATTCGTTATTGTCTATTTGGATGATATATTGGTATATAGTGCTACCTGGGAGGAGCATATTTCACATTTGATGCAGGTGATGGAAACATTGAAGAAGCGCCAAATCCTAGCAAATTTCAAGAAGTGTGAATTTGCACAGTAGTCCTTGGTGTATTTGGGATATGTGATTGGTGGAGGATAATTAAAGATAGATCCTTCCAAGATGGAGGTCATCATGAAATGACCAGTGCCTACTAATGTTGTTGAGGTTAGTAGTTTCATTGGAGCAAGACAGAACTTGAGGAAATTCATAACCTCGTTTTCAGCGGTTGTAGCACCACTCCATGCCATAACAACAAGTGGAAACAGTTTCTAGTCGAGAAAAGGGCAGCAAAAGTATTTTGATGAGTTAAAGAAGAAGATTAGTGAAGCACCAATTTTGGCATTACCAAACTTTCAATGACCCTTTGAAGTGGAGACAAATGTGAGTGGGTATGCTATGGGAGTTGTCTTGATGCAAGGAGGAAGGCTAGTTTGCTACCATTCTGAAGTATTTCATGGGGCAGTTCTTAACTTCCCCACTTACGAGAAGGATCTATATGCCATGGTGCAAGCTGTGAAGAAGTCGAAGCAATATATGATGGGAAAGGAGACAATAATCCACACAGATCACCAACCATTAAAGTACCTGCATGCCCATAATAAGCTACAATAGACCACGCACTACAAGTGGATGGGATTTTTACAGTAGTTTCATTTGGTGATCAGGTATATGAAGGGATACACAAAAAGTGGTTGAATTTTTTCAAGGCCACCCACATAAAATATTACAGCTTTGGGGACTCTTATTCACATGGATCCATTCACCCATGATGCATACAGAGAGGCATATTCAAAACATGAAGACTTCAAGGAGGTGTATCAACAGTTACGTAGTTGGAGTCATGTGCATGATGGCGACAACACCATTGACTACCATCTCTAAGATGGGTTACTCTATAGGCTAGATAATCTATGTGTTCCTAAAGGTGAGAATTTGCAACTGATTAGAGAGGCTCACACTCCAAGGTTGCAAGGCACTTTTGTGTAGGGAAGACCGTGGCCAACTTGCAGAGGTATGTGTATTGGCCCAAGATGAACGAGTAGGTAGATAGGTTCATAAGAGGATGCATGCTTTGTTGTACCAACATGCCTAGAAACAAGAAATAAGGTTTGTATCATCCCTTACCTATACCTACTCATCCTTGGGAAAGCATTTCGATGGATTTTGTGGGAGGTTTACCGAAAAAGAGGAAGTGACATGGCTATTTGTTCATGGTAGTTGAGAGGTTCAACAAGATGTGTGTTCTGATGCCCTGTAAAAGGCCATCAGTGGACAAGAGGCAAAAAACTTGTTCTTTGGACAGGTTTGGGTGCACTTTGGGATACCAAGGAACATCATTTTAGACAGGGATACAAGATTTCTCATTATATTCTGGACTACATTGTGGGACAATATGGACACAAAGTTGAAGAGATCTACAAAATTCCATCCATAGACAGATGGGCAGACAAAAATAGTCAATAGAACTTTGGTGCAACTTTTGAGGAGTTACGGCCAAAAGCATCTAAAGACCTGGGATTGAAATCTGGTATATATACAACATTCTTATAATAGAGCAGTCCAAAATTCTACAAGAAAGCCCCGATTTGAAACTTGTTTTGGATATTTTCCAGTTTCGCCTTTGGATATTGCATATGGGCAGCAAGGAGGAGTGAAGGAAGACCTTAAAAGAGATGCTTTGATAGTTGAAAAATTTATAGAGAATATCAAGAAAATCCATCTACAGGTATAGAAACACTGTAGAAGTCACAGGTAAGTATAAGGCTAGGCATGATCAACACAAAGTTGAGAAATCATTCAAGGTGGGAGACAAAGTCTGGCTACAATTGAACAAGGAGAGGTTGTAGGGGCCTGGTAATAAAATCAAGGCTCTAAGGTATGGTCCCTTTGAGATACTGGAAAAGGTGTGTGATAATGCCTATCAACTCATTTTACGACCACATATGTGCATTTACTTAGTTATAAATATATATAATTTGAAACTTTATGAGCCTTCCATGCTAGATCAGGAAGAGGAACATGTCCTAACTTCTATGGAGGATTTGGCACCAGACACTCAGGTAGAGTCGACAGAAGATTCAATTTTGTAGAAGAGGTCCAGAACTATGGGACAAGGGCAACAAGACCTTTGGTAGATTGGGTTGAAGGGAAAACTTCCAGGAAAAGCTAAACGATACACAAAAGAGAAGGTAGAGGAAAAATTTCGTCACCT
Organism: Pinus tabuliformis; assembly: GCA_031772625.1. Taxonomy (NCBI): domain Eukaryota; kingdom Viridiplantae; phylum Streptophyta; class Pinopsida; order Pinales; family Pinaceae; genus Pinus; species Pinus tabuliformis. Next base: position 707,808,882 of record CM062804.1, read on the forward strand.
CATTCAGTAAAAGCTTTTTGGGACCAAAATCCTCCGAAAATGGGGAGGTGTGATCCAACTTGGATCATTATATTTTTTTTCATCCATCTTGATGCATTTGGAGTGGAAAAAGTGGAGGGATTAGCTCATGGGACTGTTTTTACTAGCAGGACCCAGTTTGGCAAAGGAGGGTCCAAAACCTTCGGGAGTGTTTTGAAGCATCAAATGACATTTTCTGGGGGGTAAATATTTGTCACCATAGCACCACACCTCTTCATGCTATTCTACACAAAGAGGTATTTCCAATGGTGCAAGAATTGCACCAATCAGACTCTGTATGCAAAGGTTATGCCACTCAGAAGTTGACCTTCCTGTTTTCACACCTATAGTTTAGGATGATACATCGTCAACCCCCATTGTTCATGGAAAAGGGGCTAGCCATGTATTTTTTTTTTTCTTATGTAAAAGACTCTAGAAGAATCTATTTTGGAACTTTAGTTAAGAGTTTATGTAGTCAAAATTAACCACTAGTATGCTATCGAGTAGTGTTTTAATGAGGCCACTAGGAGTAAGAGGCATTCCATTTCTTTCGGGAGCGTTTTGTTCCATAGTTGAGAAAAGATAGCTAGGAGACATAGGAGGTACAACACTTAGAGAGGATATGTGCACTGTAGTAGCCCATGGGCCACAAACATTACTTCTTTGTATCTGTAGTCATATTTCCAGAGAAAAAGAGAGCGAAGTGGCCTCACCTCCCAGCTGGGTTTTCTCCCAAAAGGGTTTCCCAAAGAGCATAGCTTGTGTACTATGTGTGTGTGAGCGTATTTTTTTGTTATCTAATTTTATTCTTGATTTAATTTTACATGCATGCACTAACTACAATTAATTTTATAGATCTATAAATTAAATAAAATTGTGATAGTGTAGAATCTTAGATTTTTAATATAATATTATCATATCTATTATGATGAAATGTCCATTGGAATATCCATATAAATTTATGGATAATTTGGTATAAGAGCTAGGTTTCTTTGGGTGTTTTGTTGAGATTGCAGGGATCTAGATTGGCGAGGTTGAAAATCGTAAAATCCTAATCATGGGTGATGAATCTGTAAATGAACCTCGTGATCCTGTAGAGGTGAGGTTTTTGCAACTTGAAGAACAAGTCACGGATATAAACCGCAATGTAAACCTCCTCATGACAGCCCTAAGCAATAAGCTGGGGATATTTGGAGAAGAAGGGGGTTTGAATGTGGAGGAAAAATTAGAAGGGGGAGTGGGAGATCTGGAAGAAGTAGATAAATAGCCGAAGAAAGAACTTGCAAAAGATCATCCCAATTCGAGTGCCGTGAACCAATCCCTATTTAAGGTGGAAGAGAAAGTAGATATCAAGCCATACAACGACGAGATATATTCTCTTAAGCTTAACGATTGGTTGCCACAACTAGAAGTTTATTTCAATGTCCATCAGATTGAGGAAGGGCAGAAGATCTCATTCGTGCGACTGAAATTAGAGGGCCATGCACTGACTTGGTGGGATATCCACACGGAAACACTAAGGTTGGAGGGAGAACATCCAGTGACTAAGTGGGAGGATTTCAAAACCCTCATTAAGTCACATTTTTATCCCATTGGGTACGTGGAAGACCAGTGGATCTGATGACATTACTTCAGGCAAAATCTAGGCCAAAATGTGTAGGAGTACACCACAAAATTCAGAAAGATGGTTATAATTCTAGGTATCTCTCCAAAGAACCCAGATGCACTCTTCAAGTATTTGGGAGGTCTGGATTGCCATTAGTGTGAGAAAGTGATGCTTTTCAAGCCCAAAATAGTGGACAAGGCTTGTGTACAAGAACAATGCCTGGAGAACATAGGCCTGAAAAGAGCGAAAACAAGTGGATCGAAGCAAAAGGAGAAAAAAGACGCTTCTAAGGAAGGGAAGAAGAAGAAAAAAGGGGGAAATATAAAAAGAACGTAGCCACAACACGCTAGTGCAAAGATCCTAGAAACCACTGCAACATTGATCATCATACAGAGGAGAAGTGTTGGAAGTTGCATCTAGAGCTAAACTTGAAGAACAAGAAGAAAGATAATAAGAAGAAGAATCACATGGCCACTGATTCGAGAAACCAAGTTGAAAGCGGCTCAGATGTGGATGAGAAGATCGTATGTGCATCAGTGCAAAAGGAGCTAAATCTGAGTAGCCTTCAACAATAGGAAGAGAAATAAATGACCAAACTCTTCCATGTAAAGATACAGGTCAAGAAGACGAAGATTAATGCTATGATTGACTCAGGATTGCAGGAAAATATCATTGTAGCATATCTGGCCAAGAATTTGGGGTTGGAGGTTCATGATCATGCAAACCCATATCCACTAAGATGGGTCCATTAGGATGCAGATTTGAAGGTAACAAAACAATGTAAAATTAGATATGCTATCAGTGCTGATTTTATTGATGAAGTAGATATGGAAGTGGTCCCCCTTGATGTATGTGGAATCATGTTCGAGATTCCATACATGTACATGTGTGATGAAATACTCATGAGGAGATCCAACCAATATCGATGCATCAAGGATGGAAAATCATTCATCATCAATGTGCACAAAGGAAAGTCGAAAATTTCACTAGTAAGTGCTAACCAAGCCAAGAAACTGATCAATTCCAGCAAGAAGTATGTTTTATTGCTTTTAAGAGAAAATCAGTCTGTATAGGAGTCAATAATACATAAGGCATCCCTAGAGGGGTGTACTAAGAAACCAAACAATCAATTGGAGGAGTTTTTATAGGCATACAAGGACGTGTTCTAAGAGCCTGAAGGGCTACCCCCTAAGAGAGAAGTGGAGCACGAGATCCAGCTATTGCCAAACTCCCCATTGCCAAATATTTGGCTATATAGGTAGTCTATTATAGAAGCAAGTGAGGTGAAGACACAGCTACAACAACTACTGGAATAGGGTGTCATTTGACTGAGTACATCACAATGTGGATCACCCATCATCATTGTGCCAAAGTAGGATGAGACGTGGAAGATGTGTAGATTACAGGGTGTTGAATAAAATCATGCTCAAGAACAAATACCCCCTGCCCAGGATAGAAGATCTACTAGATCAGTTGCAACAAGCAAATTATTTCACCAATATTGACTTGAAGTCTAGATATCACCAGGTTTGAATAAAAGAAGAAGATACATGGAAGACTGGCTTCAAAAACAGGCAAGGTTTGTATGAGTGGTTAGTTATGCCATTTTGCCTATGTAATGCACCAGTTACATTTATGAGATTAATGAATGATGTACTATGCCATTTTATAGATTCATTTGTTATTGTCTATTTGGATGATATACTGGTATATAATGCCATATGGGAGGAGCATATTTCACATTTGATGCAAGCGATGAAAAAATTGCAGAAGCACCAACCATAACAACAAGTGGCAAGAGTTTCCAGTGGGGAAAAGGGTAGAAAAAGGATTTTGATGAGTTAAAGAAGAAGATCCTTGAAGCACCAGTTATGGCATTACCAAACTTGCAACAACCCTTTGAAGTGGAGACAAATGTGAGTGGGTATGCTATGGGAGTTGTCTTGATGCAAGGAGGAAGGCCCGTTTTCTACCATTATGTAGTATTTCATGGGGAAATTCTTAACTAGCCTACCTTTGACAAGGAGCTCTATGTCATGGTGCAAGCTGTGAAGAAGTGGAAGCACTATCTGATGGGAAAGGAGACAATAATCCACAAAGATGAACAACCATTACAGTACTTGCAGCCTTAGAATAAGATACAATAGACTAGGCACTATAAGTGGATGGGGTTTTTACAGAAGTTTCATTTCATGATCAAGTATAAGAAGGGTAGCACAAACAAGTTGGCCCATATGCTTTCAAGGCCACCAAAATCAAAGATTATAGCTTTGGGGACTCTTATGCACATGAATCCATTTACCCTTGATGCATACAGAGAGGCATATTCAGAAAATGAGGACTTCAAGGAGGTGTGTCAGTAGTTGCAGAGTTAGAGTCATGTGCATGATGGCAACAATACCGTTGAATACCATCTCCAGGATGGGTTACTCTACAAGTTGGATAAGCTATGTGTTGCTAAAGGTGAGCGTTTGCAATTGATTAGAGAGGCTCACACCTCCAAGGTTGTAGGGCACTTTGGTGTAGGGAATATCATGGCTAACTTGTAGAGGTATGTGTATTGGCTGAAGATGCAAAAGCAAGTAGCTAGGTTCATAAGAGCATGCATGATTTGTTGTACCACCAAGCCTAGAAACAAGAAACAAGGTTTGTATCATCCCTTACCTGTACCTACTCATCCTTGGGAAATAATTTCCATGGACTATGTGGGAGGTTTACTAACAACCAGGAAGGGACATGACTATTTTTTCATGGTAATTGAAAGGTTCAACAAGATGTGTGTTCTGATACTCTGTAAAAATACCATTAGTGGACAAGAGGTGGAAAAAAATTTCTTTGGACAGGTTTGGGTGAACTTTGGGATACCAAGGAGCATCATTTCAGATAGGGATACAAGATTTCTCAGTGCATTCTGGACTACATTGTGGGAGAAGATGGACACAAAGTTTAAGATATCTACAACATTCCATCCATAGACAAATGGGCATACATAAGTAGTCAATAGGACTTTGGTGCAACTTTTGAGGGGTTACAACCGGAAGCATGCAAAGACCTGGGATGAAAATATGGTATATATACAACATTATTATAATGGAGTAGTCCACTCTACAGGAAAGTCCCCATTTGAAGCTTGTTTTGGATATTTTCCACGTTCACCTTTGGATATTGCACATGGGTAGCAAGGACAAGTGAAGGAATACCTTATAGGAGATGCATTGAGAGTTGAAAATGTTATAGAGAAGATAAGACATATCCAATTATAGGTACAAGAAACACTGCAAAATTCGCAGGTGAAGTATAAGGCTAGGCATGATCAGCACAGAACAAATAAATCATTCAAGGTGGGAGACAAAGTATGGCTACAATTGAACAAGGAGAGGTTGCAGGGGCCTCGTAAGAAAATCGAGGCTCTAAGTTATGGTCCCTTTTAGATACTGGAAACTGTGGGTGATAATGTTTATTGACTCAGTTTACCACCATATATGTACATTTACCCAGTTGTAAATGTAGAGAATTTGAAACTCTATGAGCTTTCCATGCTAGATTAGGAAGAGGAACAATTCCTACCTTTTGTTGATGATTTGGCACTAGATGCTTAGGCAGAGTTGACAAAAGATATAGTTTTGCAGAAGAGGTCTAGAACTATAAGACAAGGGTAACAAGACCTTTGGTAGATTGGGTTGAAGGGACAACTTCCAGGAAAAGCTAAATGGTACACCAAAGAGAAGGTGGAGGAAAAATTTCTTCACCTCATTCAGTAAAATATTTTGGGGACCAAAAGCCTCCCAAAATGGGGAGGTGTGATCCGAATTGGATCATTATATTTTTTTTCATCCATCTCGATGCATTTGGAGTGGAAAAAGTAGAGGAATCAGCTCACAGGATTGTTTTTACTAGCGGGACCTAGTTTGGCAAAAGAGGGTCCGAAACCTTCTGGGAGTGTTTTGAGGCATGAAATGACATTTTTTGGAGGTGAAAATTTCCTGCTAAATTTTAACGCATTAATTTTCTATTCTACACACAGAGCGCTTTCCAACGGTGTAAGAATCACATTAATCGGAGTCCATATGAAAATGTTATGCCACTCAGAAGTTGACCTTCCTGTTTTCACACCTATAGTTCAGGAGGATGCCATGTCAGCCCCCATTATTCATGGAAATGGGGCTAACCACATGTTTGTGACATAAAAGAACCTATAAGAGTCATTTGCGTAACTCTAGTTAAGATTTGATGTAGTCAAAATTAACCACTAGTAGGCTATCGGGTTGTGTTATAACCGGGCCACTAAGAGGAAGAGGCATTCCATTTCTTTCGAGAGAATTTTTTCCATAGTTGAGCAAAGATAGCTAGGAGATATAGGAGGTAGAGCACACATAGAGGATATGTGAAATGTAGAAGCCATAGGGCCACAAACATTACTTCTTTGTATCTGCATCCGTATTTCCAGATAGAGAAAGAGAGCGAAGTGACCTCACCTTCTAGCTAGGTTTCCTCCCAAAAGGGTTTCCCAAAGAGCATATCTTGTGTACTATGTGTGTGTGAGCTTATTTTTTCATTCTCTAAATTTTTTCTTGATTTACGTTTACATGCATGCAAAAATTGCAGTTAATTTTAAAGATCTAGAAATTAAATAAAATTGTAGTAGTGTAGAATCTCATATTTTTAATATAATATTGTCAAATCTATTGTGACGATCTATCCACTAGAATATCCATGGAAGTTTACTGATCATTTGGTATCAAAGCTAGGTTTCTTTGGATGTTTTGTGGAGATTTCAGGGAGCTAGATCGATGAGGCTGAAAATCGTAAAACCCTTATCATGGGTGAAGAATTTGTAAACAAAACTCATGATCCTGTAGAGGTGACGTTTTCGCAACTTGAAGGAAACGTTGTTGGCATTATGATACAAGTGTTGTCCTTGATGGCAACTCACTCAGAGGATGATACAGGTGATGGCAACGTAATCAGAGGACAGAGCTTAGTACAGCAGGTCAAGAAAGATATATACGCAGGTTCATTATGACAAATCAGCGTAAACATGCGGGTTTGACGTGCCGAAGACGTGTATGCGTATACACGCACTTTCACGCAAGGAAAAGCACGTACATGTGGGAAAACTTATGTCTTGGTCCATGGTAGTTAGTCCTCGGTATTTGAACCTATGGTTTTGGACCATGGTGTCTCGTCAGAAGTATTGATCCCAAGTATTGGGCCCATGGTATTGATTTATTATGGTTTTGGACCGTGGTATTGAAAGAAGCTTAACCTATATAAGGAGAAGATCATTAGGCAAAGGGGAGCAACAAGGAATGGATGTTTGACGAAGTGGTAAGATCTAGTATTGCTGGTTATCTGTTTGTGATGCTTGGCTAAGGTTGGATATGACAGCGAAGGTATAAGTAATTATCTTTAGATCTGTACGCGGGTTGTCTCTGGTGAAAGCGCATACACACGCGGTTTTGATATAGTCAAGTAGCGTATGCATTATGAGAGTTGGTGTTTCAGGTTGCTGTTGATTCTAGTGGTTGTTGCAGAGTTCTGGGCTCTGGTTTGTGTTCTGTGTTTTTGATGACAGGGTTTCAGTGATTCAGTATTTGGTGATTTAGAGATTTATGATGCAAGTATAAGTTGATGATTGTATTGCAGCAGTGATTGTTTTGTACTCATGGATCCAGTCTGAAAATTAATGAAACGTGGTCCCTGAGGAAAAGAAGGTTGTAGCCTTTTGTAGGTTAGCACCTACGTACTAGTATATTAGCTAGTACAAGAGCTGAGGGGGTTGTAGATCCCTTCCAAAAGTAGCTGGAGAATGAGAGAGGGTTGTAGCCCTCTGCAGGTTGAAGCCTGCGTGCTGGTAAAGGACTGCACCAGTATATTGTAAAAGAAGTTTCTTATTAAAGGAAGAAAGAGACGAATTGCAGCAGGTGGTTTTCACCCACATTTGGTTTCCACCTTATATCTTGGTGTTCATGTGTGCTTCTTATGTGTGATGATATGTTCTGTTTTACTGCACCTGATTACTGTTATTATGGTTAATAATGTTCTGATGAATTTACTAAAGATAAGCTAACTGAATCATAAGATTACTGCATGTACACTAGTTTCATTTAACACAGTCGCGTATATACGCTGATATACTGAACTGAAGCCGCATATATGAATCTGAGTATGAAATTGAAAAGTATCTAATTTTATAATACTGATTCACCCCCCCCCCCCCCCCAGTATTATTTCCAACAATTGGTATCAGAGCAGGTCCTTCAGAGGTAACTTGATCGCTTGAAGGAAAAGATCCATCAGAATGACTAATCCAGGAAGAGAGGCACACATCAGGCCACCAATCTTTGACAGGAACAATTTTACCCACTGGAAGATAAGAAACACTGCATATCTACAATCACTTGGAGCAGAAGTTTGGGGAATCGTAGAAGGAGGATACAAATTCCTATCAGTAACTCCTACAGATGCAGCAGAGAGAAAGCAATATGAGCTCAATGCCAAAGCTGTTACTGTCTTATTGGGAAGTTTGACACAATCACAATTTATGAAGGTCATGCATTTCAAATCAGCTAAGGAAATATGGGACAAAATCATTCTGAGCTACAAAGGAGATGATCAGGTAAAAAGAGCAAAGCTTCAAACTCTCAGAATCCGGTATGAAAATCTTAAGATGCATAGTAATGAAAGCATAGCTAATTATTTCCTGTGTATGGATGAAATTGTAAATTGTATGAGGGATCTGGGTGAAGAATTTAAGGAAGTTATCTTAGTTGAAAAGGTTTTGAGATCTCTGTCTACTAAATTTGATTCCAAAGTGTCTGCCATAGAAGAAAAGGAGAATCTGCAGAAAATCACCATGTCACAGCTTCACGGAATCTTAACTGCTTTTGAAATGCGAAAAGAGGGACCATCGGAAGCCGCATTCGAAGCGTCAGGATACATGTCAGAGGAAGAAGATGAGGTAAATTTTTTCAAGAATCTTGAACAGGGAACTGGACGGTTCAAAGGTAAGCTACCTTTCAAATGTTTTTCATGTGGTAGAGTTGGTCACTATGCTGCTAGATGCCCTCATAACAAAGGAAAGATGTCTGAAGAAGGTAATAGAAGCTATTATACCCATGTTAAAAGTAATGACTCATTCAATGGTAGTGAAGACACTAGAAGTCTCATGGCATATGAAAAGAAGAATGCAGAAACTGAGGAAGTTACCAAATTAAACGAACAATTGGAGACAGTAACCAGGGTAAGGGAGAAATTGCAGGATATAGTAAATGATCAGAGCATAACAATTCAGAGACTTGAATCAAAGATCCTCTCTCTAAAAGAAGATCTTGAAAAATCAAGAGAGCAGAACAAAGAAGCTCTTGAAGATCAAGAACATGAAGTGATCAAATTAAAGCAACAAGTGGAAGAAGGAAGAAAAGTTGAAGAAGACCTAAGGAATCAATATTTGGAAAAGGAAGAACAACATCAGGTTGAGGTAAATATCTTAAAAGGTAAATTAGAAGAAAAGGATAAATTGTTGCGATTTCAAGATAGTACTAAGATTTTGGATGACATTCTTGGTAGTCAAAGATCCCCTATTATCAAAACTGGTCTTGGTTTTTGTGAATCCATTGAAGGTGAATCTAGATCACAAGGTGAGGCAAGAAACTCCAGTGAGAAATCTGAAATGCTCAACAAGGAACAACCAAGGAAAGAAATTCCTCAAGGAAAATCCTTTACTCCTAACCATGGAAGTGATAGACGATTATTTCATCCACTGAATAATGTTGAATGTTATGTATGTCATAATCTTGGACATGTTGCAGCCAGATGTAGAAGTAGAATGGTTCAAGACCATCACAAAAGATCATCGCATCCCAGGTATTTCAGAGGATATTGCTTTGCCTGCAATGCATATGGACACAAAGCAATTGATTGCAATAGAAGGAACATGAAATATGTAAGATGTTATACATGCAACAAACTTGGACATAAAGCAAGGGAATGCAGGAGCAAATTTCAAAATTCAAAACAAGAGGACCATACATCATCACAGTTCCAGGAATTGAAGAAGACAGAATTAGAGACAGAAAGGTGTGACATAACTCAGTTAGCTGACATAACAGACACAGGGGAATCTGAAAGTGAAGAAATTCAGTATTCCATCTTGCATACGCTGATATAATGAAGATAAGTCGTGTATATACGCGAGTTACAGGCTGCAGAGTCGCGTATATGGAGATCAGAAGAAAGGGCAGTAGAACAAACCCAGGAAATGGCTCAGTCATGGTTGGCTCAGGCTCAGGGGGAGCATATACTTCAAATAATGCATTGTTGGCATTATGGTTAGAAGTTGTTGACAAAGCTAAATGATACGATTTGTTGTTTGATCAAAGGAATGGTATTGCAGGTTTGGATGCTGATGCTTATGGTGCAGATCATATATGATGAATGATATCCATGGTCTTGAATGAATTGCTGGTCCTAGAACTTGCATCTGCTCAGGGGGAGCATGGATGGATTGATACAACTTGGCATATACAAAGGGGAGCTCAATCCGAAACTTCAGCATGTACTCAGGGGGAGTATGGTCAGCAAAAGGTATACCAAGGAAGAGAATATCTTGGTCTGCCCTTTGCCCTTGATTTCAAAGGGGGAGAGTGACTTGGTGTGGTGGTTGCCATCAAGTCCAAAGGGGGAGATTGTTGGCATTATGATACAAGTGTTGTCCTTGATGGAAACTCACTCAGAGGATGATACAGGTGATGGCAACGTAATCACAGGACAGAGCTTAGTACAACAGTTCAAGAAAGATATATATGCAGGTTCATTATGACAAATCAACGTATACATGCGGGTTTGACGTGCCGCAAACGCGTATGCGTATACACGCACTTTCACGCAAGGAAAAGCGCGTACATGTGGGAAAACTTATGTCTTGGTCCGTGGTAGTTAGTCCTTGGTATTTGAACCTATGGTTTTGGACCATGGTGTCTCGTCAGAAGTATTGATCCCAAGTATTGGGCCCATGGTATTGATTTATTATGGTTTTGGACCGTGGTATTGAAAGAAGCCTAACCTATATAAGGAGAAGATCATTAGGCAAAGGGGAGCAGCGAGGAATGGATGTCTGACGAAGTGGGAAGATCTAGTATTGCTGGTTATCTGTTTGTGATGCTTGGCTAAGGTTGGATATGACAGCGAAGGTATAAGTAATTATCTTTAGATCTGTACGCGGGTTGTCTCTGGTGAAAGCGCATACACACGCGGTTTTGATATAGTCAAGTAGCGTATGCATTATGAGAGTTGGTGTTTCAGGTTGTTGTTGATTCTAGTGGTTGTTGCAGAGTTCTGGGCTCTGGTTTGTGTTCTGTGTTTTTGATGACATGGTTTCAGTGATTCAGTATTGGGTGATTTAGAGATTTATGATGCAAGTATAAGTTGATGATTGTATTGCAGCAGTGATTGTTTTGTACTCATGGATCCAGTCTGAAAATTAATGAAACGTGGTCCCTGAGGAAAAGAAGGTTATAGCCTTTTGTAGGTCAGCACCTACGTACTAGTATATTAGCTAGTACAAGAGCTGAGGGTGTTGTAGCTCCCTTCCAGAAGTAGCAGGAGAACGAGAGAGGGTTGTAGCCCTCTGCAGGTTGAAGCCTGTGTTCTGGTAAAGGATTTCACCAGTATATTGTAAAAGAAGTTTCTTATTAAAGGAAGAAAGAGACGAATTGTAGCAGGTGGTTTTCACCCACATTGGGTTTCCACCTTATATCTTGGTGTTCATGTGTGCTTCTTATGTGTGATGATCTGTTCTGTTTTACTGCACCTGATTACTGTTATTATGGTTAATAATGTTCTGATGAATTTACTGAAGATAAGCTAACTGAATCATAAGATTACTGCATGTACTCTAGTTTCATTTAACACAGTCGCGTATATACGCTGATATACTGAACTGAAGCCGCGTATATGAATCTGAGTATGAAATTGAAAAGTATCTGATTTGATAATACTGATTCACCCCCCCCTCTCAGTATTATTTCCAACAAAAGTCACGGATATAAACCGCAATGTAGTCCTCCTCATGGCAGCCCTAATAAATAAGTTGTGGATATTTGGAGAATAAGGGGGTTCAAATGCATAGCACAAATCAGAAGGGAGATCGGGAGATCGAGAAGATGCAGATTACCAGTTGAAGAAAGAACCTAGAAAAGATCAACCCAGTTTGAGTGCCATGAAGAAATCCCTATTTAAAATGGAATAAAAAGTAGATATCAAGCCATAACATGGCGAGATTGACACTTAGAAGCTGAACCACTAGTGGCAACAACTGGAAGTTTATTTCATTTTCCATCAGATCGAGGAAGGGCAGAAGATCTCACTCACGTGGCTAAAATTGGATGACCATGCATTGAATTGGTGGGAGAGCCACACGGAAACCCTAAGGTTGGAGGGAGAACCTCGAGTGATTAAGTGGGAGGATTTCCAAACCCTCATTAAGTCATAGTTTTATCCCATTGGATACGTGGAACAAAAATGGATCTGGTGGCATTACTTCAGGGAAACCCAAGCCAAAACACGCAGGAGTACACCACAGAATTCAGAAAGATGGCTGTAATTCTAGCTATCTCAAAGAACCTAGATGTACTCCTCAAGTATTTGGGAGGTATACATTGCTATCTGCGTGAGAAAGTGATGTTGTTCAAGCTCAAAATGGTGGACAAGGTGTTTGTATAGGCACATTACCTACAGAACATAGGCCTAAAAATAGTGCAACCAAGTGGATCAAGAAAAAGGAGAAACAAGACGCTTCTAAGGAAGGGAAGAAGAAGAAAAAAGGGGGAAAATAAAAAAATATAATAACCACAGCACACTTGTGCAAATGATTACATTTATGAGATTAATGAATGATGTACTATGCCCTTTTATAGATTTATTTATTATTGTCTATTTGGATGATATAATGGTGTTGGCTTATTGGGCCCTGACCCAGGTTCAGAAGAGTTATTAGCCAAACAAATCTCGTAGCTATCGGCCCTTTCGGTAATAGCCCACGTAGTGCGGGCTGAGGTCTCACTCGAGGTAGTAGGGGAGGGTGCTGGAGCTAGGTTTCCGCACCCTTTGGATGTCTTGATGTGGTCTGGAGGGGTCGTGAACCATTTGGTGTCCTCGCGCCACTCTAGATTATTATGGGGCTTTTGTGAATATATGCGCGTGTGTACTTTCTTAGTAATGAAATTATTATAGATCTAATCTTCTTGTTACAATCTTTAAGCAAACATTTAACAATAAAACCCAGTGTGCGCAATTATAAAAAGATATAAACTCATATAACAGATGCATAAACCAGAACACAATAAATCCGCGATACTTTAGAAACCACTTATCTTTATTAAAATATTTTGTCAATACAACCAGATCTACCCTACGCACTCAGCTATAGGGGTCCATGCACATAGTTGCAGACTCTACCAGGCCTCTATGCACACAGCTGCAGAGCCTCTATCTATCCACCAACACCCTTGACCCAGACTTACAAACGCACATAATACTATCTTCACAAACCCATAACCCAAGATCCAAACCAAAGACTTCTCAAAAAATGACTTCTATCCATAGATCCATGCTCTATTTATACATTCCCATGGTCCACGTACCATGGATAGGCCAACTCACTTCCTATTATTTTACATTATTCTCGAGCAGACAACCCTTTGACTTGACTCATTATAATTTGTGCTCCGTGCACTTCATGGAGTCTTTACCATACGTTTTCCCTAAAAATGTGGATTTTGGGTCCCAAAACCGTTACGCGAGGCCTCCGCTACCCAACAGGCCCCCAACACAATCAACGTGACTCGTCCCAAGTCACTTGGCTAGTGCAGCAACCTTTGCGCGATGGTCATGCAAACACTTCTGCGCTTCGCTTGCACTTGCAACAAATTCTTTCGCCATCTTTTGTACTTGTTCTATGCGAGCCAGCGATGCATTAATATCTGCTTCAGTCGCCTATCCGGTTGCATATGCTGCCTACATGTGGGCCACCTTTCGCTCGATGGTGGTGGAAACCGCGAATGCCTCATCAAGCCAAGGTTAGATCCGTTCTTTAATCACTGTCGCTTTCTGTCGAGTGATGTCAACCTATATCTTAAGAGCCTGAGCCTCCCTCATTTTGGCCAAACGTTGCATAATAGAAACCATCTGCACAATCCCCCTAACATTATCATAGGCTTGCTATAGCTCCCTTGCCTCTGTTTCCAATCGTTGTAAGGTTGGATCCTCCTATAGGGATGTGATCACAATAAGTGATTGATCCAACACATCGGAGCACTCCTACATAGAACATGCTATTGTTTCCCATCTGGATTGAATGATGCCTCTCTGCTATTTGGTGACCTCCGGGGGTGTAGAAGGCTGTGCTTTGAGTTTCAGCTTTGCGATCTGCAAGCTGAGAGCCAACTGAATCCTCGCAGCCTCCTCCTTTGCTTCATGGAACCCACTAGCCAACTTGTGGATTCGTATGCCAACAGGCAACTCGGCCGCAATCTCCAACTCAGGGGCACATGAACATGCCTCCCCTACAATCTGTTCCAACTGTTGATTCTATGCGACCACTTCATCCTGTTGGAGGCTCAACTATTCTATATTAATTCTTTGCTCGCTGAGTACCTGTACCGCGCATCCTTCCCAGGCTTGGAGCTCCATTATTGTGTTGTCCTAGAGCTGGTACAAACTTTTGGGTAGGAGGTCAGCCAAATTTAATTCAAGCCCCGTAAGCTGTGAGGCCCATGCCCCAAGTTCCTGCATCTACATATTGAGTGCCCCCAACACAATCTGTTGCCGACATGGCTTCGTCGATTGCTTCCTAGGTGACTTCATGAACTGTGTCCCCTATGTCACCTAGGTCACCCTCGGTCAATGTGGTAAGTTCTACGTCCCATTTAGACGCGTTGGCCTTCTTCCGTGGTTTCGTCCATTCTGTCAGTCGTGGTCGTTTTAAGGGCGAATCCATGGTGGTTGGTGTCGTTCCTTCCATCCCTGTATCCATGGTCGTCTCTGTGGTCGCATTCGGACCGCTTTTGTCCTTTGTTGTCGCAGCCCCTTCTGTGGGTGCCTTACCTGTAGAAGACTACGCTGCCTCCCAAGCCGATCGTAATTCTGCATCGTGCTTTTCGTTCCTCTTTTGTTGTGTCACTAGCCTAGCTTCAGCCTCCTGTTTTTGGATAGTGGTCTCATCGCGCCCCACCACGTCAGGTCCACGCCACTCTGTTGGCCAGGTATCCAATATCGCAAAGACAACCTCATCAATGGCAATGAAGGGAAGCATGGACCACGTCTGGTCTGGGTCCTTGTGCACCTAGATGTATACATGGTGCATGTCTACCTTAAACTCAATGATGTTCTTCACACTATGATATGTCTCGTCGGACAGGCGGGGTTGCTGGTTGATCCATTGTTGGACGTTTGCTTCCATTAGTATCCATAAAATCTTGATGCCCTGGATTTTTGCAGTGTCCCTCATTGCCCAGAGAGACACGTATTTGGCAGCTTCTGGCCAATCCTGGTCCAAGGAAGGGAACTGGTTGTCTTCAGGTAGTTCACTTGTAACCAACATGATGGATAACAACAACCATGCATAGTGGAAGGTCTTACCCTCCTCTTGGACCTCCCTACAGTTGGTCAGGAATTTGTCGTAGAGGAACTGTGCCCAATTGAACCATTCCCCTTCTGCACACTGCTCCGCTAGCATGATGACTATTGCTGGGACCTCGTTGGCGTGGCATTTTTGCATCACTTTCCCTGCCAGCAACTGCGTAGCAATGTGAACCCCTTTGTTTGGAATATTGTCAATAGCATACCCTCGTTGCTTCTTCTCCAATTTGTATATCTTTTTCAAGGTTTCCGTCATCGTCACATTTCCACTCATAGCAACTATTTCCATGGGGTCCCTGCCTTCACAGGGAAGCTATGTGATCCTATGAATAAGTTCGGCCGTGATGGGAATGGGTTTGTCTATCTATAAGTATTTTTCGTGTACCAAACAGAGTAGTTGTCAAATGACCAATATTGTGATGGGGGGCTGTTGAAAATGTGGAATGGATAGGAGACAGAGTAAACTAGCTTCCTCCACCTTTCGCAGCCACTTCTTTGGCTGAAGTGTCATAAAAATTCCCTCCAAGCTTTGCTTCATTAGTTCACTGGTCACCAAATGGGGAAACTTACCAGTATCTGCAAGGTCCTAGTCTTCAAACTTCATAGTCAAGATGTGACCGGTCGCCATTCCTTCGAGCGGAACCTCTTTAGGGAGGGACAGGGTGATGAGTATATTGTCAACATCATCTAGATTTGTAGGGACCTTGGCCTTCCCTTTGCTTGGAGGAACATACTCGGGTTGTCTTACTGGATGGATATCTTCTTCGCCTTCTTCGTCGGGTTCTATTTCTTCAACATAGGTCAGAGGTTCCTCTTCCTCATCGTCACTTTAAATAGTAACATCTTTGCCCTTTTCTTCCATTGTGAGCTTGCTAAATTGTGGATTTTGCGGCGACATCATTACTGGTCCTGGTATCTGGGGGTCCTTCTTGGTCTACGACGTCCTAGGTGATTTAGGGATTTCGGCTAGCTGCGGTGTAGGATTCTGTGGAACCTCCTTGGTGGGGGTTATCGACCTGATTAATGACTCTCGCAGTTCCTTTGGAAATTCTTGAAACCATGGGCTTTCTTTCATCAGTTTTTCATTCATCTTGCTCCTCTCGGTTTGAACCCAAGGCGTCCTATTCTTCGAATGATCAAGCTTTGTTGTGTGCTCGTTTACTTGTTTGTTATATACGATTTCAAATTCAAATTCGGTCGTTTGCCCTATTCATGGCTCATTAATGCGATCATGGCGGTTACCCCTATGCATTAATTGCCCGCCACCTGCTCCTTGGTGTCTTAAATGGGACATCTTATCATGAACAGTAACTGCAATGGTCACCTTCTATCTGTCCTAAGTGACGATGCAGTCCCTCGTAAGCGGATGTGTTTTCTGCTTCCTACTGTCCCTGCGCGCCACGTCTGAATCGTGCAACTTGTCTACAGACTTCTTTAAATTCCTGCGCCCTCTTCCAACTGCATGGAGTGCTGAAACTGGGCCTCCTATGGATAGTCAGGTGGTCAGACGCCGCGTGGAATGCACTGGTTTATCAACCGAACCACACTTCTCGTAGAGAACCCAGTGAGCTCCTCCTCACTTTCTCGCGACCGTGAAATCAGGGGATTGTTTTCTAATCCTTCGATCCCTCAGTAGCCTCTTCCGCTCCGCATTACCCCAGACATCAATGGATTTGCATAACCCATTTCTCACATAACAACATTTTAATCCAAGTATTCAATGATTTGATGTACTTACCTCACTGCCCTTGGATAAAATGCCTTTCCGCTTCGTTGTAACTGACAATGGTTTCTATCGCAAACTTAGTGATGAACCCTCCTATTACCTGATCCAACCAATGATCTACTGCCCTCACGATCTTATCTTCAGATGCTTCTAGCCTGCGCACCAGCTCTAGAGTCCACACTATTGGGTGATCAAGTTTGCACCTTCCCACACTGTCAGCTAGCCTCACAATCCATTCATACAACTCTGTCGAGAAGGATGCAAAAAAGATCTCATGGATTTCCATGTATATGTAGCGATCCAGCCACGTTTCCTCTTATA
The DNA here is from genome assembly GCA_031772625.1 of Pinus tabuliformis. Classification (NCBI taxonomy): domain Eukaryota; kingdom Viridiplantae; phylum Streptophyta; class Pinopsida; order Pinales; family Pinaceae; genus Pinus; species Pinus tabuliformis. The sequence continues at coordinate 707,826,191 of CM062804.1, forward strand.
TTTGCGGGTTTTTATTTTCCTGTACCACGAACTCATATAGCTTCTAATCCAACCAATCTTTAAATTCTTTCTTTGTAGGGTTCCAGTGTTGGCTTATTGGGCCCTGACCCAGGTTCGGAAGAGTTATTAGCCAAACAAATCCGGTAGCTACCGACCCTTTCGACAACAGCCCACGGAGCACGAGATAAGGTCTCACCAGAGGTAGCAGGGGAGGGTATTGGAACGAGGTTTTCGCACCCTTGGGATGTATTGATGTGGTCTCGAGGGGTTGCGAACCGTTCGGTGGCCTCGCACCACTCTGGATTATTATCGGGCTTCTGCGAAGATCCGCGTGGGTGTACTTTCTTATAAATGAAATTATTATAGATATAATCTTCTTGTTACTGTCTTCAAGAAAAAATTTAACATAAAACCCAGTGCACGCAATTATAAAAAGATATAAATTCATATAACAGATGCATAAACCAAAACAAAATAGATCCGCGATACTTCAGAAACCACTTAACTTTATTAAAATCTTTCGTCAATACAACCAGATCTGCCCTGCCCACTCAGCTGTAGGGGTCTGCACATACAACTGCAGACTCTACCAAGCCTCTCCGCACACAGCTGTAGAGCCTCTATCTATCCACCAACACCCTTGACCCAGACTTACAGACGCAGATAATACTGTCTTCACAAACCTATAACACCAAGATCCAAACCAAAAACTTCTCAAAAACTGGCTTCTATCCATAGACCCTTGCTCTAATTATACATTCCCATGGTCCGTGGACCATGGACAGGTTGACTCACTTCCTATTATTTTACATTATTCTCGGGCGGACAACCCTTTGACTTGACTCATTATAATTCGCACTCTGTGCACTTCGCGGAGTCTTTACCATACTTTTTCCCAAAAATTGTGGACTTTGGGTCCCAAAACCGTTACGCGGGGCCTTCGCTACCCAAAAAATGGTATATAGTGCTACTTGGGAGGAGCATATTGCACATTTGACATAGGTGATGGAAACATTAAATAAGCACTAGCTGCTAGCAAATCTCAAGAAGTGCAAATTTGCACAACAGTCCTTGGTGTATTTGGGATATGTGATTGGTGGAGGAGAATTAAAGATAGATCCTTCCAAGATGGAGGCCATCATGAAATGGCTAGTGCCTACTAATGTTACTGAGGTTAGGAGTTTCATTGGAGCAACACAGTACCCGAGGAAATTCATAGCCTCGTTTTTAGTGGTAGAACCATTGTTCCATGCCATAAAAAAAAAGTGGAAACAGTATCTAGCGGGGAAAAGGGCAGTAGAAGGCTTTCGATGAGTTAAAGAAGAAGATCAGTGAAGCACCAGTTCTGGCATTACCAAACTTGCAACGTCCCTTTGAAGTGGAGACAGATGTGAGTGGGTATGCTATGGGAGTTGTCTTGATGTAAGGAGGAAGGCCCGTTTTCTACCATTCTGAAGTATTTCATGGAGTAGTTCTTAACTACCCTCCCTACGATAAGGAGCTATATGCCATGGTGCAAGATGTGAGGAAGTGGAAGCACTATCTGATGGGAAAGGAGACAATAATCCACACAGATCACCAGCCATTACAGTACCTATAGGCCCAAAAATATCTACAACAGACCAAGCACTACAAGTGGATGGGGCTTTTACATTAGTTTCATTTGGTGATCAAGTATAAGAAGGGAAGCACAAACAAGTTGGGTGATATGCGTTTAATACCACCCACATCAAATATTATAGCTTTGGGGACTCTCATGCACATGGAGCCATTCATGCATGATACATACAGAGGGCATATTTAGAAGATGAGGGCTTCAAGGGGGTGTATCAACAGTTGCAAATTCAGAGTCATGTGCATGATCAAGACAACACCATTGACTACCATCTACAGGATAGGTTACTCTACAGGCTAGATAAGCAATGTGTTCCTAAAGGTGAGTGTTTACAGCTGATTAGAGAGGCTCACACCTCCAAGGTTGTAGGGAACTTTGGTGTAGGAAAGACTGTGGCTAACTTGTAGAGGTATGTGTATTGGCCCAAGATGTAAGAGAAGGTAGCTAGGTTGATAAGAGGATACATGCTTTGTTGTACCAGAATGCTTAGAAATAGGAAACAAGGTTTGTATCATCCCTTACCTATACCTACTTGTCCTTGGGAAAGAATTTCCATGGAATTTGTGGGAGGTTTACCGACAACCAGGAAGGGACATGACTATCTGTTTGTGGTAGTTGAAAGGTTAACGAAGATGTGTGTTCTGATGCCTTGTAAAAATACCATCAATGGACAAGAGTCAACAAACTTGTTCTTTGGACAAGTTTGGGTGCAGTTTGGGATACCAAGTAACATCATTTCAGATAGGGATACAAGATTTCTTAGTGCATTCTAGACTACATTATGGGAGAAGATGGACACAAGGTTAAAGAGATCTACAACATTCCATCCATAGATAGATGGGCAAACATGTCGAAAATATGGTGATAGGTTAACCCGATAATACAATATAAATCAAAGCAGAATACTATAACCTACTTCTGCTATCAATTTGCGTAAGCTTAAAGATCGAGTTGAACAATATAACCGGGAGAAGAAGAATCAATGGCACAATACACATGAAAATACTTTGGGGAAAACCTTAGCTAGAAACCACACACTATTGTATTATCATACATGGAGGAAATACATAGGAATTATACAAAGCCTTAGCTTTCACAACTAGCTAGCTCTCAATACAATCCTCATAGATGCTCATAGGAAATCTTGGCTTCTCTCCAACTTTCCTCTCTTCCCTCCAAGCTCCTATTTCCTTGCACTGTTCCTTGTGGATGATTAGCCCATTACCAAGTGGGGAAACAAGCCTTCAAAACTGCACAATCCTCAAGGATGAATCCTTGGCTGCATGCATGAGTTTTCCCCATGAGAAAACACATGCAACTGATAGTACACTGTCCTTGAACATTAATCTCAATTGGTCTTTCTCAGAATAGAGATGCATGAATTTTTGATGAGGGAAACTTCAGTTAACTGGAGTAGCACTAGTTGAATGCACTTATGCATCAACTGATTGTTAACTCACTATTAGTTCCTCAAACAGTTTGGAACTAATTTAACTGGACTTAACTCAGTAAACTGAGTTAAATAATTACAATTCAAATATAACTCAATCTTATCTCCTTAATTTAAGGGATAACTCTTGCATGACTTCAGAAATACTTCTAACTTGAATTTCTCCAACTAATTAATTTAAAAAAAATTAATTAATTATTTCCAATTAGCTATTAATACTAAATTCAATTTTAATTCACAATTTCATTGAAGGACAAATTAAAGTGGAATATTCTTGTTTCCATATTTCAACACTCCCTTTCAATAGGAAAGGGATTATCTGCCACCCTGATCCTGTCTCTATGGAACTCGAATTTACACTTTGACAATGCCTTTTTCAAAATGGCAGCATCTTGCTCCTCTGTTGAAATATACTGCAGCAACATGATCCTCCTCACTACACAGTCTCTGAGATGATGATACCGGATGTCGATGTGCTTGGACCTATATGAAATACTAGATTCTCAGAGATTTTGATACAACTCTAATTATCACAATAGATCACAGTTGGATCCATCCTCTAATCAAACAAACCAACTAGGATTTTCCGCATCCAGATGGCTTCACATGCTGCCTGACTTGCAACCATGTATTCTGCCTTTGCCGAGCTGAGTGAAACCAACCTCTGTTTCCTGCTATACCAAGAAACTGCCGCTGACCCAAGGTTGAAAATCCCTCTTGATGTGCTCTTCCGATCTCATGGACTCCCTGCCCAATCTGCATCAGTGAAGCCCTATGGCTTCACTCCCTCTTTCCGTATATACCATAATCTATATTGACATGTGCCTCTGAGGTATCTCAATACATGGTTTGCCGCCTTCCAAAACATCCTGGTAGGCTGAACCATCGCTTGACTCAAGTGGTTCACCGCATAACACAAATCTGGTCATGTGTTCACTAAGTACATGAGTGAACCCACAAGATGCCTGTACACAGTAGCCTCTACCACTTCTCTTGAAGTATCAACCTCCTTCCTCCAATTACCTACTAGAGGAGTCTGCATGGGCTTGCACTTCTCCATGTGGAATCTCTTGAGTATCTCGTTGGCATACTTGCCCTGAGACACAAACAACTCCCCATCCTTCTACCACACTTCCATGCCAAGGAAGTAATGCATGATACCCATGTCTTTCATCACGACCAACTAATCATCACCAATTAATATGAGATCATCAACATAAAGTACGATGATCAACAACTTACCTTTCACCATGATGTGGTACATGTTCACATCCGCTTCACTCTTTTTTAAGCCCAACCCGGTAAATTAGTTGTCTATCCTGGTGTACCAAGCACGAGGTGCTTGATTCAACCCGTACAATGCTCTCTTGAATCAGCACACATGCGACTCACGATCGAAGGTCTCAAAACCTTCCGATTGGTTTATGTACACCTCTTCCTCAGTCTGGCCATTGAGGAATGCAGTCTTCACATCCATCTGATGGATCTTCCAACCCATCTATTCTGATAGTGCTAACATAGATCTAATAGATGAGTACCTTGCGACAGGAGCAAAAGTCTCGTCATAGTCAATCCCCTTGACCTGTGAAAAGACATGGGCAAAAAATCTTGCCTTATGCTTCTCCACACTACCATTAGCAAATTGCTTTACCTTGTAAAGCTAATGGGAACTGACAATTGACTTGTTCTCCGGTCTTAGAACCATGTCCCAAACACTATTACAAACTATGGAGTCATACTCCTCCACCATAACATCAACCCAAATCAGCTGTTGCACTACTTCCTCAAAGGACGATGGCTCGATATCAACACATTCCCCAGCCAGGGCCATGTATTCAGTGTACCTCTCAGGTGACCTCCTCTATTTGCGCTGAGAATATGGTGCTCCCACATTCTCTCTCGCATCCTCCAATAATTTTTCAGCTTCTCTTGTGCACTTCTGTCCATATTTGGAGGACTCTGCTTGAGTGGATGTCTCCACTCCTGGAACCTCTGCATGCAACTGCTCCACATTAGTCTGAGTCTCCTCCTCCTTTGGAACCAACAGTTCCTCCAGAACCTGTAGTTGGAGCTCCCTCTCAAGGGAAACTTCTATGGCCTTCTACTCATCAAACTTGAGATCTTTGTGAACCATTGTCCTCTGATTGGAAGGCAAGTACACCCGATAGTTGTGAGGTATATTAGTGTACCCCACAAATATCCCCAACTTTGCTATCGACTCAAGCTTCTTCCATTAATCGTTTGTCACATGGCAATATACTGATGAGCCAAATATCCTGAAGTGACCCACATCTGGTCTCTTACCAAAGAAAGCTTCCTCTGGTGTCTTCATCCCAAGTGTGCGATGTAGGCTTCTATTCTGAAAGTAGACCACTGTGTTGCATGCCTCACCCCACAAGTGAAGTGGTAGGCCTTGGTCATGCAACATTTCCTGTGTTGCCCCTACAATAGTTCTGTTCTTCCTCTCGGCCACCCCATTTTGCTGTGGGTTATGAGGTGCCGAAAACTCTCGTTTAATTCCTTCCGCTGCACAGAAGTCCTTAATATCTTGAGAGACATATTCTCCATTATTGTCGCTTCTCAAGGCCTTGATCTTCTTCCCTGACTCTTTCTCGACCAAAGATTTGAACTCACAAAACTTTGTGAAAGTTTGGTCCTTCTTCTGCATGAAATAAATCCAGAATTTATGAGAAGGAAAATCACATAATACCTTTGCTTCATTGTGGATGTTGTCAATAATGGTCCACACAAATTAGTATGAACTTGCCCTAAGATAGCCTCTGCTCGACTGTCTTGATCATGAAAGGATGACTTGGTGTACTTTCCCAAGGTACAACCTTTGCATGTGTCAACTTGCTCAAGTTTACCTTTGGGAAGTCCTGTAGATATCTACTATGTTATCTTCAAAGTCCCATGATGCAAATGGCCCAACCATCTGTGCCACAACTCACTAATGTCTTGGCTTTGTACCAATTCTGCTTTCGTACTCAATGCTGCATAATCATTTACCTCTAGTTTATGGAGATTCTTCACCCGAATCTCTATCCTCTTGGTCTAACCCGTGGCTATGTGTCTTAGGAATGCCTTTCCTTTACTGAAGACAACATCGTAGCCTTTGTCATCCAACATCGTGACTGATACCAAGTTATTCTTCAGTCCAATCACATACATCACATTTTTTAAGGTGAGAGGAGCTCCATGCTCCCTCTGAAAATCAACCATGCCCACTCCTAAAAAACTATACCTTCCGTCATCACCCATATCTATACGCATCTTGAGGTCTTTCTCCTCCAAGGCACTGAATAAATTTTTATCACCGGTCATGTGGAATGAGGCTCCACTATCAAGATACCAGACACAACCCATTATCGATGACACCATGCATGCGATGAGGGTAAAGTCCATTTCGAACTGAGAGGCTAATGCCTCACCATCCGATCCTTTCGAGGATCCCTTCTTGGACTTCTTTGATGGGAAATTAGTCGCATAATGTCCCATCTTGTGACAATTAAAGCATCTTACTTTAGACATGTCACCCTTCTTCTCTTCATGAGAAGAATTCGATTTGAAATGGGAAGCCTTTCCATTCCCTTTCATTGCCTTACTTGCTAAGGCTATATTTTCTTCATCATCATTCTTGGATGAAGAACCATCTCGTGTGCTCCTCCTGATCTCCTCCCGCATAAGATCTGACCACAGTCGTTCCTAATCCGACAATTTCTCCCTTCCATTCACAGAGTCCTGGTATCTATTCTAACTCTTTGGAAGGCCAAGGAGAGTGAGGCTCACCATATCATCATTAGCAGTAGTTATTCCCACACTACCAAGCTTATATCTGCAGGTGGTGAGCATGTTCAGATATGTGGAAATAGTATCGCCCTTCTCCATCTTGATTCTTTGAAGCTTATCCTTGAGCGCTAATTTCCTCTGGTCGCTACTATTTTGGTAGAGGTCCTTTAATGTCTTCCACATTGAAAATGGAGTATTTTTCCCATGGAGACTCGAGACAATATGGTCTTGAACTTCCTCAAGGATGCTCCATCTCGCCTTCACCACACACTTTTTCCACTCAGCCAACTCTTGTGCATTAATTGAAGCTGGCTTTGGGAGTTATTGATCAATGAATTCCTTCAAGCCATTGTCTTCCAATACAAATTCCATTCTATCTTTCCATGCTATGTAATTTGAGCTACCTTCCAAGGCATACTCGAGTCTCAAGCCATAGAATTCCATTGGCAAACCTTGAAGTATGATATGAATTTGATTTGCACCTGTAACCCCAAACTTCAAACTTTGAATTCTCTTCTTAGTATACTGTTCACAGCTCCGATACCATGTAGAAAATATGGTGATATGTTAACCCAATAATGCAATATAAATCAAAGCAGAATACTATAACCTACTTCTACTATCAATTTTCGGAAGCTTAAAGATCGAGCTGAACAATATAACCAGAAGAAGAATAATCAATGGCACAATACACATGAAAATAATTTGGGGAAAGCCTCAGCTAAAACCCCACACTATGTTATTATCATACATAGTGGAAATACATAGGAATTGTACAAAGCCTTAGCTCTCACAACTAGCCACCTCTCAGTACAATCCTCATAGATGCTCACAAGAAATATTGGCTTCTCTCCATCCTTCCTCTCTGCCCTCCAAGCTCCTATTTCCTTGCACTGTTCCTTGTGGATGATTAGCCCATTACCAAGTGGGAAAACGAGCCTTCAAAACTGCGCAATCCTCAAGGATGAATCCTTGACTGCATGCATGAGTTTTCTCCATGATAAAACACAAGAAACTGATAGTACATTGTCCTTGAACATTAATCTCAACTGGGTCTTTCTCAGAATAGAGATGCATGAGTTTCTGATGAGGGAATCTTCAGTTAACTGGAGTAGCACTTGTTGATTGCCTTAATGCATCAACTAATTTTTAACTCACTATTAGTTCCTTAGACAGTTTGGAACTAATTTAACAAGACTTAACTCAGTAAACTGAGTTAACTAATTACAACTCAAATATAACTCAATCTTATCTCCTTAATTTAAGGGATAACTCTTGCATCATTTCAGAAAGATTTCTAACTTGAATTTCTCCAACTAATTAATTTAAAATAAATTAATTATTTCCAAGTAGCTGTTAAGACTAAATTCGATTTTAATTCACAATTTCATTCAAGGACAAATTAAATTGGAATATTCTTGTTGTCATATTTCAACAAGACAAAAGTAGTCAATAGGACTTTGGTGCAGCTTTTGAGGGGTTACAACTAGAAGCATCCAATGACCTGGGATGAAAATATGGTAATATATAACATTCTTATAACAAAGTAGTCCACACTTCTACATGAAAGTCCCCATTTGAAACTTGTTTTGGATATTTTCCACCTTCACCTTTAGATATTGCATATGGGCAATAAGGAGTGAAGGAAGAACTTACAGGGGATGCTTTGAGGGGCTGAAAATTTTATAGAGAAGATCAAGTAGATCCATCTACATGTACAGGAAACATTGTAGAAGGCTAGTCATGATCAGCACATAACAAAGAAATAATTCAAGGTGGGAGACATAGTATGGCTACAGTTGAACAAGGAGTGGTTGTAGGGGCCTGGTAAGAAAATCAAGGCTCTAAGGTATGATCCCTTTGAGATATTGGAAAAGGTGGGTGATAATGCCTATCGGCTTAGTTTACCACCATATATCTGCATTTACTCAGTTTTAAATGTAGAGTATTTGAAACTCTATGAGCTTTCCTTGCTAGATCAGGAAGAGGAACAAGTCCTACCTTCTGTGGAGGATTTGGCACCAGACACACAGGAAAAGTTGATAGAAGATACAATTTTGCAGAAGAGGTCCAGAACTACAAGACAAGCACAACAATACCTATGGGAGATTGGGTTGAAGGGAAAACTTCTAGGAGAAGCTAAATGGTACACCAAAGAGAAAGTGGAGGAAAAATTTCCTCACATCATTTAGTAAAAGCTTTTGGGGACCAAAAGCCTCCCAAAATGGGGAGGTGTGATCCAAATTGGATGATTATATTGTTTTTCATCCATATCGATGCATTTGGAGTGGAAAAAGTGGAGTAATCAGCTCATGGGACCATTTTTACTAGTGAGGAAACCTTCCAGGAATGTTTTGAGGCATCAAATGACATTTTTTGGGGGTCAAATTTTTCCACAATAGTTCAACACATATTAATGCTATTCTACATAGAGAGATCTTTCCAATGGCACAAAAATTGCGTCAATCAAAGTCAGTATGCAAACGTTATGTTACTTGGAAGTTGACCTTCCTATTTTCACACCTATAGTTCCGGAGGATGCCACGTCAGCCCCCATTATTTATGGAAATGGCGCTAGCCACTTGTTTGTGATGTTAAGGACTCTAGAAGAGTCTATTTTGTAACTGTATTTAAGAGTTGATGTAATCAAAATTAACCACTAATAGGCTATCAGGTTGTGTTGTAACCAGGACACTAGGAGGAAATGCCATTCCATTTCTTTCAAGAGAATTTTGTTCCATAGTTGAGCAGAGATAGATAGGATAGACAGGAGGTAGAGCACACAGAGAGGATATGTGCATTGTAGCAAGCCACGGGCCAAAAACATTACTTCTTTATATCTGCAGCCATATTTCCAGGTAGAGAAAGAGAGCAAAGCGGCCTCACCTTCTAGCTGGGTTTTCTCTCGAAAGGGTTTCCTAGAGAGCATATCTTGTGTACTATGTGTGTGTGAGCTTATTTTTTCATTCTTTACTTTTTTGCTTGATTTATTTTTACATGCATGCACTAATTACATTTAATTTTATAGATCTAGAAGTTAAATAAAACTGTAATAGTTTAGAATCTCATATTTTTAATACAATATTATCAAATCTGTTGTTATAAACTGTCCATTTGAATATCCACAATAGTTTATGGATCAAGAATGGCAGTGTCATTGCAACTTCCCCTAGGTTATTCCATAGTCTGTTCTCCATTTATGGGATATTAGGAACAGTAGGAGTTATAGTTGATGTAGAGGCTGAGGGAGATTGGAAAGTTGAAGAAGTTTCCCTTGTAGTACTACTGATTACAATAACACTAGTTGATTGTGAATGGAAGGAGCTGACAAAGGATGATAAGAATAAGGTAAAGGAGAATGAGAAGAAGCATGATCGACAAAAGGAGTATGAGGTGGGGAAGATGATGTAATCCCACTAGCTGAAGATTCAATATCTGGAGTATTTTTATTTTTTTGATGAGTGGGCAATGGAAATTCAAAAGGCTTTCTTTTGAGTTTATCACTCTAAGATCTAGTTTCCAAAAGATTGAAGAGATGAAGTAACACTTCCTTCAGATAAATCGGTCTGAGTAGGTTTTTCTCCAGAAATTGAAATTCCTTCGAATCTATTAACTAAAGTCTGCACTTCAGGGGACTCTGTAGGTGATTCTGTAGAAGTTTGATCGATTCGCTATTGAAGTGAGCTAGGATATTTAGTGACTGGTTCAACAACCTCATATCTAGTACTAGGAGATTTAGAATGAGACCTTGAAGTTGGTGGGGACTTTGAGGGAGACTAACTCTTAGAATGACTTTTGGTTTTAGGATGAAACTTTTGTTGCCATTCATAGTCTGATGGCCCTCCTTTTAGCACCAAAAATGTTGATGGTATCTTTTGACTGCATCAACATTGGATGAAACCACCCGATCGAGACCTTAGAACATATACTTTTCCATTTGGGATGATGGCTCTGACTAGAATTATGGGACCAATTTCCCTTTATAAATTTATATGAAATAGATTGAATAAAATTATAATGTTCTAATATAAATAAAACTGAAATAAATATTAATAACCTATTATCTAACCCAGGTATGTTGCTAATATATGTGATTATACAGATTTCATAACTGACATGACAATATAGATCATTCTGCAACTATGAAGTTAATGCAGAGAAATATAACTAATTTAATTAAATTAGTTTATTAATTTGTCACATATATTGAGATCTCGTTGTTCATACATATAATTTATGATTTCAATCAAACATATCAATAGTGACAATGAACGATTACTTCAACACATATATTATGAACGAAAATCAGAACTCCATTCTACTCTAAGCAAAAGAATAACAAAAGGATAATAGTACTCGATATATCATTTCTCTGCTCATGATAGAAATGGCGATGGTTCAATTATATATTAAGAAAAACCTGAGTTACAATAGTGCAACTTAAGCCTTCTTTTCAAAAATTCAGAACCCCTTTCTCATGTCTTCTAGAGGGGATTTATAGTTTCATGATAAAATAAAAATATAGAAAATACAACAACAACCTCAGGCGGTTTCAACAAAAGTAACCAAAATGAACCAAAAGGGGCATATTTAGAATATGTTACAACAAATAATCTAAGCTTGGGAGGAAGACTGTCCTCTGATTCACTATTGTAGCTCATAGATATCAATCATATTCTTCAACTCGGGTGGAGACTTGGGTTATATTCGCATTTGGCTAGTGAAGATTGCATCCCTCAACACTAACAACATATGTGTGGTGGTATTTGATAAACATTAGAGCATAAGCCATTGACTGTGTGGTTTGACCAAAAACTGTTAATGACTCTCCAAGTTGGTTTTGGTCAGCTGATCGATGATCTCTGATATCTTCTTGGAGGATCCTTGCCACATTTTAGTAAGCAATTTGATATCGGGTAATGCTCCTCTAGTACAACTTGATATGATATTAGCTCGAAGAAAATTATTGTTGACCGCTTCAATAATATTATTTGAAATATCCCTTACATGATAAATTGCTACTTCTTCCTACTTAATATGAATTTTCCACCCTCTGAAGATAATCTCTTTATGGGATTCTTCAATATTGGGAATATTGGCTAATATTCCCTCTGTAATTTCTTGCCATGTCAAGAAACCAACAATTTTCTCCTCTATATCTTCAAAATATTTTTTCATATTAGATAGTTGGTCAACTAGGGAGCTAGTTGTCCTGCAGTGGTCACGAATGATGTCTAACTTTTGACAAAAGACAATCTATTGTTGGGCTTGTTATCACTCCAAAATTTCCTAGGGTTGTCCAATGTGTTTAAAGAAATAATGGAGGTAACCACAAACCTACTTTTGAGCTCAGGATCTAGCCTTCCTAATGCTCAGAGAGGGGTCTCTCTTAATGATTTAACTTTGTTGAGTTAATTTATTTTAGGCTAGTTATGTAAGCTTTATTTGGTTTCGACTTGATTTGTTGGTGGCATTACTAACTTAGATGGATAGAAGACAGTCTATTTTCCATTGGGCTATGGAGTCAATGTGTCAAGAAAACATGACTGAATCAAGTTCTAAAGGAAGTTTCCACAGGGCAAGGTAGCTGAGAAAATTTAGATATTTTAGGCTAAAGGGTGAAGTGGTTTTCAATCGAGATCAAGGAGCAGTTAAGGATTCCTTAAACCAGATAATGAGGGAAATGAAAGAGGTCAATCGAAACTAGGGAGCAATGAAGAATTCCCTACTCTAGATATCAGAAGAAAACATCAAAATGAATAACAGTTCAGAACAGAGTGTAATTAAACATATTCTGCAATAATATTCCTGTTATAACATTTAAATTTGGAAAACATACAAGTTTATGGAATACTTAAGAAAATAACAGTTTGAACAATTGAAAGATACTTCACTAAAGTTGCCCAACACATGAATCCTGTAATGCAATGCCTTTATTACTTGTCCAATATGTTGACATGAAAATAGTACAATAAACCCTCAGGTTAAGATGAGTTCCACTATAGAAATGTTAAGAAATCCACACTCAATACTTCAAATTTTGAAGTATTTATACAAAAACTATTACAAAATATCCTAAAACTGATTTAGGAATTATTCAAGGAAAATGAAATATCTTCATGCAAGAAGATAGAGACAACTATCTAACTAATGCAAGTTGTCCTGTTTATTTGGCTTTGTTGTTTACTTTCACTGATATTTTGCTGCTTTATCTCTTTTGTTGTTTTTCTTTATGCTAGTTGTTCCTTTACTCTACCTTTGAATTTTAACCCTATCTTTCATCTGGTACTCTTTAACTTAACCGATCTGTTACTTTTTATTGTTTTACCTTCACTGCTCTATTTTCACTGTTTTACCTTTCATTTTCACAGTAAATCATTCAACTTTTCCCAAGACTCTGCATCTGGTAATTTGATCTTTACCATTCTTCTGAAGATTTCATCAGTTTCTGTGTACTTTGCAAAAGTAGGCTTGTTTATAAAGAGTGGTTTTACCTCATGCTGCAGGTAAAAGAGGTTCTCAAAAGTCTGATAAAGCACTTTTCCTGTAGGAATTCCTTTCATGGAGGAATTGCTGGTTTGTTCTTTGGCTACTTCTCTAATTTCCTTGTCATAATTTTCATGTTTCATCAACCTTTCATTAATCACCAATGGATGAGGCAGACCTTTCTGCCTCAAAACATCAAATTTGGCCATGAACTTGGCTATTGCTAGCTCCATTGTTTGGCATTTCTCTTCAAGCTATATCATCAAATTCCTTTTGGTGATTACTTTCTTTACTTCAAGTATGGTTTCTGTTTTGTCAGTTATTCCAAGCTCTTGCAATTCATACTTGTTTTTTCAATTAAGGAACTTGATTATTCTTGAGGCTTCTTCTGGCTTATTTCCAAGTTTGGCTCTTACCCTTTGAATTGCCTCACCAACTTCTTTGATCAAATTATTCTTCTCAAATATGACTTGGATGGATGGCCAAATATCATTAATAGAGTTAATGATATTGGCCCACAGCTGCTGCTTTGCTTGGGCAAGTGGTTCTTTCAATGCCAATTCTTTCTCTAACTTTTGTATTCTCTCAGTCAATCTATTTGACTTATGTGTTTCATTTTTATGCATGATTTGTGCCAACTTCTTTTCATCTTCTAGATTTTTTATTTGATATTTAAGTATATTTATTTCATTTGTTTGGATGGACATATCCTGCATAACTTTGATTAATTTACTTGCTTCATCACTAGGAGGAGTTGTTGCTATAGATGATTCTGTAATTGATGTAGTGGAATGTGTTGTAGCTACTAAAACTGTTGTGGCCGCTGAAGCTGCTAAAGTAGAAGGAAATACTATAGTAACTGTAGGAATAGTAGTGAGAGTAACTGCTTCCATGCTGGCCTTTTTCTCCTATACTAACTTATCCATCTCATTTTCCATTTCTGTTAATTGAGTAGTTAACTGAAGAATGAAGTTTATCATCTCATCTTTTTGGTTTTGATTCTCTAGAACTTCCTTGGTCTATGGATGTTTAGTAGGAGGCAATTTTAGCTACTTCTTCAATGCAGCAATGTTTGCATTCTTTTTCTTAATGAGTTCTTCTGCACCTTTGACATTGTTTGGATCATATCCCACTTCAATAACCAAATATTCAAGGGATATAATTCTGTTACCTTTAGTTTGTGAGGATGCCTTCTCTAGTTTTAACTGTGCTTTGATATTCTCTACAGAATTCTATAGTTTTTGTACACTCATAGCTTTGTCAGTCATAGTTGAGCATAGCATTTCTCCAGCTTGCTTATGAAATTCTATTTGGACTATAGGATGAACATAATTGGTAGGAACCTCATAATCTATCTTTTTATAATCTACTGATGACTTAGGATGTTGTACTGTGGGCTGCAAAAAGGTCATCTGCATTTTTCATGTCTTATAATCAAATGCAGAAAGTAATCTGTTATGACTACCAAGAGTCTGCTTCAAGTACTATGAATATATTTAAGCATTTGTTTCTTCATTTTTGGACTTAATATATTTGGATCTTTCTTTGGTGTCTATTTCTCTATCCATTGGTTCACTTGAAGAAGAGACTTAAACACTATGTTTCTTTTGGATGATCTGAGCACTAGAAGTTAAAGGTTGGTGAGTTTCCTCTAAAACTAGTGGAAGTGCATTTTCTTTAATCACAGTGTCTGTATCAATGATCTCAATTGTATCAACTACTTCTTCTTGCTCATTTATTGGATTCAACTTTTTTCTTTTTCTATACATAATTTCAATTTTTTTATCTATTGTATCTTTGTTTGAGCAAGAACCTTCTTCTCTAGTCCTTTGTGCATTTTTTTCATGTAGGGTTGGAGTATGTAGAATGGCACTAGTATCCACCTGCTCCTCCATATCTAGCAAGGTGTTTTGCAACCACTCTAACTGGTTGACATATCTTTCAATCTCTAGCTTGGACTCATGCATAAAAGGGCTCAATTTAAACTTGAGTGTCAGTTTGCTTATGAAACCCAAAGGATCATACTGCCATTTGAAACTCTCACTGAACTTCATTTCTTATAAACATCTTTCTGCTTCCTCTCCAGCCTCCCTATAATTGTAGATAAAAGGACCAAGCTGATTCTTGATTTTAAACTGTGTTTTCTTCTTGGTTGATAGAAAATTAACATTATTTGAATTTATGATCTACCTGATATATTCTAGAGCAAATATCCTCATGGGGAGATATTTGGGCAGCTTATATGGAGTGAGTTGACATCCATATACCCTAATTTCAGTGTAGTTCTGGTATAAATACCAATCTCCTATTCTAATGTGTTTTGACAACTGTAAAACTTTCTTTATTTCATCATTGACCCTGGGTTGATTGCTACTGCTTAGCATGTTAACAACTGGGTGAACAAATGAATCAATGAAATCCTTGTAGTTGAAAACAATGGAATAGTTTTGGATTAAGGGTGTCCAAAAGATAACAAATCTAGGATTGCTCTTAGTGTCTAGTTTTTGGATGTTAACTGTAAACCTTTTTGATTGGAAATATAGAAACATATGGAACAATATTGAAGATTATTTTAATACTCTTTCATCTAGAAATCTGATCAATTGATCATGGATTCTGTCTGCTAAGAACTGGGAAAAATTGAAAACTGTAGTTGGAGGCTTGCCTGAGCAAAAAATAGAAAGGAAACTAAGTATAGGTTCATCTACATGTTCATCAGTGGTGTATCCTAGAATACAAGACAACATAGTTACAATCTGTCTAGTTCTCTCAGAGAAAATGGTGGCAGAATATGGAGGGTTGTCTGTAGGAACTTGAGCTTTTTCTATGAGGAAAGTCTGCAAAATTTGGATCTCTTGGGAAGGTCCAATTTTAGGTACAGATCAATTAGGTTTTCAATAGAAAATGGGGCTTCATTAGGCTTTGGTTGGATCCACAACATTTCATTATTGATCCTGCAGTGGTTGTGAACAAAATTTACTGGTTAGGAGAGGCTATGGCTCTTTGACTTGGGATATAGCAGAGTTGGCATAGGTGGATGATTTTAGGGAACTGGTATACTTGTGGGAACAAGTATTTGGGTAAATTTGACTCCCATAGATGAATATCATCATTTTGGTTGAAGAATTTTTCTTTGCTCCAACAGTGGAGTTTTAACAGATTGCTAGGAGAGGCTTTGTCTTTGATCTGGAAATATTTATCAGCCAATGGGAGGTGGTCAATATCTAGGTGAGGAGTTTGCAGGGGTTTTGCATTCAGAATGCTTGACGAAGCCATAGATTTGTTTATTTAATTCAATTTATTGTTATCTGGCTTAACAAGTAGGCTTAGGACCTCTGAAAAGATGAATACAGTTTACCAAAAAGGGTTTTGGACGCAACAGTGGCTTTCTTTATGTCGGCAAGGCTTTTAAATTGGTTGAATTGGTTAATCTATTAGAAATGTTGTGCAAAGCTTAATTACAGGCTATTTGGCACTTCAGGAATACCTGGAAAATGAAGCTTTGGTATGTAGAAGGGTTCTCTAGGGGCAACAAAGGATCTATGAGGCTTCTATGGTCTTTATACTGATTCAAATAAGAGTCGGCAGCGTCTTCTTGTAGTAAGAGTTTGAATTTTGGTGGTAAATGGCTTAAAATAGTTTAACAGATATTCTAGGCTTTAGAATAGTGTTGGGGCAAAGTGACTACCTATCATTTGATTTGTCAACCCAGGGGTTTCGTAAACTTGTGAAGCATGCGTGCACTATATGTGCTAGAAATTGTCTTTCAGTTCAAATCAATCTAACTACAAAATAATGGAAACCAATTCATCTAATATATGAAATCAAATAATGAAAATGAAATTCAACTAACTTGTGAAATAAAAACAACTAATGTATGCTTAGTTACTCCAACATTCAATTATGAAGTGTTACCTTCTTGAGATGATGTGTAAGCAACTATTTATACTTTAACTTCTAATGTCCTAGAAAAGCAAGTAAAGTGTGCAGAAAATAACTCAGTAATTGCATGTATCAAATATTCAACCATTCGATTTTGAAATATGATTAAATCAATTTCTTAGAATGATCTTTAGGAATATCAGTTAATGCAATTAATGAGGATCTTACAAGCAAATATAAACGAACTAAAAAGTAAAGCTCAATGATTGCATAGGTTGAACATTCAATCACCCAATTTGAAGTCACCTTCTTGGCCTGATCCTTTATTCAATTATACAATGAATTTATGTTTTGATATAAGAAAGTAAATAAATGAACATGAAAGGAAACTAAATAACTATGAGCCCTTGCCTCAAACTTAATCCAATTAGAAAATATATAAATCTTCCTTATTGAAATGTTTTTAGAAAAGAAAAGATTACACAGTCATTCTAAAACTAATACTAAGAAAGAAAATGAACTTTAATCTATAAAAGCAATTAAATCTCACAATCATTATATGACCATTCAAATGGTGTATGAGAATGGCAAGTGAAGAAGCTCCATATGCAAGCAAAACTAAATCTTCAAATCTCCAAGTAAAAGCTCCAAATTCTCTATTAAAAACATGAGCATTTCTCCAACTTTACACATGCCTTCAAAGGAAAAGGCTCTCCTATTTATACAAAAATATAAGAAGCTACCCTATTTAATGAGGATCCACTAAAATCTCATATAGTTACAGCCAAATAGTTCATAATGAGACACATATTCCCTAGGTGTCTCATAGAGTTCTAATCCAAATAAGAAATGATGAGACACCTCATAGAGTTAAAATCCAAATAGGACACATATCCTTCTTTGACCTTTATCCAAATCCCCTTTGAAGGGAATTCGAATTTGAGATTTGGAGGGCACATAAGTGTGCTTTGGAAGCTTCCAAATAACCCACACATGTCATGAAACTCTAGCCACATATATAGATACATGAAACCATGTTAATTTCCTAGTTTTTAATCATAAATTCACTTTAAACACATAAATTAAATAAATTTGATAAATAAGGATCCTAACCCATATATTTATAAAAATGGTGGCTAATGAAAGATTATATGGTTATGGAGTTGTGACATGTGAGTGAAATGGTGGCGATAAAGGTGAAATTGAATGTCATTTTAAAGACATTTTGGAAGTGCAACATACCCCCCAACTAGAGTAATTGCATGTCCTCATGCAAATATTGCATTAATTCCTTTGATATGCTCACAACGTCTTTACTTTTGAATGAGCTTGGATTATATCATATGTCCTTAAACGTTGCATTTGACAATTTTATTTATTTTTGCAAAGTATTCCTTGTCAGACATTGAATTGCAACATGTTTGGTTGGTTCTTGTGTTTCAACCAAATTCTAACTGGTATTGATTCTTGTGTTTCAATACCTTGTTTCTTTTTGTTGCAGCAAGATTCATTGAACATATTTAAGAATGCATCTTTAAAATCAACCATATAGTGTGCTCATATTTTAGGCATTAGTTGCAAATCATATAACTTTTTGAACCATAATGCAATCATAATTAATTAGGACAAGTATGCTAGTATGAAATGAAAATGTGATGGTGTATGATATATGAATATGAAATGATGTCCCTTCCCCCCAACTAAAGATATGAAAATGTGAAAGAGGAAGTGAGGAATTTCCAAAAGTTGCAATTTTAGTATTTTAAGGAATTGTATGACTAAAAATTAGAAAACCACATACCTTCACTTACCTTCAATGTGTATGAGTTATGGAAATTGAAGAGTGTGGATGCTTCTAGATCATGGAATGAAATGTAGAATTCGTCTGATTCTTGGTTACATAAATGGTGTATGAGGTTGTGAAGTGGATTCTTTATTTTTTATGCTAATTCTATTGTATCTGCTGCAAAATGCTGAAATGATATAGTCTTCAATTTCTATAAAATCAATGGTACAACACTAGTCATGCGAATAAATGTGTCAATGTCGAGCATGAAGAGAGGTCATTGGATTACTGATCATTGATGAATGTCATTAACTAATGCAAGGCAAACTCGTCATTAATGTCAATGAGTGCCAAGGTACCTAAGCACATCTTGTGAAGGGCGAATAAATGAGCCGATGTCGAGCCACTTGCAAGATCCAATGAGAAAGGGGCATTGATGTATTCCCATGATTGTTGGAGAGAAAGCCTGTCATTAAGGCATACAAGCCTCAGGGTACTAATGAGGACTCTAGCCTTGGACCTAGATAATGTGTTGATGTTGATAGGCCAAGGCTTGTTAGAAGGAAGGCCTTAAGGAATCCTCCATCATCTAACATGAGCATGAAAAAATGATTTTGAAGGACTATGGATGGAAAATTTTGTATTGGATCAAGGTTTATTTAATGGAAAGGAAAATGAAAAGTGAATGGAAAGTAAAAGGACATATCAGCATGTAAGCGAGCTGAATGTCTTTATGAAAATGGGTTATGAGTTAGTGAAAGCAAGGCAAGAAAATATAGTTTCTATGAATAAAAATGAGCTGTGAAGGAAAATGAGATGAGAATTTTTATTGACTGATTAAGTGAAATGCAATGTGACTGCAAAGGAAATGAGATGAAGGTTTTATTGACTGAATCAGTATGGATGCAATGAAAACACTAGAATTTGAAAGGCTTGCAACTGCTGGATTTGATATGCATTAGCATGTGCTCATGCATTGATGTTTCATCTCTATTGCTGCTCTAATCATTTTCTTGTGAAATAAATGTGGTCTTTGAGAGACACTATTTGCTTATGGTCATCTGTTCTTCCTCCTGGAGCCTGCAAAAAACTAGTACTTCTTCTTAAATGGATTGTAAGGTTATCAAAATAGAGAGGTGATCAATTTATCTGTTAATGACATTTACATAAAAATAAGAAAAGAATCGGTACTATTAAACAAGTTCATGAAAGAAAACCAGAAGAGTTTATACCGTGTCGAAAGTAGTGCCTCAAGTTACCTATTGTTTCCTTTAAGCACACTACAACAAAACCAGCGATTTGCGCCAGATTTTAGTGCATTTTTTTTGTAATTGTGATGAGCAACCTGGCGCTAAATCTGGCTCTATTGTACAATTTTTAAAGCGTCCTTTTTTGCACCTGATTTTGCATCCTTTTTCACGCTAGATTTTGCATCATTTTTTACACCAAACTATGCATCATTTTTTGCGTCAAATTTTGAACCAAGATTTGCATCTTATTTTATGACAGGTTTTGCTTCTAGTTTTGTGTCATTTTTTGCATCTATTTTTCATTCTCTTTTGCTTCCTATTTTGTGTCATTCTTTGCTTCCATTTTTGCACCATCATTTGCATCAAGTTTACACTGTATTTTGAATCCAATTTAACGTCTTTTTATGCATCCATTTTGTGTCAGTTTTTGCATCTAGTCTTACGCCAGGTTTTGTATCTAGTCTTACACTAGTTTTTGCTTCTATTTTTGCACCAGCTTTGGTGCCTATCTTTGCACCATGTGTTGAATTTGATTTAGCACCAAATTTTGCATCCATTTTTGTGCCCATTTTTGCATCTTTTTTTGGACCATTTTTTACATCCACATTTACGTTTGATTTGTCTCCATTTTTGCCATCTCATTTTGCACCATATTTTGCGTCATTTGTTTCATCCAATTTTGCATCATTTTTAACACCATCTCTTGCCTCTAATGTTACATCATTTTGAGCATCCAAATTTGCATTTATATTTGCATCTTATGTTGAGTCATGTGTTGTGTCCACCTTTGCATCTTATTTTGTGTCTAATGGTACATTCAATTTAGAGCCATTTTTTACGTCTACTTTTGTATTTGTTTTTGCACCAAGTTTTGCATCCAATTTTAAGCTATTTTATGCCCCTTTTTGCACCATTTTTTTGTGTCTACTTGTGTCCAATGTTGCACCATTATTTACACCGACTTTTTCATCCAATTTTGCATTTTTTTGGTGTCTAGTTTTACATCGTTTTCACCATCCAAATTTGCATCTTTTTTTGCCTCATTTTGTGTCCACATTTGCATATAATTTTGTGTCTGAGTTCGAGCCTAAATTTGCATGTGATTAGGAATCATTTTTTACATCCAATATGGCATCCTTGGTTTCACCTTTTTTCAGCCCCATTTTGCATCTTGTTTTATGTCTTTTCTTACATCTTTTTTTTTTCCTTTTTTGCACCCAAGTTTGCATCCCAAATTTACACCATTATTTGCATCATCATTTGGCATATTAATTTGTAACGTTTTTTGCTTCTTTTTAATGCTCAACTTTGCATCTTATTTTACATCTAGTTGTTGTCTTTTTTTGCATCTAATTTGGTGCCCATTTATGTGTCCTTGTTTTTGCCCAATTTGATATCCTTTTGTATGCCATGTTTTGTTCCCTTCTTTGTGTCAACTATTGCACAATTTTTCACTTCTAATTTAAAACACTTTGTATGTCAATTGTTTGCATTTTGTATTAATTTCTAGTTTAACATCCAATTTTACTTTCAATTTTGCATCCATGGTTACATCCGCATTTGACTTCTTATATAGAGTATATTTTTCTTTACATATATGACCCCCTTTATAGATTCATAGTGAAATATATGATAGTTTCTAAATATCATTAAAGCAGATATCACAATTCAAAATCATTTGTAAAGAAATTTAAGAGAAATTGACAACATCCATCCAAAAAAATAACAATGTGTCATTAACAATTTTCAAAACATGTATAAAATAGCAACATAATACTAATAAAATCAGTATTATTTTTAATCAAAACAAGTAAAATTCAAATATGATTAACAAATCAAAATATTTCATGAATATCGTTATTCTACAATAAATTAACAACTTACATAAATCAAACTCATCGTATGATTACAAAAACAAAATGTCTCATTGATATAGGGTAAATTCACAACACCCATCTAAACATAACAATGTCATTCTACACAATAATTTCTTCATAAAAAACAATGCATGTGCATGCCTAGCTACCACCAAGATCATCCTCATGATCATCTTGACCATCCTCATTACTCTGATCCACATCATCACCAACACCGCAACTATCATCATCATCTCCTCCTTCACCACCATCATCCTCATCCTCATCCTCATCATCTCCTGATATATGTTGAACATAATTTGGATCATCGTCTTGGCAATCATTACCTATAGCATTCTGACAAAAAAAATCAATATTACATGTTAGTATTAATTACATAACACAACACATGTTTTTGTTATACAATGTTAACCATAAAATGAGGTAAGATATAATATCTAATAGTACTAAGAAATAAAATGAAAATATGGTTTAAAAGTATATTGGACATCCAACTAAGATTACATACCATAGAGTCCATCCAAACAACAAATTCAACCCATCTCTTTTGCTGCAGCACCTCCTTTTCCAAATGATTTGGAGGTCTTCCATATTTTAGTTCCTATCAATCAGTAAATAGGGAGAAATTAGATAACAATGACTTTCTTCTAGTACAAAATTTATTAAAAAAATATCACATGTTTAATATACTTACAAAGGTTGTTATCAATGCTTTTAAACCTTTCTGGCCACTACGATGAGTGACTTTTGTCTTGGTTAACCTCGCCTTGGATGCCTTGTCCTTAAACATAAACCAATTCAATTTATTTTCACACAAATACTTATAAGTATTAATACATTCTAAATAATGTTTAATGAAAAATTCAATACCTGAATTTTTATTTCATATATCTTATTTATAACATTTTAATGATTACAATAATACTCTTGTTACCAGATACTGTCAGAAGAAATCTTACAAGACCGCTACCTAAGAACATTGGACAGTTGAATGCATTAGTTAACATGTTTGAAGAATTCTATCTTCAAATCTAGATCCATCTCATGTGATTCCCGTATGTGGTATAAATTGTCTTGAAGGTACCTGCATCATTCGACACAAAGCTATTCAGCACAATCGTTAACAAAAAACATCACAACTGCACAATATGAACGGTGCATCAAAATTGGCATTCACATGTCTAAGGTCTTTTTGGCATATCTGGTGTGGGTATAAAAGGTTTCCATTAAATCTCGTAAGCCTTTTTAACTATTATAAATAAACCACTAAAGTAAAACAAACAAATCAGTTATAAGAACTGAAAAAAAAAGCTTGAAAAAAAATTAACATTTTCTAAAAGGCAAACACTAGAACACACTTCCAAATACTTTTCCTAAAATACTTCTTCAACCTGGCATCAAATTTGAAGGGCATGGTCATATTTCAATATGAAGTCATACTATATTTTCAACCCTTCTATGTTGGCAAGTTAAAACTAATGTTCCACCAAGACTCTGGGATAGGGAGATGCATCTCTGGGGTGATGCACAGGGGGGGCGTGTGAGAGTACCCTCAAATTATATATATATATATATATGTATATATATATATATATATGTATATATATATATATATATATGTATATATATATATATATATGTATATATATATATATATATATGTATATATATATATATATATGTATATATATATCTATATATATATCTATATATATATATATATATATATATATATATATATATATATATATATATATATATATATATATATATATATATATATATATATATATTCAATAATGAAAGCATAAATACATTGATCCGTACATGATTGAATTAAATAATGAAATACAGTTATCCATACTCATCATTCATACTAATACATACATCATTCATTCATACACCACGAGATTCAATAATGAACTAGATTGATCCATATTCATCATTCATTATTCAACATTCTAGAATCTAAATTGATTTAAAAATTAAATTCATCATTCATCATTCTAGATTCTAAATTGATTTAAAATTTAAATTCGTGATTCTAGAATCTAATTAGTACTAACCAAAATAGACTATAGTAGATACTTAAGCCTGAAGATTGGAATAGTAAATTGATATAACTCAAACTCAAAAAAAAGTAAAGAGTGAAAGTCAAAGAATCAGTCTAAGGTCATCCATATCTAAAGTCAAGACTCGAAAGTTAAAACTGACGATTAAAAATGGCCAATGAGCATTTTAGGAGTGCCATGGAGGAGGAGGTGCAACAGTTAACTGGTAAGTCAAATAGTGCTGCGCAGCAAGCTGAGTAGACATAAGCTTGGTAACTCGAATGAGTGAGTTAGAGATTGCAAATTAGTTTAGGTTTTGATATTTGTTATGTGTTGTTCTTTTTAATTTTAATTTTTTTTATGGTTGTTTTATAATTTTTTTTAATTTCTATATTACAACAGTTACTAGAAAAAAAATTAAGCAGAACATGGGAAGGGGCAGAATTTAAAAACTATTCTAATCCATCAAAACAATCTGCTGCTCAATCTAATATTATCGGGTTAATCCTAATCATCAAGTTTAGCATCTAATGCTTATCACTATGTAGCAAAGTTGCCAGACTTGGTTGGGCTGGGACTTGGCAAGACTCAACGACTCAGCACAGACCCAGCAAAGAGAAAAAAACTCAAAACATGGTAAATTTTGAGCACAAACCAATCCATATAAGTTATAAAACCACAATCTATGCAGAATTTCAAAAGATTATCTCATAAAATACGATGACACAACATTTGACACTCGATATTTGTATGCAAAATAGTGAACTGAAATTCCACGATCAAATTCACAAATAGTACTCCATTCAGCTACATAACTCATAGTTTCATAACATAATTAGATAATCAAGGTAGACAATGTCTCCAAGTCCAATCTCAAGCCTCATTCATGACTACAAAGATGCCAAGAATAAGCCCTCAAGGAGTTAGCCAAAATCTCTAGACTGAAGCAATAATTGTGGTGCAAACGTATTTGGTGTTTCCATTAGAGATAATGAAACACTAAAGAGACCCTGAGTCTCTTCATCAAGCCTGTAGGATGACATCCCATCCTACAGGCCTACTAGTATAAACTTTAAAAAAAATGCAAGTTGATAAACTAAACAGTAAAACCTGAATGTGTAATTGCCCACTTACCTGAACTTTGAATGCTGAGAGGGTGAGACGACTTTACTCAGCAGCTAGTGATCATTGATGATGCTAAAGCCTCCTTCAATTTCCCTCATAAATGATGATGAACTCAACCCGCTCACAGTGACAGCACACAACACTCTTCTAAGGAAGAAATGGCTCTTAAAAATATATGGAATGATAAAGAATAAGGGGAGAAATGTCTTTATAAAGACTTCCTGCCCTCTCAAACACTTCATTTCCCTCCTAAAAATCACAAGTGTGGGGTATTTTTGGTCACTGTCATTGGGTCAGCTAAGCCTGGGTCAGACTCCCGAATCTAGCAAGTCTGGCAAGACTCCGCTAAGCCAAAGGGGAGCCTGCCAGGGGAGTCGCTGGGGAATACTCGGTCCAGAGCTGACTTGGCAAGACTCAGCCAGACTCAGGAGACTGGGAAGAGTATGAAGCACTGCTATGTAGCCAAAGGATATATGCATTTTATGGTACTTGTCTACAACTAGATAAGCAAAATTGTTGGGCAATCCAAATAGAAGTCTTCTACATTTGCATAAATCTACAGGACATAACAAAGAGGACTGAACCATCTATCCAAAATGAACCAAGTAAAATACAAAACTTTGAGTCGACTCAGCCAATGCAACAATTTCATTATTTTGTAGATTCTTTTACTTTTACATAAAAAAAACTAGTTTGCATTGTTGTTTTTTTTTCTATGTGGTTCATGAACCCCGGAGATCGGTGACCGCTACATCCCCAAAATATTTGTACCAGGCAGATCCATCTGAAGTGACCACTTACTGCCTGCGCAACCACGGAGCCTAGCCTCGAGAGTGTTGACAGCATCGAACCCATGCCCTCTCAATAACAAAGCTGCTTTATTGACAAGACTCGACCAATTGAGCTAACCCTAGGGGCTTAGTTTGTATTGCTGTTACAGTAAGAAACAAAAATATTTATCACTTTCTGTGATTATATTACCAATTTTTTGCAACCAAAATATTGATGATGGTGCACAAAGCATTTTTTGTAAACTATGAAGTTAAGTTTAGTTGTGCAAAAGTTTGTAAAGAGCCTCTCAGAAGCCAATCCCTGCGAGCTGGAATCAACCAGGGCATTATCAAACTCATTCCTATGGCAAAAGACCTAGTGCTAAACACCACCTGGAGACCCATAACTCTTTTAAACACCTTTTAAAAAATCTTGGCCAAGGCATCTGCCTTGTGCATCAAGCATATTCTTCCAAAGAGCATTCGCCTAGAACAAACAAGGTCTATTTGTGGGCAATATATCCTTGACAATTTCAATGCAGTCTTTAAAGGCATAGAATGTGCCCATCATACTAGCCTCAATGGCTTGTTTGTCAAAATAGACTTTGAGAAAACTTATGACCGGGTGAAGTGGTCCTTCATTCAGCAACAAGTGACAGCAAGGAGGCAATCAATCAGCAGCTCCACTGAAGGTTGAGCTGAGGAAGATAGCTCTTAATTGCCCAAAGCAGAACATGGCCCCCCTCAAAAGGGGTGCTTTTGGGCTTGGTGCTCTTGATTAAATGGTAGTTCCAAACCCTTATATATAATAGAGCCCAATGGAAACATCGCAATTCGCTCATTCCTGAAATCCTAAAAATTGTTATGTCTGATGCATTTTGAGTGGAATCTGAAATTTACTTTCTCCATATGAAATAAAATGAGGTCAGAACCACTCTCAAACATCCTAAGTCAATTAATAGGGCCCTAGGGTTGAATGTTGAGCTTTCCCACTCATAAATTATTGTTTCAAGCAAAATTAAGGGGGAGCACCTAGCCCTTTTTTAGGGGAGCTGCCCAGAAGCACCCCTTTTGGGGAAACACATCCCCACAGTAGGGAAACGTTTCCCCTGCGTCTCCCTGTGTCTCCCTAAAAGGGGGCGTGGGGAAACGTGTCCCTAACTTTCTAGGAAGCTAGGAGGATCATGTTGTTGACAAATAAAAGCAAGGAGATCTAGATGTGGTGTAAAAGGTAACCATTGCCTTTTTGCATGTGCTTCCTAAGAGAGGACTACAACTCATCAATGCAGATCCCAAAGAGAGTTTATGAGAGGTGACAGGAATGCTTGAACCCAATGGTGCTCCTAATGAAGTCCGAGAAGTTGTGAAGAGTGAAATTGACCAAGTATCAACTCATATAGTCTCATGATGGTGACTAGAAGGGTCTCTTAAATACTAATGTCACAAAGCCTTTGGAATAGGGTTCTCTCAAAAGTTCACAAAGAAACATAAGAATTTCAAACAGCAATGTCAAGACCCAAGTCTCCTTAAATAATTGCCTGTAGAGTGATGATGCAGTCAACAGGCTAGTATGTTTCACTAAATCTTGCCCTGTCCTTTGGCCTTGAGGTGCCTCTTATCTACGTCAATTTGCCTCTGCTGTCCTTCAGGGGCCTCCTCTATAGTTCAATGTATAACCACATATGAAGTACCATGCCATTGATCCTGGCGAAAGTGTGTTCAACCATGACAGTTTTGTAATTGTTGTGGTTTGAAGTAATCCCTGATATGGCGGAACCAAGATAGAAACAACATGATTAAACATATCAACAATGTGAAATTTGAGAGAGTGAATACCATGTTTGAGGAACTCAGACTGAAATCTCATCAGCGGCCTTGGTGCTGCCAATGAATTTGATGACTCCTGATGTCACCATGGGAAAACATATGCCAAGAAGAGGGAGGAGAAGCAATGTGGACTGGGGGCTCCCCAAGGACACCATAAAGAGAGGAAGCATGTGAGAACAAGCATTGGTGATCCAAGTTCGTTAGGAAAAGGACATCTGAGAAGGCTTTTGGTGAACAAAAAGGGCTTGGAGAAAAAATACTTTTGATCTCATGTTAAGTTGCAAATTAGAGGGCAACTTAAGCAATGGAAGAACAGGAAAGAGAAGAGGCTTAGCTACATGCCTATCGTACATTCTATGCTTAGAATTATATATCAGTTATAGACTATCCATTTAGTTTTGTACCTGTCATTTGCTGTTTATCTCCTGCTGCACCATGAGCTTCTACTGGCATGCAAGGGCAACAATACTGCTGATTATTAGCATTCCTGGCATTTGCAGGTTGCAAAAAAGTGGATGTACAATCTGTTGAAATGGGTGCATACATGTTGCTAAAGTGTGTATCTGTGCCCAGTTAGGAACTTGGCGCACATAGTAGGAATTCAGTGACCAAATTTTATAGAAGTTTTGTGGGAGGCTGGCAGGGGCGCTGCCGCTTGAACCCTGTGGATGGTCTCGGGCAAGTGGACATAGACACTGGAAGTGCGAGTTTGTCAAGATGGAGGATCCTGGTACAGAGGTTGGGTGGTTCTTGACCTGTGTGATGCTGGTTGTGCTCAGATCAACTTTGTACTGGGAATAGAGAACATTCATGATCTTGATTGCTTTGACACATCTGCCTACTCCAATGGTACTTTTCTAAATTTTTATGTGCCTTGCAAAATTGCAGCTTCTCATTTTTTGTGCATGTCAGTGCATGAATTGCCCCAAGTTCACCTTTCCCTGTCCTTCAACTTAAATCTGAACTGGAAAGTTGGTTGTAATTCCGTGGAGGCATTGATTCAGTGGGAGTTATTTTGACGGTATGGACTTTTGTTTTGAGACCGTGTGGAGTAAATAAACTTTATGTTAAACATTTTTTATTATTTTCTGTTGAATTCGCTGGTGTTGCTCCTGGAAAATTTGGAAGATGCCAATCCGGTCATAATATGTTGTGCACAGGGGATTCTTTTGTTTTGATTTTAGTCTCCATGTAAATGCTTCAATCATTTCAAAACATTTCCCAAGTCAATTTTGTTATTGTCTTGCATATCTCAACAAACGTGTTCCCACTGATTGGCACTAAGACTTGTGTTCTTTTTGCAGGTTTGTTCCATATAGGCTTTGGCCAATCTTAAGAAGGGTTGGGTGGTTCCCTGTGTATTTCCATGGCATTTGAATGCCAGAAGGGATGGCAGGTATCTTCTGGTTCAGCTAATGATGCTTGGAATGAAGAGATGGTGTCCTGCCCGGAGCTTCCCAGTCCTCATTCCTTACGAGTAAATGAAGTAGAGATTCAAACTAAGACTAGCAGCAAAGCAGAGAGATCAACTTATGCATTAACAGATATTGATCACAATGGCCATTGCTCATTTCTTGAACTTCCTCCTGTACTAATATCGGAGATCCTCAATCATCTCAATGCAAGAGAACTCAGCATTGTTTCCTGTGTATGTGTTCTTTTCCGGAGGATTTCCTCAGATAGCCATGGATGGAAGGAATTCTATTGTGAGAGATGGGGGCTTCCTGCACATCGAAAACCTTCTGAAACATCTGCCATACCACCAGAAAAATCATGGAGAGAGCTCTACCTTGAGAGAGAAGCTCGTAGCAAGGCTTTTCTAGGCCGATTTAAAATAGATGTTTTCCATGGCCATACTGAACCCATACGGTCTGTTTGTCTTCTGGCATTTGCAAATCTCATTTTTACTGCAGGATATGATACAATGATCAGAATGTGGAACATGGAGGAAGGTTTTCTGATTGAACAGTCACGGCCACTTCGTAGCACTATACGAGCCATAGCAGCAGATATGGAGATGTTGGTTGTGGGTGGAACTGAGGCTTTTGTGAGAGGTTGGCGAGCAATTCCTGAGCTCCCTCATTTGTTTGACATTTCGGGAATTACAGGTCAGAACACTGAATTTTGCCTTCGTGGACATGTTGGACCCATTACATGCCTGGGTCTTGACTCTGCCAGAATTTATAGTGGCTCTTGGGATATGAGCATTCGTGTCTGGGATCGAGCTTCTTTGAAGTGTCTGAAGATTTTCAAGCATGGAGATTGGGTGTGGTCACTGGTTGTGAGAGGCCCTCAACTTATGAGCGCTGCAGGCAGTGACATTTACACATGGGATATTGAAACAGGACACCAGATGAGGGTGAGGCTAAATGTCCATGTTGGCAATGCATACTCTTTGGTATGCAGTCGATCTGGCCATTTGCTGTTTACTGGAGGTGAGGATGGAGCTATTCATATGTTTGAGGACCGATCTCCCCGTCATCACACTAGTCATTCTGATGATGATGTTATAGTTAATGATAAACCAGTTGCTTCATGGGTTCCTCATTCCTGCCCAGTTTATTCACTTGCATTTGAGGATCCATGGCTTGTCTCTGCATCTGGGGATGGCAAGCTTGCCATGATGGATGTCAGGAAGCTGCTAAAGTCAAGCAGTAATTTCAAGTCTGAAAAAGCTGCTAATAGTCGTCAGTGGAAGAACACTGCAATTGTAACATTGCAAAATGTGGAGCCACCTCAACGGTTGCTGCATGGTTTCTATCAAAACTTGTATTCTGTAGACATTGGTGCTGAGAGAATTGTATGTGGAGGTGAGGAGGGAGTTCTGCGGATGTGGGACTTCACCCAGGCTTTGGAGATTGAACGCAGAGTGCAGGCCTCAAGGAATGTGCGTTTGGAGAATAGGTCAAGGAGGAAAAAGGCAAATGCAGAAAATGATAGCAAAGCTAAGCAGGTGGATCCTTGCTCCATTGCAGCTAAAAGCTGTGAGAGACATGGCGGGGGAAACAGGGTTTGGAAAAGGCGCAATGAGACTGGCAAAGTCCAGGCTTAGATTCAGTTTAAAAGCTACTTGGGGGCAATTTACCCTTTATTAGCTTAGGCTTAGATTAATTATGAAAGCTATTCGGGGTTCTTTGCCCTTAGTTTGCTGAAAGAATAGGCTTCTAATTTTCACAATGTCCAGTTAAATGTTACATTCAGGTTAGAATATTGCATTTAATCTCTGGCAGATTATCCGAAAGCTCTTATCATAAAGTATGTGTGGTTTGGAGTGAGGAGACCACAAGATTTTATCTATCAGTTCCTTCTAATTGAGGAAGTGTTACTCAATAATCATGGAGGCTACAACACATTCCAGCCACAAAGCTGGAAAGAGCACAATAAAAATAAAAGCAAACATTGAATCTTATCACTGTTGTGGATTTTGTCCTTAGAATGACATGAGACATTCGAAATATGATGCCCAATCTGATATGTTGGCTCTTCTAGCATGGATGCAAAGAGAAAGCAATTACAGTACTTGATCTGTTTTTTATAATATAAGACTATATTTTTCTAAGAAAACAAAGGTATACAAAAAATCCCACATGCATTACATATCGAATATCATTCCTTCGGGAAATCCCTAAAAGCCAAGTGTATGTGGAGACTAATATCAAAAGAGGACCTCTGGAATCAGATTCACATTCAGAGATATATTGAGCCCAATTCAGCAGAAGACTGGATTGGAAACCCAAACAAGTCAATCAACAATGCATCCATATTATTGAAAGTACTGACTATAACATTCCCTTTAATAGGCCGATCGCTGGCATGGAAGGTTTGCAATGAGGCTAAGGCGAAGATCAGTATAGACCCATGGATAAGCAGTGGAGCTGAGTACAAGCTGCCAGAAGCAGTGATAAACTCTCTTCAATCTAGACCAGGCAGCTGGACCAGGAAATTCCTCCATTTGCCAGCAGGATTGGAATAGCGCTGAACAGAGAGACGACTCAAAGGCCAAGAAAATATTCAATCAAAAGGATTTATAAACAAATCAAAAGTGTGCCATGCCTATATAAAAGACTCTGATGATGAACATGTCTGGTCTAAAATCCAGCCTTGGGGATTTACACTCCAAAGTTAGGATAAGAATCGTGTACCCTGGACAGACCAGAATGCACACTCTCATGGTGGAAGCGCATCTAGATAAGAACCTTTCAAAAGTTCATTATTTACATGCAATTGGCAATCTTAAATAGAGCACCCACATAGGAAGTTCTTAAGAGAAGAAATGGATCAAGTCCAAGCAAATGTATCATGTGTAAAAGAGTTGAAAATAACATAGACCACTTACTGATATTCTGTCCTTAATAAAGGAAATCTGGATGGTTTGACAAGGATAAAGGACTGTGGACAAGGAGGTTATGCTGAAGAGTGCTCTAAAAAGTGGTAGCAAAACTCAATCCTCAAAGGCCTTCCTCTAATAGTATCATGGGGAATCTAGAAAGATAGAAATGTTGAAATCTTTGAAGACAGGTATATAACTCTTTCAATGTGCCTTCCAAGGTCAGTCAATCTTCTCAAACTTCAAAGCTTTTTCATCAACCCCAACACAGAAAAAGTTGATTCGTGCTCCTATGGATAAATCTGAACATGGGGATTACTTTGATGGAGCTAGTCAAGGTACCCCCAAAAAAAGGGAAGCCATACGTGTTCTCTATCTCAATAACTCTCATTGTATCAGATTTAACACAGATTTAGGTGAGGATCAAATAACTACACCGAGCTTATTTCCCTAACAATACTCTAAAAGCTAGCAGCCCACAGTGGCATTTAAAAAAATACCAGTGTTTGTTGGCTCATTGTTGTTAGATAGTGTACCCCAGATCATATTCTACTAGGTTGGAGCACACATAGCAGATCTGGGCACCTTATATTACAGCAGCATTACACAAATCCATGCAGCATTAAATTCCAAACAGCGTAATGATCTGTTGGTGAGAATGCAGCAATAAATAGACAGTAGGAGCACATCACAAATTTTACTATTCCAGCAATAAGGGCACACACACGCATGTATGGACCAGCCATAAAAAGAATAAGATAATTTTATCATTATACTTCAGGTTAAAGATAAAGTGCTAAAGCTAGATGAGTCAGTTCTGTTTTATTTTTCAGTCTTTCTGAATTCATTTTTTATCAGTTAGATAGAGCACAGATCCAGATCTAAGTAATATATCTATTTTTATAAACCCTAGGTGTCACTTATAAGAAAGAGTGAGAGTATGGATCTGTAATAGGGTTAGTTTCAGTTCTTACACAAAATCCTTTCTAGCAGATTTTTATTCAGCAGTATTGGAATAGTAGTAACAGCTGTTTTTGACATTGATCTGTGTGTTCCAATGTATGTATTCCAACTGTGTTTGTAGATTTTAGTGAGATTCAGATTGCAGTTTTGATTAGCCTTTAAATTTAGACAGTGTTAGTTTCCACTAGAAGAAGAATCTGTTTACAATGAGTTAGACAAAAATTCATAATGGTATCAGAGAAAGGTTTGTTGAAACATTCTAAAAATCCTTGAATAGATAGTAGGACTGCTACCTATGAAAGGGAGCTGTCAGGAGGCTCCAGGGATCAGATGCTGTGATCCATGCTTGAGAAAAGCACAGTGAAGTTTCAAGTTGTCGGGTTCTTTGTTAGGCTGTTGATCTGTCTTAACTTTCGTTTAGGCGATATTCCAATGCAGTAGTATGGCTACAGTCAATCTCAAATACATGGACAGATTGGAAGGTCCCTCTTAACTTCATCCCAGGGAAGTCTCAGGTAACCAGCCTGCATCCATCTTAACTACAGATCTTCCAAGAATTTGGCGGGATCAAATTTCTTTTCACTCTAAAAGAGGTTTGCACCTCAATAGATTTGATCCCTCTCGACACTCGATAGATCTGGAGTTAAGATGGATCTAGAGTGAGAAATTATTCTTACATAAGAATACCATTAGCAAAACCATGGGTTGTCAAAACCACAAACAATAAATTGACTATTTTACCTCAAGTTTATTTTAATTATTAATTTTATTTTTTATTTTATTTTTTTTAATTTTATTTCATTTCCATTTTATGCAATTTGACTGAGTCAAAATGTTTACATATCAAGACACGACATTACAACATCTCTTCCATACCAGGTTGGTGAGCGCCTCTAGGCACAAAGATATTGTTGGAGTAGGATTTGTCTAACTTCATTGAGAAACTGGTTGTAGAGCCTCCCAAACATGTGTAATTAGTAAATCATAAAAAGAATATGGCCAAGGTCAAGTAAGTCATACTTGAATCTATGAAGGATCATTAGATCCCTCACATCACCAAAAATACCACAATAAAGTACATGTTTGATGCTCTAGTCACTCTATTAGAGTGAGAACAACAAACAGAAGACATTCCTAAGAAATAAGCTTAATCCCTGCAAATGAGTAAAAGGATATTGTAGTTTCCTACTTAATGAATATTATTGATCTCCATGATCAGCTTGCAGCAATTGAGAGGAGGTGAAGGGTGAAAAGCTAGTACTCATTGCATTAAATATGTCCTGTTCTTTTTGGAAACTTTTTGGCTATGACATCTAGGCCAAAAAAAAGTTAAAACTTCCCATTTTGAAGAGGCTATGGAATGACTTCAACTAGAAGGAGCAGAATGTTGTCCCCATTAGTAAGACGAAGAAGGGCAACAAGAAAAGAGGAACTAAGAAGGGTTAAAAAGGGAAGAAAGAGAAGCCAGGTTCTTGTAACCAGGGAAGGAAGGACTTGAGCCACATCAAGTGCTTCAAGTGTCAAATGTTTGGGCACTTCGCTTCCAATGTCATCAAAAGAAGGGGAAGGGAAAGCAACTTGTAAAGAGTACAAAAGCATCAGCTCAAGTGGATGAGCTTTCATCCAATCTCGAGATACACTTCTCAATGGTCTCATGCCTGTCATCTGACATCATGTCTGATGTGGACTGGTATGTGGACAGTGGAGCCTGCAAACATACAACCTCTAACAAGAGTACCTTTAGTAGAACTTGGTGATGATGCCACATATCCAGTTGCAAGAGTGGGATCCATCAAGTGATATCCTTAAGCTTACTAAGTTAATGATGTTTTGTATGTACCTAGCTTAACTAAAAATCTCTTTCCAATTTCAGTGATGATAGATCCTACATATATGGCTAACTTTGAAGATCAACAAGTCCTCGTCCTAAATTGCAAGGGAATCCTATAAGAACTTTAGGGTATGATAGTGAAAACATGTGTGAGCTTTGACGAAAGAGACTAGGTCACTTGCACTAGTGAATGTTGCCAATCTTGAAAAACATGGTGTGGGCATTGCCAATCTTCAAGGCTGAGAAGAAAGGAGTGTGCAAAGGTTGTGCACTTGGCCAGCATGTAAAGGATGTTTTCCTGGAAGTAAACATAGGTCAAGAGGGGTTTCTGACCTAATCAACTCAAATGTATGTGGGCCCATCTCTTCAACTTCCTTATCAAGTAACATTTACTATGAATATTTTATTGATGATTCTTCTAGGAAGTCCTAGACTTAATTCACAAAAACCAAAGGAGTTTGATACCTTTTGCATGAAATCAAGAATCAAGAAAATGTTGATAGTTCCCTACAAACCTCAGTAGTTTGGGGCCTTGATTCATGATCTAGTTCTGCTCATGTGTCTCTGTGTATAAACATGTCTCATCATTGTCTATATTTTGAATAGGTATCCTCACAGAATTTTGAAGGATAAGACTGGAGGAATTCAGAAGCCTCAAGTAACACATCTTTGAGTTTTTCAGTTGTCCTATCTACATTCATATTCCAGATGGGAAAAGGACCAAGTTGGAACCTTCTAGTTTGAAGGGCATTTTTGTAGGTTAGAGTGAAACCTCAAAATCTTATAGAATATACATTCCATCTCAACA
The DNA here is from genome assembly GCA_031772625.1 of Pinus tabuliformis. NCBI lineage: Eukaryota > Viridiplantae > Streptophyta > Pinopsida > Pinales > Pinaceae > Pinus > Pinus tabuliformis. The sequence continues at coordinate 707,862,028 of CM062804.1, forward strand.
TAAAGTAGTTGTGAGCAGAGATACCAAGTTTGAAGAAAATGCATGGTCCTCTAAGTCTCAAGAACCTCCAATAGTGACCATGGAGGCAAAAGAGCTTGGTATCCCAAAAACAGATCTGGAGAAATCAAAAAGATCATGAAACGTACACTTAGATCAGCAAGCTTTTGGAAGTGCAAGGGGTGCCTCTTTACCTTCAAGTTCAGCTAGAAAGCCTAGATGGCTAATCTAGACATTAAAAGAGGCAACAGAGTAAGTTGGTGCTCCAACTACTTCCCTTCAAATAAGCCACCCTCCTAAAAAGTTCACTAGTTATGTTGCAGTGATATCTTTCATTATTGAAACAAAACCTTCTAGTAACGGCAGTAAGGAAGCAAGTACTGCAAAATGCCATGATGGAGGAATACATCTCCTCCTAAAGAATGATGGGTAGGAGATAGTGCCTAGACTAGTGGAGAAGTCAGTATTTGACTCTAGTTTTTCTTACAACAATCATACATGGTTAAGCATGCACCAGATAGCAGCATATAAAACTGCAAAGCTCAGTTTGTGGCTAGACGGTTCTCCCATTAAAAAGGAGTTGACTATGAGGAGACTTTTGCTCTTGTTACTAAATATACCTCTATCAGATTTACTATGTCTTTCACAACAATCTTCCATTGGATTTTATATCAAATTTATGTAAAGACAACATTTCTTAATAGGTTGATTAAGGAGTTATATGAATAAACCAACCAAGAGGCTTTTAGGTGAATAGGCTTGAGACCCATGTTTACAAGTTGAAGTAGGCCCTTTATGAGTTGAAACAGGCACCATTTGCATGGCACTCCAAGATCGATGAGTAACTTTCAGATTTGGGTTTCACTGAGACAAATGCAGATTCTAATTTTTACAATTTGGTAGATCATTCTAATCTGCTTGTTTTAGTCCCATATGTAGACAATCTTACACTCACAGGAAGTTAAAAGGAATCCACAAACTGGTGCAGGGCAAAATTGGCAAGAGAATTTGTCATGACTTGAAGCACTACTTGCTGGCTCTAGGGGTGTAGCAAAGTGCAGGTGAAGTGTTCCTTGGACAGAAAAAGTATGTAATTGAAATTCTTAGAAGATTTCAAATGATGGACTGCAAACCCATGGCTACTCCAGTGTATGCAATTGAAATTCTGATGAGATTTCAAATGATGTACTGCAAACCCATGGCTACTCCCCTGTGGTAGTAAATCCATTGTACTTTGCTGATTCTAATTCGGGTTTGATGAACATCTGTATACAGGGAATTGATAGGTTTCCTCATGTACTTAGTTAACACAAGGCCTAACATTTGTTTTGCAGTCAACACTTTCAGTACATGGTGCAGCCTAGGCAATTTCATCAGGTTGCCACAAAACACAAGTTCTAATACTTGGAAGGGGGCAGTACATTTTTCACTGAGATATGTTAGTGATGCAGCTTTTTATTCAATGATAATGGAATAGCATTAACAAGGGTTCTCGACAGTGATCTACATGTTCTGTGCATGTTTTCTAACTGTGTCCGTTTATAGGCTCAAACGACATCAGATTACAGATTTATTAAAGCCTTTAAATTCAGACTGTGCTACTTTCCTGTAGGAGAAGAATCTGTTAAACAAGTGTTACTAAATTCATCAGTTGTTAGTAATTAATTGGATGAATGGCAGTAGTAGAAGATGAAATCAAACGTTCTGTCCGTTTTTATTTCAGAGTGCTTTGAACATGTCTACAAAGAATTAAATGGTGAAGCAGACACCTTGAGGAAGGAAGGACTACAGTTGGCTGAGGGTTCAAGGTTATGAAGTGAAATCAAGGATTGTCATATCTTACACGAACATATTTCTGCATCCTCGAATGGGGATTCTTATGACAGTCAGTATTCTGAAGATGATCCAAGTGCCTCAAAAGAAGAATTCTGAATTTTAGAGAAGTTACAGGACCCTTCAATCAATATCAATGCCTTCTTCAGGCTTAGCAAAGAATGTATATTTTCGTTCTGATATTTCTCGAAGCTTAAAGCATTTACAGAATGTATCTCTTTATACTCGGATGAAATAAAAGATTAGAAAAATTGAGGGAAAATATATCAATATCAATCGATATGTAAGCCAATAAATGCGCCAAAAAAAACACAGATTGAAAAAATATGCCTGTTGTGAGTCTGTGAAAGCAAATATAAGCAGCACCTCTTCTAGAAAATGTGAAGCGGAAATACAAAACAAAAAAGACATCGTGATAAGAGAATATGGGTTGAGAGGGACAAAAGAAATCAAGGCTTAGACTCACCTCTATCCGATTGCATATGAGGATCTGAACCAGCCGCATAGGTTATCCAAAAATGCACCTTTGTCCGTGCACCGATCAAGTCAATCCGCCGCCTGGAAAGAAAAATAGCACAATGCAAATATTTGCAAATGCGTCTACCTGAAAAGGGGGCACGGCGTAAGAGGCCCTCCTGAAACCCCTCGGAGAAGGATATATCTGCGGACCTGAAACCCTACATCCGATATAACAACCCATTTTAAGATATAAATGTTTTAAAAAGTTAAAGAGCATTGTCGCCGACCCTGAAACCCTACATCGTATATAGAACTAGCATTTGCACAAACCGGTGCAACGTCATAGAAGTAGTGGGATATGGAAGTAGGTTTGTGCAACGTCATAGAAGTAGTGGGATATGGAAGTAAGTAAAAGCAATATTTTAGTAAAATGTTAAATATGTGTTGTATGAATTAATAATTTTATTATATAATTAATAAAAGAATTAATAGAGAAGGGTTATTATTTTAAAATTTAGGATATAATTATAAAAAAAAAATTGAGAGGAAATATTAGTTTTAAGATCAAAAAAATTAATTAAAAAGAGCGATAAATTTTAGGTTTAATTCTAAAGCCTCAATGCGAAAGGATTATATTAGAACATCCTAAAAAGTCTTTTAAGAAAAATGGCGATTAAAACCTTTTCCAAATAAATTTTAAAGGTTTAAAGCATAAATATAATAAAAGCCGGCATATATATGTAAATATTAATAAAGAGGTCGACCCCATAAAACTACCACGTTGCATATTGGGATCTCGCGAGTGGCGTTTTTGTTTTATTGTCCATGACCAAACTTCCGAAGCCTCTAACTTGCGACTTTATTTACACCATATCCATTCAATTTAATTATTTACACCATAACCATTGCAACTTTTAATGTCCATGACCAGACACACGTCTTTAAAACTTGTGATATGAAAGGCGTGACATGGCAACTGTGATACTATATTAAGGTGTGCTATGATGGAGCAGTCGAGTCTGCAACACGTATTGCAATCGGAGGTTTCAAAGTGACAAGGCTTCAAAAGTTGAGATATGGCGGATGCGATATTAATGGCCAAATGTGGAGAATTAATGGTTTTCGATAGAATAAACGCATTCATTATTACTAATGGTTTCTTGAGATTTCGCTCATAAAAGTCTTGGATTATTATGTAATCGGTTATTTGCTAAGTTATTCGCTCTTAATGTTAGTTACTCTCACCCTTGTGTTTCTCTTGACAAGTCAGTCCCAACAAGCATAATTCAACAAAAATGTCTTGGTCGACCAAACCCATGAAGAAACCTGTTGTTCAACAACAATCAGTTGCTCTTCCCCCTGAGTTTGCAGAATTGCTTGCATTATTTACCGATACCACATGCACCTCAAACACCGGAACATCTACCTGGGAGGCCACATATCAACTTTTCGAAGATGAAGAGCCGAGAGTCACAGAAAGAGTAGTCATAGCCGAAGATTCATACCCGGTTTCTGATACTACATATAGTGATCTGGCCAATTCATTCCTCCACAGAATTGTTGCTCAGCTGAACATCCTTCCTTACATGGATATGATCACATGTGTTGTTGACCATCTAAACATCGCTGACAGAAACTTTATGACCAAGAGGAACACAATCATCGGCTCTTTCACCAACAAAGATTCGACTCGAATGTACCAGTTGTCGGCAGCTCAGAAGAAATATGATATGACTTCATTGAGAAATTCATGAAGGAAAATCAGGATCAATCTGAAGTCATCAAAGGATGGAGAAGAGATGCTAGCAAGCACAAGCGAGAAAATAAGGGTATGCATTCTATAGCTTCTCTTGTCGGTCCATATTGTTATGTTGCCACTATGATATGTAGATTATTTGGTTATGTCAATACCCAAAATTTTTCAGACCAGTGGGTACCCTTGATTGATGCAGCTATGTTATGGACTGGGGGACTGTTCTATCTAATAATTTAAGTATCCAAATCCTAGATTATAGGAAGAACTGTAGTTTTTTTATTCTAGAAAACATTGTTCCCCCATTTTACATGAGTGCCTATGTAATGGATGTTATTTTATTTACTTCGGATTTCCCATCCATGGGATGTAAATGGACCATACAGGACCCTATGTCTATCCACGTTTATCATAGTATTCTCTGGGAGTCAAAATATAGGAAAAAGAGCATCATTCCTTTGTTAATTCTCATACAGAATACAAATTAGATGCATGGTGTGAAGGAAAATGAAATTTACAGGTTTGTGGTTGAAATTTATTGGTGTATCTATACGTGTATCTATAAGTTGTATTTTCATAGTCCAGGGGTTGGGAATACACAATTCCCATCCACTTGAGCTCAATTTTATCTCGCAAAACTTCATTGGGATCTACCTAAACACATATGCAAACATAGGTGAAAATGCCTTTCAAAAGTCTTTCCCTGTCTACTTTGACGAATCTTCCAATAAAATTGCCCACTTTTTCTAAGAGATCTAGATGGGTAAAGTGAATGGGAAAACTGGGAATCTTACCCATACTAGAGTAGTCATCGGCAACATAGTGAGAGGATTGAAGTTGGGAAACCATGGCTTCACTAGAAGACCAACTCATCCCCAAAACCATGGACCTTGGTTAAGGATTTTTTTCTTATCCTCAAGACATTTGAAGATCACCACAAAAAAACATGGGTCTACATCCACCCAAACCGACGTTCATCCAATCCTATCATAATCGAACAGAAAAACTCTACTTTTTCAATAGAAAATGGGGAATAAAAGTATCACCCAAGGATAATGACCATCGCATCAAGCGCTCAATCATAGGGGAGGAGCAATAATTTGACAATCACACGTCCTTGATTTCTATTGATTTAACTCTGAACGCTCACGTAATATTCTCTTGCTTGGCGAATTAAACACCACTGCATGGAATGGACGAGGATTGAGCCGAACCCTGGATGAAGCCCACTTCATTCTCATCTAAAAACAAAACTATATATACGTCAAAGCTATTACAATAGATTCTGACTGTCAACACCTCGAGGTTCTGTTTATATGTGGCTACCTTTTATGGTTACTATTGAATGTGTGATTGGCAATAGTAATGGCAACTTAGGGCTGCCAAATTTCCTTCGATTCCCTCACTACATCCTAACGCAAATAGTTGTTCAATGCCTTGGTTGTCTTTCAAAACTGGTAGGCAGCGTCTTCTTTGATATTTCTCGATGGTTTTAATTCCACTACAATCACAACTTTCATTTACATAAACTTCGTGTTTTCGCACGAGCGACGATTGTTCAAGGTGAAATGTCACTTGGATGGTTTCAATGTTGTTGACCCATCATAACTAACTAACGGATATGCCCATTACAATTTTATACCACCCCATTATCAATATCAATTATGCATGGGAACCAATTAAAGCAACTTTTCACATTAATTTTATATGAGCATGAGAACATGTGTTAACAAGCAGCCCATAAAGCCTCATTTTGAATGCCATAGTCACTTAGAAGGAATTCCTCTTGTAGTAGCATCCTCCCTACTAAACTTTGCTAGTGCTAACATTAGAACCACCATTACAACAAGATATCTTTCTAGTGTTGACAACACCATTATAGTAAGATACCTCAAGAGAGACAGAAAATTTAAAAAGTATGATAGTAATACGTATCCAGAAGATGGTATTGAAACTAGTAATTGTTCACGAATCCATAAGATTGTAAGGTCATTCTCATTATCATAATCATTGTCATCATCATCACCATCATCCTTGTCATTGTTATTGCCATCATTACATTATCATCATAATCACCATTCATGCCATCATCATCATCATTATGGACATTGTTTGCAATTGTTCATAATTGTAGATGTTGTAAGAAATATCATCAACCCAAAAAATGTGATCAGTGCTAGAAAAGGGTTGTTTAGGACACATTGATATACGTAAGAGAAATAACAACTCTATTTTTGACAGATGATCGATGATGATCATCATCACCACCATTATCATCGTCATTGTCATTTTTATCATCCCCATCATCATCATTAATGTAATTTCTATCGACATTGTTGTAATCATGCATCATCATCATTCATGCCATTATTGTTTTTGATGATGACCTAGATGAAAATGATGATCATGACACCAAAGATAATGCTTATGATTATGACAATGACAACATCTAAAATTGGGAAGATTCGCCAACATCATTAGCATCGTCATCATCATAATCATTGCCATTATCATCATTGTCATTGTAACCACTATCATCTTTATCATCATAATCACAATTCATGTCACCGCCATCATCTTCATTTTCATCATTGTCAATATTATTGACATTGTCATCAATTGTTCATAATTGTCAATGCCATAAGGAATATCATCAATGTAGAAAATATGATGAGTGTTGGAAAAGGGATGCGAAAGCGAACATAGAAATGGGGGCAACAATAGAAGTAAAATTGGATGAAAAGTGGATACAACATAAGTAGATGCACAACAACATGAAAAACCTGACACAAAAGTGGATGCAAAAGTAGATGCAGTTGTCAATGCAAACTTGGATGCAAACATGAAGGCAAAAGTGGAAGCAAACATGGGTCCAATGGTAGGTGTAAAACTTGGCACAAATTGTGGTGAAACAAATGTGGATGCAACAACGGAAACAAAAGTATATGCGAAAATGGATTAAACAAAAGTGGATGCAATAGGGGATGCAAACGTGGAAGCAAATGTGGTTGCAATGGTAGGCGCAAGATATGGTGCAACAAAAGTGGATGTAACAATAGACAAAAATATGCAAAATAAGATGCAAAAATGGATGTAAAAGTGGAAGCAAACATTGATGCAACAGGCAAAACAAAATTGGATGCAAAAAATGGATATAATGTAAGTAGATGCAAAAGTAGATACAAAACGAAATGCAAAACCCAATGCATAAACCTGACATAAAAGTGGATGCAGAAATAGATGCAATATTTGATGCAAAAGAGGATGTGAACATGGATGCAAAATTGGAAGCAAACGTGGATACAACAGTGAGTGCAAAACATGGTGCAAATTGTGGCATAACAAAAGTGAATGTAATGATAGATGCAAAAAAAGAATCAAAGTATGATGCAAATGAAGATGTAAAAAGGGATGCAAAAAGTGAAATTTAAAATGGGTGCAACAGTGGATGCAAAATTGTGTGCAAAAGTGGATGCAATAGAAGTCGATGCAAAAGTAGATGCAAAACGAGACACAAAACCCGATGCAAATCCCGGTCCAAAATTGGATACAAAAAGGGATGCAAAAATAGATGCAGTAGTTGATGAAAACCTAGATGCAAATGAGGATGCAAACGTGGATGCAAAATTATAATCAAAAGTGGGTGCAAAAGGAGGTGCCAAACTAGGCACTAATTGTGGCACAAAAATATTAGATGCAATAGTGGGTACAATAATAGATGCAAAAGAGGATGTAAATATGGATGCCAAACAAGAGGGAAAAGTGGATGCAACAAAAGTAGATGCAACATTTTATGCAAAACTAGACACAAAACACGATGTAAAACTTGGCGCAAAAGGGATGCACAAATGGATGAAAAAATGGATGCAAAAAATGATTTAAAAAAGGATGCAAAAGTTGATGCAAGTGTAGGTGCAAAAAGTGGATGCAAATGAGCATGCAAAAGTATGACAAACAAAATTAGGTGCCAAACTTGATGCAAAACCTGGAACAAAACCTGGTGTAAAGGATGACACAAAACTTGGCATAAAATTTGGTGCAAAACTTGGTGCAAAACCTATTGCAATACCTGGTGCTAAACTTGGTGTAAGATTTGGTGCAAAACTTGATGCAAATTTTGTGTCAAGTTTTGCACCATATTTGATAAATGGATGCAAATAGCACCAAAAATGGGCTCTAGATGCAAAAAAAGAAGTAAAAAGGGACGATAATCGTTGGTTTTGTTGTAGTGGCAATTTCTTCATTCTTTATTGTTTCAAAATCTAATAATAGCTTCCTCATTTTGTAGATCTTGTTGAGATCTTTCTTACGATGCTTGAATAAAAAATGAGAAAGTTAGACTATTTTGAAATTTTTATGAAACTATGAAAATTGTCATGTAAAATGTGGCATGGGAACATGATGCTATAGTGAAAGATGATGTAAGCAAATGAAATGGCATGTTGATCATGAATTTATAGTTAGAATTCATTGTTTGACAAATAAATCATTGAGTTAAATGCATAGCTGCAGAATTGTTTTCCAGCTGCAAAATGTGCACAGTTTTTGTAGCTAAAATCCTAAACAAACAACCCAAGTCAGTAAATAACCAAAAATGAATTCAAAGAGCAAGAAACAATGTTGTGGTTTACTAATGCCTCTTTCAAATAATATATATATATATATATATATATATATATATATATATATATATATATATATAGATCTATATCTTCTTTATCAAAAAGAAATTATAATAAAGAAAATGTTTTTTGTTTTTTTGTTTTGTTTTTGTTTTTGTTTTTAATCATGATACACATAGGGAATGCGACACATATGTGTCTAAAATCAACTTTATTAAATCAGATTGGACTCTTAGACCTCATGCCATGTGGAGTAGAGTTTGTTATTCACTTGGATTCTTTTAAAATCAAATTTATTAGATCTAAATGGACTCTTAGACCACATGCCATGTGGAGCAGAGTTTTTTTATTCACTTGGATTTTTCTACTTTCAACTTGCTATGTTAAAACAGTTCAAAACAAATCGTTTTTCCCTCACGCACTCTGCAAAATGGAGTTCTGAGGAACCCTGAATTTCTCCCAAATGGTTAGGAATCTTAGGAAATAGTTTCTGGGTTATTAAATTCATCCCATTCCCGAAAAAACCCGTGTCCCCATGTTTTGAGATTCACCTTGGTTTGCTTAGATTTTTTTTTTTAAATCGGGTTTCAAGACAGTTTATGCTTTCTCGCAATTATATTTTCTGCAAAAATCAATTTCGGATTTCTCCTAAATGGTTGCAAAATTCAGGGAATCATTCACAAGTTACCTAATTTCCCCTATTCCAGAGAAAACCCATGTCTCAGGTTTTTTCAGATTCGCCCTGGTTTGCTTAGAAAATTTGCTTCAAAATCAGGTGTCTATGCTGCTACGTTTTCTAGAAATGTTCCCATGATTTTTGATTTGCAGGTTTTGAAGGTTGGGCTTGTGGCTGCATGGATATCTTCTAGGAAATAAAAAGAGAAGATCTAACTCTTGCATTACAAAGGTAAGGATTTTTTCACATGGATTTGCAAGTCTTACAGTAGCTAAATAATTTTTATGATATAATAACAAAACAATTTCTTTTTTCTGATCCTCCAGGTCACATGAAGTGTAGAAGGAGAGCACACTTGAGAGATTTATTTTGTTAGCATAGTCAAGATTTTATCAATCGATTCTTTTGTAAATTTTGCAAAAATAAAATTAAAAGACTTGATCTCATACCTTAAATTATCGTTCGTGATCTTCACTTACGCTCCTTGTTCTCAACCATTTGTTTTATTGCAAATTTTTCCTACAAAGGGTTAGTATATGGGTGGTTCTTACTGCACCATAAAATATCAAATTTATCCTAAAAACTATAAAAAATTATTTTTATTTTTCCTATCTATCTAAAAACTATATTTTTATTTTTATTTTTTAAGTATATTCATGCTTCCAATGAAGCCATTTACGGATTAAATTTTTTGAAATGCTCATATCCCAACTTGAAAAATATACCTGATTGTTTGTAAGGATATGTGAAATCGACTTGATCTTTCGATTTTCCACAAGGATCTCTTGAAGAATTGATGAATATTGTGGCGTAATTGCTTCTTGATACCATTCCTCAATGTAGTCTTTGGGTTGCATTCTAGATCCTTTGTCCATAAATGGTTAGTAAAAACAAAAACAAATAAAATACACTCTAAAATAGAAGTTAGTTCCTATGCACACTTCCCTGGTAGCTGAGCCAAAATGTTGGGGTAAAGTGATTGCCTATCATTTAATTTGTCAACCGGGGGGTTTCGTAAACTTGTGAAGCATGCGTGCATTGTATGTGCTAGAAATTGTCTTTCAGTTTAGATCAATCTAACTACAAAATAATGGAAACAAATTCGTCTAATCTATGAAATCAAATAATGAAAATGAAATTCAACTAAGTTGTGAAATAAAAACAACTAATGTATGCTTAGTTACTCCAACATTCAATTATGAAGTGTTACCTTCTTGAGATGATGTGTAAGCAACTATTTATACTTTAACTTTAAATGTCCTAGAAAAGCAAGTAAAGTGTGCAGAAAATAACTCAGTAATTGCATGTATCAAATATTCAACCATTCAATATTGAAATATGATCAAATCAATTTCTTAGAATGATCTTTAAGAATATCAGTTAATGCAATTAAATGAGGATCTTAAAAGAAAATATAAAAGAACTAAAAAGTAAAGCTCAATGATTGCATAGGTTGAACATTCAATCACCCAATTTGAAGTCACCTTCTTGGCCTGATCCTTTATTCAATTATACAATGAATTGATGGTTTGATCTAAAAAACTAAATAACAGAACATGAAAGGAAACTAAATAACTATGAGCCCTTGCCTCAAACTTAATCCAATTAGAAAATACATAAAGCTTCCTTATTGAAATGTTTTTAGAAAAGCAAAGATTACACAATCATTCTAAAACTAATATTAAGAAAGAAAATGAACTTTAATCTATAAAAGCAATTAAATCTCACAATTATTAGATGACTATTCCAATGGTGTATGAGGATGACAAGTGAAGAAGCTCCATATGTAAGCAAAACTAAATCTTCAAAGCTCCAAGTATAAGTTCCAAATTCTCTATTGAAAACATGAGCATTTCTCCAACTTTAGACATGCCTTCAAAGGAAAAGGCTCTCCTATCTATACAAAAATATAAGAAGCTACCCTATCTAATGGGGATCTACTAAAATCTCATATAGTTACAACCAAATAGCTCATAATGTGACACATATCCCCTACGTGTATCATAGAGTTCTAATCCAAATAAGAAATGATGAGACACCTCATAGAGTTACAATCCAAATAGGACACATATCCTTCTTTGACCTTTATCCAAATCTCCTTTGAAGGGAATTCGAATTTGAGCATTGGAGGCCACATAAGGGTGCTTTGGAAGCTTCCAAATAACCCACACATGTCATGAAACTCTAGCCACATATATAGATACATGAAACCATGTTAATTACCTAGTTTTTAATCATAAATTCACTTTAAACACGTAAAATAAATAACTATGGTAAATAAGGATCCTAACCCATATATTTATGAAAATAGTGGCTAATGAAAGATTATATGGTTATGGAGTTGCGACATGTGAGTGAAATGGTGGTGATAAAGGTGAAAGTGGATGTCATTTTAAAGACATTTTGGAGGCCCAACAAATAGGTTGGTAGAAGTTCTTTTCACAATCCTTAACAGAATAGTGGTGAAAAGATTGGAAAGGCCGGCTTCTTTCGTTATTAACCAACAGTGGTTAATATTTGGGTGTGGGGTTAAATTTAAATAGCACGGAAGTTTCATATGACGCAAGGAGGCAGTATTATGGTTTATCGCACCGCTTTAAAGTGGTAGGGTGGTATTATTTTGGAGGACGTGATATAACATGGGGCTGCCACGTAGCAAAAAGGCGGGTGAGGAAAACAACTAATCTCGCATGCTTTTGGGATGTTAAAAGTCAGACGTCAGAGCATGCGATATGGGATGTGCGCTGTTGGATTTGGAGGTGGGTGATCGGAGGGTTATTGTGTGGCAGAGTTGTGAGGGATGAGTGGGGGTGTGGGGTTGGTTTAATTAATAAGGTGGAGATTTAAAACTAAGTTTTAATTAACTTAAATATATGGAGGGGCAGAGGTTAATTAAGCGGGGTTAATGAAATGATATGTGGGAAAAAAATACTTGGGATATGAGTTAAAAGGGTATCGGGGAGGGATTTTCAATGGGGCCCGATACATTACTTAAAATTAGGATAAGGGGTTTTAGTGGGTTTTAAAGGAAATGTGTAGGGGAGGGTGCAAAATAAAGGGAAAAGGGTTATTTTACAAGGGAAAATGAGATGAAATAAGGGAAAAGGTAAAATGAAGGGGAAGGGATATTTTTACAAGGGGTAAATGAGTTTGGAAGGAAGTTAGTAATATGAAATAAACCAATTGATTATTTCCATGCCTTGTGAAAACTGCTTCTGTCTACCTATCATTTACCCTAACATTTTTCTTCATTTACTGGGTGAATTTGAGCTGGTTGACCCTTTATTTCTTTTTCTTTTGTAAGAAAACTATCTAATTCTAACCTTATGACTTTCCAGTGGCTTAGATTAAACTATTGAGCTCATTATTATTCTCTACCTAACTACTGATCTGCTAAGATTAAACAATTTGGCTAGATCTTTATTCTCTATCTATCAGCATGAAATTTAAAACATGAATGAATCAAGATTAAACTATTTGACCATCATGGATTGTGGCATTTTTTACTAGTTGCACATAATCTTATTTTGCAAAGTAAAGTAAAAGTATTGGTATTTGAATTTGCATCACTTTTAGAATCTATTTTTTATCTCTTTTTGGTGGGGTTCATATTTTATCTTCTTTTTTGATCCTTTTCTTTTAGTCCTTTGATTTTTCTTTTAGGACTTACCCTCTTTACATTTTTTATTTTTAATATGGGAAAAAATTTTGCAGAAAGAAAAAGTATGTACAATATTACAAGACTAATCATAGTCAATTCAAAATTATGAATCGTATTATTATAGGACCCTAATAAGGCTAAAAGAGCGTTAATTCTCTAGCCTCCTTAAATTCGACCAATTCTGGATTGGCACTCAAATGTTCAATCCTTCTCTATAGCTCTTGAATTTATAAGTCTCAGGCCTGTATATCAGCATCATACTGAACTCTGATAGAGTCGAACCTGTTTTGAAGCTCTGTGACTTTCCCCTACTAACGTTTCGTGACCTTTTGATTTATAGTCTCCATGCTTTGTTCTAATAGAGAGATTATTTGTTCCTTCTTCTTAAGCAACTGTTATACCTATGTAGCTTTGTCAATAGTAGCTAAAGTATAGACACCTGTAAATTGGGTCAGCCTACCCAATTCATCTGTAGGAATTGCTAAAGATCCTTTCCACAATATCTCAAAAGATGCATATCTAGGAACTAGAGCCTCGAACTGGTCAAGTTTTATTTTCTTTCTCTCCTTCTTAACCACAACTTTGTGTTAAGGGCTGTAAAATATGTCCAATGGAGGGATCTATTATATTCTCAAAACAACCTTGGAAGATGGGAAAACTAGTATGATTTCTACATCTTTATCCTCTAAATAATTTTCATGAACCTTTGTTGTTATCGGAGTCTGTTCAAGGCTCTTGGAAGTGTCTTGTTCCTTCACTTGTAGAGGAGTTTTAGCAATGTGAGTTTCGTCCGCATTAGGATTAAGAGCTTGATTGTATTGTTCCCAAATTTCTTCTAGCCTAGCATCAGGCACAAAACCCTTTGCTTGAGAATAAGAAGAGGCATTTGTTTCTCTTGATTGAGAAGCACCAACAGATTGTGTAGAACCAACAATTACAATAGCATTAGGAATAGTCCTCTCCTGAGGAATCTGTAATGAATCCATTGGAAGTTTTGCTAGCCTAGAGACCCTATACTAAGTGAATTGAATCATTTCCTCTGGAGTTAATTATTCCTCTTCTTTGTGTATAACTATTGAATAAGAAGAATATCCCTAAAACAAATCATCAAACTTGTTAGGTTCATGGGAAAATTTTCTGATATTGGATGCAACTATAATACTTTTGACAATTTGATGTGCATTGTACTGTGCATTGGGTATAGTAGGAAAATTGAGATCCTAAATGACATTTATTTCAATCACTGCATGCTTGTAGTTATCTAATGCATATATACTAAACTGGAATGGAAAGAGAAGACACATATTTTTATTGGATTCCTTCAAAACTTTAGAAATGCCATTTCCCATAGTTTGATAGGCTATCTCTTTAGCAAGAAGTTTTTCAGGAATGAACATAGGTAACACATGAGGACTAGGTAGACTCCCATAAACTCTGATATAGGTGAATGACTCTTCACTAAACCAATCTCCTACTCAGAGCAGGTTAGTTTCAACTTCTAGGGACATCCAGGGAACCCTTTTATCAAAGATAATTTGATATATTGGTAACATGACCCCATGAAAAATTTTATACAAATGTGGTAGATATGAATAGGGTTTGGGTCTTCTAGAGTCCACTTCCAACCCATAGATCAAAATTCCATGGTAAAACACATGGCATCCATGATATAAGCAATCATGTAGAAAGGCGACATTGTGTTCTCAGAAACCTTTCATTTAATTCTAAAGAACAAGATATGGGCAGCTAATTTATCTTAGAGTATAGTAGCCCAATCACAAATATAACCCTTTGAAGCCCCATCTATAAGCGGTACCCATTGGTCAATAAATTTTTGTGTATTAGGTCGTGCATAAAGCCTACACATCATAGAAACTATCTAAGATTAAGGAACATCAAGGGAATCTATAGCATATTTACCGCTTTCCTTCGACTTGTGCTTGTTTGAATACCTTCTCCATCATTTAATCAGTTTTGATGCATGTTCATGTTCTTTCATAAATTCTCAATGTATTTCTTGTCATATTTACACTCTGCCTCTGATAGATGGTACATCCTCCTTAAGTCTTTACCGAAAAAATATATGATTATTGTTTGCTTACTTGTAACAATTCTCCTATTATAAATGCTCAAATTATCTAGGACCCACCGAAGCATATCGGTATAGGGGAGAATTTTAGGTCTGGCTGCAATCCTTTGCAAGGAATTCGCCAAATTGTTGTAGGTTATGTTTGAGACATGAGTAGAATCCTTAGCAGTTGTTGTCCTTTGAGTAACCCTGGGTCCTTTATCTTCAAATAGTTTATATATTTATTTCGATGAGGAATATCCAAAGTCTTTAGAAAAAACTATATTAGAGAACATCCCTGGCGTAGCATTATTTTCTTCAATGCTTTCAATTAGAGGAGTGGCAGATTGTTTTTGTGTTGTGGTTTTCTTCTTACCCTTGCTAGCTTTTCAAATTTCTTCAATGTTACGATAATCAGAGCTAGCTTGTAGAAAAAAACATAGGGATGAGAAAAAAAATTACTCACAGAGGACTTCGCGCAAATGATGAAACTTTACAACAACAATCTTTTCTTTAAAGAAAATATTCATAAAATCGAAGTGAAATGCATGCAAGCATTTATAATTTCGAAAACAATAACTCTCCACTCTCAAACATTAAGTGCGCGAGCATGAAATCACGTGGGCTTTCAAAATCAACATATTGGAGAAACATATTGGAGGACTGAATTAGAAAGTTATGATAATCCGAACTTCCAATGTACAAGGATCCTGATAAAATAACGGTCATGATAGATATCAGTCAAAATGCTACGATGAAAAGAGGCGCGAAGCATATCGGGGTAGTTATATCGGACGTGGCATATCAGATGAATTATATTAGGGCCTTTAGGAAAAGGATTATGATAAAAGAGTTTCGATAAAGAGCTATAATGGAAATATCGGAAGTATCGGAGGTGAGAGATATCAGAAGTGGAAGGTATCATAGGTGTGGGATATCGGAGGTGTCACATGATATAACTTATGATAATGAATGTGTTGATATAATAAATGAAAGTTGTGGGGCCAACGATAATTATTATATTCATTTATATAAAGGAATGCAAGACTTATAATAAACCTTGGTAAAATCCTTTTAATATGATTCTATTAATAAAGCCAATATCGGGGAAAAAGACATCGGGGAGGAGTTTTATTGTAACATTCTTTGAAAGGAAGTTACGATATAATAGAACTCCGATGAAAGTGCTCCGATATGACTTTGAATTTTGAGTGGGACTTATCAGGGTTTATGTTTACCATAATTTTTAAAAGGCGCAACTTCGATATATAGGTTCCAATAAAGGAAAGTCTTCAAGCCTATCAAATTTTATAACCAATTAAAATATGTCCCAAATTTTGATAAAATCAAAGATTTTTATTTTAAGAAAAAGAAGGGTCCCCATTATTTATGAATAACTAAGTATAAATAAATGGGGGATTGCTGAATGCTACAATCGAAAGAAAGGGATTCACAAAACTATAACTCTAGCATAATTACTTAGGACCAAACCATGCTTATGTTGGAAATGTTTTCTTCTCTAACGTAATCTGGAATTCATTTCTTGTGGGTGAACAATCTAACCTATATAGTTGATCATTGATTGTTATTGAGAGTCTTAACAATGTACTTTGTGGTTGTTCTAATTTGAGTTATCGAAACCAAAGGTCCATAACATCCTTGTTTTAGATCTATTTAGATACATCTAGCAAAGGTTGACTCAAATTTGTGTTATTTTTTCTTGTCTCTTAGTCCCATTTATGTGGGTCCTTTTCCATAAAAGCCTGGGTTTGAAAATTCCATAATTACTCACATGCATTCTATAGGATTAGTCCTTTATTGCTCGTATTTTTATGTGTTTATGTGTTCATCAATTCAATGTTTACGTTGTACCTATGCTTTATCATTCCTTTAAAATATTTCACAACTTTAATTATATTATTTTGTGGCAGGTTTATCTGCATGGAAAAGCACATGTGATAGTCAGAAGTAAATAATTAAATTTGTTTTATTTACATTTAATGTGAAACTTTGATTATTTCCTTATATAATTGAAATAATAACTTTTCTATTGTTTAAATATGTATTTTGAGCCTTGTTACCGCTCAAACTAATAGGGGGCATAAAGGGGATTCCTAATGAGGACAACTGCTAGGCCAAGGGCAACAAATGGAGATGCCACTGTCACCTAAGCTAAGACTCCCTACGCTTTATGAACTTTCTTCGATGGGAGGAGACCCGGTATATGGAAGTCACTTCTAAAGGATGAATCAACAAATGGATGTGAGGTGACCATAGTGATCCTTTTCCTAGAAGGGGGGTAAATATGTAGCTTACTTTCCCTTCATGCAGGGTACACATATTTATAAGATAAGGAGATGAGGACTTGAGGGTTAGGTCGGAGGAATATTCCTTGTAAAGGAGTTTCCCAATCCTAAAATCCTTATTGAACTTGACTTCCCGAATGGTTCTTGAAGGATTGACCTTTTAAAGGTATGGGACCACATGAGACCAAGTGGACCCAACCTAGGTTAAGGAGAGAGAATCTAGCAACCAATGATGTTCTTAACCCACACAAGGAAGGGGAAAGGATCAAAGAAAAAATTTCTAATTAAAAGTGTCAAATCCATCCTATGAGGTGTTATCCTAGGGAATACTAGGGTAAAGTTTCATCTTAGAGCTAGGGCTTGGGTTATCTCACAATTCCACCGTCGAAATAGCTTCAAAATTAGAGGAGGCCTTGAGGACACACCAGTGCAGTGGAGGCTAGGAGATCGAACTTTTTCCTGGGCTATTTTGTTGTGAAAGTGATGCCCTAGGTGACCCATTGTGGCTAGAACTTGAAGTGAGAGGGAAAGGTAGAGAAAAATGTTCTTTGAGTGATCACCTATCGGTGAACTAGTGCCTAATCCCTTGTGGAGAATGGATTCTGGGACAATGATGAGAAAGGAACTTATATTTCGGTCAAGAAGGCCTTAAGGATTACTTCGTTTCGCCTTTAGGGTAAGAAGAAGAGACCTCAAAGCTTTTATACTTTTCTTGGAAAAAAGAGATGGCTTATCAAAATAAATTCATTGGCGGAATTATTCCTAGGAGATTTCGTTCATATACATGACCCGAATATTGAGAGATGCAATATAGAAACAATAATTCCATAATTTTACAATTATGGAATGCAACAGTTAGCCTAGTATAACAAAAATCCCATTCAATGCACATGACAAAAGTAAAATAAGAATAGCATTAAATGTGTGTACTTACATGTAATAGAACATATCCAACCATCAACAATTTGACCATAAAGAAGCTCTAAGATAAAATACTCCAATCCAAACATGAAAATTCATCCATGCAGCAATTCATGATCCCAGAAAAAGTGCGCAATCCAAAGTGATGTTGATCAAATGAACTCATATCACTTTTATTTATACACTAATTAGGAGTTCAACTTAGTCTCTTAGGCCTACATAAGCCCCAAAAATGTGCTAATAACCTATTTTTTGGTGACAAGCCCAACAAACTAGCTCATAAATGAAATAATAAGCCTCTCAAGAGGTCAAATGATAAACAATGCATGTCATAGGGCCCTCTAAGAGGCTTGATGAGGTCCATAGATGCCATAATTAAGAATAGGACCCTCAAAAGTGATGGACAAGGGGGTGGCCCCTTGTTCTCCAAATAATAAACCTGTGGTGCTCCCACTGGGTTCAGGGGCATGATAATAACTTCATGGGTCTCCAAATGAGACGAAGATGCATGTAGACTATTTGTATGGTATATGTGATGCCACATCTTCTTGCAAGTATTGGGTCAGTTTCCAAGTGAATGGTACATCTGTGGGGCTGACTGGGAAAAGATGAACTACATGCATCTTCCTCATCCAGTAGGTGGATCTCGATTCAGTCTCTAAACATCTCTAGGGATCCATGGAGTGTTTCCTACTGATGTGGAGGCTTATGGCTCTCAACACACACCCTATAGGAGCCAATGTAGCCCTTTGGAGGGTTAGGACCTCGTATAGGGAGACCAAACCCAATATGGAAACCACCTGCAATCCTGCATAAGATCCAATGCATCCCCTAGGCTTCCAGTATAACTAATCATCAAAGAAATCGAGTAAAAGGGCTTACAAACCATGGAACATAAGTGGGGACTTCATAATGGCATGCCCTTCCATAATGGTCTTTGGCATGTGATAATGTCTCCAAACTCCAAATGGGTTAGCCAAGCATCCCATTAGGTGGTTTATACTTTTAAAGGGGATAATATGTCTAAGTTACATCCTTTAAAAGGTGGTGGCATGTGATAAAGAGGTGAATGTAATAGGGAATGAGAAGGGGAAGCCTTGGGCCACATTTTTGGGTACAAGGCTAGCTAATAAAGGGGAAGTCCTCACTTAGGTATATAATGTATAGGAGGGAGAAATTGTGGTACCTGAGGTTCCCCAACCTTGATTTTTACACCCTTCCTTATATTCCTTTTGCCTTTTTATGATTTTTCTTTAATTAACTGCTTGAGGCTCAAGGGTAAGAGCATGATGAGTGACACATAGTAGTGGATACCCAATTTTAAGGTAGGGTGGTACATTGCCCACTAGGGGTTGGGGCAATCATGGATTCCTATATGATGAAAGGGTCTAATAGATCCTATAGGAACCAGGGTGATGGCCATGATGATGGGGTAGAGCTCATGTATTGGCTTTTATCCACATGCTAAATGTGTTTGTCCTGACCATATTTTGCATTTTGTGGTACATTTTCTTGTTGAATGTGGCAAATTGTTCTTTTACTTTTCTTTTTAACTGCATCAAACTCGGGAGAATCATTCCATGCCTAACCCAAGGTGTGGTTAAAGGAAAGGGGAGAGATATCCCTATGTGGATCCAGTGGAGGAATGTGGACCCAAGTGGAAGAAATGATAAATGGGGTAATAATGAGTGGAAATGGGGGAATATATACTAATGAGGGAGCAGGACCACACAACCAAAATTGGGTTTCCTGTGAAATACCATCTCTAAAGTCAAATGGTTATTAAAATAGATGCCACGAGACTAGAATCGAAGGTTAATATCCAAAAGGGGGTGTTACATAGTATTTTGTCACGCCTCCTGCACTTCCTTGAGACATACCCTGAAGTGATCGAAACATGATTATTATACAATATACTCATCCATGTATACAACTTAGATCCATCCTTTAACACTGCTTGGAAAATATCTCGAGCTTTCCCTAAAGAAATGGCTCATGAAACCCTAAAATGAGAGTCATCGCCCTTATGAATCTCAAAACCACGATGATCGCCTATTGCACCTTGTTAAGCTAGCAATGGCATCACTCTTTTCTCTCTCATAATCACGATGGTCTCAAAAAGGAAGTTTTCCCAAAGAGGATGAGAAGCTTCGTGATTTAGAAGCTTCCAAAGTGGCGAGCTAGAGGTGGTTTCACATAGATGAGGTTGAATCCTCCTGATTTGACCTCTTGGTCTCATCCCTATGAGCTACCTCCTTAAGATGTGGGCCAAATTGTATCTTTGGAGGAGTCTTGACTTCCTCTCCTAGTGTATAAATTCCCCCTCTACCATTCCCAAATGGTTGATCTATGTCCATTTGCACCCCCATGCTGAGCTTGTGCTTGGAGGCTATTCATTAGACTTGGAGGAGCGTTGGAGATTTTCTTGGCGTGGACTTGGGTTACCACTCAAGGAGAGCCTTTCAACATCAAGGCTATGGTTGTAAGCTTCCCATTTATTCTTTTAATAATAATACAATTGTTGGTCCATCTTCCCAAAATATATCTATTCATGTATGTATTGGTTTGGCATTCCTTGATCAACTAAATAGGTTATTATTGGATTTTCTATTTGTTTTGGTATGCTTTTTTGTTTCTTGGTCACTTGTGTAGGTATATAAGTGTTGGAAGAAGTAAGAACAAGTCTGTGACACAAGCGGTTCAAGGATCTCAACAAAGGAAATCAGATTAGCATCAGAGCAAGGTAGGCCTTCTTCTTGTTCTACTTTTCAATTATAATCTAGAAGATGTCTAGTTGATTGTCCCTTCAGTTGCTAGAACCACCCATCGGGCTAGAGGGATCGTCTCTGTCTGTAGAGAGACATTATTGTTTAGCTCCAAACCCAGACTTTCTAGTCTGAGTTGTCCCGATCTGACTGACACCATATCCATCATCAGTCCCAACCTTATCGGATCATCAATGATAGATTGTATCAGGTCGGTGTGGAATCTGTCCTTCACATATGTCTCACCCTTGAAGAGGCTGAGCGAGTCCTAAATGATTGCCAATATATTTCCTGTGGTGGTCATATGTCTAGATAAGCCACTTCTCAAAGGATCCTTTGTGCCAGTTATTTCCGGCCTTCTATATTCAAAGATTGCATTCTAGCTGTCCAAAAATGCCATGAATGATAGATTTTCAATTGCAAGCAGCGTGCCCTACCCACACCCCTACACCTAGTAATTACTGTTGGCCCATTTGCCAAATGGGGCATTGATTTCATGACATGTAACCCTCACTCAGTTGGGGGGCTTGATTATATCATCGTCATCGTCAACTATTTTATGAAATGGGCCGAGGCGATGCCTACACACAATGTTGACGGTATTACTACCATGCAGTTCCTTTTTAACCACATTATAACATACTTTTGTGTCCCTCAAGCTATCATGTCTGACCATAGATCACATTTTCGTCAACACATGATGGCAGAGCTAACTGCTTAGTTGGGCCTTCGACATGATAGCTCAACTCTGTATTATCCACATGCCAATGGCCAGGTTGAAGCAATAAATAAGGTTTTGATTACTATGCTTCAGTGTACCATTGGGAAGCACAAAAAAGATTGGCATTTAATGCTATTCTCAGCTCTTTTCGCTTACCAAACTTTTGCTAAGACGACCACTGGATTCACTCTGTTCCAGCTGGTGTATGGTTTAGAGGTGAATCTTCCAATCAAATGCGAAATCCCTTCGCTTAAGCTAGCTATCGAACTTATTTCGAATACCTCACTTGAAGAGGAGTGGATATTGTATCTTGAGAGACTTAAAGAGACTCGTCGCATTGCTGCGATGATCATTGAAGCTCAAAAGAAACAAGGCAAAGCTCATTTTACCCAAACCGTTTCTCCCCGCACTTTTGCTGAAGGCAACTTGGTCCTTCTTTATGATCAAGCCAATGATAAATTGGGGGCAGAAAACTTCAAACCTGTGTGGCATGGGTCCTACATTGCCAAGCATGTCTTACAGAAAGGTGCCTATGAGCTATGTCCTTATGAGGGAAATGCATTGTCACAGCCCCGTAATGGGATGTATCTCAAAAAGTATTATGCATGAGATTTGTTTGATAACTTTTGTACATTAGTGTGTTAATTAATTAGTGTGCGTTTTAGTGTGTTTGTTTGCTTTGCAGACATATGTTTTTTTGCTTACCCTATGTTCCACTTAGTTTGTCGATGTCATTAGGTCATTACATTAGTTTTACTGATGATGCTTGTCATAGCACACAGAACCTATCTTCCGCAACATGGGTACTGTATGACCTTAATAGTGAGATGATTAACTTACAAGGTATCTGTCTTAGTCGAACAACCAATAATTTTGCTGAGTATAGCGCAATTATTGAACTCTTGTCAGAAGCAATGGCTCTTAGCATTAGGGATTTCGTTGTCAAGTTGGACTCACAACTCGTTGTGTTATAATTAAACAATCATTATTCAGTAAGAAATCCAAAAATATTGCGTATGTATCTACATGTTAGATTGATGGAAATAATTTTTTATTACATTACATATCAACATATTCCATGAAATTTAAATACATTAACTTATGCATTAGAAAATTTTGTTCTTGATAGACATTTTCATCATTTGTAAAACTAAATCATGTTATGAACACATAAGTAGAAATAAAACATATATGTATGTGTATATATATATATATATATATATATATATATATATATATATATATATATATATATATATATCAGAGTGTTTACATCAAAATGTCAAAAAATAGAGTGTTCTGAGACACTTGGCTTTGAAATCCTACAAAATGTGTAAAAGACTAGGTAAACTATCAAATGTCATGGTGCTCGTGATAGCACAAGATTGCTCTGATCACTCGGCCTAGAAACTGATGTAGTCTCGCAGAGACTCCCACAATATGTCTTTGCCAATGCAGTGGAACATCATCGATAGTGGCATAATTTGGAACCCCTTGAGTGATTGAATCTAAATTTCACTCCATCTCTGCTAAGGGGTTAGCCCCTTCCTCGTAGTTGCACCCACTATCGGATGGGAAGCTTGCCGGGTTATTGACGACATGCCTGGTGATCTCTCTGGTCCCACATCTACACATTTATCATAAGTTTAGTCTTAGTTCACACTTTTATGAAAATCTTAAAACTTGAAAAATTTAAAAACAAATTTTTTACCTACGTTGGTCCATTGTTCCCCTGGTGGCAGAAGTAGATCTGGATCCCCTCTGAAATCTATACTGGCATAAGCGTAGTCATCCATGATAAGCAACTAGAATTTAAACCAAGCGAAGAAATATGGTGGATAATGCATATGTTGACCCGTGCCTCATTGAGGCATGAGCTGGCTCCATCTCACGAGCCTCGGATCTTGGGGGGCAGGATGTGGTACTTCTGCCCATTGATACTAGAAGAGAAGTATTCGCTCCAAGAATAAGGTCACCAGTATAGAACCGAACTCGAATTTCTTCAAGTGTTCATGCTTCCCCTTGGTCAGTTGGCACTTCATATTTGTCAAAAGGCCTCCACACCAGTTGAAGATGGTGGGGGTCAAACATGTGATAGCATACTAAAACTGAGACTTGGAAGCCTCATGCAAAGCTTGGGTGCCAGCTACATGCGACATGGTGAACAAAATTGTTCTCAAAACGAGGTTGGTGGTGATTGTTGCAATCTTCACCTTACCTTCGTTGGTTATCTCGGCACTAGGACAATATCTATGGACTAGAATCCTCATCCTCTCACCTCCTTGACGAGATCCAAGGAGTTGAACTGCTTCTCCTTGACGGGATAATCCCGTGATGAAATAGATGTCCATCTCCTCTAGTTCTAGTTCTTTCCCTTTGATGATGTAGATTGATCTTCAATCTACATCCCAAAGGCTGATTAGATAGGGTAGCAACTCCATCTGAGCCCTCAACCCTATGGTCCAGAAGAATTTTAGTAGGCCACAATCCCTCATAGCATTTATGCATGCCAGATCCTGAGATGCTTGGAAATCCTCGGCCTCATGGCCTCTTTCTTTCCACTCCAAGACCATATTCTCCTACAAAACAACATTTAAACACTTATTAATGCTTTTTACATGGATAAAAATCAACATTTTTTGCTTTAAAGAGAGTTTTTAACTTCAAAAAATCGCTCTCGGTGCCATTGCACCTGTTTTTCAAAATAGTGGGAAGACATCATGTGAGCCTTTGGTATCAAGCGTGACCATCATGGGTCTGATGACCATACCTGCAATGGTCGTTAACGACCTAAAATTTTTAAATCCTCCTTTCTGGTATAAAATTCACCATTAAAATTGCATAAAAAAGTAATGAAATGCAAGAGCAGAGATGAGCCTCTTACCTGTCGCAGATGGATCGTGAAATGGTACCTTGGATCTCCTACATTAGCCACCAGAAAATCAATAGAATTAGGGCACAAAATAACTTTCGTAGCTTAGTTTGGTAAAATGGTAATAAATGAAATTACTTTTACCTATTTATAACTTTCGAAAGTGATGGGTGTGTTTCTTGTGCAGTTACAAGTGTCTTCAATGTGAACAATGATCATTATTGACTGATTCTAGGAGTTTTATTTTATCTCTTTTTTAGACTCATTAATAAATGAAAAAGGAACCCCCCTGGAGTCATCTTTCATCGCTTTTCTGAATCTCGAAAATTGAAAATTTTTACGAGTAGTTGTCATTTCAAACTCGTTAAAGTAAATGAATCGATGTCACCTCAGTATACCTTTACTCCTTTTTCGGGCTAAGACTGACTATTTACGAAAAAAGTACACCTTGATCGACATGGTCAAGAGGTTCCCTCAGATATTGTTTTCTACTTTTTCGGGTTCGAGGGACAAATTACTAAAAGGTACATGATGGAGTTTTATTTTTTTGTTTCTTTTTCAAACTCTCTAAACATGAAAAAGATACCAAGTTATTCTTATGTCAGACTCATTAAAACTTTGCAACAAAAGACTTGTCACCATGATGAGACTGAGCTTCTCCTTCCTACGGATCGTAAAACTTACTAGGAGGGATTCATTCAAAGAATGAACTTACATAACAAGCATATTCTATCCCCTTCAATATTGTGATAAAACTAATTGGGGTAATTGCTAGAAATAGCGGGGAAAAATGAAGACGAGACATCCTCTATATAGGCAGCATGTTGCTCTTGAACATGACACTCTTCTGCTCTTGTGTTAGGTTTGGGATATCCCCACTCAATATCTTCTCCTCTCAGGTTTGGATGATCCATTTTGCCTCTCATTTGACTATTCCACACTGTCATCATGACCTTTAGTCCCATGTTGAGTCAAATGCTGCCACACTCTGGAGTCATGTCGCCAATATGTTCAAGCGAAGTCCAATCTGTAGTTATTTACATATACATTATTTGAGTCATTGCTATAGTACTGAATATCATACCATTTTATTCCTTGTTTCGTGTTGAATATGGGGGATTCATCATTGCCCTCCTTCAATGCGTCACTTCCTATCAACTTCATCTCGCTATCCAGGAAGATGACTTAGGAACTCCATTTCAGTACCTTAGAGCTCGCATGCCCTAATGGCCAGTTCTTCGCATCCGATGACAGCTTTTCATTATTGGCTTTGGATTGGGTGATTCCATGAGTGTTTGACCTCAACTTCATTATCACATTAACGGATTGTATTGTTGTACCTTGAGAACCATTTTCATTATTTGTGGTTTCTCTTGTACCTGTTAATGGTCCACATCATTGGCCAGTAATCAGGTGGTTTTCTAGCATGTTTGACTTCAACACGTTTATTCGCATGCTGGGATTCGTACATTGATCAGGTCGGGATGGAGCGCAAGACCCTGAGTCTTGTCTGTTATGGCTCAGGCTGCATGGAGTTTTATGTTATTCATGATTGTACACATGTTTCTACTATACGGATGGTTGTGACCATACTGTGAGACTTTATATTCATGATGATCCTTTTTATCTAGATGGCTACACCCATACCATGGATCTTTTATCTAGTGTTCATCATCCGGATGGCTGCATCCATGTCGTGGATTCATGTCTTGATCTCAAATATGTATATGTATATGTGTCCTTGATTTTTAGGTCTCTTGATAGTCCGTGTCCTCGTCCTTGCCAAAAGATTGTAAAGCATCTCAACCATCAATCCTCGTTCTGCCTTCATGCTTTAGGGGGCATTTGTTACACAGTGTTTTGTCAAGCCTCCTGCACTTCCCTATGACATACCCTAAAGTTCCCAAAACATGATCATTATATAGTATACTCATCCATGTATATAGCTCAGATCCCTCCTTTAACTTTCCTCAGAAAATATCTTGAGCTTTCCCTGAAGAAATGGCTCATGAAACCCTAAAATGAGAGTCATCGCCCTTATGAAGCTCAAAACTGCAATGATCGCCTATTGCACCTTGTTAAGCCAGCAATGACATCACTATGTTCTCTCCCATACTTTCGATGGTCTCAAAAAGGAAGTTTTCCCAAAGAGGATGAGAAGTTTCGTGATCTAGAAGTTTCCAGAGCGACAAGTTGGAGGTGGTTTCACATAGATGAGGTCGAATCCTCCTAATTTGACCTCTTGGTCTCATCCTTATGAGCTACCTCCTTATGATGTGGGCCTAATCATATCTTTGGAGGAGGCCTAGCTCCCTCTCCCAGCTTATAAATTTCCCCTCTACCATTTCCAAATGGTTGATCTATGTTCATTTGCACCCCCATGCTGAGCTTGTGCTTAGAGGTTATTCATTAGACTTGGAGAAGGATTGTTGGAGAGTTTCTTGGCTTGGACTTGGATTACCACTCAAGGAGATCCTTTCAACCTCAAGGCTATGGTTATAAGCTTCCCCTTTATTCTTTAAATAATAATATAACTGCTGGTTCATCTTCCTGATGAGCCTCATAAATGGGTAATTATATGGGCTCATTTTACCTCCTAACCTAGTCAAGTCAACCATTCTCTTAGCTTATTGTATGATTTTCTGATTATATATATGCTTATCGAGTGAGTTGAGTTAGTTATGATGCCATGTGGTCTAACGTGTGTTTAATGTATATTATTGATGAATTTTGAGGTCAAAGTCAAGGATCCAATGGAAAAATGGCAACAATAACTTGGAGTGTACAAAGGAGAGGACCTATAGGAGGGAATACCCCTCATTTATTACTCATTACTTCAAATTCCCCTTCATTAATCTTAGAGTACCAGTAGCCAAATCATGCACTAGAAGGCAACCGAGCAAGTGGAGGATGACTGATGATTATCTCGAGTTTTGGGAGCCAAGCCTCCCCGATTTTAAGGAAGCTATTGTTAGTTTCATTTGTATAAGTAGAGAGGCCTAGGGCCTCACTAGGGTCATATTTTTGTTGGATTTTTGCTTATGTAAGCTCTGCTCAACTTCGCGCTTATTATTTTGTGACAGTTTCATGATATCTTGCTATTGCTTTGGAAATAAAGATGGAATCCTTTTTGAGTTAGCACTGAGTTACCTCAGAGGGTTGAAGCTCTTAGGTTAGGGCCCAATCCAAGTAGCCAATCTCCTCTTTACTTGTATTTGTATGTTTTATTTCCGTTTGAAGATTAGGTTGTTGTTAGATGTATTTCTTTTATGGTTGAGAATAGGTTGCTTTTGATGATTCATTGGTTTTATTCCATTTGTTCTCTCTATACAAGGTTAAGTAGTCATAAAAAGAAGATTAATAAGGCTATAAATAGTGCCTTGGCCTCTCTTCCTCCCTTTGGTACCATGATTTGAGGCAAAGACCCTCTTGTTTCCCCAAAAACACAGATTTTCCTCACTCATAGGAATTCTAGTGTTTACAGCTTTTTAGTAGGCTAATAGTCTAGCTTTGCTTTGCTTCAAATCTTCTTCATCATGCTCAATTCTTTATTTGCAATAGTCTTCTTTCATGCTTTCCTATCTTGCAGCATTTCTCAACATTTCCTTTCATAGCTCATAGTTTGGAGTACTTTGATGCAAAACTTTGTTTTTCTAGATGCACTTATTTCATTACTTGCTTGATCTTATTGGTTGACTGTCAGTTCCTTTGCAACATATATATTCTAGCAATAGGCCAGCCTATCAGCCATCCCATCCTCCATTTGATCCATGCCCTACAGGTCACCCAAGTCTCACCTCAATTCTGCCTTAGTTTCTTGCATTTTCCATAAAACTTCTTCCTCTCTCCTTGAGAAAATCCAATCATCTTTCTCTCTCCTGGTGGTTCATGGTAGACCATAGGTGCCCTAACACCTCATTCAAACCCTCATAAACCTCTTTCACCCATTCTCACACCCTCAAAACAGTGAAAACTGCTCTCGGCCTCCTCCTGTAGGCCTCCTGTAGAACGTTGTTTTTTCTCTTGTAGATTTCTTGTGTCCTCCTGTAGATTTTCCTGTAGGCTTTATTTCGAAGGATGAGTGTGGGAAAAGCCTCTAGAAGGACACCTGAGACCTCCTAGGACCCATCCACACTATCCTACATCATCTCAAGTCCCAAAACCACCCTTTAACACCACCTATTCACTGCCACATTCACACACAATAAATTACATGCATGCCAAATTCACGTAAAACTACATAAAAATCCAAAAATATGTCTTTTGCTTATTTACTTTTAGAAATAGAATAGTTAGATGTTGTTTACTTCCTTGAATAGGTAATGGCATTCCTTTCATGGTTTTAATAGCGCTTTCTGCAAAAGTAGAATTAGTTGGTTAATTAGGGTTCACTAGTTTTGCTTTACATTTCAGTCTTTCTCCTTTTTGCAATTAGAATAGCATCTATACTTCTTTCCTTTCATCACATATAGAGCTTCATAGATGTTGGCTCGAGCTCCTAGTGATCTTGTGCTGGCTGACCAAGTGACAACCTGCAGTAAGAACTAGTACCTGTGCATACAACGTTGATGCTTCCAAGTTTGTTACAAACTACCGAGTTGATAAGAGTAAAGTAGGCAGCCTAGGAGTTGCAGCATTATTGCTGCAATACTGGTGCTCACCACTTTTTTTGCGCCGTTTCCGGGGAAGCATGAGAGTATTTTGTGATTACTGCTTTCTTTTATTTTCTATTGCAACATTCTGCTAATAGTTTATTTCAAGAAAAGTAGACTAGTCCTTTCTTTTCCTTTAGTTCTGCATTTCCTTGCTTTCCTTTTCAATTCTAGAAATTTCCTTTCAGCAAGAGTAGACTAGTCATTCTTTTCCTTCAGTTCTACCTTTCCTTGATTTCCTCTTCAATTCTACAAGTTTCATTTCAGCAAGTTCATTTCAGTTAGTTGCAATTTTTTTTGTTCAATCAATTTTAGTTTTGCAGGTACTTTCAATGTGGGGAAAAGAAACAAAAACCAACCAAAAATATTTCCTTTCATGCCTCGTAGGAATAAAGATAACTCAACAAAAGTTTTGCCCAACACCCCCACTACTTCACACAGTCAGCCTTCTCTCTTCTTCGGTGGTTGCGATCAAGAGAAACCCTTAGGTGAACAATAAGACATATTTGAAGAACCTATAGGGGAAGAAGAAGAAAACATTCCTTTGGAGCCAATGGCTGAACACATAAATGCTAGGGTGAATGGAGAGAGAATAGAGGGTACCTTTCCCATTTGGGAGACCAATGGGGACACCAAAATGAAGAATATAAGCCCTTCCACCATACCTCATTTCCATGGTCTGACTACAGAATATCCTGACACCTTTTTGTTCGAGTTTGTTGTTATCTGTCGAACCTATGACTATGAAAAAGATGAGCAAAAGTTGAAATTGTTCCCTTCTACTGTCAAGGATGCAGCACTATGCTGGTTCATGGGATTACCTGGCAATAGCATCACAACTTGGGATCAGATGCAACAAGCCTTTAACAACAAGTATGGAGACTAGTGTAGGTCAAAAAATATTAAAGAAGAAATTTTTCGAATGACTATAGGAAGTGATGAGTCCCTGGAAGACTATGAAGAGAGGTTCCAGCTCAATTACAAAAGGGCTAGGTGTACACTTGACCCTGAGTCTCTGAAGCTGGTCCTGCTCAAGGGAATTCGGGAAGATATTTTAGATACCCTCCATCTACTAGCCGGGGGAGACATCTACCAACTGTCCTATGAGGACATAAAGACTATTTTTAGAAACCATTCTAGAGCAATCAAAAATAAAGGTAGGGGGAGTCAACCCATAGCCAGTACCTCTTCCTCTAACTCATCCATTAAAGGAGAAATTGGAAACATGCTGGAAGACTTCAAGAGTGAGATGTTGCAGACTCTTGCCATGCAAATGGATACCTTACATATCAAAAGGAAACAAGAGGAAGTAGAGAGGGTTTTGGCCATTTTTTTCCCTAGATGCACCAGGAGGAATCCTAGGAATGAATGCCCATCAAACTCTATAGAGATTTGTTCAATCTGCGAAGAAAATCATGCTATAGATAAGGGCCCTTCCTTACCCGGACTTAAAGATGTATATCAAGGGGCTGAGGGAGTCACTGAACAACTCTATTACATAAACCAAAGGAGGCCGCATGGACTTAGACCATACCATTAGGGGATGCAAGGGCCATTTCAGGCATACTACAACCCCAACCAAGTCACCTCCATACCTTCTTTGGGCCACCATGCTCATCCTTCCTCGTCCACGCCTCCTCCTTGGTCCTTCACATCTCAATATCAAGACCAACCATCCACCCATTCATTTCAATCCTATGCTCAACCACAACCTTAGTGGAATGCACCTCATCAGGGGTGGAGGCCCCAGTACAACTCGCTGCCCGCTCTTTTCCCTCCACCACCTGCCCAACCACAACCTTTACCTCCTGCTCCACCAAGCAACCCCAAATTCTTGCCTAGCCAAATCTGAACCTGGACAACAGACAGGCTCAGCATGTGTATAGTGGGGAACCATCATGCCCAACTTATGTTGTGGAGATTCAAGACATTAACTTGCGATCTGGGAAATTTCTCACAGATAGCCAGCCTCTACCCAAGGAGGTTGAGGAGGATAAATAGGAAAGTGAACCTAAATTAATTCCACCCTTTCCTGAGAGATTATCCGTGACAGTCCAGCCTACCCCAGAAGAAACTGAACTCCTGGAAGAATTGAAACATTTATGTGTGAAGATACCACTTCTCCAAGCCATAAAAGATGTGCCTATCTACAATAGGTTGATCAAAGAGAAGTGCTTTAGGCATCTAGGAAGGCACGCAAGAGAGAGATGCCCCAACCATCAATGTCATAGTGCAGCTGTCTGACCTGATGTTAGGGTAGGTAATCTGTCCAAAATATCTTGACCCTAGAAGCCCAGTAGTTGATGTCCACATCAATGGCACCATGATCCCACAAACCTTGATTAATATTGGAGCTACCATTAATGTGATGACAAAGGACACAATGCTCAAACTCAACCTTGAGGGCTCCTTGAGGAAGACCATGATTGTGTTACAGCTAGCAGACCGCTCCACCGTGACCCCTGAGGGGATTGTGGAAGATGTGATGGTCTCCATTGGTTCTTAGGAGTACCTTGTTGATTTCTTAGTTCTCTAGCCAAAGGCAAAGCTCATTAGGTATCCTCTCATTCTAGGAAAACCCTGGTTGGCTACCACTGATGCCTACATCAGCTGTCGAGCTGGGAACATGACCATAAAGAACGGGCACATGTCCAAATAGTTAATCCTATATCCTCCTGCCCAACCCTTGCTAGAACATGATCTACCTCTCTGGTTGGAGGAGGAAGATGAGGATGAAGTCTATTCTGCATTTCTTTGTGCATTAGAAATCTCCATGGGGGGGAAACTTCAAAATCAGGATGAGATGATTGAAAATCTGATTCAGAATCCACCTCCCAGTGTATCACCATTAGAGAACATAGTAAGAGAAACCAAAAACAACCCCTAAACTGATCTCTGTGTGGCCGAATCCACTCCTCTCTGTGTTAAGAATATAGAGTTCAACCCATAAAGAACCTTGAAAATCAATCCATCCCTATCCACTTCCCAGGATAAGGAACTGTGTAGCCTGCTGAGAAAACACCTAGATGCCTTCACCTAGAGTTATAAGGAGATGAAGGGAGTGCACCCTTCAGTATGTACTCATCATATATACATCAAGGGGGATTGCAAGCCAGTTAGGCAGCCTCAAAGGAGGGCGAATCCAACACTTAAAGATATTGTCAAGGAAGAACTGCAGAAATTGCTTGATGCAGGATTCATCTATCCCATCTCTGACAGTGAATGGTTCTTTCCTTTGGTGCTAGTGCTAAAGAAAAATGGTAAGTGGAGAATTTGTGTCGACTATCAGGAATTGAAAAAATCCACTAAAAAGGACCATTTTCCTTTACCTTTCATAGATCAAGTGTTAGACGATCTAGTAGGGAAAAAGTTTTTCTCTTTCCTAGATGGGTTTAGTGGGTACAATCAGATTCAAATCAGCCCGAAAGACCAAGACAAGAACACTTTCACTTGTCCTTAGGGTACCTTTGCATACTGGGTCCTTCCTTTTGGTTTGTGCAACACTCCAGCCACTTTCCAAAGAGCAGTATTGAGTATATTTTCTGAACTGGTTCATGACGCAGTAGAAATATACATGGATGATTTTACTCCATTTGGCTCTGACTTTCAGGAAGCTTTGTCTAACTTAGGAAAATTTCTCGATAAGTGTATTGAGATGAACCTGTCCCTTCGTCTAAAAAAATGTGAATTCTTGATGATTGAAGGGACCATGCTAGGTCATGCAATATCTCAACAAGGACTACAGGTGGACCCCAACAAAATTTCCATCATCCAAACGGTCCCACCTCCTCAAAAGGTGAGAGATGTCAGAATTTTCCTAGGCTTAGCTGGGTATTACAAGAGATTCATTAAAGATTACAACGAGCTAGCCTCTCCTTTTTTTGGCCTATTAGGCAAAGATTTCGAGTTCATATGGTCGGAAAACTGTCAAGAAGCCCTAGATACCTTGAAGAGCAGGCTCGTGACTGCCCCAATTCTGAGAGACTTGTTATGGCCTAAATCTACCTTAGGCTGAGAAAGGCGGGTTTAGGGTAACATTAAACCACGCTTAACCTGGTAGCTAGCCCTACCAGGTCGAGAGAGGGCTCTCTCCTTGTTAATCTCAGGAAAATATAGCAAATGAGGCTTGAGATTATTGACGTAAAGACTAATTTTAGTCTAGGTATATGTCCAGGGGAGTTTGATTGAATTTTATGGTTGATTGCTAGATCAAAAGTGAAAGGCAGTTTTGGGTTCGGGGAATGGACTCAGTCTTGTAGAGGTTTCTGTGGGGCGAGGTAGGAAAATGCTTTAGTACTTTGAATTAAGTGAAATGGAGAGTCTTAAGACTGGTGAGGAGTTGGAGAGGGCATGCAAGTATCAGGAATCCACTTCAAACAGTTGAAAACATATACAACTAAATAAACCCTAAGGTAGAGAACTGCACATCAATGATTTCCACCCTTGTACTTGATTCATTTATTTAAGTTGAAAAGAAAGAGATGATGGAACACATAAACACATGATAACTTGAATCACAGAAGGAAAAACAATACTAAATCACCTTTCCACAAGAATCCCAAAAAATGCTACAAACCCTAGTCTATTTCCTTGCCAAACTGTAGAGATGAATGTACAATAATTCTCAAAGCATTCGCAATAGTCCAACCCTGACAAATGACTCAAAAAACACATGATATATACCTCCAAACCACCTGTGATATCCATTAGCGGTTGAATCCATGAGAAGACGGATCGTTTCAACCATATCTAAACTAGGAACACAAAAATAGGCAGTGGAACAACTTGCCTCTTAAACCTAGGAAACTGATTCATTCAACTCCAAACCACCTACAACTGATGTATCTACCATATCAAGTCAATTTTTATCATTTATACATCATAATACATCAATTTAAATCATTCCACATCATGAATTTTACCATAAGAGAGAAAAAGTCAAACTAAAAAAACTAGGCGAAAAACAGAGTTTTTAGCAAAATTGGCACTTTTTCATCCTGTGCGTAGCACCACTTTTTTTGTGCGTAGCACTTTTTCCCAGCTGAATTTGGAGGCCTTCCCCTTCACCAAATTTTCTCCAAGTTGGCTTGTTGGAAAGGCCTATCTATCTACTTTCTAGGAAAAGTGGAACTTTTGAATTTGGTGTCCATTTTCCCCTCCAAAAATCAGTTCTCCCAACACTGCTTCTTATGTGGCCAAAAAGTGGTAGAGAGGACATTTTTGAGGTGTTTTTGGCCCTTTTGGAGGTCCAAAACTTGTCAAAATTTCCTATTAATTTCTGGGCATGCATAAATTTTCATAAGGAATCCAAAAATGCAAATTTTTCCTCTAAAGGAGGTCCCTATCAAAAGCGAGCGCCAAGTGGCGCTATGCACCTGATAGAAAAACCTATTTTTTCCTTGAAAAATTCAAAATTGATAAAAAGTTTGCCAAATTTCTTGAAATTTGGCATGAGTGATCTGCATCAAGCACTATGTTGGGCCAATTAATATTCAGCCAATATCTTGAGCTTATCTTTCTATTTCTTGCTCCTCAAAGTCTTCCTCAACTTGGCTTTTAGGCACCTTATCCTAGTTTTGAAAATTTTGTTTCGCGCCAAATAGTGATAAGCCATGTGCCACAACATCCTTTTCTCCTTATTGGCTTTCTCAAGCAGCTTATCCAAGTGCATATTTTCCCTCTCTAGCCAAGTTTCCTGGTCATGTTCAATCTCTTGCTCATACCCATAATCACTGTCTCTTTCCATTGTTTTCCTTTGGTTTTGAAAAATGTGGTTGTATATGGATGGTTTTGTGGATAATAGTGTGAAAATATGGTGGAGAAATGAAATGGGTAGAGCGCATGGAAGAGAGAGTGTAAAAATTTATGTGTGAACAGAGGTTAGGGATGGGAGTAAGAGTTTAGGGATGTGAGTAGGGTTTAGGGATATGGATAGGCTTTGGGGAGTGTAGAGTTTGGGAAATTATATGTGGAGAATGGGATTTAGGGGAAAATTTATGAGGGGAATGGGATTAAGGGGATAGGGTATACAACCACTAGTGAAATGAAGAAAACTAAGGTTTCACCCTAGAAGCTAGGGTTTTAGTTTGAAGAACACAAAACACCAATATTAGTAAACAAACCCTAACACATAAGATAGGATTCATGTACTTACTTGTTTAGAAGGAGAAATTGAAGTTTTAAGACAAAATGGAAACTTGGTGAAGTTTTTTGGGCTTGACTGGGCAGGTGCGTAGCGCTTGTTCAAATTGCTGTGTAAAACCTGCACTAGGTGCGTAGCGCCAACTGACAGGTGTGTAGTTCTTTTTTAAGGAAACTTTTGAAGCCCTTCCCTATGTCCAAATTGGGCATGTCATAGCTCGTTGGAAATATTATTGAGTCTAATTTCCAACACAACTTGAATTTTTCAATTTGGAGTTCATTTTCCTTGTCAAAAGTTAAATCTCCCAAGACTGGTCAAAATGTGCAAAATGAGGCTACTTAAAGGCAGAGTGCTATTGCAGTCAACTTTTAAAGGTCTTCCTCAACCCCAAATTGAGTTCATGATAGCTATTTGGAAAGATATCTCTATCTAGATATTATTTCATTCATCAAGAAAGTAATTTGGATAACCAAGATAGGATAAATATTGATTTTCACAAGGCCACTCCAGAGATGCAGCAACCCTCCTGAGGCAACATTATTTTTTACATTTCTCTACAAACATGATACCTGTGTAAAAAATGAAGGAGGTTTTTCTTCTTTGGCCCATTTTGGACAAAAATCTCTCTCACATTTTCCAAATTCATCTTTTCTTGCCCAGAAACATAGCTTGAGTAAAACCTATCCCGATGTGTGGAACAAGGGATTTGTCGAAATGAAGTGAAATGAAGGGGATAAGGGGCTTCTAAATTCTTGAGAAAATTTTGGGAAGTAGGGAGGGATGTTAGGAAATAGAGAAAAGTGGAATTTCAAATGTTTAGTGATGGGAAGGGGTCCAAAAGGGAAAAACATAGGCCTAGCCTAGAAAATTGTCAAATTGTGGCAAGAAACTAGGGTTTGTGGAAAATGATGAATTTAAGGGATGTTAGTGATGGGAAGTGTTTAATAAGGTAAATTAAGGATAAGGGAAGGCGTATGAGCATCAGGATACAAGTTTTGTTGATGATTTTACCATCCAAGGGAAATTGCCTTCAAAATCCTAAGAGAGGGAAATGATCCTTACCCAGTACAATTGAAGCACGAACAAAGTGTAAAATGACCCATTGGAACCTATAATGATGATGAAAACTCTTTGAATGATGGTACACTTAGCTGAATGGTGACATGGAACGACATTTAGAAAAAATTGGAAGGAGTGAACACAAACCCTAGGCCTAATAACTAGTGACCAAATTTTACTTGAAAACTCACTAAAATGACAAAATTTGACCTTGACACCTTAAAATCACTTTGTAAGAGAATGTTTGATCACTTGAGGAAGGCTTCAAAGACTGACACTAATAAGACCCAACCTAGGCCCTACCTTTCCACATTCACACAGATGCCTCAAACAAAGCAATAGGAGCATCCTTAGGACAAATTGATGAAAAGTTACCTTATGCCATATACTTTAAAAGTAAAAACTTGTCAAAGGTAGAGTTAAACTATACAGTGACCAAGAAGGAACTCCTAGCTATCGTGCATTCCCTAAACAAATTCAGACATATATCATAGGCTATAAAACCTTTGTGCACACTGATCATGCTGCAATTAGATATTTAATGAACAAACTAGATGTAAATGCTCGCATTATTAGATGGTTGCTTTTACTGCAGCAGTTTGATTTAACCATTATTGATAAGCCTAGTAAAGAAAATGTTGTTGCTAACTTTTTGTCTAGAGTAAATTTGCCTACAGGTGAAGGAGTGATGGATGACCAAATGCTAGATGAACAACTGTTTGCTATCTCAGTACTCTCCCCATGGTTTGCTGATATAGCAAACTACTTGGTTTCGGCACAGTTCCCACCACACCTATCCTCAAAAGAAAAGAGCAAGATAGTAAGGAAAAGTTCCCCTTTCACCTGGATTGGGGGCAATTGTTATCGAGAAATCTAGTGTCTATGCAGAGCTGCTAGTCCCACCAAGACTGGTAGCTATCTTAGAAACAAACAAACTAAAACTACTTTTGTTTTCCTTTATGAGAAGTAGATAAGAGGGGAACAAAGGAGACCAACCTCTGTCTTGCGCTTGGTTCCTTGCTTGATTCCTCTCCCTTCTGATAGATCTTTGCCACTAGCTTCCTTGTCTACCCAGCTTCAAGGAGCACCTGTGGAATCAAAGCAGCATAACACTATCCAAGAACAGAGATCCACTATCACAAACAATATAGGACCAGATATATATTGACCACACAAATTCATATATCATCAATCATACAAGAATGTGGAGGAAAACTTGAATAGATTTATTAATATCAAGAATATCAAAGAGGATTACAACCAATTGTTCTGACCCAGCGTCATCCTCTCAGCAAGAAATCCCTTCTTCACCTCATGAAAAGCTTAGATCACCCAACACTATGATGTTACACCAAGAAATTAGCAGCACTTCCTTGCAAGATACAAAATTCCAGCCTCTGGATCTCTGGGATGAGGGATCCATATATAGATGATTGCAGGGAGGTGAGTCAGCTTTTGAGATTTGATTAGTGTCCTCTCTCTGATAGTTCTTGATTCCACTTGGAGATTGATGATTTTTTACTCATCCCTGGGCGAATTCAGAGAGGCAAGTGTCACAGGAGAAGTTTCTGGAAGATTCCATGATCATCCACGTCGCAAATTGACTCTGCCATTTTTCCACTCTCACCCATCGCACCCCATAGAAGGGCTTTTCAATATGCATTGCACCTCTCGTGTGCATTTAGGTGGGATGCATCGCACTTTGACCATGGAGCAGGTGAGATGGTCCAGCTTTGACCAATTCTGAGTAGTTTTTCATGGAGAACTTCTGGGAGATGATGTAATCAGCTGACCTTGTTCTTTTAGGGGATGGAACAACACTTTTAGGGACTTAGGATTCCTTGGTTTATGGACATGTTTGATTGGGGTTGCAGTGCCCAAAAATGTCTATAATAGTTGCCCCCTAAAGCATGAGGTCGTTAATCTTTTGATGTCGGGTGAAATGCTTTATCATGAGGATCCGAAGTTTTTTCAAGCTGGAAGGTGACCTGTAATAAGATACAATACAATACATTATCTTCATAATATTTTCATGAACTAGTTGAGGCGGTAATTCCCATGCTCAGCTTTATCAATTCATTTTCATGTACATAAGACAGACAATCGTCTGAGTGCAGACTAATGATTCTGGTAGAGCCATCATCCCTTAGATTGGATGATTATCTGTGCAGCAATGATGTACATTTGATGTCTTTATTTTCCTGAATATATCTCGCAGCCCAGATGGATGAAACTAGATCCAGGGTCTTCAATCTCATTCGATCTTCACTCAAAGTACAAGTCGATCCATGTGAGAGATGTTCGGGAGTCGAACATGGAAAGACATTGCCTGATTACCAGCCAGTGATGTACGCTGTTAACAGGCACGAGAGGAATCACCGATAATGATGATGACCCTCAAGGTATGACAGTACAATTCACGTGGTGTGAAAAAGGGACTTGGTGTTAAACACCATGCAAAATATTTCGGTCGAAGGCCATTGATGTAAACCTGTCGCCGGAAGTGAGAAACTTGCCATTGAGGCATGCAAGTTTCAAAGTACTGAAAGGGTTGTTCCTAGATCAACTTCCTGGATAATGAGATGATGTCGAAAAGAAGCGATTTGTCATAGGAGGGCCTTAATGAATCCCACATCTACGACACGGAATGGAGCAAATGATTTTAATGGAGGTGAAAATGATCTGATGATATAAGGTTCAGGGTGGCAGTCATGAAAGAATGGAGCGTAAATGTATTGCAGTGGATGAGACACAGGTGAATTCTCTGAGCGACTTCTCTTGAACATATCGGCGACACTGACATGATGGCTTGGTAGCGTTAACCCCAAATGTGGATGGTGTGATGGACCAATGGTGATATGACCAGTGAACAGAACAACCCAACCTGACTTAGATGCAGAGTGAAAGTGTCATGTTCGACTTGCTACCAATAAAGTTTCTTCAAGTTTTCTTCCCAATTTTTCCCCAGTCATTGCTGACCATTACCTCTTTATTTTTTTCAAGCTTGAGGAGGATAACATATGCTTGTTCTATAATTTTCCCTTCGGGCAAACCCATCGCTATGTTTTAACGAGCCTAGCGATAGTGAAATTCATTTTCGTCTATATGGACAAGTTTGTCGCTATTCGGTTTTAACGAGTTTAACGACAAAGATAACTCGGTCCTTTTCAATTTTAGAGAATCTGAAAGGGACGTAAAGGAATCTCCAACAATCCTTTTTCGTCATATAATCCCTTAAGTCCGAAAAAGTATAAAATAATACAAAAGGGATGAATTTTCGGTAATTGGCCTTCGGCCCTTTCTTAGAGATGGCCTTCGGCACTTTATGAGATGCTTTATTAGATGAGAGCTGGCCTTCGGCACTTTATGAGAGATGGATTTCTTTTATGAGAGCTAGCCTTCGGCACTTTAACGAGCCGAACAAAAAAAGCGCTCGATCTTTTTGTGTAATAATCCCTCAGGCCCAAAAAGATTAAAATCTAAAGGAGGGATAGCACTTCCGGTCACTTTAATGAGCTGGAGAGGCCAATTACTCGGCAATATTTTCATATTTTACAAGTCAGATGAAAAGAGCTTAAAGGAGATTCGTTTTTCGAGGAACGAGTGATAAATTCGGGTAGCAGCTAATTCCATGTAAGGTTTGGAATTTTCCAAACACAGCAGTGCCACAAGGATGGCTAACAAGATCACTCTTCGCAGCTATTCCTCAAAAAGGGTAAAAAATCAAATGGAGGTGAATGATCGGCCAATACAGAGTGGAGGTGATGATGAGAACACGACCAAGGCTTCAAAGGCTGATGATAATGTATTCACGATGGTTATTTACAAGAAATTGGTTCATTTTTTAATGAATGAGCTTAAACTTTGGGGGAAACATTTTCTCACTGCTTATGTTTAATTTTAACGAGCTTGAACTCCACATAAAAATTGCTCGATCCAGTCGTATAATAAGGATGTCTCATCTAAGATACCATTTTTTATGGAGCTTGCACCTTACACAGCTTTGCCCCACATATTTTCTTTATGCAAGTTAGGAAATGACCAATCCTATGAGTTTAAAGGGTTAGAGGACCTACAAATTTAAAAAATAAATGGTCACTCTTCGCTTGCATGCCAAAAGGTTTGCATTCCCCTAGGTATAACGAAAAAATTCCAGGTTACCAAAAATTGTTCCATCCGCACTGCAGACAAAACACTTCCTTGACGATGTCTACTGAAATAGACAAAGGTGAGTGGCGCAACTTGCCTCCACTCACATAACTTTGATGGAGGAATCTTATTCTAGTCTACTCTCATAAACTAGTCATATATTCTTCGCGGAAACCTACCCTATACCCAAGGTTTTTCTGCCGAAACAGACCACGGTGCATGCCCCCTGGGTTTCAGTCATGTCCTCCCGAATCACTCGCGTTCATCAGGTGGACGGACTAGGGATTGATGAGACATTCCTTGCGTGAAAAGACCATTCAGGGATGGTATTTGACTATTTTCTATGTGTGAGCCGGGGAATGAAAGCTGGTCTACGAGCTTGACCACTCTTCCTTCATGCAGAAAACACATTACTCTAAAGAGTGAGGAGACAATGGCTCCCATGCAATAAATATAGTCGCATCCAAGGAGTAGATTATAATCTAGGGTTCCTTGGACTACCATTACGTTCATGTGAACTATTTTCCTTCTCAATGTTATCGGCACATTGGGAAGGATCCCTAACGGTCGACTGGTTCCTTTGTCAAAGCCTGTTAGATTTCTCATTTCAGGCAAAAGCGATGGCGAACCAAGCGCTTTCCAAGCAGTTGAGGAAAGGATACTCAGAGAAGCCCCTTCATTTATGATGGTACCGGCCATGACCATTATGTATATTTGTGCAATGATTTGAAATGGTACACTAGCCGGTAAACGGGGTCTACCTAGTAGATTCAAATCGAAGGAAACCACTAGGTTTCTTGGAGGTGGGACCGAACAGATGGCCGGATATGACTCTGACGAACTTCCTTCTTGAGGTAAAGGAACAGGTAGACTACCCCCATGTTCATCGGAGTCTGTGTTTACGAAGAGAATTTGAACGGTGTCGTTCTTGTTCTCTCTGGTGACTATATCATCGAAAGATGGACCTTCTTAAGGCAAGTCCGGGTCAACTACCACCTCGACCTTTTGACTTTCGTCTGGTGTGAATTCAGATGGTTTATCTTCAATGGTAGATGCTTCGACCGACCACAATGGCGTGTCAGTCAAATTTTCAACTAGTGATGGACTTGGCAAGAGTTTCTTATATCCAGGAGGAAGCCGTAACGATGAAACTGGACAGTCGTCCAAAACTCTTTTAGCCTCGTCTAGGAAGGGACAACAGTG
Source organism: Pinus tabuliformis (assembly GCA_031772625.1). Lineage (NCBI taxonomy): Eukaryota > Viridiplantae > Streptophyta > Pinopsida > Pinales > Pinaceae > Pinus > Pinus tabuliformis. Next base: position 707,903,887 of record CM062804.1, read on the forward strand.
GATGGCGTGATTGCATTCACACAGTTTACAAGGGAATTTACTTTTCCTTTTCTGTCCCGACGTTTCGCTTTCACTAGTTGACGGTGTACTTTCAACATGATCTTCAGAGGTTGTTGACACCGGATTGTGCAAATGAGGAGAACAGTCCCTTAAGATCCGAGGGATGCAGGGAGAATCTCGATGATAGTGATCTCCTTTGCAAATGACACATGGAGATTTAGGCTTTGACAGTGTAGTGTGTGGATTTTCACTAGATGATGCCTGGTTTCCCCTTTTTGCCTTTGGCTCCTTCTTTTTCTTCTCTTTCTTCTCCTTCCCCTTCTTCTCCTTCTTAGTTACTTGATTTTTTTCTTTACAAGCTTCATCAAGCGAAGCAAGGAGGAGAGGGAGAATCGGATGAAGTAGAAGGGTTGGGGGTAGCTTTGGTATCATCTAGTTGCTTACTTGATTGCTCAGGAATCACAGTGTTCTGAATGACAGAGGTCAAGAAAAGCCATATGGGCAGGCTGACTGTCAATCCTGGAAGTGACAATGTGGCCATATGGGATGCACCAACATCTCCCCAAGAGGAGAACGGACTAGGATTTCCTCCAAGGGGAAATCCTTGGTTGGTGGACTCCATTTTTCTCAACCTAAGACCAACGTAGGAAAGGTGATGTTTATTCCGACTAAAATAAATTTTAGACGCTTTGACACAACTTGTTTTTTCAATTTTTAAGAGTCGAGAGAAAAAAAGATGACTCTAGTGGCCTTCGATTTTTAATGAGATTGAAGTGAAAAGTTCTCAGATGGACCTTTTCGTTTAAGGAGTTTGAAAAGGAATGAAAGAGACTACTATGGAAGTCTAGACAGAGGGATTACCAAACCAATCGCAAAACTGCAGAATACTTTTTATGGTACGGCAGTCAATCTTCCCGAATGTTGTGTTCAATGCATTGCGATCGATAGGGCAGTAGACATGGCTTCCTATGGATAAAGGATATAGCCTATTGTGGTCTCCCAATATATACTCGACGGTACGTGGGAGCACAAGTCCGTACTGGCACTTGTCGTCTCAAAGTGGAGGAATCACCCAACCAACAATGAAAACAACAGTTACCAGGCTTTGCGACGCTGGAATACGTCTCTAGCCTAGACTTCTAAATGTTGTGTGTTAGGTTCCAAAGCGTTTTTAGATTCATAAAATTTATTTTACAGTTGATCTTGTTTAATAAATTTTTATTTCAGGTTCACCACATGATGTAGATATACAATTCCTAAAATGCAATCTAAGATGATAAACAATCGTTTAATCTTCTTTTTGCAATGAAAATCCTAGCTACTAAAGAAAGAGAGATGATACTATTTCAACATAGAGTAGAGAGCACACACTATATGCACTGTCCTAAATCAAACCAACAAACAGTCTAAATGCAAATGCACATGCATGTATTTTTTTTTCAGCCTTCTTAATGTGTGAATGATAAAAGAAAACTAAGCGCAAATCTGAATTATTTTTCAAAGCGACATTACTAACAAGCTTCTTTTCAAGACAAAATGAAGACAATGATGACACTTTGCGATTTGGAATGGAAAACTTGTTTTCGACACTTGAAAAACTACTAATTCAAATCAAATACAAGAGTAACAGTGTAATCGACTATTAAGAACAATTGGATTCTCTTCTATGACTGAAAACGACACTTGTGACACTTCCAAATCAAGAAACGACAGTTCAATTACGCTACTTCTTTGTAAAAGAGAACTGAAAATGGCTCACAATACATAAAAACATTTACAGTTCTTTGCACAATGGAGGCGGAATAATGGCAAGGAATGGGGTTTCCACAAAGGTATACTGACTACAAATAGAAAAACTCCTGAATAGAGCTGAAAAGAGTGAAGAAAAACCAAAGTCTGGAGGCAAAACTAGCCTTCTCTGACCATCGCACCTGTTACACAGGGATTCCAGTATGCATCCCACCTACTGCACTTGGGAAGTGTGATGCATACTGATATCCTTGAAGAGAGGGTGTGATGGTACAGTGCGAGACTTTTGATCCAGTTCTTGATCATAGTTTGCAGCACAGTTCATGGATTTAGGCCGAGAAAGTGATAATCAGTAAATAAATCACAGGGGTAGATCTAAGGAGGTTACTAGAGCCACCACAAGGGCAATTAGAGAGTTTGTAAATCGATTGTTCAGTTCATAAACAAAACCCAGAGATAGACTGAAGCAGCATTGATCTACTTTGCACTTGCATCACAAATGCAGTTCGAAGGCTAGCTGGCTTGACTTCAAGCTCCGTCTGTAAGTTTATAAAGCAAACAAATATAGACAAACAAACAATTTATTCGCTCCCCAGCAGAGTTGCCATTTTGTTATTGGGAAATCTAGTGTCTATGTAGAGCTGCTAGTCCCACTAAGACTGGTAGCTATCTTAGAAACAAACAAACTAAAACTACTTTCGTTTTCATTTATGAGAAGTCGATAAGAGGGGAACAAAGGAGACCAACCTCTATCTTCCACTTGGTTCCTTGCTTGATTCCTCTCCCTTTTGATAGATCTTTGCCACTCACTTCCTCGTCTACCCAGCTTCAAAGAGCACCTGTGGAATCAAAGCAGCATAATGCTATCCAAGAACAGAGATCTACTATCACAAACAATATAGGACCAGATATATATTGACCACACAAATGCATATATCATCAATCATACAAGAATGTGGAGGAAAACTTGAATAGCTTTATTAATATCAAGAATAGCAAAGAGGATTACAACCAATTGTTCTGATCCAGCGTCATCCTCAAAGCAAGAAAGCCTTTCTTCACCTCATAAAAAGCTTAGATCACCCAACACTATGATGTTACACCAAGAAACCAGCAGCACTTCCTTGCAAGATACAAAATTCCAGCCTCTGGATCTCTGGGATGAGGGATCCATATATAGATGATTGCAGGGAAGTGAGTCAGCTTCTGAGATTTGATTAGTGTCCTCTCTCTGATAGTTCTTGATTCCACTTGGAGATTGATGATCTTTTACTCATCCCTGGGCGAATTCAGAGAGGCAAGTGTCACATGAGAAGTTTCTGGAAGATTCCATCATCATCAACCTCGCAAATTGACTCTGCCATTTGTCCACTCTCGCCCATCGCACCCCATAAAAGGGCTTTTCAGTATCCATCGCACCTCCCGTGTGCATTTAGGTGGGATGCATCGCACTTTGACCATGGAGCAGGTGAGATGGCCCAGCTTTGACCAATTCTGAGTAGTTTTTCATGGAGAACTTCTGGGAGATGATGTAATTAGCTGACCTTGTTCTTTTAGGGGATGGAACAACAATTTTAGGGACTTAGGAGTCCTTGGTTTATGGGCATGTTTGATTGGGGTTGCAGTGCCCAAAAATGTCTATAACAACAATCTCTTCCAACTTGGCCCAAATTAGATCTTGAGAAGATGTATCAAGGAGGAGGAAGTCTTTTACATCCTCCTAACCTGTCATGATGGGCCTTGTGGAGGTCATTTTGCAGCAAAAATATCTGCCTTCAAGATATTGCAAGCAGGCTACTACTGGCCCACTCTTCATCAGGATGTGAGGAGATATACCAGCCAGTGTGATTGGTGTCAGAGGATGGGGAAACCTACTCCAAAGGATGAGATGCCCATGCAACCTCAAGTGACCTTTGAGCCATTTGAGAAGTGGGGCATGGACTTTGTAGGTCCTATCAGCCCTTCTTCAAAGCAAAAACAATACATCATTGTGTGCACTGATTACTTGACAAAGTGGGCAAAGACAAGAGTAATCAAAGTAGCGACAGAGGAAAAAGTAGATGAGTTTTTGAGAGAGAACATATTATACAAGTTCGGTTATCCAAGAGAGTTGGTAATAGATCAAGATAGTTAGTTCACTTCGAATTTGATTAAAGACCTGCTCACACATCATAGAATCAAGCACATGACTTTGACCCCTTACCATCCACAAGCCAATGGGCAGGTGGGGGTCACTAACAGAGCATTGGAAGAGATCCTGACAAAGGTAGTGAGCAGTAGCAGAAAAGACTGGGCGAATAGATTAGTTGAGGCCACTTGGGCCTACAACACAACATGGAAGACCACCATAGGGTTCACACCCTATGAGCTGGTCTATGGGAGGAAAGATTTGTTGTCAATAGAATTTGAATTCAACACCCTAAGGATGGCAGCTCAGCTGGACCTAGACCTCAACCATGCACAGAAAGAAAGATTACTTCAGCTCAATGGATTGGATGAACATAGATTGCAAACCCTTCTCCATACAGAGGTAGTTCAGCTTCAGAGAAAGATATGGCATGAAAAAATATCAAGGAGAAGTAATTCCAAAAGGGAGATTGGGCACTACTCTGTGATTCAAGATACAAAGATTTCAAAGGAAAGCTAAGGACAAGATGGTTGGTACCCTACAATGTGGAGAAATGCAATGACAATGGTTTAGTTCTGATCAAAACCACTGATGATGAAGCCATCTGCATACTTGTTAATGGACATCAGTTGAAAGTCTACAAGAAACTCCTCTCCAAGTGAGAGTTCATTGAATATTTGAATAAGACAGTGATGATAGTGGAGCATGTCTTAGCCTCCACTTCACCCACTCACTGAAGAAAAATAAGAAAGAAATAAAAAATAAGGACTCAAGTAAAAACCTCCATGAGGTGCTTGAGTCCCATCATTGGGTTGAAAACCTCTTTGAGGTGGCCTAGCGATGTCAAAAAAAAGAAAAGAGAAAAAATAAGATCGCAAGGTGAAAACCTCCCTTGGAGGCACTCAGGGTAGGTAATTAGGGTGAAAACCTCCCTTGGAGACACCCAGGGTAGGCAATTAGGGTGAAAACCTCCCTTGGAGGCACCCAGGGCAGGCAATTAGGGTGAAAACCTCCCTGAGGTGCCCTAGTCGTTTAAAAAAAAAGGAGAAAAAGAAAAGTGATTTTTCGTTTGCATTGCAAGTTGCAAGAGGACTGCAGGAAGCAGAAGAAGGTGCCAAGGGAGCCTTGAAATCCACACTAGCACCTATCCTACCTTCCCACACCTTTCTCCGTCATTTTTGGCATTTTTTTCACCCCATTGTGCTTCTTTTTCAAGAACTGTGTTTTCTACAGCAGGCTCCTGTAGGAATTATAGAGAGCCAGAAATGGATATGAACTGCAGTTTGAGGGATAGGGAAGCTTCATGAAGAGCCTATAAACCCTCCTATATTATTCAAACCTCCTTTCCATCATTTCCTATCTTTCATCACCCCAATTATCATTCTTCTTCCTGTCCAAGAAAAACATAGAAAAAACAGTTTTTTAGGAAAAGAAAAAAAACAAAAAATAAGAGAGGAAGCAACACCATCTACCTCACTTGAAGCCTACCTATGACCTCTCCATCTCTATCTACATCTCTGGAATCCTCCTCGAAGTTCCAAGCACAGAAAGAAGCTGAAGTTTCATGGGGAGAAGCAGCTACAGGAGCTCCTGTAGGAATTCCTATGGCAGCTAATCCCATCAAAACCCGACACTAGCAGTAGGAGAATGCACACATGAACGTTGAGAAGGCACCTAAAGATTAGACCGAACTAGAGAAGAACCTGCATAAGACACAACCACACATCAAAAAGCAGACAACATGCATCAAAAGAAATCAAGGCATGTAGTAGAGAGAGAGAGCCACACCACCTCACAACAAATACATTCGGATCACAGGTAAGTAACTAACCCGCTCCTCTGTTTGCATTTGTGTAATTAGAGGTCATGCAAAAGCAACGAGATCGTTGAGGTTGAATGAGGGAAAGGTGGCTAGTTAACTTGGCCACCTTCATCTAGTTGACTCCACTCATCCGAAGATGTCACCGACACGTGCGCACAGTCAACTCAAGGGAGATGCCAAGGACAGGTAGTGGAGGAAGTGTGAACTCCGATGCAATCATGAAGGATGTTTACAAGGAGGGGCCATGATGACAAGGTAGGTGGAGACCAATGGTCCAAGTATAGCCAACGTATACTTTGCCAGCTCGCCCCCCATCACTGGAAATATCCATAAAGGGTAATAAGTACTCCTCCCTGAACACTCTCACCACCTTTTCCTTCATTCTCTCCTCGTAACTTAGCTACAACAGTATCCTTGTAACCATCATCCTCCATCGATCTCTCCCATATTCTTGCTCTCGACATTTTCTACATGATCACTTACAGGTTCTACAGGAATTCTACAAGAGGGAGAACAGGCTTCTACAGGAGGGGTAGTGAGTTGTTCTGAAGGAAAAAAACACGGGTTTTAGCACGATTTTCAGTCTGAAGAGGTAGGTTCCATGCATTCCCCCATTGAATATCAATATATGCAAGCAGTGGTTTCAATTTGAGAAGGAAATAAAGCCTTTAGGAGGAGGAAATACATAAAAAAATTCTGCTTATTTAAAAAAAAAAAAACACAGTCTCCTCTGTTTCTCTGTTCTTCTAAAAAATTGTTGTCTCCATATCCACATTTGGTTTCCCAAAAGAGTATAAACAAAACGATAGGAGGATTTATGAGAAAGGAGCCCACTAACTCCACTAGGCTCCATGTACATCCACAAGTGGTGGACATCGTCACAAGGGCAAATTGGATGAATTTATTTAAGAAATTCCGAGGGTTTGATGAGGATATTTCCCAGGAGTTTGCTCTTTCTCTGGTACCCCACACAAGAGCACATGCCAGTGTCACCTTTAGATGTCTTTCCATGGAGATAACCCCTGAATTTATCAGTAGGGTCACTACCCTTCCTCTTGGGCTGCCTTGGAGTAAGGATGAGAAACCAATTGGCCAAGCTGCCAAGAAAAACTTTTTCCAAAACAATGAAACCCCTGTAGAGGATAAAAATGGCATTAGAAGGGCTAGCATACCATATCCTTGGGATGAGGTTAGCTACCAAATAATCAAATACATTTCCTGTGAGGGGAGGTACAACATTGTCTATGGTTATCACTTTAGAATCCTTCATGAATTAAGGTATGACATGGACACTCCAGCCCCTCAGAAGCTCAGCATCCCCTACTTCCTCTTGCAGTCCCTCATTGACTCCAGCACTAAATTTCAAGTAGGGAATTCAGAGCAACTAGCTCACCATGGGTTAATCAAAATCCTAGTGGAAGAAGCCCTCCATACATTTACACTCCCTATAGCATGGGAAGTCTTCTGAAACATGACAGCTGAGGATGACATAAAGGACCTAACCTATGATATCAGTCCTACTGGTAGTGAGGAGGAAGAGAAGCAAGGGGAGAAGGTGAAGCCACTGGTAACTTAGCAGAACAAGGAAGGAAGGAGGAAGAAACTAAGATAGAGGAGGAGAAAGCTGAAGAAACAGAGCAAATAGAGATAGAAAAAGAGATAGAAGGAGGAGAAAAAGAGGCAGAAAAGGCAGAACAAGGAGAAGGGTCCCCTGAGACTCTGGAAAGGGAGGCAGCAGTTGCCCTCACTGCCCTCAGTACACCAATAAAGCCAAATCAAAAGAGGAAAAGGTAGGCCTCCATGTATTTTAGGGCTAGGAAGAGCACAAGAATCAAAACAGGCAAACCTCAACCCTCTTCAAAAGTGCCAATTACAATTGAAGATTCACCCTCTGCCCAAGGAAAAGAATCCCCTTCCAAGGCACCTATCACATATGAAAGGGGGACTCCTAGATCTCCCACATGGAAAGAAAAGGTAGAACTATAGGACCCAAAAATAGTCCTACAGGAGGCTCAGATAGTTCTACAGGAGACACTGTCAAAACTGCAAGAGACCAAAAAGCTTGAGGAAAGGATGGAAGGACAACCACAAGTAAAGGAGGAAGAAACAAAGCTACAAGAACCTGATCCCCAGCCTAGTCTTGCCTCCAAATACAATCTACTTGAGGGAGGAAGGATAATTCCACAAAAGTTTGCAATTCCACTATTCTTTGAATTAGAGAAAGAGAGAATAAGAACACATAGATGGATGAAAATAGCCAAATCCAAAGGATTTGAGGATATTGGCCATATGGAAAACAAACTCAGAGAAATGGGTAGAGAGTTGAGTGCTATCAGACATAGGGAAGCAATTACAAGAAGCCACCTTGAAACTGAAAATAAATTGCTAAGGAGGAAACTGCAAGAGAAAGAGACCCAGCTAGCATGCATGGCCAGCCTATCCATGGAGGCATTGCAATGTAGAACACTAGAAAAATCCTATGGCCTATATCTCAAAGACCAATGGTTACAATTTCAGATAGACTTTGGCACAAAGAGGCACAATGCATTTCCAAGATTATAGGCAGTTTATGGATCTGTGTGATTAAATAACATCAAAGGATAAGGAAAAGATTGAAGAATTCTACCTACATAACATGGCCCTCACAGACATGAATGTGTGGGACCCTAATGCCAAGCTAGGGGACCTGCAACTAATGGCCATGGCCTCATGGAAGAACCATGAAGAGTTGAGGGCAGCAGAAATAAGAAGATTGATGATAAAAGAGAAGAATGAGCCATTAATGATAAGAGTTGAGCCATCAGATCCCATGGCACTCATCAGCACATACAACCTACTTGCCAATAATCCTTAGATTTCCCCTAGATATATAAGTGATCAGGCACAACCCATTGCACACTTTGAGGATATGAAAAGGCTACTTGGGGATGACTGTGTGCATGCATACATGAGGAGATGGAAAACCTTACCACACAGTCTGTAGATCAGGGAATATCATTCCCCCATGAGGATGAAGGAGGCATTAAAAAGAGTGCCAATGTATAAGAGCTCCATGCAGAGGCTGAAGGTCAACTGGATTGGCCTCAAACTGAGTCCCCTACTATTGTTATGCATGTTGGAAGGTAGAAGAGAAGAAAAAGAGGAGGAGCAGTGGGAAGAGATAGAAAGGAAGGCGGGATTCTATGACAAGGAAGAAGAGAGCACATTAGAAGCTTGGGATGCTAGGGAGACCACCAGATCCATAAAATATGAGGAGACAGACTAAGTTTCTTAGAGGATGAGCAACACCTTTAGTAGGGGGGTGATGATGAGCCTCATAAATGGGTAATTATATGGGCTCATTTTACCTCCTAAACTAGTAAAATCAACCATTCTGTTAACTTATTGTATGATTTTCTTATTATATTTATGCTTATGGAGTGAGTTGAGTTAGTTATGATTCCATGTGGTCTAACATGTGTTTAATGCAGATTATTAATGAATTTTGAGGTCAAAGTCAAGGATCCACTGGACAAATGGCAGCAATAACTCGAAGTGGACAAAGGAGAGGACTTATAGGAGGGAATCCCCCTCATTTATTAATCCTCACTTCGAATTCCCCTTCATTCAGCTCGGAGTACCAGTAGCCAAATCATGCACTAGAAGGCAACCAAGCAAGTGGAGGATGACTGATGATTATCTCGAGTTTTGGGAGCCAAGCCTCCTTGATTTTAAGGAATCTATTGGTAGCTTCATTTGTATAAGTAGAGAGGCCTAGTACCTCACTAGGGTTAGATTTTTGTTGGATTTTTGCTTATGTAAACTTTGCTCAACTTCGAGCTTATTATTTTGTGGCAGTTTCATGTAATCTTACTATTGTTTTGGAAATAAAGATGGAATCCTTTTTGAGTTAGCACTGAGTTACTTTAGAGGACTGGAGTTCTTGGGTTAGGGCCCAATCCAAGCAACCAAGCCCCTCTTTACTTTTATTTGTATTTTTTATTTTAGTTTGTAGATTAGGTTGTTGTTAGATGTATTTCTTTTATGGTTGAGAATAGGTTGCTTTTGATGATTCAGTAGTTTGCTTCCATTTGGGCTCTCTATAGAAGGTTAATTAGTGATAAAAATAAGATTCAAAAGGCTAGCAATAGTGCCTTGGCCTCTCTTCCTCCCTTTGGAACCATGATTTGAGGCAAAGATCCTCTTGCTTCCCCAAAAATACAGATTTTCCTCATTCATAGAACTTCTAGTGTTTACAGATTTTTAGTAGGTTAATAGTCCAGCTTTGCTTTGCTTAAGATCTTCTTCATCATGCTCACTTCTTTATTTTCAATATTCTTCTTTCATGCTTTCCTATATTGTAACATTTCTCAACATTTCCTTTCATAGATCATAGTTTGGACTACTTTGATGCAAAACTCTATTTTTCTAGATGCACTTATTTCATTACTTGCTTGATCTTATTGGTTGATTGTTAGTTCCTTTGCAGTAGATCTCTTCTAGCAGTAGGCCAGCCTATCAGCCATCCCATCCTCCATCTGATCCATGCCCTACAGGTCGCCCAAGTCTCACCTCAATTATGCCTTTGTTTCCTACATTTTCCATAGAACTTCTTCCTCTCTCCTTGAGAAAATCCAATCATCATTCTCTCTCCTGGTGGTTCATGGTAGACCATAGGTGCCCTAACACCTCATTCCAACCCTCATACACTTCTTTCACCCACTCTCACACCCTCAAAACAGTGAAAACTTCTCTTGGCCTTCTCCTGTAGGCCTCCTGTAGAACGCTGTTTTTTCTCCTGTAGATTTTATGTGTCCTCCCGTAGATTTTCCTGTAAGCTTTCTTTCGAAGGCCAAGTGTGGGAAAAGCCTTGAGAAGGCCACCCAATATCTCCTAGGACCCATCCACACCATCCTACATCCTCTCAAGTCCTAGAACCACCCTTCAACACCACCTATTCACTGCCACATTCACACACAATAAATTACATGCATGTCAAATTCACATAAAACTACATAAAAATCAAAAAATATGTCTTTTTCTTATTTACTTCCAGAAATAGCATAGTTAGATGTTGTTTACTTCCTTGAATAGGCAATGGCATTCCTTTCATGGTTTTCATAGCACTTTCTGCAAAATTAGAATTAGTTGGTTAATTAGGGTTCACTAGTTTTGCTTTACATTTCAGTCTTTCTTCTTTCTGCAGTTAGAATAGCATCTATATTTCTTTCCTTTCATCACATATTGAGCTTCTTCTAAAATCCATAGAAGTTGGCTTGAGCTCCTAGTGATCTTGCACCGGCTGACCAAGTGACAACCTACAGTAAGAACTAGTACTTGTGCATACAACACTGACGCTTCCAAGTTTGTTACGAACTACCCGGTTGATAAGAGTAAAGTAGGCAGCCCAAGAGTTGCAACATTATTGCTGCAATACTGGTGCTCACCATCTCCCAAAATATATATGTTCATGTATGTATTGGTTTGGAATTCCTTGATTAGCTAAAGAGGTTATTATTGGATTTGCTATTGGTTTTGGTATGATTTGTTGTCTTTTGGTCACTTATGCAGGTACATAAGTGCTGGAAGAAGCAAGAACAAGTCCGTGAAACAAGTGTTATAGACATATTTGGGCACTGCAACCCCAATCACATATGTCCATAAAACAATGGATTCTAAGTCCCTAAAAGTGTTGTTTCATACCCTAAAGGAGCAAGGTCAGCTGATTACATCATCTCCCAGAAGTTCTCCATGAAAAACCACTCAGAACTGGTCAAAGCGGGACCATACAGACTGCCCAGTTCTAAGGGTGTGATGCATCTCACTTGCCACATGCAAAAATTGTGATGCATACTAGAAAGCCCTTCTGTAGGGTGCGATGAGTGAGAGCAGACAAATGGCACAAGCAGTTTGCTAGGTGGAAACCCTGAGAATCTTCTAGAAGCTGCTCATTTGACACTTGCTTCCCTGAATTCGCCAAAGGATGAGTAAGAGATCATGAAATCTCCAAGTGGAACCAAGAACTATCAGAGAGATGACACTAATCAAAATCCCAGAAGCTGACTCACCCCCCTGCAAATATCTATATATGGATCCCTCATCCCAGAGATCCAAAGGTTGGAATTGGGATAATTTCCAAAGAAGTGATGTTGGTTTCTCTTTGAAGACATTGTTGGGTGATCTTGCTTTGTATGAGGTGAAAAGGGCTTTCAAGCTGGGAGGATGGCACTGGGTCAAACCAAGTGGTTGTAATCCTCTCTTCTACTACTTTTATCAATAAAGCTATTTGAGTTTTCCTCCATATTCTTGTGTATCTCTGAATATTGTGTTGATATATTCATTTGTATGGTCAATATATATCTGATCCTATATTTTTTACAGTGATAGATCTCTATGCTTTGATGGTATTATGTTGTTGTGATTCTACAGGTGCTCTTTGAAGTGGGACAAGTAAGGAAGCAGTGGCAAGATTCTGTCGAAGGGGAAAGGAAACAAGCAAGGATCCAAGCGAAAGACTAAGGTTGGTACTCTCTACTTCTTTCTCATCTAACTCTCGTAAAGGAAAGCACAGTGACTTTAGTTTGTTTGTTTCTAAGATAGCTACCCATCTTAGTGGGACTAGTAGTTCTGAATAGACACTAGTTTTCCCGGTAACAAAATGGTGACCATATTGGGGATGAATTAGTTTGATTGCTTTTCTCTATTTGTTTGATTCATAAACCACAGACGGAGCCTGAAGTAAGCCAACTAGCCTTCAAACTGCATTTGTTATGCAAGTGCAAAGTAGATCAACGTTGCTTCAGTCAATCTCCGAGTTTGTTTATGAAATGAACAATTGACTTGCAAACATCCTAAGTGCCCTAGAGGTAGCTCAAGTAACCTCATTATATCAGCCCCTATAGTTTGTATTTATTGACTATCATTAGCTCAGCCTAAATCCCTAAACTAAGCTGCAAACTGTGACCAAAAACCAAGTTAAATTCTCGTCCCTGGACCATCGCACCTTCTCTTCTTGGCAATCTAGATGCATCGCACCTCTCGTGTGTAGTAGGTGAGTTGCATCCCTGTTTCCCTGTGTTATAGGTGTGATGATCAGATAAGACTTTTTCTGCCTCCAGATTTTGGTTTTTTCTTCACTATATTCAGCTTTATTCAGGAGTTTTGTTGTCTGTGATCAGTAGACCACTATTGAAACCCCCTTCCTTTGCATCATCCAACCTCCATTGTACAAATATTTGTGAATGTTTTTTATGTATTTTTCACCATTCACAGTTCTCATTTACAAAATGGTAGCTTAATCAGACTGTCGTCTTTTGATTTGAAAGTGTCCGAAGTGTCATTTTCAGTCAAGGAAAAGAATCATTCTCCTTTTGATAGTTGATTACACTTTTACTCTTGTATTTGATCTGAATTAATAGTATTTCAAGTGTCAAAAGCAGTTTTCAATTCAAAATCGCAAAGTGTCGTCTTGTCTCCTTTTCATTTTTTGAAAAGAAAATCGTTAGTAATGTCGCTTTGAAAGAAGATATAATTCAGATTTGTACTTAGCATTCTTTTTGTCATTCACACATTAAGAAAGCGGAAAACAAATACATGCATGTGCATTTGCATTTAGACTGCTTGTTTATCTTTGATAGTGTGTGCTCTCTGCTCTATGTTGAAATGATTTAGTTTCTCTTTCCTTAGTAGCTAGGATTTTCATTGCAAAAAGAAGAGTAAACAATTGTTTATCATCTTAGATTGCATATTTAGGAGTTGTATATCTACATCACGCGGTGAACCTTAAAGGAAAACTTCTTAAGAAAGATCAACTATAAAATAAATTCAATGAACATAAAAATGCTTTGGAACCTAACGCACAACATCTAGAAGTCTAGGTTAGAGATGTATTCCGGCGTCGTAAAGCCTGGTAACTGTCGCTTTCATCGTAGGTTGGGTGATTCCTCCTCTTTGAGACGACAAGTGCCAGTACGGACTTGTGCTCCCATGTACCGTCGAGTATATATTGGGAGACCACAATAGGCTATATCCTTTATCCTTAGGAAGCCGTGTCTGCTGCCCTATCGATCGCAATGCATTAAACACAACATTCGGGAAGATTGACTGCCATATCGTAAAAAGTATTCTGTAGTTTTGCGATTGGTTTGGTAATCCCTCTGTCTGGATTTCCAGAGTAGTCCCTTTCGTTCCTTTTCAGACTCCTTAAAGGAAAATTTCCATCTGAGCACTTTTCACTTCAGGCTCATTAAAAATCGAAGGCGACTAGAGTCATCTTTAGCTTTTTCTCGACTCTTAAAAATTGAAAAAGCAAGTTTTGTCAAAGCGTCTAAAATTTATTTTAATCAGAATAACACCATTGTTCCCTCGTTGATCTTAGGTTGAGAAAATGGAGTCCACCAACCAAGGATTTCCCCTTGGGGGAATCCTAGTCCTTTCTCCTCTTGGGGAGATGTTGGTGCACCTCATATGGCCACATTGTCCCTTCCAAGACTGACAATTGGCCTACCGGTATGGATTTTCTCAACCTCTGTCGTTCAAAGCACCGTGATTCTTGAGCAATCAAATCAACAACTAGATGATACGAGAGTTACCCCCCAACCTTATACTTTGTTTTTTTCTCCCTCTCCTTGTTCCTCTTCGCTTGGTGAAGATAGTAAAACTAAAAACCAAGTAACTGAGAAGAAGAAGAGAGGGAAGGAGAAGAAGAAGAAGGAGCCAACAACAAAAAGGGGAAACCGTGCATCGTCTAGTGAAAATCCACACAGTGGAACATCCAGACCTAAATCTCCATGTGTCATCTGCAAAGGGGATCAATATCATCGAGATTGTCCTTGCATCCCATGGATCTTAAGGGACTGGTCTCCCCGCTTGCACAATCCCGTGTGTTGACAGTACACCGTCAACTAGTGAAAACGAAGTCACCGGACAAAAAGGAAAATCTAAATTTCCTTGCAGACTGTGTGAAGGCGATCATGCCATCCAATGTTATCTCTTCCTGGATGAAGCTAAAAGAGTCTTGGATAATCGTCATGCATCACCGTAGCGGCTCCCTCCTAGATACAAGAAACTCTTGCCGAGTCCATTGCTAGTTGAAAATCTGACTAACACACCTTTGTTGTCGGTCGAAGCACCTATCATTGAAGATAAACCCTCTGAGTTCGCATGGGACCAAAGTCAACGGGTCGAGATGGCAGTCAACCCCATCTTGTCTTCAGAGGATTTACCTTCAGATGATACAGTCACCAAATAGAATGAGAACGACACCGTTCAAATTATTTTCTTAAACACAGACTCCGATGAACATGGGGGCAATTTACCCGTTCCTTTACCGCAGGAAGGAAGTTCATCAGAGATGTATCTAGCCGTTTATTCGGTCCCACCTCCAAGCAACCTAGTTGTCTCCTTCGATTGGAATCTACTAGGTAGACCCCCTTTACCATCTAATGTACCATTCCGAATCATATTGCAAACTTACAGAATGGTCATGGTTGGTACCATCATAGATGAAGGGGCTTCTGTGAGTATCCTTTCCTCAACTACTTGGAAATTTCTTGGTTCGCCATCATTTTTTCCTGAGATGCGAAATCTGACAGGCTTCGACAAAGGAACCAGTCGACCATTAGGGATCCTTCCAAATTTGCCTATAACTTTGAGAAGGAAAACTGTTTATCTGAACGTAATGGTAGTCCAAGGAAGAGTGGTCTAGCTTGTAGACTAGCTTTCATTCCCTGGTTCACACATAGTTGTTATCGAGAAATCTAGTGTCCACTCGGAGCTGCTAGTCCCACTAAGACTGGTAGCTATCTTAGAAACAAACAAACTAAAACTACTTTCGCTTTCCTTTATGAGAAGTAGATAAGAGGGGAACAAAGGACACCAACCTCAGTCTTGCGCTTGGTTCCTTGCTTGGTTCCTCTCCCTTCTGACAGATCCTTGCCGCTTTTCCTTCGTCTACACAGCTTCAAAGAGAACCTGTGGAATCAAAGTAGCATAATACTATCGAAGAACATAGATCTACAATCATAAACAATATAGGACCAGATATATATTGACCACACAAATGCATATATCATCAAACATACAAGAATGTGGAGGAAAACTTGAATAGCTTTGTTTATATCAAGAATAGCAAAGAGGATTACAACCAATTGTTCTGACCCAGTGTCATCCTCTAGCATGAAAGCCCTTCTTCACCTCATGAAAAGCTTAGATCACCCAACACTATGATATTCCACCAAGAAACCAATAGCACTTCCTTACAAGATACAAAATTCCAGCCCCAGGATCTCTAGGATGAGGGATCCATATATAGATGATTGTAGGGAGGTGAGTCAGCTTCTGGGATTTTAATTAGTGTCTTCTCTCTAATAGTTCTTGATTCCACTTGGAGATTGATGATCTCTTACTCATCCCTGGGCGAATTCAGAGAGACAAGTGTCCTGGGGAAGTTTCTGGAAGATTCCAAGATCATCCACTTAGCAAACTGCCTCCGCCATTTATCTACTCTAGTCCATTGCACCCTATAGAAGGACTTTTCAGTATGCATCTCACCCCCCATGTGCAATAGGTTCGATGCATCTCACCCTCAGCACTGAGCAATTAGTATGGTCCAGTTTTGACCATTTTTGAGTAATTTTTCATGGAGAACTTCTTGGAGATGATGTAATCAGCTGACCTTGTTCCTTTAGGGTATGAAACAACACTTTTATGGACTTATAAGCCCTTGGTTTATGGACATGTATGATTGGGGTTACAGTGCCCAAAAATGTATATAACAGTTACCCCCTAAAGCATGAGGTCGTTAATATTTTGATGTCGGGTGAAATGCTTTATCATGAGGATCCGAAGTTTTTTCGAGCTAGAAGGCAAGTTGTAATAAGATACAATACAATACATTATCTTCATAATATTTTTCATGATCTAGCTGAGGCAGGCATTCCCATGCTCAGCTTTATAAATCCATTTTCATGTACATAAGACAGACAATCGTCTGTGTGGCAGACTGATGATTCTGATAGAGCCATCATCCTTTGATTTAGATGATCATTTGTGCAGCGATGATGTACATTTGATGTCTTTATTTTCCTAAATATATCATAGCCTAGATGGATGAAACTAGATCCAGGGTCTTCAAACTCGTCCAATCTTCACTCGGAGTACAAGTCGATCCATGTGAAAGATGTTCTGGAGTCGAACATGGAAAGACATCGCCTGATTACCAGCCAATGATGTAAGTTGTTAACAGGCGTGAGAGGAATCACCGATAATGATGATGACCCTCAAGGTACTACAGTAAATTCGCGTGGTGTGAAAAAGGGACTTGGCGTCAAAAACCATGCAAAATCTTTCGGTCAAAGGCCATTGATGTAAACCTGTCACCGGAAGTGAGAAACTTGCCATTGAGGTTTGCAAGCTTCAAAGTACTGAAGGGGTTGTCCCTAAGTGACTTCTTGGATAATGAGTTGATGTCAACAAGAAGCAACCTGTCGTAGGAAGGCCTTAATGAATCCCACATATATGACACGGAACGGAGTAAATGATTTTTTGGAGGTGAAAACGATCTGATGATACAGGGTTCAGGGTGGCAGTCATGAAAGAATGGAGCATGAATGTATTGCAGCGGATGAGACATAGGTGAATTCTATGAGCGACTTCTCTTGAACATACCAATGACACTGACATGGATTGGTAGCATTAACCCAAAATATGGATGGTGTGATGGACCAATGGTGATATGACCGGTGAAAGGAATAACCCAACCCGAATTGGATGTGGAGTGAAAGTGTCATGTTCAAGAGCGACTTGCTACCAATAAAGTTTCTTCAAGCTTTATTCCCAATTTTTCCCCAGTCATTGCTGACTAGTACCTCTTTATTTTTATCAAGCTTGAGGAGGATAACATATGATTGTTCTATAATCTGCCCTTCGGGCAAACCCATTGCTATGTTTTAACGAGCCTAGCGATAGTGAAACTCATTCTTGTCTGTATGGACAAGCTTGTCGCTATTTGGTTTTAACAAGTTTAACGACAAAGATAACTCTGTCCTTTTCAATTTTAGAGAGTTTGAAAGGGATGTAAAGGAAACTCCAATAATCCTTTTTCGTCATATAATCCTTTAAGTCTGAAAAAGTATAAAATAATACAAAAGGGATGAATTTTCAGCAATTTTAACAAGTCGAACAAAACAAGTGCTCGATCTTTTTGTGTAATAATACCTCAAGTCCAAAAAGATTAAAATCTAGAGGAGGGATAGCACTTCCGGTAGCTTTAACGAGCTAGAGAGACCAACTGCTCGGTAATCTTTTCATATTTTACGAGTCAGACGAAAAGAGCTTAAAGGAGACTCGTTTTTTGAGGAACGAGTGATAATTTCGGGTAGCAGCTAATTCCAGGTAAGGTTTGGAATTTTCCAATCACGGCAGTGTCACAAGGATGGATAACAGGATCACTCTTCGCAGCTATTCCTCAAAAGGGGTAAACAATCAAATGGAGGTGAATGATCGGCTAAAACAGAGTGGAGGTGATAATAAGAACACGACCAGGGCTCAAAAGTTGATGATAATTCATTCACAATGGTTATTTACTGGGGATTGGTTCATTTTTTAATGAGCTTAAACTCTGGGGGGAAAATTTGATCATTGCTAAGGTTTAATTTTTAACGAGCTTGAACTTTGCGTAAAACTGCTCGTGGCAAGTTTATTTTTTAACGAGCTTGAACCCTACGGTAACACTGCTCACGGCGGGTTTATTTTTTAACGAGCTTGAACCCTGCAGTAACACTGCTCGTGATAAGTTTGCATGCCCCTAGCATAATAACACAAATCGAGGTTCATGCCCCCCAAGCTTCATTGCATACGATACGACATTTACTTCTGAGGCGAGAAGTTCTTCATTTGCATTTTGACCTGAAACTGTATGGGCCTTTTTTGACTTAGCCTTTACGGTTTTCGTGTTGGTCGTTCCTATCATGCCGTCCCCGGCATGAGAGTGTTTGTTTGATTTAGAAGAGGGAGGAATGGAAAATTCCGGTCTAGGAGCATCAGGGATTTTATCGTAGAGCGTGCCAGACTGAGCATAAATCAAATCTAAATATTGCGCACGAGCAATGACTTGCTCTTCAGTGACAACTCCTCCTTTTGCCACATCTTTTGTAATAGAAGGTAACAATGACTTAATAAACCATTCAGCCAATAGCTGATCAGGAACATATGTTTTTACCATTCTACGACGACGTCGCCACTCATGAATATGATCGGATATGTGAGTGGCAGTCGTTTGTTTGAAATTTGTAAGAAGCTCTATCCCCGTTTCGTACCTTATGGGTAACTAAAAATGGGTTAAAAAGGTTGTGGCTAGGGTACTGAAGTTATCAAAAGAAGCTCTAGGAAATTCGATATACCATTTTTCTTCCGGACCAGTTGACATTTGCTGAAAAAGGAGAAGCCTAATCGAATCATCATTTAGAGTGTTAGATGAACACCACAAGTGAAAGGTCATCACATGATTTGACGGGTCTTCACCTGGATTTCCATTAAATTTAGGAATATTTGACGGAAGTTTATGAGGAATTGCTGGCCACCAAGGGGCGTAAGTGATTGGATTGTTTGTTAGTCGATTTAGATCAGGTAACTCTAAAGTTTCCACAAAGCGCAACTGTTGATTCAAGTTTGGCGAAGCATACCCAGGATAAGATGGGATTGCCTGAGAAGTGGGTATTTGCATACTAGCATAGTGCATTTGATGTTGATAACTTTGGTAAGGTTGATGGGCATAACCATTATGAAATGGTTGATGTTGATCGTTTTGAATATACGGTTGCCCGTTACTTGCAAATATTTGGTGCTCAGATCCTTGGTAGACTTGTTGGAATTGTGGTTGTTGATATTGCACCAGCCATGGTTGTGAGACCATGTACTGTTGTCCAATACTGGTTGTTTGACCAAGATGAGGGGTAATGGTACCCGTTTGAGCCTAGGTCACTCTAGTTAAGGAGCCACTAATCGATGATTGTGGTGGTGTCATAGAGACAAGGGGCTATTGGATTGCGACCTGAGAGACTTGAGGTTGGCATACAACAGGTAATGCTTGTACTTGTGACACCATCACAATAGCCGGTGTAGTGGGGATATTTGACATAGGCATACTTTGTTGCATTGAGTATACAACTCTTGGTTGTTGAGGCAGTATTGGCATCCAACCACTGGATGTAATTCCACCTTAACCTAAATTTTGTTGCGAACTCTCATATGTTTGACCTCCCATAGGAGACAATGAAAGGGCATATTGCCCCCCATACGACGGTAATCCAATGCTTAAGGGAATGATTTGCCTTTGAGGACCGGACTGCCCAAATTGACACTACGAAGGATCAATTTGTTGAGACTCAACATAAGAGATTCCAGATATTATTCCGGACGAACAAACGGGAACAGACCATACCATCGAAATAGACCCTAGATGGATTCCATCTAGTGATTGAGAGCTAGTTGCGACAGATGGTACGCCAGCGAACATTGTTGGAGTGGCAGCAGGAAGTTCTATCGCTGCTGTGTCAGATGACACAGTCCTAGATGTCAACGGTTGTTAAGACATATCTAGTCTATCCAAAATATTTCGTAGAGATTCTACAGGAACTTCTGATAACGGTAGACTAATTTCTGATGAAGAAGGATATAGGGTGATCCCAACTCCACGATGTGATGGAGTACTAGATGGGGGATCCTCGACAATCTCTTCTATAGCGATCAATCCAGGTAAAAGAGGTAGACTGTCAGGTCTGTAAAATATTTCCGGTGCTGAAGAAGGTGTAGATTCTGCAGTGACAGATGTTTGGGGAATAACACCTTCCGAATCAGCTATAGATGGAGTTGGTTCAGGAATAGAAGTGTTTACCTTCACACTAGGATCAGTTCTACTGTCCTCTGGTGGCTGCGAAACTTCTTCCGTAGAGGCAGGGATACCAGAAATGTTTGGAGTAACCGGAGTCTCCGAGGGTGTCGGAACACTTGTTCCAACCAGACCAAGGGACTTTGAACTAGTTAAATGAGTTTGCTTTGTCCGGAATAGTTTTGATTCTAGGGACAAAGATGGTTGACTCGTAAGTCTCCGTGAACGACGGGGTTTCAATTGACTTTCCTCCACGATTGCGGATTACTCGATCAACTAAAAATAAAGGGGAAAATGTTTCCGAATTAAATGAATTTTAGACGCTTTTACACATCTTGTTTTTTCAATTTTTAAGAGTCGAGAAAAAACAAAAGACGACTCTAGCCGCCTTCGATTTTTAATGAGCCTGAAGTTACAAGTGCTTAGATGGACCTTTTCCTTTAAGGAGTCTGAAAAGGAATGAAAGAGACTACTTGAAATCTAGACAGATAGATTACCAAACCAATTGCAAAACTGCAGAATACTTTTTGTGGTACGGTAGTCAATCTTCCCGAATGCTGTGTTCAGTGCATTGCGATCGATAGGGCGGTAGACACGGCTTCCTATGGATAAAGGATATAGCCTATTGTGGTCTCCCAATATATACTCGACGGTACGTGGGAGCATAAGTCCGTACTGGCACTTTTCGTCTCGAAGAGGAGGAATCACCCAACCAACAGTGAAAGCGACAGTTACCAGGCTTTACAATGCCGGAATACGTCTCTAGCCTAGACTTCTAGATGTTGTGCGTTAGGTTCCAAAGCGTTTTTGTGTTCATTGAATTTATTTTACAATTGATCTTTCTTAAGAAATTTTCCTTTCAGGTTCACCGCGTGATGTAGATATACAATTCCTAAAATGCAATCTAAGATGATAAACAATCATTTAATCTTCTTTTTGCAATGAAAATCCTAGCTACTAAAGAAAGAGAGATGATATTCTTTCAACATAGAGCAAAGAACACACACTATATGCACTATCCTAAATCAAACCAACAAGCAGTCTAAATGCAAATGCACATGCATGTATTTGTTTTCAGCTTTCTTAATGTATGAATGACAAGAAGAATGCCAAGTACAAATATGAATTATCTTTTCAAAGCAACAGTACTAACAAATTTCTCTTAAAAAACGAAAGAAAGATAATGACAACACTTCACTATTTTGAATTGAAAACTGCTTTCGACACTTGAAAAAATACTAATTCAAATCAAATACAAGAGTAATTGTATAATCGACCATCAAGAACAATAGAATTCTTTTCTTCGACTGAAAATGACACTTGCAACACTTTCAAATCAAAAGACGACAGTTTGATTGTGCTACTTCTTTGTAAAAGAGAACTGAAAATGGCGCACAATACATAAAAACATTCACAGTTCTTTGCACAATGGAGGCGGAATCATGCAAAAGAAGGGAGTTTCCACAGTGGTATACTGATCACAGACAGCAAAACTCCTGAATAAAGTTGAAGAGAGTGAACAAAGAAACCAAAATCTGAGAGCAGAAGAGGTCTTGTCTGATCAGCGCACCTGCAACACAGGGAAGGTGTGATGCAGCGCACCTACTGCACATGGGAGGTGCGATGCATCCAAATTCCCAAGAGGAGAAGGTGCGATGGTCCAGGGACAAGACTTCAACTGGGTTTCGGGTCACACTTTGTAGCTCAATTCAGGGATTTAGGCCAAGCAAGTGATGTTCAGTAGATATAAATCACAGGGGTTGATCTAATGAGGTTACTAGAGCCACCACTACGGCAATTAGAAGGTTTTCAAATCGATTGTTTAGTTTATAAACAAAACCCAGAGATAGACTGAAGCAACATTGATCTACTTTTCACTTGCATAGAAAATGCAGTTCGAAGGCTAGCTGGCTTGACTTCAGGTTCCGTCTGTAAGTTTATAAAACAAACAAATATAGACAAGCAAACAATCTATTCACTCCCCAGTGGAGTCGTCATTTTGTTATCGGGAAATTTAGTGTCCAGACTGGTAGCTATCTTAGAAACAAAAAAACTAAAACTACTTTCGCTTTCCCTTATGAGAAGTAGATAAGAGGGGAACAAAGGACACCAACCTCAGTCTTGCGCTTGGTTCCTTGCTTGGTTCCTCTCCCTTATGACAGATCCTTGTTGCTTTTCTTTCGTCTACATAGCTTCAAAGAGCACCTGTGGAATCAAAGCAGCATGATACTATCGAAGAATAGAGATCTACAATCATAAACAATATAGGACCAGATATATATTGACCACACAAATGCATATATCATCAAACATACAAGAATGTGGAGGAAAACTTGTGGCTTTATTAATATCAAGAATAGCAAAGAGGATTACAACCAATTGTTCTGACCCAGTGTCGTCCTCTAGCATGAAATCCCTTCTTCACCTCATGAAAAGCTTAGATCACCCAACACTATGATATTCCACCAAGAAACCAACAGCACTTCCTTACAAGATACAAAATTCCAGCCCCAGGATCTCTAGGATGAGGGATCCATATATAGATGATTGCAGGGAGGTGAGTCAGCTTCTGGGATTTTGATTAGTGTCTTCTCTCTGATAGTTCTTGATTCCACTTGGAGATTGATGATCTCTTACTCATCCCTGGGCGAATTTAGAGAGACAAGTGTCCTGGGGAAGTTTCTGGAAGATTCCAAGATCATCCACTTAGCAAACTACCTCCTCCATTTGTCTACTCTCGTCCATCACACCCTATAGAAGGAATTTTCAGTATGCATCGCACCCCCTGTGTGTAATAGGTGCGATGCATCTCACCCTTAGCACTGATCAATCAGTATGGTCCAGTTTTGACCATTTCTGAGTCGTTTTTCATGGAGAACTTCTGGGAGATGATGTAATTAGTTAACCTTGTTCCTTTAGGGCATGAAACAATACTTTTAGGGACTTAGAAGCCCTTGGTTTATGGACATGTATGATTGGGGTTGAAGTGCCCATAAATGTCTATAACAATAGCTAATAGTCAAATGCCATCCCTAACAGGTCTTTTTGCACAAGGAATGTCTCATCAATCTCCAGTTTGTCCACTTGATGAACGTGAGTGATTCGGTGGTTGTGACTGAAACCTAGGGGGCATGCACCCTGGTCTGCATCGGAAAAAAAACTTCAGGTATAGGGTAGGTTTCTGCGGAGGATATATGACTAGTCTGACACACCCGTCCATTTAGGAAAATGGGATTAGACAAGAATAAGATACCTCTGTCAGAAGGTATGCCTTTCCCGACAGAACAATTGTTTTGTTTGCAAATTGAAGGGTAACCTGGGAAACTCTACTTCGCTATACCTGGGGGCATGCAAACCTTTTTATGTGAAAGTGAAAAGCGACCATTTATTTTCATAGTTTGTAGGTTCTTAACCCTTTAAACTCGTAGGATTAGTTGTTCCTATCTTACATAATAAAAGGAGTCGGAGCATAATTTCGAATGGTGCAAGCTCCCTAAAAAATGAACCTATCAATGAGACATCCTTATTATACGACTGGCATGAGCAGTTTTACGCAAAGTTCAAGCTCGTTAAAAATTAAACCTATCAATGAGCATATGTTCCACCAGAGTTTAAGCTCATTAAAAAATGAACCCACCTCCAGTAAATAACCTTTGCGAACGCATTATCATCAGCTTTTGAGCCTTGATCGTGTTCTTACTATCACCTTCACTCTGTTTTAGCCGATCATTCACCTCCATTTGATTTTTTACCCCTTTTGAGGAACAGTTGCGACGAGTGATCCTGTTAGCCATCTTCTTAACATTGCCATGATTGGAAAGTTCCAACCCTCACCTGGAACCAGCTTCTACCCGAAATATCACTCGTTCCTCAAAAACGAGTCTCCTTTAAGCTCTTTTCATCTGACTCGTAAAATATGAAAAGATTGCCGAGCAATTGGCCTCTCCAGCTCGTTAAAGTGATTGGAAGTGCCATCCCTCCTCTAGATTTTAATCTTTTTGGACCTGAGGGATTATTACACAAAAAGATCGAGCGTTTGTCTTTTTCAGCTCGTTAAAACTATCGAAAAGTCATCCCTTTCGCATTATTTATACTTTTTCGAACTTAAAGGATTATACTATGAAAAAGGAATATTGGAGTTTCCTTTCCATCTCTTTTCAGACTCTCTAAAATTGAAAAGGACCGAGTTATCCTTGTCGTTAAACTCGTTAAAACAATAGCGACAAACTTGTCCATTCAGACAAGAGCGAGTTTCACTGTCGCTAAGTTTGTTAAAACATAGCGACGGGTTTTCCTGAAGGGAAAATTATAGAACAAGCATATGTTATCCTCCTCAAGCTTGAGAAAAATAAAGAGGTACTGGTCAGAAATGAGTGGGGAAAATTGGGAAGAAAACTTGAAGAAACTTTAATGGTAGTAGGTCGCTCTTGAACATGAAACTTTCACTCCATCACCATGATTGAGTCGGGTTGGGTTATTCCGTTCACCGATCATATCACCATTCGTCCACCGTACCATCCACTTTTGGGGATCCATTTCAGTGTCGCTGATATGTTCAAGAGAAGTCACTTAGAGAATTCACCTACCCAGCTTGTGTCTCATTCGCTACAATACCTTCATGCTTCATTTTTTCATGACCACCACCCTGAACCTTATATCATCAGATCGTTTTCACCTCTAAAAAATCATTTGCTCCGTTCTGTGTCATAGATGTGGGATCCATCAATGCCCTCCTATGACAGGTCACTTCTTATCGACATCAGCTCATTATCCAAGAAGCCGACCTGGGAACAACCCTTTCAGTACTTTGAAGCTTGCATGCCTCAATGGCAAGTTTCTCACTTCCGGCAACAGGTCTACATTAATGGCCTTCGACCGAAAGATTTAGCGTGGTGTTCAACATCGACTCATGTATTCACATCACGTGAATTGTACTGCAGTACCTTGAGGGTCATCATCATCATCGGTGATTCCTCTTGTGCCTGTTAACAGCTTACATCATCAGTTGGTAATCAGGTGATGTCCTTCCATGTTTGACATAAGAACATCTTTTCACATGGATCGACTTGTACTTTTGGGCGAAGATTGAACAAGTTTTGAAGACCCCGGATCTAGTTTCATCCATCCGGGCTGCGATATATTTAGGAAAATAAAGACATCAAATTTACATCATTGTTTCACAGATAATCATCCAAACTAAGGGATGATGGCTCTACCAGAATCATTAGTCTGCACACAGACGGTTGTCTGTCCTATGTACATGAAAACGAATTTATCAAGTTGAGCATGGGAATTTCCGCCTTAGCTAGATCATGAAAATATTATGAAGATAATGTATTGTATTGTATATTATTACAGGTCACCTTCTAGTTCAAAAAACCTTGGATCCTCATTATAAAGCATTTCACCCGACATCAAAAGATTTACGACCTCATGCTTTAGGGGGCAACTGTTACAGACATATTTGGGCATTGCAACCCCAATCACATATGTCCATAAAACAAGGGATTCTAAGTCCCTAAAAGTGTTGTTTACGCTAAAGGAGCAAGGTCAGCTAATTACATCATCTCCGAGAAGTTCTCCATGAAAAACCACTCAGAACTGGTCAAAGCAGGACCATACAGACTGCCCAGTGCTAAGGGTGTAATGCATCTCAGCTACCACATGCAAAAAGTGCGATGCATATTAGAAAGCCCTTGTGTAGGGTGCGATGAGCGAGAGCAGACAAATGGCACAAGCAGTTTGCTAGGTGGAAACCCTGAGAATCTTCTAGAAGCTACTCATTTGACACTTGCCTCCCTGAATTTGCCCAAGGATGAGTAAGAGATAATGAAATCTCCAAGTGGAAACAAGAACTATCAGAGAGATGACGCTAATCAAATCCCAAAAGCTGAATCACCCCCCTGCAAATATCTATATATGGATCCCTCATCCCAGAGATCCAAAGGTTGGAATTGGGGTAATTTGCAAAGAAGTGTTGTTGGTTTCTCTTTGAAGACATTGTTGGGTGATCTTACTTTGTATGAGGTGAAGAGGGCTTTCAAGCTGGGAGGATGGTGCTGGGTCAGACCAAGTGGTTGTAATCCTCTCTTATACTACTTTTATCAATAAAGCTATTTGAGTTTTCCTCCATATTCTTGTGTATCTCTGAATATTGTGTTGATATATGCATTTGTATGGTCAATATATATCTGATCATATATTGCTTACAGTGATATATCTCTATGCTTTGATGGTATTATGCTCCTATGATTCTATAGGTGCTATTTGAAGTTGGACAAGTAAGGAAGTAGTGGCGAGATTCTGTCGAAGGGGAAAGGAAACAAGCAAGGAGCCAAGCGAAAGACTGAGGTTGGTACTCTTTGCTTCTTTCTCATCTATCTCTCGTAAAGGAAAGCACAAGTGACTTTAGTTTGTTTGTTTCTAAGATAGCTACCCATCTTATTGGGACTAGCAGTTCTGAATAGACACTAGTTTTCCCAATAACAACAAGCGGTGTTGGAATTTCTAAGTCTAACCCGTTAGAAACCCTTCATGTACTTTCTGATTTATTCCTACCTACTTTTTTGTTAATTAACAAGTTATTTACCATGTAAATACTGGAAATAAATACAAGTACATGCTCAACACATTACAGATCATCAACTGAAGGAAAAAAAACAAGCACACAAGTGACACCGTTGTTTTTGGACCAATGTCCCTAGAAAAACCCAATGCGGGAAAACCGCTGCAACTATCTCATGGCTTTATTATTATGCAGTTTTTGAATACAATCTGGGTGCCAAAACCGACTCACCCAACAGAGAATAATCTCGATAGTAGTACCTCTCCTTCAGAGACAGATGCTCCGGCTGAAACCCGGGATAAACACTCCGACATCTCCTCAACTCCAATCTGCACCATGATATACCCAAGTGTCAGCCTCTTATGCCCTCTGCGTCAGCTTTACCGGCATTCCTAGCAGTTCCTGCTGTTCTCGGTAGTTCTGGATGTTCCTAGAAGTTCTGTCTTTTTCCCTCTACATCAACTTTCCTGGTTGTTCTAGTAGTTCCCAACAGTTCTAGTTGTTCCTAGCAATTCTGGCTTCTACCCTCTGCATCAGCTTTCCCGGCTGTTCTGGCAGTTCTCGACAGTTCTGGTTGTTCTCGACAGTTACAGCTTCTGCCCTCTACTTCTGCTTTCCCGGCTGCTGTGCTGATCCTCCTGACACTATCTTTGCCTCTCTGCTTCTGTATTCACTACCCCTCAACTGCAACTCCAGATCACTCTCTCAACTTTCTCAAGAAGCTCAGCCCCAGAAAGTTGAAATCTTGATCTCTTGGTGTGTTCTCCAAGTGACCCTCAAGCCTCCTCTTATACTTTTCTCGTTGACAAATCAACGACCGAGATTAAGTCCCTAACCAATGGCTAAGATTAGATCTGGCTTGATCCATGACTTTTGGACCATTCTAACACAAATTTATATTAATTCACATTAATATTTTAATTTCCCTAAGTTTAGACTTAGGGACTCCATTAAAAATATTAATTATTTTAATATCTCCCAAACTGTTTAGAATCCGCCTAAAATCTTTCTGGGTATTGGAGATCTCATGTGCCTTAGCTTCTCCATCAAATTTCGTGGCTAGAGCACATTCTAAGCTACCCCAAATCAACACTCCTTAGTGAGGACTGTGCTCTAACAATACTCCTTACTGAGTATTACTCTGATCATTCGGCATCGGTCCCTAATGCTAGGCCTTTTTCCCATCATCTGTGCTATTACATCTCATACTTCCACCCACGGCTCTGCCACTGCCACTGCTGCATCTGTACGAAGCTCCCTCTGCATCCTTGTTGATGCCCATGGCCCTGCCACTGCCACTATTGCGTCTACACTACATCCCCTCTCATCATGCTGCCCCTAGCACCGCCACTGCTAACTACTGCATTGCAACTCAGTTACCGAGAAGTAAGTAATTGATCTCCCAACTCTGACATCTGTGTCAAGCTAGAGACACTCCCGATGCTGAAGCTCCCTCTGTCGCTGACAAGTGTTCCCTCTTTGACCTCTGTGCTGCTGCAACAACTCCCTACATATATCACCATTGCACACCTCTTTGTGCCATCCTGCACTGGTGCAACACTCCAGTGCCTCTTGTACTATTGCATCCTGCTACCCTCACGTTGTCCTGGGAATCCTGCACTGTAGCTCTATCTACCACTCCATCCTCATCCTTCTCTACCGACATCCGCTAGTCTTGCTACTCCTCTTCGGGGCTCCCGTAGCCAGGTATAATCCAAGAGGTTGGGTACCTCGAGGATCCTACGCCTCATTGCTTGTAGTCCACCTAATTACAACTCGATGTATGCGCACTTCTCCTCAAGTGGCACATGAGTAATCATGACACAATCGTCATCCCTCAAGGCGAAGGCCTTGATATAATGTTTATCTAGAATGGACAGGATCTTGGCCTTCCAGACCACAAAGCTAGATGCTCCGTCCAGCCTATCCTGATCCCTCATCCCATTCATGGCCATCTCTCTACTCTTCTCTGTCGACTCCTCCGAGTCTCTCTACTTCCTTCTTGGAAGTTCTTGGTTCAACTCCTGCTAAGTTTCTCTACTTCCCATATGGAAGTTCTCTATTTGACTCCTCCGAGTCTCTCTAATTTCCATCTAGAAGTTCTCTTCTGGACTCCCTCTGAGTCCCGATTTCCCTCTTGGAAATCCTTCTACCAACCATTAAGTTTCCCCTCTTTGATTGTCTGTTCAACTACACCCTTGATCTGGATTCCTTGGCTAGAAATCCACCTTGACATCAACTCCCTCCCCTTGGTCTTGCCTTGTTAGGTACTATTATGAATACAGTACCCCACCAGCTTCACTATGCAACTTACCCACAACCTCATATACCCCATCAACTAAAGGATTGAGCCACTTGCCTCTGTGCAATCCCGGCACCGGAAAATCAGCTCCCCCATCCAACTTCATCATCCATCCTGGCCTCTATGTGAGCCTGATTCTACCTCCCTTAGCCTCTGCGATGTCTTTCTTAGGCCCAAAATGACGATGCAGTCCCTCTGCGTCACTGCTTCCTCTGTCGCCTTCTGCAAGGATCAACTCTATCACTCTGTACAACTGATTTCTGTTGTTGCTGCTCTGCTTGGCTGATGTCATCAGTTCTCTTTCCATTTCAAAATTAGGTTTAGTTATGAATAAATGTTTGATGTCATGTTGGATTAACAAATCATAACTTTAAACTTTGATGAAAGCCTTCCTAGTGATAGATCCTTTGATCTTGGAAAATTTAGCTTTGTCTATGGCTATATCATGCAATCGATGTTGATATTATTCTAGAGGGATTAATTGATCACCTATACCTTGGAGGCATGGGAGTCCTTTTTTATTTAAAACATTAAATTTCCTAATGAAACTTTTTAATTTTAACTTCCAAATTATGACACTTATTCTCCAACTGTAACATTAAATTCCTTTTAGTAAGGAACTTTTCTCACCTCCAAGATAGTTTCAGTTCCATCTTCAATTGCACATTATTCAAGCTCTTCCTTTGTTTTAGAATTTAGAACTCTGATTATCCTGGTAGCATCTCTTGGTTTGTGGTCAAAGTCTTTCTTTACTTCTGCCACTCTTCTTGATTGACATACTATTCTATTTTTGGCCTCAGTGTATGTGCATAAGGAGTTGTCTTTTGTTCAACTCTTAATTTAGAAATAATCCCCAAGGGATCATAAGACCAGGTGAAGCTCAATTTGAATTTCATTTTCTTTAATAGAGAATCTGCCTCCTTTTCTGCTACTCTAATGTTGATAATGAATGGTCCTATCTATGCTTTTAATGTGAATTGGGACTTATTCTTACTAGAAACAAAGTGTAGATCATCCATATTCATCATATTTCTTATATATTCTAGTACAAAAATCGTGATTGACACAAATTTAGGCAACCTACAGGGAGGTAGCTCACATCCATAAATTCTTATCTTTGTGTAATTCTCATAAAGATACCAGTCTCCAATTTTTGTCTGCTCATGAAGGTGAAGAATTATTTTGATCTCAGGTGAAATCCTAGGAATAACATCGTTGATAAGAAGACACAAGTCCATATGTAGAAACTGATTTACATAATTAGAGAATGAGTACTCTTCTTTGTTCTCCCTTACTAAGGAAGTCTAATTAATTATAGACTAAGGATTTCCCTATGCATCTAAATTTTGTAATGGAAATTTAAATCTATATGTCTGGAAAAATAGAGGTAGGTACACAAGGATTGATTGGTGCTTGAAATCATTTTCAATAGAAAACTTCAAGAATTGATCATGTATGATCCCTGCCAGAAATTCACTATAAGTGAAAATATGTGATAGTTTCTCTCCTGCTGAAAATACTGATAAAAATCCTAAAATTACCTCATTGACCCACTGGTCACTTGGGTAGCCTAACAAACATGAAATATTTTGGGCAATCACAACCCTCTGACTTGGGAAATATCTAAAATTACACCAGGCGACAAATTCTAGGAAGCAATGGGTCTAAGGAAAGGTGAATTGAGGCAGGAAGGAATCCCACATACTTAATTCATCACTGGCATCTACAAATTTCTGATTCGCCCAGCTGTGAAGTTCATAGAGATCGAACTCACACTGGGTTTCATAGATCTTATGTTGTTTTTCAACTAGAGGAAGCTCATCTAAATTTATTACAGGGGGAAACATTGGACTCTCTACCACTAATTTAGATTTCCCTTTAGACGACGACATGTTGAATTGTTTATTTGTCGAGAGGTGTATTGAATTACTGGGAATTTAGCAATCACTGATGTGGAAAATGATTAGGAGTTGATGGAATATGGAAGATAGTTGCACTGATACAAGAGAATGAGAGAAAGGGAAGTTTTAAGGGCAATGAGATGTTTTTATAAGTTTCATATGAGTTAACTGTTTTGGCGCATCTAGAAAATACATTTAGATGTTGACGGGATGGTTTAATGATTATAACGGTTAATTAGATGTTAGCGGGGAAATTTATTGATAAAACGGTAATGTGATGTGGGAAAATGAGTGATATACAAGTGGCAAGGCATGGGAGAGCGACGATGGAAGTCGAGCGGAGGAAAGGTGGTTTTCGGGGGGGTCCAAAATGATATGGAGAGGACACGTACCCCAGGCGGTATAAAATAAAACAACTTTTTAGAACCCCTCCCCCCAGTTAAATGTCAATAGCGCGCTAGGGGGGAGTGGGGGGTCCGAAATGCATCCCTTCTTGTTGATCGGGGCAAGGGTGATCTGTGCCATTGATTGTTGCGCGACATTTATTACAAGCGGACAAAATGTCAAATCAACAAACTTTATTAACAATACAACTAATGAATCCTTGATTATTTAAACTAAAAAGGATTAACATTATTTAAAAAAAATTAATCACATCAATATTTAAACAAGCACACCCATACTTTGGGATTTCATATATATATTATAATCCCACACACACACATATATTATAATCCCATTCTGTGCTTTTTTCTTAATTTTTGATTTTTCTTATTTCTTTCTTTTTGTATTTTCTTTTCTTTTCAATATTTTTTTTGTTCTTTATTTTTCAACATAAAAGGAAATGGAAAACATAATATGGTGAAAATAAGTTACAACACACCATATTCGATAGGTCCTCCAAACCTCGCGACAACACAGACTGTGTGCCAATTTGGAGAAATGCACATTTGGTATGGCCCAAGTTTAATATTTGTAGTACATCATTGAAGTGTGGGGTGTGCATGTGGACCCAACCAAGATACAAGTTATTCAAGATTAGTCAACCCCAACCACTCTAACAGAGCTCCACAGCTTTGTGGGTCTTGCCAATTTGTATCGCAGGTTCATGTTGGGATTCTCTCATATCTCTTGGCCTTTGAGTCAAGTCACAAGGGATAAAGCAAAAGCAAAGTTCTTTTGGTTCGAATCCCAATAGAAGGCATTTTACGAGTTGAAACATTACCTCTGCTCCACACCAATTCTCACATTACCAAACCTACAACAACCATTTGAAATTGAGACAAATGCCTTCGACTATGTTGTTGGTGTTGCTCTTATCCAGTAGTGGCATCCAGTGGCATATAATAATGAGACACTTTCAGATACAATCCAAAAGTACCCCACCTATGACAAAAAGGTGTATTCCATTGTGCAGGTCTGCCAACAATGGAAGCATTACATTATGGGGAAGGAAATGGGCATCCACACAAACCACTGACCCTTGCAGTTCATATAGACGCAAGAAAATTTGTAGAATGATCAACATTAGAAATGGTCCACATGTATGCAACAGTTCCATTTGAACATTAAGTACAAGAAGGGAAGCACCAATAATGTTTCAAACTACCTCAACCGACCGCATGTTATGGCACTGGTGTCACACGGAATCTGTCAAGGGTGCGGACACGACTGACCTTCCTAGAAGTCTAAGACATTCTAATGACAAACAAGACAAAATGGAGTGATCTTTCTCTAAATACACCTTTTACAACATGAAAACTACAAGTGTTTAGGCTTACCTTATTCCAAAACGCTGTTGTTGAAGTCCGTTCTTGACGATCCGGATGAGCTCCTCCTTCAAGTCAATTCCTGCAACCACAAACAATCAAACAATTACCAAGCACTTGCATTTCATATAATAAAACATATATTCAACATGCAGACCAAGGAACACATGAAATAACTCATTAACACAAGCTATTGAGAAAAATAAACCAGTTTGTATTAATAACGAAACAAAGAAACTCTTACAACCTGGCCTTGGTGTTGTGCAAGTTCCTCCCAGGGTCCATCAAGGGTTTTCCTCTACTTTGACAAAGCTCACCCTCTCCCAAGTAGAATCAAGTGAAGACAATCTCTCCTCACAAAGGCTCTAATGGAAGACCTAAATCCTGCAGCATTTACCCAAAGAAAATGTATAGCTCCAACCTCTTTTCCTTCTGGCTCAATGTCTTTATTTATAGTGCTGTAAAGAGGTTATTCAGGTCCACTATCAATGGGATCATCCCCCTCTATGGGTGGGATAGCTCCCTTATTGATGGGATAAGTTCCCCCTTAATAGAGATACATGAACCAACTGGAGGCGCATCCATTTCATCAAACCGACCTCTAGAATGTTCTAGAAGTAACCACAAGTAACTTTTTCAAGATAAAACTCGCGCATTTTGCCTTTTACAGAGGGACGCACCTGTCCCTTAACATACAGAGCGTCCATGGACGCAGATTTTGTGAACATGGTCAGCGTCCCCGCAGGTAAGGCTAGAGAGAACCTGCGACCCCAGAGATAAACATAGTTTTTACAAGACTTTCTCTCTTTTTTTGAGTTTGAGATGGATAACAGAGGCATGAGACTTGCCTAAGAGGGTAGCATGACTGTTGATTTGAGCCATACTAACTGTAAGTAGTCAAGGTGACATTTTTTAGTGTAACAGATTGCCCCCTAAAGTGCGAAGCCTGGAATAGAATAGGGTTTTGTAATTCTAGGAAGGGTGAAGCGCTTTATCATTTCAAGGATTGCCTTGTGGATGGCCTGGTTGGAACCTGCAATTTTCAACACAAAATACATGGATAAGATTATATCATCACTGAGGTAGGCATTCCCATACTCAGATTCAAAACTTTAACTAATGGACTAACTATTCTGATACAGGAATGATCTTGCAGTACATCATTTTTATAGACTTTTGTAGACACAGTATGGACGCAGCCATCTGTTTATGATTAGTCTACATAGATAATGAATACAAAACTCCTCGCAGCCTGGATGGTAGAAACTAGATCCAGGGTCTTCACTTCTACTTCCCGAATTGGTACGATTCTAGCCATGTGATTAAATGATTCGATGTCGAACATGTTAGAAACCACTTGATTACCAGTCAATGATGTAAACTGTTAACAAGCGTGAGAGAAACCACCAGTAATGTCAATGGTTCTCAAAGTACCAAGCACAACCCGTGAAATGTGAATAGATGTTTTGATGTCGAACACTTCACGGAATCCTCTGATCGAAAGTCAATGATGTAAACTGACGTCAAAGGCGAGAAACCTGCCATTGATGCATGCAGACTTCAAGGTACTGTCGATTCCTAAGTCATCTTTCTAGATAATGTGTCGATGTCGATAGAAAGCGACCCGTTGCAGGCAAGCCCGCAACACGAAATCATTGTTCAAGTTGAAGAAATGTTGCTGTAAGGACTGACTCAGGGATGGTCAAATGGATGACAAGTATTTTGCAGATGAAAGTTTTTGCTTGCAGACCTCTTGAACACATAACGACACAACAGATGGCTTGGTGACGAATAACTCAAAGTTAACCCCTGGAACCCGGTTAAAGACTTTCAAAGTGATTTGGTCAACTGTGAGGTAAAAGATTTCCCAACCCAGGTGAATGAAAAGTGTCGTGTTCAAGAGTGGTAATAAAGTTTCTTCTGAGACTAAAGGTGACAAACAGGTTCATTCTTCTCTCTTTTCCCCCACCATTTCTGGCAAGTACCTCTTTATTTTTAACAAGCTTGAGGAGGATAACATATGCTTGATTATAAGCTCATCCTTCGGACGAGTCCAACCTAGTTTAAATTCGAACCCTAGGAAGGAGTGGTTCGTTCCTGTTTGTAATTGAACAGGTCCTCTACTGTAAAAGTTTAACGAGCCCAGTATAGGAGAAACTCGGCGTTTTTCAATTTTAGAGAGTCTGAAAAAACTAAAGGAGACTCCACGTTGAACTTTTTCGTATATTTGTGTCCCTCAAGCCCGAAAAAGTATAAAATAATACCTGGGGGAACCGCTTGATCTTGCGACCAAGGAGTACTTTCATAATAGTGTCGTTAACCTGAAAAGTAAAAAGCGATCAAGGACACGTCGTTTTATTTCCTTATCGAGTTCGAAACGACAAAAACCCGGCAATCTTTTCCTGATTTTGCGGTCAGAAAAGAGCTAAAAGGGGACCGTCTTTTAATTCCGTTTTAACGAGTGAAAAAGAAACACTCGGCGATCTTTTCATGTTTTAGGAGTCAGAAAAGGGCTTAAAAGATGACTCTGATATTTTTGTTTGTGAAAAATTACAATTTCCCTCGAAATCCCTTTGTCCTGCACAAAAGCAACACATTACTCATACCTGTTTAAAATAGGCAAAAATACATTCAAAAACATCTTTTCATGGTAAAAAATGAACTAATTCATCCAAAAAACCTATAAAAAGACCTTTTACCATGTCATTTTTACCGTTTCACTGTTGAGGTTGAAAAAGGAGCTTTTGACAAGAAACTTCCCGTGGTTGCTGCGGAAAATCTGACCGTCGGAATCGAACGCCGTCTCATCCAGGTATTTTACACATCCTACTCTGCATTTCTATCCGTTTAGAATCAATTTTTAGGTTTTAGTTTCATTTTTTGGGGGGTTTTGGTTTTGGAATGCGCTTCTCGGCGGACGCAGGTGCCCTTCGGGTGACCTGCGTCCCCCGACTTTTTCTCATACGGGAAAACGGTCGGAAGACGCAGCCCGCCTTCAGGCCAGCTGCGTCCGGGCGCCCTGTGCTACAAAGCCGGGGTGCGTCCTCCGAGAAACGCGCATTTCAAAACCCCAACTCTCTCAAAAAACCACCAAAAATTCCCAAATTAATTTCTAATTGCTATTCTTGATATGCAGGGCATTAATCATGTTAGACTGGAGAGAAAGAGAGCATGTAGAGGAAGATGAAGCTGCAATAAATCATCAACCTTCCCTGGATGCCCTAAGAGCATGCGGATTATACAAATATTGGACCATACCGGGCATGAGGGGCCAGGTAAGATTCTTGGAATGGCTGGTTGAGCGATGGAACGTACAAGAACAATGCTTTTACATAGGAGGGCACCAGCTCGAGATAGAGCCCTCGGATGTATACTTTCTCACTGGCTTGCCAAACAGAGGTGAGCAACTCAGTCTTGCGGGGACTAGGCCGGGTGGCCAATCCCTTGATAGTCTCCGCGAGAATTGGTGCACACCTGGGGCTCACCATTCAAAAGGCATAGAGATAAAACACATCACTCTACCGGAACTCAAAGTCATAGCGTTCACGGTTACCAGAATTTGCGGCGCGGCCGCTTTACACATTGCTTCCGGATCCCAAATGCGGATGGCAATTGACTGTTACCAAGGCACCATTTTCAACTGGTGTGAAGCTGTGTCGGCTCATATGAAGAGCCAACTGACCAAGGCAAAGAACGGACGACTAAAGACTTTTGGATATGGGCCTATAGTCGTGAGCTTTGCCTTGGAGAGAATTCCAATGCTGATCCCTCAGCAACTCACTGTTGATATCTTGGGTCCTCAGCAGCCAAAGCTGATACGATGGGTTGCGGTGATGGCCCGGCATCCTGACGAGGGCGCGACAGTAGTTCGATTCTCAGATAGTTATTTTGACTGGTTAGAGGGCCAGCTTTTTGTGATACAGGACTTTCCGTATGCCGGAATGGATTTCAGAGGTGATCCGGACATGGTTCTTCCACAGGGAGAACAATGGGACGACAGAGGTACTTTTTATTTTCACAAGTTTTCTAGTTATGTATTTTTTGTATTTTTTATATATATCGTCTCAAAACTAATAGTAAATCTTTCAAAATGCAGATGTTGGTCCACAGCGTCCAGCCAACCTCCGGCCTTATGATAGACTACATCCAGCTGCACCGGTACCGGCCCCACAGGATGCGACAGCAGAAGTACTAGCTGAGTTGGAGCATGATCTAGAGCGTCTCACGGCAGATATACCTGAGACTACTATGGACGACATTCCTATCAGGCTTCAGCGCTTCGTAGTCGCGGTCCCTGGACCGTTTAGGAGATTTTTGCGTAAGGTAGCCCGCGCAGTGGTGTCGTACAGAGAGCACCACCAGTGATTGACTAGTCACTTTTGTAGTCACATGTGACATTTTTGACTTTTTGTACTATCATTTTGCCGATCATAAGGTGTTTTAAACCTATGATCGAAGACGATGTATATATTTTTTGACACACTTCTATCTATATATATCACTATTACCGGCTTATCTTGTTTAACATATGTGATGAAATGTTTTTAAATTTACTTGCATGATTATCGTAAATGTCTGTCCAACATTCGAGAAGCAATTGCATCTGCTAATGTATTCAAAGACCTTGGAATATGTTGAT
Source organism: Pinus tabuliformis (assembly GCA_031772625.1). Classification (NCBI taxonomy): domain Eukaryota; kingdom Viridiplantae; phylum Streptophyta; class Pinopsida; order Pinales; family Pinaceae; genus Pinus; species Pinus tabuliformis. The sequence continues at coordinate 707,941,628 of CM062804.1, forward strand.
ATTCAATGTAATCAAATTCACGTTCCAAGAGACGCACTCTCAAAAACAACCTTAATAACACAGGATTTCTAATGGCATAAACTCTATTAAGCTGTAATACAACAAGTTCAGAATCTAACCTCACTATCAAACGTCGAATTCCAAATGAAATAGATTCGGATAATAATTCAACCACTGCACTGTATTCTGCAATGTTATTCGTTGTTTGACCGAGGCTTACCCCATGCATAGAAACTAACTCGTCAGAGGGCGAATAGATAACCCAAGCTGCGGAAGAGATATTCCGTGTATTACGACAAGCACCATCAGCAAATCCAATGTATGTTTGGAGAGGCGTCGACATCTACAATATCAAGAGTAAAACCAAGATAAGCCAGAATAATGACGAAAAACCACACTTGCTAAGCTAAGCACACTGACTAAACTAACACACTTGCTAGCTAGAAAGGAAATCTAACCTATCTAAAAATTTCTCCATACCCATCATTTTAAGCATAATACCTCTTTAGGTAAAGTCCATTTCTGGGTTTACCCAAAGAGTCCCCATCAAAATCAACTAACTCATAAGCCCCTTTTGCTAGCTTTCGCTTTACAATGTAGGGCCCATGCCACATGGGAACGAATTTTCCGGCACCTAGCTTATCGTTAGCTTGATCATATAATAGTACTAGGTCTCCTTCCGAAAAACTTCGAGGGGTTACATTTTTATCGTACTGAGCTTTCATTCGTTTCGCGTGAGTCTCGATAGCTAAAGTAGCGTCACGTCGAGTCTCATCTAATTTAGCCAAGTATAATAACCGTTTCTCCTCTTCGGAAGTAGCTGGAAGTAATTCGACAGCCATTTGAAGTGATGGGATTTCGCATTCAATAGGTAACACAGCTTCTAAGCCATAAACTAGCTGGAAAGGGGTGAAACCTGTTGAATTTTTCACTGAAGTTCGATATGCCCATAGCGCCGAAAATAACATGTTATGCCAATTCGTTCGATGGATACCAATGATCCGTCGAATCATGATGACTAGAACTTTGTTGATTGACTCAACCAAACCGTTGGCTTGCGGATAATAAGGAGTAGAGCTATCGTGGCGCAAACCAAGCTGGCTTGTAAGCTCAGTCATCATGACGTTTCGAAAATGGCTCCCATGGTCAGTAATGATTGCTTGTGGGACACCAAACCTAGTTATGATATGATTGAATACGAAAACTGCAGCTGTCTTGCCGCTTGCGTCGAATGTAGGCATCGCCTCGGCCCATTTTGTAAAATAATCAACCGCGAGGATGATATACGCATGCCCCCCGGCCGAGTGAGGGTTACAAGTAATAAAGTCAATGCCCCATTTGGCGAATGGACCAGCGGCAATTATAGGGTGGAGAGGAGCAGGTGGAGCGCGCATCTTTCGATCAAACACTTGACAGTTGTGGCATGTTCTGACAGCAAGGATACAATCTTTAAACATAGACGGCCAGAAATAGCCAGCGCGCAACACCTTCTGAGCTGTGGCATACCCAGACATATGACCGCCACATGCTCCAGAGTGACAATCATTCAAAACTCTCTCAGCCTCTTCGTGAGTTAAACAACGTCGAAAAACTAAGTCTGCCCCCCGGCGATAAAGTGTATCTCCAATAATTCTGTATTGCTGGGATCGAAACCGAATTTTTCGACGGTCTTCCTTGGAAGCTTCAGGCCGAAAGGTTTGGGTTTGGAGATAGATGATTATATCCCCATACCACGGATCTAAAGTGCTAATAAGAAACAAAGATTCGTCCGCAATGGACTCCTCTGCCACAGTCTCTGTGTCAGCACTCGGGAAATCACACATCAATTCCGCAAAAACTAAAGATTTCTTAGACTTGGACTTCTCGAACTCCAAGTCGAACTCTTGCAGGATAACAATCCATTTAGAGTACTTGCCCCCTAGCAGTTGTTTTGTCAAAATATAAATCATAGGGTTGCAATCCGAAATAACTGTAGTCTTGCGGAGAAGAATGTAGTGACGAAAACGCTGGACAGCTTGAACGGCTGCCAGGGCCAATTTCTCCACATGCGAATATTTTAACTCAGTGGGATTTAAGGTTCTACTAAGATAATATATCACATGCTCTGCTTTGAATTCATCTTCTTGAACTAACACCATTCCAATGGTGGAATGCGAAGCTGCGAGGTATAAGAAGTAGTCCTGGTTGTAGTTGGGAGGATGCAATAACGGTGCATGGGTCAACGCGTGTTTCAGTGCATCAAAAGATTGTTGGGCAATCTCGTCCCAAAAGAATTGTGCGTTCTGTTTCAACAACCGTGTAAAACCTTTAGTGACCTCGGCGTAGTTTGGGATGAATCGGCGTAAAAAGTTCGCTTTCCCTTGCAAACTTTGGAGTTGGCGCAAACTCGAAGGAGGAGGCAATTTGATGATAGCCTCGACTTTCGAGGGATCGACGCGAATGCCGGCTTTTGAAACAACAAATCCCAGCAATCGACCTGTTTCTATACAGAAAACACACTTGTGGGGATTCAACCGAATTCGATAATGCCTACACCTCATAAAGATTGCTCGTAGGTGGACAAGGTGATCAGCTCGTTGTAAAGAATGAGCAGGCAAATCATCGAGATAGGGTTGCACAATGTGCTTGATGTCATGAAATGCATAAGACATTGCCCGTTGAAAAGTAGCGCCGGCATTCTTAAGCCCAAAAGGTAATTTGCAATAAGCAAATGTCCCCCATGGACAAATGAATGCCGTTTTTGGTTGATCGGCAGGTAGAATATTGATTTGATTATAGCCTGAGAAACCATCCATGAAGGAAAACATCTCACTTCCGGCACAATCATCAATGATTTGATCGATATAAGGCGTAGGATAGTTGTCTTTTGGACAAGCTCGATTGATATCCCTATAGTCGATACAGATTCTTATTGTTCCTTGTTTTTTATTGACGGGAACAATATTCGATACCCAATCCGTTAACGGGATCGGATAAATGAAACCTGCTTTCAACAGCTTTTCGACTTCTGCTTTAATCGCAGCCGCTTTTCGAGGGTGAATCTGACGCAAACGTTGCCGAATGGGTTTAGCATCCGGGTAGGTTTTGATTTCATGAACAACAATGGCAGGATCAATTCCCGGCATTTCCTCGTAAGACCAGGCAAACACGTCGCGGAATTCTTGGAATAGGGCCTTGTAAGTTTGGATTTCTTCTTCAGTACATGCGGCACCTATATGAATGTTCTCCTCGATTCCGGGCTTCACTGAAATATCAATGGGAATAGTACGAGAAATATTCCCTAAATTCAGCTCTGAATCAGAATGTTTCGTTGGATCCTGAGCGTCTTTGACATATTCAGCGGTAAAGATAGATGAAAAATCATTTTCAAATGCATCATCCTTAGGTAAAAACGAAGATCTGTGATGGAGATCTTCCCATGGTAGATCATCTACACTTAGGATTTCGCGAAGTTGTTCGTCAGATGACACTTCTTCGGGAAACGTTATCCGTTCTAAGGGTGAGGTGAAAAGTGACTCTTCACTGACCACATTCATTTGGTCGGTTGAATGAAAGTCGGTAAAAGACATAAGAGCTTCATAAGCAATCTCATACGGACTCAACGGCATAACATCACCGAGTGAGTCTAGCTCAGAGTCAGATGGAACATACCAAGGATCATCATAAATAATGTTTTCTGACGTGATCATATGAATTGTTGCAAACGAAGGGTCTGCATTGAGTGGAGGGAGAGGAAAAGTTCCCAGTAAACCGGAATCCTTAACTAAACCTACACCAATGTCCCTATAAGGGATTGTCGTTTTACCAACATGCTGGATAGTTTCTAAAGAGGTTGGGTCGGATGAAAAGTATGTCAGCTGATCAATAGTCACGATCTTACCGTTATGTGGAAACTTAATGACTCTGAAGACCGATGAAACGACCGCTGTCATAGCATATGACCAACTTCGACCCAAAAGAAGGTTGTAGTCTAGAGGGGCATCAACCACTTCCACATCCAGACTAACGGTTTTACCTTCGACCCCTATAGGCAATTCTTGTAGAATACCAAACGGACGGAACCCACGGCCATCAAAGGCCTTAAGGATGGTGGGGGATTGGTTCAACGAAGGAGAACCAAGCGATCTCCAACATTGAATCGACATAATACACGTAGAAGCTCCCTCATCAATCACAGTCCGATGAATAGGCCTGTTTTTGACTATCACTGGAATTTGGAAAGCCATTTGATGGGGGAGACGCGGTGTACTACTTTCTAGATCAAAGATCATTAGGTTCGGGTCCTGAACATCGACAGCTCCAATAGCCGACAAAAGCAATTTTCGTTGCGCTGGACATGATTGCAGCACTTCGAGTGCCGACATTGCTGAAGGTGAAACAGCTAAGTCTTCAACAATGTTGTAATTCTGGGCTGCTCTCGCATGTGGATTGAAAGCAGACCTTCGAAGTACACCCTTGGCGGGCGGCTTAATCACTAAGTCTGGGTTAGGTTTTTCGATCTGTAGTGGATCGGAACCAGGAGCTGAGGTTGATGGGTTAGAGTGAGAAGATTCTGCTTCCTTACCATCAACAGGAGCCTTACTACCATAATCTTGCGATCGAGTCGCAATCCTGACATGAGACATCATCAAAATGGGTTCTTCACTGGCATTCGAAGAAGAACCTATCATCTTATTCTCCTGCTCTGGAAATGGATTTTTTAACACAGCAGGAGTGGGAGAACCTTTGACTATTTTCACTACCTCGGCCCGATGAGGGCAGTCTCTCGTAAAATGATCTTCTTCACAAATAAGACAAGGATATCGAGGTTTGCGCTTTTCGTCATTGGTTTCCGACTTTTCCGTTTTCTCCTTTGGAGCCTTGTCTGCTTTAGCCTTCTTCTTTCCTTTCTTCTTTCCACCGTTTTTTGATTTGGCCGTAGATGACTCTACAGCGTGAATGTCGGCGGTAAGTTCAGGAGGAGAAGACTCTCCTGTCGGAGAATCAGGCAAAGTGATAATTGGAGTATTGGAGGTCTTGGAAGACTTCTTCTTACTCTTCGTAGTCACGATACCAATCATACCATCAGCGGCATGAGATCCCGAAGGAGCAGCAGCGATTTGGTTTGACTTTGGAAGATCCGGAATTTTCTCGTGTAACGTACCCGACTGAGTGTAAACTAAGTCAAGGTATTGTGCCTGAGCAATGACTTGCTCCTCAGTAACTACTCCGGCCTTAGCTACATCTTCAGTAATTCTTGGTAATAATGATTTGACAAACCATTCAGCTAAGATTTGGTCCGGGATAAAAACTTTCACTAATCTTCTTCGACGTCTCCACTCATGGATGTGATCAGAAATGTACGTGGATGTCGATTGTTTTAGCGAAGTTAATAATTCTGTACCATTATCGTATCTGACTGGTAACTGAAAATGAGTTAAGAACGAGGTAGCTAACTGGCTAAAGTTGTAAAAAGAGGCCCGTGGTAACTCAATGTACCACTTGGCTGCGAGACCAATGAGTGTACGCTGGAAAAGACGTAAGCGGATGGAATCATCTGAGATGGAATTTGATGCACACCAGAGGTGGTAAGTCATCACGTGATTAGACGGATCCTCTCCAGACTTACCTTCGAACTTGGGTATATCGCTGGGCAACTTATTTGGCATTGGCGGCCAGAACGGAAGATATTGAATTGGATCGTTCGTTAGGCGCGTCAAGTCGGGTAAATCTAAAGTCGCAATAAACGGTAACTGCCGGTTAGGATCTCTAAAACTCTGAGTCACAATACCAGCCCCAGGAGGAGGATATCCAGGATAACTAGGAACAGGAGTCGCATTTGGGATATTATATCCTCCTGGAAAACCAGGATTAACCGGACCGTACTGGGGTTGCTGAGGTGGTTGATAAGTGTACCCAGGATACGGTTGATACTGGTAAACCGGTTGTTGGGCAGCTTGCCCAGGTTGATACTGTCCCTGGTACGGAGGTTGAACAAATTGAGGTTGAGTAGTAACAACCGTACTTGTACCAGGTTGGCCTGCAGGCATCTGGACTGTGGTTTGAACCGTGGGTCCAGACAACGGTACAGATGTCTGAGGAGTGGTTACAGGGACAGTAGAAACCGGAGCTGCCGATACTCCAGAAGTAAGCATGGTAGATGAAGCGGTAGTTGCTGCAGCCGTGTGAGGTGGAGTACCAGGTGCAATTGGCGGCTGAGTAACTACAGAAGTTACAGGGGTCTGAACACTTGACTGGACAGGTTGCGGTTGCTGGGGTGGACCAGGAACTGCAGGTTGTCCTGCTTGAGGTACCGACTGTATACTTGGTTGCGACATCTGTTGACCCTGTGACGGATCCCATGTTAACATTCCAGGGTATTGACTCGTAACAGGTTGAGGATACTGAGATCCATAGCCGTATTGAGGATAGGGTTGATAACTGTAAGGTGCAGTCCCATATGATTGCCCTTGAGGTGGTTGATAACCTTGACCAGGGTATTGACCCGTAGGTTGATAACCTTGAGGTAAATACGAATACTGGGGTTGACCTTGACCTTGAGGTTGGTATCCTTGAGGTTGATACCCTTGGGGTTGATACCCTTGGGGTTGCCATCCTTGAGGTTGCCATCCTTGAGGTTGATATTGATACTGAGGTTGACTTTGGGGTACATATTGAGGCTGGGGTTGATACCCTTGAGGTTGCCCCCCAGTCACGAATGAAGTACCTTGAGGTTGCCCCCCAGGCATTAACGAAGGTTGCCCCCCAGGCGGTAATTGGCCACCTTGAGGTTGGTTAATGGGAGTTGAACCTGACATCATATAAACTTCACCTATACTCAATGGTACATTACCACTGTTTCCAACTAATAACCCATGATCAATGGGTTGAGGAGATGCTCCCGCAAAGGTACCAGAAAGTGATTGATACCCAGTAGGAACAGAAGGACCGCCATGTAAAAATGATTCAGGACTTTGTGAAAACACAGATGACTGACCAGACATATTTACAGGAGAATGAATTCCTCTAGGTGGAACCGGAGTACGAGGTGTAGAAAAACCTACTGAGTTGTCTAAAAAATTGGTTAATGCAAGGTACCAAGATTCACTTCTAGGAGGACTGTAAAAGATGGATTCACGCTCCCTTAGATCAAGGGTAATTAGATCTTCAGAATCAGAAACGCCTATTTCTTCCTCTGGAACAAGTTCTTCTATAGCAATTAATCCAACAGGAAGATTTTCGGTGATAATTCTTTCTATTCTTGGTGAATCAGGAACACTAGGAGTTGGAGTAACAGGTTCTGAAATTTCAGGTTCTTCGCCTGTTTCACTGGCAGATGAAAAACTACCAGCAAGCTCGGAAACTGTAACAGCTTCGGGATTGTAACCTGTTTCTAAACTTTGGTAATCTGGATGGACTACCAAGGAAGATTCTCCTTCTTCAGGTGATCCTACTCTACTGCCACTAGGAGGAGTTACAAGGACCTTTAACCCTTCTAAATGACCCGGAATGTCTTCAGGAGATTCACCCCGCGATTTACGGAGTTTTCTTAACAAATCTATTCCGGTAACAATCTCAGGAGACTTGCCCCGAAGTCTACGGGACTGTCTCGGTAATTCCGCCACAATTAAAGATTTTAACTACAACACACGAAAACAAAGTAAAAAATTTCAAATCAAACCACCTAAAGTCTTCTAAAGAACCAATCAAATTTGAAGCACACGCCTAAATAATCTAGAGCGTCAAACCACACACAAACAGTAGTCTTCCGGACCAAAAGCGCTAGTTGGTGATTAGGCCCAACCTCGCAGGATTCAGTACAGAAATGGTGGGTGGAACAGTTACCCCGGCAACCTGCTTAATGAATAGACTGGACCAAGTTCCTCCACTTTAACCGTCTCGAAGTGAAGCGAACCCCCCAGAAAATCCAAGTGAGTATAACCGACGTCTGCTCCAGGTACAGTGGGACCTTCCCTCCACCGTCACCTTGGGTAGAATCCTAGATATTATGGCCACTAAGGTTACCAATCACAACAATTACACCTGGGGGAACAGTCTAAACTCCGACAGCACGCAAGGGCAGAGTAGCAAGCTCCAATCCCCTTACCGGCTCCTTGACAACAATCCAAGGTTTACCGATAAGTGACCCCTGGCTCCTCGACAATGGTTAATCCGAGGTTTACCGTTTGTAATACGTACTGCCTGGCGTCGTTCCCAACGAGGGAGGAATGATCCCCTCACTGGTTCGGACACGAGCTCGTGCTTCTCCTTTAAGAGGAGCTTTCCCAGAATGTAACTGAAACAATTGGATTTGTTCTACTCAAGATAGACTATCTGTTTGGTTTTGTAGTCTTGGAGAGTTAAGTACTCACCTACTCCAAGACCCTAGCCTAAGCTATGTTGGTGCTTCAGAGCCCTAGAAAAATAAAGATTACTAGATTGATTTTAATTTAAGCGTTACTTTTAAGGTTGTTTCTTAAGTCAAAAGGTGATGGAAGTGAAACTAGTGGTGTGTTGACTCGACTCGAAACCACTACAAAATGCACCTAGAATGATTTATCCACTACTTTACTTTTTCGATGAATTGCTTAACTAAAAAGTTGAGAGAATGCAATCTTTATAAAAGCAACTTCTTAATTGAAGACAATCAAAGAAACAATTCGTTTGTCTTTTCCAAGCATAAAAACATAACCTCTCTTTACATGCACGAAAAAACTCTTTTCTTCTTTCGAAAACAAAAAGCTACTTGAAACAAGACTTTTTAAGAAGATGTTTTTGTATTTTTCTTTTAATAAAGCAAGTAAATCTAATGTAACCAAAAATCAATCTTAACAACTCTTAAAATCTATGAAAATGCACTCATAAGCAAACTAAAGGCAAATTTACTCTAAGCAATCTTAACGAGGCCAAAACTAACAATGATTATTTCTAAGGTGTTTTACTTGATCACAATCAAATCAAGGACTAGCTTATTGCAAAATCAAAAACTAGCCAAAACAAAACTCTAATCTTTTTGTTCTTTTTGTAAAATGGAAATCAATACTTTATAAACAAGTAATTCGAAATTTGACCCAAAACAACTCAAATGGCAAGTTGCTCACAAAAGGAGACTTTACGACAGGCCCGACTTCTAAGAAGGTTGACTAACCAGAGAGATCTAAGGCTGGACAACTTTCTACTATCAAAGTCACTACAAAGCCTTTCCAAAAATCAAACCCTAGGTCTAAACTTCGTTGAAAACCACTAAAACACTCAAAGCTCACAAAACTAGTTCAGGTGAAAATTCTTGACAGGGTACTAAAGGATCTGGGCAGAAAACACTAAGGAAAAACAAAATCTAAAAGCAATTTAAAGCAAAAATGGAATTTTCTTAAGTTTTACAGGAAGACGCAGGCAGCCCGTTGTCACAGGTGCGGCCCCGCTCTGTGCAGACGGCAACAGCGCGTCCAAAGACGCACTGTGCAGTACTCAGAGGGTGCGTCCTTCTGGAAAAATGAAGAAAAACCAAATCTAACTAAATCTAAAGCTAAGCCACCCAAATACTAATTCTCACAGTCAAAAACCAGAAAATAAAAATGATTTTCTCAAAGCAAAGTTCATATAAAGGAAAAGACTCTCTCATTAATGGATTCCCCAGCGGAGTCGCCAATTTGTCACACGGAATCTGTCAAGGGTGCGGACACGACTGACCTTCCTAGAAGTCTAAGACATTCTAATGACAAACAAGACAAAATGGAGTGATCTTTCTCTAAATACACCTTTTACAACATGAAAACTACAAGTGTTTAGGCTTACCTTATTCCAAAACGCTGTTGTTGAAGTCCGTTCTTGACGATCCGGATGAGCTCCTCCTTCAAGTCAATTCCTGCAACCACAAACAATCAAACAATTACCAAGCACTTGCATTTCATATAATAAAACATATATTCAACATGCAGACCAAGGAACACATGAAATAACTCATTAACACAAGCTATTGAGAAAAATAAACCAGTTTGTATTAATAACGAAACAAAGAAACTCTTACAACCTGGCCTTGGTGTTGTGCAAGTTCCTCCCAGGGTCCATCAAGGGTTTTCCTCTACTTTGACAAAGCTCACCCTCTCCCAAGTAGAATCAAGTGAAGACAATCTCTCCTCACAAAGGCTCTAATGGAAGACCTAAATCCTGCAGCATTTACCCAAAGAAAATGTATAGCTCCAACCTCTTTTCCTTCTGGCTCAATGTCTTTATTTATAGTGCTGTAAAGAGGTTATTCAGGTCCACTATCAATGGGATCATCCCCCTCTATGGGTGGGATAGCTCCCTTATTGATGGGATAAGTTCCCCCTTAATAGAGATACATGAACCAACTGGAGGCGCATCCATTTCATCAAACCGACCTCTAGAATGTTCTAGAAGTAACCACAAGTAACTTTTTCAAGATAAAACTCGCGCATTTTGCCTTTTACAGAGGGACGCACCTGTCCCTTAACATACAGAGCGTCCATGGACGCAGATTTTGTGAACATGGTCAGCGTCCCCGCAGGTAAGGCTAGAGAGAACCTGCGACCCCAGAGATAAACATAGTTTTTACAAGACTTTCTCTCTTTTTTTGAGTTTGAGATGGATAACAGAGGCATGAGACTTGCCTAAGAGGGTAGCATGACTGTTGATTTGAGCCATACTAACTGTAAGTAGTCAAGGTGACATTTTTTAGTGTAACAACTGGCCACTATGCTTGACTCTCTTGGACATGAGACTTCAAGATGGCGCATATTTACAAGAGTGATCCAGATTTTGACACCACATACTAGACGCTTGTGGAAGGTAAGCAAGTTCTAGATCTTCACCTCGAGGAGCACTATTATGCCATTTAGAACAACTATGTGTTCCTTCAAGTGAGCGTGCCAAGATGACTTGGGAGGCACACTACATTCGGGTTTCTAGACATTTTGGGGTAGAAAAGATAGTGGCAATGCTACAAAAGTATTTTTATTAGTTGAACCTTCGACATGATGTTGGGAAGTACATCAGTCTTACACTACCTTCACCATTTCCAAACTTAAAATCAAGAATAAAGGCCTATATACTCCTCTGCCTACAACTAACCGATGTTGGGAATCCATATCCTTGGATTACATATTGGGCCTTCCTTCTACCAAGCATGACAATGACTATGTTTTCATGGTTGTTGACAGGTTCTCTAAGCCGACCATTCTTGCGACCTGCAAGAAGAACATCACAACATAATCCATTTCCAAATTCTTCTTTGAATGAGTATGGGTGCACTTTGGGATCCCATAATCCATTATCTCAAACTGAGACAAAAATTTCCTAAGTACATTATGGTCAAGCCTCTGGTCATTGTTGGATACCAAACTCACTAAGTCCACGACCGTCCACCCCCAAACTGATGAACATACAAAGGTCGTCAACAAGATGATCGTGCACATCTTGCACTTGTGCAACTCAAAGAATCCATGTACATGGGATGAAAGCCTCCCCTATGTCCAACATAGCTAAAATAGATATCTCCACAACATAACTAGCCACAACCCCTTTCAAGTGGGATTGGGATTCCAGCCACTATGTCCCATTGATGTTGCCATACCACTTGCAGCTACTCAGGTAGATTCAGCTCATGTCCAGTCCGAAGCTGACAAAGCTAACAACTTAATTGAGTGCATTCAACACATCTGCTAGTAAGTCCATGGTATATTGGACATAGTAAATTCTAAGTACAAACATTGTCATGATCAACATCGGGTGCCACACATGTTCCAGGTGGGAAACAAAGTTTGGCTACATTTGTAGAAGGAGCGCCTTGTTAGTGCCCGCCGCAAACTTCACTCGCTCCGAGATGGGCCTTACACCATCATTAAGGCTATAGGGGAAAATTATTTCAAGCTTAGTATTCCAACATTCCTTGGCTTGCACCCAGTGTTCAATGTGGACTGGCTATCTCCATACTTTGCCCCATTGCTGGACACATCTGACGTTGTTGAGAATCTGATAACAACAAAGCTCAACCCAAGTTGTATCAAACATGAGACAAATAATAAGATCATGGGCACATAGATAAAAAAAACTTGTCTGTAGAGAATACAACTATATTGAGTTGTCAAAGTAGGCCAACTCCTTCATCAGGGAAAGTGGCTCACCATAGACCATGTTCAATAGAAATTTCCTCAACTCATGGAGGCTCTGCACACATTGGGGATCATTTCTTCCTAAGGGGGGAGGAATAATCCAGGTGGAGATTGGTGACTACCCACCCATTCCACCTGGACCTCCAGTGGTTTCATCAGTTTCTCTGATTATAGCACAATTTACTATATTTAGCAGTTTTTCAGGTCTTGAACTTCCAGAGATGTTTTTACCCCTTAAATGATACTTTTTGAGGTATGTAGTAGCAAGTTCCTACTGCAAATATTGTAGTACTCAAAGAGACCTTTCTAACGAGGTATCGTATGTGCCAAACAAAGATCATATGACCAAGTTATGACCCTGGGAAGTTGGCTGCCTAACTAACCCCAATGAGGCCCAAAAACTCTTGGCATTCCATCTCCTAGGGTTAGGGATTTGGTTGTTTAGGGTTTAACTTTGTTGTGCAATAATAAAAAGGCCATTAAGCCTCATTGTAACACAGTTCAAAGGCATGTAGCCTCCACATCTCTTCTCAAAGATAAGCTACCATTGACCGAGCAAGTTTATTTCCATTCTGTATGTAAACATCTTTTAGTCTTTTGATATTAATGAAAAGAGGATTTATTTCTACTACATTTCTATGTTTATATTTATATCTGTACTTTGTTCCATTTATGCATAAGTGCGGATCATCCTTTTTGCGGGTCATCCTTCAGAATCTTCCCATAATCATGTTAATAAATTCATTAATTTTTTCCAATTTGCAGAAGTTCATGACACCCATACTGCCTCTTTCTTATTTCCTCTTACACTTCTCAGAGAGGCAGAATACTAGTAGCATAACGTTGTTGGTCTTTTCCTCTTCAAGAAGTTCATTGATGATTTTCCCCCCTTACCCATCTCTTAGCACTCTAAGGTTTAGTGTAATTTATGCCAAAGTCCTCATGATTCTTTGACTTGTCATATACTCTTAGAGGTTAAGAAGCAATATAATCTTGAAAAGGAGAATCTTGTTACTTCCTATGGACAAATTTTGTAAATATTGAACCCGTGTCTCCTAGTTCATATGAAGAAATCATTCTTGATCCTTGCTTAGTTGACTAAGAAACCTTATGTATTATCTTTATGTTCAATGATTCATTCTTTCAAACAGATTGCAAGTTTCATGCATGCAATGATAAACATAGTCATCAAACCAAATTCGACCTTATTAATCCCATGAACAATGATTTTTTTGATAGTTATGATGAATATAGGCCGAACCTTGATTTTGGTGATGGTTTTCTTGACTTACGTGATGACTATTTCTTTTGAGATATTGATAATGAGGTTTTTACCTTTGATCTAAGGGATGTGTTATTTTTCGTTTCTTTCTAACTTGAAAGATTTGAATTTGAAATACCTGAAGCATGCATAACTTCCTTTGTTTGCAAGGCGAAGGATGTTCAAGACCACATTAACACATTTCTTGTGTAAGCCCTTGGTCTTATTGCCCATGAGTCTTTTTACATTTCCAGTATGGAATGAAAATGCAAGCTCATGCTTGTTGGTTGGCACCTAATGCGGCATGACAAGCAATATTTTTGATTTCTTGTCAAGCCATTTTTGTTGCAACACACACTTGTTGGTTGGCAGGACAATTTTCCTTAATAATTATTTCCCATCAAACCACAAGTTTAGCAAATAAGGCTCAAGACTTGTTTCTTTATGTTGAATATCATCCCATATGAACACAATGTCTCAAAGTCTTAATTCTGTATATAAATAAACTTAAAAAAATAAAATAATAAAAATAGTAATACATAAAAACAAAAAACAAAATTTCTTTCTTTTCTTTCTATGTTTTTGAGGTCTGCGTTCATTTCAACATTACCTTTGAATTTTTCTTTCCTTTGCTTTTGATTTTTTTATGGTTTTTTTTTTTTTTTGATTCAATTTTTTATGCTTTTTTCCATATGTCTCTTGTCTTTGATAAGATTTTTTTCCTTTCATATTTCTTTCTTTTCGAAGTCACGAAGATGAGATAACCCTAGTCAAAACCCTAGTCAAGTTTGAATGATGTCGAAACTGTGGATTCTCCGATCAATAAAAAAACCCTAGTCAAGTTTGAATGATTCAAAAATGAGAAGGAATACATGAAATCGAGAAAAGCCTATATACCTCTCAATCTCATCCTCACAAAGCCTACCTGATTTGACTTTAACTCGCTATGTGGAGGCTCCTGCTTGAAGGAAATCCTTGTCTTTCTTGTAGTGTTATTTTCCTTCTCTCCTCCCCTTTTGTTTTGAGTGTACTGGCTTTCCCACACGTGGACCCTTGAAGACTTGTCTTCCTCCACAATGATAATTTCTTGATCATGTTCATGACTATTTGATGTTTTTGACCAACATGCTTCACTCTTTTCACATTCTTGACTTTGAAAATCCCAAATTTCCTTGAAATTTTGATTGCACACCACTGTAAGCAATGTGCTTTGTTGGTTGGCAAGTTGTACACTAAAATTTTGTCAAAATTTCTCTTTGCATCAAAATTTTGGGCCTCAATCTTGCAATTGACACCTCTAGCTCTTTCATGCCTATGTTACCCAACTCCATTTGTACAAATATGCCCCGGTTTGTAGTATGGATTTTCATGTGATTAAAAAAATAAAAGGGATTCCTTCCCTTTCCCCAAAGAAAAAAGGAAAATATTAACCCTTAGGTTTATAAGGCCACATCAATCTCTCAAAAAAAGTGACGAACTTCCTAATTGAATTAAAAAATGATATGCTTAAACTTCTTGTTACTATAAATCACTTGAAGGTGATTGGTTGTAGAAATACTAATTCTCTTATACAATTTTGGTTTCCATAGTTATTATGCATCTATAATGCGAGCTAACATGGGCTTATACACTTATGCAATAATCAATTCAAGGTATTGGGGCCACCCAAAGGACCCCATCATCATTGAACAATTGAACAATGATGGTAGTATATATACAATGTATTGCACTGGCCCATGCTACATGTGGGATATATGGTTTTAAAATGCTTTAAAAAAATACAAGCATTCATCTAATGTAGTTCCAAGGCACGAAAAGTTTCTGTAATAGAGTGCTAGATGAAGATTGGTAGGTTTTCAATGGGTGCACAACTATTTAAGTATGCTAATACCATAAAAGAGCTAATCTCCCTGCTTAGAGCGGAAGGGGTCAAAGAATTTCTTGGCACCTCTATTTCCTTTGTGACTCTAGGATCCAATGACTTACTCAACAATTATTGTGTACCCAAAAATGTTGTAGAGAGGAGATACATTAGTCCCAAATAATTCGTATGGAACACCATCTAGTAATATAGACCTCAGTAGGATAGATTGTACAACCTAGATGCTCGAAAGATATTGGTGGAAAATGTAGAACCAATAGGATGCATGCCATACTAATGAGCCACTGTTCTTTTGCATGGATCCGATGACTGTGTCTATCTCCCCAATCAAATGGCTTTGAGTTTCAACAGTCAGTTGAAAGATCTCATCATGGAACTTAATGTGGATTTACTTGGGGACACTTTTGGTTATGCCAATACTTATGATGTTGTTGCAGACATCATTGCAAATTATGATTCATTTGGATTTGAAGTTGCATATGCCGCATGTCGTTGTAAAGGATATGTTGGAAGAATGGGCCGACATTTATTTAATTATTTGCATGCACATTTCATCGAATTTGGATGCAAGGACACTTTATATTGGTAGAGTTTGTCAAGCCATTTCGTTTGATAGGTGGCATGCCTTGTGGTGCCTCTTGGTAAGAGAGATATTTATTTTGAAGGTTGATCCCCCAAATATGGGTTTTTGCACCATCACCTTTGCCCCAAAATTTCATGACCTTAACACTACTTTTCTGCCCTAAAAGAAGGTCAAAATTATAAGTTATATAGGTCTAAATCCATGAGTCCAAATCAATGTTGAAAGGAAGCATTTTGAAGAACAAAATTAATTTTTAAAAGTATTCTTTAAGAAGTCAGCCTAATATAAAATCCTTTAATTGGCTCCGACAAATAGTCATGGCTTCTCATGGATCAAGTCGGCCCTAATATAACCTCCCTCAAAATGCATATATATTCACCCTAGCCGTGGGAAATTGAGGTAGGGATTTTGGATGATTTGAGGTAACAAACCAACAAGAGTAATTTGATACCTAAGTTGCATTGAAGATATGGAGAAGGCCAAGTTCTCAAGAAAGACTTTTGACTTATTTTTTATACCTTTTCTATTGTGGTTTATTTAAAAAACAAAGGGATTCCTTGAAACTCATTTGAGGTGAATTGCAAGGACAAATTTTGTGGTATTTCTAATGCTTCCCATGGCCTGGTTTGAGGCCTACTGTAACCTAGCCTGAGGCCTATTGCGACCCACCTTGAGGTTGAATTTCAACTTCCCTCTGAGGATCTATTTATGCCTTTTTTAGGCCTCTTTTTAACAAATTTGAAAACTCAATCAGGACAAATTTATGTAGACTTTTGACATTTGATATTGTGCATATGAACCTCAGGAAAATTGAATTTCGAGGTTTTCATAAGGCCTAATTCGACCCTGTTAAGGGAACATCTGAAGCAAATTTTTGGAAGCTTGCACAAGGTAGAATGAGAGCTATTTCCAGATAATCTTATCTTTTCTAAGGGAAAATTTCTTAAGCATATCTTGAAGTCATTCTAAACAAAACTTTGAAATCATTCTTGAACATAACTTTGAAGTCATTCTTGGCACATTTGAAGCAACTATTTGGAGACCTTTGATATTTTGAAACAAATCTTGAAGCTATCTTATAGAAAATCTTAATATTAATACTATAAAAGGTTGAAGCAGAGATTGGAACATGTATTATAACAAAATTTTTGAAGTAACCTCTCTAATGAAGTTGTGGAACAATTTTTTGGGGATACATTGAAGAAATTTTGAGGAAAAATCAAAGGTAGAGCAAGGGCACTTGTCTTGATGATATGAGGTATTCATTTTATTGTTGAACTATCTATAGATTTCATATTACAAAGGGAAAGAACTAAAGTTGTTTGAATTTTGTTGTAATTGGGTCATTGACCCTGGTACAAGAACCCAAGAAGATGTTTTACCTTTTATTATATAGGGTAGCACGGTGGTGCTAGCATGAAGGAATTTGTAGCTTCATTCAGAAGATTCTCAACTCCTTCTAGTGGATGCTGGTAAACTAGGGGTTGTAGCTCCTTCTCGTAGTGGTTGGTAAATATCTTGGGTTGTATCCCTTTTAGTTGTAGCTTCCCTTGTAATATAAATGTATTTTTCATATATATATATTGTGTTCCTTTGATTCAATGTTATTGGTTAATGGTTTTGATACTAAATTGTAAGAAAAAGTGAAATACTAATTCACCCCCCCCCTCTTAGTATTTCCAACAATTGGTATCAAAGAAGGTTATCCTCAAATAGTCTAATCACTAGAGGGAAGATTGTAAAAAATCGTGGATCATATGGAAGGAATCTCTTCAAGGAAAATTGTGATATTTGATGGAAATGATTATCCACTATGTAGCAGTTTCATGGAAACCTACTTGAAGTCTATAGGAGTGGATGTTTAGCTCTCCATTGTAAATGGATACAAAGTTCCTAAAAATATTCTAACAGATCCCTATGAGAAGAAGTTGTACAACTACAATTCAAAAGGTCTTCATGCCATCATAGGTGGACTGTTAAGAACCATTAAGTCCAAGGTGATACCCTACACCACAACCAAAGAAGTTTGGGATAAACTTAAAACTATGCATGAAGGTGATGATAAGGCCAAGCATGTCAATCTTCAAAAATATAGAGCTCAGTTTGAAAACCTGAAAATGGATGAAAAGGAAGACATTGCGACCTATTTGCTTAAAGTAGACGAAGTTTTCAACTCCATCAGAGGACTAGGAGAACTTACAAATCCCTTGATCATACAAAAGGCCCTGAGATCACTACCCTTGAGATATGATGCTGAGTTATCTGCCATAGAAGAAACGAAGGACTTGACTAAGATGACAATGGAAGAATTACATAACACTCTTACAACATATGTAACGAGGATAGATACAGAGGATAAACCATCAACTAGAGAAGAAACTTTTAAATCCATAAAGAAGACAAGAAAAAAAATCAAGGTCAAAGTAACTCTAGATGATGAATCAGATGTAGAAGAAGAAAATTTCATCAGGAAACTCAAAAGAGGAATCAGAAAACAAAAAGGTAAGTTACCTTTTAAATGTTTAGAATGTGGAATAATAGGTCATTATGCTAAGAGATGTCCTTTTAGGGAAACTAAAAGTTTCCATAAGATGTTTTTCTTTTTCTAAAGAAGATAGTATTTCTTCAGATGAAAGTGACACAAGAAAATGCGATACAAGAGAAGTTCTCTTCATAACCTAAGAAAATCAAGATAATGATCATGATAATGAAGAGTTCAATGATGCAAATTATGAAGAAACAAATATGAGAATATATTCTTTCTAGGGACTAAGAAAATATTAAGAGGTCGAATAGGAAGATGAATATCTTCAAGAAAAATTGAAGAATAATGTAAAAGAAAATGCCAAGCTCAGAAATAAATATCTCTCTCTCTCTCTCTCTCTCTCTCTCTCTCTCTCTCTCTCTCTCTCTCTCTTTCTTCAGATGAAAGTGACACAAGAAAATGGGATGCAAGAGAATTTCTCTTCATAACCTAAGAAAATCAAGATAATGATCATGATAATGAAGAGTTCAATGATGCAAATTATGAAGAACCAAATATGAGAATATATTCTTTCTAGGGACTAAGAAAAGATTAAGAGGTCGAATAGGAAGATGAATATCTTCAAGAAAAATTGAAGAATAATGTAAAAGAAAATGCCAAGCTCAGAAATAAATATCTCTCTCTCTCTCTCACTCTCTCTCTCTCTCTCTCTCTTCAGATGAAAGTGACACATGAAAATGGGATGCAAGAGAAGTTCTCTTCATAACCTAAGAAAATCAAGATAATGATCATGATAATGAAGAGTTCAATGATGCAAATTATGAAGAACCAAATATGAGAATATATTCTTTCTAGGGACTAAGAAAAGATTAAGAGGTCGAATAGGAAGATGAATATCTTCAAGAAAAATTGAAGAATAATGTAAAAGAAAATGCCAAGCTCAGAAAAAATCTCTCTTTCTTCAGATGAAAGTGACACATGAAAATGGGATGCAAGAGAAGTTCTCTTCATAACCTAAGAAAATCAAGATAATGATCATGATAATGAAGAGTTCAATGATGCAAATTATGAAGAACCAAATA